>CM069595.1:25846817-28246817 GCA_035771175.1 Paratinospora sagittata
TCTTATCCCAACACCCGCATTGTCTCAACAATACCTCTCAAAGTATTCGGGTGCTCCGTGTTTGTCCATGTGCATCAACAACACCGAAGTAAACTCGACCCCAAAGCACTCAAGTGTATATTCCTTGGTTACTCTCCAAACCAAAAAGGGTACAAATGCTATTCTCCTATTACCAAAAGACTATACACTTCCATGGATGTTACTTTCTTTGAACATCAACCTTATTACCCCAAATCTGATATTCAGGGGGAGAATCTCATACAGGAATACCAGCTTTGGGATATTGATGCCACAACATCCAACAACTACCCAAGTTCCCCAAGTTCCCAAGTCACCATCCCTCCTATCTCAACTACTCCTACTCCAAACCAAAGCCACCAAACAGAAACAAATTCTGATTTGGAAAATTCTGAATCTGAACCTGAAAATCCTCCATCTTCAACTCCTGAAAATCCTCTACCTTCAAGTCCTGTCCAATGTCCTAAACCTGCAATCAATGGTGAGTTCATTGTATATTCTCGGAAGAAGAAGATCCAAGAGGATGTTGACCAACAAGCACCTCCCAAGCAAAGTCAAGAATCTGACCCGAGTGCAAGAAACCATGAAAGTTCACCAGGTAACACTAGCTCTGAATTCATCACTAGTGAGTCTATTGCTAATGACCTTGACTGTCCCATTGCTTTAAGGAAAGGTAGGAGGTCATGTACCAGTCATCCAATCTACAATTTTGTCTCTTATAAAGGGTTGTCACCTAGCTTCCAAACATTTGTGGCAAATTTGAACAAAATGCAAATTCCTAACTCCATCCAAGAAGCCATTTCAATTCCGGAATGGAAGACTGCAGTATGGGAAGAAATGCAAGCACTAAAGAAGAATGGAACTTGGGAGATTTCAGACCTACCGAGTGGGAAACATCCAGTAGGATGTAAATGGATTTTCACTGTCAAATACAAGGCTGATGGAAGTGTGGACAGATTTAAAGCGCGGCTGGTTGCAAAAGGGTTCACTCAATCCTATGGCATTGACTACCAAGAGACGTTTGCTCCAGTAGCCAAATTAAACACCATTCGGGTACTACTATCATTAGCTGCCAATCTTGATTGGCCTCTCCACCAACTTGATGTGAAGAATGCATTCCTCAATGGAGACCTTACAGAAGAAGTTTATATGGATATTCCTCCCGGCTTTGAAACCAAGGCAACTATGAATAAGGTGTGTAAGCTCAAGAAATCCCTTTATGGACTGAAGCAATCTCCAAGAGCTTGGTTTGACAGATTCAACAAAACAGTGAAGAAGTATGGGTACTCTCAGTGTCAAGCTGATCACACTTTGTTTGTCAAACACTCAACCAAAGGAAAGTTGGCAATTCTCATTGTATATGTAGATGACATCATCTTAACAGGTGATGATGAAGATGAATTGATCAAGCTCAAAACCCTACTTGCCAAAGAATTTGAAACCAAGGATCTTGGGAGCCTAAAATATTTCCTTGGAATGGAAGTAGCCCGGTCAAGCAAGGGAATCTCAGTGTCACAAAGGAAGTACGTACTAGATCTACTTAAAGAGACGGGAATGCTTGGGTGCAAACCGGCTGAAACACCCATGGATTCAAGCACTAAAATTGGAGCTAATAAGGACAATATTCCAGTGGACAAAGGAAGATATCAAAGACTTGTTGGGAAGCTGATTTATCTCTCACACACCAGACCTGATATTGGGTTCTCGGTTAGTGTAGTCAGTCAATTCATGAATGATCCGACTGAAGAACATATGGAAGCTGTCTATCGGATACTAAGGTATCTTAAAATGACACCAGGTAAAGGCTTGTACTTCAAGAAAAACACAAGGAAAGATGTTGAAGTGTTTGTTGATGCTGACTGGGCCGGATCAATAACGGACCGAAGGTCAACATCTGGTTATTGTACGTATGTGTGGGGAAACTTAGTAACATGGCGAAGTAAGAAACAATCGGTAGTTTCTCGAAGCAGTGCAGAATCAGAGTTCAGAGCTATGGCACTCGGAATTTGTGAGGGAATATGGCTAGAAAGACTAATGAGGGAACTAGGAATCATCACTTCTGAATCAATGAAGGTATTTTGTGACAATCAGTCAGCTATTAACATTGCAAAGAATCCAGTACATCATGACAGGACCAAGCATGTGGAGATAGATCGCCACTTCATAAAGGAGAAGATAGAAAATGGGACAGTTAGTCTGCTATACACACCGACAAGTCAGCAAATAGCAGATATCCTCACTAAAGCTCTACCAAGGAAGAATTTTGAAGATTTGAGTATCAAGCTTGGCTTGATTAACATCTACGCCTAGCTTGAGGGGGAGTGTTGAAATACTCAATCCCTGATTTTCAGGGATACAGCTGCTGCTGTCAATCCCTGATTTTCAGGGATACAGCTGCTGTTTTTCAGGATACAGTTGCTGATTGTTGAAATACTCAATCCCTGATTTCAGGGATACAGCTGCTGCTGATTTTCAGGATACAGTTGCTGATTTTCAGTATTAGTTGTCTACATTAATTTAGGAATAAAGAGATTCAGGAAATCCCTGATATCTCTATTAGTTAGTTTCCTATTTTACTAGTTTTCCATTATATATTCAGACTGTACAATGATCATTGAGACATATGAGAATTATTTTCTTCTCTAAATTCAACAGTTTCATACATTGGGCACACCATTTTTTTTTACTAAAGCATGTGAGTGAACCAAAGTTCTATTTTTTTATGGATTATGTACACATAATTTAGTTGATTTTTTCGTACGGCAAGTAAAGTGAAAAGTTTTGAGTGAAACCATCTTAGGCATGTTCATACATGAACCTTTATTTCGCATGCAGAAGGAAATCAAGCCTTGGTTGTGCTTCTAATATTTATTATTAATTTGTCCTGTAAAACTATTTGCATCAGTTTTTTCCCCCATATAAATAGCTGTTTATTTGACTTGATATGATACTTCATTCACAGGAAATGGCTTCCACGAGGATGGATTGAAGGTATAGGTATATAATTTTCACAATAACAATTGCCATTTTCATTAAAATCTAGCTATATTCGATATTCTGAACCCTCTTTATGACTTATCTCTTATTTTGAGGATCATGCTTAATAACGTTGCTTTCTGAAAGGGAAAAGGGTCCCCATCTTTTGTTATCAGTTTGACCTAACCTTCCATTGAAGTGAGTATTGTGGTCAACAACTCATGAGTAATGTTATTTCTTTCACAGGCTGGCATGGTTGTTGCTCATAGTTTGCTTGGAGAAAACTATCTTCTTTTGGAGAACAGTAAACATATGGTCCCTTCTTGGACTGAAATCGGAGCACGTCTTATTGTTACTAGGTTCCTCCAACATTTTATCTCTACAGGTCGCTTAGTGTAAGTTTTAATTGCAGAGTTTATCTTCTCTCATATGTTTTGGAGTATTCTAGGATTATCCAAGTTCATCCTCATCATCAAAACTCAACATATCTTGCATTTACTAAATGAATCTTATTGTTCCATTTGACAATATGTAATCTTGGTATTTGCTAATTGTTGTAAAACACACAAGTAAAAAGAACACAATGATATAATGTGATTCGACTCTATGGCCTACATCTATGGGAAAAGAGGAGGGAATAATTCTTATTCATGGTGTCTCAATGAAAGAACACCGTATAAATAGAAAATACAAGGCTGCAGCTGTCAAGGGGGCACATATAGTAACTCGCGCACATCTAACTACTATCCATAGATATTCGAGAATTAGAAAGAATATAAAAATGGAAAGAATAACAATCTTTCTAATTTACCGAGGTTTTGTTTTCCACACTCCCCCTCAAGCTATTGAATAAAGGTTTACCAATCCCAACTTGGACATACATATTTGAAATGTAGCACTACCGAGTCCTTTGGTGAGTACATCTGCCAATTAATGACGAGTAGACACATATGGAGTACAGATAAGTTCGCTATCAAGCTTCTCCTTAATAAAGTGTTTGTCAATTTTGATGTGCATGGTTTGATCATGTTGCACTGGATTATGAGCAATGCTGATCGCGGTATTGTCACAATAGAGTTTCATCGGGCCATCCCACTTAACTTGTAGGTCCTCCAAAATGATTCTCAACCATAGTAGTTCGCAAAACCCTTGGGCCATTGCTATGAATTCTGCTTTGATGCTAGATCGAGCCACCACATTTTGCTTCTTACTTCTCCATGTCACTAGATTTCCACCAAGAAAGGTACAATACCCAATGGTTGATCTCCTGTCAACCACGGAACCGACATAGTTTGCATCTTTATAGGCTTCCATAACCAATCCTGTGTTTCATTTAAACAGAATGCCCTGCTCGGGAGTCCCTTTAAGATACTGTAAATTTTTAATATACGATAAGCAGCTTGCAGATGAATTTCCTTGAGATTGTGCATAAATTGACTAACCACACTCACTGAATATGCAATATGTGGTATTAGTTTTCCGACCAATCTTTGATACATCTCTCTATTGGCAGTAGTAGCTTCTTCAGCTTCTCCAAGCTTGTGATTAGGATCAATGGGTGTACTTGCCTGTCGACATGCCAACTTCCCGGTCTCCTTAAAAGGTCATAAATGTATTTTTGTTGAGAGATAAAGATGCCCTGTTTGGAGTGTGCAACTTCAATTCCTAAAAAATATTTCAACCTTCCCAAGTCCTTGATCTCAAATTTTGTGGTCAAACATTGCTTCAGGTTCTGTTTCTCATTTGCATCGTTCCCTGTCATAGTAATGTCGTCCACATACACCAGAAGAGTGGTAAATCCCCTTGAAGTTGAGTGCTTAATGAACAAAGTATGATCCCCTTGGCTTTGCTTGTATCCCATATTTTTCATCACATTGGTAAATCGACCAAACCATGCTCTCAGAGATTGTTTGCGTCCATAAAGAGCTTTCTTCAATTTGCATACTTTATCAGTGGGTAGGTTGCTTTTAAATCCAGGAGGAATTTCCATATAAATATCTTCTTCCACGTCACCATGCAAAAAGGCATTCTTTACGTTGAGCTGTTGTAAATCCCAATCATAGTTTGCTGCTAAAACAACAAAATTCTCACTATATTCATCTTGGCAACTGGGGAAAATGTTTCCAGATAGTCCACACCATAAGTCTGAGTATATCCTTTTGGCACTAATCTCGTCGTATACGCTCCAGTGATCCATCTACTTTGTACTTAACCGTATAAAACCATTTACATCCCACGAGTCTCTTTCTTGCAGACAAATCTACTAACTCCCAAGTTGCATTTTTTTCTAAGGCCTCCATCTCCACATTGATAACTTGTTTCCAATTTTCATCAGATGCAACCTCGAATAAAGACGTAGGACTTAGAATATTATTCAGGCTAGTAAGGAAACTCTTATGGGATGGTGAAAATCTTTCAAAGGACACAACATGAGAGAGTGGATACAAGGGACGTTTTGTACATTTCCTAGTTCCCTTTTTAATGGCAATAGGAAGATTCTTATCAATGTCTGCTTTAGGTTGAGATTCAAGTGAAGTTTTTAAGAGGGGTTCGGAAAGTGTTACCTCATTTTTAAGAGTTGGTTCAAATTCTTGGACTTGCACAAGTTCAGGAACAATGTTTTTCCTTGAGTATGTTTTGCTAGTCATTCGATCCTTAAGAGCAGATGATTTAGGCTCGCCTCCTTGGTCATTAATGGGTTCCGGATGTAGTGGGTCCAAAGGAAGGCGGTGTAGAGTTGTGAAGGTTAATGAAAAAAGGATCACTGGGAAGAGAATCCCGATCCTTATTTTCCATGATGGAGCTCTCCCCCGTGAAGAGGAGCGGAAAAATAAGACTCATGTTCGTTGAAAGTAACATCCGTTGATACAAAGAATTTCTTGGACAGTGGATGGTAGCATTTATAGCCCTTTTGAGTAGAGGACAAAAATGCACTTGAGAGCTTTTAGATCTAATTTCCTGCCTGTTTGGATGGTGAACATGGACAAATGATACACTCCCAAAAATTTTAGGGATGAGGTTGTTTCAGGTTTTGAGGTTAGGATAAAATTGGGACAACATTTCCATAAGACTTTTAAAGCCAAGGATTTGAGAAGGTAGTCGGTTGATGAGATATGTAGCAGTTAGGATAAGTTTCCCCCAATAAGACTTAGCACATGGTTCCAAGGATCGAAAATTCGATTTCGACTTGACTTCGGTCACTTGAAAATTGGAATTAATTCGGAGAAGTTTAATTCGACATTGAAATTTTTTGTAAAAATTTGTTAAATTAGAGAAGTTTAGAGAATTTTTGCATATATGCTTAAATATCTAGATTTATTGTAGTATAAGCTAAAAACTACTATAAATAGACATTTTTAATACATAAAAATACCAACAAGTGACCTAACAAAATCAATTGTGTTAAGTGGGTTGATGAATTTGAAATGGTGGCTTTAGTTCTTAATTCCTTTTCTTTGTTTTGATATCTAATTTTTTGGTGGCTTGCTTCTCGACCATATACTTTGCTAGTTTGAATTCTACCATGCTTAATTTATTAGTTTATTATTTAAACGTATTATTTTTTAATCTTGTTTTATAAGAGTTAACTAAAAGAAGATGACTTTCGAAACTCTTTTAATTTATTTTTAAGTTTTTATCTTATTTCAGCTTTATTTATTTATTTGCTTCTTTTCTTTTCTTTTCGTAAAGCATATTCCTTAAACTACATAATTTGTTAGCTTGATAAATTATTTTTTAAAATTTATATTGCTATAACTACATAATTATTGGTATTTTTTTTTCTATTAATGAAATAACATTTTTTGATTCCTCTGTCGAATTTCATCGAATTTAGTTGAATTTTATTGAATTTTGTCGAATTTTATCGATTTTTTTGTCGAATATTTGTATTTTTGAATTGAAAAATAGAAATTTTATCGAAGTTTATCGAATTTTGTTGGATTTTATTGAATTATTTCGGCGAATTTTTGTATTTTTTATTTTACATCCACTTCGCACTTAGGTGGTAAAAAAAAGGAAAAAAATTTGTGGTAGTCCACCGAATTTTGGGGAATTTTTGAACCATGCATGGTTCTAGAACATGAATGCATGAGTTCTATCAAGTAGGTGGCCATTCTTCCTCTCAGCAACGCCATTTTGTTGTGGGGTATGGATACAAAATGATTCATGAAGGATTCATTCGTTTTGAAAATACGGGGTTAGGATTTGATTAAAATAGTCTCGTGCATTTTGGGATCGAAATCTCTTGATTTTGGCTAAACTTATTTTGCACCATGTTATGGAAATTTGGGAGAACGAGGCTCACATCATACTTTTGTTTGAGTAAAAATATCTAAGAGACTCTAGTATAATTGTCAATGAAAGACACAAACCACTATGCTCCATAAATATTAGAAATAGGAGAGGGGCCCCAAATATCACTATGAATAAGATAAAAAGGATTTGAACTTTTTTTTATTGCTAATTGGAAAGGCTACATGTTTGTGTTTCGCCAATTCACACACTTCACAATGAAAATGCTCAATATCGAGTGTTCTAAACAAAGAAGGAAACATGACCATAAGGGTTCCGAAGGAGGGATGATCAAGTTGATGATGATGAAGCCAGATCTTATTTTTATTGGGGAGATAGGACTCAGAGAGAAATGAAGAGGTACTCTTGGTAGGATTCGCTTGTGTCTCAAGGTAATGCAACCTGTTTTATTCCTTAGCAAGTTCAATCGTCTTCCCCAAATCCTGGTCCTGAAATACACATTGAGTAGGATAGAAAATCACATTACAATTCATATCATGTGTTAGCTTTTGGAGAGACTAGATTAGTGGACAACCATTACTATTTTTCGACTGCTTGGACACGAGTCATACGTATGGAATATATGAGTAGAATTAGTAGTGCCAAAATCTATGACTTAAGAGGAGGCAAAGGATTTATCCGAGACTTTTTTTTTTTTAAAAGAAACTAAAAATAGTATATTAACATGGATAAGAGAAACATAAAATCTGTACAGTGACATGGCATCAACCACCTCACCCTATATGGATACAAAGGTTCCCCAACCCTTGAGCCAATCCCCTAACACATACCCGTTAAACAAATTACTATTGGCAACCCAAAAAGACGCTAAGAGATGGGAATTCTCCCATACTTTAGCCGCTGAGAGGAACTCATCATGAAAGACCCGTTTGTTCTTCTCCTTCCATATGGACCTTAAGACCGCTAGACACACCACCTTCCAATGATCCCTCCATAAAGTTTGAACATAATTCATGAAAGGGAAAATATTAACGATGTCTTCCTTTACAAAATCGCTACTCATGATAGGGAAATGGTGGCACCATCTACTCCAAACCTCTCTAGCGACCAGACATTGCCAGCAAATGTGTCTCACTGACTTAGAATCATTACCACATATATAGCACCAATGCGGAGACAAGCACATAAATGAGAATCTTTTTTGCATCATGTCCCCCGTATTCATCTTTCCATGGGAAGCTACCCAACCCAAATATTTAACCTTTGATGGTACTTGAGCTTTCCAAATAAGGTTATGAGAAGGGAATGGAGAAATATTGGGATTGTTGAGATTGGATAAATGGAAGGATTTTGTGAAAAACATTCCAGAGGGGTCCCAAGGCCAAGGCACTCTATCATCGTCCTTGGACAGATGGCATCCCTCTAGCAACCTTACTAAAGACTGCATATCCCTCTTCTTCCTAGGAAGGACATTCCTACCTAAATGGAAATCCCAAGATATAGTGGAATCCCCCTGATTCCCCACAAAGTTAATAACAGGTTTGTTATGGGAAAGAGAACAGTGGTAAAGGTTGGGGAAGAGTGTTTGGAATGTGTCATTCCCACACCACATGTCCTCTAAGAATTGGATGCTATCACCCCTCCCAAGTTTAAGTCTAGTTAGGGGCAAGAAAGTGGTAAACTGATGAAATAAATTTTCACTGGCTTTGCAGTGTGGCTCTAGTGGCTAACCCAACATCCCTTAGGTTGTCTCGGAGCCCATGCCTACTACATTTATCCGAGATTTTTTAATCCAATAGAAATCAGAAACTTACTTGAATGTGCCAATGAGAAGGTACCCGAGGGTTTTTCAAGAGTGCCAAGAGGATTGTGCAGTCGTTCAATCTCATCTCGATTGAATCCTACTTGTTCCAGATTATTCTCGGCAACTGGCTGGTCAATGAACAAGTGTGCACTGCTTTTCTGTGACCCTCCTTTGTAACCCCATTCTTTACTAGATGTTGATGGTTTGCCATGGAGTTTCCAACACTTCTCCCTAGTATGTCTAGCCTTCTCGCAATAAGTGCACCATAGGTCACTCTCTCGATTAGGAACCTTTGATGATTCAGCTCTTTGAGTACCTATTTTCGGATCACCACCCCGGTTAGCCACCATAGCTTAACCTTCCATCTTTTGAGGTTCGAGCATGACACCTCTTCTACTTTCTTGGGCCCGGATAATGGAGATGGTTTTGGAGTAGGCAATTCTTTGCTAAGTATTTGAACCCTAACTTGGCCAAATTCAGGATTAAGTCCAACTACGAAATCATAGACTCGATCTTTCTCAATGTAATTCTTGAGAATTACTACATCCTTAGGACATTTAGTCTCGATACATCAGTGGTGATCAAGTTCTTGCCAGAGATTCTTCAACATATTGGCGTATTCTGTGACCATTTTATTTCCTTGCTTCGTGGCTCCCATTTTGACCTTTATTTCTTACACTTGGGCTGCATCAAGCACCTTGGAATATGTCTGGTGAATGACATCCCAGATATCTTTAGCAGAGGTAAAAAACATACACGTATCATTGATCTTTGGTGTCACCGAATTCCAAAGCCATGGCATAATCATCGAATCTTCATTGTCCCTTGTCTCGAACTGAGGATCTCCTTTCTTTAGTCTGGTGCCCAAAAGGTGACTCAATTTTCCTTTACCCTTCGAAAAGGGACGAACAAGTTGAGACCACTTTAAATAATTCTTCCCGTTGAGTTTGTAAGCTGGCTGAATATTCTGTAGTTCCCCCATCTCGTGATTGGACATGACTTCCTCAGACAACACAGTTTCCGGTACTGCCAACAATTTTTTACTCTTCTTTTTTTGACTTTTTTTTTTGAAAGTAGAATGAAAGAAGAAAGAAAAAAAGAAAAAAAGAAAAAAAGAAAAAAAGAAAAAAAGAAAGGAAGTGAAACGAGATGAGAGTAGAGAGAGAGAAACACGCAGAGAAAGAGGACGAGAGAGATGATGAGCAGCGACAGAGCAACGAAGATCGGCGATGAAGCCCGACTACAACGTGTCTGGCGATGTGGCGGGGGAGACGTTCTTGGTGTTGCAACGTCAGGGAAAAAAAAACGGTGACAGTGAATAGTGAAACCAAAATACTGTTTCAGCAACAACGATCGAGTAGTCATCGGAAAAAAATAGCTATGAAGGCCGGAATCCTATTTTGGCAATAAAGGCCGAGTTGAAACAATTTTGGCGATGAAGGTCGGTAGAAATTCTTGTGATCTCTAAAGCTCTGATACTATGTTGTAAAACACATAAATAAAAAGAAATATAACGTGGTCCGGCTCTATGGCCTATATCCACTGGAGAAGAGGAGAAAATAATTCTTATTCATGGTGTCTCAATGAAAGAACACCACATAAATAGAAAATACAAGGCTGAGGTTGTCAAGGGTGCACATATAGTAACTAGTGTACATATAGTAACTAGTGCACATGTAGCAACTACTATCCATAGATATTCGGAAACTAGAAAGAATATAAGAATGGAAAGAAAAACAATCTTTCTAATTTACCAAGATTCTGTTTTCCACACTAATCCAACTGTCTCCATATCAATTCCTCATCCATATTCTTTTTGGTCTTCCTTCACATACTTTTAGAACCTTAAACTCTCATGCTCGTCTAGTTGTTTTCTAATGGCCATTAATTGGAAAAGACCATACTATCCCATTTTCTTTCCTTTATTATTACCGATGGTACCTTTACTGTATTTTTTTTTGACTCTATCTTAGCCTCTTTCATCTAATATCCATTTTAACATCCTTATCTATGCAATGTCCATTTAGAGGACATATATATATATATATATATTTTCCACATTTATCTCTTGAAGCATAACCTGATTGACGACCTTATTTTATCATCAAATGCATAGTTTCTCAAGATGATATATGACTGACACTACCATTCACTTAACATGGATGATCTGATAATTTCTTGTCTAGTAGCTCAACTAATTATTGATAAAAAATGCTTCTGCAAGTTGTATGTAGAGGCTCTAATTGTCTGCTTCCTTCGAGAAAATATGCCTTTAACACAGTTAACCCAATAATACAAGGTCTTGGATGTCTTATCTGGTGAATTTCTTTTAAGATGGGTTTATATGATTTTATATCATGCAAACCTTTTTTTCTTTCATAAAAAATGTAATGCAAGAGCAAGCAAACTAGGTTGTAATTCACACAATGAAGTGAAGACCAAATCCCAATATTGTTCTCTTACTCAAAATCTAATAAATAATGTGTGTGAATGTTTCTGTTTGTGGCATGAATAAAAGCCAGTTTAATTAGGATTTCTAATTATAGACTGTGTATGCTTGCACCATCCCTTGTTTTTCCTCATATGACAAGGAATTGGAACTTATTGGAAAGGTTCTATTTCCCACTTTGCCTTGTACAATTAAAACTGAGGCTGCTTGCAGCCCTGCAGGTTTTAGATTTTTATTTGAAGAGTCATTAATTTTCTGTATAAACACAGAGGAATGGTGATCATTACTTTGATGCAATGGTAAAGTCTCTGCCTAACAAATAAGAGACAGTCTTGAGTCATATGGCTGCTTGCTTTTGGTAAAATACTAAAGTTAGAGGACTGTACCCTGTGTAACTCTCACAAGATAGCTACATTGCAGATAGAAAGAAATCTGAATTTGGTTTTCTCTAAGAATCTGTAATTCATGAGACCTGGTATTCCAAACACAAGCTAGAATTCTTGGAACTTGTGAGAACCCTTAAAAGATTTCTCAAATTCTGAAAAACTGCTCCACTTGCACCAGCGTTTCTCCCTTTTATATGAACTTCCCATATTCTTGTTTTGATTTGCAATCACTCCAATAAATGTTTATTGACCGTTTGGAACAAAATATCATGTCAAGTTCTTTTTTATTCTAACAGTTTGTTGGAAGAAGGTGGTACAATTTTCTCCTTTGAAGGGACCAACAAAAAGTGCTGTCTAAAATCTGTACTAAGAATCCACAATCCCCAGTTCTACTGGAAGGTAAGGACCCATTGATACATGTTCAACTTTTCCTCATCATGATAAGATACTACTTGGCAAAGCAATCAAATTTATTCTTAGATTTCATACTTTTCGAAATATGGTCTTTCACTAAGCAACTCTTAAATGTTTATTGACAGATAGCTACAGAGGCTGATTTAGGCCTTGCAGATGCATATATCCAGGGGTATTTTTCTTTTGTTGATCAAGAAGATTTCATAAACTTGTTCATGGTAAAAGATTTGTTCCACTACCAAATCGATGTTATTGGTATAGATATCTGGGCTTCAACAACTGATCGTATATAGACTATGTTACGTGGAAAACTTTATGCTACAGATATTTATAGCCAACAGGGATATGAATGCCTCTGTTAGAAAGAATAACAATAAAAGGTGCTTCCTTATGTTTTACTTTACCTCCAGATCCTACCTTTCACAATGATTTACTTACTGGAGAACCATTTTCTTGAGTATCAGTTACAATTGCCTTAATAATTGTTAGCTACAGGGGTTGGTGGACACCACTGCTTTTCACTGCTGGAATTGCATCTGCAAAATATTTCTTAAGGCACTTCACAAGGCAAAATACTGTTACACAATCTCGCAGAAATATCTCTTGTCATTATGACCTGGTCTGTTTTTCCCTTTCCCGTGTTTTCCTTTTCTTTCCTTATGTTCATCTCAATCTATATGCTCATGTATCTATAGTTTTGTGCGAGAAAGGTTAAACTAAATATTTAGAATGCGGGTAAAGTTATACTGATTTTGCAAGAACTTCTATCTCTCTCTCTTTATCATTTTGTGAGTGAATGATGATATGCTTAAATTTCAAATATAAACTACTTATAAAGCTGCTGGTGACCTACTTATTTATGTATATGAAGTGCAAAAATGTTTTTGTATTAGAGGAGGAAAACTATGTCAATTTACACGGCCATTTTTAGAATATTTTGATCATTACCAAACTGAGCCATTTATTGACTATAAATACTGATTCACTTTTAAAGGTTGGTGGTACATATTTCTTTTATGAGTCTATTTGATTTGGTGGTACAGTTTCTCTGTCACATTTCATGTCCACATATATAAGAAACTAAACAAAGTTGCATGTACTATCTACCTAATGGCTCATGGAGCATTAGAAGACTAAGGATGATGTGCAAATTCAATTCAACAAAAACTTTTTCCAACTAAATGGGGGAATTGTAATTAAAACACTAAGTAGAACATGGATTCACGGATTATAACTGTAACAGACTTCTTTGCCATCTATTATCTGGGTATCTAAATCCAAAGTTCCTCGGTGAAATTCACTAATCAAGCTGTACACTGAACAATCTTGCTGATTATTGTCACTGAAGATCTTGATATGAAATTTAACTACTCATTTGTGAAACTGCAGTTGTTATTGAAGTTGTAAGGTCAGTATTACAAATATGGTCTAAGTAAACTTATGAAGGTTTTCAGATGTTGTACTTTGCCACCATCCAACTTCTAGAACATACTTTTCTCCCCAAAAACATGCAATTGTCTTTTCTATGATCTTTTCTGCATTGATAAAAGTGCATAAAATTTATCTAGAACCTTTTTATTCATTTCTTGTCTTTGCAGAGTAATGATCTATTTTTCCTTTTCTTGGATGAAACAATGACATATTCCTCTGCAATATTTAAGGTTCATCTTATTTCCCTCTAGCAAGACTTGTATTACACATTATGCATTAGGATCATATGAGACATGATTCTCATATTGAACTTTTGTTTTGTAGGCGGAAAATGAAGACTTAAAAGCTGCTCAAAAGAGAAAAACCTCCCTCCTCATCGAAAAAGTGTGTCCTTGATGAAAAAGAAAAAAAACTATTATCAAATGCTTGAGATGAAGTTTGTTTATTTATGGGATTCCTAAATATAGTTAAATTTTCCGAACACTTTAGGCTAAAATTAACAAGAAGCATGAAATTCTTGAGATTGGCTGTGGCTGGGGAAGCCTTGCTATGGAAGTTGTTAGGCAAACTGGATGCAGATATACTGGTATCACTCTTTCCGAAGAGCAACTAAAATTTGCAGAGAGGAAAGTGAAGGAAGCTGGCCTTCAGGTGCTTGTCATTCTTTATCCATCTGTGCTGTTGTAATCTTTTTGGAAGGTTGTCTTACAGTGATATATCATGCTAGACTCATTTTATGAATAATGAGAATATTGTGAGCCTTGATTTTAAGGATGCTTCCCTCATTCGTATGCTCTCAACAGTAAATGATAAACCTATGTTGTGTTTATAACTGCTGTGAGAATTCTCTCCTCCATATTACTCACACTTAAACCTGATGTTTTACAGGATAGCATAAGGTTCCTTTTATGTGATTACCGCCAGTTACCTAACACTCAAAAATATGACAGAATTATATCTTGGTGAGTTCTTGATTAGGTCAACTCTTTAAATTTTATCATGCAAGTTCGGTTTCGTGACAAACTTCATCGATTTTATAGTGAGATGATAGAAGGAGTTGGTCATGAGTACATGGAAGAATTTTTTAGTTGTTGTGAATCAACATTAGCTGAAGATGGTCTTCTTGTTCTTCAGGTAACTATGCTTCACTGAGATAAGCTTCTTGATAGTGTGATCTTGACAACAAGTTACTCCTACGGTGCTTAACATGACCTCACACCTGAATGCTTATATGGTAATGCGTGGTTGCATGATAACTTCATAATAATCTCTTGAGATCAAGCAGATTAGTGATTTTCATGCTATTAGGCAATACAATACCACAACTAATAAGCTACAAACTGACTTGGAAAAGCTCAGGTAGAACTGTAAAAGAAGGCAGGAAGTGGAACTATCCTGTTAGCTTTTAAATGTGTTATATGTAGGGAGCTCAATATTTTGTTGTATTGTGATTTCTCTTTGGTCTGTACTTAGTCATTCAAGTCTTTACAACATGTAATTTAAGTGACTGTATTCTCTTATCTCTTTTTTTCTCCATTTTCTTTTCAACTTGTTAATGCAGAAAGAGAATAAAAGAAAGCTTTCAGACTTGTTTCTTTCATATCATTAAAGAATAGTTTACATCAGTTTATATACAAAAAACTAGGAAGCTATTAGATCTTACGTAATCCCAGACACTAATTCACAATGAAGAAACTACCAACAATAGATCCCACTAAATCAGGAGCGAATTTACACCAAATCAGCAATAAGTAAAGTTCCTAAAGCATCAACAATAAATATAGTTCCTAAAACTAGGAACTTGCTAAAATAATCTCATAGATGTTTCCACACTCCCCCTCAAGCTGGTGCAAAGATATCCATCATAGCCAGCTTATCAACAAACTTCTCAAAAACTTGATCTCAGAGGGCCTTTAGTATTTGAATATGTGCCAAAAAGTTTAAGCACTCATTTGCAATTTTAAAAAGGTGCTGTAAGAGGAGGTATAAAAGTGATTTTTTTTCTAATTCTTTTTTATTTTAATAATTATTTGACATATTTTAGTTTCTTAAAAAAATTAATTAATCTAAAATAAAATTAGTGTAGGAGAGTATGAGTTGTCAAAGAGTTATAGCCTTTGCTAGTATGTTTTATTATTGTTTACTTTCTTATTTAGCAAAGTTCTTTTTTAAATGTGTTGTTTGCCACATGATTAAAAATGATATTATTTGTTGGATGACAACTATTATGACAAACTGACTTCTCTTTGACATATTTTTCTTTTATATTATTTAGATTGCGAATTTTATATTAGACTTGAAATGATTATATGTTAAATTTTATCTAAGAATTTCTGTTGATTTATGATTGAGCAAAAGTTTCTATTAACATGTTGCGAATTCTTTTTAGAAGCTACTTTTTTTTGAATTATAGCTCTTTCACATTTTTAAAAGAATTGAGAATATATAGTTGGCAACAGTTTACAATGGCTATACTTTATTTTTTATTTTATCATTTTTACAATTTTTAGAAAGTGTTAAGTCATTTTATAATGTGGTTGCATTTGAAATTTGGTGTACTTGGTGAGAATGAGTTGTCAATTATGATTGCATGATGTGAAGTGTCAATTTTTAGTAGTTTCTTGAATGTATATTATTATTAAACCCTCAGGGTGTATGTGCGTATGTATTCATTAATTACTTGGGGACTTCTAAATAATTATTTTCTTGTTACCAATTCATCACCTAGACTAAATAGGTTAAATTGCTCAAATATTGCCCCTGACAACACTATGATCAACCAAAACAATCTTAACAACGTGTCGAAGTTCCCAACTACCTTAGTCACAGACACAATGGATAAGGATATGACTTCAAAGGGATGAAAGACCAACCAAAATGACACCTACTATGACCTTGGTAGAGACAAGGCTGTGTAGACGCAACAATCATCCTTGGCAGAGTCTAAACTACCTATGCAGAAATGATCTCTAGGAAGCAAAGAATCCAACATATCTCAACCAAGTGAGTCAAGCTAGCTGCCTCTAAATAAAGACGTGTGGCATGGTTTATTGGAGCATCAAGCATGGTGTTCTTGTTGTCCCTAACTGAGTGAATGCACGTGTTTTCGTCCTGCACCAACACACTATTGCTTATAAAATAGCCATTTGATGCCAAGCCCTTAAGATATGCAAACTCCTAGGACTTTAGCTCCTCCAAATTCATATTCCATTTGGTACCGACCAAAACCAGACTTACGTATTGGAGGCTAATAGGAAGGCACCACGCTCGTGTCACCTTAGTCTTCACTGTCATTTCCTGTTTTGCTCTAAGGTACTTCTCTTGCAAAAAGGACATGAACATAGTCTTCCTTTTCTCATTATCACTCTCAAGGGAAACCTAAGTAATTGAGCATGCTATTTGTTCGGAACAGGTTGAATTATTTGTTGCTAATAGTGCAAGATAATAATTCTGATTAAAAATAATAAATGGGGTCAGGCAGCACATGGAACCTTTTTATTCTAATTTTAGATCTTGTTTTTTTAACCTTTTTTGTCTAACTAAAGTTTCATGGCACAAGAAATTCTCATTTTTTCCCCTTTTCTTCCCCTCTTTAGTCTTTCTTGTTCTAGACAATATAATAATTTTGGACTACCAAACTTTTATAATGTTTATGTACTAGCATTCAGTGCATCAAACATTTTAATTTTATATATTCTAATAATGGTTGTCGATGATGGATTTCTACAGTTCATATCTATACCAGATGAAAGGTATGATGAGTACAGGCAAAGTTCCGATTTTATAAAGGAGTACATATTTCCTGGTGGGTGTCTTCCTTCATTGAGTAGATTAACTTCAGCTATGGCTGCTGCATCCAGACTTTGGTAATAGTTAACACTACCTGCTCAAATTCTAGATTTATTTAAATCCATGAATGCTTTTCTTGTGAGCATTTACCAATTTTCTGATATGTCATTTATGCAGTGTGGAGCACCTGGAAAATATAGGAATACATTACTTCCAAACTCTAATGTGTTGGAGGAATAATTTCATGGCAAATAAAAGGTATAGAAAATTATTACTGCCTGTTTTATTTGTTTTCTGCCACATTTATATAAACAAATTACTGGTACCATTAGAAAAGAGAGAGAAATTACCTCAAGTTACATACTGAATCAAGATGATAGTATTGCCCTAGTTTCATATTTTGTGAGAAATCCATGCCAACTGAAATGTACATATCATGGTTATGTATAGAATCTAGCATTAAAATTTCTATTGATAGTAACTCTTATTACTTTACTGCAGTCCATATTTTATTCTATAGCATGGAAGCCATATTAAGAGTAACAACTCAACTCAACTAAGCCTTTTCTCAACTACATGGAGTTGCCACGAATTTTGTTTGAAGATTTACAAAATTCTTATAAAAGATATTAATGATAAATGGATTAATATAATTCTTATACAAAGCGGAAACTTTTTTTTATAAAAGGTTTTATCAAAATTCATGGATGAATAAGAACTTGAGATTTGCAAAATTCTTATAAAAGATAACAATGTTTAATGATTATCAACTTGTAGGTTGGAAACTAAGAAATAGTACATTAGTGTACTATTTCCTTTAAATGCTGGTTTTGTATATTAATGATGTCCATATATCCCACTCTAAGATGCTGGATCCTGTAACAGATTGATTGGCTGCATTTATAGAATATTGAAAAGTTTATGTATGCAACATTTTTCCAACTAAAATATGAACTAGTCCCATATGATGATGGGTGAGAGACGGAATGGAACCATTGGGATAGATATGTGAAAGTGACTTCCATCACTTTACATAGCTCACTAGGCCACCTTCTCTCTTGTTTCTCAAAAATAATATGTTCTTTTTAGTTTGGAATTTGAAATTGTAAATTCAAAAATGGAAATTGAAAAATAATCAAAATGCAAAATTTATTTTTGAAATATATGGTAAAAGCAACTATGCTAGAACATCATCTTTTATGCCAACCAAATCTTCAAAATAATGCAATCATGGAAAGTTGAATTATCATTATCGATTATTCACTTGAAAATTCCAATTGTGTACCTAGAAAGTCTATGTTAAGTTGTTAACACCAGTGATCGTAATGTTCATTTTTATATATTTTATTACATGTTGGTCTGATCTATATTTCATTTTAGATATGCTAGAATAAACATAATTATAGACTTAAAACCCATTAAATTATAAAGCACTTACACATATTGTATGAGTAACAAACTATTTCATGACATCTATTCTTAAAATATGTAGGATATTTACAGGTTGACCACAATCCGCACATAGTTTATAAATTACATATTCTTTATTTTAGACATTAGATTTCCCTCCGTCATTTGGGGATTCTTTAATTTGTATCTTTTACGCCTGAAATTGTGCTTCAATCTCATATATTTTTATTCTTTAAGAACATCATAAACATCTTCAAACTAAAGTTGAAGTTGACATTTTTTTTTATCAGAAAAAGTTGTAGTTAACATTGATTGTTGTTTTTTCACTTTTCGTTTGAAAAGTAGAAATCTGAAAGGATTTTTGAGTTTTACTAGTTATTTTAATATTTTCGTAACTTTGATGGAATTTATGTAATATTTCGTTTATATTTGATTCGCAACTTTGTTTTCTAGCCAACCGGTCCTACTTTGGGGACACATATTTTTTTGCCCGTTAAGCTCTCCTTACATCTGTTTGCTATTGT
The DNA here is from genome assembly GCA_035771175.1 of Paratinospora sagittata. Classification (NCBI taxonomy): domain Eukaryota; kingdom Viridiplantae; phylum Streptophyta; class Magnoliopsida; order Ranunculales; family Menispermaceae; genus Paratinospora; species Paratinospora sagittata. The sequence continues at coordinate 25,866,273 of CM069595.1, forward strand.
TAAATCTAATTTTTGTGGTTGCACATAAGTCAAACCCTTGTAGCTTCTTTCTTCAGCTAGTGAGGGAGAGAAGAGAGGGAGAGAAGAGAGAGAGGGAGAGAGGTATTATATTTGTCAAGTAGCTGACAACATTCTTTCTGGTAATGATGAAGTAATTTGCAGTAAGTTAGTAGAACCCCCAAAGGTTATGGTAGTCATTGCTTTAAATTTTAATGGATATAAAATCTTGTTGTTGGTTAATGTATTGGTCATATATGAAAAAGTTGTGTACAAGCAACAAGAAGTAGATATTTCATTCTAGGCTTTCTGATAAATCTTCTTAGTTATGTTTTTATCTTTCTTTATTTTTTTTTTTGATGTTATGTTAACTTGTTTTATCCAGTAAAATTCTCAATTTGGGATTTGATGAAAAGTTCATCCGAACATGGGAGTATTACTTTGTGTACTGTGCAGCTGGTTTTAGAACAAGAACACTTGGGAATTATCAGGTATTATTATTGCTTAAAAAAATTATTGGTTGTCTGTCTCAATGGTGGGTAGCATTTTCTTCTATCAATCAAAATTATCACTGACGTAAATATCTAAGGCGGTGTTTGATAGCGAGAAAATTGCTATTTTCTCTAGAAGATGATAAAATTTTGTTTGATTACTAATTTTTTCTTGTGAGAAATTTTTTTAATACGATTGGGTGGTTCATGCCCATCTTCAGTGAATCCTTCTCTTCGGACCAAATGAGAATGTAAAAAATAATTTTTCATGTACAATCAAACAACCATGAAGAAATTCTCTCTAGAAAACTTGCTTGAGAAGTATTTCTCAAGAAAACAATATTTTCTGGAGAAGAATTTTCTCAACTATCAAACATACCCTAATTTAAATTTAAGAAATAATAAAGTGGTCTACATTTCTCAGCACATGGAAGAAAACCATATGATGTAATGTTTGTTATGGGATTGCCAATGGAATGGAAATATGATTGATAATTTGCAGATTTGGGCCCCAAGTTATCGATTTAGTAAATATTCCAAATTCCAATAAGTGTTGAACACCCAAGAGGAGGGTGAATTGAGTGTTTTGATTAGTTTTGAAAAATTCTAAGTTCTCAATGGAAATCCTTTGATTAAATCAAGTTTATACTCACAATTGATCAATGTGCATAAGAATGAAGTGGGGAAATAAATAAATTGCACACAAGGATTTTTACATGGTTCGAAAAATCCTTTCCTACATCCACGCCTAGAGAAACCTTCTCTAGGATTCCACTATAACCGGTTCGCTTCAAGAGTGTGAACCAAACCGTATTACAGGTTCAAGACAAACCTATAAGATAAAAGGTTAAACTTGACCTTTGATTCCAACCTTAGAATGACAAGTGATATTGCAATCACTTGACTTGGTTTGTTTCAACTAGAAACATACCAAAGAGAATAAAAGAGAAATAATAGTGTTTCTTCTATATGAATACAACAAAAACAATGATGCTCAATAATACACATTAACAGATACAAGATATGAAAATTAAGCTCATAGATAGAGAGACCTTACAACTATAAATGTTACCTTCCTTGCTTCATTGTTTCTCAAGTATGCATTGGAAAACACTTTGATTGATGCACAACAAGAAAGCTTTGAGAAAACTCTTTCTTCAAATCATTTTTCAATTTTAGGGCTTTGAATATGGGAAACGATTTGATTTTTGGAGAACACTCCTTAGAATCACATAGTTGTCTCTCTTGTATTTAAAATGGCAGAAGTGCATGTATTTATAGGTTGAAATAGAGCACTAGCCGTTAGACACAAAAACTTGCCATTGGGCAGTCTGAAATTGAAATTTTGACCATTGGAATCACGTCCCGATTGTCACTAGTGCTCTAGTCTACTATACTAGTGGATTACTCGAAGACACAAGAGCACAAAACCCTGAAATGGCCCCACTATCGGGCTAGTCGAAAGGCTAGTTTGCTGGCCAGGACAATCCAGTCGACTGAATGGGAATCTAGTCAATTGGATCGAACCAGTCTAGCACAAGTTGGCTTAAACACTTGGGTTTTTGAAATTTAAATTCATGAACTTGTTTGAGTGATTAAATTGTTAAAACAAGACGACAATACTTACAACAATTTCTCTGCAACTATTAGGAAGAGAGAAATTATGTACTACGTGATATTTGAGCTCAGTAAAATCTGAGATGTATTTTCCATTAATTTAAAGAGTTTAAATAGACAACAATAGAGAAACTAATTGCTAAAACACAACCAATAACCCACTAACACTCCACTAATAACCACTCCTACCTAAGAGGACCCATAACTAATAACTGATAGCATAATTTCCTAAAATTAAGATAACTGCAACACTCCCCCTTCCCATTGACTCAATCAACCCACTTCCCACTTTTGCATTAACTTTAACACTCCCCCTTATTGCAGAAAATTTATAACACCAAATAATTCTCTAAAGGCACATTAAAAGTACATCATCTGTGCTCCTTGTTTTGATATATAGTGTAGATTCACTATCACTTCTTTGAAAGCCATGCTCCTTAAAATGTCCATTAATGCGATTGTACCAAGCTCTCGGTGCCTGCTTCAATCCATACAACGCCTTCTTTAATCGGTACACCTTTACTACTTTACCTGCAACTTCATAGCCTTTTGGTTGTTGTACATAAACTTTCTCACTTAAAACACCATTCAAAAATGCAGATTTAACATCAAATTGATACACTTGCCATTTGTGATGAGCAGCTATAGATAAGACCGTTCTAATAGTGTTAAATCGAACTACAGGAGCAAAAGTTTCTTCAGAATCAATACCTTCGTGCTGCACGTACCCTTTAGCTACCAATTGTGCTTTGTACCTCTTGATTGAGCCGTCGGATCTAAATTTTGTTTTATAGATCCATTTCAGCCCCACAATTTCTTTTCCATTTGGTAAATCAACCAATTCCCATGTTTTATGTTTCTCGAGAGACTTGATTTCTTCATCCATAGCAACACGCCATTTTTCACACATCACTACTTCTTCAAAAATGTTGGGCTCATCTGCATGTGCAAGCATAGCATAGTCCTTTCCTGGATATCTTGAGGAAGTGTGCCTTCTCTTGTGGATCTTCGTAACTGAGGCTCAATTAATGGTGTTGGGGATGCATGCTCAATCTCTTCCACTGGTGCCATATCATCAAAAGCATCATTATATTCATCCACAACCACCAAAGGATGTTGCTTCACATTCCAAATCCATAAATTCTTCTCATAAAAGATGGCATCACGACCAACAATTAATTTGTTGGTGAGGGGATTATAAAACTTGTAACCTTTTGTCTCCATACTATAGCCGACAAAAACACATTTGACACTTATCATAAAGTTTATGCCTTTTTTTTGGGAAGGAACATAAACATATGCAAAGCTGCAAAAATATTTAAAATGAGCTACCTTGGGCTTCCAACCATACCAAACTTCAAAAGGTGTTTGGTGATGTAATGCTACTGTAGAACTCCTGTTTAGTATATAAGCCACAGTGTGAACTGCTTCTGCCCAAAATTTATCTGGAAGTCCCTTCGCTTTGAGTATACTCTTTGCAACGCCGTTTTGTTGGGGTGTATAGCTTGTAGTTAATTGCCTCAAGATACCATAATCTTCACAAAATTTGTTAAATTCATTTGAAACAAATTCTTCGCCATGATTAGTCCGCAAAATCTTCAAGGAATGCCCACTTAGTCTTTCAACTTGATTTTTGAACTTTTTGAAAATTGGAAAAACCTCCGATTTCTCCTGGGCAAAATACACCGACGTCAACCTGCTAAAATCATCAACAAAGACAAGAAAATATGAATTATTGTCATGGTTCAAAAATTCCCCAAAATTCGGCGAACTTCCATAAATTATTTCCCTTTTTTTACCATCAAAGTGCGAAGTGGATGTAAAATAAAAAATACAAAAATTCGCCGAAATAATTCTATACAATTCGACAAAATTCGATGAAATTCAACAAAGAAGTAAAAAAATGTTATTTCATCAATAGAAAACAAAAAAATATCAATAATTATGTATTATTTTCAACTTCAACCAACATAGCAATATAAATTTTAAAAAATAATTTGACAAACTAACAAATTATGTAGTTTATGAGATATCCTTTACCAAAAAGAGTTCCCAAAGCCATCTTCTTTTAGTTAACTCTTATAAAACACGATTAAAAAGCAATACATTTAAATAATAAACTAATAGATCAAACATGGTGGAATTCAAACTAGCAAAGTATATGGTCGAGAAGCAAGCGACCACAAAATTAAATATCAAAATAAAGAAAAGGAATTAAGACCAAAAGCCACCATTTCAAATTTATCAACCCACTTAACAAGATTGATTTTGTTAGGTCACTTATTGGTATTTTTATGTATTAAAAGTGTTTATTTATATTAGTTTTTAACTTATATTACAATAAATCTAGATATTTAAGCATATATACAAAAATTCTCTAAACTTATCTAATTTAGCGAATTTTTACAAAAATTCTCCATATCGAATTAAACTTCTCTGAATTAATTCCAATTTCAAGTGACCGAAGTGAAGTTGAAATCAAATTTTCGATCCTTGATTATTGCTAAGAGAAAGAGTCCTCATTGGTCCGCACACACCTGCATGCACAATCTCAAGTGGTCTTGTAGCTCGCCTCGCTTTCCCTTTTGGAAAGGAATTTCTGCGTTGCTTCCCAAGTGCACAGCTTTCACACACTTCACCATCATGATTACTTAAGGGCAAACCTTCCACCAAATTCTGCTCAAACAAGAACTTCAAGCTTTGAAAGTTCAAGTGACCATATCTATGATGCCAAAGCCAATTTTCATCTGTTAATGATGCTTTCAATGCATGTGAGTCAGCACCAAGACTAAGAGGGAAAATCTTATTTTTAGCCATAGAGATCCTTAATAATAATTTCTTCTTAGTCTTATCTTCAAACACAAAGCAGGCCAAATCTTCAAATATAACAGAGTATCCTTCTAATAAAAATTGCCCCACACTTAAGAGATTGGTATCCAAATAAAGAACATATAAACATTTTTGGAAACCATATCACCTAAGTTTACCTTTATGGTGCCTTTTCCAGATGCTTTTCGAATTGTTCCATCACCCATCCGCACCTCTATTTTCACAGACTCATCCAAGCTAACAAAGGTTTCCGATTTTGCAGTCATATGATTACTGCAACCACTATCAATGTACCAAACATCATGAGCACAATCAACATAGTATGCAAGAACCAAATTTTCAGTTTCTTCTTGTCTTTTTTCTTCAACAAAATTAGCTGTTTTTCTTTAAATCTACAATTTCTAGCAATATGGCCAAATTTCTTGCAATTATAACATTGGATTTGGTTGTGTTGAGTTTCACCATTTTGGTTAATGTTACCTGAGTGCCAACCAACGTGCTTATGAGTTTCACCTTTCTCCCCATTTTGGTAGTTCTTTCTTGGGCGCCAATTGTTTTTACCACCACCTCTTTTGCCTTGAAAGTAAGGGCCTCCATGTCCTTTCTTCTTGTAATTTTCATTGCTTTGGCCACTGCTTTTCTCTGCTTTAACCTGTAGCTTGGTGTGAAATGCATTTTCTACATTTTCTTCATATCTGTTCATCCTGTCTTCATGAGATTGGAGAGAACCTTGCAATTCATCAACTGTTAGTATGCTCAAATTCTTGGATTCTTCTATTGCAGCCACAACATGATCAAATTTTTTAGGCAAACTTCTTAGAACTTTTTCAACAATTTTTTCATCAGATAAATTCTCACCATATTTAAGCATTTGATTAACAATCTCCATTAAATTTCCAAAATAATCATTAATAAATTCACTATCTTTCATCAACAACGTCTCAAACTTTCTACGCAAAGTTTAAAGTTTAACAGTGAGAACCTTTGCATTACCTTGGAAGGAATTCTGCAATATATCCCATGCTTATTTTGCCTTCGTCGCCCCACCAATTCGAGGAAAGAATCGACAACTCCTTGCTGGATAAAAAATAAGGCTTTGGCATCCTTTTTTACAACCTCCTTGAGAACATTTGCTGCAACTCCATCTTCAGAATAACCCTTTTCTACCAAATCCCACAAATCTTGGGAAATGAAAAGTGTCTTCATCTTCATGCTCCAAGTGTCATACCCAACTCCTTGAAAGAGTGGTATTGTCGGATGTGTAGGATTCAATCCCACATTGTTTGCCATGGCTCTGATACCAGATGTTAAAACAAGACAAAGACAATACTTACAACAATTTCTCTGCAGCTATTAGGAAGAGAGAAATTATGTAATACGATGATATTTGAGCTCAGTAAAATCTGAGATGTATTGTCCATTAATTTAAAGAGTTTAAATAGACAACAATAGAGAAACTAATTGCTAAAATACAGGACACCAATAACCCACTAACACTCCACTAATAACCACTCCTAACTAAGAGGACCCATAACTAATAACTGATAGCATAATTTCCTAAAATTAAGATAATTGCAACCCACTTCTACATTGATTCAATCAACCTACTTCCCACTTCTGCATTAACTTTAACATAAATATGATTGAAATACATGAAGTTTGAGATAAAAAACCTTTGGACACATTTCAAATAAAGATTTGAAGTCTAGGTTTAAAAAGAAGTCAAATGCATTGAGTTTTAAAAAACTTAAGCAAATGAGTTTTTGGAAATCTTGTGCATATGTGGTTTTGATAAAACTAATGCAAACTTGAATCAAACAAGTTTGAAAGAATTTAAGAACATTAAATAAACATGTTTGAACACTTGGAAAGCATTTTGAGAGAAAACTTGATACATGCATGATTTTTAAAGTGATTGAGCAATAAAGAAGCAAGATAGGTACAACCTAAGTCTAAACCCATTGAGTTAAGCTCTCATTCACCTCTCATTATGTCAACTCGTCCAAGCTTTGATTTTGACTTAATTTGCTACGCTTGATTGGACTTGGGGATCACTTGAATCTTGTATTGGCCTTTATCTTAATGTTAGGTGGTGAAATATACTCAATCCAAACATTAACACCAATAGTTATATTGTTTGTAATCATCAAAACACTTATAAGAAATCTGAGTGGAAAACCACTTAGGTCAATTATAAGATAGTGGATTGCTTATGTATCAATAATCTGACAAGAACTTTGATATAGTAGTATTTATTAATATGTATTTGTTTTAAAGTTACATTTGACATAAAATTATATTTATCATTTTGGACCCAATTAAAACAATCTGATTATAATTGGATCAGATCTAAATCTATGTTTTGAAATCCAAAAGATCTTACTAAGTAGCATTGTTTTAAAAGGCGTTTGAGGCTTACGCCTCGAGGCTTAAGTCTCAATGCCATAATGTGAGGCTTACACCTCAAGGCGTAGTGAGGCTTGAGCCTCAAATTTTCCACGTAAAAATTTAATTTTCTTGAAAAAAACTCAAAATAAATTTATATTTATGGCTTTTATATTATTATCACCAATCATTTTAGTTGTTAAAAATTAATTCTCTTTCATTTGAAATAAATTACGGCTTGTACTCTTAAATGGGTCAAGGCCATCTTTGAAAAGACCCCCCCTTCTTATAATATATCTTTATGTTTGTTAAAAATAGTACAAATACTAGCGTAACAATTTAAAACTTTTGACCAAGTATTCTTATTGCAATTTGTTTAACTAATAAATTAGGAGCAATGGAAAAGATCTAATATTTTTATAATGTGTTTGTACATGCTTTTAATTGGTTAAAGCATAAAATTTGAAAAGCTTAGCATATGATTTGGGCTCATTTAGTTCTTAAAGGTGTTAATGAAAATCAAGGTATATTAAGAGAAATCACTCAAGTATTCTACACATAAATGTAACTAGTTTACATTTTTTTTTATTTTAGTTGTTCTTTTATTATTGATAGTTGCAATTTTTTAGATTTTTTTTACAGTTTTTATTAATTTTGTTATGTATTTTCTTAAAAATATGAGGCTTACGCCTCATAGTGCCTCAAGGCTTACACCTCGCCTCATAAACACAAACCACCTCGATTACGCCTCACGCTTTTTTAAACCTTGCTAAGTAGTTTATTAGGCTAGTTTTAGACCCTATTACATTGTAACTGTATTAGTTGTAAATCCTAAGTGATTCACTACAATCCATTTACCCCTGAGTGGAAGTTAAGTTGCCATTAAATGTCATAATTATCTATTTTTCTCATAACCATAACTAGCTAATCTAGGTAAAGAAAATCTATAATGGTACAATGCCGAAGCTTTTCTTATGGTATGGTGAAGCCAATTTTTTGGTACCAAAGCTATATCCCTATAAACCTTTTTTTATCACTTAATTAAAAAATGTTAGTTTTAAGGAGTAATAAAGTAATTATCCATTTAACCATTTTATACATATACTCTTACTTTTTTGGCTCACTCTATTCAAAATTCTCTATTTTACTCTTCTTATTCTACCATTTTATGTTTCTCTACCTTCATTCTCGCTATTAAATAAAAAAGACAACTTTGTCATTTCTCTTATGAAAATACATTTATATTTCTCTCTTAAAATATTTATCCCTGTCATAAAATATGTAATATTATAGAATCTATGTATTCAATTAAATTATAGAAGTTGTTAATTACAATATGAAAAATATATTAAAACATTCTAACAAAAATATAAAATCCCATTTCTAACATCTGCAACACACATGCACACCTGCAAATAGATGAACCGGGAAAAGAAATTGACACTAAAAGTATTGAGTTTGACGTAGCTGCTGGAATTAATAAATGAACTATTGTGACAAAAAAAAAGTATTGAGTGCAGGCCTTGAGTGTTGTTAGTATCAATTGAGCTTGTTTGCTAATAAGAGGTTTTAATATTCTAATAGAATTGAAACTTGTATAATTTTGTAAGACATAGTAAAAGGGTGGATAACAAAAAATTCATTTGCTACGGAGTGACTAGGAGATCAATCATCCATTGTCTCACCCTGATATTTCTTATACAAAAGTCCAAAAATAGAGAAGAGAAAACAAAGAGAAGGAGGATAGTTCATGATGCATTTTTGGTGGTAGTAGAAATGATTTGATCAACCAAAAAGGACATGATTTTGCAAAATCAAGAGTAGTGTAAGACCATCTGCTCTTTTTAACGTATGCTATGCTCATGTATTGTTTTTTAGTTTTTGAAAAGAAATTGGCGAAGTTATATATTAATGATAAAAAAGGGACGTGAGATAGAGGGTGAACATGAAGTTCTCCCGAATTAGATAAAAAAACTCGCTGACCCCCTATTTCCACTTAGCTGCACTGTAAACCTTTTGAAATTTTACTAGTAGCCACTCAAGAAGATGCGATCTTATTGTTTTGCCATAGAGAACAATCCCAAACTAGCTTTGTCTTATTGTTTCTCTTTGAAAATTTTATTATTTCTTTCAATAGAAATTCACCAAATAGTAGCAAAAAGAGAAATTCTCCCATAGGCCTTTAAGTCGGAAGGGTGATTCTATCCACATGTTGTATTTCTTTACCAGACATAATTTCTTTCCATGTTCCTTGTAACTTGCGCACCAAGTAATATTGTACACTATATATTCCTCACTTTTGAGTACAACACAAGATTTACAACCTTATAATGTAATAGAGGGTTATTCATCCATTTGCTTCAAAACCCCATTTTTGTTTTTTTCTTCTTAGTATGTGTTTTCTACCGCCCCATCCTTCCTAGTGAGCTACCTTGAGGGCTGCTGCAGTGCTACTACTACATTGTTGGCCTCCAATACTATGCTCAAGTACCATGCTACAATACTTCTTCGGCTGCCTTTTTTAATGGCTTTTGCATCAGCTCTTTCTTCTTCCACCATTGGAAGTTCATTATTTACTAGTTCTCCTATTATAGAAACTGTCAATTTGGTACTTTTTCCTTTGCCTCCTATATCAAATGCCTTGTTCTTGTGTAGTTATTTTCAATACCAACTAGCAAACTCCTATTGTCGATCTAAAACATGTTTCATGGCGCCACACTGATCAATCAATGGTAATTGCAACAACTTTCTTTGAGCCTATCCAACAAAGGAAGCTTGGGATTGCCTCGAATATCACTATGCTCAAAAGTCTATTGCAAATGCTCAAAACCTTCGATTTCAGTGTTCATTTCCGAAGTTTCAAAGTCTATTTATGATTATTTGTAGCATGCCAATAAACATTTTATGAGTTTTTGGCATCTATTAATAAACCTATTTCTGAGGAAGGATTTGTTTCTTCTATTCTCTGAAGCATTGGTATTGACTAACAAATGCTTGTCACATTAATTTTCAACACATTTCCTTTATCTGATTTTGAAAATCTACAAGCTCATGTCTTGTTTTAGAAATTCTACCTTTTATTATATGTCGTAGTTGTTCAGAGCCAAGGTGATTACTCAATGTTTGCATATCATCATAAGAGTCATATGGCTCATATTATGGTGTTTTGCATGTGGACGATATTGTTCTACTAAAACCTGTTTTGACTTGCATCCTCTTCTCTACACTTGGGCCTAAGTTTACATTAGGATCATGGTTCGTTACATTAGTTTCTTCATCTTTAGGTTAACTGACAAAGTATGCATGGATCTACTACAACACACTGATATGGTTTGAGTACGAACCTTGCAATACACTAGTGAGTGCTAATCCAATATTTTCCCTTTGATGGTCTTCCACTTATAGATCCTACATAGTAGCGAATGGTTGATGGCTTTTTACAATTTTTGACTATGACTCAATCTATCACTGCCTATGTTGTCCACCAGTTAGCTCAATTTGGCTACTCCTTGGGAACCTCATGTAGCCACTGTGAAACAAGTTTTGTGTTTTAGATTCTCAACCTCCGACTAGCCCTCACATTCTTCATGATTTCTTTGGTGTTAATTGGGCTGGTTGTCCTAATACGAGTCCTTCCACTTTTGGTTATTAGTTTTTTTTGGGCCAACTTTGGTTTTTAGTGTGCTGAAAGTAACCCTCTGTATCCCGCTCTAGTGTTTAATATGAACACTGCTCAGTTTCCCACAGGTTGAGACAATATGGATTTCCTTGCTCTTTTGTGAACATATTCTATTACTAACCCTATTACATTATATTGTGAAAATTTTAGCACAACTTATATGGCATCCAATCTATTGTTTCATGCTCAAACTAAACACATTGAACTGGATTGTTTTATATCTGGAGAGGTTGTTCCTGGAACTCATTGAGTTCAATCTATTCCTTTAGTTGATCAAATGGCTGAATCCTCACAAAGGTATACACAGGCAAGTTTCAGTTACTTCTGAGGGAGTGTGAAACCACTCAGTTGGTTTTGCACATGTTTTGCAATTTTTGTATGGTTATGCCGTTATATTTATTCCATATTCATTGTAATTTACATCAAGTTATCTTGTACTCCCCATATGTTTTCTGAAGTTGTGGGAAACACAAGATTTATATCCTTACAAAAGTTTAGTGCTGAGATTTTGTTTGCAAATGCCAATTTGTGGTGTTGATCTCTTTGGAGTTGTTTTATTCACATAATGCTCCGAACTCTATACCATCAACAACAATTCAAATAGAATGTTATAGCTTACAATACAACAAAGGATAAAGATAGAACAAGTATCTTCAATTTTTCCCTTAAAGTAGTTTATGAGGTACATAATTCACAGTTGTGTTTGTGATTCTGTTTCGTTCCTTCTCTGTGTAAAAGGTACGGAACATTTTATGTCTATGTACAAAAGGCCTTCCTACAACTATATTTCCTTGTTATTGGAGGACACCGTTACGTATGGTATTTTTATGGAACTCAAGTTATTGGGCATACAATTGAGTTGCGAATTAACATCTGAATTGATAGTGAAATTTTTAGGCAAATCACTAAAACAAGCCTCCTACCTCAGTTCTTTATTTCAGTTTCAAATCTCTAATTCTTGGAGGACAGAATACCCCAATTACTATACATGTTTTTCTTGTAGAAATTAGTAGATATTGTGTTACATACTAGGGTCTTGGATTGTCTTTGTGGCTTTTCCAAGAAGTGAATAAGAGGCAAATTTAATATTGATGTTTCAACCAAAAATCTCATCCTGGCGATACAGGTGATGAAGTCGACTGGCAACAAATTGATGAGTCTCCTTCTTTGAGTTATGTTGTCTCTGATCAATCGCCTTGCATTTCGCTTAGAAAGGATGGTGGCACGGAAAACACTCTGATACTTAAGTTAGTCTCTGCGGAAGAGAAATAAAAGTGTAAAGAAATGGAATTTAGAGCATACCCTCCTCTTTTCTTGTAGAATTATGGTACTTTTATAGTGTTAGATGGACTCTTAACATTTATGGCAGTTATTAACTACAAGGTAGCATTTAAGCTTTTTTCTCATCAGGGGATACGAAATATCTCATTCCTTGAGATGTGTGTCGTCGCAATCAGGTTTAATTTGGGTCGATGTGCATTGTATGTCAAGCGTGAGTGAATCTCAACCATGACTGGTGGTGAGCCCCCGTTCATGGTCGAGGGGGCCTGAGCCATTGTCCAGGCAAGGCGCCTCGATTGTGGCTAAGGTGGGATGCCCCAGCTGTGGCCGAGGCACCTCGGTAGTGGGTCGAGGCATGCACGACGGCCAAAACCGAGGGGGCCTTGGCTGTGGCCGAGGCAAGCACCTCAGCCAAGGCTAAGGCATGCATCTTGACCATGTCCAAGGCAAGCACGACGGTTGTGGCCGAGGGGGCCTCGTCAAGCATCTGAGCCAAGGCCAAGGCCGAGTAGGCTTCAGCTGTGATTGAGGCTGGCGCCTCAATCGGGGCCGAGGCGTTGTTCTCGGCCCTGGCCAATGTAATTTCTTCGGTTGCAGCCGAGGGTGTTTCTTTTCGTGTTTCACTTGGTTCTTTTCACTATGGCCAGGCTAATCTCGAGTGTTTTTTGGATGTCTCTTTTTTAGTACAACAATGCACATGTTGTTAGGACTATGTTTTCCTTTAACTTTGTTTATGACTTGGAGTTAATCAATTATGGGTATAACGATTATTATTCTCAAGAGAACTACTTATGACATTAAAGGAGATCTCTTGGAGACAATGTTTTCAAAGGCTTAGGGAAAACCCCTCATGGTGCTATTCTTATGTTGGATAGGCATCTTCAGCTCAAAGAATAAGTTGGTTTATCAGGACTGATTGGCCATCAGAAGGTTGATCTAAAATAATTGGTCCAATGTTCAAAATATGGTTATAACTACGATATATTTGTGAAGCACAGAGTTGTTTTCATTCAATTATATTTACTTATGATGTTAGAAACATTCAAAATTAACTTCCTTTTTTTTTTTTTTGGTTACAGATTGTGTTCTCGCGACCAGGAAATGTTGATGTATTCTCCGATCCATACAAGAGTGTTCTTACAGCATAATGATGATGGCCAAAATCTTGAAACAATGAGACATTTCTATTGTTTTGTTTAGCTTTCATTGTTTTGTTTGTCTTTTTTTCATTTTAAGCCTTCATTTGTTGCACTGGAGTTGGAGGTGAACTCATTCTTGGATAATGAAAACTTTCATTTGGCTGTTTTGTGTGCGTTGGTTCCTGATTTATGCATTAGGATACAAATCAAGAAATAAGAGAAAGATTAATATGGTTTTCGAAAACAACTCACTCTTAATAATATTCTTTAAAAAATATTTTGATGTTTGACTTGGAAGACAATGTCTTATTTTAATGAGTTATAAAATAAATGGGGCATTAAATATTTTTCTTTTCTATATGCTTCAAATGGTTAACATTGCCTATATACACCACCACTGTGATGACCCTAACTTTCAACCGCAAAAGTGTTGGATTGCTCGGACTAGTACTGTTAACCTTAGAGTACTAGTAACCCTAACATCCCTTATCACATTCCCAAGTTATTCATATAATCGTAATAAACAAGTTCAAGGCATAGGATCTAACAATGCATTACAGTAAATCAACCAAAGTATGGAAATTACATCAAAGCAAAGTGTAAGTCAAATATAGTTATTATAGTCATTTGAAGTTACGTCCAAGTCCCACAGGAAATAACAAATAAAAGAACTAGCCAACTGAGTACTACTCTCTCGTTCCAAGCCAATACGCACCAACAGGCTGTGGCTGAGCATTCAATAGGGAGACTCAAAAGTGTTATGCCTTTGCCTTTATCAAGAGCGCTATTAAAACCTAGAAGAGAAGAGAGTGGGGATGAACTTAAAGTCTAGTGAGCTTTGGATATCGCATATCTATTGTCACATCCCATTCTGTTACCAAAAAATAATACGCAACAAATTGTAGAACCGGAGTGCGAATAATTATAGACATCAACATAGATCTTTTATTTATCCTCTATTAATTAAAGAGGGTACAAGTACAAGGGTTATATTATTTTACATACATGAGTACGCAGCGAAAATATATTTACAAAAACTTACACACCTAGATCTATGTCGACGTTCTGCTCTCTACGCGCCTCCTTCGCACATAGCACTAACGACTCTCGCTTTAGTATGCAACGTCTAAGAGCTTGGAGAAAATATTAACGGGGTGAGCTCAACAACTCAGTGGTTCAAGCAAAGTAAATGCAACGTTTACAAAAAGATAAATACAACAGTACATAGAATAATGCATTTCAAATCACATCAAGCAATACAATCATGAAATGCAGCAGTATCCCCCGTACCAACGTACAATCATAAAGTCATCTAGCAACTACGGATGCACTGCGGGCCTAGTGCTTAATATCATCATATGATGGTTCCCCTTTGAAATCACAAGACCGAGTGCAAAGTAGCTACAGGTCCCGCAAGCAAAGACGTTCAACCTTATACACGAGGGCTTTAATGGCCTGTCACAAAGACAAGGAACCACCCTTATTAATAGTATGTCATATGCATGAAGTAATGTAGCATGGTATCATGTATATAAACGATGCAATGTCATGCTTATCATAAAGTGAAAGAATAGGCAAACCTATGCCTTCATGCCCACCATTCAAATCTTGTTGCCGCTTTCCGAGAATGCACGGAGTCCACCTCTGTAGCCATTCTACGAGCATTGTGTCCATGACTTTCCTCTACCCTGACTCGGACAACACTTCGGCACATCGTTGGATCTTGCAGTTTGTGGACCGCATCTTGGTGCATCTTGAGTCTCTAGGTGACACAGACAACATCTTGACGCATTGTTAGACTCTAGGCATCACGGACAATGTCTCGGCTCCTTGTTGGACTCCCAAGAGCCACAAACAACATCTCGGCACTCCGAACATCACGGGGTAGGCGTAAGCTCGACCTTCTGCCCTCAAAATGGTGCCTCTTCTTCAAATTTATAGAAAATTGCAGAAACTTGCCAAGGCACTTTCCCGGGCAGTTTTCGGTCAGTTTTCAGGCGCTTTGCTAGGTACTTCTTTGGGCACTTCATTGGGCTTAATTCGAGAAACCTCCATCTTCAGTTCTCATTTCATGTTGAATCGAGTGTTCATGCGAACACTACTGCTTTATGTCATTTATGGTGTATTATCTAGTTGTTTCAATTTTTGGGGTGTTACATCTACAATCATATATCATCAATACAATTAATGTAATTCAAGTAAGTACACAACATGATAGCATGATTCCAGTGTAACTGCCCATATTATAGTTCAAGAAGGGGGGGTGGGGGGAGATTTTCCAAATACCTTACTTAACACAATTAGCAAAGATGAAAGTAATATAAAGTGCAGGAAAAAAATCAAAGTGTACAACGATTTAGAGTGGTTCAACTTCTTCAAAGCCTACCTCCACTATTTGTCCTCCCCGGTTAAGATTTCCTAAACTCCATTAAACTTGATTCAACTTACAGGTGTGAAACCGTTACAAACATCGACCTACTCGACCAATAATGTATACAAATGATAGAGAGTGTTCTTACCGAACAACTCTCAAAGATTTAGTACAAATAAAATGAATACCCCCTGAGATGAATCAACCAAAATAATGAAGTATGGAGTGCAGGCTAGTAATGGAGGTTCCTAGTTGATTTCTTGACTTGGAAGTGATGTAGATGATGCACACAAGTCAAAGAACTCCGAAACACTTAAAATCTCTCAAGAGGATGTTCCCACCAAGTGAGAATGAAAACACTTAGAGATTTCTTTTGAAACATAAGAGAGAAAACTTGTTGAAGAGATTTGAAGAACACTTAAGCACAATGGCACTTTCTTTCAAATAAAAATGAACTTAGAATGCTTGCAAAAGTTTGAAAGACGTGGAGAACAATAGAGCGCACACATTTAATAAATTTTGCAAAAATTGCTCTCAATGCGCAAAAAAGTGTATTTATAGAAATTTAAAAATCGAAAAAGTAAGAACCATGGTTTTGTACACAGAACCCTGTTTCTGTTAAAAAAACACTAAAAAATAGCTCTCTATTTTTGTCACGGAAACGCGTTTCTGTGTGAAATTTCAGAATTTCCCAAAAAGTAGGAAACGTGTTTCTGTGTTCATTTCTCGAGAGCATAATTCTTGGAATTTTGAGGGAATGCATTTCTTAAATAGGAACATGTTTCTGCTCAACCGAGTAAAATTTTCACTAAGTCCAAAACAGGAAACCCATTTCTTCAACAGGTAACGCATTTATGCTTGACTGAGTGAAATTTAACCAACTCCAAATAGGAAACACATTTTCTTTATAGAAAACACGTTTCTGCTATACAAAGAAACTTAAACATGTTTTCTTTTGAAATATTTGCAATCAAAACATGTTTTATCGATCAAACAAGTCTAAATACACTTGGATACATTAAACTTGATCAAATTGAAGTTAATACAAGTGTTAAACTCATTTTTTTTTACGAAAGTCAAGATTTTGACTAAAATGAAAATCGGTTTGATTTTTGTAAAAATCGAAGATTTCAAAATATGATGCATGCAATGATTTGGCTGATTACACTAAAGAGGATTCTACAGTTCTAGATTGAATCTAAGCAAATACATTACAAAGATAGATCTTGATCATCCGTTACTTTGATTCACTTGGAACTTTGACTTTGACCTTTTAGTTGACTTTTGTGATTTGATCATTTTAAGTTGAAACAACTTAGTTAAAGTGATTTGTGTTAGACCAATGTCCCTCGTGGTTGGAATTCGATGGTGAATTTTGATGATTACAAACAACATGTCTATTTAACTTTAGTCTATGTCTCCAAGTTTTAATCTTTTAGACATGATTACAAAGAATCATGGAGAGGAGACAATTAAAGTTAGTTCTGGAACGAGATTAATCAAAGTTCAAGTTATGATGTAAAATCTTAAGATCAACATCGATGACATCAACGAAAGAGCTTGAAGAGTTTAGAGTTGGTCTTAGAATGTAAGATCCATTCTGTCACACCTCGCCCAGACACGCCTAAACAGGCGGGACACTCATGGACGGGGCGCGGATTGGTATCATAACGATAGCAAATTGCGCGAAAACACGATTAAGTAAAAGTCTGATTTCATTAATTTCAGAATATATTTGTACATGAAATAGTTAAGGGAACATTCTCCCAAAATCCCCAATGAATAATACAGAGGGTACAAAATGTGGGCCCAAAAACCTGCACCCAGTCCACCCTAATCTCCTGTGAAAAATTGGATAACAATGGGGTGAGCTACAAGCTCAATGGGTAAAATAGTTCATGAATATAACAATTAATAAAGCAAACTTCATAATAAAATATCTGAAATACACATCAGAGCATCATAATCAAACCAACATGTATGTGTGCATGACACCGTCTCGTATTGGTTTTGATGATTGTACATCGCCTGAGTTCACGTACAGATGTCCCTCCCCAAGAGTAGCCGGGTTCTCATTGCACATCCCTCCTTAGGAACGATGCTCTAGATTCACGTACAGATGTCCCTCCCCAGGAGTAGCCAGGTTCTCATTGTACGTCCCTCTTTAGAGAAATATAATGAATAGCGAGCATTGCTTCTAACTATTCTATGAATCATAAACCACATACGTCCCTAGGTGGTGCTATGTATGATGCCAATGCATGAATTGGTCCGGTCTTTACTTAACATTTAGATAGGATTTGGCAACGTCTGGTGATCCTTATTAGGGTCGGTATCACGACGTGCAAGGTTAGGACATTCAATATGCTGATAGCTTTCAAATAAGACCAACCAGATCAGTCTCCAGTTGAGAGGTGAGACACGAGGTCTACTTAAATACCAATCGTCTAGGCAGCACGCTACCTCCCGTTCACTATTTAAAGTTACTGAGGACAAGACTGAGTCTGGTTGAGCCAGATTGACCACTAATCCAGCATAACAACAGTGTAATACATGAACTCCAAATATACAGGTATAAGTATGACAAGTATAAACATTATACGCAATAATGCAGTGTAAATGAATAGTAAACATAATGATAAATGAATGTAAACTTTAATAAAAGTTATAAGACACGCAAAGCTATGTTTCGTTCCCCACCTTCAGATAAAAACTCCTTTGAAACCTGGCGCCTTCCCCCGCGCAGAACCGCGTTGCACCGCACCGAGAGTCTCGGAAAGAGAGTCTCAAAAGGGAAGACAAAAACTCAAAATGAGTGAAAGAGAGAAGGAAAATCACAAGGAGGAGTGATTTTGGTGTGAGAAATGAGGAGGGAGAGGGTTTCCTTAAATAGGAAAAATTGCGCCCGAACTTTCGGGCATGTGCCTGAAAAATATTATTTATTTATTTTTTTTTTTGTGCAAACCTAGGGTATTACACATTCTTGGTTTCTCCAGCAAAAGAAATTTTATTAACTTTGGAGTAGTCATTCTAGTTCTTTAAAAATGATCTTGATTACATAAAATTGTTTTTCAAATGCTTTAGAATGGTTTTCAAAGTCTCAAAATGATTTGATCTCTTAAGCATTTTGTTTGAAATCATTTGGACATAGTTGTAGTGCCTTTGTGTTTTAATTTGAAAAAGTCATAATTTTTCAAAAGACCTATAGCGTGCTATAGGGTCTCTTAGCCTGCTGTTCCCAGATTTGGGAATTTCAAAATTTTTGTCTATTTTTGTCAGTTCAAGTAGTCATGATGGCTATCTGCGTGAGATTCACTGCCGTCGTCATCGTTTGCTAGCTTAAGGTAGTGCCTGTATGGTCCCTGAATGGCACTGTAGCTGGTGGAATCCTCAACATCATGAAACCATGGAGAGCAAATGGAGTCTGATTCGTCCTCAGAAGATTCCAACCTTTGCTTAACAGTTGGTGGTGTAGGGCGTTGGTTGCATCGTTTAAGGAAAGGTAGGTTGAGCGGTGGGATGCTTTTTCGTGCTGTTGCTCGAATCCGGCCGCCTGGAAATTTTGGTTGAAGGTCCTGCCAAGATGAGGTCACGGGATTGTTTTGGGCAAAATTGTTACGAAAAATCCATGCACGTTCTAGCGATAAGGATCGCTATCTGTGTGGCGATGGAGTTGGTGATGCAAAGTAGTTGTGACTTGACTCAGATCCTGGAGGAGTCGCCACAGGTTGCCAAGGAGGCCATTGCGTGTGTGCATCACTATATCCATCGATATTATTTTCAGACATCTGCATAGTTATTCAAGTGAAACGATGTATTAAGATATTTGTAACCAAAGTTTCATCATTTTATTGATAAGTGAAATAGTACAATGTATCACATCATCAGTTATTACTAGAAAACAATTCAGGGTATTTCTGTTTAATTGTTGCTTCTAGTTCCCATTTTGCTTCCTCTACTCCGTGGTGATCCCAGAGCACCTTCAGAAGTGGTATGCTACGTCGCCGTAGTTCTTGAGATTTTCTATTCATAATCTGTATCGCTCTCTCCTGATACCTATTTCCTTCCTCAACCCGAACCTCAACCAGATGGATGATATGCGAAGGATTAGGACGATACTTTCGAAGCATGGATATGTGAAAAATGTCATGAACCTTAGACATGGACAATGGAAGGGACAGACGATAAGCAAGTTTGCCAATACGTTCAATGATCTGAAATAGACCGATATACCATGGGGAGAGCTTTCCTTTGATCTCAAAGCGTTTGACACCTATTGTGGGCTGAACTTTTAGAAAAACCAAGTCCCCCTTATCAAATTTTAGAGGCTGCCTTCGCTTGTCAGCATAACTCTTCTATCGACTTTGTGCAACACGAAGTCGCTCCTTTACTAGTGTGATTTTCTCAGAAGTCTCTTGAACTAGTTCAGGGCCCAACTGCGGTCGATCTGCCATATCTAACCAACATACCGGAGATCTGCAAGGGCGACCATAGAGAGCCTCGTACGGTGCCATGCCGATACTAGTTTGGTAGTTGTTGTTGTATGCAAACTCAGCTAAATGTAAGTACTTTGCCCATCCGTCATTAAAGTCCAAAATGCAACACCGTAACATGCCTTCCATGATTTGGATAAGACGCTCTGGCTGCCCATCAGTCTGAGGGTGAAAGGCTGTGCTCATGGTGATCTTAGAGCTCATTATATTCTGGAAGCTTTGCCAAAACTTTGATATGAATTGAGGGTCTCGATCAGAGACGATCGTGAGTGGTATGCCACGGAGGCGTACGATCTCTCTTTCATATAGTTCAGCAAGCTTGGCAGGGTTATCCGTGAACTTTATTGGCAAGAAGTGTGCAAACTTTGTAAGTCTGTCAATGATAACCCAGATAACATCTTGCCCTTTATTATTTCGAGGCAAGGCTGTAACAAAATCCATTGCGATGTTTTCCCACTTCCATTCTCCAATAGGTAACGGCTGGAGAAGTCCAGAGGGAAGTCTACGTTCTGCCTTAACTTGCTGGAAAACAAGACATCGAGCAACGAAGTGTGCAATCACCTTCTTCATTCCAGAAAACCAGAATTGTCGCTTGACATCCTTGTACATCTTGTCACCCTCAGGATGCATAGCGAACCTCGAACAGTGCATTTCAGTGAGCACATCTTTCCGAACCTCAAGATCGTTCGGTAGACAGAGCATTTTTTTATAGAAAACGGCTCCGACTTCAGAGACCGACCAGTGAGGAAGGTCCTGTCCACTGAGTAGAAGTTCTCGTTTCTCCATTAATATAGGGTCGTTGGCTTGAGCTGCTAAAATCTTTCGAACCAGCTCAGAGTTGGCTGATAATTGAGAAAGTCGTGGTCTTGCTCCCTCTTTGATCAGTTGTAGGTTAAAATTCTCCATCTCTGTAGCCAACTTCTCCATTTCGAAGTTAAGAGTGCAAGCAACATAAGATTTTCCACTCAGGGAATTAGCCACAACATTGGCCTTATCGGGATGGTACTGGAGTTGAAAGTCATAATCTTTCAAGAATTCCAACCATCGTCTTTGGTGGAGGTTTAGGTCTCTCTGGGTGTAGATGTACTTATGACTCTTGTGATTCGAGAAGACCTCAAACCGTTCACCGTATTGGTAATGACGCCATAATTTCAGTGCAAATACTACAACTGCAAGTTCTAAGTCATGTGTTGGGTAATTACCCTCATGAATCTTTAGTTGCCTTGAGGCATATGCAACACCTTAGCCTTCTTGCATTAGTATGACACCTAACCTAAGCCTTGGAGAGAGGCGTCGGTGTATAGTGAAAATTCAAGTGCATTTCTTGGAGTGATTAGTA
Organism: Paratinospora sagittata; assembly: GCA_035771175.1. Taxonomy (NCBI): domain Eukaryota; kingdom Viridiplantae; phylum Streptophyta; class Magnoliopsida; order Ranunculales; family Menispermaceae; genus Paratinospora; species Paratinospora sagittata. The sequence goes on from CM069595.1 coordinate 25,887,894, forward strand.
CTGGTGCCATCGTGAGGCGCTTGTTCAATTCCTGAAATGATGATTCGAAGGCGGGATTCCAGATGAATCGCACGTCTTTCTGAGTGGGCTTGGTCAAAGGTTCAACAATCTTTGAGAAGTCCTTGATGCTTCCAGTTTAAAACTAAGAAAACTCCTAATCTGAGTAACAGTGGTAGGCTGCTTCCAGTTTAAAACCGCTTCAACTTTAGAAGGATCCACCCAATGCCATTGCCTGAAACCACATGGCCTAGGAATTGAACTCGCTTCGCCCAAAATTCGCACTTACTCAACTTTGCATACAACTGGTGGCTTCTCAAGGTTTGGAGGACGATCCTCAGGTGTATCTTATGGTCTTCCTCGGTTGAGGAATATATTAAGATATCGTCCACAAAAACCACCACAAATCGGTCTAAGTATAACCTAAAGATGCGGTTCATCAAATCCATGAACGCAGTAGGTGTATTTGTTAAACCGAAAGGCATGACCATGAACTCGTAGTGACCGTACCGAGTTCTGAATGCCGTTTTGGTAATGTCCGACTCTCGGATCTGGAGTTGGTGATAACCGGATCGTAAAGCAATCTTAGGGAATTATGTGGCATCTCTTAGTTGGTCGAACAAGTCATCGATCCTGGGCAACAAGTATCTATTCTTAATGGTGACGTTATTCAGCTTGCGATAGTCGATGCAAAGTCGTAACAAACCATCCTTTTTGCGAATAAATAGAACTGGAGCACCCCAGGATGATGAACTCTTTCTGATGGAAACCATTACTCTCTAATTCCTTCAGTTGTTTGTCCAATTTGACCAGCTCGACATTTGACATTCTGTATGGTGGAATTGAGATAGGCCCGGCCTCAGGTATGAGATTGATTTCAAAATAGAATTCCCTAACCGGAGGTAGAACAGGAAGGTCATTTAGAAAAACTGTTGGGAATTCAGATATTACCGGGACATCGTGTACTTCGAGAGGGTACAGTGCTGGTGATTCAATTTCATCACCAAGGGATAGAGCTCGAAGCTGTGCCTTGAGAAGTGCAACAGTCGAGTTGTGTATCCATTTCCTTGTTCCCTGAATCTTGACAAACTCCCCCGTGGGCAAGGTTAACTGAACTTGCTTCTTCATACAATCGATATTTGCATTCAGTGGTGCGAGCTAGCCCATGCCGAGGATGATGTCGAAGTCTTCAATGTCCATCACAAAAAGATCTGCATGTATTATCTGTTCTGACATTCAAAGCTCACATCGAGAACACTACAAATTCACGTCAGTACCAGATCCTATAGGTGATGTGACATGGATTGTGATTTCAGTGGGTTCAGGATGCAACCCTAAATGTCTTACCAATGCAGACGATATAAAAGAATGGGTAGCACCCAAATCGAACAAAACATGCACCATTGTATTGAACAAAGGAAATGTACCTTCGACTACATTGTTGTCTGGGAGGGGTTGTTGAGCGGTAGCAAATGCTCTGCCCTGGTTCTGTTGCCCCTGGTTTTGCCTAGGTTGGGCATTAGTAGCAGGTGGTGCTTGTTGGACTGGAACAACGGGAATAGGTTGTTGAAGGTACAGACAACCATTTTTTACATGGCCCTGCTGGCCACAGTTGTAACATGTCAACCTCTGCTGCTGATGGTTATGTTGGCCATGCTGATTGTGGTGCTGACCACCACCTCTGCCATTATAGCCTCCTCGGCCATGATTGCAAAAACCTTGATGACCAGGGTTAAATGGTTCAGCAGCAGGTGCCGTGGCCTCATTCTTCTGAACAGGGGCTGGGAGAGTTGGGTTTTGATTATAGTAGGGCTTCTTCTTGTTGCCATGCTGCGAGCCCTGTTAGGAAAACGTTGCAGGCCATTTCCCCCTATTCAGTTTCTGCTCCTACACAATCTTCTCTTGCTCAAAGCTCATGGCCTTGTCAACGACCTCCCTGTAAATCTTGAGATCCAAGATCGAAAAGGCTTGTCGAATGTCAGGACGAAGGCCATTGTAGAATTTCTTGGTCTTATCTTGCTCCGTTGAGATGGTGGAGAGAGAGTAGGCCGATAATTCTTTAAACTCGACAGCATACTCCCTGACTGTCATGCCGCTTTGGTATAACTTGGCAAACTCCTGGCGCTTCTGCCTCTTCACAGTGCCAGGGAAGTACTCATCAATAAACAATGACTCGAACTGTTGCCAAGTCATGTCCGCGATGTTGACCCTTGGGTCCTCCTTTACTGTTATCCACCATGTATTTGCTCCACCAATAAGTTGGTAGGACGCAAGTGGAATATTTCGAGCCTCATCAACTCCCATTGCATCGAGATCCTTCTTCGACTCATCCAGCCATTTCTGCACCTCTTCGGCATCAATGGTGCCAGCAAAAGTAAGAGCTTGTAGTCTCTTGTATTTTGTAATCTGGTCGGTTTGAGTGTCCGACCCAGATCTCATAGGTGCCTGAACAGTGTGACAACCTGATCGGCCGCGATCTCACAAACGACCGTCTGAACAATTACTTTCATTGCCTCGATAAATTCGGCGAAAAAAACCTCCATACTCGAAGGCATGGCAAAGGATGTGGGTTGGGGTGGCACTGCCTGCCCAGACGTAGTGGCAGTGTCGGGTGTGGCCCGCGCTATCGTCGGAGGCGGCGGTTCCTAGTTCTGAATTTCAGGAGGTGCTTCCTTTACTGAACGGACAGTATGTGGGCTTCCTCTCTTCCTATTTTTCATTTTCTCACTGGCAAGGAGAAAATAAAACCATGATTTAGGAACTGTAGCCAAGTATAATGTTATGATATTCTCAACAACAAATTCGATAGTACTGTAATATAAAAACCACCTATCTTTCTAAGTATAGTGTAAGGTTTTTGTTGAGGAATCAAAGAATCTTATGTGCCTCGTATGTTTGGCCATGGTGTAAAACAAGGTTAGAATTTTTATATAATAAGTATAAAACTTTGCAAGTATTTCAAATGTTTTGGTTCTATTTTTTTGTGAACATACATATGTATTTCATTGAAAATCCATACGAGTCATAAAAATTCTAAGATTTGCCTTGGTAAATATCCTGATCTAATGTTCTATCGCAATCTTATGTATTCAAACTCTTTCGCTAAGTCTTTTCGACTATTATCCAAATTCGTGTGTCATATACCACATAAATTTGGTAATAAGGGTGTCAACCAAGTTAAGTTGTATGAACACGGTCTCTATAAAACATTGGTTGAAGAGGAGTTCACTAATAGTATTGTCCAAGTTTACTCGTCCCATACCGTGTAAACTTAGTGATAATGTTAGTAATGCAACTTTCTCCAAATGTTTCTTTTCACACAAGGTCGTGAGTTTTCTTACTTCCACATTTTATTTAGTATCCTCCAATTTTGTTGTATCCCATTCCACTCCAAAGTTAGATGGATGTAAGTTGGCCCACCAAAGATAGTTTTAAACAAAACATTTTCATTTATATATAAAATAAATTTTACAATGTCATTGATCATTCCAAAATTTCCTGCCTACTACCGTCCCTTTTAGACCTCTTGCTAGGTACAAAAAGATTACTAGAAGAAGGTTGAGAATTTGCTCGTTGTTCTTCAACGTTTTGCATACGTGTTAACAAAGCATTTTGAGTCTCCTCCATCCGAGCAATACTAGCTACAGTCACATTTAACTACTCGAATGGGTTACTCGATTGCCCCATCGATGGTTGATGGGTCGACTGTCCCATAGGTGGAGGGTAGGCCGTAGGCATTGGTGGAAAGTATTGGCCGCACGGTTGACTCATAGGTGTGGGGTAGTTGTTTTGATTGTACGAGGATTCCCTAACTGGAACCCCTTGGACATTTGGATATGCTTGGGTTGAAAAGTCTTGAAACAATGGGCTCATTGGGATGTCTTGTCTTCCAGAATTTGGTGCCACACAATTCTGTTGTTGTTGGTTCACAGGTACTTGTGGAACTGGCCGATACAGTACCTCAGGAGTTGGAAACCTTTGGTACGTAATATTGCCTTGAGTTGGCATGTTCCAGGAAGGTGGATTTGCTGGAACTCTTTGTCCATCCTGATTTGGTTGAGGTTGATTTAGGTTGGCAAAGAAATCTTCCTCAGAGAATAGGTGATCTGTTTGACCATTATTCGGGGCTGGGTTTGCCGTAGGGTTCTGGTTTGGCTCGTTATTTGGTACCTCCCTAACAAGAATCTTGTGCCAATTTTTTTGTTGACAACGTCCATTTTTGTCTCTAATTCTTTTGCCATTTTCTCCTAAAGTTGCACCGAATACTTCCTCGTCAGTCACCCCTCCACTGGTGACAAACGTCATAAAGATAGAGGATGCTGTAACCGCCTCAGTAATCTGCTTTGAAGACTTATCAAAAGTGTTGACGTTTGCCCCGTATAGCATCCTCATGATCAAGACTCCGTAGCCGAGGAGTTCCTTTCTTAAAGGGTTTTGGATCACCCGCAACATTTGTTGGATGATGATGTGAGGTAAGGAGACCTTAATTTTCTTCTCTATGCAGTATAGCACAAGAAGTTGAGCCCTTGACATAACACCTCTAGTCACCTTTTCCGGCAAGATGTTGCGGAATACGATCTTTCCAAGGCCGGCAAGAGGTGGTTTAAGGAGATTGTTTGGGAGGTGGGCGTATGTCAATTCGGTGTATGGCTTTTTGGCGAGGGAATTAAACAACTGTTCTTTGGACTCCGCGATCTCTGCAACTGTCTGGGGTTCGTGTGGATCAATGATTTTATCTTCATTCGGGATCTCCATAAGTCACACAATAATTTTGACGTTGATAGAAATCTTTGTTCCCTTGACCATTGTCTCCAAAACAGAGCTGATCCCATCTTCTTGAAGTTCTACACAATTCATGGCTTCGTAGAAGGATTTCACCAAGTTGTAAGAGACGTAACCCTAAACTTTTGTTATGTTCAACCACCCTAGTGTTGCGAGTTTTTCATGAAGGATCGAACGGAGGCGGAGATTTCTATTGTCGATACTCCTCATAGTCATAACCTCCCTTTCGAACAGTTCCGTGAGTCTGGTGGGAATTGGTTCCCCACTACTGAAAGTTGTTCCTTCACTTGAGGCCATTATCTTGCTGAAAGGAAAATAAACTTGTGAAATACACAAAATATTTTCCTAACATTTTTAATATTTATGCCTTGTCCGTTGGACAATATTTTCTATTTTTCTCTTGATGTTTATGCCATCATTTAATCCAAATTTTCCATTAGTAATATGATATATATATCTCATATATACATAGATATATAGATATATATATATTTAACCATAACTATATATACAGTTTTCATAAATCATAACTATATATATTTTATTCTAAACTATATAAAAACTATATAGCTTTCTAGATATATATTTAATATAAATGTCAACTATATATAATTCACACACACACACACACACACACACACACACACACATATATATATATATATATATAGTTCTAAAGATATATATATCTAATAAAAATTTTCTTCCCCTAATTTGGACTTGGGCGGGCCGTGGACCTTATTCTGTGATACCATTAAATGTTAATGGTCATCACTAGTACTCACGCGTGTCCACGATCGTGACCTACAAAGTCCCGTGGCACATGAGTGTACCTCAGAGAAAGTTTTATGGCCAGCCTCTCGACTGCACAACCAACCACACTGGTGGCAAGCCAATGTGGACATGTCAAGGTAAGAGCCGGTGCTTCGCCACCCTCACATCGTGAGAACCCCTGATCATGCGTTGAATTCGCCCTCTCAAAACCCTTATCTGATACCATTAAATGTCATTAATTTCAGAATATATTTGTACATGAAATAGTTAAGGGAACATTCTCCCAAAATCCCCAATGAATAATACAGAGGGTACAAAATGTTGGCCCAAAAACCTGCACCGAGTCCACCCTACTCCTATGAAAAATTGGATAATAACGAGGTGAGCTACATGCTCAGTGGGTAAAATAGTTCATGAATATAACAATTAATAAAGCAAACTTCGTAATCAAATATATTAAATACACATCAGAGCATCATAATCAAACCAACATATATGTGTGCATGACACCGTCTCGTATTGGTTTTGATGATTGTACATCGCCCGAGTTCACGTACAGATGTCCCTCCCCAGGAGTAGCTGGGTTCTCATTGTACGTCCCTCCTTAGGAACGATGCTCTGGATTCACGTACAGATGTCCCTCCCCAGGAGTAGCCAGGTTCTCATTGTACGTCCCTCTTTAGAGAAATATAATGAATAGCTAGCATTGCTTCTAACTATTCTATGAATCATAAACCACATACGTCCCTAGGTGGTGCTATGTATGATGCCAATGCATGAACTGGTCCGGTCTTTACTTAACATTTAGACAAGATTTGGCAACGTCTGGTGATCCTTATCAGGGTCGGTATCACGACGTGCAAGGTTAGGACATTCAGTATTACTTGTATAAGCTGATAGCTTTCAAATAAGACCAACCAGATCAGTCTCTAGTTGAGAGGTGAGACACGAGGTCTACTTAAATACCAATCGTCTAGAGCAGCACGCTGCCTCCCGTTCACTATTTAAAGTTACTGAGGACAAAACTGAGTCTGGTTGAGCCAGATTGACCACTAATCCAGCATAACAATAGTGTAATACATGAACTCCAAATATACATGCATAAGTATGACAAGTATAAACATTATACGCAATAATGCAATGTAAATGAATAGTAGACATAATGATATATGAATGTAAACTTTAATAAAAGTTATAAGACACGCAAACCTATGTTTCATTCCCCACCTTCAAATAAAAACTCCTTTGAAAACTGGCGCCTTCCCTCGCGCAGAACCGCATTGCACCGCACAAAGAGTCTCGGAAAGAGAGTCTCAAAAGATAAGACAAAATCTCAAAATGAGTGAAAGAGAGAAGGAAAATCACAAGGAGGAGTGATTTTGGTGTGAGAAATGAGAAGGGAGAGGGGTTCCTTAAATAGGAAAAATTGCGCCCGAACTTTCGGGCATGTGCCCGAAAAATATTATTATTTTTTTTTTGTGCAAATCTAGGGTATTACACATTCTTGGTTTCTCCAACAAAAGAAATTTTATTAACTTTAGAGTAGTCATTCTAGTTCTTTAAAAATGATCTTGATTACATAAAATTGTTTTTCAAATGCTTTAGAATGGTTTTTAAAGTCTCAAAATGATTTGATCTCTTAAGCATTTTGTTTGAATCATTTGGACATAGTTGTAGTGTCTTTGTGTTTTAATTTGAAAAAGTCATGATTTTTCAAAAGACCTATAGCGTGTTACCTAGTCTTATAGCCTGCTGTTCCCATATTTGGGAATTTCAAAGTTTTTGTCTATTTATGTTATAGCCCGCTATACCTTTCTATAGTGCGCTATTGATCCATCTCAGAAATTCCCAACTTTTCATAGCTTAAGTTATAGCTCGCTATTGACTTGAATAACCCGCTATTGGTTTTCTGATAAAAATCCTATTTTTTAGTAACTTAAGCAATAACCCGCTATGGGCTACCACAACGCTCTAAAGAGTTGTCACGGAGAAACCCAACTCTCGAGTTTTTGACAAATCACGCTATTACAAAGAATATAGCCCGCTATAGAGGTAGAATAGTTCAAATTGCTTAGCTGTGCTGTAAGTGCTATAATGCACTATTGGACTTTATAGGGCGTTATACCAACCCTGTTAGCGAAAACTGATAAGTTTGGGTTTTTGAACATTGAGTGTACTGTTTCTTTCCTCTTTCGTGTAACACCATTTTTTCAGGATTTCCAACGTTTATTTGCAAATCTAACTAACGAAAAATGATCTGAAAAGCAGAAACGAAAATTTGAATACTCAAATGTGATTGGTTTGTAAAAACCCTAGATTTCAAATAGAGAATTGTTGTTTTATTTAATTAAAGGGGTTTGCTTATTCTGAAACTTATGAGCACAAAACGTTTTTGAAACTTAATTTATCATTCAAACTCACAAATTTTCAAGTGCTCACAAGTGATTTGAAACTTTGAAAGATTTGATTTGTGCGCTGCATATACTCTGATTTTCATCATAAAATCCCAACGTTTTTTAACAAGGGTTTGCCTCATATCGTGGTAACCTCTTTAGCAACTGATCTTCATTTCATATTCTATTTGTCGGGTTTCAGTAGGACGATCATAGGAAAAGGTTGTAAGTACAAGAGTTCTTGGTAAGAAGAACTTCTTCAAGCTACTTGTTCTTGTTCTACATTTTACTCTCATGCTTGCTGTACTGTATCTATAACAAGTGATCTGTGTATCACTAGTGAGCTGTGAGAAAAGTGCTTAGGCTCGACAGACGTTGCTATCACACCGGGAAGTGAGTGGTTTTGTAACAAGTTTTGATCCCCACCCTTGAAGTAAGATCCATTAGTGGTTGGGTTTGGAAAATCTTGGTCAAAGGCGACCAAGTCGTGGATGTAGGTGGATTTTGCTGAACCACGTTAAATCGCTATGTTCCTTCTCTTGCCTTTGCCTTTACTTGTTCTTTAAATTTTTTATACTTTATTTTGAAAGGTAGAAAAACTTGCAACTGTCCAATTTACCCCCTTCTTGGACGTGTATCTAGGCTAACAATTAGTATTCAGTGGAATGTTGTTTGTAATTATCAAAATATACAAGGGTGAGGGTCATTACAACAACAATCTCCCCCTTTTTTATGATTTCAAAGAAGTTCAATATAAGCCTGATTGAAGCAAAAAACATGATGTTCATTAATGTGCAATGTAGATAGTGTAATCATCAATCAATCAATATAACACATATAAATAGTCTAAAAATGTCATGTCATGTATAAGTCAAATCATGAAAATCATATGAGCATGTATTAAGGATCAACATCATTCAAAATAGCACACAGTAACAAAAATATGTCATATTTAGTACTATGTACTCTACCTAACTATCTGGCCTATCTCACTGATTAATCTTTTCCCCCTTTTGAAATATCAAAAAGGTGGGTTATTGGCGTGTCGGAGAATTCGACAAAGGAGGAAACGATTTGAAGTCCAAGAATAAATCATCCATCGGGGATAATGGACCATGCGGGAGTCGATTCGATGATGCGGTAGCGGTTGGAGGTAAACTCTCCGTAGTGCTCGAATGCACAACCATTGCCGTTGAGGAGCACAGGGACTGGAGTAAAGGTGTAGTACTACTGGAATGAATGATCTGTGTACTCCCAGAATGAGGTAAAGGAGGCTTCGCTGGCAGACGATAATTGAACGGAACAAACGCCAAATCAAGAGGATCATCCTGAGGAGGTGTACTCGTAACGGGTGCCTAACGATTAACAGGCATGAACGGATCATCATGAATGGGAGAAGCAGGCTGATGAAATATCGAAGAGGACACACGAACTGACTCTCCAAAAGGAAAAATATCATCCATCTGTAAGTGATAATCATTAACAGACTGTCGCGGTTCATGATGCTCTTTCATAACAGTAAGCATATCTTAGACTTCCTTCAAGTCATTCTCTTAAGTTCGCATTCTAGCATCAAGATCATCCAATTTCTTCTCAACGGAGGGGAAGGACTGTGCATGTTGCTCTTTCATCTCATTCAAGAGACAAATAAGAGTAGTAAGTGAGCTCAATGTAGAAATGTTGGTATCATCAACATCTTGGTGAGGGTCGTTTGGAATAGGCTCTGAAGGAGGACCAACTGAAGCAACTCCCCCTACTTCCTCGACATCATCCTTAATTGCATCTCTAGCTTCGGGTTGAGCATAATGAGTGCCTTAATCGGTAGGTTGAACTTTAGAATGAACCCATTGACGGATATGGGAGACCCATTTATATTCCATTTGGTGAGTAAAATACTCAAACTAAATTAGGGTAAATGGGAGCATCAAGGACAACAAAGAAGCTCCATCCTATATCTCAAAGAACATCTCTAATGGGATTGTCAATGCGCTCAAAGTCTTTGAAATCAACGTGAATTGATGGGGAAATGGCTCTCGAATCGAATAGAGGTTGAATTCACTAGAGGGTTTTTTTCTTGGTCTTAGGTTGGGGCAGTTGATCATCCAGGTCAACTTCGGGTTGAGCCAGATTTGGTTGGTTAGGTGGAAGTTAGGGTGATGAAAGAGAAGGTGCTGGGTCACTAGGTGGTGTGGGTTCTTGGGCGGTTGGTCGTGAAGATGCTCATGATGTTCGAGCTTGCCAAGGTGGGTTAGGAGGTTGTGGAGAGGTTCTTGAAGGTGTGGGGGGATGTGTCAAAGGTTCTTCGACCTTGAGACGTCGTTTGATGAAGCGGGTAGGCAATTTTTGTCTTGGAGACATTTTGTCAAACACTTGGTGTTCAAAAAGTGTTACTTGAGGGGTTTAGGGAGAATGAAATACATAAGCGGAAGGTTATAAGGAAAAACTAATGAGAAAAAGGGAGAAAGGGTGTGATTAGCTAAAAAACAAGGTGAATTTCATAGAAAACAGATAAGAAACGAGGATGGAAACACGTGTCAAAAGTTAGGGGTAAATGAGGTTGGTTCTAAGGTGTTTGATTGGAAATTTGATAGATTTGAGGTGAAAAACAAAGATTTTGACGTTAAAACAGTAAGATTTTGAGTTTAAAACGCATTAGGAATGGTTAGAAGGGATAGAAAATGGAGGTGGTTCGAAGGAGAAAAGAGAAGAGAGGTGGTGGCCAAAGTGAAAAAAAACCCTAGAACAGTACTTACGTTCTGTTGCTGCACATGGAAACACGTTTCCTAAGAGGAAACACATTTCTACTCGAATTTTGCAGAACTGCAGGAAATCTGCCAAGGGCAGATAAGAAATGCGTTTCAAGAAAACTGAGATTTGGAGAAATGTGAACAATCTACTCCAAATTTTTTGATTTCTACCTTCCAATCATTGATGATTAACTGATGTAAAGTCAAAACTAGTCATCAATAATCATGAATTGGGCAAGTTGGACTCACCAAACATGCCTAATTCTCGCCTAATGTGTGCAAATTGGTCTTTTGGCAATGGCTTGGTAAATATATCAGCCAATTAATCCTTTGTAGCAATGTGAGTTAACTTCACATCGCCTTTTTGCACATGATCACAAAGAAAATGATGTTGAATCTCTATGTGCTTTGTTCTTGAATGTAAAACTGGATTCGTTGAGATGTTGATAGCGCTAGTGTTATCACTAAATATCTCAGCAATATCTCAGCACATGGAATATGAATCTGATAATCGGAGAGTTGTTGTCTCATGTATAGCACTTAAGCGTAACAACTTTCGGTTGCAACATACTCAGCCTCAGCCGTGGATCATGCCACTAAATTTTGCTTCTTGCTAAACCATGAAATCAGTGAATCACCCAAAAAGTGACAAAATCCCGAAGTTCTCTTTCGATCAATAAGACTTCCCGCATAGTCGAAATCAACATAGGTTCTTAGATCGAATGATTCACCTCTAGGGTACCAGATTTGTAACACCCCGTGCTTTTAATCAATATCTTTGGTTGACTTATACGCACACTGAAGAGTATAATACACGTATAAGTACCTTTAAAGTCATGTGTACATGTGACAAATGAACTTGAAAATGTCATAAGTGAGTCTGGAATGTGATTTTAAATAGAAATCGATTTATAATACGTGTATTTCTCATGTGAATTGAGTGAAGTAGAAGAAAAAAATAAAATACTGTTCATTTACGGGTACTGTTCACGGAACAATACTCCTATGAAAAAAAAATTAAAAGAAGTTGTTGAGGACGAAAAGAAAGAAAAAAGAGAAAGAGAAAGAGAAAGAGAAAGAGAAAGGAAAGAACAAAAGGGAAATGACAGATTCGCGGCCAAATTTGACTTGCCGGTAAGCTATTTTTGCTATTTTTCATCGTGAAATTGATCTTTAACTAGTGTATGACGATTCTAGGGGAGTAATTTTTGCTATGGGAGTTGTTTTACAGTGTTTTCAAAATTGGGGTTTTGACTCAACTTGAATGAAAATTTGTTCGAAAGGTGGAAAAACACTCCCTAAACGATAAAAGCCCCGAATATGTGGTTAGATTTCATTTATTTGTTCATTTGGAATTTTTATGGCTGTTGGAAGTTAGATTTGATATTTGAGACATTTCGAATCATATTAAAACCAAATGAAACTCCAGTTTAAGGCTATAGAATGGTAGAATGAACTGTTGTGAGTACATCGATGCTAATTTCATGATTTTTGGAGACCGTTTGACAATTTTAATAAAAATTATCCATGTTTCCAATAAACAGTGATGTGAACAGTGATGTAAACAGTACTATGATTATTTTCAGTGAATAAAATAGAATTAGAATCCAGTGAAACTCCGGTTTGAGATCATGGAATCGTAGAGAACTGAATTTCGGACGTTTTGATGCTAAGATTGTGATTTTTGGATATGATTTGATATTTTTAGTAACTAAATATATGATTTTGAGTAAAATTTACTTTCGTGACCTTCGTGAACGTGTAAAACCTTAGTAAAATACCTGTTGAAGGTAGTAAAATGGTAGTATGACTGATTTTACACGTGACGATGTGAACAGAACTATGACGGTCAGGACGTCAGCGGCGTCGTGACAAAATTCCCATGTTTAATGTACCACTAATGTATCAGAAGTTTCATTTTACACACTTGAGATGGGATTCCTTAGCATTAGAAGATTCGTTTTCACACTTGAGATGGGATTCCTTAGCATTAGCCTGAAATCTAGCACAAAGGCATACGCTAAACATTACATCGGGTCTGCTTGCTGTTAGATACAACAAGCTTCCTATCATCCCTTTATATAACTTAGGATCGACTAATTTTCCTGTCTCATCCTTATGCATCTTGATGGATGAACTGCAAGGAGTATCAATGGTTTTCAAGTTCTCAATCTTGAATTTCTTGATCATGTCCCTTGCATACTTCTACTGGTTTAAGAATGTACCATTTTTCATCTGCTTGATTTGCAAACCAAGGAAGTAGTTCAATTCTCCCATCATACTCATTTCAAACTCACTTGTCATGATAGAAGAGAATTCTTCACACAAGGTTTTTTTTGAAGCCCCAAAGACAATGTCATCAACATAGATTTGCACCAATAACATATCATTATCTTTGACTTTGATGAACAAGGTTGGATCTAAGGTTCCTTTCTTAAACTTAGGATCTCGTAAGAAGGTGCTAAGTCTATCATACAATGCTCTAGGAGCCTGTTTTAACCCATACAAGGCTTTCCTAAGTCTATAGACATGATTAGGTTTATGACAATCCTTAAAACCCGGGGTTGTTTAACATAAACCTCTTCATTAATTAAACCATTTAGGAATGCACTTTTCTCGTCCATTTGATACAATGGAAACCCTTTGAAGTAAGCATAAGCTAATAGCATTCAAATTGCTTCCAGTCTTGCTACAGGAGCAAAGACTTCTTTATAGTCAATTCCTTCTTCTTGATTATATCCTTGAACTACTAATCTTGCCTTGTTTCAGACTATGACACCATTTTCATCTTTCTTATTCCTCAAAACCCATTTTGTTCTAATTACTCCTCGATGTTCAGGTTTAGAAATGAGATCCCATACTTTGTTTCTAGTGAAGTGTCCCAACTCCTCTTGCATAATTAAGGTCCAGTGTTCATCTTCTAAAGCTTCCTCTACCTTAGATGGTTTTATTTGGGAGGCAAAGGCTATATGCCCTTGATCTTTAGCATGAGAGGCCCTAGTGGAAACTCCTATGGTTGGATCATCTATGATTTGAACTCTAGGATGATTTGGAAGTAGCCTATTATTCTTAGGAGGTTCCACAACTGGTTGGACATTTTGTTGTTCACTAGTTCCTTGAGTTTTAGTCTTTTTAGTTAATTCGTCATCTTCATCATCATCATCATCTATTGTAACCTTCTCAATATTCTTTTCTAATGCTATTCTAGGATCGGACCCATATGAATAGATTCTTCTACAATTCTAGAGGTTTTATTGAAAACCTTATAAGCTCTACTGTGAGAAGAATATCCTAAAAATATGCCTAAGTCTGATTTAGGATCAAACTTATCTAAGTTGTCTTTGTCATTAAGAATAAAGAATTTACTACCAAAGACTCTCAAATGTTGAATGTTAGGAGTTCTACCCTTCCAAAGTTCATATGGAGTTTTGTTCAATTTTCTCCTACCATCACTCTATTCATGGTATAACAAGTAGTGTTAATGGCTTCAGCCCAAAAATATTTTCCCACATTGATAAGTTGAGTTTTATACGTGGTAATTTGTAGGATTTTTATTAGTTTTTTAGAAGCATTTTCCCAATTTCTAGGTGTTTTTGGCATATGTTGCATATTTTGTGTCTTAGGTTCATTTTAGTGTTTTTGTGTGTTTTAGAGGTTAATTTTAGTTGTTTTCATGAATAAAATGCATTAGGTTAGTTTAGGAAAATAAATATGATTTTTAAAAATTTTTCCTAAAATTATTAGTGCCATTATAATGTTATCACGTTTCATGTTGCATTTTTAGTACATAGTTGCATTTCGAGTTTTAGCATGTGATTAATATGATGGATTTACTTGCTTTTGTGTGATGTTTTGTAGGTGAATAAGAGCTTCAAAGTGTGGTGAAATGAGGTTAAAACGATGAAGAAAAGTGGCCAAGAACATGTGCAATAAGTATACAAGGAAGTGCGCAAGAAGGAAGGTTGGACAAGCAACGCCCAGAATACTGAAAATCAGTGTTTTAAGTGAGCCTTGGAGCGCTGCAGCGCTACCATGCATTTTTGGATTTTTCATCCTTGTATTTGGGCAATTTTGACAATTCAAGTCTGAGGCGAAGTAAGGCATATTATATATCATTTTTTTAGGGTTTTTTGAGGGGAAGAGATTGGAGAAGGAAGGAAGACGGCAAGGTTGCTGTGGAGATGGAGATTGGTTTCGGAAGCGAGGCGGATCGAAGATCTACAGTATTTCTAGCACATTGTATAGAGGATTTTGATGTTTTCTATCTCATTTTGTATTTTCTTCTCCATCATTATGAACTAACTTCTATTTTCTAGAGAAGAGATGGATCCTAACTTGAATATTATGGTTTAATTTTAGATTTAGTTTATTATCAATGAAATTTGTATAGTTTATTCATGATTTCATATACTTAATGCTTTCGGTTTCTTGATCACAAATCGAATGAAGTTAGACTTGGAAGGTGGCACTCGAGAGATGGTTTTCTAGGTTGGAAAAGGGAGATTATGACATGAAATTATTGTAGAATTGAGAGGTTTACAAAGTTTCATGAAGTTGTAGGAAAATCACAGAGTTTAATGGGTTGTTTAGAATTTAGGTTTTATCGAGAGATCGAACCTTGTTTTTAACAATACGTTCTAATTCGGCACTCGAGAGAGGGAATTAGAGACGCAAGGGTTTTGACTTATAAATTACAAAATTGATTTGATAATAAACATGTTTAAATTACATAACTGAAAGTTAGGTGAAATTGATTCTCTAGACATTTCTTATATATTAAATTTTCTTTATATTTTCTTGCTTACATTTAAACTCTAATTTTTAACACTTTTATTCTAGTGATATCTTCTATTGATCGTCTAAATAAAGTTTTAAATTTGTGAATTGGTAATTGAGAGAAAGTAATAATTCCCTGTGGATACGATAACCCACTCACCATGGGTATTATAACTTGATAATTCGTGTACTTGCGAATCTAAATTTATTGCATTAAGTTTTTGGCGTCGTTGCCAGAGAATTTGTTTACTTTCTATCAATATCAGTAGTAATGGGTTTGAATTTTAATTTAGACTTATTTTTCTAAAGTTTTTTTGATTTTTCTCTTTGTTATTTCTTTTGTAGAGCAATGGTGTACAATTTTAATCAATCAACTTTTCAATATAGTTTTGGGCCAGTTGATCCTATTCAAGAGTGGTCGGCATTAGTATCTGTCACGCTTGGGTTGCACACAAAGTGCCCCTACCCAGGGTGATAGGGACTTAAGACCCTCAGCCTTTATGGATGCCATAATATTGTTCCACTCTCGTACAGCCAGCCACATAAGTGCTCTTGTACGCAGAGTCTTTTATCGACACTATTCACTATTCATGAATAGTGTCGGGCCTCCCCCAAGTTTCAAACCCGAAACCTTATATTCATAAGGTTTAAATTCGAATTTTGAGTAACCACTGAGCCAATACTATTCATGAATAGTGTCGGGCCTCCCCAAGATCGAACTCATGACCTCCTTAAGAGATTAGAATCCGAACTCTTGAGTAACCACTGAACCATTGGCTCAGTGGTTACTCAAGATTCGAATTTAAACCTTATGAATATAAGGTCTCGGGTTCGAAACTTGGGGGAGGCCCGACACTATTCATGAATAGTGAAAAGTGTCGATAAAAGACTCTGCGTACAAGAGCACTTATGTGGCTGGCTGTACGAGAGTGGAACAATATTATGGCATCCATAAAGGTTGAGGGTATCAAGTCCCTACCACCCTGGGTAGGGGGCACTTTGTGTGCAACCCAGGCGTGATAGTATCTAACCTCCAGCAGCAAGTTTCTGAGCTTATTGTTGCAAGATATCAATCTACTATAGAGAAAATGGGAATTGCAAGCATGGGATATTTAGGAATGAGTTCATGTATGGAGAAGGTTCATTATGGTAACAATTGGGCATATAATTGGAAGGGTGATCCTTTACCTTATCAATACCATTCGGGTATTTCTAACCATGAGAACTACTCCTATGACAATCAATGGAATATCTTGCAACCACTACCGGACATCCTTAATCAAGTGGAAAAGAAGTCATCCTTAGAAGATATAGATATACTTACTAATTATCTATTGGACGCGAGGTCGACTAAGATTGAGCCTAAGTTAAATAATTAATGGAATGAGCTGCAACCTCAAGCGGATGTCTACAATCCAGTGGAGAAGAAGTTGTCCTTGGAAGATCTACTTAATGATTCTATGAAAAAAATGGAGGAAAACATTAAGAGGGATGAGTGTCAAATGGACAGAATGGAAGCTTCAACGAAAAATATAGAGGGTTATATCGGGCAAATCATTTCAACTCTTAATGCTCAACATCAAGGAAATTCCTTCCTGAGCGATGAAGAAGATGTCAAGAGGGTTGACTCAAGACATGACACCACCACCACCACCACCAAGACAATTGACTATTCTAGAAGAGATACAACGTTATGAAGCCTTGAAGAAAGAAGAAATGAATATTCAACAAGATGTGCTTAAGTGTGATGATCAAGAGGTGCCCATGGATGCGCAATCAAGTGAGCTTATGATGCCATATGATGAATTGGCACCTACAAGTGTGGAGGAGTGTTTGGATGTCAAGGAATATGCATTTACTTTTGAGGATTCGTTTGCCCATGTACTTCAAGAGAAAGTTAAGGGGGTTGATAAAAAGATTCAAAGCCATTTAGAGGTGCTTGGTGGTCAATGCTTAAACGTTTTCCCATGTCTCACAAGTCCTGATTTGGGTTTCTCTTGAAGATTTTGAAAGAATTGACTGACCAGATTTGGATACCATCTAGAATGGTATGTGAGAAGTTTAGTCTAACCTTGAAATTCAAACAAAGGTAGCACATCAAGATGTGCATTTGTGAAGAAATCAAAATCAACAAAACAACCACCTATAACGGCTCAGTTGGCAAACTTTTTAGCTTTAACTTTCTTCTTGGATTTTTGGGTTGAAGAAGATGGTTGAGGAACATCGATTGAAGTTTCAACTGGAGATGGGTTAATAGGTTCAAAGGCAATGGGTGCCTCAACAGGTTTTGCATGGGGTTCCACTGGTTTTTGTCTCACTTTCCTAGGTGGAGGTGGTTGTAACACCCCGATTTTCAAAACTTAATTTTTTTGTAAAATAATGAATATTTTAATTTTATCGAGAAAATCACTGAAAATTGAGATATTAATCGTATCCGTCTATCTTAACCCATAACCATTATATAGGTAATAAAACTTGAAACACTATGAATTTATATTCTTCTAAGCAACTTAATGGTTAAGATAAACAAATACCCTTTCATCTTCATACCAGGAACCACATAATTCCACTATACGAATTTCTATAGTGAATTATGAGGGTACTTGCCCTTTTCCATCCATCATGGACACAATATTTTAAATACATTCATCAAATAGAATTCAAGTCCAAGGCATTTACACGTGAAATAAATCACAGGGTCTTTACTAACCGTGATAATGTTCATTGAATTTCGATTGTCAATACAATCCGTTCAAATAATAAACTTTTAAAAATCAAATAAAAATATTCAGTCCTATCACCATAATACTAACAAATTAATTAATCCACCCCAACTACTCTGAACTACTGAACTATGTCACGAACTCGCGATTTTATTCTCCTAAGCACCTGCGTATTAAAAATATGGGTGAGCTTGAAGCCCAGTGGGTCATCTAAACAATTCACAACATTTTATTATGATACATACACAAGAACATTACGAACAAGTTTCACACATTAATCGTTGCAACATTAGATTGTTTGAGTCGAGAATTTTATCACGTTCTAAATCACGTACCTTTAGGAAATCAAACTCAGGGTGGCACTACCCAAAAATTAGAACTCATTGGCGATATTCATCAGGAATAATTGCCCCATAATAAATATTGGCGATATTCCTTAGAATAACTGCCCCATATTAATCAATGGTGATATTCCTTAGAATAACTGCCCATATGTGTGATTCTTATCTTAATCGTGTTCCTTAGTGATGTCACACCATACGTATGATATTAAGTGCATTCATAGAACATATTCAAACTCCATTGTACATGTTATCATGTCACAAAGTCAATTATAATAGTATTCATGCATGAACTTTACTATGCCAATATTCCAAGTCATACGTTTCATTATCACGCATTATAATTTATAAATGAGTCTCAAATATCACATGAATTGCATGCATCCAATTATTATCTAATCAAAACAAGAAGTCATGTTGACACACATATCATCATGGCTATTAATCACAGCATGGTATATATAAAATCATGTACAATAGGCATGCATAAGCAATCTAATGATATTATAGACCTAATTAATTTAACATTCCTATCTATATATCAAAATGAAATATTATGAAGGCCTAGAATCATCCCCACTTGTAACGCACGCAATTTGTTCTTGTCCGAATTCCTTGGTGCGTAACATACGTCCTCAACCCGCTCATTGCTGCATGTCTCCTTTGATGTAGCACAAGTAATGCCTGTTGCAGATGTTGACTAAAAGGCAAATCATGCCATTATTCTTTCAGGACAGGAGTTAAAACCCAGAGTTGGACCAATGAATAACCCACAACCCCCACCAAAGGTAAACGTGAAAGTAGTGGATGACCCCCAACATATACCTGAAGATATATGCCTGTCTCAAATTGGCTCTTCAGGGCATACACATTGAAAACTCAGGCCGCGGATGGAACAATCACCTCAACCTCTGTTCCCGTGCTTCAGTCTCTGATATTGGAGGTTTCGACCAAAAACCCACACCCTTCAACACTAGAAAAAGGGGTTTTGCGATAAAAAAAAAACACGAACACAACACCATATCTATCTTCTCTGTTCTTCGCACGCTTGAAAACAAAATGCCCTAAAATTTTCTTCTTCACGCCCTTATTTTCGTTCTTCACGCTCTGTTCTTCTTAACAAACAAAATTTTTGTTCTTCACGCTCTTCTTATCGCCGGATCAAAGGACGCCATTTTTGTTCTCTTCCCCAGAACGAAGAACGCCATTTTCTTTCAAATCGCGAGCTAGTTCACGCTCTCTTCCCTATTTGAAGCGAGCCTCTCTATCTTCCTTCACACAAACTCTGGTCCTCTTGCCGGCGCAAGGCTGCATGAAGGTCGGCGATTCAGCTCCTGTAAGATTCTCCGTATTTTCCCGCGTTTTTCCCTTCTCATTCGCAATCGTCAACGTAGGCGAGAAAACCCTTCGCGCTCGAAGATCCTTAACAGAATTAACACGATTGTCCGCATCGCCGCCACTGAAAGACTCTTTGATTGAGATTCTGGGTGGTTTGGAGAATCTCTTTCGGAAGCTCGAGCGGTGCTAATGAGACGGTTTGGGATCAGGGCGAGCTCGACCTGATCTATTGTGGTGAAAGAAGACTTGGGATCTGCTTCGAGTGAAGATTCCGGTGATGGGATCTGACGGTGAAGCGAGGCAGCGCTTTCGCTTCTTGGAGCTTAGTTTTTTTGGTTCCATGGATTCGTTCTGTGTTCGGTTCTGGGTAGGGTTTTTTTGTGCGATTTGGTTTCGAGAGAGAGAGAGAGGTTTTGTGCGATTGGGTTTTGAGAGGGAGAGAGGTTTTGTGCGATTGGCGATTAGGTTTGCAATTGGGGGATTGGGGTCCGAGGGTTTAGCGCTATTGGGGTTTCGAAAGAGAGTGGCGCGATTGGGTTTTGAAAGAGAGTGGCGAGATTGAAGGGCGAGAGGGTAAGGAGTCATGGCGAGAGTGAAATAGCGAGATTGCAGGCGAGAGCGAGATTGCGAGAACAATTTTGAAATTGGAAGGTAAATATTTTCAGAATTTTCAGGGATTACGTTTGAAATTGGAAAGTAGATTTTTTTTAGATTTTTCAGGGGATTACAGTGGTGAAGGTGATGAAGCCCTATTTCTAGCTGAGAAAGTGCATAGCTTCTTGGTTTTGGGTGCCATTGAAAATAATGGATTTTAACAGAAATGTCTCGGTGAAAACTTGTGACATGGGGATCAAAAGGTTCGGATTTTAACAGAGATCAAGTTTTTACCTAAAAATTGAAGAACGACTATGGTGAAATCGACTGAACGTATGAGTAGCAGGGGTTCTAGAAAGAGTTCTCGGTTTGTTCAGAGTGAGCGTCTTAAGGCATCAACAGATGAAAATGACGACTATGTCACCCTGTTCGAATATATATATACAACCCTAATAATAAGCGTGCTCTTGACACATTTCACGATCAACGTTTTCCCTGGCAATAAGCGTTCTTGAACAACTGATAGCCTTGCACGTATTAGCTTCATGGTAACGCAACAGTAGTGTCTTGAAGCACTATAGCGTCTTGCCATTGCAACAATATCGTCTTGAAGCGCTATTAGTGTCCTGCTAACGCAACAGTATCGTCCTGAAGCGTTATTAGCTTCCTACTGGACATTTATACTTTTATTTTAATTAGATGCAATTAATCATTCTTATATAATTTCATGGATGATTAATCAATGTCAATAATTGAATTTAATAAAGCATCCATCAACAAATTAATCATGTAATCAAAATTATTTCATCATTTCAAGCAATACATGATAATCATATAACTTCAATAATCACTGAGACATATATTCAAATGCTCATAGTAGTGATAAAGTGATTTATAACTTGTACATATTTTTTGATATTACCTCAAGGTACTACAAAGTCCTCGATTTGTGCACTTTGCTTATTGAAACAACTGAAATACTTCTTGATACTCATTCTCCGAGCTGACCTTCTTGTTGGTACCTCATTATGTAATCTTTCATTTTGCACTAGTGTTCTTGCTGTGCCTGTTGAGGATTGTTGACTGATCATCAATGGATCTTCCTCATCAACAAGCACACTTTTGTTTCTACTTGGCAGATTTGCAAGCATGTCTTCTCTCTCAGATGATGATTCCAATCCACTTAAAATATAATCAATTTCTTGAAAACTGATTTCAAATGGATTTGAAAAACTCTTTAAAAAATTTTACTTTGTATTTCCATTTTTCAGGAAAACCATTAAGAAAATATTGCATTAAAGTGGAATGAGAGATGTATTTTCCAAATTGCTCAAGTTCATCAACCAAGCATTCAAATTGTTGGAGATTATAATGAACTGACTCATTTTCTAGAAGTCTAAAGTTTGTGAGTGATTCCTCTAAGACACTGACTTGATTTCTAGTTTCTTTCTTTCCTTCCATGGATTTTAATAAGTTACATAATTTTTTCAGAGTTATTTCCCATGGATCTAGTGTTTTAGCAATGGTGATTAGTTTATCATTCCATTTCTTAGGAAGCTTGTCGCAGAAACACACTAAGGCTATCCCTGTAGGTATCTAAAGACTCATTCTCAAATACTTCAAAGTCATCAAATAGCCTTTTATGCTGTTTGAGCTTTTCATCGTAATTCATTGCCTTTTCACCATGGAGTGATTTGAGAGTTTCTCAAATCTCCTTAGCAGTTTCAAGATGAACTAACCTTTCCACTTCTTCATCAGGTAGACAACAATATAATGCATAGATAGCTTGAGAGTTATGTTTATCATAAAATCTCTCCTCGTTTGTCCATAGTTCAATAGACTTGTTTGGCATAGTGTAACCATTTACAACCAATTCCCATAGACTGATGTCCTTAGATCGAAGAAATGCTTTCATCCTTGTCATCTAATCTTCAAAACAGTCTCAATTGAATACAGGTGGTCTGTCTAAGGATTGACCTACTTTCATGATAGAACATCTAGATCCTGCCATTGATATCAAAGAAATTGTGAGATTTCTTTAATGAGCAACTCTGCTCTGATACCACTTGTTGAAATTGGTCATCACTGACACTCACGCTTGTCCAACAACCGTGACCTATCCCGTCACGTGGCATGTGAGCATACCTCAGAGTATGTTTTATGGCCAACCTCTCGACTGCACCAACCACCATGGTGGCTAGCCATGTGGTCGTCAGGGTAAGAGCCGGTGTTTTGCCACCCTCACATTGTGAGAACCTCTGATCATGATGCCGATCACAACCTCTTATTAACAAGCTTGATACCACTTGTTGGCCCAGGTATGTCTAAGAGGGGGGAGAATTGGACACTTAAATAATTAAAATTAATCCAATGGAAAATAATAAAGTGCGAAAAAGTAAATCAATTGACACAATCGATTTATAGTGGTTCGACTACTTGCCTACCTCCACTACCTAACCTCCTCAGTTAGGATTTTTAAACCTCTTCACTAAGGGATTCCCTTACGGATGAGAACCAAACTGTTAAAACTTTTTCTCAACTTCCGGGTGTGAGAACCACAGTTACACTACTCAACTTATGGGCTTGAGATCAACCTACACCTCTCGACTTACAGGCTAGAAAACTACCTATCTCAACTTCCGAGTGTGAGACTAACCTCAAACCTTCTCAACTTACAGGCTTAAGAATGACCACTTTGTTGAACAAACAAAGATAAGTATTCAACCGTTTGTAACTACTGTTACAACTCAATACAGTATACAGGATATGAAATGAAGTAAAACTGTATCCTATGAATTATCTCTCAAATTTCTCTTTCAGCAAGAATGATATGAGTTTAAAATCGTGCTGAAAATTTGAGTAAAAACAATTCAATAAACTTCAAACAGATTTTTAATGAAAGATGTAAGATAAGCTCAATATGAAAATCCTTTGAATAAAACGTCTTCAAAGATAACACTCTGAAAACTAAAACAGTTTTGAACTTTGAAATCAATTGAAAAATTCAACTAACTTTCAATAGTATTGGTTTTGTGAATTTTCTGTGTGTTTTGTTTAGATTCTAAGTGCTGGTATATATAGACTTAGTAGGGATAAAGCAGTTGATCACTTGAATTTGAATTTCAAAAAGACCGTTAGGTCACAACAACTAGAATCTTTTGCGAAGATGGTAAAAACCATATTTATGAACATTATGATTCTTTTCAAGTTGCATGAAGAAGGAAAGTCTCAAAGGAGTGATTCATGCATCAGAAGAAATTTCTGACAAGTCTGAAAAAAGTTTTGCGCATAAAAAGTTCCGAAAAGATAAACTAAAAAAGTGCATAGACACAACTTTATGACAGTGTTGGGTTAGCGTCCTGATTTGAAAATAAACGTCCTAATGCATAGAACCAACTTTGTCGTTTTGTTCCTTGAGGGCGCTTATAAACTGTAAATGTCCTGCTGAACTATGAAGTTATAGTGCTATTGTAGCGTAAGTGTCCTGACTTACTTAACGTTTAAAGTCGAATAAAGCAGTGAGGGCATTATTTGAAGATAAGCGTCTTGACACGTTTTTGAAACACTTAAAATCGCAAGGCGTTACTAATGACGTAAGCGTCATAATATTCAAAACATGAAAATATAAGGGTGCTACTAAAGTTGTGAGCGTCCTGATATTTAAAACTTTTAAACAACCAAAAACATAAGGGCGCTACTGGACCGTCAACGTCCTAATGTTTAAAAACGATCAGCGAGCCAAGGTTTAATCAACATCTTGATAAGTTCCTTGGTTGATTCAATAAGGGCGCTACTGACAAAGTAAGCGTCCTGATAGATATGAACTTTTCAACCCTGAACATTATCAGCGTCCTAATATATCAACAGTGTGGCGTCCCCGCACCTCGGACTATCAACCCCGCAAGGAATGGCGTGCAGAATGCTGGGGTGGGACGCCTGGCGTAGGCATCTCCCACCACTCCTCAACGCCCGTGAGGTGGTTGAGACCCTACGAGCCTTATGCCAAACAACGACATAATATAAAAAGGTACTAAACAAAACTACCAATCATATTAATCATTCAAGACAAGAGATAATCAATAAAAATGAACCATAAATAAAACCATAATCCCTACAGTCCATCAGGATGGACATACACATAAAGTCCAAAACTATGGGTACAAAAAAAACCGTCATATGCCCACATGGTCTATGTAACAAGTCCCAACTCACCCATACTACAATGTGGTAAGTGTTATAATTACATATTCCAAAATATAATACATCATAATTTAAAACACAGTTCAATCAAAATGCTTCTCAACTCACATCGAGGCCTTGGATTCTCTCGCCGGCAAGGCTCTCAAAATATGACTACTCCTTTGCCCTTATTCAGGACAGAAGGACTTGAAAGAGGAAAATGAGGGTGAGCCAACGGTGCCTAGTGAATAGAATTCAAATATGCTATCAATACTCATCAATAAAAATCATGTATGCATGTCAATGTGTAGCATGATTAAAAGCTTATAACATATAGATATCAAGCATTTATAATAAGTTCGATGCAAGTTAAAAGCTTATCAATTTGGATCCACATTCCACATGCATTGGGGTTACTAGTGCACCTCTATTTCACCGTACCGTTCTCAACCTGAACCTGAACCCACCGACATCACAATCTATGTCTCAACACCAATAGGACCTGGTACAAAAGTTAAAATGAAGTGTTCTAGATGTGAACTTCAAATGTTAGGACAAATAATTTATGCATATCTCCTAGTGACGGACATAAAAGGCTTTGACATCATCCTTGGTATGGACTGGCTAGCACCACTGAACGCTAAAATTGATTGTTTGAAAAAGCAAGTTCAGCTAACCTTGCCCACTGAGGAGATTGTCATAATTCAGGGAACTCAAAAATGGATACATAGCTTGACTGTCGCACTCCTCAAGGCACAGCTCCGAGCCATATCCATTAGTGATGACAATGAACCATCATCACTATACCCTATTGAAGTACATGATATCCCGATCATATCAAAATTCTCAACAATTTTTTTAAACGACCTCTCGGGTCTACCTCCAGTTCGGGAATTCGATTTTGAGATCAAACTCATACCAAGAACTGAACCCATCTCTATCCCACCATACAAAATGTCCAACGTTGAGCTAGTCGAGTTGGAAAAGCAGTTGAAGGAATTGGACAAGGCGGGCTTCATCAGGAAAAATTTATCACCCTGGGGCGCTCCAGTTTTGTTCATCCGCAAAAAGGATGGTTCGTTACGACTTTGAATCAACTATTGCAAGTTGAATAACGTAACAATCAAGAACATATACCCATTGCCCAAGATCGATGACTTGTTCAACCAACTTAGAGATGCCAAATACTTCTCTAAGATCGATCTACGATATGGTTATCACCAACTAAGGATCAAAGAGTCGGACATACATAAAACGACTTTCAGAACTCCGTGCTGTCATTACGAGTTTTTGGTTATGTTGTTCAGTTTAACAAATGCACCTGCAACATTCATGGATTTGATAAACCACATCTTCAGACCATATTTAGACCGATTCGTAGTGGTATTTATAGATGATATCTTGGTGTATTCACCAATAAAGGAAGACCATAAGACACACCTGAGGATTGTTCTCCAGATCTTAAGAGACCATCAGTTATATGCAAAGTTGAGTAAGTGCGAATTTTGGGCAAAAATAGTTCAATTCCTAGGTCATGTGGTTTCAGGTAATGGCATTGAAGTGGACCTTTTAAAGGTTGAAGCCGTATTAAACTAGAAGCAGCCTATAAATGTCACTCAGATTTGGAGTTTTCTAGGCTAGGCTGGCTACTACAGACGCTTCATCAAAGGCTTTTCCAAGATTGCTAAACTAATGACCAAATTCACTCGGAAGGACACACGATTTTGAAATGCAGCCTGTGAATCGTTATTTCAAGAATTGAAAAAACTCCTTACTCCAAGGCTTAGGTGTAGTACTAATGCAAGATGTCCAAGTGGTTGCATATGCCTCTCGGCAGCTAAAAATTCATGAGGGTAATTACCCAACACATGACTTGAAATTTGCAGTTGTAGTATTCGCACTGAAGATATGGCGCCACTACCTATACGGCGAACAGTTTGAGGTAGTTTTTGATCAAAAGATCCTCAAGTACATCTACACTCAGAGTGACTTAAACCTCTGCCAAAGAAGATGGTTGGAATTTTTGAAGGACTATGACTTTGAGCTACAATATCATCAGGGAAAAGCCAACGTTGTGGCTGATGCCCTAAGTAGAAAGTCATATGTTGCAGCTTGCACCCTAAACTTCAAAATAAGGAAGTTGGCTACTGAGATGGAAGAATACAACTTCAGCTCATTGAGGAGGGAAGAAGGTCACGACTCTCCCAATTAACTGCAAACTCTGAACTTAGTCGAAAAATCTCAGTTGCCGAAGCCAACAATACTAAGTTGATGGAGAAAAGAGAACTCTTCCATAGCAGACAAAACCTTTCCCACTGATCATTCTTCGATGATGGGGTAGTATTTTACAAGAAACGTTTGTGCCTACCAAACGACCCTGATGTTCGAAAATAAGTGCTCATCAAAATGCATTGCTCTAGGTTCGCTATGCATCCTGGGGGAGACAAAATGTACAAAGATGTCAAGCGACAATTTTGGTTCTCTGAAATGAAGAAGGTCATTGTAGATTTTGTTGCGAGGTGTCTCTCTTTCCAGCAAGTAAATATTGAGAATGGAAGTCGGAGAACATAGCAATGGACTTTGTCACTACCTTACCTCGAAATAACAAAGGGCAAGTTGCAATTTGGGTTATCGTTGACAGACTTACAAGGACAACACATTTCATACCAATAAAGTTCAAGTTAGCCGAATTGTATAAAAAAGAGATCATACGCCTTCATGGCATACCACTCACAATCCTCTGTAATCGAGACCCTCGATTCACATCAAACTTTTGGCAAAGCTTCCAAAATAGAATGAGCACCAAGATTACCATGAGCACAACATTCCACCCACAAACTGACGGGCAGTCAGAACGATTGATCCAAATTTTAGAAGATATGCTACAATGTTGCGTATTAAACTTTCATGATGGATGGGCGAGTCACTTACACTTGGCTGAGTTTGCATACAACAACAACTACCAAATCAGTATTGGCATGGCACCTTACGAGGCCCTCTATAGTCGCCCTTGCAGATCTCCGGTATGCTGGTTAGCATGGCAGATTGACCACAATTGGGACAGAACTAGTTCAAGAGACTTCTGAGAAGATCAAACTAGTTAAGGAGAGACTTTGTGTAACGCAGAGTCGACAAAAAAGCTACATCGACAAGCGGAGGCTGCCCCTAGAAATTTAGAAGGGGAACTATGTTTTTCTGAAAGTCCAACCTATAAGGGGTGTCAAACGTTTCGGGATCAAAGGAAAGCTCTCTCCATGATATATCGACCCATTTGAGATCGTCAAACGCATTGGAAAATTAGCCTATCGGCTATCCCTTCCCCTATCCATGTCCAAAGTTCATGACGTCTTCCATGTATTCATGCTTCGGAAGTACCGTCTTGCCACTTCACATGTTGTTCCTCCAGTCGAAGTCCAGATGGAAGAAGGTAACAAATATCAAGAGAGAGTGGTACAAATTCTAAATAGGAAAACTCAAGAACTCAGATGACGTAGCATTCCACTTGCAAAAGTACTCTGAGATCACCACGGAATAGAGGAAATAACTTAGGAACTAGAAGAAAGAATAAAAAAGAAATACCCTGATTTGTTTCCTAGTAGTTATTGATGATGTGCATTGTATTATTTCACTAATCAATGAAATTTTAAAACTTCCTCTGCAATGTTTTAATATATCGCTTCATTTAAATAACCATGCATATGTCTGATAATAGTACAGACAGAAGTAGACCACCATCCACACCATGGCCTACTTGGTGACCTTGGGGGAAACCTTCAAGCCCGGAAGCAACACAAAACTTTAATACATGACCAAGTCACTCGCCATGGCAACTGCGATCTCCTTCGGTAGAATGTCGACGATTATATCGTGAGGAAATTGCCCGTATTAAACCCTCTCCAAACATTCCATGAACCTCATCCTGGCAGAACCTTCTATGAAAACTACTAGGTGGGCGAATTCAGGCAACGAAACATATAAGCATTCCCCCACCAACTCTACCACCCCTGAAATGCTATAACCTTCGGAGCCCCACACCACCATCTGTCGGGCAAACATCAGAATCCTCTAAAGACGAATCTTGTTCAATTTGCTCTCCGTTGTTTGATGATGCTGAGGGTTCCACAGGTCAAAGCATAATTCAGGGACCATACCACCAATACCTTGAACCAATGGTAGATGACCAAAACAGTGGATCTCATGAAGGCAACAATCAAGATAACATGGACTGAATTTCAAGGGTGAAATTCTTTTAAGGGGGGTAAAGTGTAACACCTTGAAATTAAAAAAAAAAATTGGACAAAAGCTCTCTCTTACTTTTGAGACACTCTCTCTTAGAGACGTTCCACTTGTGCTGTGCGGAGCTGCTGCCCGGCAAAGAGCATAGAACATAAACTGTCCAATTTGAAGTTGAGAAGTGAAACTTAGATTTTGAGTGTTTTATGTCTTTTTATAAAGTTTTCATACATTTTTATTATTTCTGATATTCACATTATTACACAAATTCCATTATGTTTCGACTATACTTGTCTTACTTACATCTTGGTAAATGTAATCCAAATGTCATGTCGTTACTCTGCTGGATTAGCAATTAATTTAACTGGCCAGACTAAGTCTTGTTCCCGGTAACTTTAAATAGTGAAAAGGAGGCAGCTCTCAGTCTAAGGATTGTCCATTATGACCCACCTCTCAGTCTAAGGATTGGTCCGCTTGGTTTTATTAAAAGTTGTCCACTTCATGAAGGTACGACTGGATTTTTAATGATGCCTGTCCCATGGACTCAAGAGCTGTCGTACATGTGCAATAGGCATTTATACCAGTGTAGAAAATTGAGACTAGACCTACACATACATTCATACATTATATCCACGCATAAAATATTAGTAGACAACATAACCATCTAGGGACGTAAGTCGCTCGTGGCCTAATGATTGATTATTGGTGCACAATTGCCCACTTAACTGAAGCAACCCTAGGCGGTATATCTCTATTGTAAACTTTATTATGTCAGCCCAAAAGGAGATGTGCGGACTGGGTTGTACCATACTAATTGCTATATATTTCTCTAGTGATGGACGCACGCTGTGATCCCAAGATGGTACCGGACCACAACCCCCTTACGAGATGATGTGTTATGGGTGTCCACTAAATTGTGATATCGCTAGTGATGATATGTTGTGTTTATCTGATTATTTTGATGATGATGTTCTCTTTATAAATTTCCATAATCCACAGAATATTTGTTTCACCCACTGGGCGATGGCTCATCTCGTTGTTAACCACTTTTTAGAAGCTTAAGGTAGATTTGGGAGGAGGTACATGGGCCCTCGTTTGGCAACCTTGTGCGAGTAGATAGGGTAAATTTTGTTGGGACCACGATCCCTGTATTGGCGGTCTTTGGACTGCTACTTTTTGTATCAAAATATTATAATTAATGAAAGAAGAATTTTTTCCCTTATATTGTGTTCCTGCGCATCTGATTTTTGTTGTAACTGCATCGCACCCCGCCTGTGAGTGTTCCGCCGGTCTAGGCGCGTCCGGACGGGGTGTGACACATGAAACTAGGCTTAGTTCATCCAAACCATACGTATACAATCAAACTCAATTTCATCTAACAAATCCTATTTTATCGGTCTTTAACCATTTAAGAACCTTTAATCTCATTTAAGGTCCTTTTTGTTTTCCAATACTCTTTTTTAGTAGCGACATGTACCGACATGTCCGACATGTACCGACATGTTAAGAAAAACAAAGGTACCTTCTACCACGTTATTTTTCTTGCATCAGTCGTTCAAAAATGGCGTAGGCTTGTTCTTATTGCCTAGGGCCTTGTTGTTGTCTGGGTGGTGGTGGTGGAGCCATCAGGGCTGCTTGCTGATCTGGAGCAGCTGGAGCTCTGGGTTGGCCAGGGGCTAAGAGAGGACAATTTTGTTGAACGTGACCCACGTGGCCACAGTTGTAGCACACATGATCTCGATCTTGTGGTTGTTGATTTGGAAGAAGTGGTGAAAATCGCTGATTATTTCCATTTCTTTGGCCTGTTTGATTTTTGCGATTGCGAAGGTTTCCTTAAAAATTTTGGTGTGCTGGAACAAGTGAAGCGAACTGGAACCGAGGGTTTTGGGGGTTGCCCATATTGGGGCGAGCGTTTTGATTTGGCTGGTAAGGTTTCTTCCTACCAGACTGTTATGCTGGCGCAATGGTTCACTTTCCCCGGTTGCGCCTCTGTTCCTACTCAAGCTTCTCCTGCTCATAATTTATAGCCATATTCACCAATTTTCTAAAATTATCCAGCTCGAGGAAGGCAAGGGTCTGCCTAATGTCGGGCCTCAATCCATTAAAAAACTTTTCAGCTTTGTCCCTCTCAATGGTGATGGTAGAGAGAGAGAAAATCGAAAGTTCCGTGAACTTGGCTGCTTATTCCTTGACTGTCATACTTCCTCGAAACAGTCTAGCGAATTCTTCTCTTTTCTTTCTCATGACAGCATTTGGAAAATATTCATTGATGAATTCAGCTTCAAATTGTTGTCATTTCATGGTACTGGCATTTACTTGAGGGTTCTCCTTAACAGTTTTCCACCATGAGTTGGCATTTTCAACTAACTGGTAAACAGCAAGAGGAATCTTTCTTTCTTTAGACGCTCTCATTGCTTCGAGCGCCTTTCGTGTTTCTTCTAGCCATTTGTAGGCTTCGTCAGAGTTAGGCTTTCCATCAAAAGTCATGAGTTGTAGTCGTTTGTACTTCGTAATTTAATTGGTCCACTGATCCATCTTCTGCTTAGCCGGTGCCACTTGCGGCTGGGGGACCGCAGTCTGATCAGCAACACTCTAAACTGAACCTCTCATGGACGCCTTCATGTATTCAGTAAAGCTTTGGAAGAATTGTTCCATGCTAAATGGTACAGCTACACCATTGGAAGGAGCTACAGCAGTTTGTTCAGCTGTCGGGGCATTACCGTTGTCCTCCATTGCTTGTTCTAATGTAGGGGGAGTAGGTTCAGATCCAGCGTCCTCTTGCAGCTGCATAAATACAAACGCTTGTCTAGAGGAGCTAGGGTCGTGCTGTGTAACACCCTGTGCTTTTAATCAATATATTTGGTTAACTTATACGTACACTGAAGAGTATAATACACGTATAATTACCTTTAAAGCCATGTGTACATGTGTCAAATGAACTTGAAAATGTCAAAAGTGAGTCCAGAATGTGATTTTAAATAGAAATCGATTAATAACCCGGGTATTCCTCATGTGGATTGAGTGTATAGAAGAAGAAGAATGAATAAAAAAAAATTATTAAATTGCTGTTCATTTGTGGGTACTGTTCACGGAATAATACCGTGAACAATACTCGTATGAAAAAAAAAATTAAAAGAAAGAAGAAGTTGCAGGAGAACCAAAGAAAGAAAGAAGAGAAAGAGAAAGAGAAGGGGAAACGACGGATTCGCAGCCAAATCTGACGTGTCGGTAAGCTCTTATTGCTATTTTTCGTCGTGAAATTGATCTTTAAGTAGTGTATGGCGATTCTAGCGAAGTAATTTTAGCTATGAGAGTCATTTTACGGTGTTTTCAAAATCGGGGTTTTGACCCAACTTGAATGAAAATTTGTTCGAAAGGTTGAAAAACACTCCCTAGATTATAGAAACCCCGAATATGTGGTTAGATTCATTTATGTGTTTATTTGAATTTTTTATGGCTGTTGGAAGTTAGATTTGATATTTGAAACATTTAAAAGCATATTAAAACCCAATGAAACTGCAGTTTAAGGCTATAAAATGGTAGAATGAACTGTTGTGAGTCCATCGATGCTAATTTCATGATTTTTGGAGACCGTTTAGCAATTTTAGTAAAAATTTACATGTTTCTAATGAACAGTGACGTGAACAATACCATAAATAGTACTGTGATTATATCCAGTGAATAAAAGAGAATTGGAATCCAGTGAAACTCCGGTTTGAGATCATAGAATCGTAGAGAACTGAATTCTGGACGTTTCGATGTTAAGATCATGATTTTTGGATATGCTTTGATATTTTTAGTAGCTAAATATATGATTTTTGTGAGTAAAATTGACTTTGGATGCCTCCGTTAACATGTAAAACCTCAATAAAATACCTATTGAAGGTAGTAGAATGATAGAATGACTGATTTTCCATGTGTCGATGTGAACAGAATAATTTTAGGAATGTTCTATATTTTTAAAAAAATTGACATATGTTTCCATGTGCTTATGTGAGTACTTTGGTGTTGAAATCTAGCTTAAATGTTCCATTTTCACGGTGAAATAACCCCATCTTAGCTGCTGAACCAGCTGGAAAATTTGAGTGTTAGTAATGGTGTTTTGGTGAGTTTAAATGGTGTTTAGTTGATTCTCACGACGATCTATGGCATGAATTACCTAATTGCAGTGTTTGAATTTAGAGATTAAGTGCACGGATAAATGCTCTTGAGGAAGCAATTATGATGGACATTTGATGATGCAAGTAACCATGATGCTTATTGTTGCTGGATTTTAGAGGGTATATTGGCTTAGAAACCTCGTGTAACCACTGTGAGTATATTTTCTTGATTTGGTTCTTGTATGGCATTATATATATGAAATGTTTGAATGTAAATATGCTATGCATATATTGTTGCATTTTGTTTTAATTTGCATTCATAAATAATTTTTTTTTAGCATTGGAGCATGTGAGACTTGCAAAGGCAAGTTGGTATCATTTCGTTAGGAATTAGACCCGGATGAGTGTTATGCGTAACCTCATTGTCAGTAGGTCTGTCCTAATAAGGATTGGAAATCCTTGAAATGACTGTGAATTAAGTAATGTGAGGTCCGAGCGTAAGCTCCTTATCGGTGCATAATAAGGAGTTTGTACCCGCTCCATTACGAGAAGGAGAGAGATTGTGGCTTTAATTGAAAAAGATGCATTGTTTTCTTGAAAAATCATGAAATCTATGTTCTTGACATGTATGGTATATTCGTTGAATGATGCATGTCTTTAATAATTGTTTTAAATGATTTTAAATGTCATGTTTCCCTAAATGCATATGATTGCCATACAATGAGATATATTCACTGAGCTTGTTGATAGCTCACTCCATTTCCTCCAATATTTCAGGTACCGAGTCGAAGGGAAAAGGAAAAATCCGTGAGTGATAATCACATGATTGCATTCATGTGGTATATGTATGTATGCTTGGAGGAAATGGGTTGTATTTTTTATTTTGATATGTATAATTATCACATACTATATATATAATATCACCTAGATGGGTTGTGTGGTAATGTGATTATAGTTAAATACTTTAGTTATACAATGCTTGTGATGATGGAATGGGATGATCGTACATATCTATCATGTGAGAATTTAATTTGTGGAATGAATGGAATGAATGGGATGATTATCTATATATATATGATTTGATTTGTAGTATATCAGGAAAAAATGTGAATTGTCCATTTTATGGTGAGACGCTATCAAAATTTCTAAAAATTTTGGAAATTATTGTGAATGTCCGTTGAGGCTGACAGTGTATTGTATACTGTATATGGGTATGTATAGTGTATAGTACACTGTGCCGGTCATGACGTCAGCCTACGTCAGGGGCATCGTGACATGCTGACTTCTTTTTTGTACCGGCATTGTCTGCAAATTTGCTTGATGTTAGCACAAAATGTGTGGCATAAGTTCTGAAGAAGTCAGGAGGATTGATTCGTGATGCAGTGCACATGCAAAGTTCTTGAGTGACATGTCATAGGTTTTAATCTCCTAGTTTTCTAGGCTAGGTAATAGGGAAAATGAGGAGCCTTAGAGCACCGTGGCACTATACTTTTTTAGGTTGGTCTAAAAAAAAACGAAGAGTGTGATTTATAATGTTTTTAAAGACTAGTATAGTAGTATTTGCGTTTATAAAATACGTTTAAAAACAATTTCTTGTGTATTTGTGAGAATAGCTACATTGTTGAATACTAGTACATGCCACAGATATTTCCTCGACCTTTTCCTCTTGTTATCACCTACATCTATATGTCGCAAATCTTTTGCACTTGTTTATACTATGCTTACCTATCACCAAGACCTGACAATTCATATTGTCATACAAATGCATACATCCCATTTCGTATGAATTTGGTGATAAGGGATGTGGTCTAGTCAAGGGGATCTGTGTGCGATCTTTTGCAAATTCCTGTGGAAAATAGTCTACCATTATTATCCATCAAGTTCTCACGTCCCATACTATGTGAACTTGATGATACTGATATACATACCATGGTAAGTCGGACTTCCGCCATGAACTGCTATACAGCAGGTCCGTAGGTTACCTCATCTAGCATTTTCGTCAGTATTTGTGTGAGTTTGTTGTGTCCCATACCACGTCAAACCCATTAATGGTGAAGAAACTTACTGGACGAGTGGGCCTACCACAGATAGTCTAGCACACAACATCACATAATGTTTAGTATGAGCTGAAAACTCGACATGAAGTTTTTTTTTATATACAAAGTTTTACAAAGTATTTCAACTACTACAAGGATATCGAAATTCCTTTCAAAATACTTCAATCTACTACGAAGCTACGTTAGACTACTGAGAATTTTTTTAAAAAAACACATATTTACTGTGAGTAAACTGTTGAGGAGGTGCGAGATAAAAATTAAAATTTTCAGAGGAGAATTGAGATACTGAATGTTCCATGCTGAGAGAGAATAAAGGAGTTTCCATAACTTGCCTAGCAAATGCTGGGTTAGGAAACGGAGAGGCCCCAATGTTGAGGTTAAGATTCACCGACGAATCTTGTGCCTGTTGGGACGACTGTCCAAATTCTCTCTCTTCTGAAGCCAAATGAGCAATCTTTGGTAGTGCAGTGTAACATTCTTCACCCCACTTAAGCAGAGAGTCAATAGCCTCTTAATGTTCTTTGAGGCTGTGATTTTGTACTTCAAACTGATCTCTCATATTTTTCATTCTGCGCTCCTCGGTTGCCAGTATCATTTCTCTCATTTGATCCACAAGTTGTTAGGTATTGGTTTCTTGTGTTGCGGATGGAGAAACGTATTCTTCCGTAGGATGGTCTATTTCCTCTTTCGGAATATAGGAAAAATCGAGGTCAAAATCCTCAAGGCCTTCTGGAGAAGTATCTCCCTTTACGTCAGGAAAATCTTCCCAATCAATTGACCTACTTCCTCGCCTTTTAACCGCACGACTTCCCTTGGGTCCACTTGAGTTCAACACACTTACGGTGATGTCACCGTACAAGGGAGATGTTATCTCGGTTGGGCAAGGAAAAACTCTGAAACGACGGAACACTTTATTTAATAGTGCTCCATATGGAAGACAAGTTCGTTCCCGAGTACAATATGTCATATGGCGCAAAATGATATAAGGAAGATTCACATGAATTTCCATTATCAAACATTATGCCAAAAAGCATTGAGGGTGAGTGGTAGTAGTTCTTTTTTTAGGTTTGGGAAAAATATTGGCCATATAATCAGTCTGAGAAGTAAGACACCTAAACATGTGTCGAGAATTTGAAAAAACACTTAACCTGCCTCTAGACATGTAAATATCACAGAGTGGTCCTCTCTCAGGGATTTCTAAAATTTATGACAGTATTGCATATGTAAGGGTGATGTCAACACCATTCACCTTTGTAGTGATGGTTAAAGTATCTTGGTTTGTGACGGTCAAATTTTTGTAAAATGAGACAAGAGAAGACCAAAAAACGCACCTTTCAAGATTGATGACTGGTGTCCAACCTAAGGTTGAAAGTTTGTCATGGAGCATAGAGTAGTATTCATCAGGTAGAATTACCAATGTTCCCGTCTGAATTGGTATTAAAGGGAAAAATCTGAAGCGAGGAGGCTGAAAACTTTCCCTTTCAACATTCCTTTTAAACTTCTTTAGTATTTACGCCATCGAGTTGTTGATTGAAGAAAGAACTTAGAGAGAAATAGAAAGTGTGTTGTAGAAAAGAGGTATATAGCTAAAAAAGAGGAAGGCAAGAGAGGTGAGTGAAGAAAACTCCCTTCTCATTTTCTATTTATAAAAAAATATGGGGGAAGGGGTTGCTTAAAAGCAACAAAAGGGCCAGCCCCACCTGGCCGGCACCCAGTTCAAATTTTTTATTTTTATTTATTTTTTTAAATTTTGTATTATTTGAAAATACCAGTGGGCCGTGTCCAAGACCATGCTCTCATATAATATTAACTGTCACACCCCGCCCCATTGGCCCAGAGCGAGATGCAATAGTTAGGGTGTCGAGTGCTCACTTCACTCGATCAGAGTCGCACATACAAAAGCATGGTGGCCCACATTTACAATAATACAAATACGAATTTTTTAAGGAAAATACGATTATATGGAACATATAAAGTTGGTTAATTATTACATTTCTTATATCAAAAGACACCCCCAAAAGGTAACAAGGGTGAATTCCTACAAAAGTAACAACATAACAAAAATAGTAGTCAAAAAGAGGCATCTAGAAGCTTGGAACCATTGCCACCATCATCAGACCGATCTAACGGGACCTGAGGAGAGTACATACACAAAAGTCCCTACATAGATTGGGTTTGGCCAAAACCTCCGGAATAAGTCCATTCGAACCCATCCTAATTCCCTGGAAAGATTAGCAATGGGGTGAGCTCAACAGCTCAGTGAGATCAAGCTAGGTAAACAAATCTTACATGCATAATAAGGAATACAAAACAACAATTACCAAACAATTATGTCACAACAATACAATCAAGCAATGATATGAATGAACCCTGATCATGCGGCATCTCATACGACATCACAGCCAGGTACCATCCACCTGCAACCTGTGACCCGAGGTACCAGTAATATATCCAGCAACTGAGAGGTCTCATGAGTTCCAGTACTAATCCGAGGCCAGCGTAATAACATAGCACCCAATAATATAACCAGTGACAACTTCACTCTTCCGGGGCAGTATTGCACCCAATAATAAGTCATTTTTAATAGATAGCTTCGTGCATAAAGTAAAGCATGGTAACAGATATGATGCATGATGCTATGTAATTCAGTATTAAACAGGTAAGAAATGCAAATCTAGCCTTCATTCCCCACCTTAACACACTTGTAGTGGCATAGCAATTTTTCTAACTTCTTGAAGTATGTAAGGACGCAAGATAACCCAAAAAGTCGAAGGAGGGAGAGAAAAGCGAGGGGAGTTCGGCGGATTGAAACTAAAGGGTGCCACCCCTATTTATAGGGTGGCCCCTTGGGGCTGGCCTGTAATACCACAAAAATCCACAATCCTAGAATCTTACAAAGAAACAACTAATTAGGAAATATCATAAAAGTCTAGGGGCAAAATGGTAGATACACCTAATTCGTAATAATCCTTAAAGTCTAAGGGCAAAGTGGTAAATTCAACTGACTTCTAATTATCAGAAATGATTAAGGGCAAAATGGAAACATGAATTTTTGGGCTCCTATAAATAGGGGCTAGGGGTTAAGTTAAATTATGTTCAGTTTCACTTTCTAAGAAAAAGAGTTTCAGTAGAAAGACTCTGGAGAAATTCTAACAGTGGGAAAACCCTAACAAAATTGAGGTGGAATGATTCTTTAAGTTCTTGTTCTTTATACATTTCTTTACTTATGTATTGTTTGTATTCTGTTGTATTGCGTAAGCATGAGAACTGGGTGTTGGTTGTCCCACGCTGAGAGCGAAATGGAACCGGAAAAGGTATACCTGATGTGGAAATATCCTATGTTGGCAAATTCATTATTTTCATTATGGCCATACAATTGAACTGATTGTTTTGCTTGTGATACTCTGATGAATAGTTTAATATGTGTACTAACTTTTTGTATAAAGCGTGAGAACTTCAGGAAGACCCACTGGGCTTTTAGCTCACCCACGTTGCTGCTGGCAGAGAAGCAGAAGAAAAAATGCAAAAATTGAGCACGTGCGTAGTCGGCTCCTGTGAAGATTTTGTTTATATATATTAGACTATACAGTTATATTCATATATATAAGTTAAGCTATGAATAAGCCTTTTATATATTTAACGTAATATATTACAATCTTATCGGATATATAAATACAAAGAGATCAAGTATTAAAAGCAAGGTAGTGAGATTGTACAATAAGTGGCTTTAATAGCCACCATATAGTTACATTGGTATATATGTATGTAAACAAGATGTTTAAATAAAGAAATTTATTTGAGAAGTTGGTATAATTTTGCACCCAATTTATGTACGTGTTGGCATAATTTTAGCATTACAATTGCTTACATTTGGATCAAAGAGTACAAGTGGAAAAAGAAAAAATGAAAGGAATACAAATTGGGGTTAACACATGCCCCCCCCCCCCCCCCATGGGGACAACCCTTTCCTTGGGACCGTCCCACTATGGGGGTCTAGATCTTTCTTTTTGGGGGACGTTTATCACTTATCAAAATTACGCGTGGAGGGTTTTCAAGCTGTTGAATTAGTTTCTACAGTAGAAAAAGTGGGGTGTGTTACACTATAAAATAGTTTTGATATTTTTCAACTTTTAAAGCTCGATAAAATAGGATTAACATTGGTATGTTCGAATCAAATCTATTATAGAGATTTCATTATAAGTGATCGAAGAATACTTTGAAATCAAATCGACTAAACCATGCAGTCATGCATATTGTTGAATCAAATGATGAAAGAGGTTCTACAACCTAACATAATCTAATAGCACACAGATATGACTAAAAACGATCATGGTCTTCAAATTTGATCTTGATAGTTCTTTCACCATGCGTTGTCGATTCTTCGAATGAGCTTTCATGTGAGATTAGATGCATATAGTATTATCATAATTCGAATGTGGTTTGCAATCATCAAAATATCTTTCTTATAAGGGACATAATCTCGTAAGGGATATGAGGATAATTGGCCTTTCGAAGATGATACTCTAGTGTGAAGTCATAATCCTTCAGGAATTTTAGCCATCTTCTTTGCCTCATTTTCAATTTTCTTTTATCAAATAAGTATTTTCGACTTTTATGGTCTGAATACAATGTGAGACTTTCACCATAGAGGTAGTGCCTCCACAATTTTAGTGCAAATACAACCGCAACCAGTTCCAAATCATCCATAGGATAATCTTTTTCATGTACCTTCAGATGTCTGGATGCATAAGCTACCACTCTACCCTCTTGCATCAACACAACCCAGACCAGAATGAGATGCATCTGTATAGATCACCAACTTCTTTCTAATCTCTCGAAGTACCAAAACTGGTTCAGTGGTCAATTTCCTCTTCAACTCTGTGAAAGCCTTTTCACAAGCCACAGTCCACACAAAAGCTACATTGTTCTTAGTCAACGTCGTAAGTGGTACGACCAATTTGGAAAAGCCTTCCACAAAATTTTTATAATAGCCAGCTAAACCTAGAAAACTTCGTATTTTTGTCACTGTGGTCGGTCTTGGCAAATTTATTATTGCCTTCACCTTGGCAAAATCAATAGATATTCCTTCTGCACTAGCCACATGACCCAGAAAATTTCACTTCATTTATCCAAAACTCACACTTACTGAGCTTGGCATACAACCTATGCTCTCTCAATACCTACAGTGTAATCCTGAGGTACTTCTCATGCTCCTCTCGAGTCTTGAAATAAATGAAAATATCATCAATAAAGACAATAATAAACTGATCCAAATATGGCTTAGATACCCTCTGCATCAAATCCATAAGCATGGCAGGTGCATTGGTCAAACCAAAGGGCATCATAAGAAATTCATAGTGGCCATATCTCGTTCTGAATGCAGCCTTTGGTATATCTTCCTTCAGGATCCTTTACTGATGGTACCCAGATCACAGATTGAATTTTGAAAAGAATTTGGCCCCATTCAGTTGATCAAACAGGTCATCTATTCGTGGTAGAGGATACTTGTTTTTTATTGTCACCCTATGCAACTGACATTAATCTATACACAAACGTAGATTACGATTTTTCTTCTTCACAAACAAGACAAGTTCTCCCCAAGGTGACATACTCGAGGTAATAAACCCTTTTTTCCATCAACTCATTAAGCTGCACTTTGAGTTCTTGCAACTCCTTTGGCGTCATTCTATATGAAGGAATAGAGATAGGTTACGTACTGGGCATGAACTCTATAATGAAGTCTATTTCCCGTCTAGGTGGTCATCTCGGTAATTCATTAGGAAAGACATCTAGGTAATCACACACTATGGAAATTTCTAACAATTGAATACCCTGTTCTTTTTCTCCTTTAGGCTTTATACTAGCTAATATTTTTATTTCCTTATCTGTGACCATCATCCTACCTCTAGTAGGAGGTTTAGAGGTGATCATACCTCTATGAACAAAAGACAATTGCCTGGGTATCTGAAATACCACCCTTTTGGAAAAACAATCCACAAGGTATGATATGAAGCTAACCAATCCATACCCAGGATGACATCAAACTCCAGGAATTCTAATATTCTGAGATCAACAGTCATCTCATGTTCCTCATATTTTATTATATAGTTTTGACAGACCATATTAGGGTAGATTCTTTC
This sequence comes from Paratinospora sagittata, assembly GCA_035771175.1. Taxonomy (NCBI): domain Eukaryota; kingdom Viridiplantae; phylum Streptophyta; class Magnoliopsida; order Ranunculales; family Menispermaceae; genus Paratinospora; species Paratinospora sagittata. The sequence continues at coordinate 25,929,068 of CM069595.1, forward strand.
CCTTACTGTTGTACTCAAAATCAATGGTGTACAAGCTCTAGCAGGAGTCAAATGCAGTCTATTTACCATACTACCAAATGTAAAAGTCAAGGTACAACCAACATTAATTAGAACACACATAAATCTATCACATATTCTGATCATACTTTCAACAATGTCTTACTGGTATTTGGGTCTGGTTCTGCCTCTGCCCTTGCCTACTCTCGTGTGCCTAAAGGTGTCACATTAGATGGAGTCGTCAAAGTCTTCTGAACCCACTGAAAGGGACATTGATTAATCTTGTGGCCCTTGATGCCACATCTGAAACAAGTAATAGGGGTACATGGAGTGAAAGATGCAATATGAGACTTAGAATCAGGAACTGGGAATCAACTTTGACTACCAACTGCTCCCTTCAACTGTGGCCACGATAGTTTCACAGAAGAACTCTGACTAGGGGGTCTCCCTGCCCCCTGTGCCCCTCAGTATGCTGGTGGTAGTGGTAATGGTACTGTTGGAACTGGTGCCATAGGAATCATTTGTGGTTCACCTCCATTGGCTGTTTTAGCCAGTCTCACTTTATCTCTTTCAAAGACTTGCATATCCTAAAAAATAGCCTTTATCCTCAAGAGCCAAATTTATGTCACCTCCAACACTAAGTTTTCTACAAAGATAGGTGGGTCTCGCCTCTTGAATGATTTCATAACCTCCTCTTATCTTTTCTTTTAATCTATATCCTCTCTGACACCTCCTACTGTTGTCTCAACCTTAGTTACATGTTCTTCTATAGACGCACCAACAATGTTAGAACCAACCTCTAGAACCACAAGTGTTTCAGGTTTTCGCCTGTCCTCCTGCGGTTTTGCTACTAATTCCATCAATTGAGCATTTTACTGTTGTTGGACAGCTAACATCTCTTCTAAGTTCCTGATTAGTAGGATCTATGATCTTATCTGACTATCTCCTTTAAATCTAAAAATCATAGACATAAGAGATTTTTAGTCGGATGATCAAGATATCCATTTATAATCTAGCTACCCATACACACAAACATAATATAGTAAGACTTTTATCCTTTTAAGGCTTTTAAACTTAATGCTCTAATACCAACTGTGTTGCGCCCCCTTCCATAAGTGAAACCACGACCAGCACAGAATACAACATACGTCATACACAGACGTATATGATACTCTGTCAGCCTTTCAATATTCCCAATTTAATAAAAATTTCATCAGAATCTCCCCATAAATACAGGGTCTCAGAAACACCTGATTAACCATACTCATTTCCACCCAATCAAATTTCAAGATCATAAACACATGTATCATTTCTATATCAAAATCCATAACTCATCTAGTTATAACATATGTACAATATGAAGTGATACATATATACAACTCAAAATAAACAAATACACCTTCTCAACACATACATCAAAAGTAAATTGAAGAGTTTTCTACTCTTCACGTGCCTTTCCGTTTCCTTTCGGATCTGTTCTTGAAATGCTGAGAAGAAGGAGTGAGCAACCACAACTCAGTAAATATTTCTAACTATGGTATCATATATGCATTCACATAAAACATGCATCATTTAACACAATTAAAGACATGTATCCAATTAACAAGTACCATGCATGATCAATATAGAATCTTGTGCAATCATCAATGAAAATCATACCATCTCCCTCATTCAAAGCAATAAAGTGATTCTACACCCCTTTTTTGGGCTCTAACAAGGGTAGCACCAAACCTTGCTTAACATTTCACAAATGCATATTCAATAACATGCTTAACATTTCACAAATCAATTTTATACAATACAATGTCATATAGGAAAACCAGAATGGAGAAATACTCACAAAAGTGTATTATAACTCTTATCAATCACCCTCTCTACAACTACTACACAAGCAGCTCACTTTACCAATTCTTCACTTTTCATTTACAATTCATTGCAATTTCCATCACCAAATCACACTCAATCATAATCCAACAACAATTCACACTAAATCACATTAACATCATCATTCAAACAACTCCCAAACCCTCAGCTACTTCAACTCAGCTGGGTTGGAAAATACTATATACAACCATCAAATTTCACAATTTAAACATCTCAAAGACTCATAATTCATCAAGGATTCACTTACCCATGATATTACACTTAAAATCCCTCAATTCCAGCTTAGATCACGTTCCTCCATCAATCTAACCCTAAAAAATCCACGAATTTCACATATGTTGCACAAGTCGAAGAAAGTAACACAAATATGCGATTTGTGGCTTAAAAAAACCAATCCTTACCTTGAATTCTTCAGCTGGCCCAAATGAGCTAAAAGGAGTGAGAAACCACGTTAAAGTATGCACAAATCGCCCCACCATCAGTTAAAAAAAATCTGTCAGAACGCAAAGGAGCACGTTCTCCTGGTCTAGAGCGCGCTTCTCCTTGCCAAGAAAATAGAGTTTTCCCTGTAAACAAATTTCAAAAAACTGTACTATCGAGTTTTCACCACTAGAGCGCAGTTCTCAATGTTCAAAGTGAAAATTTTCCTAAGTATCAGGTTCCAATTGCTATATTTAGGGTCCCAAGGTACCCATAACCCTAGAATACACATAATCCCAATAATCTAAGACCATGTGCATACATATACGCATATAAATACGTCTAACCATACGTACTAGTCAACGTATTGGTTTGACACTAAATGACTAGGTTTTACAAGATAGCTCCATCTTGGTTTAAACTTGCAGCCACCACCAAAATCTCCCCAAAATCTCCACCTTGGTTTAAACTCTAAATGACCAGGCTATTCTTTTGCCCTCGAAAAAAGAATAATTGGTTTGTCCGTAGCCCATAAAAAGGAAAGGCCTGTCTTGAACCTTGAAAAATATATTGTAACGGTTTGGTTCACACCCTAGAAGTGAACCCAATATAGTGAAATCCTAAAGAAGGTTTCTCTAGGCATGGATTTAGGAAAGGATTTTCTTAACCACGTAAAAATATTTGTGTGCAATCGTTTTACTTTTGCTTTATATTTATGCACATAGTTGATTCATTTGAGCATTAAATTGAATTAACCAAAGATTTCCACCAAAGAACATAAAACTCGTCAAAACTGGCCATAACACCTAATTCACCTCTCTCTTGGGTGTCTAACGAAAACCCTCTAGCTAAAGTCAAACCTCCGCTTCGCCCACACCCAAGATGTGGGGCTTGACCAAAGTCATGGCTCCACAACCAAGGGGGAGGTTCTAAACCATGGGGGAGGTCCTCGACCATGGCCGAGGCCCCTTGACTATGGCTGAGGGGAGGACCCCTCGGCCTTGGCCGAATCCCCTCCGCCAAGGCTAAAGGAAGGTCCCTTGGCCACGGCCGTGGCCCAGGCCCCCTCAGCCATAGCTGAGTTTTCCTCGATAACGGCCGTGGAAGAGACTCTAGGCCTTGGACGAGGACTCGACCACCGTCGAAGCACCTAGCCTCGGTTACGACCGAGGCCCCCATTTCTGACCATGGTTTCACCTCGAGCTTGACTAAAACCATCTTCCGTCTACACCAACAAAACATCCACAACCCGTCGTCTATGGTACACGAGAATCCGAGACAACTCGATCGGGCAAACACAAATCTTGATGCACGAGTTCACTAATTCAATTATGATAAGGAAAAGGCTTAAATGTCTCCCAATAATAAATGCCTGCAATAAATGTAGGGAAACCGCCCTCCATTATATAAAAGGACTCTCAATCCACTAGACAAATGTATGCTTTAAACTCGAATCTTATATACTTGGTATTTCTTTCTCCATTAGAAACTAACTTAAGCATCAGAGTGTTTCCAGTAACACCCCCCAGTGCCACCACAGTTTGGAGGTTGGAAGCAAGGAGATCGACCGAAAATGAGAAGTTCGAAAGAACCATAAGTTTTTTTATTTGCAGTTAATCGACTTTGTTACTCGCCTTTTAGGGCTGCGATTTTTGGTTGAAACAAAGTACACAGAGGAATCAATTATGTTAAACCCTTGAAAAGAAAAGGAGTTTAATGAGTACCGGTACAACAATATTTTTGTTTTGTTATGCTTGGACTACAACTCAACTTAACTCATTAAAGTCTTTTCCTAACTATATGAGATGGGCTACATGAATTTGCATCCTCCACTGTGTTCTAACAAGGGTTAAATTAACATCTAAATTAAAACAAATTATATTTTTCTCAAATATATCTCTGTCAATACTTTTTTAGGTTTTCCTTTATCTCTGTCCTTATCATGGGTTGTTAATGGTAATTTCTCGTAACTAGAGCATTTAAAGTTCTTTGTATTTGTCTCTAATTTTATCTTTTAATTCTTTACTACATATCCATCTTAACATGTGAATGTTTGTTGCACTTAATTTGTTCACGTGTTGTTTTTCTTATTGTCTAATATTTTGTTCCATATAACATAGCTGGCCTAATAATGGTTTTATAAAAAAATTTCTTTTTAATTTCATTGGGATGCGTCAATATTAATAAAATTCTGGAACTAGATTTCGGTTTAAACTTGTCCTATTATTTTTTAATAGTTTTGTTCAAACCTTTTTTAAGTCAAGTTGAACAAAATTTAGAGTCCAAGTTCAGACAACCATTTCCATCCATGTGAAAACATATCTGTGTTCATCATATGCCAATTAAGTTAGCATTTTTCTTTTTTGAATGGTAATCAACAGCAAAGGATACTTTTTTTATTAACCAACATATATCTAAACCACTTAAGTAATATTGGGTCACTATTGGCCGATTCCACCACATATGACTTATATAATAATTAATTGCTTGTTGGGTCGTTCTAATAAGCTTTAATTATGATGTTGACCCTATGCATATGTTAATTGAGATTAACGTTTCCAATCAAACTCTTACATGTACATAGGAATGCATGTTAATTATCAAATTGGCATTTAAGTCGGTGTGGTGCCTGGGATGAAAGCACTATATAATGAAAGATTTCTTCTAATACATAGTTACGGGAAATGTTATTCTGATTATAAAAAAGTGTAATTACACTATCATAATCTTATATTACGCATCTTTAAAGAAACATGGTACTAAAGGAAACTACAGGAAGAAAATGATATAAGAGAGATACATCAAAAACAACAAAAATAAAAGGGTCTGAACCCTCCAATAACTAAGCATGGAAGGGTCCTCAACAAAAGCATAGATAATTCTCCTTGCCTGTTATTCTTTTTAGGAGATTAGCCAACAAAACCTAAGGTCCCATCTCAGTGCCTGTTTCTTTCTATTTTCTCTTAGGTGAACATTACTAAATACAATTCGCTTTCTTCTATCTATTTTTCCAATGTCATTATTATTAATTTGTTTGGTTCCCTTTTATCCTCTTTTCTCCCATTTGCAAGTCTCCCTTCAAATCCCAATGCCTCATTTCTTTTATTGGTCTCTCAAGTCATAGTCACAATGATTACACATTGCAATATTCATCTACATAAACCAAGTGAGTGACAAGGGTTCCTTTCATGATATCGTTTCTAAGTTATCTAAGCTTCTTTTAAGGAAAAAAAAAAGTTCTTAAAAGATTGTCTAAGTGATCTACACATATAATAAAAAACGTTTTTAACAGATTCTTTTTGTTTGGTCCCCAAGAGAGCACCAAACTTTCTGCTTTTCTTTTCTCGTCTTAGGAAAAAGTGTTATTGTCAATGTTAAAGGGTGCGTTTAGTAAAAATATAAAAATTCGAAAAGTCACGTTTTCAATATGAGATTATTCTAAATTCTAACGCACTTACGATCTACAATTGATATGTTGACGGTTAACAGTAATGATAAACTAAGAAAAATACCTAAAATAACATCCATCTAAATGTTTAAGATAAATCTATACTATTTATAAAATTAAAACTTTTTATTGACAGTATGTTGCTTTTGTCATAATCTCAATAATATCCCATTTTTTTTAACTATTATAAATTTTGATTCTCAACCCATATTAATTATAAGCAGTTTAGGAGTAGTTTTGGAATAATTAAATTTGATCAAGGTACCATTTCAATTTCGACCTTTTTTTATTTTTTCTATGTTTGTTTCAACTGATACACGTAACCGACGAGACTTAATCTTTTACACACCTTTAAAATAAAAATAAAATAAATATAAATTATAAATTATAATTATAAAATACAACTATCAATGCACATGCACGTTCACTATATATATATATAACAACTTATGACATGACTATTGACATAGTGCTTGATGAAGCCGAGTAGAAGAAGACGCACCTTTTTTTAGAAAAAACTTTATTTGGTTGAGCTATATGTTATATAGTAATCCAAGGTACACAATGAACAATTTAGCCCCAAGCCCACACTACCTTAATGTGTGTCATGTCTCAGTTGAATTATTGATTTTGATATCTCCCTATTTAACCATGTCTAAGCCCAATATATCAATGAAAGGAGAGATCCATACGAATTATATAATGAAATTTTTTCTTTTTAATAATATGGAAGTATTCTTTTGATCCACACATATCCAATATATAGAAAATTATGTTCTTAGTAATAATATTACAAACCCTTTTTTCTTTATCTTTTTTCGTTCCCCTATTCGAGAAATAGGTCATTTGGTAACCGCTATAATGTCTTATTTATTTAGCTCATAAGCCAATGTATTTAATGTATTTCTAAAAAAAAAAAAACAAGTATTTCTAATAGACAGGTAGTACCACCAGTTAAGTTGGTACAATTAGTGGCAGAGCAACAACTACCATTTCAGGGTAAGAAGAAAGGTCAATGGAACAGGAAGTTGTAGCCAGAACAAAAGAAGCCCAGATTAATTGAGGCCCATGTGGTGTTGAGTTGTTCAGGTGACTCCAGTGCCAGTCGCACCAGTGCCTCCAACTATAGGTAGAGGAGCACAACCTGTTGTGAGGCCACCTGGTCAGGAATCATCTGTGAGACCATCGTGGCCACATAGAGGAGCTGGTAGTGAGAGCGATTAGCTGCAGAGCATAGAGTCATAGGCGGCTTTTTCCACACCTTGTCCACCCATCACATGTTTTAGATGCGAGCTCAAGGGGCAGAAGATGACCCAGTGTCAATTCCAGCTGGCACAGATAGTTGCATATTTAGACAGATTTTAGAGTATGTTTTAGTTGCGTTTTAGGACATTTTATGCATTAGTTTCATATGTTTTTATGTTACTTTGGATGCATTTGTTCGTTTAGGATTATTTGGGTTTTTATGCATTTATTTGGTTTATTAGTATATAATTTGATCCAGTTCATATTTTAGTGTGTTATTGATTTTCTTTGTTTTGTTGGTATTTAGATGTGATGTCATGATTTTGGATGATGAAAACATGTACAAGAAGTTGGAAAGGAGAAACATGAAGAACCCAAGTCAAGAAGGAGTAAAAATTGGCCAAGTCCCAAAAAAAAAAGGCACAAGTTGACGGTCTGGGCGCCATGGCCGTCAAAAGAAGCGTTGCAACGCTAAAAGGTGGTGAAACGCGAAAGAAGAATAAGGCTCGAAGCGTTGTGGTGCTGATAGGATTTTTAACTTGCGATTTTAAGCAAGTTTATTTAATTTTTTTCCCAATTTTCAATTCTAATTCCACACAACTTTGGGGCATATTATATATCAAAATTTAGGGCTTTTTAAAGAGGAATACATTGAAACAGAGTAAAGAACAAGAAGATTATGGCTGGAGCGAAGTGGAGAAGAATAAGATTAACCTTGAAGATTATTGAAGATTCTATACAACCTTTTAGTTTGTTTTCCATTGTTTTTATTCATGTTCAAATCATTGTTTAATGTTTTCATGTCTTTAGTCATGAACTAAACCTCTTTTCTAGAGGATAGATAGATCCAAACTTGATACTATGTCTTCGATTTTATTGCTTAATTATTATTAATGAAGTTCCTACTTTATTTATATTTTTTTGGGTGTAAAGCTTTTGTTCCCTTGATTAAGGATTGACTTATCATAAATTTGAAGTAGATGCTCCTAAATAGGGTACCTTGGGTTGGAACTTGGAAAATATAACCTAGGCTATCGTGAGACTCAAAAGTAGATCGAGAACTTTTTAAGTCATTAGGTGGAAATCATAAAGCTTAATGAGTTGTTGTCGTTTTAGGTTTTCATCAAAAGAGGACAATAACATGTTCTAATTGGTGCTCCGAAAGAGGGAATTAGTAACGTTAGGATTTTTGACTTAAATAGGAGGGAACCGAATTAATAATAAATACATATAAAAAAGGCATAGTTGAGAGTGAGGTGATATCGAACCTCTGACCATTCGACCATTGATTTTGCATTAGTTTTACTTTGCATTGTTAGATTAATATTTAGTTGATTTAATTATTGTCTTTAATCATTTAATCATTTGAATTTGGTTGTCTAAATAAAGTTAAGGTTAGAACGTGATAGCTAGTGTTTTAATAATCCCTGAGAACGATATTTTATATCTCATTAAAATATATTATAACTTGACACCATACGCTTGCGGTTTGCACTTAACAAGTTTTTTGCGCAGCTACCGAGGATTATTTATTAGTACACTACTATTGTGTTAGTAACTCTGATTTTAATTTATTTTTCTGAATTTTCTTTCTTTGTTTCTTTGTTTATTTTAGTTTTTACTACTTTATACTTCGTTTCTTTCTTTGTTTATGTTTTATAGGACTTCAAGAGTTTACGCAATGAGTAAGAAGTTTTTATGTACTACCGTTCGATCCTGAAATAGAACGCACTTTTGGAAGACTAAGAAGGGACAGAAGAAATGAAGTCGAAGCAATGGCGGACGATCAATATCAGTTGACCTTGAGAGACAACTTCAAGCCGGTCATCAATGAGAATTATTCAAGCATAGTTCTTGTTCCTATCAACGCGAACAACTTTGAGCTGAAACCGAAGTTGATCTCTATGGTTCAACAACATCAATTTGGGAGGTGTCCTATTGAAGAGCCTATACTATCCACATTACCACCTTTTTGGAGATGTGCGATACAATTAAGATGAATGGTGTTACTGAAGACACCATAAGACTAAGATTGTTCCCTTTTTCTCTAAGGCAAGCACGAGCATAGTTGCAATCTTTGCAACCGAGGAGCATTGCAACTTGGTAAGAGATGGTACAAAAGTTTCTTCAAAAGTTCTTTCCACCCGCCAAAACCACCCAACTACGAGCCGAGATTGGACAATTCAAGCAACTAGAGTCGGAATCTTTGTATGAGGCTTGGGAAAGAGTTAAGGAGCTTTTAAGGAAGTGTCCTCAGCATGGATTCCAGGATTGGCTACAAATTCAACTTTTCTACAATGGTATGACATTTTCTACTCGGACACTAGTTGATGCGAAGGCCAGTGGATTATTGTTGACAAAGATGACTATTGAGGCATTGAACATGTTGAAGGATATGGCTACCAACACTTATGAGGTTCCGGGTGCACGATCAATAGTAAAGAAGGTGGTCGATCTACATGAAGTTGATCCATTCACATCTCTATCTACACAGATGTCAAGCATTGCCAACCAACTTGTTGTGCTTACTACTCGAAGTGCACAACTGTCTATTGAGAAGGCTGTAGCTTTACACATGGGTTCTTTGGGGAATGAAGCACATGAGGAGGAAGTTCAATGCATTAACAATCAGGGGTACAACTATAGAAGCAATCAAGGAGTTTTGAATCAGTACCACCGAAGCATTAGAAATCATGAGAACTTCTCCTATGCCAACAAGAAGAGTACATTGCAACCTTCACCCGATTTTTATAATCAAGCTCAAGAAAAGAAGCCATCTTTGGAGGATATGTTGGGGTCGTTTATGATGGAAACTAGGGCATCTATAAAGAATTTGGAAGTAGAAGTAGGGCAACTAGCTTCAAATATGAATGCCCAACAGAGGGGGTCACTACCTAGTAACACTGAGGTAAACCCGGAAGAGCAATGCCAAGCCATTTCCTTGAGAAGTAGAAAAGAAGTAAAAGGGGCTGATTCTAGCCTAAGTTCACCACCACCACCTAATGAAGAGCATGAAGAAACAAGCACTGAGACTGAGCCGAGTAAAGAGAAGGAAGTTGAGTCATTAAAAGGGGAGAAGCCACATGAGAGGCCCTACCAGCCTGGTTCTACCAGTTTCCTAAACTCTCAACTCATATTCCGTTTCCTTAGAGATTTCAAAAGAAGAAGCTTGATGAGCAATTCGCCAAGTTTCTAGAAATTTTTAAAAAGATTCACATTAACATCCCTTTTGTAGATGCGCTGGAGCAAATGCCAAACTACGTCAAGTTCATGAAGGATGTGATGTCAAAGAAGAGGAAGTTGGAGGATTATGAGATGGTGAAGCTTACGGAGGAGTGTAGTGCCATACTGCAAAAGAAGCAACCCTAAAGGCTAAAGGGTCCAGGGAGTTTCACTATACCTTGTACCATTGGTTCTTTAAATTTTAATAAAGCTTTATGTGATTTGGGTGCAAGCATTAACTTGATACCTTTGTCTATTTTTAGGAAATTGGGGCTTGGTGAGGTGAAGCCAACTATAATATCTTTGCAACTAGCGGATAGATCACTTACATACCCTCGGGGTATCATTGAGGACGTGCTAGTAAAGGTGAAAAAGTTCATCTTCCTAGTGGACTTTGTAGTTTTGGACATGGAGGAAGATGGCGATATTCCTCTTATACTTGGGCTACCATTCTTAGCTACCGGGAGAGCTTTGATTGATGTGCAACGTGGCGAGCTTGCTTTGCAAGTGAATGATGAAGAATTGTTTTTAACATATATAAGACTCTCAAATTCCCATCGGAGGGGAATACATGTCACCGGATTGATGTAGCAGAAGTGGTCGATGCATGTGTGACCGAGGTACATGATGAGGCTACACCAAGAAATCTTTTAGAGAAGTGTCTTGTGAGTTCGATATCTAGAGATGAGGCGGTTCATAATGAAGTCAAACATTATGCCTTAGCTCTTGAGGTCCATAATCATGAGAGTGCAATCATTAAAGCGGAAGATATTGAAGCTTCTTCACCACCTGAGTTAGTAGAGTCTTCACCGGAGTTAAAGCCCTTACCGGAGAATCTTCGCTATACATTTTTGGGTGAAAAGTCTACTATGCCGGTCATCATATCATCGGCTTTGTCTAGTGTGGAGGAAAAGAAGCTATTACGCATTTTGAGATAGTACAAGTCCTCTTTGGGGTGGTCCATAGCTAATATAAAGGGGATAAGTCCTTCCAAATGTACGCATAAGATCTTGATGAAGGAATCTTACAAGCCTTCAATTGAGCACCGATGAAGGCTAAATCCACCCATGAAGGAGGTTGTGAATGCTAAACTATTAAAGTGGCTCAAGGCGGGAATCATATGCGCCATTTCGAATAATTCGTGGGTAAGTCTGGTTCAAGTGGTGCTCAAGAAAGGTGGTATGACTGTGGTGATGAATGATAAGAATGAGCCGATTTCTACTAGAATAGTGACGGACTGGAGAGCTTGCATAGACTACCAGAAGCTCAACAAGGCCACAAGGAAAGATCACTTTCTTCTTCTTTTTATTGATAAGATGCTAGATCGGTTAGCGGGCTTCCATTACTATTGTTTTTTAGACGGGTATTCGGGGTATAATAGGATAGCCATCTCCCCGGAGAATCAAGAGAAGACTACATTCACTTGCCCATATGGTATTTTTGCTTTTTGGGGCTTGCTGTTTGGATTATGTAATGCACCAGCGATTTTTCAACGGTGCATGATGGCCATATTTTCTAATTTGGTGGAGGACATCATGGAGGTCTTCATGGATGATTTTTCAATTTTTGGGTCCTCATTTGATCATTGCTTGCATAACCTCTCCCTTGTGTTGAAAAGGTGTGAAGAAACAAACTTTGTGCTTAATTGGGGAAAGTGTCACTTTATGGTTCATGAGGAGATTGGTCTTGGACACCGAATTTCTTCTAAGGGGCTTGAGGTAGACAAAACAAAGATTGTTACCAATGAAAAGCTTCCACATTCGAAGAGTGTTAAGGACATAAGGAGTTTCTTGGGGCATGCAGGGTTTCATAGAAGATTCATAAAGGATTTTTTCAAGATTGCAAAGCCTTTTTACAACCTACTTGAGAAAGATACTCTATTTGTGTTTGATGAGCTTTGTGAGGAAGCTTTTGCGTTAATAAAGAAAGTTTTGATATCAACACCTATCATGGTGATACCGAATTGTAGTGACCATTTGAGATCATGTGTGATGCGAGTAGGACACTTGATGGAGCTCAACAAAATTACACTACAACCGAGAAGGAACTACTAGCGGTGTTCTTTGCTTGTGATAAGTTTAGATCCTATATCATCGGGTCTAAAGTGATTGTATACACCGACCATGTCACCATCCATTATTTATTTGAGAAGAAGGATGCCAAGCATCGATTGATTAGATGGGTCCTCTTACTTCAAGAGTTTGATATGGAGATTAGGGACAGGAAAGGGAGTAAGAATGTAGTTGCGGATCACCTATCTCGGTTGCAACTACATGAGAAAGAAGATGTGGTCCCTATTTTAGAAATGTTTCCGGATGAGCAACTACATGGGCTGTTTGTGACACTTCCATGGTATGCCGACTATGTGAATTACTTGGCTAGTGGTGTCTAACCATCAGATCTATCATATGCAAGGAAGAAGAAGTTTCTACATGATGTGCGCTTTTACCTTTGGGATGAGCCCTTGCTATTTAAGAGGTGCAATGATCAAATTATTAGGAGGTGTGTACCGGTAGAGGACGTGCAGTCCATTATCCATGATTGTCATTCGTCTCCATATGGTGGTCACTTTAGGCCTACAAGGACAGCGACAAAGGTTCTTCAAAGTAGGTTCTATTGGCCTGTGTTGTTTCGAGATAGTTATGCTTCTGTGAAGACATGTGACCGATGCCAACGACTTGATACTATTTCTAAGAGACATGAGCAATCGTTGACTTATATTCTTGAGGTGGAGCTATTTGACGTTTGGGGTATAGATTTCTGGGACCATTTCTTTCTTCATGTAGGAAGACATATATTCTCTTGGCGGTTGACTATGTTTCAAAGTGGGTGGAAGCAATTTCCACGACTACAAATGATGCAAGCGTAGTGTTGAAGTTCCTTTAAAATAACATCCTTACAAGTTTTTGTTGGCCTAGATATGTCCAAGAAGGGGTGAATTGGACACTTAGTAGATTTTAACTTTTCTTAATAATGCGCGGAATATTGAAAGCAGATTAAACAAAGTATATCAACTAAATACAATAAATGAAAAAAAGACAATGCAATCAGGATTTGTAATTGTTCAGCCTCGCCTACATCCCCTACCTAACCTCCTCAGTTAGGATTTGTTCAAACTCCACTATGGATATTCTTTCAGGTGAAGATCAAACTAGTACACTTTCTCAATTTATGAGTGTGATAACTACCGTTTCTCAACTTACGGGTGTGAGAGGACCGTTTCTCAACTTCCGGGTGTGAGAGGACGGTTACAACTTTTAGCAACACTTACAAAGCTTTGGATTGAACCTTCTGTTACCACAGATTCAGGAAAATATGTATGATGAAGTTCAGCTGAAAACAGGTTCAAAGAACTTTTGTCTTCTTCAATGGATTTTAGAGAATGATCAAGATGAAGATCAAACAATCAAGAAGACTTGATGTGTTCTTTCAAAAAGATCGTAAGTTCAAGCACAAATGAAAGAAGACTAACTTTGAAAAGTTTTTCGCACAAGTGAAAACTATTAATACGTTTCCGAATGAATATCAGTTTTCGTATTGATTTGTTTTTGTTTCTACTCTAAGATAACATATATATATATATAAAACAGAGGCGCAATGGACTTGGTGAATTTTGGCGCTCTAGGTTATTTCAAATACAACGTCTTCATTATTTCCCAAAATGAATCGATTCAACTCTATGCATATTACGGGAATAGCACCTAAATCATCTGATCATTCACGAAAAAGAATGTTCTGACAAAGTATTAGAATGTTTAAAAAGTTCTGAAAAAGCTAACAGAAATAGTGTCAGTGTCAGAACAGTAACATTGTTGAATTAGCGTCCCGGTGCATAATATCAACTTTGTTGTTTTGTTCTTTGAGGGTGCTCCTGAAGCATAGGCGTCCTGCTAAAAAATTAAGTCAGAACACTACTAAATCGTAAGCGTCCTGACTTACTTTGACGATTAGATGACTTAAATCATGATGGCGCTACTCGACAGTTAGCGTCCTGCTTTGTTTTAAAAACACATAAACGCATAAGGGCGCTACATACAAGTAAGCGTCCTGCTTTGTTTTTAAACAATATTAAGTGCGTTGAAGAACAATAAGCATCCTGAAAGTTATTAAGTTGATTATAAAGATGAGGGCGCTCTTGCACAAGTAGCGTCCTGACAGTTTCTCTACTTATAACTATCAGCGTCCTTAAAGATAGAAATCATTTAGAAATTAAAGACTTTTCAACGACCTGATGCTAGGTCAGCGTCCTGACACTTTCAAAGGTTGACTAAAGGAAGGTCGCTACTTACAAGTAAGCGTCCTAATGAATTAGTTCAATTCAACCTTGAGTATTCTAAAATTTTATCAGCGTCCGGACTCATCAAGTCCAGGAGGGCGCTACTAAAACATTAGCATCCTGAAATACTCTATAAAAACAATTTTTGATTTTTTGATTAAAACTCGATAAAACACGATTATGAATCAAATATGCAAATGATCAAAAATCAATTTGACTAAAACATGTAATCATGCATATTGCTAAATCAAATGGCAGAGACGGTTGTACAACCTAAACCTAATCAAATCATATACTAATGTCTTCAAATGATCATGGTCTTCTAGTAGATCTTTTAATACGTTCGCCATGCATCATTAATTCTTTGAAACCTTCAAGTAGGATTAGATACGCCATGTATGCAGTATTATCATAAACATAATATAGTTTGTAATCATCAAAATATCTTTCATATTAAGGACATATTCTCGTAAGGGACATGAGAATAATTGGTTCAACAGTTTTGGCACTCGTCTAGCAATCATTAGTGATGAAGGATCCCACTGTTGTAACAAGCTCTTTAATGCACTACTTGCCAAGTATGGGGTGAAACACAAGGTTGCCATGGCCTACCATCCTCATAGCAATGGACAAGCCAAGATTAGTAACCGGGAGGTGAAGCAAATCCTAGAGAAGACCGGGAATACTAAGAGCAAGGATTGGGCTTTAAAGCTCGATGACGCTTTATAGGCTAACAGGACAGCTTTTAAGTCACCCATTGGGATGTCTCCGTATCGTTTAGTGTTTGGCAAAGCATGCCATTTACCCGTTGAGTTGGAGCACCGTGCTTTTTGGGCTATTAAGAAGCTAAATTGTGATTTGAAGGCATCCAGTGACCAAAAACTTCTACAATTGAATGAGATGGATGAATTTTGCCAAGATGCATATGAGAATGCCAAGATATACAAGGAGAAAACAAAGAAATGGCATGACAAGATGATAGTGAAGAGGGAGTTCAAGCCGAGACAAGAAGTTTTTTTATACAATTCAACGTTAACATTATTTCAGGGTACCTTGTAGTCTAGGTGGTCGGGTCCTTTTATTATTGAGAGAGTGTTTCCATATGGCACAATAGAGTTACGTAACAAAGAAGTCTCTCTCTTTTGAGTCAATGACCATCGGGTGAAATATTACTATGGGAAAGAGCACGTGCATGAAGAAGATATGTACTTGGAGGATAATTGAGGAGATTGATGAATGTCCAGATGAGGACTTAAAACCAAGCGCTTGTTGGGAGACAACCCATCGGCTTTGGAGTTTTCATATTTTATATGTTTTACATTTTTAGTCATTGTAGTATAGATTTGAGTTTCATATCGTTGACATATTTATTTCTTTTCTTTTCTAGGTTCTAAAACAAGTTTAGGGGTCTTCTTGAGCATCTAGGAGAGGCGATTGGAGTGCATTATATGAGATCTTCACCCATTTGGGTTAAGGGGTTTTTTCTAAACTTTCTTCTTTTATATTTTGCCTCTGTTTTTCTTTATTTATGTCATGCATTGAGGACAATGCTCGCTTTAAGTTTGGGGGGAGAGTTTTTAATTTTTGTTATGGTAAGTTTGTTGAGTGTGCATTAGTTTAGGTTAGGTAGCACATTCTTTTACAATTTTAAAACTTACTTATGGAAGGCGAATGGCATGAGAACACTTTAAAGGTATGAAACGATAGGGGAATGTAGAGAGTACCTATATGACTATGTGCTTGATCCATTTTTGTTAAGTTTTAGTCAAGAGACTTAACCAATTGTACATGATTTTGATCATTAGATTAAGATTGTTGGGAATGGACTTTTGCTTGCTAGGTCATATTTTAGATTTCTAGGGTTTCTAGAACAAGTTTGATCACTACTCGAGGCGAAATCAGAGAAAACACACCATAAGGAAGATGATTTAGGCCATGTTTGAAAAGAAGGTTGAGCCAAATAGCCTACCTTACTTTTTATTGTATCTATAGTTCCCATTTTGAGCTAAATATCTTTTTCTTTGTTACTTATGCATCATGAACTTTGAGCTTATCATGGTTAATTTCCTTGTTTTTCAACCTATGTACCTATACACTTTGACCATGTTGGAGTGTTATTATTTGGAAGGAAGAACTATGAGAAAGAAAAAGTGAAGAAAAAGGGTGACAAAGAAAAAAAAATTGTGAAGTTTGCTTATGAGCTATATTGAAAAAAAAATGAAAAAAAGAAGAAGAAAAAAGTGTTACATCTATGTATTGAAAAGAAATAAGTTTGGGGATGTAGCATTCTATGAAAGAAAAATAAATAAATGATGAAAAAAAGCAAACAAAACAAAAGAATGGGGAGTAAATGAAAAGTTGAATCTTGAAGTGGATATATGCACTGAAATTGCGGTTTTGGTTTCAAATGTAATGTAATGGATGTTAGAAGTTAATCAAAGTGTTTAGGGTATTTTGAGCTAAAACTTTCTTATTCTTCCCTACCTTTGAGCCTTGGCCTTACATTACAACCTATGAAAGACCTATTGATTCTAAATGGTATGTGACCTACATTAGTGGAAAGAGGTGTGAAAGACTTGCCTATGGAGTTCCAATCTAAATAATATATTTTGAGATCTTACACTTAATACTTGCTTGCATTTAATCGTGACTTGCATGATTAGTTTGAAAGAGTCAAAGGTGGAGCTTGGAAAGAGTTGGGTTGAAATTCTAGACAACTCTACACTCTTGAAGTTCTTCCTAGAAGTGAATATTGTTTTTGGTGTAATCGTGGAGGCCATACAAGTGTTTACGATGTTTAGTTAAGTCTTTATTTATGTGAGAATGTGATTTTAGAAAGGATATGTTAATCATGAGTTTTTGTTTTTGTTTTCCCTTTGCTCGGGACGATCAAAGTCCTAAGTTTGGGGGTATTTGATAGTTGCATATTTAGATAGGTTTCAGAGCATGTTTTAGGTTAGTTTTAGGACATTTTATGCATTAGTTTCATATGTTTATGTTAGTTTTGATGCATTTTTTAGTTTAGGATTATTTGGGTTTTTACGCATTTATTTGGTTTATTAGTATGTAATTTGATCCAGTACATATTTTAGTGTGTTATTAATTTGATTTTCTTTGTTTTGTAGGTATTTAGATGTGTTAGTCATGGTTTTGGGTGATGAAAACATGTACAAGAAGTTGCAAAGGAGAAGCATGAAAAACCTAAGTTAAGAAGAAGTGAAAATTGGCTCAAGTCGTCCCCAAAAAAAGGCCACAAGTCAAAGTTCTGGGGCGTTGCGCTCAAAAGCAGCGCCGCGACGCTGAAAGGTGGTGAAACGTAGAAGAAGAATAAGGCTTGAAGCGCCGCGGTGCTGAAAGGATTTTTAACTTGTGACTTTTAGCAAGTTTATTTGGATTTTTCCCCAATTTCCAATTCTAATTCTATACGACTTTGGGGAGTATTATATATAAAAATTTAGGGTTTTCAAGAGGAATACATTGGAATAGAATAATGAACAAGAAGATTACGGTTGGAGCGAAGGGGAGAAGAAGAAGATCAACCTTGAAGATTATTGAAGATCCTCTACAACCTTTTAGTTTGTTTTCCATTGTTTTTATTCATGTTCAAATCATTGTTTAATGTTTTCATGTCTTTAGTCATGAACTAAACCTCTTTTCTAGAGGATAGATAGATCCGAACTTGATACTATGTCTTAGATTTTATTGCTTAATTATTATTAATGAAGTCCCTAGTTTATTTATATTTTTCTAGGTGTAAAGCTTTTGATCCCTTGATCAAAGATTGACTGATCATAGATTTGAGGTAGATCCTCCAAAAGAAGGTACCTTAGGTTGGAACTTGAAAAATATAACCTAGGCTATCGTGAGACTCAGAAAGAGATCAAGAACCTTTAAAGTCATTAGGTGGAAATCATAAAGCATAATGAGTTGTTGTCGTTTTAGGTTTTCATTGAAAGAGTAAAGCCAAGGCAACAATAACATCTTCTAATTGGTGCTCCAAAAGAGGAAATTAGTAACGTTAGGATTTTAGACTTATAAACGAGGGAACCGAATTAATAATAAATACATATAAAAAATGCATAGTTGAGAGTGAGGTGATATCGAACCTCTAGACCATTCGACCATTGATTTTGCATTAGGTTTACATTGCATTGTTAGATTAATATTTAGTTGATTTAATTATTGTCTTTAATCATTTAATCATTTGAATTTGGTTGTCTAAACAAAGTTAAGGTTAGAACATGATAGCTAGCGTCGTAATAAACCCTGAGGACGATACCCGATATCTCATCGGAATATACTATAACTTGACACCGTACACTTGCGGTTTGCACGTAACAGGTACCAAAAGCTCCAGCAACCCCATCTGCCACTGCACCTTAAATCACCAAGGAACAAGCCAGAATAGTGACTGAGCCAGACCCAGAGGCCAGCAATACTTTGGTGGACGGTATGATCAATATATGTGATGCTATGATGTATGTATTGATTGATGTTAGATCTACACTGTCGTTAATTGTCGGTGACATGGTAGATAGATTGCATTTATCTCCTGTTAGGACTAGTACACCTTTGATTTTGAGCACAACAGCAGGAGAGAGAATCTATCCCAATATGGTGTGTGAAAATTGTGTAGTGAAATATGAGAGACATGAAATAATTGTGAACCTTAGGGTATTAGAGTTTCAGGAATTCGATGCCATCTTGGGTATGGATTGGTTGACAGCCTATCATGCCTATGTTGATTGCTTTGCTAAAAGAGTAGTCTTCCAGATACAAAGTCAACCCTTATTTTTCTATAGAGGTATGACTACCTCAAAACCTCCAACTAGATGTAGGATGGCTACTGATGAAGAAATGGAAGTTTTGGCTACTCTACAGCCAGTGGAGGAAAAGGATAAAGGTATTCAGTTATCAGATATCCCTGTAGTGTGTGAGTATCCAGACGTATTTCCAAATGATTTGTCAGGGTTGCCGCCTACATGGGAAATTGATTTTATTAGTGAGTTGATGCCTGACACAGAACCTATCTTCATTCCACCATACAAGATGGCACCAAAAAGAGTTGCAAAAACTCAAGGTGCAATTAGATGAGTTGACAGGTAAAATGTTTATTACCCCGAGTATGTCACCCTTGGGAGCACCTGTGTTGTTTGTGAAAAAAAAGGATGGTAGTCTCAGATTATGTGTACATTATCGTCAGTTGAACAGGGTGACAGTGAAAAATAAGTATCCTCTACCGCGTATTGATGCCTTGTTTGACCAATTGAATGGTGTCAAGTTCTTCTCTAGGATCGATTTGCGATCTGGTTACCATCAGTTAAGGATTCGGGAAGAAGACGTACCAAATACTGCTTCTAAGATGAGATATGACCACTATGACTTTCTTGTCAATGCACCAGCTATGTTTATGGATTTGTTGCAAACGGTATTTAATCCATATCTAGACCAGTTAATTATTGTCTTTATTCTCATTTACTCCAAGACTCGGGAGTAGCATGAGCAGCACCATCAGATCACATTGTAAACACTATAGGAGGACAAACTGTTTGCTAAATTTACTAAATGCGAGTTTTGGATAAGTGAGGTAAGATTTTTAAGTCATGTGGTTAGTGCAAAGGGTATTTCAGTTGATTTTGCCAAAGTTAAGGCAATTATAAATAGGCCGAGATCGACCACAGTGACAGAGATATGTAGTTTTCCTTCCTGGGTTTAGCTGGCTACTACCGGAAGTTTGTAGTAGGCTTCTCTAGATTGGCTACGCCACTCACTAGTCTAATTCTGAAGAATGTCCAGCTTATGTGGACTATAGCATGTGAGGATGTTTTCACAGAATTGAAAATAAAATTGACTACTGCTCCAGTATTAGTATTTTTAGAGCCTGGGAAGGAGTTAGTGATTTACATTGATGCATCACATTTAGGTTTGACGTGTGTATTGATGCAAGAGGGTAGGGTGATAGCTTATGCATCTTGGCAGTTGAAGGTGTATGAGAAAAACTACCTTGTACATGATTTGGAGAAGGCTATGGTAGTATTTGCACTGAAGTTGTGGTGGCACTACCTTTATGGTGAGAAGTTCACATTGTATTCAGACCAAAAACGTCTGAAGTATCTATTTGATCAGAAGGAGTAGAATATGAGAAACCGTAAATGGCTTGAATTCTTGAAGGATTATGACTTCACACTGGAGTATCACCCTTGGAAAGCCAACATTGTAGTTGATGCATTGAGAAGGAAATGAGTTAAGACCGATGTGTTAGCTTCTTAGATGGCCCATGAATGGCGTCGTTTAGAAAAAGTGACCATGGTAAGTGTCCTCTCTATTGCTGTACATGTTCATATTTGTGCTCAGATTCATGTTCAGTTGAATGAGAATTAAGGATCTATAGCGGCATGATCCTAATTTTGATATGTATTATTCTTGGGTTGATAGAGCAGATTGTGTCTATTAGCAGAGAGGTCCAAATGGTGTCATGTATTTTCAAGAGAGATTGTGGGTACTTGTAGATAAGAATTTGATGGAAGAATTACTTCAGAAAGTGTACAAATCTCAATACACCATTCACCCAGGATAAACCAAGATTTATAATGATATGAAGAGAACAATTTGGTAGCATGGGATGAAGAAAGATATCACTAAGTGTGTTCATAGATGTGGGGTGTGTTAGCAAATAAAAGTTGAACACCAAAAGCCTGGATGTCAGATGAAACCATTATCCATTCCATAATAGAAGTGAGAGCATATTAATATCGACTTTATCACAAGATTGCCCAAGTCTCAGGGTAGATATGATGCCATCTGGGTAACAGTTGATCAATTGATAAAAGTCTACGCACTTCCTTCCGATGAACACTAGAGACTCTATAGATAGACAGAGCAGATTGTATATTCGGGAGATTGTGAGATTACTTGGGGTGCCTATGTCTATTGTGTCAGATAAAGATCCACGATTCACGTTGAGGTTCTGGCAGTCTATGCAGACCCAATTTGGGACCCATCTTCGTCTCAGAACAACCTTTCAGCCACAACCTGATGGACAGATTGAGAGGGTGATATAGATGTTTGAGGACATGCTCAGGTCATGCATATTGAAGTTTGGTGGGACTTGGAGTGATTATCCACATTTGTGTGAGTTTGTGTATAACAACAACTATCAGGCTAGTATCGGTATGACATCGTTTGAGAACTTGTATTGTAAGTCGTGTTGATCTCCGACTTGCTGGTATGAGGTTGGAGAGTCACAGTTATTGGGGCCGAAAGTTGTTGTTGGTCACAGAGAAAATGTCAAGCAAATCATGCAGAAATTGAAAACAGCCCAAGGTCGACAAAAGAATTATTTTGATAACTGACATAGACTTCTATAGTTTGTTGGGGGAGATCATGTTTTGCTGAAATTTGTTGGAAAAGGGGTAATTAAACATGGTTTTTCACCAATTTCAGCTAAATATTAAAGTGGGACTCACAAGTGATTTTGGGTGGAACCAAGTTTATTATTAATCTTTGACGTGTGAGTATTAAGAATATATAAGTATTTAGTTATACCCATTTATATATGAATGAGAAATTGAGTCTAAAGTAACCTACCTGATATGTGTAAAGTGGTGAAATTTGGAAACAATCTTTTAGTCTCACGTGGGAAAGGTAGAATTCTAATTGTTTATAAGTGTAGCTAGAGTATTACACTTGAATTTCAGTTAACACACACACACACAAAGAAGGCTCAGGGGTGACGCTTTGCATAACCTCGCGCACGCACCACGAGGAAGTGTGCTAAAGCGAAAGGGCGATAGGGTGACTTAGGGCGTACAACACTTTGCACTTCATACGTACTCAGGAGCTGGGGAGCTTTTGTTTTCAGAGATCAAGGCAGATCGAACGGATGAGATGCGTCCGCGAAAGATCGGATCTGGGACGTCACATATACGATGAATGTAGTTATATGTCTAGGTGCGTTGTAAGAATATCCGACGGTGTGGGATCGGATCCGCTGATCAGAACCGTTAGACTGTGACCGATTGGATCAACTGCGATCTAACTGTGTAGGATCGGTTGTGACGAGCGAAGCCGGTAGATTGCTCCTAAATCGATCGGATATGATCCAACGGTGTACGATCAGTTGTGTCAATCAAATCTGTCAGATCGCGTCTAGAGGCGATTGGACTTGATCAAACAATACAGAAATAGGCACCATGTACATCCACGCGAAATTCGTCCCAAAAATTGAGAAACAAAGAGACTTTGTTGTTGAGAGTCAAATGGCAATTTCATGATAATGAGGAGTAGACTTGAGAGAGAGAGGATCAGATGTGTGAGTAGTTTTCGGATCTTTTCACCACTTAAGGTATATTTCTCCTTACTCTTAATTTCGAGGATGAAATTCCTTAAGTTGGGGAGATTGTAGAACTTGGTAGTTTGAGTCAATGAATACAGTTGACTTATACGTATGTCGAGGCATATAATATGCGTATTCCATACGTAGAAGTCTTGTATATTGATGTATGATGTGTATGATTCATGTGTATTGATTAAATGTTGAATTGAGTGTATGGAAATGTGAGAAAAGAATAAGGAATTGAGAAACTGGTGTAACCAGTCGACTGGATTGTTGTTGGGGCCCCCACTTTGGTGAGGTGGTGGCTCATGTTTTAATCAAAATTAATTGATTTTTTTGCCATTTCTCATGCTCAAAATACCAAAGAACTAGAGGAAAGTCACTGAAGGAGGATAAGTTGTGATTTTCCAGCCAAATCACCATTTCAGTAAGCCATTTTCACCCAATTTCTTTATGAAACTGATATGTAAGTAGTGTGTAAGCTTTCTCTCGGTATAAATTGTTCTATACGAGTCATTTTCGGTGCTTCTAGAAATTGGGTTTTGACCCACTTGGACTGGAAACACGATGGATTACCACTCCCACAGTAGTAAAAACACAAAATTTATGGTTTGTGGGTGTTTAATTGTTGAATTAAAACCAGAATTGTTGCCGATAATGTAAATTTCTATTGGGAACCTCCTGGAACATGTAAAATCTGGACGAAACACTGATTATAGGCTGTAGGATGATAGTATGCTTAATTTGGCATATTTTGGTGTCGATTTCATGATTTTTGGATATAGATTCGTATTTTTAGTGACTGAACATAAGGTCTTGGTAGATGAAATGGACTTGGGAACTAGTGGGAACATGGTAGGTAAGCCTATTTCCACTGTTCTTCACGTCAGGAATATTTAGGATGACTATAAGATTTGTCTTGAATGATTCTCATATGTATGTGAGACCCGAATTGAGTTAGGAAATGAGATAAAATAGTTGAGAAAATTGGTAGTAATATGTGGAATGAATATGATTATCTAGAATTGATTTGTGGCATGTATGTAATGAAATAAATAGGTTGGAAGCACTAGCTATCACGACCCCTCTCCGGGTGACGTCATGACTGACACAGAATACCATATTCCCCATCCGAAGACGTATACGATACTCTGTCAGCCTCAGCTCATAACACAACCTTAAATAATCATTAAAATTTTCATAATGCATATTCATACTATCCAATTTTATTTTTATTTTCACAAAACTTAAATACATTTAAGTCTCCCAAAATATACATCACATGTATGATTTATATATTGTTTGGTGTTATAAATACATATACCAAAAACAAAAGTATAATCTAACTCCCAAAACACACAGCATACTCACATAGCAAACACACAAACTGAATCAACTCTCTGGAGCCTTGCCCTTGCCCTTGTGAACTATACCTTTAATAAAAAGGGAGTGGGGTGAGCTCAACTAGCTCAGTGAATAAATTTTCACAATATATTTCCATGTATACATTTATATAAAACACGTATTCATTTGAATAAACATTATAAATACCCATGCACAATTCAATATCTCATATATGTAATGAATTATACCATGATCATGAATTTCATTAAAAACTTATTTACCGTGATCATAAACATTACGCATATATATCATAAAAATGCATATCATTCAACAAACAAATTTTCATATATAGAATGCCATATATGGAAAACCGAGGTGAGAAATTCACAAATACAAAAATTTGTCTAAGTCCACAAGTACCCAAACACTTAGCCAAATCACCAATCTTAATGACATAAACACCACCATTGTGGGCTTTCCAAAACCCAATTCATATCAATACTCTGCAAATTTACCATTTCAACACACTTAAACACACATTCCAACACATGAATTTCATTCAATTGATCACAATTCAACCCAACTTAATCATTAAAACAACATAAGTTGCATGCTAGTATTACAAGCAACCCTAGACAAAGGTTTGCAAGTCTAGGTCAATTGTACTACACCTAATAGTCCTAGCATGTAATTTAACCAATTAAACTCTTATCTCAGTTCAAAAACCCATTTAAATCACATATATGACGTGCATAAAAGTTTGGAAGGTCTAAGCCAAGATTGTACATTTGAGCCATTTACAAAGAATTCATCAAGATCATGTAGAAAAGTGAGCCAATAATAAAATCAACTGTTAAGATTGAATATCATCAAGATATGGATCTAGTGTCCAAATGTCTGCCAAATCTAATGGTGAATCAAGGAGATATGTCTCCTTGATGAAGACAACTTTAAACAATTGTTTTCTCCTTCTCTGTTACAATCACTTGACTTCAGTGGTTCATATCTCATAACCTAAGAAACATTTAAACATTTCCACCATCATGTGAAATAAGAAGTTAAGAACTACCCGACCAAGTTTTAGTGCGATCCAACGGTAGATCTGAGAGATCCAATACTTTGATCTGAACTGCGCAAGACAACCTATTTTTCTAACTAGTTGTATTTAGAAGGTTAGAACTCTTAAGGTCCAACTCTATTCAAGATCTCTACCGTTGAAGATGAAACAATTATAAATATGGACAATCTTTAAAATTTTTGGCTAGATCCAACCATGGATCAAAGAGATCTAACACTTGACGTAAAATGCTACAAATAGGTTTTTTCTTCACTTTTTCTCTCATCTTCTTGAACGTTTTTGCAACTCTCTCTAATTCTCAATGTTTTCACTTCAATTTCTCAATCTAGCAAGTTATTTGATATTGGCAGCAAGTCAAGACCACTTCCACATGTTCACTCTCACAAGTGGCTGCAATGGCCAAGACATATGTCTCATTTCACTTGCAAAGTGGATGCATAAGGGCAATACACATGTGACATATTACTTGCAAGGTGTTTGCAAATGCTTAATTTAGCAAATGATAAAATGAGCTCAAACAACCCCTAAGTGGCTGATATAGAAAATGCATGTGTTAATTCACTTGTTAGGTGGATGCTAAACAAATAAGACATTTGTTGCATACAAGCACCCACCATGTGCACACCATCCCACTTTTATCATATTTATTTATTGTTTTTTTTCCTTGTGTCACGCCCTGACCACAGCCAGAACGCGGGCGCACCCCCTCGGGGCGCCAGCCATTATGGATCCATAATATTGTCACATCTCAGTACACAGCCCGCCACAGCGTCTAGTACCCCCGAGATCATTTGTCCATACTATGGGGAGGCCCTTTACTATTCATGAGTAAATAGTATGGACAAATGATCTCGGGGGTACTAGACGCTGTGGCGGGCTGTGTACTGAGATGTGACAATATTATGGATCCATAATGGCTGGCGCCTCGAGGGGGTGCGCCCGCGTTCTGGCTGTGGTCAGGGCGTGACACTTGGCCCACATACACATCAATACCCTATAATACACCTAAAGGTCATGTACATAAGTATATGCGTACAAATACACCTGATAATACATATTAGTCAACGTAATTATTTGACTCGTACACACGGAGCGTTATACTAGCTATGGAATATACCTAATTCTTCCATACAATTAAAGGTTCACGAACATAATTACCTTATACAAGATCTAGAATTAACAACAGTAATGTACGCACTCAAAAAATGGCGACATTATTGATATGGTGAAATACTAGAAATATTTTCTGATCACTAGTATGTTGGACTGACATGACTTACAAAATAAAGCTAGACCCTGAATTAGTTAAAGAAAGTAGTGAAAAAATTTAGCACATCAGACATAGGCTAAAATTCATTCAAAGTCGGCAGAAAAGTTATGCAGACAAACAAAAACATCCTTTAGAGGTAACTTTTAATTTTTTGTATGTTATCAAATTTCGAGGACGAAATTTCAATTAAAGAGGATAGATTGTAATACCACAAAAATCTGCAACCCTAGAATCCTACAAAGAAACATCTAATTAGGAAATATCATAAAAGTCCAAGGGTAAAATGGTATATACACCTAATTGGTAATAATCATTAAAGTCTGAGGGCAAAGAGGTAAATTTCCCTAACTTGTAAATACTAGAAAGTTCGAGGGCAAATTGGTAAATTCAACTAGCTTGTAATTATCATAAAAGTTCAACGGCACAATGGTCAATTTACCTAGTGGTAAATAAGGAAAACATACGAGGGAAAAATAGCAAATTCACCTTCGAGGGCAAAACGGTAACATATATACAACTCAAAATAAACAAATCCACCTTCTCAACACATACATCAAAAGTAAATTGAAGAGTCTTCTACTCTTCACGTGTCTTTCCCTTTCTCTTCGGATCTGTTCCTGAAATGTTGAGAAGAAAGAGTGAGCAATCATAGCTCAGTGAATATTTCTAACTATGGTATCATATATCCATTCATATAAAACATGCATCATTTAACACAATTAAAGACATGCATCCAATTAACAAGTACCATGCATGATCAATATAGAATCTAGTGCAATCACCTATAACAATCATACCATCTCCCTCCTTCAAAGTAATAGAGTAAATCTACACTCCTTGTTTGCTTTCTAACAAGGGTAGCACCAAACCTTGCTTAACATTTCACAAATGCATATTCAATAACAAAACAAAATGTTAACCTTTATGCTTCATCCTTAGCACATGCCTAAAGTATACTTGATGAAGTATATTTTGATGATCACAAACAAAGTATTTTTCGGTACTAACAAACGTTTTTCAAGAACTTATCTCTGCACCAAAGGAAAAGCAACAAGCCAAGGAACGACTCGATCAAGGAACTCAAAGCTTACATCCAACGGTCAAGCTCGTTTCAACTGACGGACTTCAACGATCATATCCTAATGTCAAGATCATCTCACGTGAATGATTCGATCAAAGGAAAAAAAAGACATATAAGTCGTGAAAGGACTCCAATGATCGCATCATATATTAAAGAACGGTTTGATCAAGCTTCGTGACAACATCTTTCGATCAACGTTCAAAGCCATCTCCAGCTCAAAGTTCAACAAAGAAGTCAGAATGAAAAGTTGAAAGTACCGATCAGGAGAAATGAGAAATACACAAGGAAATTAAGGTATATCTTTTTTTGATCGTTATTGCTCAAAAAGTTTTCCAAAATCATGCATACAACACTTGCATATGTTTTTCAAATTGCATGCTTTTGAAACAATTAATAAATATTTTTAAAGTACTACTTTGACCGAGTCTTTTTTAGTATATATCATATTTTTAATCTCGAGTCAAAAATGTTTTTGTGAAGTCTTTTAGGACGCTAATGAGTTACCAGTGCTCTCCTGAACTAAATTAGTCAGGACGCTAATAGGTCATTAGGAAGCTGATTAAAACTTAGCTCGCTGAAAGATTTTTTAAGTCCTTTAAAAAACATATCTTTGAGGATGCTGATAGTTATAAGTTTGATAAGCTATTAGGACGCTTCCTAGAAAGAAGTGCTTTCATCTTGATCCAACTTTATAATGATTAGGACGTTGATTGTCCTTCAGCGTATTTATTTTTAAATGTCATATGTTTTAAAAGATAGGACGCTTACTAAGTAAGTAGCGCCCTCATCTTACGATTTTATGTTTTAAAAAGAAGGACGCTTACTACATAAGTAGCGCCCTCATCATAAGTTATTTTGTTTAAAAAGGCAGGACGCTCACTAAGTGAGTAGCGCCCTCATAAGTATAGTCTTAAATAAAGTCAGGACGCTAACTGTTTAGGACGCTCACAACCTGGTAGTGCCCTCACTTATCGTTCAACAGGATACTTATACATAATAAGCGCCCTCAAAGAACAAAACGACAAAGTTGACATTATGCCTCAGGACACTGATTGCTGAATCAGGACGCTAATTCAATTATGGTCATTGTTCTGACACGTACACCATATCGGTTTACATTTCAGAACAAATCTCTGCACAAGAACTTTTTAGATAAATCAGAGATCTTCTCTAATGCATGAATCGGGGTATCCTGAAATTCTCCTTATTCATGCTATCTGGAAAGAACCAGAATGTGTATGCAAATTGCAGATGCCATTTTCATATACCACTCTAGCTGTTGAGTCTCAACATTCATCTTAAAAGAGAAACTGGTTCATCCTCATCCCGTAAAAAGATAGGTGCGTCCTCAACCTATAAGAGGATAGGTTATCTCTAAACCTATAAAAGAGAAATTGGTTGTTCCTTATCCTGCAAAAGGATGACGGTTCTTCTTTAGCCAGTAAAAGGAACATGGGTTTCTCCTCATCCCGAAAAAAGGAAATTTGGTTCTTCCTTAGCCAGTAAAAGGAACATGGGTTTTTTCTAATCCCAGAAAAAGGAAAATGGTTCATCCTTAGCCTATGAAAGGATAGATTTGCCTTTAACCTATAAAAGGGCAGTTGTAACTGTTTGGTTCTCACCCGTAAAAGAATCAGTTAGTGGATTGAGTAAATCTTAATCGGGAGATTAGGTAGTGGACGTTGGCTTGACCGAACCACTATAAATCTGTGACAAACTTTTGCATTTTAGTCTGTGTTCTAATTTGCATCATATTCCAATTAACTTATGTAAATCACATAAGTTATTGGAAGACATTTCTAAAATTGACCATTGCACCCAATTCACCCCCCTCTTGGGTGGGACCAACACAAAATGCATATTTAATAACATGATTTAACATTTCACAAATCAGTTTTATACAATACAATATTAATTAGGAAAATTAGAGTAGAGAAATACTCACAAAAGTTTACTATAACTCTTATCAATCACCCACTCTACAACTACTACACAAACAACTCACTTCATCAATTCTTCTCTTTTCATTTACAATTCATTGCAATTTCCATCACCAAATCACACCCAATCATAATCCAATAACAATTCACACTAAATTACATTAACATCATCATTCAACAAACTCCCAAACCCTCAGCTGCTTCAACTCAGTTGGGTTGGAAAATACTATATACAACCATCAAATTTCACAATTTAAACATCTCAAAGACTCATAATTCATCAAGGATTCACTTACCCATGATATTACTGTTCAAATCCCTCAATTCCAACTGAGATCACGTTCATTCAATTGAGTTTTCGGCACTAGAGCATGCTTCTCAATGTTCAAAGTGAAAATTGTCCTAAGTATCAGGTTCCAATTGCTATATTTAGGGTCCCAAGGTAGCCATAACCCTAGAATACACATAATATTAATAATCTAAGACCATGTAAGTACATATACGCATATAAATATGTCTGACCATACGTACAAGTCAACGTATTGGTTTGACTCTAAATTACCAGGTTTTACAAGTTAGCTCCACCTTGGTTTAAACTTGCAGCCACCACCAAAATCTCCCCAATACAAACCACCACCAGCTTATTCTTCACACTTATGATCGTACTATCTTTGCATTATGTAAATATATGTTGTATTTTTTAAGTCTTTTTTATTGTTTCAAGTTGTAACAAACCTAGTTAAGTAATTGTAATATCACTTGTGATTCCAATGTTGGAATCTAATAAATCTAGTTTCACCCTTTTATCCTGAAAAATGGTCAAGTGGTTTTTCCTTATCCCGCGAAAAGGATTTAGGCTATTCCTTTGCCCTTGAAAAATAATAATTCATTTGTCCTTAGCCCTTGAAAGGGATGGGCTTGTCTTGAACCTTGAAAAATATATTGTAACAGTTTGGTTCACACCCTAGAAGTGAACCCGATATAGTGAAATCTTAGAGAAGGTTTCCCTAGGCGTGGATGTAGGAAAGGATTTTCATAACCACGTAAAAATTTGTGTGCAATCTTTTTACTTCTGCTTTATATTTATGCACATAGTTGATTCATTTGAGCATTAAATTGAATTAACCAAGGATTTCCACCAAAGAACTTAAAACTTGTCAAAACTGTCCATAACACCCAATTCACCTCCCTCTTGGGTGTCTAACGCAACCCCCAGTTAAAGTCAAACCTTCGCTTCGGCCACACCCAAGATGCGGGGCTTGACCAAAGTCATGGCCCCACAGCCAAGGGGGAGGTCCTCGACCATGACCGAGGCCCCTTGATTGCGGCTGAGGGGAGGACCCCTCGGCCCTGGTTGAGTCCCTTCAGCCAAGGCTAAGGGAAGGTCCCTTGGCCACAATCGTGGCTAAGGCCCCCTCGGCCATTCCCTAAGGAGAGCCCCCAGGCCATAGTCGAGCTTTCCTTGATCACAACCGTAGAGGAGACTCTAGGGGGTGGACAAGGACTCGACCACCGCCGGAGCACCTAACCTCGTTCATGGCTGAGGTCCCCATTTCTGCCCACGGTTTCACCTCGAGCTTGACTACAACCATCTTCCGTCTACACCAACGAAACATCCACAACCCTTTGTTTATGGTACACTAGAATCTAAGACAACTCGATCGGGCAAACACAAATCTCGATGCAGGAGTTCACCAATTCAATCCTGATAAGGAAAAGGCTTAAATGCATCCCAATAATAAATGCCTGCAATAAATGTAGGGAAACCACCCTCTAATATATAAAGGACTCTCAGTCCACCGGGAAAAGGTATGCTTTAAACTCGAATCTTATAGACTTGGTATTTCTTTCTCCATTAGAAACTAACTTAAGCATTAGAGTGTTTTCAGTAACACCCCCCAGTGCCACCACAGTTTGGAGGTTGGAAGCAAGGAGATGGACCGAAAATGAGAAGTTCGAAAGAGCCATAAGTTTTCTTATTCGCAATCAACCGACTTCGTTACTTGCCTTTTAGGGCTGCGATTTTTAGTTGAAACAAAGTACACAGAGGAATCAATTATGTTCAACCCTTGAAAAAAAGAAAGTTTAATGAGTACCTGTACAACAATATTTTTGTTTTGTTATGCTTGGACTACAATTCAACTTAACTCATTAAAGTCTTTTGCTAACTATATGAGGTGGGCTACATGAATTTGCATCCTCCACTGTGTTCTATCAAGGGTTAAATTAACATCTAAATTAAAACTAATTATATTTTTCTCAATTATATCTCTGTCAATACTATTTCAGGTTTTCCTTTATCTTTGTCCTTATCATGGGTTGTTAATGGTAATTCCTCGTAACTAGAGCATTTAAAGCTCTTCTTTGTATTTGTCTCTAATTTTATCTTTTAATTCTTTACTACATATCCACGTTAACATGTGAATGTTTGTTACACTTAATTTGTTCACGTGTTGTTTTTCTTATTGTCTATTATTTTATTCTATAAAACATAGCTGGCTTAATAGCGGTTTTATAAAAACTTTCTTTTTAATTTCATTGAGATGCGTCAATATAAATAAAATTCTGGAACTAGATTTCAGTTTAAACTTGCCCTATTATTTTTTAATAGTTTTGTTCAAACTTTTTTAAGTCAAGTTGAACAAAATTTAGCGTCCAAGTTCAGACAACCATTTCCATCCATGTGAAAACATATTGTGTTCATCATATGCCAATTAAGTTAGCATTTTTCTTTTTTGAATGGTAATCAACAGCAAAGGATACTTTTTTATAAACCAACATATATCTAAACCACTTATATAAAGTAATATTGGGTCACTATTGGCCGAGTCCACCACATATGACTTATATAATAATTAATTGCTTGTTGGGTAGTTCTAATAAGCTTTAATTATGATGTTGACCCTATGCATATGTTAATTGAGATTAACGTTTCCAAATCAAACTCTTACATGTACATAGGAATGCATGTTAATTATCAACTTCGCATTTAAGTCGGTGTGGTGCTTGGGGATGAAAGCACTATATAATGAAAGATTTCTTCTAATACATAGTTAAGGGAAATGTTATTCTGATTATAAAAAAGTATAATTACACTATCATAATCATTATATATACATATATTAAGCATCTTTATAGAAACATGGTACTAAAGGGAACTAAAGGAAGAAAATGATATAAGAGAGATACATCAAAAACAACAAAAATAAAAGGGTCTGAACCATCCAATAACTAAGCATGGAAGGGTCCTCAACAAAAGCATAGATTCTTTTTAGGAGATTAACTAAAACCTAAGGTCCCATCTCAGTGCCTGTTTCTTCCTAGTTTTTCTTAGGTGAACATTACTAAATACAAATTGCTTTCTTCTTTCTATTTTTCCATTGTCATTATTTATTTTTTTGGTCCACTGGTAAGCGGCATTCAGGTAGTGACCTTCTTCTTTTTGCGGCGAGATTAATCTACTTGGATTTGACTCGGATCGGCACACAAAATGGTAAAGATCTTTTAGCGGGACAAAATTTCATACACAAGGGAGGTTTAATTTTACAACCTTGTTTAAGAGGAACAGCTGTCGAACCAACTAAACTTCGTATTTTCCAATGTCATTATTATTAATTTGTTTGGTTGCCTTTTATCCTATCTTCTCGCATTTGCAAGTCTCCCTTCAAAGCCCAATGCCTCATTTTTTTTATAGTTCTCTCCGGTCATAGTCACAATGATTACATATTGCAATACTCCTCTAAATAAACCAAGTGGGTGACAAGGGTTCCTTTCATGATATCTTTTCTAAGTGATCTAAGGACAAGGAAGACTTCTTTTAAGGAAAAAAAGTTCTTAAAAGGTTGTCTAAGTGATATAAAAAGGTTTCTTTTATTATATGATCTACACATATAATAAAAAACGTTTTTAACAGATTCTTTTTGTTTGGTCCACAAGAGAGCACCAAAATTTCTGCTTTTCTTTTCTCGTCTTAGGAAAAAGTGTAATTGTCAATGTTAAAGGGTGCGTTTAGTAAAAATATAAAAATTCGGAAAGTCACGTTTTCAATATGAGATTATTCTAAATTCTAACGCACTTACTAACCACAAGTGATATATTGACGGTTAACAGCAATGATAAACTAAGGAAAATACCTAAAATAATACCGATGTAAATGTTTAAGATAAATTTATATTATTTATAAAGTCAAAACTTCTTATTGACCATGTGTTTCTTTTGTCATAATCCCAATAAGATCTCATTTTTTTTATCTATTAGAAATTTTGATTCTCAACCTATATTAATTATTAGGAGTTTAGCGGTAGTTTTGGAACAATTAAATCTTACTAACCTACCTTTTCAGTTTCTACCTTTTAATTTTTTCTATGTTTGTTTTAACTGACACATGCAATTGAAAAGACTTAATCCTTTACGCACCTTTAAAATAAAAATAAAATAAATATAAATTATAAATTATAATTATAAAATATAACTGTCAATGCACATGTACATTCACTATCTATATAACAACTTATGACATGACTATTGACATAGTGCTTGATGAAGCCGAGTAGAAGAAGACGCACATTTTTAAGAAAAAACTTTATTTGGTTGAGCTATATTTATATAGTAATCCAAGGCAACCAATGAACAGTTCAGCCCCAAGCCCACACTACCTTAATTTGTGTCATGTCTCAGGCGAATTATTGATTTTGATATCTCCCTATTTAACCATGTCTAAGCCCAATATATTAATGAAAGGAGAGATCCATACGTACATCTTAATTATATGGTGAAATCTTTTCTTTTTAATAATGTGGGAGTATTATTTTGATCCACGCATATCCAATATATAGAAAATTATGTTCTTAGTAATAAATAATATAACAAACCCTTTTTTCTTTATCTTTTTCCGTTCCCTTATTCGAGAAATAAATCATTTGGTAACCGTTATAATGTCTTATTTATTTTGCTAATAAGCCAAGGTATTTAATGTATTTTTGAAAAAAAAATACGTATTTCTAATAAACAGGTAGTACCACCAGTTCAGTTGGCACAATTAGTGGTAGAGCAGCAGCTACCATTTTAGGGTAAGAAGAAAGGTCGATGGAATAGGAAGTATTGGGCAGAACAAAAAAAGGCCTGATTAGCTGAGGGCCCTAGTGTTGTTGAGTTGTTTAGGTGACTCCAGTGCCAATCACACCAGTGCCTCTAGCTGCAGATAGAGGAGCACAGCCTGCCGTGAGGCCACCTGGTCAGGGATAATTTGTGAGACCATCGTGGCCACATAAAAGAGCTGGTAGTTGGAGCGATTGGCTTCCCATGCAGAGCACAAAGTCATAGGCGCCTTTTTCCACACCTTGTCCACCCACCACATGTTTCAGATGTGAGCACTAGGGGTACAAGATGATCCAGTGCCAATTCCAATCGGTACCAAAAGCTCCAGCAACCCCATCTACTACTTCATCTTCAATCACCAAGGAACAAGCTAGAGTAGTGACTGAGCCAGACCTAGAGGCCAGCAAGACTTTGGTGGACGGTATGATCAATATATGTGATGCTCTGATGTATGTATTGATTGATGTTGAATCTACACTGTCGTTTATTGCTGGTCACATGGTAGATATATTGCATTTATCTCCTATTAGGACTAGTACACCTTTGATTTTGAGTACAACAGCAGGAGAGAGAATCTATTCCAATATGGAGTGTGAAAATTGTGTAGTGAAATATGAGGGACATGAAATGATTGTGAACCTTAGGGTATTGGAGTTTCAAGAATTCGATGCTATCTTGGGTATGGATTGGTTGATTGCCTATCATGCCTATGTTGATTGCTTTGCTAAAAGAGTAGTTTTCCAGATACAAAGTCAACCCTCATTTTTTTACGGAGGTATGACTACCTCAAAACCTCCTACTAGACGAAGGATGGCTACTAATGAAGAAGTGGAAGTTTTTGTTATTGTACAACTAGTGGAGGAGAAGGATAAATGTATTCAGTTATCAGATATCCTTGTAGTGTGAGTATGAAGATGTATTTCCAAATGATTTGCCAGGGTTACCACCTACACGGGAAATTGATTTTATCATTGAGTTGATGCCTGACACATAACCTATCTCCATTCCACCATATAGGATGGCACCAAAAGAGTTGCAAGGACTCAAGGTGCAATTAGATTAGTTGATAGGTAAAAGGTTTATTACCCCGAGTTTGTCACCCTTAGGAGTACCTGTGTTGTTTGTGAAAAAGAAGGATTGTAGTCTCAAATTAGGTAGAGATTATCGTCACTTGAACAGGGTGATAGTGAAAAATAAGTATCCTCTATCGTGTATTGATGACTTGTTTGTCCAACTAAATGGTGCCAAGTTATTCTCTAAGATCGATTTGCGATCTGGTTACCATGAGTTAAGGATTCGGGAAGAAGACGTACCCAAGACTGGTTTCAGGACGAGATATGACAACTATGAGTTTCTTGTCAATGCACCAACCATGTTTATGGATTTGATGCAAAGGGTATTTAAGCCATATCTAGACCAATTAATTATATTTTTTATTGATCACATTCTCATTTACTCCATGACTCGGGAGGAACATAAGCAGCATTTTCGGATCACATTGCAAACACTGTAGGAGCACATATTGTTTGCCAAATTTTGTAAATGCGAGTTTTGGATAAATGAGGTAAGATTTTTAAGTCATGTGGTTAGTGAAAATGGTATTTCAGTTGATTTTGCCAGGGTTAAGGCAATTACAAATAGGCCGAGACCGACCACAATGACAAAGATTTGTAACTTCCTGGGTTTAGCTGGTTACTACCGAAAGTTTGTAGATGGCCTTCTTAGATTGGCTACCCCACTCACTAGGCTAATTCAGAAGAATGTTCAGCTTGTGTGGACTACAACATGTGAGGATGTTTTCACAGAATTGAAAAGAAAATTGACTACTGCTCCAGTATTATTATTTTTAGAGCCTAGGAAGGAGTTAGTGATTTACACTGATGCATCACATTTAGGTTTGGCGTGTGTATTGATGCAAAAGGGTAGGGTGATAGCTTATGTATCTTGGCAGTTGAAGATGCATGAAAAACTACCTTGTACCTGATTTGGAGCAAGCTACGATAGTATTTGCACTGAAGTTGTGAAGGCACTGCCTCTATAGTGAGAAGTTCACATTGTATTCAGTCCAAAAAAGTCTGAAGTATCTAAGTGATTATAAGGAGTTAAATATGAGACATCGTAAATGGCTTGAATTCCTGAAGGATTATGACTTCACACTGGAGTATCATCCTGGGAAAGCCAACATTGTAGCTGAAGCATTAAGAAGGAAATGGGTTAAGATCGATGTGTTAGCTTGTTAGATCGCACATGAGTGGCAACGTTTAGAAAAAGTGACCATGATGAGTTTTCTCTCTATTTTTCCACACATTGATATTTGTGCTCAGATGCATGTTCAGTTGAATGAGGATTAAGGATTTATATAGGCATGATCCTTATTTTGAGATGTATGATTCTTGGGCTGATGGAGCTGACTGTGTCGATTAGCAGAGAGGTCCAAATGGTGTCTTGCATTTTCAAGAGAGATTGTGGGTACTTGTAGATAAGAATTTGAGGGCAGAATTACTTCAGAAAGTGTACAAATCTCAATACACCATTCACATAGGATAAACCAAGATGTATCATGATATGAAAAGATCAGTTTGGTAGCATGGGATGAAGAAAGATATAATTAAGTATGTGCAGAGATGTGGGGTGTGTCCGCAAATAAAAGCGGAACACCAGAAGCCTAGAGGACAGATGCAACCATTATCCATTCCATAATAGAAGTGGGAGCATATTACTTTGGACTTTATCACAAGATTGCCCAAGTCTGAGGGTAGATATGATGCCATCTGGGTAACAGTTGACCAATTGACAAAATCTGCGCACTTCCTTCTGATGAACACCAAAGACTCTATAGATAGACTAAGCAGATTGAATATTCGGGAGATTGTGAGATTACATGGGGTGCCAGTGTCTATTGTGTCAGATAAAGATCCACGATTCACGTCGAGGTTCTGTTATTCTATGCAGAACCAATTTGGGACCCATCTTCGTTTCAGAACAACGTTTGACCCACAACCTGATGGACAGACTAAGAGGGTGATATAAATGTTTGAGGACGTGCTCAAGTCATGCATATTGAAGTTTGGTAGGACTTGGAGTGATTATCCACAAATGTGTGAGTTTGTGTATAACAACAACTATCAGGCTAGTATAGGTATGACATCATTTGAAAACTTGAATAGTAGGCCGTGTAGATCTCCGACTTGCTAGTATGAGGTTGGAGTGTCACAGTTATTAGGTCTGAAAGTTGTTGTTGGTCACATAGAAAATATCACGCAAATCATGCAAAAATTGAAGACAACCCAAGATCGATGAAAGAATTATTTTGATAACCGACATAGGCCTCTAGAGTTTGTTTGGGAGATCATCTTTTGCTGAAGGTTGTTAGAAAATGGGTAATTAAACACGATTTTTCACCATTTTCAGCTAAATATTAAAGTGGGACCCACAAGTGATTTTGGGTGGGGCAGAGTTGATTATTAATTTTTGATATGTGAAGATTAAGAATATATAAATATTTAGCTATACCCATTTATATATGAATGAGAAATTGAGTCTAAAGTAGCCTACTTGATATGTGTAAAGTGGTAAAATTTGAAA
Source organism: Paratinospora sagittata (assembly GCA_035771175.1). NCBI lineage: Eukaryota > Viridiplantae > Streptophyta > Magnoliopsida > Ranunculales > Menispermaceae > Paratinospora > Paratinospora sagittata. Next base: position 25,967,290 of record CM069595.1, read on the forward strand.
ACAACCTTTTAGTCCCACATGGGAAAGATAGCATTCTAATTGTATACCTATAAGTGTAGCTAGAATACTACACTTGAATTTTAGCTAACACACACACACAAGGAAGGCTCAGGGGTGATGCTTTGCATCACCCCAAGCACGCGCCACCCGCACGTGTGCTAGGAAGAAAGGGCGATTGGGTTACATTGGGTAACTTAGGGCGCATTGGGCGCACAACGCTTTGCACTTCGCATGTACGCATCGTCGCGAGAAGCTAGGGAACTTTTCCTTTTCGGAGATCAAGGCAGATCGGATTGATGAGATGCGCCCGTGGAAGATTGCATCTGCGACGTCCATATACAATGAATGTAGTTATTTGTCTAGGTGCGATGTAAGAAGATCCAACGGTGTGGGATCGGATGCAAAAATTGAGACCGTCATATCGCGACTGATTGGATCAATCACGATCCAACGGTGCGGGATCAGTTGTGACAAGCAAAGCCGTTAGATTGTGCCAAAATCGATCGGATATGATCCAACGATGTACGATCGGTTGCATCAATCAAATCAGTCAGATCATGTCTAGAGGCGATCGGACTCGATCCAACGATGCAGAAACAAGCACCATGTACAACCACAATTTGCCTATAAATAGAGCCCTCAAGAACTCAGAAATTCGTCCTAGAAAATTTCAAAATCTCTGAATTTTCTTATCTTCTCTTTTCTCTGCTTTTAGCATTCTTTTGTGAGTGAGTACAACTAATTTTGGTTCGATTATTCTTGTGAGTTGAAGTGCTGCTGTCACAAGAAGAAGATTGTTGCATTCTGAAATACAAGTGTCATATACCGTGAGCACCTAAGCAGGACATAATTGTCTTAAGGACATAGAGTCACACTCTAGCTGTAGTCTACGTCGTTACTCTGCTAGAATAGTAATTGATCTAGTTTAACTGGACGTAGTCTTGTCCCTAGTACCTATAAATTGTGAATGAGAAGCAACTTGCTGCTCTAGAAGAGGGGTATTTAAGTTAGACCATTGCGACTCCACCACTCAGACTGGGGACTAGTCTAGTGGATTATTTTAAAAGTTATTTTTCAGTGAAGATTTCCACCATACAGTCAACAATCTTAAGACAATTATGATGGAGATAAACTCTGTCCCTAAACCAACTACTGTTTTCGTGAAACCTTAGAAGCCAGAGAAGTTTGCTGGCACTGACTTCAAAAGGTGGCAACATAAGATGCTATTTTACCTGACCACCCTAAACTTGGTCAAAGTGCTGAATGAAGAAGAACCTGAACTGATAGATGAAAAGACTGACAAACATGTCATTGCAGTAATTCAAGCATGGAGACACTCTGATTTTTTATGCAAGAATTACATTCTGAATGGGCTGGAAAACACACTGTATAATGTGTATAGTACAGTCCGTACTGCCAAGGAACTCTGAAATTCTTTGGATAAGAAATACAAGACTGAAGATGCTGGCCATGAGAAATTTTTGGTCAGCAGGTTCCTTGATTACAAGATGGTGGACTCAAAGACTGTGTTGGATCAAGTTCAAGAGCTACAGATTATTCTCCATGAGATTCATGCAGAGAGAATGTCTTTGAGTGAATCTTTTCAAGTGGCTGCAATTATCGAAAAGCTTCCACCTACTTGGAAAAATTTCAAGAACTATCTCAAGCACAAGCATAAGGAGATGGGACTTGAGGACCTTATTTTCAAACTACGGATTGAGAAAGATAATAAGAGTCATGACAAGAAAACTAGAAACCATACAGAAACTAAAGTTAACAATGTGAAGGGAAAACACACAAAAAACAAGAAGCACAAGCAAACTGGTGATAGTCAGGCCCAAAAGAAAGGCAAAGCCTAGAAGTTCAATGGCAAGTGCTATAATTGCCAAAAATAAGGGCACAAAGCCTAAAATTGTCAATCGAAACGCAAGTCCAAGAAAAATCAAGTCAATATGACTGAGGAGAACACTAAAGATGTAACTGACATGATGCGACATCACCTATGTGAGTATGAACTGGGCCAATTCTATGAGGATTTTAAGGCTTGAATTCTCTAAAGCACTCATGAATCCGGGAGTTGTTTAGGGCCAAAATGAACACAACTGTGAGAACCAAAATTGTTTAGAATTGAGTTGGTGTACATTATTGTCTTGGTTTGCATCAACGGCTAAATAGTTCTAGACATCGTGTTCACTAATTAGCTAGCAAATCCGATAGTGTTTTACTAGGGAAGGTTCAGAGCCACAAGCTACCTATCCTGATGCAACTCGTTCCACTAGTACTCTTTCTAGTATCAGCATTAAATTTTTTTTCAAAATTGCACAAAAAATCTATTTATGTGGGGGATGATAAAATTTTCAATTATTTCAATTCATGTGGGGGATTGATGGAAAATGGGTAATTAAACATGGTTTTTTACCATTTTTAGCTAAATATTAAAGGAGGACCCACAAGTGATTTCGGGTGGGACAGAGTTGATTATTAATCTTTGATATGCGAAGATTAAGAATATATAAGTATTTAGCTATACCCATTTATATATGAATGAGAACATGAGTCTAAAGTAGCCTACTTGATATGTTTAAAGTGGTGAAATTTAGAAACAATCTTTTAGTCCCACATAGGAAAGACAGAATCCTAATTGTTTACTTATAAGTGTAGCTAGAGTGCTACACTAGAATTTCAGCTACAAACACACATGTGCGCGTGGCGTGTGAGTGGAAGATTGTGCGTGGGGTGATGCTCAAGGAGAAAGGGCGATTGGGTGACATTGGGTGACTTAGGGCGCATTGGGCGCACAACACTTTGCACTTTGCACGTAGGCATCATCATGAGGAGCTGGGGAGCTTTTCATTTTCGGAGATTGAGGCAAATCGGACTGATGAGATGCATCCGTGGAAGATCGCATCTAAGACGTCCATATACGATGAATGTAGTTATTTGTCTAGGTGCGATGTAAGAAGATCCAACGATGTGGGATCAGATGCGTAAATCGGGATCGTTAGATCACGACCGATTAGATCAACGGTTGGATCGGTTGTGACGAGCAAAGCAGTTAGATTGTGCCTAAATCGATCGGATACGATCGACCGGTGTACGATCGGTTGCGTCAATCAAATCCGTCAGATCGTGTCTAGATGCGATCGGACTCGATCCAATGGTGCAGAAACAAGCACCATATACAACCACAATTTTGTTAACCTATACGGTTCATCACTTGTTTGTCCCTAAATATACTAAAATGTAGTATATTTTGATGATCACATACAAAGTACTTTTTGGTGCTAACGAACGTTTATCAAGAACTTATCTCTGCACCAAAGGAAAAGCAAAAAGTCAAGGAACGACTCGATCGAGGAACTCAAAGCTCATATCGATCGGTCAAGTTCCTTTCAGCTAAAGCACATCAACGATCACATCCTGATTTCAAGATCACTTCACTCGAACGATTTGATCAAGCTTCATGTCAACATCTCTCGATCAACTTTCAAGTCATTCAACTCTGCAATGATCTTATTAAAGATCTCATAATAAAGAGTTGAATTTAACGGTTATGAGAAATGAGCAATACACGAAGTATTTAAGGTATATCTTTCTCTAATCGTTATTGCTCAAAATGTTTTTCAAAACCATGCATATATATCATCTACATATGTTTTTCTAATCTGCATGTTTTGATTTTATGTTTTCACGGTATTTCAAATGAACTAATACTATATATATTTATTTTGAAATCTACCGAGTTTTTATTCTTATTTATCGTATATTTTATCACGAGTCAAAACTGTTTTCAAAGAGTCTTTCAGGACGCTAATGAAATAACAACGCTCTCCTGATCTTGATAAGTCAGGATGTTGATAGTTCATTAGGACGCTGATAACGTTCAAGGTTGAATTGAACTGTTAAATCAGGACGCTTACTTGTATAGTAGCGGCCTCCTCTATTAGTCAACCTCTGAAGTTATCAGGAAGTTGACTCAGCATCAGCTCACTAAAAGATTTCTTAAGTTCTTCAAATAATGTTTCTTTGAGGGCGCTGATGGTTATAAGTTGAATAAACTATCATGACGCTTTCTAGATAGGAGCGTCCTCACCTTTGATAATCAACTTAGTAACTTTCAAGACGTTGATTGTCCTTCAGCATGTTTGTGTCTTATTTATAATGTTCTTAACTAGTAGGATGCTTACATAGTAGTAGCGCCCTCATGTTTTGTTTTATGTTTTAAAAACAGGACACTTACTTGGATAGTAGGGCCCTCATGCACTTAATTATTTTTAAAACATAGCAGGACGCCAACTGTGTATTAACTCCTTCAAGGTTTAAGTCGTCTAGTGTCAAACTAAGTCAGGACACTTATGAGTTAGTAGCGGCCTCACTTAAGTGTTCAGCAAGACGCTTATACGTAATGAGCGCCCTCAAGGAACATTATGCGTTAGGACACTGATTATGGAATCAGGACGCTAATTCAACTACCATCACTGTTCAAACAAGTACACTACATCAGTTTACTTTTTCGGAACAGACCTTTGCACATAGTCCTTTTCAGACTTATCAGAGACATTCTCTGATACATAAAATAAGTTTTTCTAAAACTTTCCTATTTCATGAAATCTGAAAAGAACCAGAATGTTAGTGAAAATTGCAGATGCTATTTTCATATAACATTCTAGTCGTTGTGTATAAACGTTCATATTATTTGAACTTCAAATGTCTAACGACTATGTTCCACTAAGTCTATAAATACCAGCACTTAGGATCAAACAACTTGCCAATCATTTTTGTATTGTGCCAATACTTTTTCAAAGTTGGTCTGTGTCAAAATGAATTTCATTATCTAATCTTTCAAAGTATTTTTTACTGATACCTTTACGATTACAATAGATTTTCATGTTGAACTTCAATTATATTATATCTTTGAAAATCTATTTTTATTGGTATCAACTCAAATTCTTAGCACTGATTCATATTTGGTATCATTCTTGCTGATGATAGAATTTGAGAAATAGTTCAAGATATACAGTTGTACTTGATTTCATATCTTAAGTATTGTATTGAACTATATCAGTAGTTGCGTTAATTACTGATCATTGAACCAGAAGTTTTCATACTTATATTTTATATCTATTTTGAAAACTGTCTGTGTCTTTGATTTACAGCAGTCCTTCGTTTTATACGTCAATGTTTATTTGGTATATATTATTTCGATGAAGCATTGATTTTCATATCATATCATTCATGCTTTTCGAAACTGCACTTGAGCAATACCGAACATTGAAAGGTAAAGGACTGAAGGTGTATTTCAACTTATCATTACCTATTTCTTATTTCATATCTTTGTAATGCTATGTACTGAGCTTAATTGTAAAGTGTTCTACTACGTTAGAACCAACCAACATCTTAGTGTTGTAATGCTGGTGTGTTTTTGGACTGAAACAACCAGGACAAGTGAAGGTAGTTCACTTAATGATTTCAGGGTTGAAATCATGAAAGGTTTTCTCTGAGCCTACAAAACAGAAACCGGTTCATCCTCATCCAGTAAAAGGGTAGGTGTGTCCTTAACCTGAAAAGGGATAAGTTATCTCTTAACCTGTAAAAGAGAAAAAAGTAAATCCTCACCTGTTAGTAGGAGATAGTCTCGTTCTTAACCTGTAAAAGGATAGGTTATCTCTGAACCTGTAAAAGAGAAACCCGTTCTTCCTTATCCCGCAAAACGAAGGTGGTTCTTCCTTATACATTAAAAAGAACATAGATTTTTCCTCATCCCGGAAAAAAAAAAAATTACGATTCATCCTTAGCCCGCAAAAGGATAGGTTTGCCTTTAACTTGTAAAAGGGTAGTTGTACGGTTTGGTTCTTACTCGTAAGAAAATCAGTTAGTGGATTGAGAAAATCCTAATCGGGAGATTATGAAGTGGACATAGGCTTGGCCAGACTACTATAAATCTGTGTCACACTTTTGCAATTTAGTTTGTGTTCTAATTTGTATCATATTCCAATACACTTATGTAAATCACTAAGTTATTGGAAGAAATTCTAAAATTGACCATCGCATCCAATTCACTCCCCTCTTAGGTGGACCAATAGATTTTCCTATAAATAGAGTCCTTCAGAACTCATAAATTCATCCCAAAAAATTTCAAAAATCTCTGAAATTTCTTCACTTCTCTCTTCTCTGCTTTTAGCATTCTATTGTGAGTGAGTACAACCAATTTGGGTTCGATTATTCTTGTGAGTTGAAGTGTTGCTGTCACAAGAAGGAAATTGTTATATCCTAGGAGACAAGTGTCATGCACCATGAGCACCTAAGTGGGACATAATTTTCTTAAGGACATAGAGTCATTCTCTAGCCTCAATCTACATCGTTACTCTGTTAGAATAGTAATTGATCTAGTTTAACTAGACATAGTCTTGTCCCTAGTAGTTAACGGGAAGCAACTTGCTTCTCTAGAAGAGTGGTATTTAAGCGAGACCATTGTGACTGCACCATTCAAACCGAAGACTAGTCTAGTTGATTATTTTGAAAGCTATTTTTTAATGAAGATTGCCACCATATAGTCAACAAAGGTCTTGCCACAAAAAGGTCAGATGCGGTTTGGGGTGAAAGAAAAGCTAGTTTCGCGCTTTGTGGGACCATTTGAGATCCTAGAAAGGATCGGTCCACTAGCTTAAATGTTTGCTTTACCACCTTAGCTGCCAGGTGTTCATGACGTGTTTTATGTTTTTATACTGAGGAAGTATTATCCAAACCCTACACACATTCTAGATGTTACTCAGTTGCATGTTAGGGAGGATACGACATATAAGGAAGAGCCTATCCGCATTCGTGCCAGGAAAGTTCAAAAATTGAGAAACAAAGAGATTTTTTTATTGAAAGTTAGATGGAAACTCCATGATAATGAGGAGTAGACCCGAGAGCGAGAGGATCAGATGTGAGAGTAGTTTCCAGAACTTTTCACTACTTAAGATATATTTCTCCTTACTTTTAATTTCGAGGACGAAATTCCTTAAGTTGGGGAGATTGTAACACCCCGTAGTTTGAGTCAATGAATACGGTTGACTTATACATATGTCGAGGCGTATAATATGCTTATTTCATATGTAGAAGTCTTGTATATTGATGTATGATGTGTATGGTTCATGTGTATTAATCATATGTTGAATTGAGTGTATGGAAATGTGAGAAAAGAATGAGGAATTGAGAAACTGGTGTAACCAGTCGACTGGATTATTGTTGGGCCCCCCACTTTGGTGAGGTGGTGGCTCACGTTTTAATATAAATTAATTGATTTTTTTTTTCCATTTCTCACTCTCAAAATACCAAAGAACTAAAGGAAAGTCATTGACGGAGGATAAGTTATGATTTTCCATCCAAATCACCATTCCGGTAAGGCATATTCACTGAATTTCTTTATGAAATTGATATTTAAGTAGTATGTAAGCTTTATCTCGGTATAAAATTTTGTATAGGAGTCATTTTCGGTGTCTCTAGAAATTGGGTTTTGACCCACTTAAACTGGAAACACGATGGATTACCACTCCCATAGTAGTAAAAACACCAGCTTTTATGACTTGTGGGTGTTTAATTATTGAATTAGAACCAGAACTGTCGCCGAGAATGTAAAATTTCTATTGGGAACCTCTAGGATTATGCTTAATTTGGAATATTTTGGTGTTGATTTCATGATTTTTGGATATAGATTAGTATTTTTAATAACCAAACATAAGTTATTGGTAGATGAAATAGACTTGGTAACTAGTGGGAACATGGTTGGGAAGCCTATTTCCACTGTTCTTCACCTCGAGAATATTTAGGATGACTATAAGATTTGTCTTGAATGATCCTCATATGTATGTGAGACCCGAATTGAGTTAGGAAATGAGATAAAATAGTTGAGAAAATTGGTAGTAATATGTGGAATGAATATGATTATCTGGAATTGATTTGTGGCATGTATGGAATGAAATAAATAGGTTGGAAGCACTAGCTATGGAATATACCTAATTCTTCCATACAATTAAAGGTTCACGAACATAATTACCCTACACAAGATCTAAAATTAACCGCAGTAGTGTACGCACTCAAGACTGGCGACATTATTGATATGGTGAACCACTAGAAATATTTTTTGATCACCAATATGTTGGACTGACATGACTGACAAAATAAAGCTAGACCCTGAATTAGTTAAGTGAGAAAATTTAGATTTAATCGAGAAACAATGATTAAGAGAAACAATGATATTTTATCGAGCTTTAATCGAGAAATCAAAAATTATTTTTATAAAATCTTTCAGGACGCTAATGTTTTAGCAGTGCCCTCTTGGAGTTAATGAGTCAGGATGCTGATAAAATATTATGAAGCCCAAGGTTGAATTGAACTGATTAATAAGGACGCTTACTTGTTAGTAGCGACCTTTCTTTTTTCAACCTTTGAGAATGTCAGGACGCTGACTTAGTTTCAGCTCGCTGAAAATTCGTTTTGTCTTTAAGTGATTTCTATCTTTAAGGACGCTGATAAGTTATAAGTTAAATAAATTATCAGGATGCCACTTCTGTAGGAAAGCCCTCATCTTTAGAATCAACTTAAATAACTTCAAGGACGCTTACCGTCTGTTAGTGCACTTAACATTGTTTTAAAACTATTTTTAATAGTTCGGGACACTTACTCTTAAGTAGCGCCCTCATGTGTCAAAAGTCTTAAAACAAAGCAGGACGCTCACTGTGAAGTAGTGCCCACATAAATTAAGTCGCTTTATTGTCAAAGCAAGTCAGGACGCTTACTATTCAATAGCGCCCTCATTTCATTGTTCAGTAGGACGCTGATATTCTATGAGTGCCTTCAAAGGAACAAAATGACATAAATGATATTTTTGCTATTCCGACATGTACGTCCTTTTCGCCATATTTTCAGAACAAATTTTCGTACAAAATCAATTTTTTGTATTTGTAAGAGGTATTCTTTGATTCACAAACCGCGTCTTCTAAAACTTTCCTTATTCGTGTATCTGGAGAAAATTAGAATATTCATGAAATGTGTAGTTGCTATTTTCGTGATATATGCTAGCTGTTGTGAGTAAACGTTCATATTTGAAATTCAAATTCAAATGAACAAAACTTCATCTCTACAAGTCTATAATTACAGACACTTAACAATTTGTTAAGACCATAAAAAATTCTCTATGATAAAACACTTTTTCAAAGTTAGTCGAATTTTCATATGATTCAAAAAGCTTAAGTTATTCTTGTTTCAAAGCATTTATTTGAATCATTACTTATTCAAATGATTTTCACACTGAGCTAAGATTCTATCTTTATCTGAAAATCAATTTGAAAGTTTGCACTGCTTTCACTCAAATTATTCAACACTGTTTTTACTTACATCATTCTTGCTAAAAGAGAAATTTGAGAGATAGTTCATAGGATACAGTTGTACTCAATTTCATATCATGTATACTGTATCAAGGTGGTAACAGTAGTTAGATAAACTACTAAGTTGATATTCTATATTCAACAAGGTCAGGTCTTCTCACACCCGTAAGTTGAGAAAGCTTAGGTTTGTCTCACACCCGTAAGTTGGGATACACCTGTAAGCTGAGCAGTATAACGGTTGTTCTCACACCCGTAAGTTGGGATAGGTTGGTCTTACGCCTGTAAGTTGAGCAGTATAACGGTTGTTCTCACACCCATAAGTTGGGAAAAGGTGTAATTATTTGATTCTCACCCATAAGAGAATTCCTTAGTGATAAGGTTCAAAATCCTAACTGAGGAGGTTAGGTAGTGGACGTAACCAAATAGCCGAACCACTATAAATCGACTGTGCATGTTTGTTTAATTTCTGCACTTTAATTTTTTCTATTGTAATTGTTTTTAAATTGTCTAAGTGTCCAATTCACCCCCCCCTCTTGGACATATTTGGGCCAACAAATGGTACCATAGCAGTGTTGCTCTTCAAATAAACTTCACAATTTCTTTGATATCAAAGGCAATGACTAGAGGGACTGTCATTGAAGTAGGTCAACCTTTAAACAAACCACCTCTGTTCAATAAAGACCGGTTTGAAAGTTGGATGATAAGGATGAAATCCTTTCTTCGATCTAAGGATATCAGTCTATGGGAAATAGTTGTAAATGGCTACACCATGCCCAACAAGCCTTTTGAGCTATGGATAGATAAGGAAAGACTAAATGACAAACTTAACGCTCAAGTTGTTTATGCCTTGTACTTTTCTCTACCCGAGGAAGAAGTAGAAAGGGTAGTTCATCTTGAAAGTGCCAAGGAGATTAGGGAAACACTCAAATCACTTCATTGTGAAAAGATTAACATTCGAGATGAAAAGCTCAAAGAGTCTGATAGACTATTTGATGCCTTTGAGATATCTCTAGTGTATTTTTGTGATAAGGTTCCAAAGAAATAGAATGATAAGCTGGCTATGTTAGTTGAATCCGTTGAACCATGGAAAATGAGTTTAAAGGACTTCTGTGATCTCCTACAAACCATGGAAAGAAGAGACGAGACTAAAAACCCAGTTGAAACATTAGAAGAACCACTCATTCACTACAGGGTTTTAGAAAGTGAGTTTGTTCATGATAACCTGCAACGTTTTTTTCGTCATGTAAATGAACTTGAACATTTTGGAAAAACCATATCTCATTCTACTTTAGTACATTATTTTTTTAACAGTTTTTAGGAAAACCGAAAATATAAAGTGGATTTTCTAAACGAGTTTTCAAATCCATTTGAAATTAGTTTTCAAGAAATTGATTACATTTTGAGTCGGTTAGAAACTTCATATGAGAGAGAACACATTCTTGCAAATATACCAACCATGAGCTGAAGTGAATTGGTTGATGATATATACACACTGTGTTATTAATCCTCAGCAAGCTCGTCAAGGATGCTCAATGAAAGATCTCCTGATAGAATGTCAAGAAAGAAGTCAGCATGGAGAACGAGGATAATGAATTATCTCAGCTGCTTCAAAATGAGACAGAGTGCTCAAGTCGAGAACTTTGCAGTACCTTGAGGTAAAAGTCAAAAATATGCAAACGTATAAAAGTCACTCTCTTTTCTTCTATTACTAGAATATATTCATTAGTGACTATTTGAAATTGATGATTATCTTTAATCATGCATTGCTTAGAATGTTTAAATATTTTCGCTCATGATTAAATTATTGACTGTTGGTTGATGAAATATAATTTGCGAGATCATTTATTCAACCATACGATACTTGAGTTTATATTAGTCAAATATGCTAAATATTAAAGTCTAAGTATAAATAAGGATTCTAACAGTGTTTGAGGACGCTAATGTGCCCGATACCATTAGTTGTTCCAAAACTACTCGTCATAAGGAGGACGCTAACGTGCATAATAACTCTAGTCGATTAAGAACGTTAGTCAGAAGACAGACGCTAATCGGTCAATATTGCCTATTAAATTAAATTGCCTTTTAAGAATAGGAAGCGACACGCGTTGATATGTGTCAAGAGCGAGCTTATCGCTTTCTCTCAATAGAGCCAAACTTTTTGTATCCTAGCAGTCACTTTTCACCTTTTGTGCCCTAGGACGCTTCGAAGAACTTTTCAGGAATCGTTTCAAAAATTACCGCTGAATCTTCATCTTTAACCTTTGGTAAATTCAATTCCTTGTTCATTTTTGAAACTTCTAATTCCTATTATATTAATATTTGTGTTGTTGCCTCGGTTCTTCATATCTTTCTTAAATGGCCCCCAAACCCGAAAAGCTTCGCCCATTCTCTGCAAGAAAGCGAGTTGTTTCACTATCATCAAGCCGAACTGGCTGAGGAACCCACACCATCTGTACCCACACCTCCTATTGAGACCACATCTGGACCATCTCACTCACCTTCTTCATCTCAGATGAGAAGACAGGGAGATAACGCCGAAAAGCTCATGAACCGAGCTGTAATTGATGGATGCCATGTCAATTTTGATTTCTTCATTAACTTCCATCTGGACATTTTCTCTCTATTTGAATTCCAAGGCTGAATCGATTTACTTACCCTCAATTCAAAATGGTACCCCAGTCTCGTCAGCCAATTCTATTCGAATTTGGTTGTAAACCCAACTCTGAATTCACAAAACAATCTATGGCAAAGGAAAAATCTGTTGAGATTTCCCTGAGATTCTTTTCTGAAGCATTCTCCTTGTCAAATGATGAAAGTGCCCACATACTTTCATTCACCATGAATAAAGTCCAGTATCCAGGTTATAACAACCTTTCTGCTCTTAATCTTATTTTAAGGAAAAAGGACCACTCGAGTGTTGACAAGAAACTATCAAATCAGTCCTTTGAACTTATTCCCAGAATTATCCACAACATCATTACCCACATCATTCAGCCTAAAACCGATAGCAGAGGTAATGTGAATGAATTAAACTTATTCTTAATCTGGTACATTCTGGAAAATAAGAAAGTGAATCTCACCCACATTCTCATGCATGTAATGAATACTGTGGTCAGTAGAGGAGGAGGTCTGCCTCTGGGTATGTACCTCACCACTTTGTTTCAAAAAATGTGGTATCAATTTCAGTGGAGAAAGCTTCAAGGAGACCACCAGATACAACTGCGTTGGCTAAACCACTGTGAAATTGATGAGATACACTTATGTTCCTGCATTGGACAAATGGCTTCCAATGTCAGAAGTTCCACTTGAGGAAGAATCAAGTGGAAAAGATATAATAAGAGAAGAAGATGTCTCAGCAATAGAGAAAGAAGCTGCCCAAGCTTCTACTTCTAAAGAAGAACAGGTTGTGCAAGAATAAGTTGTTCCCATAGCTAACATTGAATATGTTTCAATTGATAATGTGGAAATTGAACATGCAGAGCTAGCTGTTTATGCTGAAGAACAACTGATGGAAGAGGTGATCCAAATTGCTCAGGCCATTGTTAAAGAACATCTACATGAGTCAGAAACTGTGATGCAATCTTGGAAGATGTCACTAGAGCAAGAATCAGTGAGGACTTAGGTAAAACCATCTCCGAACCACCATCTCCATTCGATATTCCTGTATCAATGGAATCTCAAGACTCCAAAAAGACTGAGTCTGATGGTGAACAGTGTCAAGATACAGAAGGCTATGATCTGGCTATCATACCCTATAAGGGTGATGACATGAATGAAAAAGTTGATGAAGAGGATCATATTGAAGATTTTCATGAGGCCAATGGAGAGTTTCCAACAGAAGATGATATGAAAAATGTTCATGAGGTAAGCTCATCTGATCAAGAGCCACCTTCTCATCCATCTACAAGCAGGCCAACTGATGAATTCTTCAGAGAGGAAGACTTTCTGAGAAGAGTGAGAAAAAATCAGATTTTTGTCATGTCTCAACTAATGAATCGCTTGGAACAGAACCAAGTTCAGTTAAAGAATGAGACATTGTCAGAAGTCTGAGAATCTCTGAAATCTCAAGAGAGAGTTGAGATTAATGAGATAAAAGAATTTAACTCTCACATGATCAAGATAACTGCACTGCTCGAGAAGTTGTCTCAACATATGGACAGACAGTTAAGTGTCATGCAGTCCTTGCCTTCATCGAGCTCCACTCCATCATCATCACTTGATGATTTTATGGAGAATATTCAAAAGGACATGCGACAGATCAAGAAATTCATAAATGCCTTTGCTGTTGCTGTTCCCCCGAGATTGGCAACTCCTCAACAACCACTAGCCAGACCTCAAGATCCACAGAGTCGCACAATGCCAGCTACGCTAAGTCGTGCTGCCAATGCTATAACAGAAGAGGCTTTGAAGAATATTCTTAAAGAAATTCAAAGCTTAAGAGGTAAAATGGCTAAATCCTCTAAAGATAAGTCCATTTCTGAAACTCTGCAATCAGTTTTGGATGCTATCTTGGATCAAGTAACCAGCAAGACAACACTTGATCTGGTGCTGCAGGCCATCTCTAGTCTGAAAGAGAATTTAGATACTACAAGGCCAACACCAACAGAGGATGATAGACTAACCAAGATTCTAGACGTGGTTACTCGTTCTTTTGAGAAATTACAAAACTTAGAGAACAAGTTGCCTTTCCTTGCCACAACAATTATGGATCTGTTTTACACTGTCATCACGGCTGCAGATCGAGTGGAAGGAGTCATAGGCTTCTTTGAAGACCTCTTCAAGGTAATGAACAGTAGGATGCATTCTACTATTTGGTATATTGCCTCAAGCATGAAACGTTTTGCTAAGCTCTTTCATCTGTTGGAGAAGAAAGGTGTAGAGGTTCCACCTGCACCAATAGCTACAACTTTCACACATCCCCAAGGACCTCATGAGTCTGACAGACTTCAAGGAATATTAGGATGTGAAGATGAAGATGAATCGGATGAAAAGCCATTGCATAAAATCAGTCGAAGAGTGTCTCCACCCCCAGATCCCTCATCAGAAAGTTTCCCATACCCTAAACGCAAGTGCCCCATTAGGCCAGAATTTAAAGGTCATACACTTTCTCCTGATTTTGCTCAAGGTCTTGCGGAATGAAAAGCAAAAGGTTTCAAACCTGGTCCACCTCTTGATCCATTTAAATTTGGTGTTTCCAAGCATGCTCACGAAAAATTCATTGAAAAATCTAGGAAGGGTATTGTAATTGATGAATCTGCCAGTAGTGTGAGACAAAACACACGTGGTTCTTCAAGACCACAAGCACCAAGGAAACCCAAGAATTCTGCAACTAGTTCCAGTGGATCCAAGAAGGATGAGGAGGCCGAAAGAAAAAAGGAAAGGGAAGGGTTCCAGTATGAGCTAAGTCTACCCACTTTTTGATATTTTCAAAAGGGGGAGAAGAGAAATGAGATAGAACTCATATGTATGCAAATACCGTTCTAAATTCGTTATATGTTTAACACATGAATATATTTATCTGCATAATCTTTGAGTATTTGAATTCATCAAAAGGGGGAGATTGTTATCTCAATGAATCCCATGATATGAATGTTTTGATGATTCAAATATCTTTAGTTAGTGTATCAAATGATCTTGTCAAATATTTCAGATTTATCAAGAATCAAGATCAAGGAACTGTGCTTACAAGCCTCTTGAACATCACAAAGTAAAGTTCCGAGTATGTCAGTACTTAGAATGTAAAGTCTATCGATCAACTTACTCTCAGCAAGATTTTTATCGTTTGCATATTTTTATCATAACATCTTAATCGTACCTTATGATTTCGAAAGTATTTGATTTGATTAAGAGAAACAATGACGTTTTATCAAGTTTTAATCGAGAAATCAAAAACAGCTTTTATAAAATCTTTCAAGACGTTAATGTTTTAGCAGCGCCCTCCTGGACTTGATGAGTGAGGACGCTGTTAAAATATTAGGAAGCTCAAGGTTGAATTGAACGGATTAATAAGGACGCTTACTTGTTAGTAGCGACCTTTCTTTTTTCAACCTTTCAGGACGCTGACTTAGTTTCAGCTCGTTGAAAATTCGTTTTGTCTTTAAGTAATTTCTATCTTTAAGTAATTTCTATCTTTAAGGACGCTGATAATTTATAAGTTGAATAATTTATCAGGACGCAACTTGTGTAGGAGCGCCCTCATCTTTAGAATCAACTTAAATAACTTTTAGGACGCTTACCATCCATCAACGCACTTAACATTGTTTTAAAACTATTTTTAATAGTTCAGGATGCTTACTCTTGAGTAGCGCACTAATGTGTCAAAAGTTTCAAAACAAAGTAGGACGCTCACTATGAAGTAGCGCCCTCAGGAATTAAGTCGTTTTATTGTCAAAACAAGTCAGGATGCTTACTATTCAGTAGCGCCCTCACTTCATTGTTCAGTAGGATGTTGATATTCTATGAGCCCCCTCAAAGGAACAAAACGACATAAATGATATTTTTGTTGTTCTGACATGTACGTCCTTTTCGCCATCTTTTCAGAATAACTTTTCTTACAAAATCAATTTTCTATATTTTTAAGAGATATTTTCTGATTCACAGACCACGTCTTCTAAAACTTTTCTTATTCGTGTATCTGGAGAAAATTAGAATATTTATGAAATGTGCAGTTGCTAATTTTGTGATATGTTCTACCTGTTGTGAGTAAACGTTCAAATTTGAAATTCAAATTCAAATGAACAACAACTTCATCTTTACAAGTCCATAAATACAAGCACTTAACAATTTGTTAAGACCACCGAAAATTCTCCGTGCTAAAACACTTTTCAAAAGTTATTCGAATTTTCATATGATTCAAAAAACTTAAGTTATTCTTGTTTCAAAGTGTTTATTTGAATCATTACTTATTCAAATGATTTTTACACTGAGCTAAGATTCTATCTTTATCTAAAAATAGATTTGAAAGTTTGAACTGTTTTCACTCAAATTATTCAGCACTGTTTTTACTTACATCATTCTTGCTGAAAGAGAAATTTGAGAGATAGTTCATAGGATACACTTGTACTTAATTTTATATCTTGTATATTGTTTCAAGGTTGTAACAATAGTTAGATAAACTATTGAGTTGATATTCTATATTCAACAAGGCCAGGTCTTCTCACACCCGTAAGTTGAGAAAGCTTAGGTTTGTCTCACACCCGTAAGTTGGGATAGGTTGGTCTCACGCCTGTAAGCTGAGCAGTGTAACAGTTGTTCTTACACCCTCAAGTTGAGAAAAGGTGTAGTGGTTTGATTCTCACCCATAAGAGAATCCCTTAGTGATAAGGTTCAAAATCCTAACTGAGGAGGTTAGATAGTTGACGTAGGCAAGTAGCTGAACCACTATAAATCGACTTTGCATGTTTGTTTAATTTCTTCACTTTAATTTTTGCCATTGTAATTATTTTTAAATTGTCTAAGTGTCCAATTCATGCCCCTCTTGGACATATCTGGGCCAACACAAACCACCACTTTACAGGCATGAGAGCAGCCGCAACCAAGCCTAAGCACACCGCTCACAGCTCACCAGTGATACACAAATCACCAGTGCAAGAATCATTAAAATAAAACAAAATGCAGAACTTGTACAAATAGATTGAAGATGTTTTTCTTACCAAGAACACTTATACTTACAACTGTTGCCTATGATCGTCCTCTTGTTATTGCAAAAAAAATGTGTAATGAAGTTCAAGTGGTGAAGAGGTTACCACGATATCAGACAAGCTTTTTCCAAAAACTTTGAGACTTGAAGATGAATAATCAGAGTTGTTGCAGCTCATATCAAATCTCGTTTGAATGTAAAATCTCTTTGTGAAATATTGAAAACCTTATGTTTGAATATGAGACTAACACTCAAAATCGTTTGGAGTTCATAAGTTTAAAAATGAGCAAACCCTTGTTTAAATGGAAAAACATTTCTCCAATTAAAAAACTAGGGTTTTGGTAAACCAATCAAATTTGAGTTTTCAAATTTTCGTTTTAGATTTTCCAGAGCATTTTTTCTTAATTGCAAATGAATGTTGAAAACCATGAAAACATGGTGTTACACGAAAAAGGAAAGAAACAATACACTCAACGTCCAAAAACCCAAATCTGTCAATTTTCGCTAATAGGGTTTGTATAACGCGCTGTAACACTTACAACACAGTTTAGCAATTTGGACTGTCCTACCTCTATAGTGGGCTATAGTCTCTAGTGTCAAAAATCCGATAGTTGGGTTTCTTAGTCACAACTGTATAAAAAACCCAATAGCGGGCTATTCAAGTCAATAGTGAGCTATAACTTAAGCTATGAAAAGTTGAAAATTTCTAAGATGGCCAATAGTGCGCTATAGAAAGGTATAACAGGCTATAGCATAAACAGACAAAAACTCAAAAATTCCAAGACGTGGGAACAACGGGCTATAGATATGGTTGAGCATAATACCCGACTCATCCTCCCGACCCGACACAGTTTGGCAAGTTTCAAACCCATGGTTGGGTCAGTTGAGTCTTTAAAAATACAACCCAAAGGGTCGGGTTATATAATCAAGTTTATATTTAGAAACTCGACTTGACCATCCCGAATGCTTAAATATATATATAGATTGCATTCAAGATGATGTATAACACATCAGACAAAGTCACACGCATGATCAAAAGTGAATAATCTCACTTTTTACTCAAGGGCTTCTGCTAAAATGCTCGTCCCTGACATTCCTGTCCTTCACATGAGAATAAAGAAGAGAGAGTAAAAATTTTGTGGGGAGGAGCTATTTATAAGAGAAGATTGCTTCCCTCCCCCACTTCTTCCAATGTGGGATTAAACCTTTGGCCTTAATTTCTTCACTTTTTAGTATGTTCATGTATTGCTACATTCAAAAGCTTAATGTTTTATTAGAGAATGTGATATCCACATGGTCTAAGTGTTGGAAATCCATTATCCCTCTTCCTCACCCCTTCTCTTCTACTAAATATATTACTAATGTTAATTATAGTTATTGTCACACCCCGCCTAGACGCGCCTAAACCGGCGGGACACTCACGGACGGGGCGCGAATGCATTATAACGATAGCTGAGTGCGCGTAAACACAATTAAGTACAAGTCTGATTTCATTAATTTCAGAATATATTTGTATATGAATAGTTAAGAGAACATTCTCCCAAAATCCCTAATGAATAATACAAAGGGTACAAAATGTGGGCCCAAAAACCTCCACCCAGTCCACCCTAATCTCCTGTGAAAAATTGGATAACAACAGGGTGAGCTACACGCTCAGTAGGTAAAATAGTTCGTGAATATAACAATTAATAAAGCAAACTTCATAATCAAATATCTTAAATACACATCAGAGCATCATAATCAATCCAATATGTATGTATGCATGACACCGTCTCGTATTGGTTTGATGACTGTACATCGCCTGAGTTCACGTACAGATGTCCCTCCCCAGGAGTAGTTGGGTTCTCATTGTACGTCCCTCCTCAGGAACGACTCTCTGGATTCACGTACAGATGTCCCACCCCAAGAGTAGCCAAGTTCTCATTGTACGTCCCTCTCTAGAGAAATATAATGAATAGCGAGCATCGCTTCTAACTATTCTATGAATCATAAACCACATACGTCCCTAGGTGGTGCTATGTATGATGCCAATGCATGAACTGATCCGGTCTTTACTTAACATTTAGACAGGATTTGGCAACGTCTAGTGATCCTTATCAGGGTCGGTATCACTACGTGCAAGGTTAGGATATTCAGTATTACTTGTATAAGCTGATAGCTTTCAAATAAGACCAACCAGATCAGTCTCCAGTTGAGAGGTGAGACACGAGGTCTACTTAAATACCAATCGTCTAGAGCAGCAAGCTGCCTCCCGTTCACTATTTAAAGTCATTGAGGACAAGACTAAGTCTGGTTGAGCCAGATTGACCACTAATCCGGCATAACAACAATATAATACACGAACTCCAATTATACAGGCATAAGTATGACAGTATGAACATTATACGCAATAATGTCGTGTAAATGAATAGTAGACATAATGATAAATGAATGTAAACTTTAATAAAATTTATAAGACATGCAAACCTATGTTTCGTTCCTCATCTTCAGATAAAAACTCCTTTGAAAACTGGCACCTTCCCTCAGGCAGAACCGCGTTGCGCCGCACAGAGAGTCTCAGAGGGAGAGTCTCAAAAGAGAAGACAAAAACTCAAAATGAGTGAAAGAGAGAAGGAAAATCACAAGGAGGAGTGATTTTGGTGTGAGAAATGAGGAGGGGGGAGGGGTCTTTAAATAGGAAAAATGCGCCTGAACGTTCGGGCATGTGGCCGAACCAAATTTTTATTTTTATTTTTTTATTTATTTTTTGTGCAAACCTAGGGTATTACAGTTATAGTATAAATTATTATTGTTAAAAAGCTAAGAAACATACATTTTGCTTAAAACTATCAAATAATATGTATAATGTTAACTATTTTAAAATTACTTTCTTCCTTGCTCTCTAATATCAATGAAATATAGTTTAATTAATTTATCACCAATACAAAGCCAAGCATATATATGCCAATCAAGTAAATAAACTTTATATATTATTTGAACACTTGGGCATGCAGTCAAGTGAACATATATAGATGCCCATGTATCATGTATAATATATATATATATATATATATATTATATAATCCTTCTATCAAATAGAGGAATTCATGATTAATAAGAAAAACATCATACTTGTTTCCCCGGTCTCAATTTTTTTTTTTGAATATCATACAGATTTATTTAAAATTTCTTTATTCTTGAAGAGTACAAAGAAACAATAAATTATTCACTACTATCCAACCATATTAGCTCTATTTCAAGAGAAAGCATGTGAGAAATAACCAATGATAAAACTCTTGACCCATTCAAAAATGGGAAAAATTCAATGGATTAACCTACATGAAGCTAGAGATTTTGTTCAATAATATTTCAAGAAAAACTAAGTTACAAATATAAAAACTTAATTATTCAATAATTTACAAGCAAGACATAAATTATAATGTGATATAGGAGATTATTTTGTAAAAAGATCACCCGGATGTGTTGTTGTGGAAATTGCCAACTTCTAAGCTGTTGTAGACAAAGAAAAGCCTTGAAACACATAGGAGATTATGAAAAACATTTGATATAGGAGATTATCTATACACTCTTTAATTTGATTTGGAACCTCATATTGACTACAAAATTAGAAGATGTTTCACAAATCACATATAAACTCATTTAATTGGTTTCTTATTGTATGAAGTTTATTAAATATTAATTGGTGTCCTTCCAAAAAAAAAAATTATAGGGAATGTCTTCCTTCTAGTATCGTCTTATATTACCAAGGAGCGGTGATTAAATGGAATTTATAGGTACAACGTTTGTATAAGAAAGCCGACTAAAATAAGGGAATAAATTTCCTAACATCAATTAGTCTAGCTAATATCAGCTACATAGTACCCCCAAAACCTGTCAAAAGCTTCTAACAAGTAACCCCATAAGATCTTCCATGCTTGTCGTGTAGTAATGTATCAGTGTTTGCTGGTTTGGATATGTTGCATCCCAAAGCCTTGGATTCCTTTTCCTACAAGGTTCACTTGGAGCATCATTTTCCTTCTTTAGGAAAGGAAAAAGAGAAAGGGTTTGTTGTCTTTGAGTTTTACATTGAGGGCGAGGTTAGATTTTGTTGCTTTAGAATTGCAAAATCATATCTATAGATCTGCATCTTATCCCACAACACACTCAATTCTTGAGATACATAAAAGTGGACATGTTGGCAAAGGAAGCAGATTTATCTAGTTGGAAGAATTTTAAGCAATTATGTACTTTTCATAGTCATATAAAAAATGATATAAACCAAATTTGACATGAGAAACACTTGGTATTCATATTTTTTGTGCGTTACACTTATTCAAAACAGAAAGAGGATTAAAGAGAAATGAAATAACTTGAGGATTGGACAATTGGTAGAAGAGGGGACTTCCGTCCCTTTTAATTTCTTTAGTCACACATTGGGCGGGAAGAAAGGGAGAAGGAGGCGCTACCCATATAAATGCCTTCCTCGTAACCCATCTCAAATTGTCAAAAGAGATTGCTTGTCCAAGACACGTTTCCCCATGAAAAGGCATTCCTCTCTAATTAATGAAGAGAGAATCATTTATTTTTTTCAATTCCTATTTGAGGAAAGAGAAGAAGATGAATAAAATGTTTGGCTGTAAAACATTTATAAAAATTAATTTAACAATTAATTAATAGGGCGACTTGATGACCTAATCAACTTGACCTGTCACTGGGTCATTCGGGTTTACCCCTTTTATCCCATGAAGTTAGGTGGCATCGTGGTTTTGGGTCCAAACCCGACCCGAACCCAACCTGTGCCCACCCCTAGCTATAGGACTCTATAGCGCGCTGAAGGCTTTTTGAAAAATTGAAGATTTTTCAAATTAAACTACAAGGGAACTTCAACCATGTCCTAATGATTTCAAATGAAATGCTTAAGAGATCAAATCATTCTCAAGACTTGCAAACTATTCTACAGCATTTGAAAAATATTTTATCCAATCAAATCATTTTAGAAGAATATTATGATTACTCTAAGGAATTGGAATAATGTTTTGCTCGAGTAATCAAGAGTAGATCTTACATTGTAAGACAAACTCTAAAACAACTTCTTCATGATCTTCAGTTGATGACTATGAGGTTATTCTTGAGCTTTTACGGCATTATCTTTTGCTTCGAGTCATCTTTGATTGTCTCCTCTTCTTGATTGATTCTTTGTAATTATATCTAAAAAATTAAAGCTTGGAGACACAAACTGAGGTTAAGTAAACATGTTTGTAATTATCAAAATTCACCGTCGAATGTAAACCACGAGGGACATTGGTCCAACATTTCTAACTCTTCATTTGGCAAACTATAAAACAAAGTGTAGACAGCTTGGCAGTTAAGACTGCAAAATTGTTTTTCATGACAGTCCATAACTCTAAAGGTTTGTTAGGAGGAATGTAATCTTTTACAACCATTCCCCATGAATCTGTACCTTGGGACTTAAGAAAAACTTTCATAAGTCTCAACAATTCATTGAAATATTTTATCCTAAATAATGGAGGTATGTGCATAGATTGCCCAGCTTCCAAGATATTCTTTCCAGTGAACGTTTCAACCATTACTTTCAAAGAAATTGTTAGATTCCTTTGATGAATAATTTTGCTCCGATACCACTTGTTGGCCCAGAAGTGTGTTCAAGAAGGGGGTGAATTGGACAACTAAAATTAATTAGAATAAATTGTTGATTTGTAGTGCAATGACAATAGAAATAACAGTGACAAATAAAAGATAATTTGCACAGTCGATTTATAGTGGTTCAGCTATATGCCTACCTCCAAACCTCCTCAGTTAAGATTTCAAGGCTTCACTAAGCTATCCTTTTAACGGGTGAAAATAAAACCATTAAAACTGTAACGACCCTCAATTTCATAAAATGGGACCCCTAAACTTTTTGCTTTAATGATGTATATTTTATGTTTTGTGGTGTTTGATGTGTAGTTAATAGTGTAAATTTGATTGGGAGACCAATCGGGGGAAGAAAATGGGTGAAAAATGATAAATTAGGCTTAGGAGCACACTCCCAAGAAGGGAGGAGCGCGCTCCTCTGTGCCGGAAACAATATGGATTTTTGGGAAAGGGAAAAACACCCTCCTTGCGTAAAACAGAGAGCATAATTTTCAGGAACTCGTGAGAAGCGCGCTGCTCACATTAAAATTTGATTTTTTTAAGTTGGACGGTGGGACGATGTGTGCAAATTAAAACACCTAAAACCCATTTTACTTGCTAATTTCAGCAAGAATGAAAGAAAGGAAAGGGGGAAAGGAGAAAAGTGGGTTTTGGAGGAAAATTCTCACCAAATCCGAGCTAAGGTAAGTATTTTCTCCAATTTTCTCCATGAAATTGCTAATTAGTGCAAGAGAAACCTTTCTAACCGTATAAATTTCACAATAAATGATGGTTTGGATGTTTTTCAAGTTAGGGTTTCGATGCTCTTTGTTGGAAAATGGTTGGTAATGGTGAGATCAGCATCTTGTTGCCCAAATCACACAAGAATCAAGCTTATTTAGGGTTTACACGTCAAATTCGTCGTTGCATAGTCGAGCAACTCGAATTTGAGGGTTGATCTAGCTGGAAATTGGGGGGAAATGATGATGGAAACATGTAGGATTAGCTTTAATGTTGATTTCTACTATTTCTAACATAGTATAAATTGTAATTGAGTTTAAATGGGAAATTTGTAGAATTTTTGATGGTACAAATGGTGGAACATTAGGTGTGGAGTAAATTGATAGTGTGGGAAATATTCTGGCATTTGGTTGTGAGTAGAATTTCAATCTTGCTATTCATTTATGTCATCCTATATATATATATATTGGACTATTTTACTCATATATGTTTCATTTGGAATTGCAAGGTGTGGACATGGATGAAAATCCTTTATTTGTTATTGGTTTGGTTTATCTTGGGAAAGATGATTTTTGGACATTTCCCCTAGTAAGTTGAGAATTCCCTACAAGGAAATAATCGGATCTCTTATTCCAATAAACTTACTAATTATGAATTGAAGGTGTGTTTTAAATATCGTCTATTGGTTGAATATAAGTCATCATTTATTGCTCCACTAAGTAGTTTTCTGTGATCAGTATTGAGTCAATGCCTTGGGGGAGATCAGGCTAGACTTTTAACAAAGTCATGGGTAACGTACGTTGGACCATTGAATGGACTTCATTATTCACTATCACTGACGAAAGTATTCAAGTTGTAACAGATGATGTGTGACCTCAAGTTGAGTAATCAACTTGAAAGTGTTTTATAATTGGTTTTATATACAATATAACCTTGGGACACTTGTCATAATGCTTGAATAAGGATGGATGACGGATTTTAAATTGCATTGTTATATATGCTTTGATTATGATATGTATGTGAAACTGCATTTGTTTCTTACACGACATTGAGCATGCATACATGGATTTTAGATGAATGGATGATAACATTATTGAATTCTATTCACTGGGCACTTTTGGCTCACCCTATTCCCAAATTTTTCAGGTTCTTTAGCTGTAGAGAATGGCAAGGGAATAGTTTATCAGTGAGATAGGAGTGTCTTGCTAGAAGAGTGTTTTTGATGTGGATTTGGTAATAGTATACATGTATTTTGATTTTTTTATTTGTAAATATATGTATATAACACCCCACATGTATAACTAAGTAGATGGTTGTAATTAATAGATGGATGTATTGGATAGACATATACTGTTAGATGTTAACATGGTTGAACTTTAATAGAAAAAATGATGATATATTTTTATGGATATAATATGTATATGTTTGTTAGATGGATTATCAGGTATTGAGATGTGTGAGATGTTTAATTTATAGGAGAGATTCGGCCGGAGTCTTGGTTGAGGCTTAACAGGGATCTAATGGTCCTATGGGTGATAGGATGGTTAGATTTTTGTGCCGATATGGATGCCTTGGGGGTTTGTGAAGGGGTCTTGACAAAAACCTTCTCAACTTCACGGGTGTGAGAACAACCTTTACAACACTCAACTTGCAGGTGTGAGACAACCTATCCTAGTCAACTTGATAGGTGTGAGTCGACCTCTAAACTCTTAACTTACAGGTGTAAGGCAATCTATCCTAGTCAACTTGACGGGTGTGAGTCAACCTCTAAACTCTTAACATACAGGTGTAATACAACCTATGTGCTTGTACTAAGTGAAATCAACAACTTATGTAGTTGTAGCAAATTACAGCTTGATACAAATGATAACTGATATAAAATTTGAGTACAACTGTATCCTATGGACTTTTACTTGAACAACAGATTCAACAAGGATATATCAATTTAAAATAGTTGCAAATCGAGTAAATCAAACACTTTTTCTTTAACTAGTTTTTCAAAGATGAAAAATGTAAGTTCAAGAAAACTAAACCTTTGAAAGAAAAATATTTATCAGAGTGATTTTGTGTAGTTTTGAAGACGTTTTAAAACAACTAACTTTCAAATAGTTTGAGCACAAAGATTTCAAAGACCATTCTTCATTGAAGTTGAATATTTATGAACACATATTGCGCCAAAACGATAGTTTTTGAATTCTTGAGACCGTAAAAAAGTAAATCATTTTGTTGAGTCAAACGACATAAATCTTTCATTTAAATGGTTAGTTCAGTTTTACCACAGTACTCTGATTCAATTCAGTTTACACGAAAACTAAAATTGATTTAGAAATCACCTCTTTCAGGTGGCTGCAATGACAGTGTCAGATTCTCTAACATGCCTTGCATTAGCATCCTGACGCAGTATGAGGAAGCTACTGCGTAGATGTGTGAAACATGTGAAGTCTCGTAGTAGCATCCTAATACAGTAGTAGCTTCCTGAAGCATTGTCAACATGGAAATCAAGTTGTTCTTAGTTAGCTTAGGAAGGGCGCTAGTCTGCATTAGCGTCCTGAGAGACTGAACGACTAGTTTCCCAGAATGATAGGGAGGGCGATAATTGTTGGTACACCCAGGAGAGAGAGAGGGGGGATGAATTGGGTGATGGTCGAATTAAAATTATTTTCCAATAACTTAGTGATGTATATGATGGTCGAATTGAATGCATAAACTGAACTTAGACTAAATTGCAAAACATGAAACACACTAAGATTTATAGTGGTTCGGCCAGGCCTACGTCCACTACCTAATCTCTCGATTAGGATTTTCTTAATCCAATAATTGATTCCCTTATGGGTGAGAACCAAACCGTTATACATGCCCTTTTACAGGTTTAAGGCAAACCTATCCTTTTGCAGGCTAAGGATGAACCGCATTTCCTTTTTTCGGGATGAGGAAAAACCCATGTTCCTTTTATGGGATAAGGACAAACCGTTTCTTTTTTACAGGTTCAAAGATAACCTATCCTTTTATAGGTTAAGGACGAACCTATCCTTTTGCGAGCTTAGGATGAACCGATTCTCTTTTACAGGTTAAGAGATAACCTATCCTATATAGGTTAAGGACACACCTTTCCTTTTGCTGGTTAAGGAAGAACCATGATCCTTTTACGAGATGAGGAACAACGTACCATTTTCCTTTTTTGGGCTGAGGAAGAATCCATGTTCCTTTTGCGGGATCAGGAAGAACCGGTATCCTACTTGCAGGTGATGATGAAACTTAACATGATTTCACCCTTGAAATCATTAAGTGAACTACATTCACTTGTCCTGGTTGTTTCATTCCCGAAACACACCAGCATTCTAATACAGAATAATGTTGGTTCTAACAAAGTAGAACACTTTATAATTAAGCTCATTACATAGCATTACAAAGATATGAAATTTGAATACGTAATGCTAAGTGAAAATACACTTACAGTCCTTTACCTTTCAATGTTCGGTATTGCTCAAGTGTAGTTTCGAAAAGCGTGAATGATATGTAAATCAATTGAATGCTCTTCAAAAATATTATGATACCAATTAAACATTGACGTAGAAAATGCAGAACTAGTGTAAATACTTAAACACAAAAGGTTTTCAAAATAGATATAATACATAAGCATGGAAACTTCTGGTTCAGTATTCAGTAGTTAACATGACTACTGATATAGTTTGATACAGTACTTAAGATATGAAATCAAGTACATTTATATCTTTCGAACTATCTCTCAAATTCTTTCTTCAGCAAAATTGATATCAAGTAAAAATCAGTACTGAGAATTTGAGTAGACACCAGTTCAAATAGATTTTATAAGATAAAATATAATTGAAGCTCAATATGAAAATCTTTTGAAGAAATAAAGTAGCGGTGTAAAATACATTGAATACTATAACATTTGAAAAAAATTTGAAAGATTGAAAACGACTAACATTCAAAAAGTTTTTGGCATAATAAAAATTATCGGCAAGTTTTTTTATTCAAAGTGTTGGTATTTATAGACTTAGTAGATAATAGTCGTTAGACATTTGAAATTCAAATACAATGTGAACGTTTACACACAACGGCTAGAATGTTATATGAAAATGGTAACTGTGATTTTCACTAACATTTTGATTCTTTTTAGGTTACATGAATAAGGAAAGTTTTTGAAAAACTTGATTTATGTATCAGAGAAGTTCTCTGATAAATCTGAAAAGAATTATGTGCAAAGATTTGTTCTGAAAAAAGTAGACTTATATAGCGTATTGTCAGAATAGTGATGGCTATTGACTTAGCGTCCTGATTCCATAATCAGCATCCTGAGTCATAATATCAACTTTTTCGTTTTGATCCTTGAGGGCGCTCATTATGTATAAGTGTCCCGCTGAACAATGAAGTGAGGGTGCTAATGCACAGTTAGCGTCCTATTTTGTTTTAAAACAGTTAAGTGCATGAGGGCGCTACTTTTTGGAGTAAGCGTCCTACTTTTTAAAATATAAAACACAATGGCGCTACAACCATGTAAGCATCTTGTCATTTCAAAATATTTGAAAACAAAACTAAGTGCTCTGAAGGACAATCAGTGTCCTGAAAAGTATTAATTTTATTCCCAAAGATGAGGGCGCTCCTATCCAGGTAGCATCCTGATAGTTTTATTCAACTTATAACTATCAGCGTCCTTAAAGATAATATATTTAAAGGAGTTAGACTATCCGAGATCTTTCAGCAGGCTGATTCACAATCAGCGTCCTGACAACTTCAAAGGTTGATTCTAAGTGAGGCCACTACTTACAAGTGAGCTTCCTGATAAATCATTTAAGTTCAACCTTGAATGTTATCAGTGTCATCAGCGTCCTGACTTAGCAAGTTCAGGAAAGCTCTGCTAAGTCTTTAGCGTCCTGAAAGATTCTTGAAACATAGTTTTGACTCGCGATTAAACATATGATGAATGCGAATAAAAACTCGGTAAATTTAAAATTAAACATAGAAAATTAAATCATTTAAAATACCGTAAAGCGTATGATCAAAACATGCAAAAATGAAAGTGATTTGTGCAAGGTTTTGAAAAATGTTTGAGCAATATCAATTAGAGAAAGATATGCCTTAAATACTGTGTATTTCTCATATTTCTCATAATCGTTAAATCCAATTCTTCATTATGAGATTTTTGATGAACTTCAAGTTGAGTTGAATTTCGTGAACGTTGATCGAATGATGTAGACTTGAAGCTAGATTGAATCGTTCGTGAGGTGTGATCTTGAAATCATGATGTGATCTTTGAGGTCCTTTGATTGAAACGATCTTGAACATCTGTTATGATCTTGAATTCCTTGATTGAATCATTCTTCAGCTTGTTGCTTTCCTGAGGTACTGAGATAAGTTTTTGAATAAAGCGTTAGCATCGAAAATAATTTTGTTTGTAATCATCAAAATATACTTCATCAAGTATACTTAGGGACGTGCTAAGTGATGAACCGCTTAGGTTAACACTAATCACGTATCAACGTCCTACATGAAAACATGTTTAAACTTTTCCAGAAACTAGTAGCGTCTAATGGAAAGGTAGCGTCCTGCATGGTTGTCTCGATATTAAGTGACTAGCCACTGCATTAGCGTCCTGGACCTCCATCAGTGTCCTCATAAACACTTTACATGATTTTTCTAATTTTCACTTTTGAAATCTGATCAAATCAAATCAAACTTTGTACTCGGATAAAATCAAACACTTTGAAAAACATTCAAATAATTTGAAATTTATTTGAAAGTACTTAAACAAATCGATCAAATTCATTTTCACTAAGAATCAAGATATTTTCGTAAAGCTTGTTTTGTCAAAGATTTGTTGAATTGTTATAGAGTAAATTCCTACAAATCTAAACCAACATTAAACTTTTTATAGTTCTTGATTTCGATCCTTGTCGACTTGATTTGTCATGAGTGAATTCTTCTGGAGATATGATCATCTTCATATTGCTTTGCTGAAAAACTCAATAAACTTATTAGACCATAATATGGAGTAGTTTGTAATCATCAAAATATTCTTCATGAGGTTCCTTAAGACAACAAAATCTTCTTCTTGACATGTTGATGCAACAGATCCATCTCCTTCTTGCAAAGGTTCCACAAAGAGCTTGTACAACTACTGAGTTGCATATTTAGATATGTTTTAGAGCATGTTTTAGATAAGTTTTAGGATAGTTTATGCATTAGTTTTGTTAGTTTATCTTAGTTTTGATTTATGTGTTAGTTTAGTCAAATTTTAGTATACTATGCGTTATTTCGGTTGTTAATTTTATAAGTTGATAGATTTGATTATCTAAGTGTGTTACTAATTAGATTTGCTTTGTTTTGTAGGTGTTTAGATGATGTGAATGTGAATTTGGATGATGGAAACAAAGTACAAGAAGTTTGAATGAAGATACTTGTGCAAAAAGATGTGAAAGATAGAAGAAAACAAAGGAAAAAAGCCATATTGCATCATTCTGGGCGCTAAAACGCCACTATTGCATCACTCTGGGCGTTGCAGCGCCCAATAGTGGAGTTGCAGCACTACACCCCAGCCCACAAAATGTAAAATCAGCATGTTCTGGGCGTTGCAGCGCTCAATATGAGCATTGCAGTGTTCGCGCGAAGTGGAAACTGCGCATGTTGTTGTTTTGGGTCATAACTTTGCCAATTGGACTCCGAATTAGACGCGGTTTATTTCTATGGACTCCTTACTTTAAATATAACATGTTGAGAGAGTTTTTAGGGGAGAATAAATTGGAGAACGAGATTGATGGCTAGAGGACGAGGAAGGAGAAGATCAAAGCGAAGCGATTCAAAGCGGAGAAGAAATTTTCTACCATTCTTTCACCAATCTAGTTTGTTGTCATTGTTGAGATTCATGTTCATCTCATTATTTAGTGTTTTCATGTCTTTATTAATGAACTAAATCCTCTATCTAGAGGTGTAGATCAATCCAAAATCGACACTATGCTTTAGGTTTCATTGTTTTGATTATTGTCAAAAAAGTTTCTAGTTTATCTATGTTTTTCTAGGTGTAAAGCTTTTAATCCCTTGATCATGGATTAGATGATTCTAGACTTGAAATAGGTTCCTGAGAGGGGTATTTTGAGTTGGAACAAGGACAATATAACCTGGGTGATCGTGAGATCGAGAGGAGATCGAAATATACCTTGAAGTTATTGAAGAGAACCATAGATTTTAATGAGTTATTAGGGTTTTG
This sequence comes from Paratinospora sagittata, assembly GCA_035771175.1. Taxonomy (NCBI): domain Eukaryota; kingdom Viridiplantae; phylum Streptophyta; class Magnoliopsida; order Ranunculales; family Menispermaceae; genus Paratinospora; species Paratinospora sagittata. The sequence goes on from CM069595.1 coordinate 25,997,876, forward strand.
GGTTTTCATCGAAAGAGTTAAACCTAGAATTCTAATAGCCAGTTCTAGCTGGTGCTCGAGAGAGGGAGTTAGTAACGTTAGGGTTTCGACTTATGAACAAGGAAGTTGAGTTGATGATAATCCCATATTTATGCATAGTTGAGAATGTGATGAGATTGAACCTCTAAACGTTTATATTATTGATTTCATACTTACTTTTACATTGCAGTGTTAATTTAATACTTAGTTGATTTAATTATTGTTTTTAATTACTTAATCATTCAACTTTGATTCTCTAGATAAAATTAGAGTTAAAGTTTGATAGTTAGTGTAGTAATAATCCCTGAGGACGATACCCGATATCTTATCAGATTATATTATAACTTAACAACGTATACTTGCGGTTTTTTCACATAACAACAGCTTCAAAGTCATCTTTTCTTCTTTAATCATCATGAGAACGCCTTTAATTACTTTCATGATCCCATCTTCTACTTGAATCTTGCAGCCAAGCTCATCTAATTGTCTTATAAACAATAGATTCTTCTTCAATCCTTTAACATGTCGTACCCCCTGGATAGTGCGAACTTTACCATCGTGCATTTTTTTTGCTTGATAGTACCAATGCCAACAATCTCCAAGGCATCATCATTCCCCATATAGACAGATCCTCCTGAGATAGGTTCATAAGTGTGAAACCATATTCTCTGAGAGGTCTTGTGCCAGGTTGCTGCTAAATCTAGCACCTAGATTTCAGCTAGTTGTTTTCTACCATCATTTGAGAAACTTGCTACACATCCTTGAGAATTTGATGATTGAGAAGCCTTACCCTTGTCATCTCCACTCTTATTTTTTAGCCAACACTCATTTTTGACGAACCATTTCTTTCCATAGTTGTAGACATTCTTACTGGTTCTTGACTTTGATCTATTCTGACTTTGACTCCCACTGAGGGCACGTTCTGTTGATCTACCCCTCCTCATGGACAAAGCCTCACCTTGCTTTGACATCACCAATCTCTTCCTTGTTCTTGTGCTTATTTTCTTCTTCAAGAATCGCAACAACTACTTGTTGTTGTAATGACCCTCACCCTTGTGTATTTTGATGATTGTAAACAACATTCTATATATGACTAATCACTTTGACTAAGTTGTCTCAATTCTAATTTGATCAATCTATTAAAGTCAACTTAAAAGTCAAAGTCAAAGCATGAAGTTGATCAAAGCAAAGAAAAATCAAGTTGTAATTTTTATTTGTAATTGCTTAGATTTGTTAGTGCTTGTTGTAACGACCCACATTCACACATGACGTCAGGGTGACGTAGATTGTCCAACTCTAGATGCTTGTGTAGGTATTTGATATGTATTATACTTGTATTTTGATCATATATGGTGTATGATTGTGTATATGTATTGTTAGAGAATATCTTTTTTAGAATGTTCATGTACAAGAAAAACAAATGAAACAATATATATATATATATATATATATATATATATATATATACATATCAAATCATTTTTTTAGATAAAATTGCGGGGCCCACCATCTTGTGCACAAAAAGGGATTTCACCCCTTAAGCTTGCCATTTCCAGCAAGGTTTGGGTTTGGATGGGAACGGGAAGAAGAAAAAAGGGGGAAATAACTTTGGGGTGCTCTTTGGCCAATTTGGGTTTCAAAAGGTTGGATTAAGGTATGAAATCTACTTTCTTTTTCAATTTTCTGGTTGTGTGGATGAATCCTAATGCATGCATATTTGTATGGATGATGTTCATGGCTGATTTGGAGATGAAATGATGTGGGTTTTGAGTTGGTGAAAACCAGATTTGTTTCCATGGTTTCCATGTTGACATCTAATTCATGGGATTTAAAGAAGAAAATAAAAACTTAATGTGGTTGTCAAGTATGCACTTGTATATGATGTTTTTGATGGGTTGCTAGTGGATTAAATCGAACCCATTTGGCTTGCATGTGTGATATGTGTTGTTGAATAATGATTCAAACTAGATTGATGTGTGATTTTTGGAGGAAAAGAGCTAATTGAAGATTGGGTAAAATCTACAAAATTTCAACAATGCATGTATTTTCATAGTTCTCGAGTTGATATTGATGCATAATTGGTGCTGTCCATTATGCAAATTTCATATGGATTTGGGTGGCTATTAATGGGGTTTTAATCCATTCGTTTGGGTTGCATGCCATTTATGTTGTGCCCATGGGGGTTTTTGATGTTTCTAGCTAAAATTACATAGGTTTGGAAGTGTATTTTAGCATGAATTTGAGTTAGAAATATAAGTTGAGAAGTTGGGTGCTTTATTGGTAAAGAAATAAAAATCTGGAAAATTGGGAAAAAATTGGTCTTGATGGAAACCCCTCATGACTTATGGTTGTTTAGATTGGAAATGGTGCTACTAGATGCTTTCTTGTGAAATTGAGTGAATTTGACATGAATATGATGAGGTTAATTGGATGGAATCATAAGTATGGGTTTATATTAAATTTATATAAATATGTGTTTGGGCATGAAATTGATCTAGAAGGTGTAAATTCATGTTGATTCAAGACATTGAGATTGGATTAGTCAAATTGGGAGTGTTTAGCTTGGTAAATTGGCTTTTCGATTAGTTGTGAGTATTTCTCATTTTATTTCTCTATTTATGGCATTGTATTTATATGAGATTGGCTTGTTGTATGATATGCATTCTATTATATATGTGCATTGTGTTTATGACCATGAAAGTGGATTTTTATGCATTGGATTTCCTTGGGTATTTTGGATTAAATACTTTGACATTGGTTGTATTTCTACTTATTTGTTCTTTGGGGAAATGTGTTCCCAGAGTCACTTAGATAAGTGCTTTGTGGAAAAGATTTTCGTTACTGAAAAGTGTAAGGGTGAAAGGATTTATGATGGATAATGAGTTGGTCTGAACCCATAGCGAAATGGGGGACGTGTAGCCATGTGTTATCCTGACGTGACCTCCTGTTGAGGCTTTTTCCATAATTTTTATGAAAATAATGCATAATTCTTATGATTAGTTTGAAAATATGTATACTATACTTCATTGTTGCATTTGTGTTTATAAATGTTATTTCAATGGCATACATGTTTTATAAATGCATTTGTGGAGATTAATGTGAGATTATTCATTGAGATAGTTGAGCTCATCCTCTTTTCCTCTATTTTCTCTGGTCCAGATTCGAAAGGAAAGGCAAGGCTTGATCGTTTGCGAGAGGCCTTCTCGTTCTTTTTGGAAGTAGGTTTTTGTGTTGGGGCCTTAGGAGTATGGTTTTGATTATTTTGTTTTTTTTAAATTTGTACATAGCTTATCACAATATATATGTATATATCACATAGATGTGTTGGTTGTAGATGGACTATATATGACATTTTGGATGTTAGATACTGTTGACTTCAAGTGGATAATTTTTAAAGATGTTGAACCATGTTTTATACAAAATTGATATGATCTTGTTATATTTATGGATGATGGATTTCAAATTCTGGTTCAATTATTTTTCTGTCATATACAGGTTGTATATTGAGTTATCCATAATGTTTAGGTATTTCCTTAAGAGGAGGCTTATCGGTGCCTCAGGTTTTGTCTTGGGGTGACATTATCTAGGTTACTATGCCTGTCGTGACATCACCCGGAGAAGGGTCGCGATAGTGCTGTAGAATTATTTCTAGGCAAGTTAGCCAAAATCATGCGTGCACTTAAAATGTTTTCAAATGATCATGATTTCAAAAGTCAACCGTTCTCAAAAAAGTCAAAGCTTTGACTTTATGTTTAAAATGACTTATCATGTATTTTGAACTTCACATTCTCTCAAATCAATCATTCTTAAATGTATTTGAATCTAAGTTTTCAAGAAAACATGTTTTGGATTTAGAAATTTTGAAGAAATTTATGTTTACATGACATGTGCACACAGAAACGCCCTCCCATTGGGAGAAGTGCGTTCCTGCTGCTCGAAAGTGAATTTTTTACTTTGGCAAGCAAAAACTCGTTTCCACTTTTCTTTCCAAAATGAGTGATTTTCACTCAAGGCACATAAACACGTTTCTTGGTTTCCACTTTTTTGGTAGAATGTGAAAAATTGCACAGCAACGCATTTCCACTTTTTCTAGTAGAATGTGGAAAATTGCACAAGAACGCGTTTTCATGCACAAGAACGCATTTGTCTTTTTGTCCAAAATTGCAATTTTCTGAAAAATACCTATGGAACGCGTTTCCACTTTATCCAAACGCGTTTCCTGCTTTTTAATGGCAATTCCGTGATTTTGAGAATGCACACTTTTGTTCTCTCATAAGCCTTGATGTATAAATGCATCACTTTACTCATTTTGAGCACCCTTTTGCAAATCTTTGAAACTTGAGCTCTAGTTTTGTTCTCCACATCTTCAAGAGAAAAATCAAGTTTCATCAGTCTTTTGCATTCATTTTGAGAGAAAAAGATTTTACAATTGTTCTTCCTTATCTTTTATTCTTGAGAGAAATCATACTTTGAGATTTATGAGATTTCTATAAGCATATTTTTTATTTTGAGCATCATTTTCATCATTTTTGAAATCAAAAATTGAAGGAGCCTTTCATTTTCAGCTTGCACATCATCTTTATCATTTGTGATTGAACTTGTACTAGGGAGGTATTCGGTTTCATTTGTAAGTTTTAGTTGAGAGTTGTTTGGTAAGAACACTCTCAATTTTTGTAACTTTAATTGTATTATTGATTGGTCAGTTAGTCAATTGAGAAAGTTTTCCTAACCGAAAAATGGTGTTTGTAACTATTTGATCCACACCCGTAAGTTGGATCAAGGTTAGTGGATTTTGGGAAAATTTTTACTGGAGAGGTCAAGTAATAAAGGTAGGTTTTGGTAAGCCAAACTACTCTAAATCCTTTGTGTTCTTTCTTTACTTTTTTGCACTTTACTTTCCTATCTTGCTTTGCCATTTTAGTTGTGAAAGGTTTTAACAAAATTTTGTTACGTCAAATTCACCCCCACTTCTTGGATTATAATTTGGGCCAACAAGTGATATCAGAACGTGTTTTCATATTAACGTTATTTAACAAGTTGTTTGAGTTAATGGCAGTGAACAATGTTGCCAAAGGTGTTTAAGGAAGTTCAATCCATAAACCGACCACCATTATTTGAAGGAGACAAATATCTTCATTGGAAGACACGTATGTGTTTCTATCTAAGAGCACAAGACATTGAAATGTCGGAGATAGTCTCAACCGGGTATGAGCACCCTACAAAGATAGAGATTGGAGTAATTGTACCTAGAAAAAGGCGTGAGTGGCTTCCAAATGAGAAAAGAAAAGAAAAACTAAATGATCAAGTCATAAACATACTCTATTGTAGTTTATCAGCGAATGAGTTCAATAAAGTAAGCACTAGTGGCACGACCAAAGAGATTTTTGATAAGTTGGAGGTCACACATGAAAGAACCGAGCAAGTCAAGGAGACTAAGTTATGTATGCTTGATGAAACATATGAAACTTTCAAGATGAAGTAAGATGAAGACAATTTTGATGCCGTTACGAGATTCACCAAGATCATTAATGAGATGAAGAACCTTGGTGAAGTGTATCCTCAAGCTAAAATGGTTGGAGAATTCCTTAGAGATTTGCCTAAGGAATGGGGTCCTAAAGTTATTGCTATTGAAGAGACAAAGAAATTGGGGTAGTATACCTTCGATGAATTTTGTGGCTCACTCATGGTGCATGAAATCAAGTTGAGAAACAAAGATTAGATCGTACCAAAGAAGGAGAACAAGATAAAGAAGGACTTGGCCTTTAATGCAAATGATGAAACAGAAGCAACATCATCGAAAGACAAAATAACCGATGATGAAGTGGCCATGTTGACTAGAAGGCTCAACTGTCTATCCAAGTAGAAAGGAAAAAATGGTTCTAGCTCAAAATTTCACAAGGGTAAGAAATTTGGAGTCAAACCAAGCAAATTGATTTGCTTCAGATGCAACAAACTGTGTCACATGAAGAGCGAGTGTCCCAACAAGAAGAAGAAGAACTTCAATTCTAAAAGGAAGGATAAAAAATTCCTAAAGGCTACTTGGGATGATTCGAGCTCGAGTGAAAGCGAAACGAACTTCGATGAAGAAAAAATGGTTATTTGCCTTATGGCAAAAATCGAGGTAAAAAATTTCTCTTTTAATTCATTTGATGATTGTGATGACTATATGATGAATCTAATTTTGATATTATCAAATGCAAATTGGATAATGAGATTAAAAAGAATGATAAGCTCAAAAAAGGTTTAAAGATAGCACATGTAGAGATTGAATCTCAACAAGATGCATTAGATACTCTCCAAATATAATTTGACTTACTTGAGAAAGAGAGAGATACACTCAAAAAGAGTGTAGATGACCTAACTTAAATTGTGAACAAATTGGCAAATGGCCAGAAACTATTTGATATGATGTTAGGACCACAATGGTATGCCTTTGAAAAGGCAGGCCTAGGATATTCTCAAGGGTCAAAGCAAAAGAGTTATAATCATTTGTTAACCATGTTGCCATTATTGCAAAAGAGAAGGGCATACTATCCTTAGATGTTCACTCAAATCCAAGAAAAGGGTAAACGTGCAGGTTGAAAATGATGTTTTACGTGATGCTAACCTTGTAGGACCCAAGGCTACTTGGGTACCAAAGTCAAATGTGTTCTATGTGGTGTAGGATGGACCACAAAGTGTGATTTGGTACCTTGATACTAGTGTTTTCAAGGCGTCAAGACGATGGCTAGGGGTTTTGCCCTGTCTAGGCAAGGCGTAGCCTAGGCGACAATAAAAATATTTATTTATAGGTCCCTGAATAATTAATTAATTATTTAGAGGTCCATGAACAGTTCATATACATAATTATATATATCTAACTATATTATATAATAAATGTTAAATTTTCATAAAATGATAAAAAACACTTCATATTAATTAAAATCAAGTCCACAAAACATTAATTCATGCCACAATACACGTTGTCCAAAAGGTTCTATAGTACAAAACTTGTGTTCACAAAAGAATGAATTTAAAATTTAAAGTTTAAAGTTCAAAGTCTTCTTGAAGATTTTCTTCATCAATATCTTCAATATTATTATCTGAATCATATTTATCAATGTCCTTGTTGTATATTTCCTCATCATCTTCTCCTTCCTCGCCTTTTTCTTCTTCTTCTTCTTCTTTTTCCTCCTCTCTTCCCTTCTTGAATGCTCCCCAATTTGTGTCCTAGATTTAGTAAAGTGACTTATTTCAATCACCACCAAGAGCTTCTTCAACTTGTTCTCATGTTAAATCTTCATATTTGTGAACTAGCTCTTGCATGTTCCCAGTAAGCTACTCGTTACAATCATCAATATCATTCAATGAAATTGGATCCAATGTCTCCCTCTTCTTAAATTGTTCTATCAATTGTTGATTGTAACTGAAATAGATTAGATCATTTATCCTGTTTTGTTCCAATCTGTTCCTTTTTTTTTTAGTGTATTTGAAATAAAAAAAAAGGTTGCAACCACCTATAATTTTAGTAAAACTAATAGAGTACAGTAAGTAATAAACATAATGAATTGACACAACTTACATGTTCAAATACACTCCAATTTCTCTCACAACCACTAGAACTGCAAGTTAAGCCAAGAATCTTGAGCACTAGCTTTTGAAGATGGGGGGTATTTTCCCCATTGATGTTCCAACAAGTAGCTACATAGCTATATTCATCATATTAGCATTTTAAAAACTTCTAGCAATAAAAATCAAAAATTGAAAAAATATCAATTAGAAAAACAAATAAACAAACAATAAGTTTTTTAAATCTGGTTGCATTGTGGTTGGAGATCGAACTGATGTTTCTCTAACAAACATGCCACCACCTTCTATATATACTCCAAGCTTTTTCTCTATAATGTCAACATGGGTTGGAGCTTCGAAAAGCTTTCCAATAACTTGAAGCATGCCTTGCATAACCTTTCCATCACAATTTAATTTATTAGCATAAAAGAATGTCAGATTTAGATAATATCCCAGTTGCATGAAGAGGTTGATGAAGTTCTGCATTCCACCTTCGGTCAATGATGTTCCGAATAGGCTTGTATCTATAAAAGTATAAATAAATGTTCATTAGTAATAGTAACTAATAAAAAAAAACTATGAAGTAATAACAAATTAAACATGTACTTTCGAGGATTTTCTTCAACACCTTTTCTTATTGCTTTCTTTGCTCTTTCCATGGCTTCATAAATATATCCCATAGGGGGTTTACTCCTTCCATCCACTAATCTCAAAACATGAACTAGTGGATTTGAAACCTTGATTGCATGCACTACCCCATTCCAAAAATCCCCTGCATAAACAATATCACTAGCTCTTTTTCCTTTTGGGTCACGAGGCCACTTGGAAGAAGTCCATTCATTACTTGCAAAAAGTCTTCTCAAAGCTTTTCTCTTTTTGTATATGCTCGTGAATGTTAGAAAAAAGGTGGCAAACCTCGTAATGGCGAACAATATCATTGTCTTGAGTATATGCCCTCGTCAAATTTAGGACGAAGCCATGATTGTAGATGAATTCAGTCAAACTAATTGCTTTCTCAATTACTTCTTTAATCCTTTGAGTCTTACCAATATCCTCTAATATTAGATCAATGCAATGAGCTGCACAAGGTGTCCAATACAAATGACGCCTTTTTTCCATTAGTAGCCTTCAAGCTACATATGTTGAAGCACTATCAGTAATGACTTGCACAACCTTATGTGGTAGGACGCATACATAGTTGTAGCGCCCTCATGTTATGTTTTATGTTTTTAAAAGGTAGGACGCTTACTTAGAAAGTAGCACCCTCATGCACTTATTTGTTTTTAAATAATGTAGGATGCTAACTGTGCATTAGCGCCCTCAGGGTTAAGTCGTATAAGTGTCAAAATAAGTCAGGACGCTTACAAGTTAGTAGCGCCCTCACTTAAGTGTTCAGCAGGACGCTTATACGTAATGAGCGCCTTCAAGGAAGAAAACAACGAAGTTGATATTATGAGTCAGGAAACTGATTATGGAATCAAAACGCTAATTCAACAATGGTCACTATTCGAACAAGTACACTACATCAGTTTAATTTTTCTGAACAGACCTTTGCACAAAGTCCTTTTCAGACTTATCAAAGATCTTCTCTGGTACGTGAATTAGGTTTTTATAAAACTTTCTTCTTTCATGAAATCTGAAAAGAACCAGAATGTTAGTGAAAATTGCAGTTGTCATTTACATATAAAATTCTAGTCGTTGTGTATAAATGTTCATATTATTTGAACTCCAAATGTCTAACGACTATGTCTCACTAAGTCTATAAATACCAACACTTAGGATTAAACAACTTGCCAATCATTTTGTATTGTGGCAATACTTTTTGAAAGTTAGTCCGCGGCAAAATGTTTTTCAAGCATCTAAACTTTCAAAGTATTTTTCACTGATACCTTTACGAATTCAAATGATTTTCATACTAAGCTTAATTTTCATTTTATATTTGAAAATATATTTGATCTAGTATCTACTCAAATTCTCAACACTGATTATTCTTGCTGAAGATAGAATTTGAAAAATAGTTCAAGATATACAGTTGTACTTGATTTCATATCTTAAGTATTGTATTAAACTATATCAATAGTTGCGTTAACTACTGATCACTAAACCATAAGTTTTCATACTTATATTCTATCTATTTTGAAAACTGTATGTTTTTTTTATTTACACTGGTCCTTTCATTTTCCTTGTCAATGTTTTATTTGGTATCATATTATTTTTGAAGAAGCACTGATTTTCATATCATATCATTCATACTTTTCGAAACTGTATTTGAGCAATACCGAACATTGAAGGGTAAAGGATTGTTAGTGTATTTCATCTTAGCATTACTTATTTCAATTTATAGATCTTTGTAATGTATTGAGCTTAATTGTAAAGTGTTATACTCAGTTAGAACCAACTTATTTAGTGTTGTAATGCTGGTGTGTTTTTGGACTGAAACAACCAGGACAAGTAAAGGTAGTTCACTTAATGATTTCAAGGTTGAAATCATGTCAAGGTTATCTCTGAACCCATAAAAGAGAAAAAGGTTCATCCTCGCCTGAAAGTAGGAAACCGGTTCATCCTAATCTCGGTAAAAGGATAAGTGTGTCCTTAACCTGAAAAGGATAGGTTATCTCTAAACCTATAAAAGAGAAAAGGGTAAGTCCTCACCTGTAAGTAGGAGATAAATTCGTCTTTAACCTGTAAAAGGATAGGTTATCTCTCAACCTGTAAAAGAGAAACCGATTCTTCCTTATCCCACAAAAAGAAAACAGTTCTTCCTTATCCTGCAAAAGGAAGATGGTTCTTCCTTATCCATTAAAATGAACATGGATTTTTCCTCATCCTGAAAAAAGGAATTACGGTTCATCCTTAGCCCGTAAAAGGATAAGTTTGTCTTTAACCTGAAAAATGACAGTTGTATAGTTTGGTTCTCACCCTAAGAAAATCAGTTAGTGGATTGAGAAAATCCTAATCGGGAGATAAGGTAGTGGACGTAGGCTTGGCTGAACCACTATAAATTATGTGTGTCACACGTTTGTAGTTTAGTCTATGTTTTAGATTATGTGCTCAATTCCAATACACTCATGTATATCACTAAGTTATTGGAAGAGATTTTTATAATTGACCATTACACCCAATTCACTCCCCTCTTGGGTGGACCAACAATTGGTATCAAAGCCAGGTTCTAGGAGAATATGGTCTGACAACCTAGAGTCTAGATCCATTGGTCAATTTGTCGAGTTCATCTTAGGTGTCTTCATATTTCGTGTCTAAGGATAGAAATCTTAGAACTCACTCTGCCACCTAGCCGTAACTTCCTGAGTATGATTATTCTTTCTCTTAACGAGACATTTCCTGTTTAATCATACTCTTCGGCGCATGACTCTATGTCATTCCTGTATTAAATGCAGACTCTGTTTTCGATGCCTATTAGCTTGCTCTACACGTTTCCTTCTCACTCCACTCTTATTTTGAGCGCGAAATCGTTCTGCATTCATCTTCTTCGTTTCATCTCCTTCTTAAACTCTCTAATGGCATCCAAAGCTCCTGAGTCTAGGAAAAGAGCTAGAGTGGAATCATCTTCCACCTCTATTGACTTACCTCTATCATTGTCTTCATCAGATGAATCTGATGAAAAGCCCTGAAAGGAAATTATTCCCAGGGAAATCCACGAATCTCCACTTCTCTCCAAAGAACCTCTGCCACCGCTTCCTTCTGCAGTTTTACTTGAGGAATAATTTGCCAAGCTTAGTGATTCTCTATCTTCCAGGGTTTAGGTTGTTCTAGACATGTTAAACGAGCACGAGAACAGACTGAAAGAGCTTGAAGCCAAGGCAAAACGTCAGAGAGATCTGATGATGGCACTGTTTGAGGAAAATGAGGAATCCCGAGCTTCAATTGAAAAGGCAATCCGTATGAGCACCGCCACTCCCATGGCTCGTAGGACCAATAGCTTTCATGAATGTCCTCGCTCCAAAGACTCTACTCCGGACTCTTCTAGGAATATCTAGAGACCTCTCTGCCAGCCTAGTCATGTTAAGCCAAATCTTCCAAATTTTGTTTTAACCATTTTTTTTGGATTGTTGTTTAAAACTCTTCTACAATACTCCTCTTTAATGTTTAAGCAGAATTTCTCTTATAATTTAATGTGTGTGTGTATACTCTGTTTAAATCCCCTGCTTCACTTTCACTCTGCACATCTCACTTCCTAGCTGTTGCAAATAGGATTTTCAGTGTGTGTATACTCTGTTATGCCTGCTTCTATGTTTGCAAAATTATTTCTGGATATTTATGTTGCATAACTATGTTGCTTTCATGAACATGATCATCTGTCATCATACTAATGTTATCTTATTCATATTTCCTGATAAACTGCATCATGATGAAATCTTACTATGACTAATGCAATTATCAGTTTGTGGCATCTTTCTAAAGATTATTCACATCTTTCATTGATATTTGTTTATAATATGTGAATATCTAACGTTGAATGTATATCATGATTATTTGCTCATCCTGAACTTATATGTGATATTTAATTATCTGATGATTAGGTCCCCAATTGCTAGTCTATGCTTTAACAATTTATCTTTGCCTATGCTAGTTCATATCATGATCATATTTGCTCTGAATTTAGAAAATCATATATATGCAAATGAGTATAGGCCATGTACACAACTCTATATCATACGCCTATATCTTGAAAAGAATATTGCCTACACTCATGATTATAATCTCTTGGCATTATTCTTTCAATGATTTCCTGACTTTGATACATCTGCTTCATATCATATCGTGTTTGCATCAAACTCATGGATATTTGACTTTTAATGAGTACATACTCTTCCAAATGCTTTCTCATTAGAACCAGTGTATCAAACAATACTTCAATTGAAATTATTTGCCTAGTTTAGGAAAATGAATGTATGTTGTTGCTAGAATGATATCTATGAAACTTAGCATATATTCAGTATGTTTAGAGTTTGATACTCATCGTATATATCTTCACATGTGTCAATATAATTTTCTATTTCACATGCCATTAATGTTGCTCTCGTATATTATATTTTGTATGCATTAATTGACTGTGATTTTTGATATCTAATAGATGTCATGTACTTCAAACTATATACTTTGCATCTTGTTAGAATCATAATTGCTAGGCCTTGCTTAATCATAAACCATTCTGCCTATGCTATAAGTATGTTGTGCTTGTTTATTTACAAATCTTAAAGCATACTCTGTGTTTGGACTGTTTCTCAAATTTATATTTATGCCAAACACTAAGGAGAATTGTTCACTGAAAATCGCAAGTGTACAGTGACAGATAGTAGTAATAACCGATGAAGATCAGGTGGTCGTCCTCTAGGATTGTTTACCTCAACAATTACCGTTTTCACTAATTTCTAACTTTATCTATCGATCAAGTTATAGAGATTCAAGTATTTCAAAATCAAATAAAACTAATTAAACTGAACGAACTATAAGAAAAATCAATATATGAGAAATGTATAGAGAATCAGTTTCACCTAACCTTTAATTATGTAATTTAAACATGCTTATTATCAAATCAATTTCTTAATTTATAAGTCAAAACCCTTGCGTCTCTAATTCCCTCTCTCAAGAGCCGAATTAAAACGTATTGTCAAAAACAAGGTTCGATCTCTCGATAAAACCTAAATTCTAAACAACCCATTAAACTCAGTGATTTTCCTACAATTTCATGAAACTTTGTAAACCTCTCGATTCTACAACGTTTTCATGTCATAATCTCCCTTTTTCAACCTAAAAAACCCTCTCTCGAGTGTTGCCTTCCAAGTCTAAACTCATTTGATTTGTGATCAAGAAACTGAAAGCATTAAGCATATGAAATCATGAATAAACTATAAAAATTTCATTGATAATAAACTAAATCTAAAATTAAACCATAATATTCAAGTTAGGATCCATATCCTCTCTAGAATTAAAAGTTAGTTCATAGTGTTGGAGAAGAAAATACAAAATAAGATAGAAAACATTGAATTCCTCTACAAAATGTGCTAGAAATACTATAATTCTTCGATACGCCTCGCTGCCAAAGCCAATCTCTGTTTCACCAGCAACCTAGCCATCTTCTCTCCTTCTCAAATGGAATCTTTGTCAAAAAACCTTTTCTTTTGATATATAATATGCGCTATATCGCTTTAGACTTGAATTGCCAAAATTGCCCAAACACAAAAGTGAAAAAACCTGCTTTTCGCAGTAGCATTGCAGCACTCGAGGGGGTAGCCCTACAGCGCTATTGCGGGAATTTTTCCATTGATTTTTAGTGTTCTAGGCGCTGCAGCGCCCTCCCAAGCGCCGTAACGCCCAAAACAACACAAGTGCACATAGTGTCTTTAGCCATTCTTCTTCCCGCGTTTCTCAGTTCTTTCGCACTTTCTTGTACACTTTTCGCACATGATCTTGGTCACTTTTCAGCATTATTTGGGCCTTGATTCACCACACTTTCAAGCTTTTATTACCAACTAAACAATACAACCATAAGTAAGTAAATCAACAAACAAAGAAAATATTAACAATTAAGATGAAACTATGATATAAAATGAACATGCTATTATGCAAATGCTACTAATAACTTTAGGAAAAATTCCTAAAAATCATATTTATTTTCCTAAACAAACCTAAAGTATTCTATTCATGAAAACAACTAAAATTAACCTCTAAAACACACAAAAACACTAAGATGCACCTGAAACACTAAATATGCAAATTAAGCCAAAACACCTAGAAATTAGTAAATATATCTACAAACCTAATAAAATTCCTACAAAATACTATGTATAAAACTCAACTCCTCAAATACCCCCAAACTTTGGACTTTGATTGTCCCGAGCAAAGGGGAAAAAAAAAACTAAACTAAACTCATGATTAACACTTCCCTTCAAAAGTCACATTCTCGCACAAATATAGACTTAACTCAACATTGTAAACACATATATGGCCTCTAAGATTACACCAAAAAGAACATTCAAATCTAGGAAGAACTTCAAGAGTATAAATTTGTCTAGAATTTCAACCCAACTCTCACCAAGTTTTGTCTTTGATTCTTTTACACATGAGTACATAGCTAATCTCATCAAACGAATCATGCAAGTCATGAACAAGAGCAAGCAAGTGTAAAATATGAGATCTTTGAATATATGGTTTAAGTTGGAATTCCATAGACAAGTCTTTCACACCACTCTCCACTAATGTAGAACACACACCATTAAAAATCAATAGGTCTTTCTTAGGTGGTAATGTAAGGCCAATATTCAAAGGTAGGGTAAAATAGGAAACATTGTAGCTCAAAACACCCTAAACACTTTGATCAATTACTAGCATCCACTACATTATATTTGAAACCAAAAAACCCCCTTTTCTTTAACACATATATCCTTTCAACTTTTCATCTTTTTCTTTCATTCAATTCCCATTCTTTGGTTTACTTTTTTTGCTTTTTTTTTTTCATCATGAATGCTACACCCCCAAACTTATTTGGTGTAACACTTTGTTTCTTCTTTTCTTTTTCAATAGAGTTCATTAGCAAACTTCTCAAATCTTTTCTTTTTTTTATTCCCTTTTTTCTCTCTTTTTTCCCATTGTTCTTCCTTCCAAATAATAACACTCCAACATGATCAAAGTGTATAAGGTACATAGGTTGAAACAAGGAATTTAAACAGATAAAGCTTAAAGTTCATAATGCATAGGTAATAAGGAAAAAACATTTAGCTCAAAATGGATACTATGGATATAATCCAAAGAAAGGTAGGCTATTTGGCTCCAACGTTTCCAAACATGGCCTAAATCATCTTCCTCATGGTGTGTTTTCTAGGATTTCGCCTCAAGTAGTGATCAAACTTGTTCTAGAATCCCTAGAGATCTAAAATAAGACTTTGCAAGCAAAAGTCCATTTCAAACAATCTTAATCTCATGATCAAAACCATGTACAATTGGTTAAGTCTCTTTAACACAACTCAGCAAAAATGGATCAAGCACACAGACATATAGTAACTCTCAACATTCTCCTATCATTTCATATCTCTAAAGTGTTCACGTGTCGTTAGCCTTCCATAAATAAGTCTAAAGTTGTAATAGAATGTGACTACCTAACCTCAACTAATGCATACTTAACTAACATACCGTGACAAAAATTCAAAACTATCCCCCAAAACTTAAAGCGAGCATTATCCTCAATGCGTGAAATAAACAAAGAAATACGACTAAGAAACACAAAGGCATATAATAGAGAGAAGTTTAGAAAACCCCCTGAACCCAAATGGGTGAAGATGCCACATAATGCATGCCATTAGTCTATCTGAAAAGCTCCACGAAGACCTCCAAAATTGCTTTAAAACCTAGAAAGGACAAGTAAACAAATCTGTCAATGCACGAAATTCAAAGCCTATACTACAATGACTAAAAACATAAAGTAAAAGAAATAATACGACTGCAAAACCGATTGGTTGCCTCCCATCTAGCACTTATTTTAGAGTCATTAGCCCGACTTTTTATTTTCTCATCAAGCTGGCTCATCAGGAAGCACCGCCTTGACATTTGTTGAATCCCTGCCGAAGTGTTCTTTTAACCGCTTATTCTTGGCTCAAAGGAGATAGCCATTTTTATGCTTGACCTCCTCTAAATGATGGTGATTGATCTTACTCTGCATGTGGTAGCCAATAGTGGTCCGTCCACACTAAGGGAGGTGGGACATCTAAACTCTCCAAATTCTCCTTATAGCAATTCAAGGCATCATTTTTTGTAGGCTTATCAATAGCCTTGAGAGGACACTCTTCACTTCTTCCCTTCACATCTATCTTGTGGCAACTATTATTCTTTTCGGGAACTTTGGGTGTATTATAAATGTTGAACATCACCTTTTCTTCGTTCACCCTCAAAGTAAGCTCGCCAAGCTTCACATCTATAAAGCTTTCCTGGTGGCAAAGAACGGTCTTCCAAGGATAAGAGGAACATCTCCCTCCTCTTCCATATCCAACACTACAAAATCCACGGGGAAGATGAATTTGTCCACCTTCACAAGTATATCTTCTATAATCCCCCAAGGATAGGTGATTGATCGGTCTGCCAGCTGCAATGACATTGTGGTGGGCTTCACCTCGCCAAGTCCAAGCTTCCTGAAAATGTACAGAGGCATTAAGTTAATGCTAGCGCCTAAATCACAAAACACATTATCAAAAGAAGAAGAACCAATGGCACAAGGGATAGTAAAACACCTTAGATCCTTGAGTTTCTAGGGTAGGTTCTTCTGTATGATGGCACTGCATTCCTCTATGAGCTTGACAATCTCAAATTCTTCTAACTTTCTCTTTTTCTTCATCACATCCTTCATGAATCCTACATAATTAGGCATCTGCTCCAGTGCATCGACAAAAGGAGTATTGATGTGAATTTTCTTGAAAATGTCTAAGAATTTTTCAAACTGATCATCCAGCTTATTCTTTGCAAAACATTGGGGAAAGGGCAATGGAGGTTTAAGAATAGGTGGGTTGTCCAGAAAAATGATACGGCCCAAAACTTAGTCATTCTTCTTCGCTTCTTTCTCTGTCTCAATGACAACTTCTTTGCCATTATTCAAACTTTTCTCTTCTTGTACTTCTCCTTGCATAGGTGAAGATGAAGAAAGAATAGATGGTGAAGAACCACTTTCAACTTCTTTACCACTTCTCAGTTTTATGGTCATACATTGCTCTTTTGGGTTCACTTGAGGGTTGCTAGGAAAGGTGTTGTTGTTTTGTTGTGCACTCATTTGTGTAGCCACTTGCTCAATTTGAGTCTCCAAGTTCTTAACAGAAACCCAAGTTGCTCACTTGAATTATCACTTGACTCATGGAACTCATTTGATTAGCCATGTGAGCCACTAATTCATCCAACTTTGTTTCATTATTGGTGAACTTCTTGTTTGACTCATTAAGAAAGTTGGTCATTGCTTCTTCCATATTTGATTTCTTCTCTTGGGCTATATTCTGAAACCCCGGCAGTTGCAACACATTTCTATTATTAGAATAGGAAAATTTTTCATGATTCCTAACCCCTGGATGGTAATGGTTTGGGACTTGAGCATTGCTCCTATAGTTGTATCCCTGGTTATTGAAGTAATTTGCTTGTTCTTCAATGGTTCCTCCACCCAAAAATCCCTGCTAGTTGCCGCTACTTTTTCTATTGAAGTTTTTGCACCTTGTAACAAAGCTATTTGATTGGACAGTGTGTATAGCTGTGCCGAAATTACAGTCATCGAATCAAGCTCAAGCACTCCAGCAACTTCTCTGACTAGGGGCTTCATATGTGTTGGAAGCCATCTCTTCCAATAAATTAAGAGCTCCGTCAGCCGTCTTACTCATAATAGTGCCACCAGCTGCGGTATCTTCCAAAGTGCGTGTGGCAATTGTCATCCCATTATAAAATATTTGAAGTTGCATCCACATTTGAAAGCCGTGTTGTGGACACTTCCTCAACAATTCCTTGAACCGTTCCCACGCCTCATATAGTAACTCATTCTCCAATTGGTTAAATTGACAAATCTCTGCTCGTAGTTAAGCCGTCTTTGCCGGTGGGAAATACTTTGAAGAAATTTTTGTATCAATTCTTCCCATGTGGCAACACTCCTAGGTTGCAAGCCTTGCAACCATGACTATGCCTTGTCCCTCAAAGAAAATTGGAACAATCTTAGGTGAATCACATATTCAGCCACGCCATTGATCTTGACCATATCGCACTTCTCCAAGAATGATTGTATATGAATCATTGGATCTTCTATTGGAGAGCCCCCGTATTGATGTTGTTGAACCATTATGATTAACGCCGGCTTCAACTCGAAATTGTTTGCAGCAATAGGTGTTCTTACTATCCTGGAGTAATTATCATGGATGACGAGCTTGAAGTAGTCCCGAAGAAGACGTTGATTATTTTCAGGCTCTATTGCCTCTTGCTTCACTCTTCTTTCTCTCCACCTTTGTCCCAAAGTGCGCTCAATCTCAGGATCCAATGGTACTAATTCAACACTTCTGGAACGTCGCATATACTTTAATCAATCCTTCAAAAAAAAAACAAAGAAACAAATTCAGAAAATTCAGAAAAACAATACTAGATTAAAATAAAAATCAATTACTAACGATATTGATGAAACTAAAGTGAACAATCCCCAGCACCGACGCCAAAAACTCGTTCACTGAAAACTGCAAGTGTACGGTGACAGATAGTAGTAATAACCAATGAAGATCGGGTTGTCGTCCTCTGAGACTATTTACCTCAACAATTACCATTTTCACTAATTTTTAACTTTATCTGGCAATCATGTTATAGAGATTCAAGTATTTAAAAATCAAATAAAACTAATTAAACTAAACGAACTATGAGAAAAATCAATATATGAGAAATGTCTAAAGAATCAATTTCACCTTACCTTCAATTATGTAATTTAAACATGCTTATTATCAAATCAATTTAAATTTATAAGTCAAAACCCTTGCATCTCTAATTCCCTCTCTCGAGTGCCGAATTAGAACGTATTGTCAAAAACAAGGTTCGATCTCTCGATAAAACCTAAATTCTAAACAACCCATTAAACTCCTTGATTTTCCTACAACTTCATGAAACTTTGTAAACCTCTCGATTCTACAACATTTTCATGTCATAATCTCCCTTTTCCAACCTAGAAAACCCTCTCTCGAATGTCGCCTTCCAAGTCTAAACTCATTCGATTTGTGATCAAGAAACTGAAAGCATAAAGCATATGAAATCATGAATAAACTATAGAAATTTCAATGATAATAAACTAAATCTAAAATTAAACAATAATATTCAAGTTAGGATCCATATCCTGTCTAGAATTAAAATTTAGTTCATAATGTTGGAGAAGAAAATAAATAATAAAATAGAAAACATTGAATTCCTCTACAAAATGTGCTAGAAATACTGTAATTCTTCGATCAGCCTCGCTGCCAAAGACAATCTCCATTTCACCAGCAACCTAGCCATCTTCTTTCTTTCTCTAATGGAATCCTCGTCAAAAACCTTTTCTTGTGATATATAATATGTCCTATTTTGCTTAAGACTTGAATTGCCAAAATTTCCTAAACACAAAGGTGAAAAAACATGATTTTCACAGTAGCGCTGCATCACTCGAGGTGGTAGCCCTGCAGTGCTACTGCAGGAATTTTTCCACTGATTTTCAGTGTTCTGGGCGCTGCAACACCCTCCCCAAGCGTTGTAGAGCCTAGAACAACCAAGTGCACTTGTCCTTAGCCATTCTTCTTCTTGTGTTTCTCCATTCTTTCGCACTTTCTTGTACAGTTTTCGCACATGATCTTGGTCACTTTTCACTATCATTTGGGCCTTGATTCACCACACTTTCAAGCTTTTATTACCTACTAAACAAAACAACCATAAGTAAGTAAATCAACAAACTAACAAAATATTAACAATTAAGATGAAACTACGATATAAAATGAACATGCTATTATGCAAATGCTACTAATAACTTTAGAAAAATTCCTAAAAATTATATTTATTTTCCTAAACAAACCTAAAGTATTTTATTCATGAAAACAACTAAAATTAACCTCTAAAACACACAAAACACTAAGATGCACCTGAAACACTAAATATGCAAATTAAGCCAAAACACCTAGAAATTAGTAAAATATATCTACAAACCTAATAAAATTCCTACAAAATACTATGTATAAAACTCAATTCATCAAGAATAATTGCCCACAATTAAAAATTCTTTATGAATTTATCTTTCGGCAATTCTTTCTCATTCCCTATGATTACGATTCTTGACTACGTTTTTGTGAAATTATTTCAAATCTTAAAGCCTATGAATAAGTCCAACTATTTCTCATTGTGCTTAAAAAGAAGATCTTTTTTCTCACGTGATTCCAATATAGTAGACCTTACGCATTCTCATGTACCTAATTCTAACACATTTTCATAAATCATCTTGAGGGTGAATGCACAAAGTAAGGGGGAGTCTGCATGTAAGGGGGAGCTTCGATACTCTTCTACGTTACAAGGGGAGATCTTACTCTTTTTTCTTCACTTTTCGATGATATCAAAAAGGGGAGAAGAAAAATAAGAGGAATAGATGGAGGAAAAGAAATCTACATTAATCTTTTTACTTAAGCATTTAATTTTTTGATTTTTTTTTCATCTTTCGACTTGTTTGTCATCATCAAAAAGGGGGAGATTGTTAACCTATGCGGTTCATCACTTAGCTCGTCCCTAAATATACAGTGATGAAGTATGTTTTGATGATCACAAACAAAGTACTTTTCAGTGCTAACGAGCGTTTATCAAGAACTTATCAAAGTACCTCAGGAAAAGCAAAAAGCCAAAGAATGACTCGATCAAGAAACTCAAGATCATATCCAACGGTCAAGTTCGCTTCAACCAAAGAACATCAACGATCACATCATGATTCCAAGATCACTTCACTCGATCAACGTTCAAGACATTCAACCTCAGCGCGAAGCTATTGAAGATCTCATAATAAAGAGTTGGATTTAAAGATTGTAAAAAGTTGGGAAATACACAGTATTTAGGGTATATCTTTCTCTAATCGTTATTGCTTAAACATTTTCCAAAACCATGCACAAACCACGTGAATATTTGCATGCGTTGATCATATGTTTTACAATATTTCAAATAATTTAATATTCTATATTTAATTTGAAATTTACCTAGTTTTTATTCTCATTTATTGAATATTTAATCCTGAGTCAAAACTGTTTTTAAATAGTCTTTCAGGATGCTAATGATTTAGCTGCGCTATCTTGAACTTGTTAAGTCAGGACGCTGATGACCCATTAGGACACTGATAACATTCAAGGTTGAATTGAACTGGTTAATTAGGAAGCTTACTTGTATAGTAGCAGCCTCCCTCTTAGTCACCCGCTAAAGTCGTCAGGACGCTGACTAAGCATCAAATCACTAAAATATTTCTTAAGTTCTTCGAAGAATGTATCTTTGAGGGCGCTGATAGTTATAAGTTGATTAAACTATCAGGACGCTACCTGGATACGAGCGCCCTAACCTTTGGGAATCAACTTAGGAACTTTCAGGACGCTGATTGTCCTTCAGCGTGCTTGTGTTCAGTTTCAAATGTTTTTAATGTGGTAGGACGCTTACATAGTTGTAGCGCCCTCATGTTATGTTTTATGTTTTTAAAAGGTAGGACGCCTACTCGAAAAGTAGCGCCCTCATGCACTTATTTGTTTTTAAATGACACAGGATGCTAACTATGCATTAGCGCGTTCAGGGTTAAGTCGTTTAAGTGTCAAAGTAAGTCAGGACGCTTACAACTCAGAAGCACCCTCACTTAAGTGTTCAGCAAGACGCTTATACGTAATGAGCGGCCTCAAGGAACAAAACGACAAAGTTGATAGCAGGACACTGATTATATGGAATCAGAATGCTAATTCAACAACCGTCACTGTTCGAACAAGTACACTACATCAGTTTAATTTTTCAGAACAGATCTTTGCAGAGAGTCCTTTTCAGAATTATCAGCAATCTTCTCCGATACATGAATTAAGTTTTTATAAGACTTTCCTCTTTCATGAAATCTGAAAAGAACTAGAATGTTAGAGAAAATTGTCGTTGCCATTTTCATATAACATTCTAGCCGTTGTGTTTAAACGTTCCTATTATTTGAACTTGAAATGTCCAACGGCTATGTCCCACTAAGTCTATAAATACCAACACTTAGGATCAAACATCTTGCCAATCATTTTATATTGTGCCAATACTTTTTGAAAGTTAGTCTGTGTCAAAATATTTTTTAAGCATCTAAACTTTCAAAGTATTTTTCACTCAAATGATTTTCATATTGAGCTTAATTTTCATTCTATATTTGAAAATCTATTTGAATTGGTATCTACTCAAATTCTCAGCACTGATTCATACTTGGTATCATTCTTGCTGAAGATAGAATTTGAGAAATAGTTCAAGATATACAGTTTTGCTTGATTTCATATCTTAAGTACTATATTGAACTATATTTGTAGTTGCGTTAACTATTGATCACTGAACCAGAAGTTTTCATACTTATATTTTATCTATTTTGAAAATTGTCTGTGTCTTTGATTTACACTGGTCCTGTCATTTTCTAAGTCAATGTTTTATTTGGTATCATATTATTTTTGAAGAAGCACTGATTTTCATATCATATCATTCATACTTTTCGAAACTGCACTTGAGCAATACCGAACATTGAAAGGTAAAGGACTGTTAGTGTATTTCATCTTAGCATTTCTTATTTCAATTTATCCATATTTGTAATGCTATGTACTGAGCTTAATTGTAAAATGTTCCACTAAGTTTTAACGAACTTTTTTAGTGTTGTAATGCTGGTGTGTTTTTGGACTGAAACAACCAGAACAAGCGAAGGTAGTTCACTTAATAATTTCAGGGTTGAAATCATGTCAAGGTTATCCCTGAACCCGTAAAAGAGAAAAAGGTTCATCCTCGCCTATAAGTATAACACCGGTTCATCCTAATCCCATAAAAGGATAGGTGTGTCCTTAACTTGAAAAATGGTAGGTTATCTTTGAACCTGTAAAAAAGAAAAAGGTAAATCATCACCTGTAAGTAGGAGATTGGTTCATCCTTAACCTGTTAAAGGATAGGTTATCTCTCAACCTGTAATAGAGAAACCGGTTCTTCTTTATCCCGCAATAGGAAGATGGTTTTTCCTTATCCATTAAAAGGAACATGGGTTTTTCCTCATCCTAGAGAAAGGAATTATGGTTCATCCTTAGCCCGTAAAAGGATAGGTTTGCCTTTAACCTGAAAAGGGGCAGTCATACGGTTTGGTTCTCACCAGTAAGAGAATCAGTTAGTGAACTGAGAAAATCCTAATCGGGAGATAAGGTAGTGGACGTAGGCTTGGCTGAACCACTATAAGTTATGTGTGTCACACATTTGCGTTTTAGTCTATGTTTTAGATTGTGTGCGCAATTCCAATACACTCATGTATATCACTAAGTTATTGGAAGAGATTTTTATAATTGACCATCACACCCAATTCCAGGACACTAATTCAACAACTGTCACTGTTCTAATAAGTACACTATATAAGTTTACTTTTTCAGAACGGACCTTTGCACATAGTCCTTTTCAGACTTATCAGAGATCTTCTATAATACATGAAATAAGTTTTTCTAAAACTTTCCTTTTTCATAAAATCTGAAAAGAACCAGAATGTTAGTGAAAATTGCAGTTGTCATTTTCATATAACATTCTAGTCGTTGTGTGTAAACGTTCATATTATTTCAACTTCAAATGTCTAACGGCTATGTCCCACTAAGTCTATAAATACCAGCACTTAGGATCAAACAACTCGCCGATAATTCTTATTATGCCAATACTTTCTAAAAGTTAGTCTGTGTCGAAATTTTATTCAAACATCTAAACTTTCAAAGTATTTTTCACTGATACCTTTATGTCTTTAAAAGAATTTCATACTGAGCTTTATTTTCATTCTATCTTTTGAAAATCTATTTGATTTGGTATCTACTCAAATTCTCAACACTGATTCATACTTGACATCATTCTTGCTGAAGATAAAATTTGAGAAATAGTTCATGAGAAATACAATTGTACTTGATTTCATATCTTAAGTATTGTATTGAACTATGTCAGTAGCTGAATTAACTACTGATCACCGAACCATAAGTTTTCATACTTATATTCTATCTATTTTGAAAATTGTCTGTGTTTTTTATTTACACTGGTCCTTTCATTTTCAAGTCAATGTTTATTTGGTATCATATTATTTTCAAAGAAGCACTGATTTTCATATCACATCATTCATGTTTTTTGAAACTGCACTTGAGCAATACGGAACATTGAAAGGTAAATGACTGTAAGTGTATTTCATCTTAGCATTACGTATTCATATTTCATATCTTTGTAATCCTATGTACTAAGCTTAATTATAAAGTGTTCTACTCAGTTAGAACCAACATTATCTTGTGTTGTAATGTTGGTGTGTTTCTAGATCGAAACAAGAAAGACAAGTGAATGTAGTTCACTTAATGATTTCAAGATTGAAATCATGTTAAGGTTATCTCTGAACCTGTAAAAGAGAAAAAGGTTCATCCTCACTTGTAAATAGGAAATCGGTTCGTCCTCATCCCGCAAAAGGATAGGTGTGTCCTTAACCTGAAAAAGGATAAGTTATCTCTTAACCTGTAAAAGAGAAACGGTTCTTCCTTATCCCGTAAAAGGAACATGGATTTTTTCTCATCGTGAAAAAATGAAATACGGTTCATTCTTACCCCAGAAAAGGATTGGTTTTCTTTTAACCTGTAAAAGGGCAGTTGTAGCGGTTTGATTCTCACCCGTAAGAGAATCAGTTAGTGGATTGACAAAATCTTAATCAGGAGATTAGGTAGTAGATGTAGGCTTGGCCGAGCCACTATAAATCTTGTGTGTCTCACGTTTGCAAGTTAGTCTGAGTTCTATTTTTGCATTCAATTCCAATACACTCATGTATATCACTAAGTTATTGGAAGAGCAATTTAAATTGACCATCACACCCAATTCACCCCCCTTTTGGGTGGACCAACAGTCTTTTTGTTCTTTGAGGGTGCTCTTGCACCATAAGCATCCTGCTGAACAGTGAAGTGAGGGCGCTACTTGATCCTAAGCGTCCTAACTTTCTTATCGATTGAAAATGAGTAAAAGCTATGAGGGCACTAAACAACAGTTAGCATCCTGCTTTGTTTTAGCGTACTAAGAGTCACGAGGGCGCTAAAAAGTTTAAGCGTCTTGAAGTTTTAAAACACGAAAACTATAAGGGTGCTACTAACGACTAAGCGTCCTGAAGTTTTAAAATATTTTAAAACAACTGAAAAACATAAAGGCGTTGCTAGGTGATGAGCATTCTGATGTTTTAAATTTTATAAAAACGTTAAGTACGCTGAAGAACAATCAGCGTCCTGAGAGTTACTAAGTTGGTTCTTAAGTGACGACGCTCCTGTTTAAGTAACGTCCTGAACATTTTCCAAGTTATAACTATCAGCGTCCTTAAAGATTAAATCATTAAAAGCTCAAAAAACAACAAGCGAGCTGATGTAGAATCAACATCCTGACAAGTTCGCTGGTTGACTTAATGAGGGCACTACAAATGAAGTTGTGGGCCCAGATATGTCCAAGAGGGAGGTGGATTGGACACTTAGCAGATTTTAACCTTTCTCAAAATTGTGCGGAATAATGAAAGTAGATTAAACAAAGTATAACAATCAAATACAACAAACATAAATGAAACAATGCATGCAAGATTTATAGTGGTTCGACCGTGCCTACATCAACTACCTAACTTGCTCAGTTAGGATTTGTACAAACTCTACTATGGACCTTCTTACCGGTGAAAATCAAACCGGTACATTTTTTCAACTTACGAGTGTGAGAGGACCGTTTCTCAACTATGAGCAACATTTGCTCTTGCCCAATGACTAACTAGTCACTGCAGATTAAAGACAAGATGAAGTATGATTCCCTTTATTTAGAATCAAATAGATACTTACAAAGCTTTGGATTGAACCTTCTGTGATCACAGATTTAGCAAAATATGTATGATAAAGTTTATGCTGAAAGCAGGGTCAAAGAGCTTTTGTCTTCTTCAGTGGGTTTTCAAAATAATGAAGATGAAGATCAATCAACCCAGAAGACTTGAATTTTTCCTTCAAAAGATCGTAAGATCAAGCACAAGTGAAAGAAGACTTTCAAAAAGTGTTTTAGCACAAACGAAAACTGTTAATACGTTTTGAATGAATATCAGTTTCGTATTTCATTAGTTGTTTTTCTGCTCTAAGGCAGCACGTATATATAAGAATAACAGAGATGCAATGGACTTGGTAATTTTGGCGCTCTAAGTTATTTCAAATATAACGTTAACATTATTTCCCGTAGTGGATCGATTCAGCTCAATGCATATTACGACGATAGAACCTGAATCATCAGATTTTTTCATGAAAGTGGAATGTTCTGACGAAGTTTTTAGAACGTTTAAAAAGTTCTGAAAAAGTTGTTGTACGATTTTGAAAAGTTCTGAAAAGTATTCATACGTTTCTTAAAAGGTTAACAAAAAATATATTTTCTGTCGTTTTGTTCCTTTGAGGACGCTCATAGAACATCCGCGTCCTACTGAACAATGAAGTGAGGGCGCTACTAAATAGTAAGCGTTCTGACTTACTTTGACAATTGAACGACTCAAATTGTGAGGATGCTACTTCGCAGTAAGCGTCCTGCTTTGTTTTAAAACATTTGAAACATGAGGGCGCTACTCAAGAGTACTGTCTTGAACTATTAAAAACAGTCTTAAAACAATGTTAAGTGTGTTGACGGACGGTAAGCATCCTGAAAGTTATTTAAGTTGATTCTCAAGATAAGGGCGCTCCAACACAAGTAGCGTCCTAAAAATTTATTCAACTTATAACTTATCAACGTCCTTAAAGATAGAAATCACTTAAAGATAAAAAGATCTTTCAGCGAGCTGAAAGTAAGTCAGCGTCCTGACACTCTCAAACCTTGATAAAAGAAAGGTCCCTACTAACAAGTAAGCCTCCATATTAATCAATTCAATTCAACCTTGAGCGTCTTAACATTTTATCAGCGTCTTGACTTATCAAGTCCAGGAAGGCGTTGCTAAAACATCAGCGTCCTGAAAGACTTTATAAAAGTGATTTTTGATTTCTCGATTAAAACACGATGAAACATAAAGTATCCGGATTAAATCGAATATGCAACCGATCGATTAAAATATGTAGGCATGTATATTGATGAATCATATGACATAGAAGGTCCTACAACCTATCATAATCTAATCATACAACTAAACATCTTCAAACGATCATGGTCTTCAAGAAGATCTTTTAATACGTTCGCCATGCATCATTGAATCTTTGAAACCTTCAAGTAAGATTAAATATGTCATATGTGCAGTAATATCATAAACAAAATGTAGTTTTGT
Source organism: Paratinospora sagittata (assembly GCA_035771175.1). Classification (NCBI taxonomy): domain Eukaryota; kingdom Viridiplantae; phylum Streptophyta; class Magnoliopsida; order Ranunculales; family Menispermaceae; genus Paratinospora; species Paratinospora sagittata. Next base: position 26,025,444 of record CM069595.1, read on the forward strand.
AATCATCAAAATCCTTCATAATAGGGACATATTCTCATAAGGGACATGAGGATAATTGGTTCAACAATCTTCCCCTTTTTGATGATTTCAAACACATTACTGCAGGCTTTGAAGCAACCTAATAAAATGATGTGTGTATGCATGAGATGCAGTACTAATGTTCCTTGTTTCATATGATATGAGTGTATTACCAAGGAATGTACTTAAAATATCACTAAGACTCCCCCTTAGTGTTAAACTCCCCCTGAGTTTATGATGCTTCAATGATAGTATTTTCTTCCCCTTTTGAAATATCAAAAAGAGTAAAGTAGCATGAAATATACCTCCCCATATAGAGGTAAGCATCAAAGTATCACAGATCGATCTCAGAGAAGATCCCAAGCTCTCTGCGAATTTGAACAAATTGGTCTTTTGGTAAGGCTTTAGTAAATATATTAGCCAGTTGTTCTTTGGTGCCAATATGATATAATATGACTTCTCCATTTTGCACATGATCCCGTAACAAGTGATGTCTTATTTGAATATGCTTAGTTCGGGAGTGCAATATAGGATTTTTAGATATGTTAATAGCACTAGTATTATCACACCGAATTTCAGCACATTGAATAAATATTTGATAATCCTGAAGTTGTTGTTTCATGTACAGAACCTGAGAACAACAACTTCCAACTGCAACATATTCTGCTTCAGTTGTGGATAATGCCACAGAATGTTATTTCTTGCAAAACCAAGAAATCAAAGAATTTCCAAGTAAGTGACAAAATCCAGAGGTACTTTTCCTATCAGTTAGACTACCAACATAGTCGGAGTCTACATAACTTATGAGATCAAAAGTAGTACCTTTGGAATACCAAAGTCCTAAGTGTGTTGTGCCATTTATGTATTTGAATATTCGTTTGACACACTTTATTCTTTAGGTTCAGATTGAAATCTTGCACAAAGACAGACATTGAACATGATATCAGGTCGACTTGCTGTTAAGAAAAAAGACTTCAAATCATGCTTCTATAAAGTTTTGAATCAATTGATTTACCTTTTTCATCCTTATCTAATTTGATTGTAGAGGTAAAGGGAGTATCAATCGATTTCAAATCATGCATTTGAAACTTTTTAACCATTTCCTTCGTATACTTTGATTGGCTTATGAAGGTGCCTTTCGACATTTTCTTAATTTGTACGCCGAAAAAGTATGTAAGTTCTCCCATCATACTCATTTCAAATTCCTTCCGCATTAATTTAGAAAGCTCATCATATAGTTCTTTGTTCGATGCACCAAAAATGATGTCATCCACATAAATTTGAACAATAAGCATATTGTCATTGTGATGTTTGATAAACAAAGTTGGATCAAGTTTTCCTCTTTGAAACTTATGATCTAAAAGAAATGAACTCAGTCGATCATACCAAGCTCTTGGAGCTTGTCTTAATCCATATAAGGCTTTGTGAAGTTTGAATACATATTCCGGGTCTTGAGCATCCTCAAACCCTGGAGGTTGTTCCACATATACCTCTTCGTTGATGTATCCATTTAGAAAAGTACTATTTACATCCATTTGGTATAAGGGAAAATCCTTGTAACAAGCATAGGCAAGTAACATTCTTATTGGTTCTAATCTTGCTACTGGGGCAAAGGCTTCTTTGAAGTCTATGCCTTCTTCTTGGTTGTACCCTTGTGCAACCAATCTAGCCTTATTGCGGACAATGATACCTTGTTCATTCTTTTTGTTTCTAAAGATCCATTTGGTTCCTATAACAGATTGATGAAAAGGTCTAGGAACTAATTCCCATACTTTGTTTAGCACAAAGTGTCCTAGTTCTTCTTGCATAGCAAGAATCTAATTTTCATCTTTGGTTCAAATTGTCATACAAAAGCAACAAGCTCCTGATCTTTTTGAATTGAAGCTCTAGTGGATACACCCTTTCGTGGATCTCCTAAAATTTGATCTTGGGAAAGACCTTGAAGCAGTCTAGAGTTTTTAGAAGATTCTAAAAAAGGTTCATGCTCAAGATCTATAACCTTGGTTGTCTTGGGTTCATCGCCATCAAAATTTAATTGCTTAAATTCGTCCTCAAGACTTTTCTTATTAACACTTTCATCAAAATTTATATGAATTGATTATTCTACAGTTTGATTAGATTTGTTGAAGACTCTGTAGGCTCTATTGTGAGAAGAATATCCTAAGAATATTCTTATGTTTGATTTAAGTTCAAACTTATCTAAATTGTCTTTATCATTGAGAATAAAACATTTACATCTGAATACTCGGAAGTAATTGATGTTGGGTGCTCTACCCTTCCATAGTTCATATGGAGTTTTATTCAAATATTTTCTAAACAGAACTCGGTTCATCACATAGCAGGCAAAGTTTATAGCTTCACCCCAAAAATGATTTGCAGTGTTATACTCATTGAGCATGGTTCTACACATCTCCTGCAGTGTTTTATTCTTTCTCTCAACTACACCATTTTGCTGTGGTGTCCTAGGGGCTGATAGATGATGAGTGTAACCTTGATTGTTACAAAATTCTTCGAGATTTTTATTGACAAATTCACCACCTCTATCACTCTTAATTATGTTGATTTTGTGACCCTTTTCATTTTCGACTCTTTTATAGAATTTTATAAATGTTTCACAAGCATCAGATTTATGAACAAATAGAAATACTCATGTGAATCGAGTAAAGTCATCAACAATCACAAACACATATGATTTACCACCTAAGCTTTGAGTTTTGGTTGGTCCGAAAAGATCCATGTGAATCAATTCGAGAGCTCTAGAGGTTGATTGATGCCTCTTGCTCTTAAATGGTGATCGGGTATGCTTACCAAGTTGACATGGTTCACAAACCTTGTCCTTTGAGTAAGTTCCTTTCGGGATACCGTTCACAAGATCATGTTTGACAATTCTAAATATGTTATCCATATTAACACGAGCTAATCTCCTATGCCATAGCCATGCATCATTACAAGAGGTAGCACTTAAACATGCTACATTTTGTTTCTTCATGTCATTAAAGTTTGTGCAATACACATTCTTAATTCTAGATGCCATGAATGCAACAGTTTTATCAGCATGATTGACAATGCACTTATTTTCCTCAAATGAAATGTCATAACCCTTGTCACAAAATTGACTTATGCTCAACAGATTATGTTTTAGCCCTTTAACATAAAGTACATCAGATACGGATAGAGAATCGTTACCAATAGATCCAATGCCTTCAATATCACCTTTGTTATCGTCTCTGAAGGTCACCTTTCCTCCTTTCTTCTTTTCAAGGCTTAGGAAGTTAGATCTATCTCCAGACATGTGCCTTGAACAACTACTGTCTAGATACCATATATCTTCATTTTTGCACATTTACACAACATAAAATATTTCTGAGTTTGGTACCCATGGTTGTTTGGGTCCATGCATGTTAGCATCAGTAAGAACAGATTTCTCAATCCATGCATATTTTCTTTTCTTTTTACGTAAGACATTGCATCTAAGTATTGTATGACCTTTCCTATGACATTTGTTGCATATTGGTCTTTTGGTCAGTACGGTATCGTATTCCTTTTGTTTAGACCTATGAGTGTAGCCTAAGCAAGTCTTGTCGAACACACATTTTTCATATCAAATTTCTTTTAACTATTTGTGAATTTAATCACTATGCAGTTCAGGACTTCCTTTTCCTTTCTAAGGGTTTCATTTTCATTTTTTAATTTCCCAACAACTTTCTTAAGTTGTTCATTGTCTAGAAACATTTCATCTAGCACTTCTTGTTGGAATTTTATTTCCTCAAGAGCTTCTTCAAGACTATGCTTGAGCTTCTCATTTTTCTTGGTCTCTTTACTAAGTTTTGTCTTAAGTTCCTGAATATGAGCATAGAGCTCATTAAGTTTGTCAATGGGTTCATATTTTACCTCGGTGCTTGCCATTAAACATAGTGTTGCAGTGTGATCTAAATCCGCTTCATCTTCGCTTAAACTTGAATCATCTCATGTAGCTTTGAGAACTTTCTTGTCCTTTTTTATATGAGCTTGAGTTCTTTTTATATTTAGTGGGACATTCGCTCTTTACATGACCTGGTTTGTTACAGCCGTAACAAATTAACTCTACAAGTTTAGACTCGGGTTATTTCCTTTGTGAAACCTTGAGTAAGAGTTATTCTTACTCTTTCTCCTAAGTAACTTGTTGAACTTTCTACACAACATAGCCAAGTCATCTTCTGAGTCTGAATCATTTTCAGGATCAGTTTCAACATTAAGGGCAATAGATTTCTTTCCTTTTTCCTTAACTTTGATTGGGCTCATCTTATCTTTTAACTTCATTTCATGAACCATCAATGAACCACATAGTTCATTAAAAGTTAAAAGTATATTCAGCCAGATTCTTGGCTTCTTCAATGGCTATGGCCTTGGGTTCCCATGCTCTGGGTAGGCCTCCTAGAAACTTTATAACAGTTTCTTCTAGGTCATAGATTTTTCCTAGGTTCTTCATCTCATTGATGTTTGTTGTAAACCGAGCAATAGCCTCTGCTATCGAGTCAATTTCCTTCATCCTATAGGTCTCATATTTTTTAACTAACAGTTGGAGCTTTGCCTTTTTAACTTGCAAAGTTTTTTCGTGGGTGAGCTCTAACACTTTCCAAATTTTCTTTGCGGTTTCACACGCAGTAACTCTATTGAACTCTTCGACTGATAAACTGCAAAACAAAATGTTTACAGCTTGGTTATTCAATGGTTCTCTTTTCTTTTCCTTGGTACTCCATTCTTCTATTTCCTTTGGGACAGTAGCACCGTCAACTATTTTAGTAGGCGTTGGACAACCGTATGTCACAACATCCCACATCTCTAGATCTTGGACTTTAAGGTAGTACCTAATCTTAGTTTTCCAGCGTGAATAATTTTCTCCCTTCAACAATGGTGGTCGGTTGGTAGAGTTTCCTTCACCTGAGAGATAAGTACTTCTTTCGATTTGTCCTGTCATACTTAATCAAAGATGGTTAGATACTTTGACGGTTAACCTGCTCTGATACCAATTATTGGCCCAGATATGTCCAAAAGGGGGGTGAATTAGACACTTAGCAGATTTTAACCTTTCTTAAAATTGTGTGAAATAATGAAAGCAGATTAAACAAAGTATAGCAATCAAATACAAAAAAATGTTAATGAAACAGTGCAAGCAAGATTTATAGTGGTTCGGTCGTGCCTACATCAACTACCTAACCTCCTCAGTTAGGATTTGTTCCAACTCCACTATGGACCTTCTTACGGGTGAAGATCAAACCGGTACATTTTCTCAACTTACGGGTGTGAGAGGACTGTTTCTCAACTATGAACAACATTTGCTCTTGGCCAGTAACTAACCAATAACTGTAGATTCCATACAAGATGAAGTATAATTCCCTTTACTTAAAATCAAAGTGATACTTACTAAGCTTTGGATTGAATCTTTTGTGATCACAGATTCAACAAAATATGTATGAAGAAGTTTATACTGAAAGTAGGTTCAAAGAGTTTTTGTCTTCTTCAGTGGGTTTTCAAAATAATGAAGATGAAGATCAATCAACCTAGAAGACTTGAAGTTTTTCTTTCAAAAGATCATAAGATCAAGCACAAGTAAAAGAAGACTAACTTTTGAAAAGTGTTTTAGCACAAACGAAAATTGTTAATACGTTTTGAATGAATATCAGTTTCTTATTTCATTAGTTGTTTTTCTACTCTAAGGCAAAACGTATATATAGGAATAACAGAGACACAATGGACTTGGTAATTTTGGAGCTCTAAGTTATTTCAAATATAACGTTAACATTCTTTCCAGTAATGGATCGATTCAGCTCAATGCATATTACGGCGATAGCACCTGAATCATCTGATTCTTTCATGAAAGAGCAATGTTCTGACGAAGTTTTGAAAAAGTTGTTGTACGACTCTGAAAAGTTCTGAAAAGTATTCGTACGTTTCTAAAAAGGTTAACAATTCCTTTGAGGGCGCTCATAGAACAACAGCGTCCTACTAAACAATGAAGTGCAGACGCTACTAAATAGTAAGCGTCCTGACTTACTTTGACAATTGAACGACTCAAATTGTGAGGGCACTACTTCACAGTAAGCGTCCTGCTTTGTTTTAAAACATTTGACACATGAGGGTGCTACTCATGAGTAAGCATCCTGAACTATTAAAAATAGTTTTAAAACAATGTTAAGTGCGCTGATGGACGGTAAGCATCCTGAAAGTTATTTAAGTTGATTCTATAGATAAGGGCGTTCCTACACAAGTAGGGTCCTGATAATTTATTCAACTTATAACTTATCAGCATCCTTAAAGATAGAAATCACTTAAAGACAAAAAGAACTTTCAGCGAGCTAAAACTAAGTCAGCGTCCTGACATTCTCAAAGGTTAATAGAAGAAAGGTTGCTACTAAAAAGTATATGTCCTTATTAATCAGTTCAATTCAACCTTGAGTTTCCTAATATTTTATCAGCGTCTTGACTTATCAAGTCCAGGAGGGAGCTACTAAAACATTAGTGTCCTGAAAGACTTTTATAAAAATGATTTTTGATTTCTCGATAAAAACATAATGTTACCAAGTTAAATCGAATATGCAACCGATCGATTAAAACATGTAGGCATGTATATTGATGAATCATATGACATAGAAGGTCCTACAACCTATCATAATCTAATCATACAACTAAACATCTTCGAACAATCATGGTCTTCAAGAAGATCTTTTAATACATTCACCATGCATCATTGAATCTTTGAAACCTTCAAGTAAGATTAGATATGCCATATGTGCAGTAATATCATAAACGGAATGTAGTTTTGTAATCATCAAAATCTTTCATAATAGGGACATATTCTCATAAGGGACATGGGAATAATTAGTTCAACAGAAGTAAGCGTCCTAATAGATAGGTGCTTATTCAACCATGAACTCTATCAGTGTCCTAATGTATTATCAGCATCCTACCTTACCAAGTCCAGGAGGGCGCTGCTAAGACATTAGCATCCTGAAAGACATGTTAGCGTCCTGATGGACACTTAAAGACTGTTTCTTAGAAATGATTCAAGTCTTTCAAAACTTCCTTAAATCAGACAAAGATTCGATCAAATCAAATATTTGAAACGATTAAGAATTTAAATCATTTGAAAAACTTTGCAAATAGATCGATTAAAATATGCAATTGAGTAAATCTTGCTGAGAGTAATTTGATCGATAGATTTACATTCTAAGCAGTGAATATCTTGAATCTTCGAACGTTTACATTCAATAGACTTGTAAGCTCTTTTTTTATCTTTAATCTTTATAAATTTGAAACACTTAACAAGATCATTAGATACACAAACATGAGTAGTTTGGAATCATCAAAACATTCTCATCCTGATGTTCCTTGACAATGCAACTTCTTGATGATTTCAAATACTCAGATACCATTAGGCTAAGTGACATATAAATGCATATAGTTTCTTACAATTCACATTATCATGGTACAAATGATTGCATTCATTTAATCAATCATTTAATGCTCAATGCAAAACATATATCAAATTAAGAGCAAACAGAGCAATTTATATTCATGTCAGAAGAATATATCCATAATCATCAAGTCAGTACAACACATTTACAAGTATAATACAATTCAGTACATATAGCACAATTCAGTACATACATTATTATAATCTCCCCCTATCTTATAGCTTCGCAGTTGAGCTAACTTAGCCTAATGTGTCCATTCTTCTCCCCCTTTTGAAAACATCAAAAAGTGGGTAGGCCTAGCTCAAACGGGGACCCTTGCCCTTTCTCTTCCTTTCTTCTTCGGATCTTTCTTGGATCTACCTGAGCTGGCTTCCTTTTTCTTAGAAGTATCCTTGGGGCTCCTTAGTGCTCGTGGCTTCTTAGAACCACTGGGACAGTCTTACTTTGGATCCTCTTTCTTTAAGCTCTTAAGTAACCTTCTAAGCACAATTGTTGTCTTGGAATCCTTAATGAACTTGTTAGAGACACCAAATCTGAAAGGGTTAGTGGGTGGAGCAGGTTTGAAACCTTTACCCTTCCTTTCAGCAAGACCCTCAACAAATGCAGACGAGATTGATTGTCCTAAAAACTCAGGCCTGTTTGGGTGTTTACGTTGAGGACTAGAAAACCTCTGAGAAACATCATTGGGAGGTGGAGAAATTCTTCGAGAGATTCTGTGTAGGGGCTCTTCATCAGATTCCTCTGGGCCTTGAGATCTGGTGAATACTGGAACTCTTGGTGCTAGAGGAACATGTATACCCTTATTCTCCAACAGATGAAAGAGAATTCAAAAATGTTTCAGTACCAAACTGTGGAGTGTAATTTGTTGTTCATTTCCTTGAAAAGATCTTTGAAGAATCTTACAATTCCTTCAACTCTATCAGCAATAGTGGTGACAACGTAGGATAAGTCCAATATGGTGGTGGTAAGGAATGGCATTTTGTTCTCCATAGTTTGCATCTTCTCATAGGCTCGAGTAACCAAGTCTAGAATCTTGATTAGTCTGCTATCCTCTGATGGCGTTGGTGCAGTAGTGCTTATACTTTCCTTTAAACTCAAGATGGCCGATAGCACGGGATCAAAAGTTGTCTTGCTAGAGACTTGATCCAAGATAGCATCCAAAAAAGATTGCAATGCTTCAGAGTTGGAAGTATCTTTTGAAGATTCGATTGCTTTACCCTTCATGCTTTGAATTTCTTCAAGTATCTTCTTCAAAACTTCTGCACTTACTTCACTTGAAGCATGTCTTGGTGGTGTGGGTTCTAGATGGCTTGGTAAAGCTGGGACTCTGGCCTGTAGAGACTGAGGACTTACTGATTGTGGCCTTGTTTGAACTAAAGTAACAAAGGCCCTCATGAATGCCTTGATTTGTTGCATATTATCATTAATATACTTCATAAGACCATCAGTGGGTGAGGAATTGGATCTTGATGAAGGCAAGGATTACAAAACACTCAACTGACAGTCCATTTGTTGTGTTACTTTTCCTAACATTTATGTTGCTTAGACCAAGTGAGTGGTGTACTCCTTCATATCCTTAAGCTCTTCATTTTCCTGATTCTTAAGAGAGTTCCTGATTTCTGGTAAAATCTCATTCTTCTGCTACAACTGATTTTGTTCCAACTTGTTCATCAGCTGAGACATAACAAAAATCTGATCTTCTCCGACTTTCCCTAGAAAATCTTCCTCTATAAAGAAGTGATCAGTAGGCATGGTTGGAGAAGGATAGGATGGTGATAGGTGATCAGATTGATCATGTGAAGATGAACTCACATCCTGTATTTCTTTGACTTTGTCCTCTTCCTGAAGATCATCAGCAGCCTCATGATATTCTTTACTTCGAACATCATCATCAACATCCATTTTCATCTCAACTCCACTGTAGGGTATGATAGCAAGTTCATAACCATTTTTTAGAACATTTCAAGCCAACTTCATAAGATGCTCTTTCTTCTTGAATCTCATCATATTCTTCTTCTCTCAGAGCATGGGGTTCCTCTGAAAAGGGAACATCAACATGAGATGGTATATCAGAAATGGTCCTTTCTGAGTCATCATTGACTTTCTCATGAACAACTTCATCAATGATGTCTTCCAAAATTGCATCAGTAGCCTCTTTTGCAGATAAGTGTTCTTCAACAGCAGCTTGAGCAATTTGGTTCACTTCTTCCATGACATCATCTTCAGCTTTATCAATCAGTTCAGCTTGACTTTCTTGGACAGTTTGAACAACCTGCTCTACAAGAGCCTCTTCCATAGAATGTTCATCCTGTGCCTCAGTCTGAAGATCAACTGGTTGAGCTTCAGTCGTGCATTCATCTTCAGCTCGAACCTCTTCAACAGTTGGTTCAACATGTTTAGTCTCAACAACAAGATCAGCTTGCTCCTCCAAAGCTTGATCAACTTGAACATTTGAAGCTTGAACAGCTTCATCGTCTGCTTTTGATCTACTGACCATATATTGATTGATTCTAGATCTAGAGTTCAATACTCAAGAGAGGGAACTTGGGATTGGATTGAGGAAAATATAACCTAAGATATTTATAGAATCAAGAGGTTTATAAGATTCTTTGAAGTTGTGGAAAAAAATCACAAAGCGTAAACAGTTTGTATGATTTTGGTTTTTATCGAGAGATCAAAATCATATCATATTAATATGTTTTAACTTGGCACTCGAGAGAAGAAGTTAGAGATTTGAGGATTTTTGACTTATAAACTAGAAGAATAGATTAATAATAAATATATATGAAAAACATAATTGAAAGTCAGGTGAAGTTGTGGTAGGTCCCAGTCAAAGCTTGATTACAATTGCTAAGTAAATAGAATTCTCTCAGGGTGAGAATAAACCATAGAACTTGGATTAAAATATTTGTTGTCGTTTTATTGAATCTGATAGAATTTAAATACATAATGTTTAACCACTTCTCTTAAACTAAAGGCCGCAATTGCTACAAATAAGGAAACAACTACTTATTAGTTTACATATTGCAAATAAACAGTTAATAAGTACATGACCTATTCTTTTGCAACTATGTGAACGGGTCCATAACCTAGACTAAGTCTTCAACAACACATCCATTTTCCACTAAGTCTTTGACAACACATCCACCTTCCCATGCATAGTATGACCTCCTTACATGTACCTTGGATTTCACACAGGAACACATTGAGAACGTCTTGGCTTAGCAATACCCCTTGCTTCAACTGGGATCTTGTCCTCAAGGTCACCTCAAGTCAGCAAATCTCAACAATTTTAATCGTTCCATAGCAAGTCCAATGCCCAACCCAATATTATCATTCAGTCAAGTCCCGCTCAATCTCGTCTCAGTAGTAGCCCCAAGCCTATCATCGCCAAAACCTGCGAGTCTTCATACTTTAGTGTGCGATCTAGTAGCTCCGAGATTGAGTGTCATCAATTCAACGAAAGAGGCACATCGTTTCTCGTTGTCCTCACCGTACCTTGACAATTGAAAATGAATTTGATGATCTACATGAGGAGGTCGATGATGAACAAGTCATTGCCTCTCTCGACAATCCCTTAGATTCTGGAGAAGAGCTTGAAGGGGATTTAGGTACTTCCCTTAATGTCATGCGATGCATTTTGTTCTCCTCCACCCTCTCCGATGAATGAAAACGCACCAGTATCTTCTACACTAATATTAAGTGCGGTGATAAAGGGTGTAAAATTATTATTGATTGTGGGAGCTCCATGAATGTTGGGTCTAAATCTAGTGTATCTAGGATGAACCTCAAACCTGAACCTCATCCACAACCTTATTGAGTTGCTTGGGTTGATAAAACATCCCTTCATATTTCTGAACGATGCTTAGTCCCACTTATAATCGGTGACTACTAGGATTGTGTTTGGTGCGATGTTATTCCTATGGATATTGCCCTTTTTTTGTTAGGGTGCATTTGGCTCTATGACCTTGATGTTACTCATTGCGGTAAGGAAAACACTCATGTGTTTAAGCATAAGGGAAAGACTATCAAATTACTTCTTGCTAACCCTGTGCATAGTAAACCCAAGTCCAAGCCATTCACCCAACCCCATGCTTATCAATCTATGGCTTCTTCTCGTACTCAACCGATTAAACCACGTCATATTTGGACCCGTGGTGAATTCGAGAAAGAAAGTCAATCATCAGGTATTATTCTAGCTTTGTATAATCGTGAAATTCATCCTGATGACCTTCAGCCAACCTTTGAGATCAAAAGTTTGTTAGATGAGTATCAAGATGTAATACCTAATGTGCCTCCTAATGAACTTCCACCGATGAGGGATATTCAACATGCTGTTGATCTTGTCCCAGGTTTTCAATTATCTAGCCTACCACATTAGAGGATGAACCCAAAGGAGTGTGTTGAGTTAACTCGCTAAGTTGATGATTTGTTGACCAAAGGTTTCATTAGACATAGCCTTAGTCCATTTGCAGTTCCTGCATTGTCGAATCCTAAGAAGAATGGATCATGGCGAATGTGTGTCGATAGTCCTGCCATTAATAAAATAATTGTCAAATATCATTTCCCAATTCCTCGGTTAGATGACATGTTAGACTTAGTCGGTGGTGCTAAATGGTTCTCAAAGATTGACTTTCGTAGTTGTTACCATCAGATCCCTATTCAATCAGGAGATGAGTGGAAAACTGCGTTCAAAACACAAGATGGTCTCTACAAATGGGTCGTTATGCCTTTTGCGTTAGCAAACGCACCAAATACATTTATGCGAGTCGTGACTCACATCTTTCATCCTTTCATTGGTCGAATCTTGGTGGTTTACTTTGATGAAATCCTCACTTATAGCTAATCTAAGGACCTTCAACTCACTCTTCTTCGTCAGGTTCTAGATATCCTTAGGATTGAAAAGTTTTTTATTAATCTCAAAAACTGCTCTTTCCTCCAACCCAACATTCTCTTCCTTGGTTTTGTGGTCTCCTCAGACGGTATCTTAGCTGATCCTGATAAGGTGAAGGCAATTCATGAGTGGCTTGAACCTAAATCAGTTTCTGAGGTTCGAAGTTTTCATGGGTTAGCCACATTCCTCCTCAGACGGTATCTTAGCTGATCCTGATAAGGTGAAGGCAATTCATGAGTGGCTTGAACCTAAATCAATTTCTAAGGTTCGAAGTTTTCATGGGTTAGCCACATTCTATAGACGTTTCATCAAGAGTTTTAGTACTATCATAGCTCTTTTCACTGATTGTATGAAGAAAAAAAAAATCAATGGTTTATTCCAGCTCGTAGAGCTTTTGAAGAAATCAAGTCAAAAATGACTGATGCCCCTGCATTACGTCATCCTGACTTTTCTAAAGTCTTTGAGGTATCTTGTGATGCATCTGACATAGGTATAGGTAGCGTTCTAAGTTAAGAAGGTCATCCTATTGTGTACTTTAGCAAAAATAACTCAACGATGCAAAACAACGATACTCAACCTATGAAAGATAATTCAACGCTATTGTACAATCTTTGCATCATTGGTTGTATTACTTGCTACCCAAAGAATTTGCCTTAAACTCAGACCATGAGGCTTTGAAATACATCAATTCCCAACGTAATCTGAGTATGAGACACGTCAAATGGGTTGCCTTCCTACAGGAATACACTTTTGTCCTCAACCACTGTGTTGGCATCTCTAACAAACCTGCGGATGCCTTGAGCCTTGTATTAGAAGTTCTACAGTCTTTGATTGTAAGTTTTGTTGGATTTGATAGGATCGAAAATGAGTACCCTACTTGTCCTGATTTGGGCATTATTGTTCAATTTCTTATGGATGGGAATCGTCAGTCCCAAGTCAACTTCATTTTTTGAGAAGGACATCTCTTTAGGGATTCTCAGTTATGTATTCCTCATACGTCCTTTCGGGAGTTCCTAATTTGGGAGTTGCATGTTGGTGACCTTGCTGGTCATTTTGGTGGTGATAAGACTATAGCCCTAGTTGAAAAATGATTTTATTGGCCTACCATAAAAAAGGATTTTGCTCATATTGTGTCACAATTTCATCCTTGTCAGGTGTCTAAGGCTAGAAAATAACATACGGGCTTGTATACACCTCTACCTATTCCATACTCCCCTTGGCTTGACCTTAGTATGGATTCTGTCCTTGAGTTGCCTAAAACTGCTTGAGGGCATGATTCTATCTTAGTTTTTGTGGATTATTTTTCTAAAATGGCACACTTTATCTCCTGTAGCAAAACCATTGATGCTTCACATATGGCCAAGTTGTTCCTTAGGGAGGTCATCCGAATTCATGGGTTACCAACTTCAATTGTGTCTGATAGGGATGTTAAGTTTGTGAGCTATTTTTGGAAAACCCTTTGGAAACTCTTTGGCACCCATCTAAAATACTCCTCGGCTTTTCATCTCCAAACTGATGGTCAGACATATGTCATTAATAGAAGCTTGGGAAACTTACTTCAATGTCTAGTAGGTGAGAAACCAGGTAACTGGGATTTGGTGCTACCAACTAAGGAGTTTGCTTACAATAGTTTGGTTAATCGTTTTACTGGTAAATCCCCTTTTGAGGTTGTTCTAGGTCATTGTCCCTGTCAAACTATAGATATCTGTCCCCACTACCCTCTAATTTTTTACCAGCTGCTTCTACTGAATCTTTTGCTCAACATATTCATGATCTTCATGCTGATATTCGACGAAAAATTGCACTTTATAATGAGAATTATAAAGTTGCCACTAATACTCATTGTAGGAACCTTGAATTTAATGAAAATGAGTATGTTATGGTTCACATTCGTCTTGAATGTTACCCTTGAAATTCTTTTAAGAAATTGCATGCTCGTGCCTCTAGCCCTTTTTGTATCCTTCAGAAATTTGAACCTAATGCATATTTACTTGATCTACCATTTGATATGAATATTAGTCCAATTTTCAATGTGGAGGACATATTTCCATATCGCAATACTTTTGTTCCATCTGTCCAATTTTCAAGGGAGTCATGGAAGTTAGTTGTGGACTTGCCCAAGATGAAATTTATTTTGGCTGAGATGACGTAGGATTTTTAGAGCTGGTAGCGGGTGTCTTGCTTGCTGGGGGACTCACAGTCTTCATTATAAAGAAATTTTTGTTTGATGAGAATGCAACTTATTTGATTTACTAAAGCTCTATGTCCTTGCTAACTTATTTGATTGAGGTTCTTTGCAAGTGTCTCTGCAACTTTTATTACATTGATCATTCTTTCCAAGGAAAGAAAAGGTTGGATCATTGATATTAACTCATTTTTTCCCATTTTTTTTATTTTATCTAATCATAAATCATTTCTTTAAATTTGGTTTTGGTAGTTTCTTGGTTCAAAAATACAATTTCAGGGTGTTTTAGGAGAGAGACACCAAAATTATCAACGCTGCTTCATTCACCATCGAGAGAGAAGACTGTAAGATTAGAAATATTACGTGCATGTAACTCGCCAAACCTAGCGATCTTCCTCAATATTTGTCTTTGTCAGTTTGATTTTTCGATTTTAACTTTCAGTTTTCTAACGCCCATCTACGGTTTTCATTATTTCAAGCAGCTTCAAACAAGAGAGAGGTCTAGATGGGAGGTCTCGATCCTCATGTGAACACCCTCTTTCTTCCACTGAAAAATGGTGGTCTTACTCATGTGTTGAAGAGTAGGTACGGAAGTTGCATTGAACTTGATGAACCATGTGTTATTAGAAGATGGAGAGGGTGACAACTTATCATGCTCACAATATTTTATTCTTTGTATTTTATTTTATTTTTGAAGACCCATATCACATCTACTAGTATATATATAAGAGACCACATTAAAAGGAAGGATAAAGGGACTACTATTTGAAGAACTCAGAGGAATTCTCTATTTTTTTCATGTTTGGCGACATCAATCTCCTCATAGGAAAACTATGTTAAACACCCAAGAGGGGGGTGAATTGGGTGTAATGGTCATTTTTTATCTTTTCTAATTTCTTATGAGATTCTTTGACTTAATTGGATTCAATACACAAATAAATCTAATGAGCATAAAGTAAAACACACTGGCATTTATAGTGGTTCAACCGCGTCTACATCCACTACTTAATCTCTCGATTAAGATTTTCAAACTTCACTAATGAATCCTCTTATGGGTGAGGACCAAACCGTTACAAATATTTTTTTTACAGGTTCAAGGCAAACCTATCATCTTGCGAGCTCATGTTCCTTTTGCGAGATAAGAAAGAACTGAGATCCTTTTCGCAGGCTAAGGAACAACCACTTGACCCTACTTCAAGGTAGAGGGTAAACCTTTCTATGATTCCAACGTTGGAATCTTCAAGTGAACCAAGTTCACTTGACTTGGTTGTTTCAATCATGAAACACACCAAACCTTACTTACAGGATTACAATGATTACAATGATTAAGACGGTTCTAAACAAGTAGAACACTTACAATATAGCGCATATACATCAATCACAAGATATGAAACATTAAGCTCGTAATGGAGACAGAGAGTGACAGAGATATCACTTACAACCTTTTACCTTTCAAAGATTCGATATTGCTCAAATGCGATCTTTAGAAAGCTCGTATGATGATCTTTGAAAAACGGTTGTGAAAGGCACTTTGAAATCCTTTGACTAAATCAAACCTCAAATCCAGAATCTTTGAGAATGAGAGAATAACTTTGAAAAGATTGAAACTCATTTTCTCATTTTTAAAAACTCTTTCAAAACTGGAAAACACTAGAAATCTAGATAATGTGTTTAATACTTTGTGTGTGTTCTCTCTCTCTCTCTCTCTTGTAAAACAACTACAGTAGATGTATAAATAGATGGAAAGTAGTTACTAGCCGTTACACTAAAAAATATGACCATTGTAGTGTTCAAAGATTCAAAAAGCAAACCGTTGGAATTCTGCAAACCACAAGGAACGCGCTTCTCTTGGAAAGCATAAACCCAGAAACATGTAGGGAGGGCACTAATATTACAAGTGGCGTCCTCACATGTTTAGAACACTAAATAATTAAGAAACGCATGAGCGCGCTTAACGCACGATCAGTGTCCCGATACTTTTTAAAGCATAAAAACCCAGAAACGCATGAGCGCGCTAACGCACGATTAGTGTCCTGATACTTTTTAAAACATAAAAAACCCAGAAACGCATGAGCAAGCTAACGCACGATCAGCGTCATGATACTTCATCAAGTTGGTTTTATGAGGGCGCTCCTAGATAAGTAGCTTCCTGACATGAACAAGCATAAACCAACTCATGTGCCATCAGCATCGTAACATGCTGGCTCGTTACTAAGTGCCTGACCATTGCATGAGCGTCCTGACGAGCTATCAGCGCCCTGATGGAACACTGAAACTGATTTTTGACATTTTTCAACTTTTCAAAAGTTGATTAAACTATTGAAAACTTGATAACTTCGGATCAAATTAAACATTGAAAGACTCATCAAATGTGATCAACATCATATCGAAAAAACCTTCAAAGACGAATCGATCAAAATTATTTTCTCTTTGAAAAAGATATGACAAAAACATGGTTAAAAACATTTGGATCATTTTCAAATAGATTAAAATCATGATCATTTGAAATATAATAATTATGCAAAAGACTTATGCATGTATGATTTGAAATGATTGAGCAATAAAGAATAAATAAAGTACGTCCTAATTCTAGACTTACATATCTCTCTCTCTTAATCTCAATTTTACTCTTCTGGAAATCTTCAGACTTTTGTTCGTGTTGTTCATCCTTGGAAGAGTCTTTGATTTTGAATTGAGCTTTGAGTCCACTGCAATCCTTCTTCGCTTTACTTAAGTTAAGGTGTTGAAATATACTCAATTCAACCTTTAAAGACGATTGAAAAATATATTTTCTCTTTGAAAAAGATATGACAAAAACATGATTGAAAACATTTAGATCATTTTCAAATAGATTAAATCATGATGATTTGAAATATAATAATTTTGTAAAAGACTTGTGCATGTATGATTTGAAATGATTGAGCAATAAGGAATAAATAAAGTACATCCTAATTCTAGACTTACATATATCTCTCTTAATCTCAATTTTACTCTTCTTTAAATCTTTAGACTTTTGTTTGTGTTGTTCATCCTTGGAAGAGTCTTTGATTTTGAATTGAGCTTTGAGTCCACTGCAATCCTTCTTCGCTTTACTTAAGGTGCTGAAATATACTTAGTTCAACCTTTAAAGACGATTGAAAAATATATTTTCTCTTTGAAAAAGATATGACAAAAACATGATTGAAAACATTTAGATCATTTTCAAATAGATTAAAATCATGATAATTTGAAATATAATAATTTTGTAAAAGACTTATGCATGTATGATTTGAAATGATTGAACAATAAGGAATAAATAAAGTACATCCTAATTCTAGACTTACATATCTCTCTCTTAATCTCAATTTTACTCTTCTTGAAATCTTCAAACTTTTGTTTGTGTTGTTCATCCTTGGAAGAGTCTTTGATTTTAAATTGAGCTTTGAGTCCACTGTAATCCTTCTTCGTTTTACTTAAGGTGCTGAAATATACTCAGTTCAAACATTAGCACCAAATGACATATTGTTTGTTAGTATCAAAACACTTAGGAGAGTGTTAAGTGATAAACCACTTAGGCCAACAATCTCCTCCTTTTTTATGATGACAAACAATCAAAAATTCAATAAGCATACCAAGCAAAAAAATTAAGATAGTATGAAAATAGATAAAACATATGTGACCAAACTATCGTTCATTTTCTCCTATTTCTATCATTACTCTCCCCCTTTGACATTATCAAAAAAGGTGGGAAAAACCATCGAGATTCCCATGAGGTAAATCCTAAAGCATAGCATCAAAACATCGAAGCTCTCCCTTTCAAAAAGAGACGGAGACTCCCCCTTAATCTATGCATCCATCCTCAAAAGGATTCATGACAACAAGTCTCGATTGAGCACATGAGAATGCATAAGGGATGCTATACAATAAAAGACACACATAAGAGTTAAGATGAAATATTAAGCACAAGGCAAAATAAAGAGATTAACGCTCAAGAGCTTAGCATAGTCTATGTTTTGATGAAGAGAAGTGTATATGTTATAGAAGTGATCAATACAATTTTAACTCATGAATTCGATGAATATGAGACTAAGTAGAATTTAAGGCATGTGAAGTGTATAAGCATCACATTCACACATACACAGAAATTTTAAATTCAAAGATATATATAGCACAAGCCTATGGCATCACATAAAGAGCAATATGATAGATGGATATATAAGCTTGACACTCATATTGCAAGCATTTGACATTGATAAGCATGAATGATATAAAAGATTAAGCCTAACACACTTATCAATCATTTAAGCCATCTTTTCCAAAAATCATGAATTGCGCAATACATGGCAACAAGATTTGAATAACTTAGATATGGATAATGAACAATATAGTCACTCAAGTCCTTTTCATTTACTCTCGTAGACTAGGCCCATTAGTTTGGTATAAGTTTGAGTTCATGGTCAACGAGGTCACTTAGTGTGACGTTGTCATCGGAGATTCAAGATTAAGGCATGAGACAAATTCAACTATGGTCAATGGAAATGACTAAGACTTCAAAAGATAGAAATTTCAAGTTATGATAGTCATTCCATATTTCCTTCAAGTAGGAGTGAATAACTATAGATTAAAATATTGATTTTGTTCATTCACCCTAAAAGGAAGAGACTCATGATCACATAAGTTTCTATGATTGTTTAAGATCATAAGAGAGGCACATCAATCATAAAACAAAACTTATGATGAAACATGAGACCATATATGCAAGCTCAAAATATTCTTAGAATAAAACTTTTAATACTAGAGCATGCAAGATAACATCACATACAAGTATAATCATGACAATGAAATAGAAATAGCAAGTGCAAGTCATGAATTAACAAATTGCATTTTGAACATGTTTCTTTCTAATTAGATGAGCATTCATCTAAAGCATAGAAGACAATATAACATTTATGATCAAATAGGCAAGATGAAATCATAAGAGTAGAAACAAGTTATTCATCAATGCTTGCTCATGAACGCTATCATGTTCAATTTTCTAAGTATGACTAAAATCCAATTATGAGTGAAAAAGTGAGGATCATTTTAGTCATTTAGATTCAATTTACTACGAAAGGTATGAATACAAGTAGATATAAATTTAAACATATGGTATTCATTCATTTGAGAGCAAAGCCTTTTAAGATTTTTGAATGGTGGGAAGGCTTATGTGAATTGGTTATCTTTGTAAGTACATTAAGACTTCTAAATAGATAAAATTGTAGAATCATAAGTCTTACTCTTAAACAATGATTTCTAGAGACTAAAGTATTTGTTTCTAAATCAAGGTCTCTAAGAAGATCATTTTGTTTTTCTTTGTTTGATCCATAAATTTCTAATTAAGCTCAAATGAAGGATCAATTTAGATTTCCTTACTATCCCCTTTTCTATGATATGATCAAAGATCAATAATAAGCATAGGGAACAAAAATAAGGTTTCCTTGGTTGGGTTGGAGAAGTGACCTTTAAAGTTTTCCCATAATTGCTAAGAATCAATATTTTTAGACTAAGCTTAATCATCTCCAAGGAAGTGAGTTAGATCGATATTTGATTAACATTTGATGTAAAGGCCACAATCACTAGGAAAATATCTTGTATTAATTCAAAAGATACCCATTTCTTCATGTACGGCCTTAGACTTCCCATCCAGCATCCCATTGGTCGCCTGCTTGCTCGGCTCGGTGTCGCACTAGCTCAGCTCAACCCTAACCTATGGAGAGCCTTCTTGAGTGCCATGGTGCTTTGGAGGGAAAGAGGGTGGACCGAGTATGGGTTCGAGGAGTTTAGGCTGACCTACTGCTTGAAGTCCAACCCTAAGCCCACTAGCTGGTATTATGCTAGTCAGTACCAAGGGATGGGAGTGGGGTTATTTATTATAGCGAACCCCACCTTAAACAAAACTTAGAAACACAACTAGTTTATTAGTTTCGATGACTGGGCGTAAGAGGCTGGTATCGTAGACCACATTCGGGTCTTCAGGTACTAATCTTCTTTCCTTGTCCTTTTTCCTTTTCCTTGTATTTTTGTGTTCTGCTCTGTCTCCTTTTGATCGGTACTAACTTTTTCTTGTCGTTTTCCTTTGCAATGTCGTGGAAAAGGCCCAAAAGATTCGAGCAGCACGATTATTCCAGGGTGATCGAGGTGTACAGGCTTTCTTTTTACGAGCGGAGTTCTAAGACGATTTTGGTCAGCAATCGTCTGTTCACTGTAAACCTTACTAACACAGAGAAACTTTTTTCAAGGAGTAAGTATTTATTTTATTTTTGCGTTTCGAGCTATATATCCTTTGGAGTTGTTTTAACTTGTATAATTTTGCAGTTTTTTCAAGGAAAAAATGAGAGAAAGGGAAGAAAAAGGAGAAGTCCAAGAAGATGGCACCTAAGAAGAAATCTGCTAGCAAGCACTCCTTTGACCCTAACCTTCTGAAGAATATCATGGCTGAGCAGGTGGGAACTCCGACCCTTGCTATGCCACCTGTTTCTACTCCACCGGCTTGGCTTGCCGGGCAAAGTGACTATTCTCTCGAGGTGGTGGAGCTGATGAGGAAGAAAAAGGCCAAGGCTCAAAGCTTGGGACCTTCCAGGGCTCGGCATGACAAGAATGGTCGTATGCACTCTTGCGAGAGGTCTTCGAGGAGATCGGTCGCGTTTTCTTTCTCTAGTTGGAAGGTCGAGATTCTGGAGGCGCGTTTCATTAACTACGAAGGCAAGGAGATCGTGGAAGGCCTGAGCAACACCTTCATCAAGAGCACTGAGGTATTTTATTGTCTTTGTTCTTACTTTGTTGGCCTGGTCGGTATCTTATTGTCTTTGTTCTTACTTTGTTTGGCAGGCTGCAACTCATACTATCCTGGCTTTGCTGAGCGCAATCCGAAATATATGGATACAAGGCTTTGGTAGCTGAGGCCAAGGTGGGGACTTTCGAGTTGGAGACTCAACTTTTCCACAAAGACTTAGAGCTCACCAAGAAGGAGGTCGAGCTGAAGGACGCACTTGCCAATGCAGACCTCTACCGTGCTCAGTTGGACTCCATGAAAGAAGAAGTAGAGAGGGAGCGAGCTCAGGCTGTCGATGAGTTCAAGGCCTCAGAAGAGCTCAAGCTGATCCATAAGAGGAAATACCAGGAAGGCGTGACTTTCTACCGAGCTGACCTGGAGACTTACTTTGGGGGCTCAGCTTACTTCAAGGAGTTTGACGCCTGGCTGGCCAAGTCGTTGAGGCAGGGCGGCGCAGAGGAGGAGAAGGAAAAGATAGTCTAGCAGCCCGTAACAGAAAACGATCACAAGGCTGGCCCTTCTGAGCAGGTTAACGATGTGGTCGACCTGGAGCTGTTGTACCACGAGCAGTCGGCTTGGGATCTCGACCATCGTCTCTTTGGCTTCTGTATTTTCTTTTTTGTTTGTTTCATTTTATTATTCTGCTTAGTGTACCTTGAACTCAAAACTTCAATGAAATTTTTATTTCGGCTCATCTTGTTCCGAGCTCATTCCTGTAGTTGCTTAAGTGTTTTCAAAATTCTTCCAAGTCTAGTAAGTCGGTAGTTAATGTGCTCGGACCGATTAATTTGTGTTTCGAGTTTCACACAAACCTTAGAAGTATGAGCTACTCTGGACTATTTGGGCTCGGTAGAAATGGGTTCATGTCCAATCTGCATGATGAAGTTCCTTCTTCCAAGTATGAACTACTCAGACTGGGGTAGGTCGATGCACACTAGTTTCCCTAGGTTGATACGAACATGTAAGTATAGAACTTATTAAGTCGGTGGGCTAGTAAATCATTGCATTCATTTTAAGTTCTTGGTAGGGGAATGCCCAACCCCCCAAGGCACTTTGGACCGTGGTCCTCTTCTCGGTGGCTGGTGTTTTTGCTGCCCCAGGGCACTCAAGGACAGAAGCCCACGTCTCGGTGTTACCGAGTTATATGCTCATACCCCAAGGTACTTTTAGCCGAGGTCGTTTTCTCGTAGGTACCGAGCGGTGGCAAGGTACCCCCAAGGCTCTTTAGGGTCGAGACCCTTCTTCTTGGCAACTTTTGATATGATAAAACGCCCCAAGGCACTATGGTATTTGTAGATTTCAACTCCAAAATTGTAAAAAAGAGGCGCATAAAGCCATTTTATGGATGTAGATAGGGTAGATAACAACACGTAAAAAATCTCTTAGTTATTGTTCTTTACTGGTAGTATCTTTTGAAGTGTTCCGCATTCCAGGTTTTGATATTTTTCTTCCTCCCAAGACTTCAAGCGTGTACACACCTGCTCGGATCACAGTTGTGATTTTGTAAGGTCTTTCCCAATTCGGGTCGAGGGCTCCTGAACCGGGCTCTTTGGTGTTGATCATGACCTTTCTTAGTACCATGTCTCTAATTTTGAAGCTCCTATGCTTGACTGTGGAGTTGTAGTGCCTAGAAACTCTCTGCTGGTAAGTTGTCAACCTGATCTGGGCTTGCTCTCGCTTCTCTTCCAACAAATCTAGCTCAGTACATTAAACTTTTGCATTCATCTTTTCGTCGAAACTTGTTGTCCTTAAGGTTGGTATACCAACCTCAACAGGAATGACAACTTCCATTTCAAATGGTAGGGAAAAGGGTGTTTCTCTTGTCGTGCGGTATGACCAAAGTATTTGTGGTAAGTTATCGACCCGTGCTCATTTCTTCTCTTCCAGTCTAGCCTTCAGGGTGTGCTTGATAATTTTGTTCACGGCCTCGACCTGGCCATTGGCTTGAGGGTGAGCTGGTGTGGAGAAGAAATGTCGAATGCCCAGTTTTTCACAGAATGAGGTGACCTTAGCATTGTTGAATTGCTTGCCATTATCTGAGATGATGGGATATGATACTCCAAAATGACAAACAATCGATTGTTAGATGAAACGCGTGGTCTTCTGTTCAGTAACGGTTGACAAAGGTTTAGCCTCTGCCTACTTGGTGAAGTAGTCCACAGCGACGATTGCGAACTTGACTTGTCCTCGACAGGTCGGCAGGGGTCCTATCAGATGTACCCCCCAATGAGCAAAAGGCCACGGGCTCTAAATTAGTGATAGCTTCTCAGCGGGAGCTCGGATGGTAGATCAATGTCTTTGGCAACTGTCACACTTCCTAGTTGTTCGCAGCAAATCCTTGTGTATGGTGAGCCAGTAGAATCCTTGGCGGAGGACCAGTTTTTCACGAAGGCACTTTAGGTAAGGCAATGTGAAGTTGCACCTGTAAAGCTGGTCGTTTATCAAGAAGTACCGAGCAAATTGTCTGCGTATCCTTCTTACCATTATCTTGTCATCTGGAAGTTTGCCAATATGTACAAACTTTTCGATCGGGTCCATCCACGATTGTGCCTAGTCGAGTGTAACAACCTAAATTACTTTTCGAATGGTTCGAGTACGTAGGAATTCAACTAGCACGTTGATCGTGAGCTCGATCTCGGAAGAGTGAGCTAGCTTGGATAAGGCATCAACTAAAACATTCTCCGCTCTTGGAATTTGTGTCACTTCGTAGCTCTGGAACTTTCTGAGCAAGGTCAGAGCTTCATGTAGGTATGCCTTCCAGCTATGGGCGAGTCACAGTCCTGTTAGGAGTGCTTCGTATTCCGCCTCATTGTTGGAAACCTGAAAACCAAAGCGAAGGGTAGATAGGTACTTCTCATTCCTTGGGGAAATCAGAACGATCTCCACTTCGCATCCTTACTTGCACGATGACCCATCGACGAACAGCTTCCAAACCTCTGGTGTAGCCTGCCCATTTTCCTGGTTAGAGGGAAGAGCAGGTTGCGATACCTGGCTTTTAAAAGCTGTCTGAGGTCAGTATTCAATATCGAACTCGTTGAGCTTGATGACCCATTTGGTCAATCGCCCGGATGTCCCGGGCTTCAAGAACACCTGTCGTAAAGGATGTCATGTTAAGATTACTATTGTGTGGGTTTGGAAGTATGACCTCAACTTCCGAGTTGAAGTGACCAGTGCCAGTACCAGCTTTTTTATTTCTGGATATCTGGTCTCGGAGTCGAGCAATGACTTGCTGGTGTAGTAGACCGCTCTTTGGACTCTAATTTCAACTCTCACAAGGGCAGAATTGACTACTGAGCTCGAAATTGCTATGTGGATGAGGAGTTCATCTCTCGATAAGGGCTTGGATAGTAAGGGAGCTTGGCCAAGGTATGTCTTTAGCTCGTGGAATGCTCTCTCGCATTTCGGAGTCCATTCTACATTCTTCTTCTTGATTAACTTGAAGAAAGTGAGGCACCTGTCCGTGGAATTTTAGATGAATCTGCTCAATGTTTCCACGCACTCGGTGAGCCTTTATACTTCTTTCACTGTCCAAAAGGACCTCATGCCGATAAAGGCTTGTATCTTGTCGGGGTTAGCTTCGATAGAAACTTACTCGAATTCACGCAAATAGTGCACTTTGCCAGGTTAAACTTCATGTGGTATCTTCTTAAGATGCCGAACACATCTCTTAGGTCAGTAGGATGAGCTCCAGCCTTCACACACTTGACTATCATGTCATCCACATACACCTCCATGTTGATGTCGATCTTCTCTACGAACATTCTGTTGACCAAACGCTGGTAGGTAGCCCCGACATTTTTTTGGCCGAAAGGGATGAGCTTGTAATAGTACAAGCCTCGGTTAGTGAAGAATGCGGTCTTCTCCTCGTCACTAGAGCTTGATAGTTACATATTTAGATAGGATTTACAGCATGTTTTAGAGCATGTTTTAGGACATTTCATACATTATTGTCATGTGTTTATGTTAGTTTTAATGCATTGATAGTTTAGGACTAAATTGGTTTTAATGCATTATTTTAGTTCAATAAGTTATAATTTGATTCATTATATGTTTGAGTGTGTTTTTGATATGATTTGTTTTGTTTTTTAGGTATTTAGATGTGTTAGTCATGGTTTTGGATGATGAAAACATGTTCTAGAAGTTGCCAAGGAGAAGCATGAAGAACCCAAGTCAGAAAGGAGGCAAAAATTGGCTAAGACCACAAAATAGCACAAATTTCAACGTTCTGGGCGCCGTGGTGGTGAACAAAAAAAAAGGATTTCAATGTTCTGGGCATCGCGGCTCCGTCACTGTTCACAGAAGAGTGTTTTTAGCAAATTTTACACACTTTCTAATTTGGGTTTTGGACGACTTGGGGGCTTATAATATATTAAAATTTAGGGTTTTTCGAGAGGAAGACATTAGGAAAGAGAAGGGAGACGACTGGAGCGAAGTAGAGAAGCGATCGACATTGAAGACCATTGAAAATCTCTACAACACTCCAGTTTGCTTTCTTTTGTCCGGATTCATGTTTAAACCA
Organism: Paratinospora sagittata; assembly: GCA_035771175.1. NCBI lineage: Eukaryota > Viridiplantae > Streptophyta > Magnoliopsida > Ranunculales > Menispermaceae > Paratinospora > Paratinospora sagittata. The sequence goes on from CM069595.1 coordinate 26,051,304, forward strand.
TCATTGATTGTTTTCATCTCTTTAGTTATGAACTAAACCTCGTTTCTAGAGGTGTAGATTGATCCAAACTTGAGATTGTGTCTTAGATTTTATTGTTATTTATTCTTAATGAAAGTTCTTAGTTTATTTAAACTTTTCTGAGCGTAATGTTTTTGATCCCCTGATCAAGGATTTACCGATCATAGACTCGAGGTAGATGCCTCACAAGAGGGTACCTTTGGTCAGAATATGGAAAGTATAACCTAGGTTATTGTGAGACTCACAAGGAGATCGAGACCCTTCGAAGTCGTTAGAAGGAAATCATAGAACAAGAATATGCTCTAATCAATGCTCCAAAAGAGGGGATTAGAAAGGTTAGGATTTTCGATTTATAGGCTAAGGACTGGATTTAATAATAATATATTTATATAGAGATAGTTGAGAGTGAGGTGACATCGACCTCTAGACCAGTCATTCACTTTTTTCCTATCTGATTTGCATTGCTTGTTAGTTAGTATTTAATTGTTTTAATTGCTACTTTAATCACTCCATCATTCGATTTTGATTTTCTAGATAAAATTAGGGTTAAAACACGATAGATAGTGTAGTAGATATCCCTGAGGACGATACCCGATTTGTTATTGGAATATATTATAACTTGGCAACAGTTCATTTGTGGTTTGCACGCAAGACCTGGAATTTTAGATGAATCTACTCAATGTTTCCACGCACTCGGTGAGCCTCTATACTTCCTTCACTGTCCAAAGGGACCTCATGCCGATAAAAGCTTGTATCTTGTCGGGGTTAGCTTCGATTCCTCTCTAGTTTATGAGAAAATCGAGAAACTTACCCGACTTCACGCCAATAGTACACTTTGCCAGGTTAAGCTTCATGTGGTATCTTCTTAAGATGCCGAACACATCTCTTAGGTCAGTAGGATGAGCTCCAGCCTTCACACTCTTGACTATTATGTCATCCACATACACCTCCACATTGATGTCGATCTTCTCTACGAACATTCTGTTGACCAAACGCTGGTAGGTAGCCCCGACATTTTTTAAGCCGAAAGGCATGAGCTTGTAGTAGTGCGAGCCTCGGTCAGTGAAGAATGCGGTCTTCTCTTCGTCACTGGAGCTCACCGCGATCTGGTTGTACCCTGAATAAACATCTATAAAACTCAACAGCTCATAACCAGTTGTTGCATCCACTAGCTGGTCGATTCTTGGCAAAGGAAAAATATCTTTTGGACATGCTTTGTTCGGATCTGTGAAGTCCACGCAGTTCCTCCATTTCCCGTTCGGCTTCTTTACCATGACCACATTGGGAAACCAATATGGGTATAGTACTTCTCTGATGAAGCCTGCTGCTAGGAGCTTGTCGACCTCTTCTTGTAAACCCTGAGCTCTTTTCAAGCTAAGAACTCTTCTCTTCTGTCGGATCGGCCTCGCCTCTGGGCTAACGTTAAGACGATACATGATCACGTTAGTCGATATGTCGTGCACGTCCTCATGAGACCACGCGAAGATATCCTTGTGTTCCCGTAACACACTGACAATCTGCTCATGCTCGTTCCAACCTTCACGATCTTCGACGGGTCGTTTATAATCTATACCTCAGTCCATTCACTTTCGGTTTCCAACCCTGGGATGGTCTCCCTTGGGTCGAGGTCTGAATGGGTCGGGATCTCCAACTGCATCAGGTTTTCTTCTGTTACCTTGGGGCTATCGGCATGACCTACCTTTCTCCTCATCGTGGTGGCATAGCAGTCTCACGATTCTTCTTGATTGCCTCTTGCTACACCAAAACCTTGTTCTGCTGAGAACTTTAGTGCCAAGTGATAGGTTGATACCGCAGCTCTGAGGTGGTTGAGGAGTGATCGACCTATAATGGCGTTGCAGGTTGTAGGGCACTTGACCACTAAGAAACTAGTCATAACCGTGACCTTGTGTGCTCTGAATCTCCAGCTGTCACAGGTAAAGTTATTCTTCCTTCTGGCATGATCCCGTCTCTAGTGAATTCGATGAGTGATACATCCATGGGGCTGAGTTGTTCCTTGGTCAACCCCAACTTTTTGAAAGTTGGCTAGTTGATGATGTCAGCCGAGCTCCCATTGTCGACCAGCATTCGATAGACCTTGTAGTTGGGCACAGTCATGGCTACTACCAAGGCAATTGTGTGTGGACGGAGGATACCCTGTGCTTCTTCCTCCATAAAGATGATTGCAAAGTCGATTCGCTTCTATTTTCAAGTCGAGCACCAAAGTTCATGACCTCGGATCTGGCTTCTTTGACATAAGTTTTTTTGGCTCGGTTTGAAGTACCGACCAAGTCTCCACCGATAATGGTTTTGATCTCCCTGACTGGCTCAGCTTTGTTTCACTCCTGAGCTTCGCCTTTCTTCTGGTTGGAGTCTTTGATGAATTCCCTCAGGTGACCCTTACGGATCAATGTCTCAATTTCTTCTTTCAGGTCATGACACTGATCGGAGTTAAGACCATGGTCCTGGTGGTAACAACAATACTTCTTCCCGTCTCTTTGGACTGTCGATATCTACAACTTCTTCGGCTAGCGTACATAGTCTCTGTTCTAGATCCCCATGGACACCTGTTCTTTGGAAGTATTCAAGGGTGTGTAAAAGGTATGGACACTCTGGGGTGTTTTGTTGTTTCTCTGATCCCACCGACCAGAATCCAACCTCCTTCCCCCTCTGGTGTCTTTCTTAGCTCTTCCTTCGTCTTCTCATTTCCTCTTGTGATCTTGCTTGGATTTCTTCGAGGAGCCATGTTCCTCTCGTTCCGCCTCCGCTTATTCATCCCCAATTATGTACTTCTCAGCTTGATCCAAGATTTCCTTGTAAGTCTAGGCCTTGTGCTTCTCGAGAGAGTAGTGAAACTTTCCTGGTCGTAACCCAACTACAAATGTCGTCACTGCAGTCTTGTTGTCGTAGTCATCCACTTCAACTCTCACGTCCTTGAAGTAATCCAAGTAGTCTTTCAGGTTTTCTCCCTAACTGTGAGCAAGATGTTCACCGATTTTTCCCTATCCTTTTTCTCGCAAAATGGTCAATGAACTTTTGGGCCAGGTGCCCGAACGACACAATGGACCCTGCTGCGAGATTTTGATACCAGTTCTGAGCTAGACCACAGAGGGTAATCTGAAAACCCTTGCACATAGTGGCGTTATTGTACCCCTTGAACATCATCTAAGACTTGTATCTTTCAATATGGTCTCTAAGGTTTCCTTCTTCATAGTATTCCTTCAATTTGGTCGTCCTGACATCCTTTGGTAAAGGGTTATCCTCGATTTCTTCTGTGAATAGAGATGGGAGGCCCTCCTACTCCTTGTAATACTGAGCCTGGTCTTCTTCAAATCTGGTAGACCTAAGTCAGGCGTGCTCAGATCTTACCGACTCGTTTGGTATTGACCTGACCTTCTTGGTCTTGTTTTTTCCTGCCATTCCGAATCTTTCACTTGATACCGACCTAGTCGAGGCTGATCTCAGGAGGATATTCTTAGATGTGGCACCCTTCTTCGCTGGTGCTGACCTGTGGTGGGAGGATGCCGAGCTTTTGCTTCTTTTGGCATCCAGGGAGTGACACAAGTCCCAAACAGATATGAGTTTGCGATGGATGGTTAGTCGGTCTTGGCTTCGGGTCGATCTCTTCTTCGGATTAATGTCTCGGCATCTACTCTCTTTTTCCCTCTGAGATTGGAAGTCGTAGAGTGGTCGGGGGGAAGCATCTCCTTCATCACCTACTGTTGCTCCAAGATTACTCGAGACATCTTCTCAAGGTTCTTCTAGATAGCACTCAGCCGAGAGCTCTTCTGCTTCTGGCCAAAAGTTTTCGACTTTGGTGGTCTACCTCTCTTGTTACGAAGTGCATCAAGCAAGGCAGTTGGTTCCATTTCGATCTGATTTGCTTCTTCCTAGCTCATGGCGACAAAGCTGATCTAGGCTTAAGATGCAAGTCCCCACAGACGGCGTCGAATGTTGGTGTAAGATTTGACCAACACCAATTTATAGTGATGTGGAGGGAATGTGCTGAGCTAGAACCTGCCAAGGTGAAAACTCGCCTAATAGGTTCCTCAGACCTGAAAGGGTAAAGAAGGGAGAAAGTTGGCTATCGTGAGGAACATCAATGTGGTGCCGACCAAAGACCCTCTGATGCCTAAGTCAGATTCAAGTTGAATCTAATGTAAAAATCATTATTTCTGGTGTAGTGAGTTGCATACATTGTTCATGAGGAATGTGGAGTATTTATAGAAGTTGAGGTGCTTGGCAAGAATTGGTAGGTAGTTGTCTTGTTGTGATGTACTCTCAGTATCCTTGGCATCACGCCCTAGATCCATGGAGTCCGCCTTACATGACGCATTGCCTTTTATTCCCTTCATGAGCTGGATGTACCGAGCTCATTGAACTTTGTGTTTTCTATTGAAAATCATCTCTTGGTTGCATAGTCCAGAACAAGTCGATAAGTGCCGACCTGTTTTCACTTGTAGTTTTCGCCTTCTGTTCATGTTGTGTCGCATGTGGCCTTTCACCCGGCTCGGTAGTGGCCGACTAGGGTTTGAGCCCAGCAGAAATTAAGTCTGTTTTATGCTCAAGTGACATTTGGACGAGGGGATAAGTTGATTGGGAGTTAGCTCGGCATGTCGATCAAAATGGCTTAACACCGGTTCTCATCTCATCATGCGTTGGAGGAAACTTTATTCATTTTGAGTTTTTTTAATCCCTGTCTATTAAATGATAAAATGAATCTAATTTCTTTTATGGGTTTTACTGATTAAATCTATTTTATGGTTAATTTTCTTTTATACTCTTTTAATTAATGAAATATTTTTTTTGTTCTTGAAAATATTTTGTTGAACATGCAACGCATGTGCACGCTAACTAACTAATACATATATAAAATCATTAGTCCTAAAAATAATAACGAGAACAATTAAGTAACAAAAAATCATGTAGGTTTATTGGTAAAAAAAAAATATTGTTGATGAATGATTCCAAACTGTATTAAGTAAATTAGATTTTGATCATCATTACGAAGAGAGATCGAAAATTGAATTTAAATTCCATGAGATGAAATAAATATATTTTGATTAATTGAACTAGATATTGATCTTTATATAAAGGAAACAACGATCTTGATCATGACACTCCAAAGAAATTTAACGAAAAGAAATTGATCAGCTTATCGATAAAGTGAACTAGGATATTGTGATTTGAACATTTAAAAAAACCTCAGTTATCTAATTAGTACCGATAAATCCACCTTCCTTTGTCACATTACGGACTGAAATTTCAAGTTTAAGCAAGCAGCACTATTAGTTACGAGGAGTGATGGGCAGTCATTTTGGCGTGTATTTCAATCAAAGTTACTGAAAAAAAAAGGAATGTCCGCAAAATCATTATTACCTACTCGTACAACGTGCATTTCACTCCAAATATATATGTACTCTTCCTTCTGCATATATTATTTATTTTCTTCATGATATCTCAGCTGCGGATCTCAACATTCACCTATGCATCGATCCATCTACTTGTAAAATCCCCGCAAAGAACGAAAGAATTAAGGAAAGGATCTTTCAGACGTGAGTAGATTGATCTGCGTTATATATAAGATGGCTTGCTTTGAGAGAGAGTCGCCACTACTGAAGGAGATCCTGCTCAAGTTACTCCGGTAATTCTGCATCCACTTTTTCATATTCTTTCTTTTCCTCATTTAATTTGTCATGCTGGACTTGAATCCAACTCGAAGTCTCGAGTGTAAGTAAATATATGAGCAATTGATCGCCCTTTGTATATGAAATCCAACCCACTCTATTTAGTGATCAACAGTCAGTAATAGGCTAATTAACAGCTTTTATTTTTCTTCTAAACCATCAAATGATCCTGAATGCCAGGAACAAAGATTGATTATAGTGGAAGCATAATATCTTTTGGTATCAGCTTTCACGTAGTTGCTTCTTCAAATATCCAAATTCATAGAGGAGAGATTCCTTGTGTTGATCAAAATATATTTCAGTGGTGTATACGGTTTAGATATAGTTATCACATGTGCATATATATCATCATTTACCTGATCATATATATGGATAGCAAGATAAGAAAAATTGACTTGTCACAGTTTAATATTTTCTTAGAATTATCTCCTAATGTCTTGATCTAATTAAAGATTTCAAAGTTGGATGCCCCAGATTAAACCTAAAATAAGATTAATTCTGTCAATTTTTAGCGAGATTATATTCTTACATAGTTGAGTTTATGGACTCTGTTTACATTTGGTGGACAAAACTGGATCAGGGTAGAACTACCAGTCTTAAGTTTATTGGAATATTGGGTTGGGCCTTAGGCCTGGCACAATATGTCTATGTTGGATTTTTTGGAAATATGCCATTAATGACATTTATTTAGAGATACACCCTATGGTGTATACAATTTTGAGATCTATCATAGTTAGATAAACCAATGGTTGTTGACCGGGCCCGATGAGGTAGATCTTTTTTTTTTTTTTTTAAATTTGATTTTCGTAAGGAAGTGCCTTTTCAAAATGCGACTCTATGGGATGTCATTTCAGAAGCCGACTCTTATAATCATTTTTTGATAAGGCAACTCTTATAGACACATTTTGAAAAGGCGACTTTAGGCCAAATATAAAACTAAAACAACCACTTACTGGGGGCCATTTATCTTTTTCTCCAAATGAAAGCAAAAAATACTAACGACAAACAACCTCTCCGCTCTCCCTCTCACTGTTTGCTCACCGGCGTCACCAACATTATGGGCGACGCCGCTCCTTTGCGGCATCTCTCTGAGACAAAAGGATAAATGGGCCTTAGTAAGTGATTTTTTTAGTTTTGTGTTTTGCTTGGAGCTGTCTTTTCAGAATGCGTTTATAAGAGTCACCTTCTCAAAAACAACTATAAAAGTTGTCTGTGAGATTCTTCACACCTATTCTGAACAATTTTCAGTAATTTCTTATACGCAAGTAAAAGTTTCGTCTGCTTATTCCATCGGCCATATTTCTTTCCAATGAAAGTAGGGAGTTGCAGTTGATTCAAACAGTTGTACGTTGCCATAACAATGCCTTATAAACTTGTTAAAAGAAGTCTGAAAGTTGAATAACTAAGTACTGGATAACACCAAAAGGATGCTACATTATTAAACCAACCATCACCAATGTGATTCGGTGCTTTATAGAGTTAGGTAACAAACAAACTCTCCTCTTCTTCTTCCCTTGCAATACACTCCTTCCCTCTCTTTTTTTCTTACTCTGCAACTGTTCAAACTTGCTAAACGCCTCTTTCTTCTTCTTGTATACTTCGTTTTGCAACTTAGCAATTCGACAACAAAAGACGGTTAGCACACCAGTATTTTTTATTTTATTTTTACCTCCTCCTTATTGTTGAACCAATTATCCCCATATCCCTTACGAGAATATGTCCCTTATAAGAAAGATATTTTGATGATTACAAATCATATTCTGATTATAATAATATTATATGCATTGCACGTCTAATCTCACATGAAAGCTCACCCGGAGAATCGATAATACATGATGAAATAGCTATCAAAATCAATTTGAAGACCCTAATCGTTCGAAGACATATCTGCGTGCTATTAGATTGTGTTTAGGTTATAGAACCCCTTTTATCATATGATTCGGCAATATGCATGATTGCATAGTTTAGTCAATTTGATTTCGAAGTATTTTGCGATCACATATAATGAACTCTCAATAATAGACTTGATTCAAACATATCGAGATGTTAATCTTTGTTTTATCAAGCTTTAAAAGTTGAAAAATATCAAAACTATTTTATAGCGTCCATCAGGGCGCTGATGTGTTTTTTCAGGATGTTAATGTCTTAGTAGTGCCCTCCTAGACTTGGTAAGTCAGGGCATTGATGATACATTAGGATGCTAATAATGTTCAAGGTTGAAAAATTCTTATTTATTAGGACACTTACTTTGTCAGTAGTTCCCTCATTGATTCAGCCAAGGAACTTATCAGGGAGTTGATTAAACATCAGCTCGCTAATCCTTTTTAAACATCAAGACGCTTATGGTCCAATAACACCCTTATGTTTTCGATCATTTTAAAAGTTTTAAACATCATGACGCTTACGTCTTTAGTAGCGCCCTTATGTTTTCATGCTTTGAATGTTAGGACGCTTATGTCATTAGGAGCGCTTTTGTGATTTTAAGTGTTTCAAAAACAAGTCAGGACGTTTATCTTTAAACAGGCCATCACAGATTTATTCGTTTTTAAACGTTAAGTAAGTCTGGACCCTTACATTCCAGTAGCGCCCTCACTTCACTGTTCAGCAGGATGCTTACAGTCTATGAGCGTCCTCAAGTAACAAAACGAAAAAGTTGGTTTTACGCGTCAGGACACTTATTTTGACAAATCAGGACGGTAATCCAACATTGTCATAAAACTACTATTTGCACTTTTTCTGATACTCTTTTCAGAACTGTTCAAAACCTTTTTTAAAAATTTTTGAATCTTTTCAGAATGTTCTAATACTTTATCAGAACATTCTATTTTCATGAATGATCAGAAGATTCAGGTGTTGTCGTCATAATTACATAGATTGAATCAATCATTTTCGGGAAAGAATGTTTTCGTTGTTTGAAATAACATTGTGCACCAAAATTATACTTGAAAAGTTCAAGTCCATTATGCCATTGTTATCACTATATATATGTTGTCTTAGAGTAGATTGAATATCATACGAATCAACGAGAAAACTGATAACCTATTCTCAAATCTTTAAACAGTTTTCACTTGTGCAAATACTTTTGAAAGTTACACTTCTACTTGATGCTTTAAACTCTCGATCAATTTTGAAATACGTAAGTCTTCTAGCTTAGTTGATCTTCATTCATATCTTTTCAAAAATCCATTGAAGAAGAAGAAAACTTTTTGAACCTCTTTTCAGCTGCACTTCATCATACATATTTTGTTGGATCTGTGGTAACAAAAGGTTCAATCCAAAGCTTTGTATAGCACTTTGATTCTAAGTAAAGGGAATCATATCTCATCTTATACCTTGGTATTGGTGACTAGTTAGTTACTAGTTTAGAGCAAGTGTTGCTCGATTTGTAATGGTTGTTCTCACCGAGGAAGTTGAGAAGAAGCCCGTAAATTGAAAAGGTGTAACGGTTTGATCTTCTCACCCATAAGAAGATCCTTAATGGAGTTTGGACAAATCCTAACTGAGGAGGTTAGGTAGTGGATGTAGGCAAGGTCGAACTACTCTAAATCTTGTGCTTCTTGTATTTATTACTGTTACTAACTTTAATTTACCATACTTGTTTAATCTGATTTCATTAGTTTATACGTTTTAAAGAAATGTTAAAAATCTACTAAGTATCCAATTCACCCCCCTTTCGCACACATCTGGATGTAGGCAATAGTAAGATTTCCATTACGCAACACCTTTGAACTTCAACCAGCAACAATTGATACTTGTACTGCAGCAACAATCAACATAATGCAACCTACGATGCGCTTTTCTTGCCCACTGCAATAATCTGTCAACACAACAGCAATGGCTTGCCAACTTCAAGTGCGAGGCCTTACACGCACACAACTGCGGTTCATTGCACCTCTCTACAACTGAACACGCACACAATAAAGAAATTTCCTTTATTGATTTTTCCTTCGTTCCAGCAACGATACCCGTGCTAGTCCTTTTTCTTCTTCTTCGTACTTTTATAGTGCGACACACAGCTGCAACCCGCAGTAGCAGCAACAGATAGGCCTTTTACCTACGGTTCTGTCTTTACCCCTCTTTTTTTAATATCCCAGGACCTAACCTAAACCTACTCTGATACCATGTTAGATCTTCAAAAAAAAAAAATTGGGGGCGAATCCTTTATTTCTTTTCTTGCTTTGTTTTTATAACTTATTGGTGTATTTATAAACACCAAAATCTAAATCCTAAACAACTTGTAATCCTAATACAATAAGTAAGTCTAATCAAACACTAACTCAAAATTCCTAATTGGACACACTTCTCAAATCCTAGTTAGACTCCAACTCTAACATAATATAATCTAGATTATTACAATTCCAACAAATCATGTAGAATGCCTGTGTTTTTGAAAATGTGACTCTTAAAGTAATATAACCCTGAATATGTAGTATAAATTATCAAATTATCTCACAATTAGTAACAACAAAAGACTAATATTGAAGAACAAAAGAAAAATAATTCATAATTGTAAGTGTAGATTATTTTTGCTAAACATCTTTGTGTCTACATGGTTATCATTGAGAAATTTTTTATTGAAATTGGAAGCACTAACCCACGTGTACACAAGAAAATTATAGAAATTGAAGAATTATAAGGAAAGAAATAATTATATATAAGAATGAACAAAAAACTAATTTTTTCTCCCGCGCCTTTTTCTTCTTCCTCCTCCTCCTACTGATCTTGTTTCATAGTCTTCAATAGGAACTACTTTTTTTTTTAAATATGGAACATAGAAATACCTTAGCATGATGATAGCAGGAAATGAAGTAATTTTGTTTTAACAAAACAAAGGGCCCAAGGGCACACTGATGGAAATAAAAAGATTTTAGAAGGAAAAAGAAGAAGAAAGGTCAATTATGTTTATGTGAGACTTTCTTACTCAAGTGCGTATGACATAAACCACATTGTTGTGTCTTACTTTGATCATCTTAATCATATGTGTGTGAAGGCTAGAGTTTTCGTGATGCAGGGATGCATGAAACACGTGCGTAACATGTTTAGCATGTCTTTCATTTTTATTTTGTTTTCTATTTTGGTTTCATGTCTTTGTTAGTGGGCCCACGTTAGGTGGTTTAATTCCATGTAGTTAAGTAGTTGGAAGTTGAGTCAGTTTAGGATTCTATTTGATAGTTTGTTATAAATAAGGCTTTTTGCCATTAGGAGAAGATATATGATATTTTTCTGAAGAATTCGAATCAACAGATTTATTTTTGTTTTCTTTGTGTATTTTCGTTCTTGCTTCTACGACGAATCTACATCATATTGGTATCAAAGACATGTTGATCTTGTTTTTTTTCGACAATGGCGTCGAAGAAAAGAGAAAGACCCGCAGACAATCATTGGGTTGGTCTACTGGAAGAATTAATCGTCGATACAGCCAAAACTGTGAATCAACTAACAAAAGTTATTTCGCACTTGATATTGTCACAACAACAACGTCACGAATCGGTCATTTTTGAAGATAGGGAGAAGATCGCACGTTCTCACCGCAAACATGCAGTCTCATTCCACGATTCGGAGCAGGGTACGAATCCGACCAATCTAATGCAGTTAATTTGGATCGCAGGGATCGTTGCCATTGCAGGCGCTTGCCTGCACCACAACCTCGTCATGAGGTTCGTTCCACACTGACGGAAATAGATTAATGGGTCAGAACTGGGTTGCGATATAATCGTCGTGATGACCTAAGCGCACCAGTTTGGCATCGAAATATGGCCTATAGCGAAGATTATGAACGTCACTCCTTCACTAGATTTTGTACAACATCTGGGACTGTAGAGTCGAGTACGAGATGGCTATCCAGGGGTGCCAAGAGCCTCATTTTCACCATCCAAGTGAGTTTGACCTGCATTACACGAGGAATGACCTACAATAGAGCTCGGCCTCTAGTCCTTCCCCTCCCAGGCATTAGAACGCCAACACAAGGCAAATGCGTGTTCAGAATGATGCAGGTAACATTGATCTTAATAGTTTTTTGCGCATCCTAGAGAAGAATCAATATGGAGATATCAAGATTGATGTTCCCGAGTTTGATGGCAAACTTCACCCTGATCGCTTTGTTGATTGGCTGAACAAAATGAAAAGGTTTTTGATTACAAGAACCTAAAGGGCCCTAAGTGTGTGAAGCCCGTTGCTACCAAGTTATCAGGCTATTCTCTAGTGTGGTTGGATAAATTGCAACAGAGTCGTCTTCTAAGTGGGGGAGAAAAGATTACCAAATGGGACAAGATGTGACAAGAACTGAAAAAAGAGTTTATTCCTCCAGTTTATGAGAAAGGTCTTTTTGTGAGATCGCACAACTTGAAGCAAAGCCTTCAGAGTGTGACTGAGTATACAGAGAAATTTCTTTTGCTTGTCACCAAGGTCAAGTTGGTTGAGACACTCAAACAAAAAATTGAGAGATATCTGAATGGTCTGTGACGATCCATCCAACAAGATCTAGCTTTCAAGGAGATTCATCACATGTCATAAGCTATCAAATATGCCTTCAAAGCTGAGGAATTAAAGAAACAGAAGATTGGGGCCACTTTTAATGCACCTTCCCCTACAGTAGCCAAACCTTCAATCCTTGGAGGTGTCAGGTTAACTTGTTTTGGGTGCAAGCAACCAGGTCATCGTCCCAGTGAGTGTCCCAAGAAGAAACATGTTGCTTTGGCTCACGATGGTGAGATGGAGGAACCTGAACCCCAAATTGGTGATGATGATTTGGGTGTTGTTTTGTATGCTGAGTCAGGTGTTCTGACATTGATTGTGAGATGTTCTCTCATCTCACCGGTTTCCCCACATGATCCTAATGCATGGATTTACCATAATATTTTTGCACTCGATGTAAGCCGCAGGGTAGGAGGCTATGCAATGTGATCATGGATAGTGGTTCCAGTGAGAACATTGTTTCTACAGATATGGTGAAGAAGTTGTAGTTGAAGGTTGAAGCCCATCCAGATCCTTTTAAAATCTAATGGCTCCAAAAAGGGAATGAAGTCAAGATTGACAAACGATGCTTAGTTCCTTTCATCATCGACAAATATATAGATGAAGTTTGGTGCTAATTAGTTCCTATGGACGCTTGCCATTTACTACTAGGTTGCCCATGGCAGTATGACAGGAAGTGTAAGCATGATGGCTAGCGCAACACTTATACCTTCATGTTTAAGGAGGAGCGAGTTACGTTGTTTCCTTTACAGCCATCTAGTACCCCGCCTACACCACCGTCACTTCCTTCGAAGTCGAGCTTTTTTGCCGCCAGTTGTGATTCTGGTATGGTTTTAGCAGTCATTGATTCATTTGTTGCTTCACCTACTGTTGTCCCACCAGTTTTGCAGTCATTATTAGATTCATTCTCTGATGTTTGTGATGAGCTGACTGATGTTGGACTCCCTTCACTACAAGACATCCAACATGCTATAGACTTTGTTCTAGGAGCTTCTCTTTCAAACTTGTCACGTTATTGCATGTCTCCCACTGAACATACTGAGCTACAACGACAAGTTACAGAACTGTTGGGCAAAGGGCTAATTCGAGAGAACATGTCTCCATGTGCAGTCCTGGCATTTCTCACTCCCAAGAAAGATGGGAGTTGGCGCATGTGCATAGATAGTCGAGCGATCAACAAGACAACGGTAAAGTACCATTTTCCTCTTCCGAGGTTAGAGGACATGATTGATTATTTACATGGAGTGAAAATTTTCTCTAAGCTCGATTTGTGCAGTGACTACCACCAGATACACATGCGACCAGGAGATGAATGGAAGATAGCCTTCAAGACGAAGGATGGCCTTTATGAGTGGTTGGTTATGCCATTTGGCCTTTCCAATGCCCCATCTAGATTCATGAGGCTTTTGACTCAGATTTTACATCCCTATATTGAGAAGTTTGTTGTTGTCTATTTCGAAGACATGCTTCTCTATAACATTTTCAAGTCAGACCATATTCAACATCTTCAGGCTATTTTACAAGTTTTGAGGGAGCCCAAGTTGTATCTACAGCTCAAGAAGTGTTCCTTCCTCGTTGATTCAGTTGTTTTCATGGGCTTTGTGATTTCTGCATGAGGGGTTCAAATTGATAATTCTAAGGTACAGGCTATACTTGATTGGCTTACTCCCACTACCCTCACATAGGTTCGAAGTCTCTATGGCTTGGCTACTTTCTACTAGCGATTCATTCAGACTTTTAATAACATTGTAGCTCACATCACCTCTTGTATGAAAGAGGGCCCTTTTGAGTGGACTCCCGAGGCTGATGTTGCCTTTCACTTGATTTAGGAAATGATGAATTATGCTCCTATTCTAGCATTGCCAGATTTTTCATAGCTATTTGAGGTTACATGTGATGCATCCAAGTAGGGCATTGGGGTTGTCTTAAGCAAAAATGAACGTGTTGTTGCATTCTTTAGTCAAAAGTTGGATGGGGCTAAGTTGAACTATTCGACTTATGAGCTGGAGCTCTATTCAATTGTACAAGCTTTGCGATATTGGCGTCATTATCTTATACATAACGAGCTCATCATTAAATCAGATCATGAGACATTTCGATATATTAACTCGCAACAAAAAGTTTCTGATTGACATGCCAAATGGTTTGCATTCTTACAGGGTTGTACCTTCCATTTGTAATTTCAAGCTGGGAAGGATAATCGAGTTGCAGATGCATTGAGTCGACATACTCACTTGCTCGTCACTTTGCGCACTTCGCTTTTTGGTTTCGATGAGCTACGAGATTTATATGCAAGTGATGAGTATTTTGGCCCTATTCATGTTGATTGCTTATTACATCATGGGGCTTTTGGTGATTATCTTCTTCAAGATGGTTTTTTTATTTCATTGGCAGTAGTTATGCATTCCTTCTTCCTCTCTCCGTGAGTAGATTATGACTGAGATGCATGCTTGGGGGATGGCTGGTCATTTTGGGGTTATTAAGACCATTGCTTCTATTTGTGAGCATTATTTTTCGCCTACTATGCATAGGGACATCAATCGCTTTATTGCCAAATGTTATATTTGTCAGACTGCGAAAGGCAAAACAAACAAATGTTGGCTTCTACATTCCATTCCCTATTCCTTACAGACCTTGGCTAGATGTTGTTATGAACTTTGTATTAGGACTTTCACGATCCTCGCATGGTATGAACTCCATTCTTGTGGTGGTCGATCGATTCTCCAAGATGGCTCACTTCATTCCATGCACTCGCACTGCTAATGTCGCTCATGTTGCTCATTTATACTTTTGTAAAGTTGTTCGCTTACATGGCATTCCTCGTAGTATTACTTCTGATAGGGATATGCGTTTCACTAGCTAATTTTGGAAAACTTTGCGGAAGCTCTTGAAGTGCCAACTGCAATTCTCTACTATTTTTTACCCGCAAACAAATAGTCAGACCGAAGTCATCAATCGCAGCTTGGAAGATTTGTTACAATGGTTGATTAAGGGGAAGCCTAAGTCTTGGGAGTTTGTTTTGACACAAGCAGAGTTCGCTTATAACAACTCTGTCAACCGGTCTACTAGTTTATCACCTTTTATGATTGTTACTGGTACGTCACCTCTTACAGTTGTAGATTTGACCCATATTCCACCTACTCTCTCGATGTGTGCTTCTGCAGAGGAGTTTGCTTCCAAGATTAAGTCATCCATGAGGATGTTCGTAGTCGTTTTAAGAAGTCATACGCTTCTTATAAGGCTCATGTCGATGCTCATCGACGATCTATTCATTTCAAGGCTGGTGATTTGGTGATGGTTTATTTGCAAAAAGAACAATTATCATCTCCTCATAAGTTGATGATGCGGAGTTATGGTCCTTTTTCTATTGTTGCTTGTCATGGTGATAATGCATATGAGGTTGACATTCCTTTTGAGTGGTGCATTTGTTGGCCCAGGTGAGTCCAAGAGGGGGGATGAATTGGACTCTTAGACAAATTAAAATTATTACAATGACAAACAATAAAGTGCGGAATCAAATGATATTGACACAACAGATTTATAGTGGTTCAACTTTTTGCCTACGTCAATTACCCAACCTCCTTAGCTAGGATTTGAAAAACTCCACTAACAAATCTTCTTCACAAGTGAAGACCAAACCTTTACAACCTCTCGACTTACAGGCTAGAGATTACCTAAACCTTATCAACTTATGGGCTTGAGAACAACCTCTCACCTTCTCGACTTACAGGCTAGAGATTACCTAAACCTTATCAACTTATGGGCTTGAGAACAACCTCTCACCTTCTCGACTTACAGGCTAGAGAACTACCTATACCTTCTCAACTTACGAGCTTGATAACAACCTAAGTTTCTCGATTTACAGGCTAGAGAACTACCTATGTGCTCAACTTAACGGGTTTCAACAAACCACTATCTTGGGTACAGGATAAAGTGAAATTAGCAGTTTATACAACTACTTTTACAACACTTAATACAGTTACAAGAAATATGAAATAAAGTACAACTGTATCCTATGAACTATCTCTCAAATTTCTCCTTCAACAAGTAATGATATGAGGTAAGACAGTGATGGAAATTTGAGTGAAACAGTTCACTTTTCTTCAGACAGATTTTCAATGAAATAGATAAAGCATAAGCTCAATACGAAAATCTTTTGATTGAAATTTGTTTCAAAGACAACACTTAGAAAAACAATTTAACTTTGAAAAACGATTTGAAAATTTGACTAACTTTCAAAAGTAATGGCTTGAGAATTTTTGGTGCCGTGTGTTTTGAATCTAAGTACTGGTATCTACAGACTTAGTTGAGATAAAAAGGTTGAGCATTTGATTTGAATTTCAAATATAAACATTTGCTCATAACGGCTTTAATCTTTCATAAAAATGGTAAGTTTGGTTTCTTACGAAATAGTTCTGATATAGTTCAGATATGATGAATAAGGAAAGTCTTGGTGAACACGGTTCATGCACCTGGACTGTCAACAAACAGGTTGTCAGTTGTTTTTTCAAGACTTATGTCAGTGTTAGATTAGCAGCGTGATGTTCAATCAACGTCCTGACGCATAATACCAACATCAGTCATTTTGTTCCTTGAGGGTGCTCATGCAACGTGAGCTTCCTACTGAACTGTGAAGTGAGAGCGCTACTTGAACGTAAGCGTCCTGACTTACTAAAAACATTTTGAACGTAAGCGTCCCAACTTACTTAGACTTTTAAAACTATAAAAACCACGAGTACGCTACTGATCAATCAGCGTCCTGATGAGTTACATAGTTGGTTCTTGTGAGGGCGCTACTGGAGCGTAAGCGTCCTGATAGATAAGTGACTCCAACATATGCACTATCAGCGTCCTGACACGTTTTTTTTAAAATAACATAAGGGCGCTACTAAACCGTAAGTGTCCTGATGTTTGAAATACTTAAGTTTAATTAGTGTCCTGATAAGTTCATTTGGTTGAATCAATGAGGGTGCTACTCTAGAGGTAAGCGTCCTCATAGATAAGTGCATTTTATGATGCATACAAGAACTCTGTCTAGAGGACAAGCTCTTCTCATGCTGGGGGAATTGATGCAGGGACGCATGAAATACGTGCATAACGTGTTTAGCATGTCTTTTTTTTTATTACGTTTTCTATTTTCGTTTCATGTCTTTGTTAGTGAGCCCACGTTAGGTGGTTTAAACCCACGTAGTTAAGTAGTTGGAAGTTGCGTTAGCTTAGGATTCTATTTGATAGTTTGTTATAAATAAGGTTTTTTTTCCATTAGGAGAAGAGATATGATATTTTTCTAAGAATTCGAATCAATAGATTTACTTTGTTTATCTTTGTGTATTTTCGTTCTTGCTTTCGCAACGAATCTACATCATTCCGACTCTTCTTCTACCTTGGTGTTCAAAATCATGTTCTTCTTGATAAATGGATTGAATTCACAACAATCATGAGGTTAGTTATGAAGCTTGCCATTGATTTCCAAGAAGTGGTTTTACATAGGGAGGAAGAGTTTCCATCCTAAGATTGAAGGTTGGAGAGTGCAAAATCGATTCCTTGAGAAAATAGTATTTTCTTGAGAAGATTTTCTCATGCTTGTTTGGTTTGACATGGGAAAATTTTCTCATAGTTAGTTATTAAGTTTTATAATTGTAACTTCTTCAAATTTAGTTCAAAGAATTTTTCTCATTAGATTTTTTTTTCTCACCCCTCTATCTAAGAAAATTATAGTGAGAAAATAGTGGCCTGAGAAAATCTTTTTAAATTTTTTTCTCACCATTTTTGCGAACCAAACATTGAAAAATAGAATTTTCTTAAGAAAATCACTATTTTTCCGAGAAAATTTATGTTTTCTCACTTACAACTGGAGCAAATAATTGAGAGAAAAAGAAGTAGAAAGGAAGTTACCATATCAGTAAATAAGAGTGTGTTTGGTAGTTAAGAAAATTTTGCTTGATAAAATAGTATTTACTCTAAAAAATGTACTTTGAGAATTTTTTCTCATGGTTGTTTGGTTGGACATGAGCAAATTTTCTCATAGTTGGTTATTAGTTAGTTATTTAGTTATATAATTGTAACTTCTTCAAATTTAGTGCAAAGTAATTTTTATATGAATTTTTTTTTCTCACCATCTAACTGGGAAAATTATGGTGAGAAAATGGTGGGCTCGAGAAAATATTTAATTTTTTTTTGAAAGTAAATTTTTTTAAATTTTTTCTAACCCTTTTTTGCCAACCAAACACTAGAAAATAGAGTTTTCTTAAGAAAATTTCTATTTTCTCACCAACCAAGCATACCCTAATAGCTAAGAAATTTTTTTATAAGAAAATAATATTTTCTCAAGAAAATGTACATAAGAAAATTTTATTTTCTCACCCCACTAGTTGAGAAAATGATAGTGAGAAAATGGTAGGCCTGAGAAAATATTTTTAAAATTTTTTTTCACCGTTAACTAAATATTAAAAAATAAATTTTTTTAAAAAAAATTAATATGAGCTCAGAAAAATTGAATTTTCAGTAACTGTATCCGTGCCGGTTAGAAACTGAATTGATGGACAAAGTGTTTAGATAGACATAAAGAGATCCACTATCTTTGAAAATTAAAAAAAAATAAAGTATTAATTTTTTTGAATTTCCAAACCTACCCTGGTTAAACATAGATATATGGGATGAAAAAAAAAAGAAAAAGTATAAGAGAAGGGTATCTTTGACAGTTGAGGTGCAAAAAAGCTTCACCATGTCAAATATTCTCTTTTATATTAGTATAGATATAGATTATTATTTTTATATTATTTTATTTATTTAATATATTATCATTGATAAAATTCTTAAATTCAAAACTTAAATTCATTTATAGCAAATGCCAACTAATATTTTAATTAAATATTTAAATACTGGATTGTATTTTAAACCTGATGGGCTTAAGCCCAAGAAAATGGCTTTTTTGAAGTTAAGAAGATATTAATAAAAATAAGGATAGAGACGCTTTCAAAAAAAAAAAAGAAAAAAAGAGAGAGGTAGAAAGAAATTGAAAGTTGTAAAGTCGTTTGGATCAATGTCATAAAGGGGGCTTTTTGGGAAACACGTGTCACATTGTCAGTTAACTATGACATAAAGTTGTGCTATTATTTTTAGTTTACAATTATTATTATTATCTTTTAAAGAGTATTAAACTGTATAAAAGGGTGTTTAGAAAAGAGGATCAAGATGATCCAGCACAAGCACAAAGAAAAATCTAAACTTACATCAAACAAGAGCCCAATTATTATTATTATCATTATGAAAAATGTTATTGTTGTAAATAATCTAATAAAAATGTATGGTCTAGTCTACAAGAACGTGTCTTTCACATGAATTAAAAGGGTTGAAAATTAACAAAAAAAATAAAAGATGAAAGGGGTAAAAACGGGTTAAGATTTGCCAAAAATTAAATAAATAAAAGGGATTGAAAGTAAACAAAAAAAAAGAATAAAAAGGGATTAAAAGTTATTAAAAAAATTAAGGGGAGCTGAAAATGATAAAAAAGAATAATTCCTAAAATAAATCTTATATTTACTAATATTATAAAATAAATATTTTAATGTATTTTTACCAAATTATCTATAAATGTATTTTTTATACAATTTTCTTTGACAATTTTATATTAAAAATAGTGAATAATTTAAGAATTTAGGATGAAAGTAGCAAATTGTAACCCATCGGGTTACAACACAGTTGATAAGGGCAGCCGTGTCTTAGTGGGTTGAAGGGCAAAGTTATGAGTTCAAGCCCTACTATGATATGCACTGATGGAAAAATATTAGCTATCTACCATCTCAAGACATAGAACTCTAAATTAGTCTCAACCTCGCAAAGGAATTAGCTGAGAACTGAAGGATTTAGGACCCTAAAAAGAAAGTAACATATTGTAAATTACCGAAGTTTTTTTTTTTGTTTGTTTTATAAATAATATAGATTATTATTATTACTAGTGTTATTGTTGTATAAATAAACTAATAAAATGTACGATCTAGTTTTTTTCTTTTGTTTTGGTAAAAGTTTTCATTTTATCAATTGAAAGATGTCTAAATAGAGAATATCTTGCCAATTGATATACCATTACATACTGAACCATTTTGTAACCACAACTATAAGTCAAAAGAACTATGAGAAACTTCAACGACAATAGAAAATCCTATCAGCAAGAGGAATAACCTCACAATAATGGATAAACAAACTCTTAACAATAAGGCATATCCCTCCCAACATCAAAATAACAAAAAATTAACCACTAAAACAACAAAAGAGAATTAAAGCAACAAAAAAAAACTCAAATTTACCTCGGACCGCAAGCTTTGTTGCTGGTGAAGGAATGGCGGCAGAGAGAAGACAACGAGAAGATGGAGAGCAGCAAGCGAGAGAGGCGAAGGGCAGGAGCGTTGGCCTGCTAAAAGAAAAGAAAGGGCAAGAAAGAAAGAACTGTGTGGGAGCAGCAACGGCGAGCAGCAGCGGCAAGCATTGAGCAGCAGCGGCGAGCGGGGCGAAGCAAAGGAAAGCTAGCAGCAAAAGAAAGGAAAAACAAGGAGAGAAGAGAAGAGAGGTTGACGGCGGAGCTTGGGGTTTTTCTGTCGCTGGGTCGGTGTTTATCTGATCAGGAAAGTTCCGCTCACGGTCTAGTTGTGGTGTACTGGTTTATTCAAACTGGCGTTCGACGACCTTTCCTTTATTGTTTTGCATACACACCATCTCTATATAAGGACGATAAACAATAGGAAAATGTTAGGTTAAAAAGGATAAAAATGAAATTACACATAAATTAAGCTTAAAAATAAAAGAACTAGAGGAATATAGGGATTACGTAAATTACCAAAGTAACCCTATAATTGGTTACTTGTTTTGCTTAGCTACTTAATTATATGTTGTTAAACAGTCTTAGTATGTTTTTTCTATTATTTTTTTTATGACGCACTAGGTCAACTTGCAAAAACTATTACTCAAATTCAAATATTCTAGAATTCAAATTAAAGAAGAATCCTCCACAAAAATAATAGAAGGATAAAATGAAAATTAATTGTAATTCAAAGAATGTAGTTCTATACACATATTCCAGAGTTCTATCTAATGGTACGTAGGCTCAAACATCATGTAATTAATTGTATAAGATAATTGTCGAGCTCTCAAGCAAAGTGTATCATGTAATTAATTGAACAAGATAATTGTCGAGCTCTCAAGCAAAGTGTGTGAAGAAGTAAAAAAAAAAGTTTACAAGAGTTTTATAACCATAACCAAAAGAATTAGATGAAACAAATGAAATAAATTACGTTATAGGAGATGAACAAAACACGGTTCCTATGGCAATGCGGATAACTTTTCCACTTTTTTTTTTTTTTTTTGTCTTTGACCCTCCAATATCCCTGCTAACCTCTTTGTGGGGACGAAACTATACTTGAGTCGAGAACAGTATGCGGCATTAGGCAGTCCCTCCTCATAGTGGACGTATAGGCATTGGCACGAACTTGGACTCGAAACCGAGACTTCGTCCCTGAACCACAACCTATACATACTTCGTTTCGCAACCAACAAGGTTACCCAACTTTGGGTAACTTTTCCACTTTTATACATATTGCTGATGCTACTGGCATACTTTACTTCATTATTCAATATTTGTGGCTAACATCATTTAAGACTTTCAATGATGGGATTTTTTTATTATTTTATCACAGGGCTAAAAACCCAATTGAGATTGATCACCAATTTTATGAATTTGGGTCTGTTCAATATCGAATCCAGGTATGTCTAGAAAAGATAGCATATTGAAATTATATATTGGGCTATTTTTTTATGCATGATGTACTTATTAGTTGTTTTTATTTGTGTATGATCCAAAATATTCAAAATCCGTGATTACTGATTTTTTTTATATGTGAAAATAACTGATAATTCTGATAGGTTTCTACATCAGAGCCCTGTCATGTCTACTTATCAGTAACAACCTCATTGCAATCTCAAGTGGCATCTCAGGTAGATGTCTTTCAAAACCATACCTTGCAGGCCCTAAAGAGAGTCTATTATGATCTTGTGGAGGTTGTGGTACCCCCAAAGGATGGATATCAACTCACTTTAAGGATCAACATTGCTAAACTTGCACAAAGTAAAGGTGTTGTGTATTCAATTTTCGTTTATCCTTAATACATAAACTTATCAAGTCATCATTGCTAATCTCTTGTTTTTTATTCTATAATACATCCTACCCTCTTTGGAAGGAAAAAAAGCTATTATTATAAGTGAACTTAGTAATATCTAACTAGATTCTAAGGATAATATTTTTCCTCCCTATTGACATAAATATGGCCTCAAACTTCAAACTTGCGAACTTGAAAGGTGTTGTAACTTCTTCTCCAAAATTAGATGTGAAGAGGCAAAGCTTGTATATGGAGCGCTACAGGTAAAAATGTGGTGAAGTCTATCTTTCCAACACTTAAAGCTTGTATAAGGAGATAAATAACTAAGCAAGAGTCAAGGTATAAAATTTGTATGTACCTTTTTATTGGGAGGTGTTCCTTTTATATTTGAGGTTCTTGATCATTTTCAACTAGAAGCTTATGCTCTTATTATTCAGGGAATGCTCAAAATAAAAGTATCTTGAATGATTTTGCCATGATTGTTCATGTTAGTTTGTTGTATGTGACACATTGCGAGCATGATGTCCATTAATGATGATCCCAATTACATTGTGTAGGGGTTGATGACGGGCAATTGTGCCCCTTCGACTATGTGAAGTTGATTAGAAAAGTTGGTTTAGGAAGAAGTGTATTAGAGTAAATCTAGAAGAACAAATGAGAGCATGAGGTCTTTAGCCATGGGTGAAAGCATGACTTCCTTGTTGAAGGTATTTTTCAATCACTTGGTCTTTGGCCAAGGGGTGGCACTACTGATCTTGACGTTGCCAGGGGTTGGCAACATAAGCTTTGATGTTTGTGTTGAGGTTCAATCATCATGGTTTATCTCCAGTTTACGGTGTCCGTTTGGAAAAATTTCCAACAACCTAATTTTTTTTTTATTTTTTGGGACTTAAATTTACACTCAAATAACATGGATTTCCCAAGAACTTGGACTTCTTAAAATTTCTAACTTCATCATCAATATTTTTTTAATAGTTTACAAATTGTGTATATTGATCGCTATTCCAACTCTATGTCATTTCTTCCTATGGACTAGGCAATTGCTTCAAATATTTTTGAACTAGTACAAATAAAAAAGAGTAAGATGAAATATGTAAAGTTTTCTTTCTCACTTTTGTTTTTCCATATACCTTTTTCTAATTTTTAATTTTATATGTTTTTTTTTCTAGAACAAAGCTTAAGAATGATCACAGGTATATCCTCGGTGCATGCAGTTGTACTAAGCTCACAGTTAAAAGAGATGTTCTGGCACCTAGGGTCTCCTGAGAATTCACAAATGATGTTCAAACCCATCAAACTTGTATATCATCCAAGGGAGCCTTTCTTTGTTATCAGGCTGGTATTTCACTTAAATCATTTTTATCTTGTTATATTTATGAAATGTGTGCTAAATAAAACTAGAGAAATAATTCATTTTGGTTTTCTATACTTCAAAAGTTAGCATTGTTCTACTTTGATTTTAAATGCTACGCCTCTTCATTTATAAACACAATTCATCACCTTAGTATTAATTTTCATAATGCTAAAAATGTGGCAACTCGCTTTCGATCCCCGTAAACCCTAGAGAAGCCGCTCAAGCTAATACTCTTAAACCAAAAAACTAGTAACCCTATCACACCTATACATAAACCTGTACACTGTACTTCTAATCCATAACTTCATGACAACTACACATCCTTAACAAGTCCAAAGCATAAGACAATATCATATCTAAATTATAGTTCATAACATAAACTAATCAAGTCATCATAAACATTAAGGTTGTATTTGGTTTAGGATTCGAATACAGTTTTCTGTATCAAAAAATTCTAAAACACAGAAAATTCTTTTACTTCGAATGAATTGAGAAACAAAATTTCACTTTTTGTAAAGAAAAAGAAAATAGGATGTTTTTAGGAAATGATGAAATATCATTTTTAAAATTTTTTGCTTTCTAATTGAATCCAAGTTTTTGAACATCAATCAAATGAAACCTAAGTCTCCTTTCATAATCAAATGCTACACCAAGGGTGGAAAACTAGGAAAGCCAAAATATTTGGGTTCATATGACCCCAACAACCTGTCATTACATATCTAAATTTAAATAAAATAAGAGAAATAAATAAACTTCTCATCTAGCCTTAGTCTATGTCGCATCATCACCACTTACTTCAATAAGTGAATAAACCAATCACAACACAACTCCCTTGCCCTTCTCTTGGGCACCAATAGATCTTGAAAAAGAAAAAAAAGTAGGGTGAGCTAAACACCCAATAAGATGGTATCTCATACTTCCATTACATGTTCATCAATAAATAAAATCAATGCATAAGTAAATCACATGTTAATGCATATAAACAAACCGCATGCATCAAGTTAAAACATGCAAATATTCCAAAAATATAAGTTTTCATGCAACCGACACCACATGCTCGTCCCCTATACATTTTAGAGTTCATAAACTTGAATAGAATAACATACCTAAGGTATCCAATCAGTGGTCCAAATCTACCACCCAAGTGTAATCAAAGAGGTTAAACCACCCCGAATATTTATCTAGGTTAAACCACTTGCATGAATTCACATATAATGATGGAACCATTAAAACATGCTCAACAACATAAACATTATTATACATTAGGTTTCGTGAAACAACGATAAAAAACTATTTACATAGCTATAATGATATGCATATGATGGAAGGATGGAGCCTACTCACCTTCAAACCTTAACTGACTTCCAATCACCTTTGGGGTAGACTCCAAAGCTACTCCTAGTGTGTCTTCATGTCCTAGATTCATAACACAACATCTTAGGTATTTTTAACTGTTAAAATATCTAGCTAAACTCAAATAACCCTAAACAATCCACTAGTTTCATCACCCATCTTTTCTAACATGGAATCCTAGGTTAGCGCACACCTTAACAACTCATATCAGGAAACCCATGTACTCCCCACCATTAGGCCATGAAAAAAATCAATAAAGTTCCAAAAACCAAGGAAAATACCATGAAAAAACGTTGCTATCCATAACCTAACAATCCCACCTAAACTGAACTAGAACTTGTCAAAATTGGCAACCTTGTGTTTTTCGATCACCACCACTTACTAAGGTTTTCTTTGGGCTTATTCAAGCCATAAAACTCATCTTATTACCCTTGAATCATTAAGATCATCCATCAAGGTCAAAACCCCCAAATCTCACCTTTGTGAAAATATCTTAGGGCTTCCAACATGAAACCCTGGGTTAGGTTTGGTCAAAATCACCTAACCCGATAGATCTAAGTATTTCTTATCCTTAGACTCTTAAACCACCCAAAACTAGGTCTAAACAACCTAAGGGATTAAGTTAAACTTGCTAGAATAAATCCAACCCAACATCCATCCAAACCATGGAAAAGTAGAAGAAGTAGGAGTATTAATTTCAACTTTTAATTTTCAAATCAATGCATTTTACCCTTATTCTAGCCTTCAAAACTTCTTTGAAACCCTTTAGAACTCCCCTAGGGTTCTCCCCCACTTTCCTTTGGTAGCTAGTATGAGTTTAGAAGTGAAAACACCCAAAAATCGGAAAAAAAGAGTTTATATAATCATGGGGGTGCGCACTGCACCTTATCCAATCAACTGGATTCCAATCTAATCGACTGGATTGATTTTCTCTTTATTCAGATCTCTTGTAGCCAATCCAATCGACTAAATTGGCCAACAACCCATTATTTGGCATTTGTTTTTTCACTCCTTTCAACATACGACCAAATATACACCACATATACATATATTATATATCAAAATCCATGTTTAGGGTCGTCACAAAAGATCAACTCCTTTTATTTGTGCTAAATAAAACTAGAAAAATAATTCATAATTTTTCATCACCTTATTATTAATTGTTTGTATGGACAATTAACAATCCGATCCATATATGCTACAAGAAAAGCTATGAACAAAATTTATATGTTTTTTTAATGCATTATTTGGATGGAATTGTCCACAAAATCCATGAAAATAAGTATTAGTACGTTTGGTATTTGTTGTATCAATAGTATCAACAAGAGGAATATAAGCCTATTTGGTAATTATGCTTATCTTTGACCCTTGACTTTTATTTTATTGGGGATAGAGAGACTTCAACCCTCACGATTTCTAAATGGTCGTGAACTTCTTTTCCTGGATAAAAAGAAATGATAGTATCTAGGTCTGTTCTTACGTCTTTAGATGCCTTAATTTTCATTTCTCATTTAATGGAAAACCCTTTTTGCTCTTGAAATTGAACTTTTGTTTAAAACCAATTTGGGATGACGGATACAAATTTAACTCAATGATATGGTAAGGCACATGCAACCTAAGGTTGATTTAAAGGAGTGGATGGGTCATAGACACTAAGGTTTGACACTAGATGAATAATCGGTCCTTACTTCCAATTGAATGAGATCATAGTCCTAGATGTTTGACTAGTTGGTTGATGTTATATTAATTGAAGCAAGATTTATATAAAGGTTACTAATTAATGTCATACTTACATGTTGACTCTCAATATGGGCTTTTTTCACTTTTTTATCATGCATGCTATAGTTAACAAGAATTTGGGAAAAATGGTTGAATCTATATTGGTGTTCCACAATGTCGTTATCTTTTTCTCATTTTTTCTTTAACAAGCTTCGTTATTAAAAGATTACTCCTTCAAAATTCTAGGAGTTTTTACATTATGATATCTTCATTTAATTATATGAAACTAAACTTTGTCTACTTCTTCATTTTAAGGAATAGACACAACATTATATGTAGGGAAAAAGGAGGATGTACAAAACCCATAAATGAAAATTGACGGTGGACCAATAAAATCAATAACTATCATTGTTGTTATGATGGACCATGCTTGAAACTGTATCATCCACAATACATCGGAGCTAAAGGTAGATCTTGGTGTCTACGTGCCAAACTTTAATGGCTAGACAATTCCTAAACTCCAAAGTTATCGTAATCTTGTTACCAATCGATCACTTGTTCCATGTCTTTAATGGTAATCATAATAGTTCTACATTGGAGATCTAGAAGTTAGGAAATCATGAACTTTCTTATAATTGATAATCCAAACATTATTACATAGTTATCAAAATATATAGTGTCCATAAATAAATATAAAAAATCCTAGATCTCAAGGTATTTACATAGACATAAACCTTTGTAGTAGTTAGGATATCTTATGAGCCAATGACCTTTGCCTTATCTTAGGAAGAAAATGAGTGGATTCGAAAAAGACGAATGAGTTAAACAAGATTATTGAGTAGTAGTCACCCATCAATAACTGAAGTGGGTGGTTTTATATCCATTGATGACTGTACCCCACATTTCGGCATCTTGAACTCTTAGGTAAAACTTGATGATTATGGGTTTCCAATATGTATAATTGCTATCTGTAAATATTGGTAATCTATTAATGAATTAACTTTCTTTGAAGGTGCAAAATCTTAAACTCATTCCTATCAATCTTTGATTTTTAGATTTGATTTAGCACGATTAAAGATCTAACTATGATATAATTGTTGGACCAAGTTACAAGAGTTCTAGCTTAAAAAAAATTTAAAATTAATAATAACAAATAAGAAAGTTCATAGAAGCTTTTAATATGGTTCGACTCCCTTGTCTACGTCCACAACTTAGAGTTGTCTAACATGAATTTTCAAACCAAACACTAACTAATTGTGCTCCTAAGTGAGAATCAAACCTTTAATGACTCTATTCCAAAATATAAAATGTTTCAAATTCGCTAATGAACCACTTCAAATACAAATTAATATTACTTAAATGAGTTTGTTCTTACCAAACAACCCAAAAGTGCTTATAATGGGAACATGGATCCTTGCTTCGTTGTACTTCAACCAAGATATAAATATCCAAATTGTTTAAATCATTTGAAGGATGCTTCAAGATCATAAATATATCAAGATGGTGCTCATAAGTAAAAATTTGATTTGAAATTTGGAGTACTTGGGATAACACAAGAACACTCATAAAGTTTTGTGCAAATCTGAAAATAATATACGTTTGTTCAAAAATCTAATTTCAAACGGCTAATGTTGGTCTAGGTATGAACGTTCAAGAGGGGGGTAAATTAGTTGTTTTGACTAGTTTTGACTTATTTGAACTTTTCTCAATATATCATGTGATTCAATGAGACTCATCTTATAAAAATCCTTATTTAGACCAAATTAGTGTTCATGTATGAATTGTACATAAAGTAAAGTGCAAAAATGAAAACAAGTAAACCTAAGGATTTTTATGTGGTTTGAAAATCTCTTTTCCTACATCCACGTATATAAGAACCTTCTATAACATTCCACTATATTCACTGCAAGGATGTTAATTAAATCTCAATGTCTTTTTATATATTCAAGACAACCTATGCTTTTACAGGCTAAGGACAAACTTATAATTTTCTTTTTCATGGGATAAAGAAAAACCACTTATTCCTTTTTAAGAGAAAAGGCAAAACCAAGTTTTTTTTTGTGGGACAAGGGTAAACCACTTGTGTCACACCCCGTCCGGACGCGCCTAAACCGGTGGGACACTCATGGAGGGGCGCGAATGCATTATAACAATAACCGAGTGCGCGGAAGCACGATTAAGTACAAGTATGATTTCATTAATTTCAGAATATATTTGTACATGAAATAATTAAGGGAACATCCTCCCAAAATTCCCAATGAATAATACAAATGGTACAAAATGTGGGTCCAAAAACTTGCACCCAGTCCACCCTAATCTCCTGTGAAAAATTGGATAACAACGGGGTAAGCTACACGCTCAGTGGGTAAAAGGTGTTCGTGGATATAACAATTAATAAAGCAAACTTCATAATCAAATATCTTAAATACACATTGGAGCATCATAATCAATCCAATATGTATGTATGCATGACACCGTCTCGTATTGGTTTCATGATTGTACGTCGCTTGAGTTCACGTACAGATGTCCCTTCCTAGGAGTAGCCGGGTTCTCATTGTACGTCCCTCCTCAGGAACGACGCTCTGGATTCATGTACAAATGTCCCTCCCCAAGAGTAGCCGGGTTCTCATTGCACGTCCCTCTCCAGAGAAATATAATGAATAGTGAGCATTGCTTCTAACTATTCTGTGAATCATAAATCACATATGTCCCTAGGTGGTGCTTATGTATGATGCTAATGCATGAACTGGTCTAGTCTTTACTTAACATTAGATAGGATTTGGCAACGTCTGGTGATCCTTATCAGGGTCGGTATCACCACGTGCAAGGTTAGGACATTCAGTATTACTTGTATAAGATGATAGCTTTCAAATAAGACCAACCAGATCAGTCTCCAGTTAAGAGGTGAGACACGAGGTCTACTTAAATACCAATTGTCTAGAGCAGCACGTTGCCTCCCGTTCACTATTTTAAGTTACTAAGGACAAGACTGAGTCTGGTTGAGCCAGATTGACCACTAATCTCGCATAGCAATAGTGTAATAGTATGACAAGTATAAACATTATACGCAATAATGCAGTGTAAATGAATAGTAGACATAATGATAAATGAATGTAAACTTTAATAAAAGTTATAAGGCACGCAAACCTATGTTTCGTTCCTCACCTTCAGATAAAAACTCCTTCGAGAACTGGAGCCTTTCCTCGAGCAGAACCAAAAGAGAGTCTGAAAAAAAAAGACAAACTCAAAATAAGTGAGAGAGAGAGAAGAAAAATCACAAAGAGAAGTGATTTTGGTGTGAGAAATGAGGAGGGGAGGGGGGTTCCTTAAATAGGAAAAAAGGGTGCCCGAAGGTTCGAGCATGCGCCTGAAGGTTCAGGCACCTTGCCCGAAGTTCAAATTTTTTTTTTGTGCAAACCTAGGGTATTACACTCTAACACCCTTAAAAGGATTTCGCCCTCGAAATTAGTCCAAGTAGTCATGGTTGCTATTGGCGTGAGATTCACCGCCGTCGTCATCGTTTGCTAGCTCAGGGTAGTGCCTCTAAGGTCCCTGAATAGCACGGTGGTCGGTGGTTTCCTCAACATCATGGAACCATGGAGAGTAAATGGAGTCGGATTCGTTCTTAGAAGGTTCCGACTTTTGCTTAACAGATGGTGGTGTAAGGCTCTGTTGGTTGCATCGTTTAAGGAGAGGTAGGATGCTTTTTCGTGCTGTTGCTTGAATCCGGCCGCCTGATAATTTTGGTAGAAGATTTTGCAAAGATGAGGGCACGAGATTGTTTCGGGCAAAATTGTTACGAAAAAGCCATGCACGCTCTGGCGATAAGGATCGCTATCTGTGGGGCGATGGAGTTGGTGATGCAAAATAGTTGTGACTTGACTCAAATCCTAAAAGAGTCGCCACCGGTTGCCAAAGAGGCCTTTGCGTGTGTGCATCACTACATCCATCGGTATTATTTTCAGACATTTGCATAGTTATTTAAGTGAAATGATGTATTAAGATATTTGTAAACAAAGTTCTATCATTTTATTGATAATTGAAATAGTACAATGTATCACATCATCAATTATTACTAGAAAACAGTTTAGAGTATTTTTGTTTAATTGTTGCTTCTAGTTTCCATGTACTCCGTAGTGATCCTAGAGCACCTTCACAAGTGGTATGCTACGTCGCCTTAGTTCTTGAGTTTTTCTATCCAAAATCTGTATCGCTCTCTCCTGATACTTATTTCCTTCCTCAACCCTAACCTCGACCAGAGGGATGATATGCGAAGGATCAGGACGATACTTTCGAAGCATGGATACGTGAAAAATGTCATGAACCTTAGACATGGACAATGGAAGGGACATGCGATAAGCAAGTTTTCCAATACGTTCAATGGTATGAAATAGACCGATGTACCGTGGGGAGAGCTTTTCTTTGATCCCAAAAGTGTTTGACACATCTTGTAGGCTGAACTTATAGAAAAACCAAGTCCCCCTTATCAAATTCTAGAGGTTACCTACGCTTGTCAACATAGCTCTTTTGTCGACTTCGTGTAACACGAAGCCACTCCTTTACTAGTGTGATCTTCTCATAAGTCTCTTGAACTAGTTCAGGCCCCAACTGCGGTCGATCTGCCATATCTAACCAGCATACCAGAGATCTGCAAGGGCGACCATAGAGGGCCTCGTATGGTGCCATGCCGATACTAGTTTGTTAGCTGTTGTTGTATGCAAAGTCAGCTAAATGTAAGTGTTTTGCCCATCCATCATGAAAGTCCAATATGCAGCATCGTAACATGTCCTCCAAGATTTGGATAAGACGCTTTGACTGCCCATCAGTTTGAGGGTGAAAGGTTGTGCTCATGGTGATCCTAGAGCCCATTCTACTCTGGAAGCTTTGCCAAAAATTTGATGTGAATCGAGGGTCTCGATCAGAGACGATAGTGAGTGGTATGCCATGAAAGCGTACGATCTCTCTTTCATACAGTTTGGGAAGCTTGGCGGGGTTATCCATGAACTTTATTGGCAAAAAGTGTGCGGACTTTGTAAGTCTTTCAATGATAACCCAGATAACATCTTGCCCTTTATTATTTCGAGGCAAGGCCGTTACAAAATCCATTGCGATGTTCTCCCACTTCCATTCTCCAATAGATAAAGGTTGGAGAAGTCCAGAGGGAAGTTTTAGGTCTGCCTTAACTTGCTGGCAAACGAGACATCGAGCAACGAAGTGTGCAATTGCCTTCTTCATTCCAAAAAACCAGAATTGTTACTTGACATCCTTCTACATCTTGTCACCCCCACGATGCATTATGAACCTCGAACAATGCATCTCAGTGAGCACTTCCTTCCGAACCTCAAGATCGTCCGGTAGACAGAGACATTTTTTTATAGAAAATGGCCCCGTCTTCAGAGATCGACCAGTGAGGAAGGTCCTGTCCGCTGAGTAGTAGTTCTAGTTTCTCCATTAACATAGGGTCGTTGGCTTGAGCTGCTGAAATCTTTCGAACCAGCTCAGAGTTGGCTGATAATTGAGAGAGTCGTGATCTTGCTCCCTCTTCGACCAGTTGTAGGTTAAAATTCTCCATTTCTGTAGCCTACTTCCCCATCTCAAAGTTAAGAGTGCAAGCAACATACTCAGGGCATCAGCCACAACATTGGCCGTACCAGGATGGTATTGGAGTTAAAAGTCATAATCTTTCAAGTACTCCAACCATCATCTTTGGCAGAGGTTTAGGTCTCTATGGGTGTAGATGTACTTAAGACTCTTGTGATCAAGAAGACCTCAAACTGTTCACCGTATAGGTAATGACACCATAACTTCAGTACGAATACGACAGCTGCAAGTTCTAAGTCATGCATTGGGTAATTACCCTCATGAATCTTCATTTGCCTCAAAGCATATGCAACAACTTGGTCTTCTTACATTAGTACGACACCTAAGCCTTGGAGAGAGACGTCGGTGTATAGTGAAAATCCTAGTGCATTTCTTGGAGTGATTAGTACTGGTGCTATCGTGAGGCGTTTCTTCAATTCTTGAAATGATGTTTCACAGGCGGGATTCCAGATGAATCGCACGTCTTTTCGAGTAAGCTTTGTCATAGGTGCAACAATCTTTGAGAAGTCCTTGAGGAAACGTCTGTAATAGCCAGCCAAACCAAGAAAACTCCTAATCTGAGTAACAGTGGTAGGCTGCTTCCAGTTTAAAACCGCTTCAACCTTAGAAGGATCTACCTCAATGTCATTGCCTGAAATCCACATGGCCTACAAATTGAACTCGCTTCGCCCAAAATTCGCACTTACTACACTTTGCATACAACTTGTGGCTTCTCAAGGTCTCGAGGACAATCCTCAGATGTATCTTATGGTCTTCCTCGGTTAAGGAATATATCAAGATATTGTCCACAAAGACCACCACAAATCGGTCTACGTATAACCTAAAGATGCGGTTCGTCAAATCCATGAACGCAGCAGGTGCATTTGTTAAATCGAACGACATTACTAAGAACTCGTGGTGACCGTACCGAGTTCTAATTGCCGTCTTGGTAATGTCTGACTCTCGGATCCGGAATTGATGATAACCGGATCGTAAATCAATCTTAGGGAAGTATTTGAGGTGATGTGACATGGATTGTGATGTCTGTGGGTTCAGGATGCAACCTTAAATGTCTTACCAATGCAGACGATATAAAAGAATGAGTAGCACCCGAATCGAACAAAACATTCACCATTGTATTGAATAAGAGAAATGTACCTTCGACTACATTGTTGTCTGGGAGGGGTTGTTGAGTGATATAGCAAATGCCCTGCCCTGGTTTTGCTGGTTCTGCCTGGGTTGGGCATTAGCAGCAGGTGGGGCTTGTTGGATTGTAACAGTGGGAACAAGTTGCT
Organism: Paratinospora sagittata; assembly: GCA_035771175.1. NCBI lineage: Eukaryota > Viridiplantae > Streptophyta > Magnoliopsida > Ranunculales > Menispermaceae > Paratinospora > Paratinospora sagittata. The sequence goes on from CM069595.1 coordinate 26,084,929, forward strand.
GAAGGTGCGGACAAACATTTCGTACATGGCCCTGCTGGCCGCAGTTGAAACACGTCAGCCTTTGCTGCTTATGGTTCTGTTGGCCATGCTGATTGTGGTGCTGACCACCACCTCTGCCATTGCTGTTTCAACGGCCAACCCTTCCATTACGGCCTCCTCGACCATTATTGCGAAAACCTTGATGGCCAGGGTTAGATGGCTCAGCCGCAGGTGCCATGGCCTCATTCTTCTGAACAGGAGCTGGGAGGGCTGACTTTTAATTATAGTAGGGCTTCTTCTTGTTGCCCTGCTGCGAGCTCTGTTGGGAAAAGGTTACAAGTCATTTCCCCCTATTTAGTCTCTGCTCCTGCTCAAAGCTCAAGGCCTTGTCAACGATCTCCCTGTAAATCTTGAGATCCAAGATCGACAAGGCTTGTCGAATGTCAGGACGAAAGCCATTGTAGAATTTCTTGATCTTATCTTGTTTCGTTGAGATGGTGGAGAGAGAGTAAACCGATAATTCTTTAAACTTGACAGCATACTCCCTGACTGTCACGTCGCCTTGGTATAGCTTGGCAAACTCCTGACCTTCTGTCTCTTCACAGCGCCGGGGAGGTACTCATCAATAAACAATAAATCGAACTGCTGCCAAGTCATGTCCGTGGTGTTGACTCTTGGGTCCTCTTTCACTGTTATCCACCATGTATTTGCTCCACTAATAAGTTGGTAGGAGGCAAGTGGAATCTTTCGAGCCTCATCGCCTCTTCGACTCATCTAACCATTTTTGCGCCTCCTCCGCATCACTGGTGTCAGCAAAAGTAAGAGATTGTAGCCTCTTGTACTTCGTAATCTGGTCGGTTTGAGTCTCCGACCCAGATCTAACAGGTGCTTGAACAGTGACAACCTGATTGGCGCGGTCTCACAAACTACCGTCTGAATAATTACTTTCATCGCCTCAATAATTCCGGCGAGAAAGACTTTCATACTGGGAAGCATGGTAAATGATGTGGGCTGGAGTGGCACTGCCTGCCCAGACGTAGTGGCAATATCGGGTGTGGCCTGCACTGTCGTCGGAGGCGGCGATTCCTGGTTCTGAATCTCAGGAGGTGCCTCCTCTGCTGGACGGACAGTACGTGGCCTTCCTCTCTTCCTGGTTTTCATTTTCTCACTGGCAAGGAGAAAATAAAACCATGATTTAGGAACTGTAGCCAAGTATAATGTTATGATATTCTCAGCAACAAGTTCGAGACTACTGCAATATAAAAACCACCTATTTTTCTAAGTATAGTGTAAGGTTTTTGTTGAGGAATCAAAGAATCTTATGTGCCTCATATGTTTGGCCATGGTGTAAAACAAGGTTGGAATGTTTATATAATAAGTATAAAACTTTGCAAGTATTTCAAATGTTTTTGTTCTGATTTTTGTAAACATACATATATATTTCATTGAAAATTTATACAAGTCATAAAAATTCTAAGATTTTTCTCGGTAAATATCCTGATCTAACGTTCTATCGCAATCTTATGTATTCAAACTCTTTCTCTTAGTCTTTTTTACTATTATTCATATTTGTGTGTCCCATACCACATGAATTTGGTAATACAGGTGTTAACCAAGTTAAGTTGTATGAGCACGGTCTCTCTAAAACACCGGCTGAATAGTAGTTCACTAATAGTATCGTCCAAGTTTACTCGTCCCATACCGTGTAAACTTAATGATAATGTTAGTAATGCAACTTTCTCCAAATGTTTCTTTTCATATAAGGCCGTGGATTTTTTTACTTCCACATTTTATTTAGTATCCTCCAATTTTGTTGTGTCCCATACCACTTCAAAGTTAGTGATAGAAAAAAAAGAATGGTTGTAAGTCGGCCCACCAAAGATAGTCTTAAACAAAACATTTCATTCATATATAAAATAAATTTTTACAATGCCAGTGATCATTCCTAATTTTCTTGCCTACTACTGCTCCTTCTAGACCTCCTGCTAGGTACAGAAACACCACTAGAAGAAGGTTGAGAATTTGCACGTTGTTCTTCGACGTTTTGCATACGTGTTAACAAAACATTTTGAGTCTTCTCTATTCGAGCAATGCTAGCCACAATCACATTTAACAGTTCGAATGGGTTAGTCGATTGCCCCATCGATGGTTGATGGGTCGACTGTCCCATAAGTGGAGGGTATGCCGTAGGCATTAGTGGAAAATATTGTCCATATGGTTGACTCATAGGTGTGGGGTAGTTGTTTTGACTGTACGGGGATTCCTTAACTGGAACCCCTTGGACATTTGAATATGCTTGGGTTGAAAAGTCTTGAAACCATGGGCTCATTGGGATGTCTTGTCTTTCAAGATTTGGTGCCGCAAAATTTTGTTGTTGTTGGTTCACAGGAACTTGTGGAACTGGCCGATACGGTACTTCAAGAGTTGGAAACCTTTGGTACGTAGTATTGCCTTGAGTTGGCATGTTTCAGGAAGGTGGATTTGCTGAAACTTCTTGTTTATCCTAATTTGGTTGAGGTTGATTTAGGTTTGCAAATAAATCTTTCTTAGAGAACAGGTGCTCGGTTGGATCATTATTCGAGGATGGGTTTGACGTAGGGTTCTGGTTTGGCTCGTCATTTGGTACCTCCCTAACAGGAATCTTGCGTCTACTTTTTCGGTAACAATGTCCATTTTCGTCTCTAATTCTTTCGCTATTTCCTCCTAAAATCGAGCCGAATACTTCCTCGTCAGTTACCCCTCTACTTGTGACAAATATCTTGAAGATAGAGGATGTTGTAACTGCCTCAGTGATCTGCTTCGAAGACTCATCAAAAGTGTTGACGTTTGCCTCGTATAACATCCTCATGATCAGGACTCCGTAGCCGAGGAGTTCCTTTCTTAAAGGGTTTTCAATCACCCTCAACATTTGTTGGATGATGATGTGAGGTAGGGAGACCTTAATTTTCTTCTCTATGCAGTATAACACAATAAGTTAAGCCCTTGACATAGCACCTCTAGTCACCTTTTCCGGCAAGATGTTGCCGAATACGATCTTTCCAAGGCCGGCAAGAGGTGGTTTAAGGAGATTGTTTGGGAGGAGGGCGTACGTCAATTGGGTGTACGGGTTTTTGGCGAGGGAATTGAACAACTGTTCGTTGGACTCCGCAATCGCTGCAACTGTCTGGGGTTCGTGTGGATCAATGATTCTATCTTCAATCAGAATCTCCATAAGTCTCGCAATAATTTTGACGTTGATAGAAATCTTTGTATGACAGTATGAACTTTATACACAATAATGCAGTGTAAATGAATAGTAGACATAATGATAAATGAATGTAAACTTTAATAAAAGTTATAAGACACGCAAACCTATGTTTCGTTCCCCACTTCAGATAAAAACTCCTTTCAGAATTGGCGCCTTCACCTGGGCAGAACCGCTTTGCATCGCATAGAGAGTCTCGGAAAGAGATTCTCAAAAGAGAAGACAAAAACTCAAAATGAGTGAAAAAAGGAAGGAAAATCACAAGGAGAAGTGATTTTGGTGTGAGAAATGAGGAGGGGGAGGGGTTCTTTATATAGAAAAAACGACGCCTAAACGTTCAGGCATGTCTGCCCGAATTTTTTTTTTTTTGTGCAAACCTAGGGTATTACACTAAGTCACCAAAATAGTTAATTAGTCTCCTATAGGCTTCTTAATGGATTATGTCCAAGTTTACAAGATTTAAAAAAATTTCTTTAAAGTCTGTATGTTGATGAACCTGTAAATATTATACAATTAAAATAAAAATTTAGATCACTTGAAGTCCTTGAAATATAAATATCATCAAAGTATTTTAGATATTCTTTAAAGAACTAAAAATCCCTTGAAAAATCAAATGCATGATGATTTTGAAAAAAAATCATGAAGATGCACCAACACTAACCATTTAGGAGATAAAACCTTTACAACCATAATCAAGACTAATAATAAAATTACATTTAGGCTAGTCTTAAACTTGAGCTCCAGTTTCTATGTGATCATCTCTTTAGCGTGAAATTGGAAACCTTAGGATCTTGTACAAGTAAGAAATGTAAAATAGAAACACTCACAAGATTGATTAGATCCTTTAACATATTGTTTGGAAGCATCAAAATACTTCTTGGGGTCATTAACAATTAACACAGCTTCTCAAACTGTTCCTCTGTCTTAGACTAGTGAGAGATCTCAAACATAAGCTAAAAGAATGGCTCCTAAGGTTGGGCCTTCACTTCCACTTCACAAGTGACATGAAGCAGACACTAAAAACACTTTAATTCTCAAGTTAGACTCTAGAGTAACAAATATACAAGAGTCAACATATAAAGGGGAAACCTTTTAACTAAGGGGGAGTCCCATTTTTATAATCAATTTTTTATGTTAATTATATGTTGTTATTATATGTTAATTACATATGTTGTCATTGTGTAGGAAATTATCAACATGGAAGTATTTTGGATGATTTTGTTATGAAAATTTATATTGGGCAATAGTGCAAGGCACATAAGAAATATGGTGTGCATTAACAAGGATCTTGACCTTATTGTGCATCAATTTAATAAGGATCAATCATGTACCTTTGACAAAGATTTCTTAATTTTGAAAGATGATTTTAGAAGACAAAATGAGAATCAAATCCTTAGTTAACATAATTTAAGGTGATGTGGTTGTATGCAAGAGTTGGTGCCTTTGGAAACTGATACCAAATGAATGGAGTGATGACCCTCGACCATGCTTAAGGGTATACCATCTTGTGGGCCCTAACTGTGGCAGGGGTATAAGGTCATTGTTGAGGGCATGCATTTGTAAATTGGTCATTGGCCAAATGGCATGGCTTTGTCGAAGTCAAGGACATGAGCCCTTAACATTCTTATGTTGGCCCAGGTATGTCCAAAAGAGAGGTGAATTTGACACTTAGACAAATCAAATTAATCCAATGGAAAATAATAGAGTGCAGAAAAGTAAATCAATTGACATAATCGATTTATAGTGCTTCGGCTACTTGCCTACTTTCACTACTTAATCTCCTCAGTTAGAATTTTCAAACCTTTTTCCTAAGGGATTCTCTTACAAGTGAGGACCAAGCCGTTACAACTTTTTCTGAAATTCTGGGTGTTAGAACCACCTGTACACTGCTCAACTTGCAGGCTTGAGACCAACCTACACCTCTTGACTTACAGGCTAGAGAACTACCTATCTCAACTTCCAAGTGTGAGACTAACCTAAAACCATCTCAACTCACAAACTTGAGAATGACCACTTTGTTGAACAAACAAAGATAAGTAATCAGTAGTTTGTATAACTACTATTACAACTTGAAATAGTATACAAGATAAGAAATGAAGTACAACTAAATCCTATGAACTATCTCTCAAATTTCTCTTTCAGGAACAATGATATGAGATTAAAATCGTGCTGAAAATTAATAAACTTCAAACATATTTTCAATGAAATAGATAAAGTATAAGCTCAATATGAAAATCTTTTGAATAACACTTGTCTCAAAGATAACACTTTAAAAACTAAAACATTTTTGAAATTTGAAATCAATTTGAAAATTCAACTAACTTTCAATAATATTGGCTTTTTGAATTTTCTGTATTCTTGTTTAGATTCTAAGTGTTGGTATATATAGACTTAGTAAGGATAAAGTTGTTGATCATTTGAATTTGAATTCCAAAAAGAACGTTAGCTCACAACAACTAGAATCTTTCACATAGATGGCAAAAACTATCTTTGTGAACATTCAGATTCTCTTCAAGTTGCATGAAAAAGGAAAGTCTCAAAGGACGTGATTCATGCATCAGAAAAGATTTATGAAAAGTCTGAAAAAGGTTATGTGCATAAAAAGTTCTGAAAAGATAAACTGAAAAAGTTCACAGACGCAGCTTTATGATAGTGTTGGGTTAACGTCCTAACTTGACAATCAGCGTCTTGATGCATAGAACCAACTTTGTCGTTTGGTTCCTTGAGGACGCTTATAGACTATAAGCGTCTTGTTGAACTATGAAGTGAGGGCACTACTAGAACCTAAGCGCCCCGACTAACTTATTGTTTAAAATCGAATAAAGTTGTGAGTACGCTATTTAAAGATAAGCTTCCTGACTTGTTTTTGAAACACTTAATATCAAAAGGGCGCTACTAAAGACGTAAGCGTCCTAACATTCAAAGCATAAAAGCATAAATGTGCTACTAAAGACGTAAGCGTCCTGATGTTTAAAACTTTTAAAACAACTGAAAACATAAGGGTGTTATTTGATCGTCAGCGTCCTGATGTTTTAAAATGATCAGCGAGCTGATGTTCAATCAGCGTCCTGATAAGTTCCTTGGTTGATTCAATGAGGGCGCTACTAACAAAGTAAGCATCCTGATAGATATGAAATTCTCAACCTTGAACAGCATCAATGTCCTAATGTATCATCAACGTCCTGACATACCAAGTCCAAGAGGGCACTGTTGAGACGTTAGCGTCCTGATTGAATACTTAAAGATTGATTTTGTAAAATAAGTTTGACATTTTTCATCATTTTAAAGCTCGACAAATACAGTATTAAACACTTGGTATTTTGAATCAAATCAAACATTAAAAGTCATTGAGTGATCGATAAAATCAACGAAAAATACCTCGAAATCAAATCAATTAAACCATGCAATTATGCATATATTGTAAATCTTGCAGTGAGTTATTTGATTACATCCTAAGTACTTGAAAACTCAAGAATTTGATCTTTTAATAGATTTGTAAGCTCTGGTCTTTTGATCTTGGTTCTTGATGGTTCTGAAACACTTAACAAAATCATTAGATACTCAATTGAGTGGTTTGGAATCATAGAAACATTCACATCATGGGGCTCCTTGAGATAACATCTTGGGAGCATTTCAATGATTGTACTAGGCTTGTAAGATTATGATAGTTTATTTCTAGTTTGCGATGTTTAGACTAAAAACTTTCCAATAGCTTAAGTTTCTTTTTTGGAATGGGGATTCACACTATAACAATGAGCAATCATGTTAAAAACCAAAAGTTTTGTATGTTTAGGGTGAGAATTAGGAAGCTAGAATGTTGAAAATATTTTTGTAAAGCTTATCAGGAGTCACTTCTAATTGATATTACAGGCACCTACTAGGCTACTTTAACATTGAAGTTACACAAGTAGATTGCTACAATGAATAAATTGCATTGGCCACATGCATGGACATCTTAAAAGAATGGTTTTTCCATTACTCAAAAATAATAAAGCAACCCAAGAAATTTATTTATAAAGCAGTTGGTGATGGCTTAAAATTACATTTAAATTTGGACTTAGAAACCATCAAAGAATGTTCGTTTGTTGTAAGTACGTTACTTGGAATCAATTGGAGTAGGTGAACATTAGATGAGATAGTCAAGTGCAAGGGTGCTTGGTCTTGAGATTCCAACTATCGTTGGAGTATGGTTAGGGAACCCAATTGGTCTATGAAAGCATATGCCTAAGGTGCTTAGGTAAAGGCGGATGTCATGTCACTAAAATGTTGATTAGCTAGAACAACTATAATGAAGTAAATTGTTTTCAAGAGTTGTCAGAAAGAGGAAACTTCGAAGTTTTCATGGTCTTTTTTGGTAAATAATGCAAACTATATTCTTATAAAAATACAAATCATAAATTTCATTGACAATAGGAACTCAATAGACATTTTACTATTGTTCACTCTCAAAAGGACAATGGTCCTATATTGTATGAGAAGGCGAAAAGGTTGATGACCAAGATAATGACACTTCTTAGTAGTGGGTTGTCCATTTAGTGATGATACAATTGTGGGCAATCATTCTTGAACACTATGAAAACATCAACTTTTACTTACCATTTTATGATAAGCTACCAACATGAAGGGATGTTTGAAAAACAAGAGGAATTTGTCATGGGTTCTAAGACGTGTAGTTATCTTATTCAAATTATCAAATGTTAGATATTGGTTACTATAATTCTACTATGATAAAATAAAAAATTGAGGTCTATGCTATACATTTAATGGCGTTCAATAGTTTTTATTGTACTATGTTTCTAGGACCACAAATTGGAAATATGAATCTAACAAGTTGTCATCATGTATTTTTAATAGCCAAAGAAAATAACTGCAATATTCCCCATGCGTTTCCAAGACAATTCAGATGTTATTATAGCAACAACATTATTTCAGGTGTGTAGAAGATTCAACATGAAATCAACAAAAGTTTTAGAATACACAATATGAAAATACTAGTTCAAGTACACTTCACAAATATCATGACTTTTTTTTTTTTTTTTTAATAGGAGCTCATGTATATGGGATGCTCAAGTACCTTTGCCAAAGCACCTCTTTGTACTTGGTCTCCTATTCCTCCTGCAGAGTTGAGGGGAGAGCCTTTCGAAGATCTAAGCACTAATGGAGGTTTTGTATCATTTGGTATGAAAAAATAGCAACTATTAATTATTTAGGCAAGGCATAGTTTAAGTTGTTGGATCTATTACAACCCAACAGAGAGGCGATTTCAACAATATATAAGAGTTCTAAGTAAATAAGAAGTTAAATATAAATGAAAGACAATAAACCGAAGATTTAAATTAGTTCACCAGCATTCCCTATATCCATGACTTGGGATCTCCTTTCAAGATTTACCTCAAACCTAGCAACATATTCTCTTAATGGGTTAGGATCAAACCATTACATAATTCCAAACCAAGAACTTAAATGAGTCTTTTTTACTACTATAAATAGTAAAAAAAAAGAGAAATGAAGCCTTTTTTTTCACTTAAGCTTCAGACATATGCTTATGAATGATCTAAATGTACTTCTTAAATGTCATGTAATAAAATGAATTAAGCACAAATGGAGTAAATAGAACTTTACAAAATTTTAAAAAGAATATTTTTTTCAAGGCATACACACTAGTGATAGTTTCTCAAATTGCCAAATCTACTAACATATTCTCCTTGCACAATGAACTAGTTGGCAACTAGGTTGAACTTGTCAACTAGTATAACCAATGAAACTCTATTGATCTTTTTTTGACCATTGGTTTTTAAAAGTCTTGAAAGATATAGCTATGGAAATTTTAAAAAGAATTTCCAATCAATCCAAAAGCTTATGAAATCAGTTGGCATCTTTTAAATAAAAAGACTTTAAAGATTTAAATTAAATTGAAAACTTTGTCAACAAAAGGATTTTAAAAAGAAATTAGAAAGAAGAGTAATGAAAGATACTAAGGGGATGCTGAGCAAACCAAAGAGGTTACTTCCAACCCACGATCAATCTATGAAGAAAATTATTACTTAAACTAAAATTTATCTTGACCTTGAGTCTTTAAAAGATCATCTTGACTTGACTCACAAATTGCATCTTAACTTGTAAAGTTAATTCTTTGAGATACTAATTTGAAACACTTTAACTAAAAAGATCATCTTGACTTGACTCACAAATTGCATCTTAACTTGTAAAGTTAATTCTTTGAGATACTAATTTGAAACACTTTAACTAAAAAGTCATTAGATATTAGAACATTGTTTGAGATCATCAAAATAAAAATCAGAGTTATAAACACATAACAATATCGTTTGCTATGTCATTGCAAACAAGTGATCAAGTATTTCAGGTGCATATGGTACTAACTCTATTGCATTGTTCTTGTTATACTTTCAGATATCTTTTCTCGTCACATTGAAGGTTGCATACTAGATAGGACTGTATGGAACTTATTGAACTTCTATGCCTTCATAAAATATCATGTGAAGGTAATTTCTATAATTATAAATGCACCTAATTTGTAAAGTTGATAAGGGGCTAAAAAATTGTGTGATTAGTGTACAAGAGGCTTCATACAAAGAAGAATCCGAAAGCGTATGGAAAGTCTATCAGAGGTAGTAATCAATAACCATATGACATTGTTTTCCTTTTAGAACTTGGATTATAACGCTTACTCAGTGGGGAAATATTAATTATTTTTTTAATCTTTTAGGTCTTGCAAAAGGCGAAGATAACAAATGATGAATACATTGACACAAAGGCTCCAAGTAAGTAAATAGAAATGCAAACAATTCATATAAATGTATATGCGACTATTTATTTAAATTTAAGATGTCACATTTTCCAATGCTAGTTGTGTTTTAATATGACCTTAACACATTGAGCCATGGTATGGGATACTATGCTTAGAAATTTCAGTTCTTTAAGATACTTGGTTTAGTAAGTTCATAATAGTGTGAATTTGAGGATATGGTTGTCTTGATATTTTTTTTTTCCAAAATTTTGATACAGGGTACAAGTGTTTACGAAAACTTAAAAGTTTCTCAAGGTCAAAAGCACTCGGACGAAGATGTGGCACTTTAACAAAGAATGTCACGATAATGCACTCACAAATTAAAATTCATGGGTTTAACAGATTGCATCGCCGATGGTTGAGAGTTCCAAATTTCTATTCCCTAAGGAAATACAACAAATTAGATTAATTGTCTTCTGTTAATATAATAGCATTTTCATGTTTTTTTAGTTACAATCACAATATATGTGACATAATTTACTCATATTTATCAGAGAAGCACTAATGTAAATTCGTAACAACAATTACTTTCATAATCCCTTTTAAATTTTGAATGTTGTGTTTCCCCTTATTGCCATGGCTTATTTTAGTGACAAAAGATTTTGTTGAATGTCTTAAAATGTTTCATGCTTATTGCACATTTCATTTAAGTGAGAACATAGCTTAGGATATTCCTTGCAGAAAAAAAAGTGTTGTTCATGTCAGAATTTACAAATTAAATTTGTCAAAAGACTAAATGAGTAATGTAGAGTGAAAAGAATTAGGGGCATTCCTATCCAAAATAAGAGCAAGGTCTCCGACATAGATACTTATAAGCAAGTTAAAAGTCCAAGATTCAAGATAGTTATTACAAAAAAAAAAAAATATTACTATTTAGGCAACGCCCGAACGTTCAGGCGCATGCCAGAACGTTCCGGCGCAATGCATGCCCGAACGTTCAGGCACTAGCGACCTACCAACTTGTTGGTGGAGCAAACAAATGGTGGATCACAGTGAAAGAAGACCCAGGGGTCAACATAGCAGATATGACTTGGCAACAGTTCAAGTCAATGTTTATTGATGAGTATTTTCGCAGTGCGGTGACTAAGCAGAAGCGACAGGAATTCGCTAAGTTATACCAGGGCACCATGACCGTCAGAGAATATGCTGGAAAATTCAAAGAATTATCAGTCTATTCTCTCTCCACCATCTCAACGGAGGGAGATAAGACTGAGAAATTTTATAATGGCCTTCGCCATGACATTCAACAAGCCTTGTCGATCTTGGATCTCAAGATTTACAAAGAGGTTGTTAATAAGGCCATGAGCTTTGAACAAGAGAAGATCTTACAGGAACAACGAATGAATAAGGGCAAATGGCCTGCAACGTTTTTCCAACAAGGCTTGCAACAGGGCAACAAGAAGAAGCCCTACTACAATCAAAACCCAGCCTTCCCAGCCTCGGTTTCGAAGAATGAGGCCACAACACCTGCGGCTGAACCTTCTAACCCTAACCATCAGGGTTTCCGAAATCATGGCTATGGAGGTCGTTATGGAAGAGGTGGCCGTAGAAACGGCAATGGAAGAGGTGGTGGTCGACACCACTATCAGCAAGGCTAGCAGAATCATCAGAATGGCCAGCAAAACAATCAGCAGTACAGGCCGACTGGTTTCAACTGTGGCCAGAAAGGCCTTGGTGTAATACCCTGTATTTCACAAAAAAAAAATTACTATTTGGAAAACGCCAGAACGTTCAGGCACATGCCAGAACGTTCAGGCGCATGCTCGAACGTTCAGGCGCAATGCATGCCCGAACGTTCAGGCGCCAAAAATCTCCATATAAGGAACCCTCCTCATTTCTCATTCCTCACACCAAATCACTTTCTCTTGTGAATTTCTTCTCCATTCCACTCATTCTGAGTTTTTAGTTTTGAGACTCTCTGTTCGAGATTCTCGGTGCGGTGCAACGAAGTTCTGTTCGGAGGAAAGCGCCAGACCTGAAAGAAGAAGTTTTTATCTGAAGGTGGGGAACGAAACATAGGTTTGCGTGTTTCATAACTTTTATTAAAGTTTACATTCAATTATTATTATGTCTACTATTCATTTACACTGCATTATGTCATATATTATTTATACGTCTGCACTTATGCCTGTATATTTGGAATTCATGTATTGCACTGTTATAATTCCAGATTTATGGTCAATTTGACTCAACTAGACTCGGTATTATCCTCAGTAACTTTAAATAGTAAACGGGAGGCAGCGGGCTGCTCTAGGCGATTGGTATTTAAGCAGACCTTGTGTCTCACCTCTCAACTGGGGACTGATCTAGTTGGTCTTATTGAAAGCTATCATGTCCTAACCTTGCAAGTCATGATACCGACCCTAATAAGGATCACCAGACGTTGCCAAAGTCAGTCTAAATGTCAAGAAAAGACCAGACCAGTTCATGCATTGGCATCATACATATCACCACCTAGGGAGGTATATGGTTTATGACTCATAGAATATTTAGGAGCATTGCTCGCTATCCATTACATTTCTCTAGAGAGGGACGTACATGAGAACCCTGCTACACCCGGTGAGGGACATCAGTACGTGAATCCAGAGCATCGTTCCTGTACGTGAACTCAGGCGATGTACGTTCATCAAACCATTACGAGACGGTGTCATGCATACATACATATTGATTGATTATGATGCTCACATGTGTATTTATGATATTTGATATTGAAGTATGCTTTATTAATTGTTATACTCAAGCACTATTTACCCACTGAGCGCGTTAAGCTCACTCCATTATTATCCAATCTTCCACAGGAAATTAGGGTGGACTGGGTGCAGGTTATGGGACCCATATTTTGTACCCTTTGTATGATTCATTGGGGATTTTAGGAGTATGTTCCCTTGACCGTTTCATGTACAAATTATATTCTGAATTAAATGAAATCAGATTTGTACTGTGTGTACTGTATTTCCGCTGCGCACTCTGTTGTTTCCATTATTGTTCCAAATGCGCGCCCCGTCCGCAAGTGTACCGCCGGTTTAGGCACGTTCGGGCGGGGTGTGACATTTAATGGTATTAGAGCGTACGGTCCACGGCCCGCCCAAGTCCACCAAATTACGGGAAGAAAAATTTCATTAGATATATATATGACTGAACGTTCACAAAACTACAGAGTTGGAGAACTTTAACCTACAACTGAACGTAGAGGGACCAAGACCACGACTCTCTCAATTGTCAGTCAACTCTGAGCTCGTTCGAAAGATTTCAGCCGCTCAAGCCAATGACCCTATGTTAATGGAGAAACGAGAACTTCTACTCAGCGGCCAGGACCTTCCTCATTGGTCGGTCTCTGGAGACGGAGCTGTTTTCTATAAAAAAACGTCTCTGCCTACCGAACGATCCTGAGGTTCGTAAAGAAGTGCTTACTGAGATGCATTGTTCGAGGTACGCTATGCATCTTGGGGGTGACAAGATGTACAAGGATGTCAAGCGACAATTCTGGTTTTTGGAATGAAGAAGGAAATTGCAGACTTCGTTGCTCGATGTCTCATTTGCCAGAAAGTCAAGGCAGAATGAAGGCTTCCCTCTGGACTTCTCCAGCCGTTACCTATTAGAGAATGGAAATGGGAGAACATCGCAATGGATTTTTTCACGGCCTTACCTCGAAACAATAAAGGGCAAGATGTTATCTGGGTTATCATTGACAGACTTACAAAATCTGCACACTTCTTGCCAATAAAGTTCACGGATAATCCCGCCAAACTTGCAGAACTATATGAAAGAGAGATCGTATGCCTTCATGGCATACCACTCACGATCGTCTCTAATCGCGACCCCCGATTCACATCCAACTTTTGAAAAAGCTTCCAGAGTAGAATGGGTTCTAAAATCACTATGAGCACAGCCTTCCACCCTCAAACTGATGGGCAGTCAGAGCGGCTCATCCAAATCTTAGAAGACATGTTACGATGCTGCATTTTGGACTTTAATGAAGGTTGGGCAAATTATTTACATTTAGCTGAGTTCGCATACAACAACAGCTACCAAACTAGTATCGACATGGCACCGTACAAGGCTCTCTATGGTCGCCCTTGCAGATCTCCGGTATGCTGGTTAGATATGGCCGATCGACCGCAGTTAGGCCCTGAACTAGTTCAAGAGACTTCTGAGAATATCACACTAGTAAATGAACGACTTCATGTTGCACAAAGTAGACAGAAGAGCTATGCTGACAAGCGAAGACAACCTCTAGAATTTGATAAGGGGGACTTTGTTTTTCTAAAAGTCCAGCCCACAAGAGGTGTCAAACGCTTTGGGATCAAAGGTAAGCTCTCCCCACGGTATATCGGTCCATTTCAGATCATTGAATGTATTGGCAAACTTATTTATCGTCTGTCCCTTCCGTCGTCCATGCCTAAAGTTCATGACGTTTTTCACGTATCTATGCTTCGCAAGTATCGTCCTGATCCTTCACATATCATCCCTTTAGTCAAGGTTCGGGTTGAGGAAGGAAATAAGTATCAGGAGAGAGCGATACAGATTTTGGATAGAAAAACTCAAGAACTAAGGCGACGTAGCATACCACTTGTGAAGGTGTTCTGGGATGACCACGGCATCGAAGAAGCAACATGGGAACTAGAAGCAACAATTAAACAAAAATACCCTGAATTGTTTTCTAGTACCAACTGATGATGTGATATATTGTACTCTTTTCACTTATCAATAAAATGATGAAACATTGTTTACACTTATCACAATACATTGTTTCACTTAAATAACTACGCCGATGTCTGAACATAATATCAATGGATATAGTGATGCACACAAGCGGTGGACTCCTTGGCAACCTGTGGCTACTTCTCAAGAAGCAGAGTCACGTCACAACTACCTTAGATCACCAACTCCATCACCACACAGACAGCGATCCATATCGCCAGAGCGTGCATGGCTTTTTCGTAACAATCTCGTGCCATCATCTTGGCAGGATCTTCTACCAAAATTGTCAGGCGGCCGGATTCGAGCCACAACACGAAAAGGTATTCCACCGCTCAACCTACCTCCCCTACAACGATGTAACCAACGCCCTCCACCACCATCTGTTATGCAAAGGTTGGAATCTTCAAAGGACGAATCCGATTCCATTTGCTCTCCATGATTTTATGATGATGAGGATTCCACCGGCCACACTTCTATTCAGGGATCATCCAACCACTACCCTGAATTCGCAAGAGATGACACCGGACGTGAATCTCAAGCAAATAACCATCATAACTACTTCACTTGATTTCGAGGGCGAAATCCCTTTAAGGGGGTAGACTGTAATACCCTGTATTTTACTAAAAAAAAATTACTTTTTGGGCAATGCCCGAACGTTCAGGCGCATGCTAGAACGTTCAGGCGCAATGCATGCTCGAACGTTCAGGCGCATGCCAGAACGTTCAGGCCCCAAAAATCTCTATATAAGGAACCCTTATCATTTCTCATTCCTCACACCAAATCACCTTCTCTTGTGAATTTCTTCCCCTTTCCACTCATTCTGAGTTTTTAGTTTTTAGACTCTCTGTTCGAGACTCTCGGTGCGGTGCAACAAAGTTTTGTCCAGAGGAAAGCGCCAGACCTGAAAAAAGAAGTTTTTATCTGAAGGTGGGGAACGAAACATAGGTTTGCGTGTTTCATAACTTTTATTAAAGTGTACATTCAATTATTATTATGTCTACTATTCATTTACACTGCATTATGTCATATACTATTTATACTGCTGCACTTATGCCTGTATATTTGGAATTCATGTATTGCACTGTGATAATGCCGGATTTGTGGTCAATCTGACTCAACTAGACTCGGTCTTGTCCTCAGTAACTTTAAATAGTGAATAGGAGGTAGCGGGCTGCTCTAGGCGATTGGTATTTAAGCAGACCTTGTGTCTCACCTCTCAACTGGGGACTAATCTAGTTGGTCTTATTGAAAGCTATCAGCTTATACAAGTAATACTGAATGTCCTAACCTTGCACGTCATGATACCGACCCTAATAAGGATCACCAGACGTTGCCAAAGTCATTCTAAATGTCAAGAAAAGACCATACCAGTAAACTAGACCAGTTCATGCATTGGCATCATACATATCACCACCTAGGGACGTATATGGTTTATGACTCATAGAATAGTTAGGAGCATTGCTCGCTATTCATTACATTTCTCTGAAGAGGAATGTACATGAGAATCCGGCTACGCCCGGGGAGGGACATCAGTACGTGAATCCAGAGCATCGTTCTTGTACGTGAACTCAGGCGATATACGTTCATCAAACCATTACGAGACGGTGTCATGCATACATACCTATTGATTGATTATGATGCTCACATGTGTATTTATGATATTTGATATTGAAGTATGCTTTATTAATTGTTATACTCAAACACTATTTACCCACTGAGCGCGTTAAGCTCACTCTATTATTATCCAATCTTTCACAGAAAATTAGGGTGGACTGGGTGCAGGTTATGGGACTCACATTTTGTACCATTTGTATGATTCATTGGGGATTTTAGGAGTATGTTCCCTTGACCGTTTTATGTACAAATTATATTCTGAATTAAATGAAATCATATTTGTACTGTGTGTGTTATATATTTCCGTTGCGCATTCTGTTGTTACTATTGTTATTGTTCCAAATGCGCACCCCGTCCGAGAGTGTACCGCCGGTTTAGGCTCGTCCGGGCGGGGTGTGACACATTATATTCTCAAAGGTTTTTCTTTTCAAAAAAAGGTAAATTTTCTAAAAGAAGCCAAAATAAATAGAACACACATGACAGACTAAAAATAGAGATAGCACCCCAACTTTCTCACCAAAAACAATTAATTTTTGTACATCAAAAGAGACAAAAGAATGAAAGGGAGTTGGGAAGACTCTTTTCCATTTACTATAATGTTTGTGAGTCGGACATTATAGCTTTAAGTTATTACATCCATCCATGAAAACAAAATAGAAAAGTTTAAACATGAACAACCCTTTGTGTCGGCGCATCATACATGTCGACTGGAAACCATCTTAAACCCCCTAGGAAAGTGTTAACAATGGTGGTAAGCATAAAGCCTAGTAAGTCAAGCAAGATATTACATAGTTTATGCCAATCAATAGAAAATACATCAAATATCACCAAGTCATTTACATGCATGAGACATTAAGCATAAATAAACAATAGAGTGCCCGGACATCATAATAACATGAATGCATGTTGGCACTCAAGCCATAAGTTGAGTCTAAATAACCAGTTATGTCGAATCTCATAAGGGCTCATGCTTGGAGGTTGCTTTTAACACAATGCACAGACCAATCCATCTGAAACTATAGGGTTCATATATAAGTTGGAGATCCACATGATCCTCCAAAATGTATGCATAAGTAGATTATGCCGTTAATTAGTAATAAGAGAATGGAAACCATATGGAAAAACATAAAGTATGCAAACCCCAACCTTCATTCTCACCTTGCAATTCGTGGAGGTTAGGAAGAGCAAGGGAAAGAGTTCACCAAGGAAGCACAACACCAACTACACCAAGTCTCTGGACACCTAGAGACACCAAAGAACATTAAGGACCAGTAAGGCCGTATTTATAGTTGATCTTCCCCCTAACCTAAATGGTTAGGTTAGTTAGCCTCTCACTTGATCCCACGTGCATTAAACGTAGGTCATACAAGTCCAACCATGGTTGTTCTATGGTTAATGCACTGTTAAGTCCACTAGCTTATGTTAGGCCCATACATATAAGCCCATTAATATCATATGTTTAGGTCAATGATCATGGTCTAATTTAAAGGCCCATTGAGGCCAAATAATCACAAATAAATCTCATACTCAACTTGGCCCAAAAAAATTTATTTAAGTCATAATAGTTCAATCTTAGTCTGGAATCCATCTTGGTCTAATTAATGGTGAATTGGGTTATTATACTCATGGCCTACCAAGGACTTCATATATATTGATTTATGACCTACCAAGGTTTATTAATTATTAATCCCTAACCTTAGGTATATTGACCTTGATCTAGGTTCAAGAATATTAGTCATCTATCTTTGAGACTAAATATATTTAATTTTATAAGGTTCATTATATCACAATCATAGTCCCAATTAAATATTCTAGAGTTCATTTTGATCTTTCATTATAATTAAATCAAGAATCATAATCTAATAATATCACCCTAAAATATTTATTCTCAAGACACATGATATCTTCATATTCAATAATTGTGCATGGCCACTAAATGATAGAAGCATTTCGCATGATGATAAAATCAAGATATTTAACATGATTGCCAATACTACATTACCTTGATTATATCACTAATATATTTGCAATGCGAATTTTATGTCAATAGTAAATATGCAATCAAATAATCTAACATAGCCATACAGGCAATGTAATGAGTTAACCTTAAATTAACCATGATTTACTACCTAAGGTCAGTTGTAACCCATTACTTGAGGTATCACACTCTACTTCCCTTAAAATAATTTCACCCTCGAAATTTTCATATTTCTAAGTAGAGTTTTGTATTAGTAAATTTTAGTAAGAAACTAACTCACCAAAGGAGGCATCATAATTTGAGTCGTCCATATACAACAATATACTCCTGTTGTCTCCCATGTTTGCATTGGGATGTCGTTCAATCTGTGGGGGAAATGGGCCCCTAACTATACTTTTTGCGGTGGAGTTCTTTGACTTAACTAGATACGATGATTGCACAATCCTTGAGTCGTGGTTGGGCTACATCCGATATTTTAATGATACCTAAGTGTGGTGGTGGTTGAGGCACCCCTATCCCAAGAGCTTGTATAGGAATTGGCACATTCTTCTTGGTCGTTATTTTTTGTTTTTGCACATTTATGGTCAGTTGAGGATTCTCCAGATAGATGGTCTTACCTCATAGGAAGCTAGTGTTGTAGATGGTCTTGGTGGAGGATAGTCACGTATACAAGCCCAATTGTTGGAGTTGGATTTGACATCTTGTGATTGAGATCATGATCGATATGTTGGTGTAAAACTTCGTAGTGGGCTATTTGGTGTGGGGCTCCTCAGAGCCAATCTAAAAGCTATGGATGAAGATTGTGAAGGTAGAAATATATTGTTGGAGTCTACTTTAGGCTCCAGCTCATACATATTGCATATGTCGACATCTTGAAGAATATACGAACAAAAACTATGATGTAATCAAACATGTGTATATAGATAGATGTAAGCCTAATGCACATATAATTGAAATCGAATCATGTCAACCACATCCACATGCCAAACAATATAAATTCTCAACTGTATAATACCTTACTATTTAAACAATTATGGGTACTTGTCTATCATGTCTTGCTCAATTTCTTAAGTTGCTTGTTCAACCCCGAGATGGTTTCAAAAGACTTTATAATCAATTGAATGCTCTTGTTTGTAAGTTGCTAAAACTATCCAAGATCCATATAGACTATTCCTGATAGGTGCTGCCTTTTTCAATTTGGATTTCAACAAATAGAATCACATGTGAGGGGTTGGAATGACACTTTATGAGCATAGAGACACAAAAGACATAATGTACTTAGGACATAGATGCTGGGGAAGCTAGCTGATAAGCAATATCTCCAATTTACTTGATCTCCAACTGTCCAATAAATCTCGGGGATAGTTCGCCTTTTACGCCAAAACATTTTACCTCTCTTGTGGGTTGTGCTTTCAAAAATATGAAATCTTCCATCTTGATGTGTTGGTAATTTACACTTCATTTATTTCATATTTTATTAATTGAACTCAATTTCATATTTTAATTTTAAAATTTTGGCTAACATGAGCTAATTTTGGTTATTTGTTGATTTTGTAGAGAATTGGAGGGATTAATAAATAAATCAGTAAATAAAGATCAATGGAGGATTCATTTTGGTTGGGGCTTAAGTCATGCACTAATATCTTTCTAAAGGTGTGATTTGGGACAACAAAAAGAGCCTCTAAATTAGGGCTTCACTTGTTTTCTTAACACAATTAATGGATGACCATTGGATTTAAAGAAAAAGAAATCCAAGAGCATAAGGAGAAGCTATAAAAGAAAGAGATGAAACCTTAGAAAGAAGTCCCCCGTTCTCCCAACTACCCCCATTGTTTTTTAGGGCTGCCAATTGAACAATTTTTACACCACAAAAAACCCACTATTTCAATTTTCAATAATACCTTAATGTACTTGTACCAAAATGTCCCTAACTTAATCTTCTATACCAAAATCACGCAACCCAATTGCTAACCCTACCCCATCACTGTTTATCATCACCTAGCACGTTTCTTCTTCCTCCACCGATTTTCTTCACTCCTTCAAGGATTTTTTCATTCCAAATATCATATTCAAGGTATGTGATCCATCTTTAGAAGTTTACAAGCGTTTTTTTTTTTTTTTTTACAAGCCTATTTTTGTGCTTTTTAGTGTATTAAATTTCTAACTTGAACCCAAATCCATCTTGTAGGTTAATCTAAAACCACTAGTTTTCTACACATTTTCACAACAATATGAAGAGAGCTTTAGGTTTAGAAGACGATGCGCATCATTCTAAGGTATTTTTCTATTTTTTTTGGGTGCATTTTGAAATTTCATTGCGATATTAATTGTCGTGGGGTTCGTTCCTGTGTGACCGAACCGGACGTATTGGTTTGGTCCAAGGTGATCGAACCAGTCATATTTGCATGTTTTGCTTGGGTTCGGTTAGTAGAAATGAATGTTAACTAAAGTCCAAACCATTCCTTTTTTGTTGTTGTTGTTGTCATTGAGGTTGTTTTTATATCGTTTCCATTGCAATTAGGTTTCATTACATCTAATTTGAATTTCTTGGTTACTTTTAAGATGAAGATCCAAGTGAGTCATTGGAGATTGTTATCGACTATACATAACACTTTACCCCTCACATTCCATTCACGACCAAAGAAGAGCCTGTTTCATGGGTACAAGACGTTGGGAGGAGGAATGATTTGATTATTATAACTAAGAATTCTGATACAGGGGATAACGGTAGGAGACTAGAGTTACTTTTGTTTATGAGATATTCGGTCACCACAAATATGTCGCTCATAAAGATTCAGATAACAAGAATAAGATGAGTAACATAAGGACGAAGAAATGCGGATGTCCTTTTCTGTTAAAGGCGAAAATGCCTAGGGATAATGAATGGGTTTTGGACGTAGCATGCGACACTCATAACCATTCAACATTAAATTACTTGGAAGGGCATTCTTATGTTGGGAGGTTAACTAAGGAAGAGATGGATATTATGATTCAGATGTCCAAAAGCAATGCCAAGGTGAAAGACATCCTTATGACATTGAAAGAAAGAGATGCCACTAATGCATCTACTTTGAAGACGATCTACAATGCGAAACAAAAGCACAAGATAATGGAGTACGGAGGTAGATCTTAGATGCAACAATTGTTGCATAAGTTAGAAGAAGAAGCATATGTTGAGTGGCACAGATGTGATGAGGGAACTGATATTGTGAAAGACTTGTTTTGGGCTCATCCTGTTGCTGTTGATCTTGTAAGATGTTTTCCTCATGTTTTGTTAATGGACTGTACGTACAAGACAAACAAGTATAGATTTCCATTGTTACAAATTGTTGGCATTACATCAACGGATATGACATTCTCAGTGGCGATCGCGTATTTGGAGTCTGATAGTGAAGACAATTATACTTGGGCACTTGATAAATTGAGGCAATTGTTGGATGGTTGGTCTCTACCCAAAGTAATTGTGACAGACAGATAGTTGGCTTTGCTTATTGCAGTTCCCAAAGTGTTCCCTGATACTACTCACTTACTCTATACGTGGCACATCAACAAAAATGTGTTGGCTAAAACAAAGGGCTACTTTGAGAAGAAAAATGACTTTGAAGCTTTTTTGAGCTCATGGAATGAGTTGGTTGCTAGTGAAACAATGGAGGAATACCACCAACATGAGCGAGTATTGTCTCAAAAGTACAATGAGTATCCTAGTTTGGTGCAATATCTAAAATCTACATGGTTGGATCTCTATAAGGAAAGGTTTGTAAAGGCAAGGACAAATCAATATAGGCACCTTGGCAACACCACAACCAACAAGGCAGAGAATGCTCATTCAAAGTTGAAAATATATTTAGGCTCATCTCAAGGTAATTTGGAGACATCTTGGGTGGTTATCAATTCAATGCTCGAGTTTTAACGCACTGAGATCAGGGGTTCATTTGAAAGGAGCTTGAACATTGTACAACATAACTATCAGGCTTCAACTTACATAAATTTGCGTGGATTTGTCTCTAAAGCCACATTGGAAATGATATTCGAGGAGCTAAAACGAAGTGAGTACATTGGAATGGACCGAAATGCTTGTGGGTATGTGTTACAATGAACACATGGGTTACCTTGTGCCCATGAGCTTGTTTTGTGTAAACAAGCGAATATACCAATGAACTTGTTTTGTGTAAACAAACGAATATGCCAATTCCCCTCTCTTCAGTAGATGCCCATTGGAGGAAATTAAACCTTGTTCCTTGCAAAAATAACAATGAGCCAGATTTAAATTTTGTCGCAGAGATTGAATAATTAACCAGAAAATATAAGAGTTGTGATGGGAGTGCCAAGGGTAGAATGATTCAAAGGATCAGAGAGATAAATACCCCTTCATCTACTGCTATCACTGTTCCTGAGGAAACAAAGAAAATAAGAGGGAGACCAAGTAAGAAGATTGATAAATCAACAAAAAAAAGTCCCTCACTGTTTGAGCATGTCTTGTCTGCCCATGCTACTTCTTATGCCCGTGCCTTTTCTTTTGTATCATCAACAAAAAAGAACTACAAGACTCGCTCAAAGAAATCTAAGCTTTATGTGGATCAATTCCCTAGTGGTTGGCGCCAGTTCATTCATCAAGTGAAGGATGTTAAACCCGATAGACATTGTGGGTATTGAGTAGTTGTCAAGACATTGGGTTTAGGAGCAGATGGCTAGCCTCATATTACAATATAGTGGTGGTGCTTCTGTCAACATCACAGTGTTTGACATTTCTTCCCTTACGAACCGAAGCTTCTCCATTTGGTGCAAGGCGTATGATTGACATTGGTTATGTGAACAATAACCATTTTGTGTAGGTATGAATAATTTCTTTATTTTTATTATCTTGGAAGACAATTTTGTGCGCATATGAAATGCAAATTTTGATATTATCATGCTCATTTGTACGTTTTGCTCGATTCTACATGCCTAATACCTTCAATATCAACTAATTGGCTCAGATTTCGTGTTCCACATGCAAAAGGGACGGGAAATTCCATATATCGTATATAACATGAACGAAGGACAGGTCAACCAAGACACAGTTGTCACGCCTGGGTTGCACACAGTGCCCCCTACCCAGGGTGATGAGTACCCCAATCTCCAGGGCGTACTCCAACCATTATGGACCCATAATATTGTCCCATCTGGGTTGCACACAGTGCCCCTACCCAGATCATTTGTCCGATACTATTCATGAATAGTGCAGGGCCTCCCTCAGAATCGAACTCGAGACTTCCCTTAAGAAGTCTAATTTCGCATTCTGAGTAACCATTGAGCCAATGCACTATTCATGAATAGTATCAGACAAATGATTTGGGTAGGGGGCACCGTGTGCAACCCAAATGGGACAATATTATGGGTCCATAATGGCTGGAGTACGCCCTGGAGATTGGGGTACTTATCACCCTGGGTAGGGTGTCGGACAAATGATCTGGGTAGGGGCACTGTGTGCAACCCAGATGGGACAATATTATGAGTCCATAATGGCTGGAGTACGCCCTGGAGATTGGGGTACTCATCACCCTGGGTAGGGGGCACTGCGTGAAACCCTGGGTAAGGCCTTTTTGTTACGCCTGGGTCTCACGCAGTGCCCCCTACCCAGGGTGATGAGTACCCCAATCTCCAGGGCGTACTCCAGCCATTATGGACCCATAATATTGTCCCATCTCGGCCAGCCACGCCACACAAGGACGCCGGTCACCGAGATCATTTGTCCCCACTATTTATTGGCTCAGTGGCTACTCAGAATGCGAAATCAGACTCCTTAAGGGAGGTCTCGAGTTCGATTCTGGGGGAGGCCCTGCACTATTCATGAGTGAATAGTAGGGACAAATGATCTCGGTGACCGGCGTCTTTGTGTGGCGTGGCTGTTCGAGATGGGACAATATTATGGGTCCATAATGGCTGGAGTACGCCCTGGAGATTAGGGTACTCATCACCCTAGGTAGGAGGCACTGTGTGCAACCCAGGCGTGACACAGTGGACCTGGACACTACTTTGAGATACTACACTTATTGAATAGAGTTTTTTGTAAATGTTGGAATATTTACATACAGTTGTCATTTTGATATACAGACAACTTGTATAGCCAAATTCAATCGAATAGAAATTTCATTTTGTTGATTATTTTGCACATGTTTTCTGTAAATTATTTGTAAATGTTGAATATAATACATAAAATTGTCATTTTGATATGCAAACAACTTTGTGTGCATTGTATTTATTTTCAGTATCTTTCATTATGCACTTTACATTGATTTGAGTACATGACTTGAATTAATCAAAAGATTTCCACAAAGAAATTAGAAATTGTCAAAATCGGTCATAACACCCAATTCACCCCCCCTCTTGGGTGTCTAACAATTTTTTTGATTATTTTGCACATGTTTACTGTAAATTTACACGGTTGACTTGAATGTTACACTCAAAACCATAAGAAACCCAAAAAATACCTGGTTCGGTCCATTCATATCGAACATAATCAATTAGTTCGATAAATTCTAACCGAACCATATGCAGCATATTCGATGGAACTGACCGAATAGTTCGTTGAGATTATTGTTCAAGCCACAACATACATTGTTCGATAACTAATGACTGAACGTTGTGACTATAATACTAGTTTGGTGGCTTTAGACCAAACAATATATTTCACCCATGGGGTATTGTGGAATGACACTGTTCGGTCCCAATTAACCGAATTTTGTGTATAGGTTCAGTCACAAAGGAACCGAACCACTATTAATACCACAAGATCATGTTATGTATACCACATTGAATTTTGGCCATAAAATACATAGTTCGGTTTCCCAAAATCATATTGTACGTAGGAGTTCGGTTCTAGGTGACTGAACGTCATGAAGATAATATCAGTTCGGTGGAACAAGACCGAACAATACATTTGACACATGGGGTATTTTGGATTGACATTGTTTGGTCCGTTTTGACCGAACTATGTGTATTGGTTCGGTAGCTCAGTGACCGAACCGAATTAAAGAGGTTTGGTTGCACAGTGACCGAACAGAATGAAAGAGGATCGGTTAAATGTAACTGAACAGTTCTTAAGTTGTTTTTCCTCATTTTTGCAATTCATATTGTTCGATCTATGACACCGAACCGATTTGTTTGGTTCGGTGGAATAGGACCGAACTGTATGTTTTATGTTTTTTTAAAATTTTTGGTGGGTTGTATATAAGTCTAATCACCTGTTCTATTTACAACAACGATTCCATACACTTTAAAAATGAAAAAACCAGATAATGCCGATCCATTCCATACACTTTAACAACCATTCCTTGCACAAAAATGTCATAAAAGTCATGTCCAAGAACTTAAATTACAATTCAAAGTTAAGTCAACATGAAAAACATGAACCCCTCCAAAAATTATTGGTTGACTCTACGTTTGTGCTGGTAAGTTCTTCGTACAAGTTCTATTGATGATGGCCCTGGTTCTCCAGTCCTAGTTGAGGGACTCCCAGATTTAGCTCATCCAGTCATTGATGGCCCTGTTTCTTCACTCCTACCAGCGCCCTGTGTGTTCCTTCCAGAGAGGACATCAATAATGGAGTCCATGGCGACAATGACACTTTGAAGTGTCAACTCCTCTTCCTGTCTGGACCTCCACTGAAGTGCAATATCCAACGATGCACGTCTATTTTGTTGTCACATTGAAAATTTACATTTAAACCAAAAACATGAGAAAAAATAAACAAATATTGAAGTAGTCATGTAATTAAAAATGAAACGAAATGCAATGTCAATTACCGTAATTGGATTGTTCTCCGTATTCCTTTCTTGGGAGTCACGAATGCCTTTATGTTGTGGGTTCTAAATGATTGGATGAGATATAGTACGATACCACTCAAGATAATTGGGAATTGCATCCCATGGGCGTGCTACACGCTGACCGAGTGCTCTAGAGGACAACACATGACTATCCCATCTCTCTTAGGTTTGATCATACAAGGTGTACGTCACTTGGTATTGTTTTGCTCTTGGACCCCTGTTTGCTTGTAATGGGCAAAGAGGCCTTGATGGAATTGTTTGGGCGTAACCAAGTTGACGGAGAATCCTATCTGGATGGTAAGGTACACACATCATCCATACACTTGATGCACCCAATATACTCTTTTTTATGAATGCATACATGGTACTGTCAATGGAATTTATTCACTAGGCTTGTAAAACTAATTATTTTCCTTATTTTTCAGGTTCTGACAGGAAAAGAAAAAAAGTGTGACTAGAGAGCGTTAGCAAAATCCCAAGTCTTACCGAAGTATGTATAGGGATTTTGGGACTAAGAACTATTTATATTTTGTTTTATATGTATAAATACTTATACCAGTAGATTTTGAATTGTAAAGCAATATAGTTGATGGATGATTTGCCTAAACTTTATAATTTTAAGAATTAGTTATGGTAATGTTTATTAAAATTGAGAATGATGAATTAGGTTTAAATATGCATGCGAGTAAATATTTAAATGGTGTAAATTAGGTACGATATAAGTGAGTTGGTATGTGTATATACTGGGTATATTTTGCCCATCCTTAAATGGAAACAGGAGCATATTACAATGGATTTCATTACCAGATTACCTAGATCTCAGGGTAGATATGATGCCATCAGGGTGATTGTAGATAGATTAACAAAGTCTGCTCATTTTCTTCCGATGAACACCATAGATTCTATGGATAGACTTGGCAGGTTATATATGCGTGAGATAGTGAGATTGCATGAGGTGCCTGTATCTATTATATCGGATCAAGATTCGAGGTTTACTTTGAGGTTTTGGCAGACAATGTAGAATCGGTTAGGGACCCATCTCCATATCATTATGGCATTTCATCCTTAGGCTGACGATCAGTTTAAGAGAGTGATTCAGATGCTTAAGGATATGCTCAGGGCTTGTATTTTTAGTTTGGCGGGAGTTGGAATGAGTATCTTCATCTGTGTGAGTTTGCGTACAATAATGGTTATCAGGCAAGTATTGGCATGACACCATTCGAGGCCCTATATGGTAGACCTTGCAAATCTCCAACTTGCGGGTTTGAAGTTGGAAAGTCATAGTTACTCGGGCTAGAGGTTATTGTAGACCACACAGAAAATATTAAACAGATCAGGCAGAAACTCAAGGGAGCCCAAGATCATTAGAAAAGTTATTTTGATAATTGATATAGACTTGGAATTCTTTGTGGGTGATCAATTTTTATTAAAGGTCTCACCACAGAAGGGACAAATGAGGTTCAAAATTAAAGGAAAACTTGTTTTGAGGTTTCTTGGCCCATTTGAAATTCTTGAGAAGATCGAACCCATAGCGTATAGGTTTGCACTGCCACCTCAGCTTGCGAGAGTTCACGATGTCTTTCATGTGTCTATGCTGAGAAAGTACTATCTTGACCCAAGTCATGTGCTTGATGTAACACGATTAAAAGTTGGGGAGGATATTACTTATCAAGAAGAGCCCATTCAAATCGTGGATAGAAAGATTCAAAAGCCCTGGAACAATGAAATTCCTTTAGTATGAGTTAAATGACAATTCCACAACAATGAAAAACAAACCTGGGAATGGGAAGATCAAATGAAAGAGAAATTTTCTGATTTATTTAAATCATTTAGTATGAGTTAAATGGAAACTCCACGACAATGAAGAGTAAACTTGGGAACAAAAATGTCAAATGAAAGAGCAATTTCCTAATTTATTTAAATCCTAAGGTATAAATTCTTAATTTAAATTTTGAGGACGAATTCCCTTAAGTTGGGGAGATTGTAACATCCCGTACTTCTGGTCGAAGTTCTATGTTGACTTATACGTATACTGAGGGGTATAGTATGTTTATAAGCACGTAAAAGTCAATGAGTATGTGTTGGTATGCATGTATGTTAAGCTTGTGCGTATGCATGTGTATATGTAGTTATAGCATACTTTTACGCATATAAGAGGTTGACAGGTGGCTTAACTCAAAATTAGCGTGTTAAAAATAGTTAATTATGTTTTGATATATGATACATGTATTTTTTGCGCTCATTTGGTCGTATAACTGATGGAGTGAAAAAAAACAAATTTTTAGTGGGGCCCATTGAATATGAGGCAGTGGAGAAAGGGCTTTTAGCCAATTTTTATCTCATTTTTCATTTCATTCACTCTCAAACACAGTAGAGAATGATGAAAAAACAAACTAAAAGGGGAAAACACGATTTTTAAGCCAAATCAACACTTCAGTAAGTGTTTTTCATGGTATTTCTTCATGAAATTGATGTTTAAGCTACATGTAAGCTTTCCCTCATATTAGTTTTTGTTATTGAAGCCGTTTTTGATGTTTTCAAAAATGGGGTTTCGACCCAGTTTGAATGAAAACTAGTTGGGAATGTTAAATAACACTTCCTAGGCTGAGAAAACCCCGAGTTTAGGGTTAATTTGTAGTTATTTGTTAATTTAAAATTTTTATAGCTGTTAGAAGTTTGATTTGATATTGGAGAACTCCAGACCCCTGTTAAATTCCAGTGAACCCTAGTTTAAGAGAGTAGGAAGATAAAATTAATGATTCTAGACATTTTGGTGTTGATGGAATAATTTTAGAATATGATTTGGTATTTTTAGTAACTGAACATAGGGTTCCAGTGAATGAAATAGACTTGGGAACTAGTGGATATATGGCTAGAAAACCTATTTCTACTGTTTTTTAGTAACGAAATATTTAGATTGATCGTAGGAACAATGTAGGAGAATCTTCACTTGCTTATGAGGCTTGAATTAATTTGGGATTTGAGGTTAATTTAGTATAATGAATATTTCCAGGCCTGTAAGTGTGAATTAGGTGGCGATTTTTCAAGGTGGGATTATCGTGTGAACCATTGGACATCTAATCCTTATGAGTATTGTTAAATGGTGTAGATTAGATTCTTAAATGAACTGATAATATTATTGGTAATTTAAGTATACTGAAAAAGGGGATTAAATTTATTATAATGTCTTGCCAGATTGAGACAGTAGGATTCAGATTGATTGAATTGGAACGTGAATCATAGCGGTGGT
Source organism: Paratinospora sagittata (assembly GCA_035771175.1). NCBI lineage: Eukaryota > Viridiplantae > Streptophyta > Magnoliopsida > Ranunculales > Menispermaceae > Paratinospora > Paratinospora sagittata. The sequence goes on from CM069595.1 coordinate 26,114,308, forward strand.
AATAGGACTTTGGTTTGAAAAGTGTTGCATTGCGAGTAATCCTTACTCTGGTTTTATTGTATGACATTGGTATATAATATGAAATTGCTTGCCAACTTAGCACATTATTATATGTATTTGCATGGTTGTTTGAAAATCATAAAGTGATTTTGAGCATAGAACCATGTCAATGGATGTAGTGTAATACCCCGGTTTAAACAAAAAAAAAAAAATTCGGGCACTACACGAACTTTCGGGCATTCTTTTTTTTTTTATATAAAAAGGACCTTCCCCCCCTCATTTTCACACCTCAACCAACTCTTCTCTCTTGCTCTCCTTGTTGGTTCATCACTCTAATTGTGATTTTCTCTCTCCACTTTTTGAGACTCCTCGCGGTGCAAGGCGGTTCTGCTCGAGAAGAAGCGCCAGTTCTGGAAGAAAGTTTTATCTGAAGGTGGAGAACGAAACATAGGTTTGCGTGTCTTATAACTTTGATTAAAGTTTTCATTCATTTATCATTATGTCAATTATTCATTTGCACTGCATTATTGCATATAATGTTCATACCTGTCATATTTATGCCTATATATTTGAAGTTCATGTATTACAATGTTACTACGCCAGATTAGTGGTTAATCTGACTCAACCAGACTTAGTCTTGTCCTCAATAACTTTGAATAGTGAACAGGAGGCAGCTTGCTGCTCGAAAAGATTGGTATTTAAGTGAGCCTCGTGTCCCACCTCTCGACTGTAGACTTGTCTGGTTGGTCTTATCTGAAAACTATCTGCTTGTACAAGTAATACTGAATATCCTAACAACGCAAGTGGTGATGCTGACCCTGGTAAGTATCACCAGATGTTGCCATACCCTGTCTAATGTTAGTAAAGACCGGACTTGCTCATGCATAGTCGTCATACATAACCACCTAGGGACGTAGATGGTTTGTGATCCACAAATAGTTATTGGAGCAATGCTCACTATTTTGATTTATGGAATAGTTATTGGAGCAATGCTCACTATTCATGATGTTTCCCCTGGGAAGGGACGAACAATGTTAATCAGGTTTACCTGAAGATGGACATTTGTACGTGAACTCATGGTGACCTCCCTGGGAATGGACGTACAATGTGAACCCGGGTTTACCTGGAGATGGACATCTGTTCGTGAACTCAAGGCGACGTACGATCACAGAATTATTATTAGGTGCCATGCATACATCCATGTTGTACTGTTTATGATGTTATGTTGTGTATATGTGATGTTTGATTATGAAGTCTTCTTTATTAATTGTCATATTCACAAACTATTTTACCCACTGGGCAATAGCTCACCTTGTTGTTAACCATTTTTACAGGAGTTTAGAGTGGACTGGGTGGAGGTGTTTAGGCCCACATTTCGTACCCCTTGTTCCCTCAATTATATTTTGTACAAAAATACATTCTGAATTTAATGAAATCATATTTGTACTCAATTGTGTACCTGTGCACTCAATAACTGTTATAATGCATTCCCGCCCCTCTTGTGAGTGTTCAACAGGTTTAGGCGCGTTCGAGCTGGGTGTAATGATTAGCCCGATCATCATTTCACCGCGGAAGAACTCTTTGGGAACCTTGATGGAAACTTTGATCAAACCCAAACAAATCAGGATGGACAGGGAGTTCCGACAAATCCACCTTCCTGGAACCTGCCAACCCAAGGAAATACGACGCCTAAAAGGTTTCCAACTCCTAAGGTACCCTAACAGCCAATTCCACAATTCCCTATGAACCGACCACAACAAACTTGGGCAGCACCAAACTTCAGAAGACAGGATATCCCGATGAGTCCACTTTACCGTCCAAGAGGTCCCAGTTAGGGAATCCTCATATAATCAAACCAACTACCATCCACCAATGGGTCAACCATATGACCAACATTTTCCACCAATGCCTACAACCTATCCTCCACCTATGAGACAGACAACCTACCATCTGTCAATGGGACAACCGACCAACCAACTAACCCATTTGACCAGTTACAATTTTTGGTGACTGGTATTGTTGAAATGCGTGAGGGCCAAATGGCTTTGATAAATAGTATGCAAAGCTTAGAAGAACGGCAAAGTGCCTCTCAACATTCTTCTAGTAGTCGCTCCACAGTTAGCAGGAGATTTAGGCGGAGTAGTAGGCAGGGAAATTAGGAAAATTGCTGGCATTATAAATATATATATATATATATATATATATATATATATATATATATATATATATATATATATATATATATATATATATATATATATATATTTTTTTTTTTTATGAATGAAATTTTTTGTTTGAGTTGGTGGACCGACTTACAACCATTTTTTCTTTTGTGTCACTAACTTTGGAGTGGTATGAGACACAACAAAATTAGAAGATACCAAATAAAACGTGGAAGTAAAAAAACCCACGACCTTGTGTGGAAAAAAAAGACAATTGGGGAAAGTTGAATTACTAACATTATCACTAAGTTTAAACGGTATGGGACGAGTAAACTTGGACGATACTGTTAGTGAACTCCTCTTCAGCCGATGTTTTGTAGAGACCGTGTTCATACAACTTAACTTGGTTGAACCCCTTATTACCAAATTCATGTCGTATGGGACACACAAATTTGGTTAGTAGTAAAAAAGACTAAGGGGAAGAGTTTGAACACATAAGAATGTGATAGACCATTAGACCAGGATATTTACCGAGGCTAATCTTAGAATCTCTGATGCGTATGGATTTTCAAAAAAAAATGTATGTATGCACGAAACAGAACCAAAACATTTGAAATACTTTCAAAAATGATACTTATTATATAAACACTCTAACCTTGTTTGAGTCCATGGCCAAACATATGAGGCACATAAGATTTTTTGATTTCTCACCAAAACCTTACACCATACATAGAAAAATAGGTGGTTTTATATTGCAGAACTCTCAAACTTATTGTTGAGCATATCATATCACTAAACTTTGCTACGGTTCCTAAAACAGAGTTTTATTTTCTCTTTGCCAGTGAGAAAATGCAAACCAGAAAGAGATGAAGGCCATGCACAGTTTGTCCAATAGAGGATGCACCTCTTGAGATACAAAATCAGGAATCGCCGCCTCCGAGGACAGAGCATGCCACACACGACACTGCTTATACTTCTAGGCAGGTAGTGCCACCTTAGCCCACATCCTTCGTCATGCCTTTAGGCATGGAACACTTTTTCACCGGATTTATTAAGGCGATGAAAGTGACAGTTCACACGGTTGTTAGTGAGACTGTCGCCAACCAGGTGATCACCGTACATGCAACTATACAATCTGGGTTGGAGAGCCAAACCGACCAGATCAGGAAGTATAAGAGGCTACAGCCCCTTACCTTTGCTGGCACCATCGATGCAGATGGAGCGTAGAAATGGCTTGATGAGTCGAAGAAGACTCTTGAGGCTATGGGAGTCGACGAGGGTCAAAAAATTTCACTAGCTTCCTACCAACTTGTTGGTGGAGCCAACACTTGGTGGATAATGGTGAAGGAAGACCCAAGGGTCAATGTAACAAACATGACTTGGCAGTGTTAGTCCACCCAAAAAGGGGGGTGAATTGGATGCAATGGTCAATTTTAAATAATCTTCCAATAACTTAGTGATTTACATGAGTGTATTGGAATTGGATGCAAAATAGAACACAGACTAAATTGCAAAAGTGTCCACTAACTGGTTCTCTTACGGGTGACAACCAAACTGTACAACTGCCCTTTTACAGGTTAAAGACAAACCTATCCTTTTAAGGCCTAAGGATGAACCGTAATTCCTTTTTTTGGGATGAAAAAAAACCCATGTTCCTTTTAATGGATAAAGAAGAACCACCTTCATTTTGCGGGATAAGGAAGAACCGTTTTCCTTTTGCGGGATAATGAAGAACCTGTTTCTCTTTTACAGGTTAAGAGATAACCTATCCTTTCATAGGTTAAGGACGAACCTATCTCCTACTTACAGGTGAGGATTTAATTTTTTCTCTTTTACAGGTTTAGAGATAACCTATCCTTTTTGAGGTTAAGGGCACACCTATCCTTTTACGGGATGAGGATGAACCAATTTCTCTTTTACAGGTTCAGAGATAACCTTTCATGATTTCAACCTTGAAATCACTAAGTGAACTTTCATGATTTCAGAAACACACCAGCATTACAACACTAAAATGTTGGTTGGTTCTAACTTAGTAAAACACTTTACAATTAAGCTCAGTACATAGCATTACAAAGATATGAAACATGAAATAGGTAATGCTAGGTTGAAATGCACTTTCAGTTCGTTACCTTTTGATGTTCAATATTGCTCAAGTGCAGTTTCGAAAAGCATGAATGATATGATATGAAAATCAATGCTTCATAAAAAATAATCTATACCAAATAAACATTGACGTATAAAACGAAGGACTAGTGTAAATTAACGACATAAACAGTTTTCAAAATAGATATAAAATATAAGTATGAAGACTTATGGTTCATTGATCAGTAGTTAACGCAACTACTGATATAGTTCAATATTGTACTTAAGATATGAAATCAAGTACAATTGTATATCTTGAACTATTTCTCAAATTTTATCATCAGCAAGAATGATACCAAATATGAATTAGTGTTGAGAATTTGAGTTGATACCAGATCAAATAGATTTTTAAGGATAGAATGAAAATTAGCTCAGTATGAAAATCATTTGAATACTTAAAGGTATCAGTGAAAAATACTTTGAAAGATTAGATAATGAAAAACATTTTGAGATAGACTAACTTTCAAAAAATATTGGCACAATACAAAATGATTGGCAAGTTGTTTGATCCTAAGAGATGGTATTTATAGACTTAGTGGGACATAGCCGTTAGACATTTGAAGTTCAAATAATATGAACGTTTATACACAACGGCTAGAATGTTATATGAAAATGACAACTACAATTTTCACTAACATTCTGGTTTTTTTTAAATTTCATGAAAGAAGAAAGTTTTAGAAAAACTTATTGTATGCATCAGAGAAGATCTCTGATAAGTCTGAAAATGACCCTGTGCGAAGGTCTGTTCTGAAAAAAGTAAACTGATGCAGTGTACTTGATCGAACAGTAACAATAGTTGAATTAGTGTCCTGATTTCGTAATCAGTGTCCTAACGCATAGTATCAACTTTGTTGTTTTGTTTCTTAAGAGCACTCATTACGAATAAGCGTCATGCTGAACACTTAAGTGAGGGTGTTACTAACTCGTAAGCGTCCTAACTTACTTTGACAATTAAACGACTTAACCTTGAGGGTGCTAATGCACAGTTAGCGTCCTATTATGTCTTAAAATAACTAAGTGCATGAGGGCTTTACTATTCGAGTAAGCGTCCTGCCTTTAAAACATAAAACAAAATATGAGGGCGTTACAACAATGTAAGCGTTTTATCATTTAAAAACATTTTAAACAAAGACACAAGCACGCTAAAGGACAATAAGCTTCCTGAAAATTACTGAGTTGATTACCAAAGGTGAGGGCGCTCCTATCCAGAAAGCGTTTTGATAGTTGATTCAACATATAACTATCAGTGTCCTCAAATAAACATTCTTTGAAGAAATTAAGAAATCTTTCAGTGAGCTGATGCTGAGTCAACTTCTTGACAACTTCATAGGTTGACTAATAAAGGAGGCCGCTATTATTCAAGTAAGCGTCCTGATAAATCATTTCAATTCAACCTTGAACGTTATCATCGTCTTAATGAACTATGAACGTCCTGACTTATCAAGTTCAGGAGAGCGCTGCTATCTCATTAGCGTCCTAAAAGACTCATTGAAAACAGTTTTGACTCGCGATAAAATATATGATAAATGCGAATAAAAACTCGATTGATTTCAAATTAAATATATAATATTATATCGTTTGAAATATAGTAGAACGTAAAATCAAAACATGCAGATTTGAAAACATATGCAAATGATTTATGCATGGTTTTGAAAAACATTTTGAGCAATAACGATTACAGAAAGATATACCTTAAATACTTTGTGTATTTCTCATTTCTCATAACTATTAAATCCAACTCTTCATTATGAGATCTTTAATAAGAGCATTACGGAGTTGAATGTCTTGAACGTTGATCGAGAGATGTAGACATGAAGCTTGATCGAATCGTTCCAGTGAAGTGATCTTGAAATCAGGATGTGATCGTTGATGTTCTTTGGTTGAAACGAACTTGACCGTTGGATATGAGCTTTGAGTTCCTTGATCGAGTCTTTCCTTGGCTTTTTGCTTTTCCTTCGGTGCAGAGATAAGTTCTTGATAAACGTCCGTTAGCAACGAAAAGTACTTTGTTTTGTGATCATCAAAATATACTATATCACAGTATATATTTAAGGATGAGCAAGTGATGATCCGCATAGGTTAACAATCTCCTCGTTTTTGATGATGATAAACAAATCAAAAAATTTAAACGTATAAGCAAAAAAATTAATGTTAATTCTTTTCCCCCATCTATTCCTCTCTTATTTTTCTCTTATTTTTCTTCCCCCCTTTGATATCATCAAAAAGTGAAGAAAAAAGACTAAGATCTCCCCTTGACTTAGTAGAGTAGCGAAGCTCCCCCTTACATGGAGACTCCCCCTTACTATGTGCATTCACCCTCAAGATGATTTATGACAACGTGTCATAGTTAGGTACATGAGGATGTGTAAGGTCTACTATACTGAAATCATGTGAGAAAAAAATCTTATTTTTAAGCACAATGAGAAATATATTGACTAATTAATAGACTATAAGTTTTGAAATAATTTCACAAAAACGTAGTCGAGAATCGAAGTCAGAGGGAATGAGAAAGAATTGCTGATAAATGAATTCATAAAGAATTTTTAATCGTGGGCAATTATTCTCCTTAGTGTTTGGCATAAATATAATGATTAAAGCAGACAAAACACATAATATGCTTTAAGATTTGTAAATAAACAAGCAAAACATACATATAACATAAGAAAAATGATTTATGATTAAGCATGGCCTAGCTATTTTGATTCTAACAAGATGCAAAGTATATATATAGTTTGAAGTCCATAGCATCTATTAGATATCAAAAATCACAGTCAAGTGATGAATACAAAGTATAATATATGAGAGCAACATCAATGGCATGTGAAATAGAAAATTATAAACTTTCCATAGTTTACACATGTGAACATGTATATGATGAGTATCAAAGTTTAATCATACAAAATATATGCTGAGTTTCATAGAAATCATTTAAGGCAACAACATACATTCATTTTCTTATTTTAGGCATAAAATCTCAATTGAAGCATAACCTAGAATGATTGATACACTGATTCTAATAAGAAAGCATTTGGAAGGGTATGTACTTATTAGAAATCAGATATCCATGAGTTTGATGCAAACATGATATGGTACGTAACAGACGCATCAAAGTCAAGAAATCATAGAAAAGATAATGCCAAATGATAATACTCATAAGTGTAAGCAATATACTTTTCAAGATATAGGTGTATGATATAGAATTGTGTTCATGGCCTATAATCAATTACAAAAACATGAATCATGCAGATAAGATTTTCTGAGTTCAGAGCAAGCATGATCATGATGTGAATTAGCATAGGTAGAAATAAACTATTAAAGCACAACCTAGCTATTATGTTACCTGATCATCAGATAATCAGACATCACAAGTTCAAGATGAGCATAAATAATCATGATATTATATGAGATGCAAGAGAAGTATATAATCATGATATTCATCAAACAGTGACAAATATGCATAGCATAGATTAAACATTGTGACTAGTCATGAAAAATGCCGCAAAAATACTAAACACGATAATAAAGACTTCAATCAGAAACATGTATCAGAGTCAGTTAAATATAATATTGAGATCATATAAGCAAGAATACAAAGGCATAAATCAAACAGATTGTGAATGTTGACAAGTGTGTGCAGCATATGAATATGAAATATAGCATTCACACAAATTCAAGTAGATCAGTCATTCAAATATAGTAAAGCATCAGAATATGAATGAGAGATGGAAAGATAGCTTAATGAACTACTTTTTGCAATTCTGAAAGAAAGCAACCATTAAACCTTGTATTGAGTTTTGAAAGGTCCAGAGGACCTCTTTAACAAGAGGTTTGAAAGATTACATCAGTAGACAGACAGACCGATCGACAGATAGGGGCAGGGAGCAGTAATAATCAAGCTTGACGAGGAGAGCCTTGAGCATCACAAGATCGAGGTGCGTAAGATCTCGACAGATGAGGCGGTTCGGCTATTCTTGTACTCATGAGCTCGATATAGGCAAGAACTAGACCGAGCCTTCTAATCAGGCTCATTGCAAATGCGAAACTCCCATTGATTGCATCTTCAAGAACAACTTGAGATTTTTCCGTCTTTTTGAGAAGAATAAAGAACATTTCCTTTTGAAGTATGTTGACTCTCTCAAGTTCCTTTAATCTCTTCTCCTGTTCGCAAAGAAGCTCGACAACCAACTGAAAATTAGCAGAGTTAGACTCGGAAGATTCTTGATTGAAGATTCATCATGATCAGCATGGGATGACTCTGGCTTTATGGGAGGTTGCGATTCAAGCCTGGGGAAACCTAGAGGAGGCTTGGAGACGATTTTTGGATACCTACATCCTTCGATAACCTCTACCGATTCGTCGGAAGAGGAAAATAAGGAGAAACCACTTAAGGAAGAAGAAAATTCTTCCCGTGGTCACTTTTGGGATGTTGGGTTTTCGGAAGCCATAGGGTGAGATTGACAAGAAGAGACGAAAATGTATTTCACTATAGATGGTGCAAGTAAAGATGAAGCATAGATTTTTATAAAAACGTCTCAAAGGCGGTCATGCATTAAATGCAGGGTGGCGTGCAGGAGCGAGCTGACGTCATCGAGATAGCTACATAGAGAATATAATATTCAAAAAGTGCAGATCTCTAATGTGACAGCTAGGGTTTCTAATTCTAAGATGCGAGAGACGAGAAACCTAAGACGAAACCTAAATTGACCAAAGGATCTAGACTCTAGGTTGTTAGACCATGATTTCAGAGAACCCGCTCTGATACCAATTGTTGGTCCACCCAAGAAGGGGGGGGTGAATTGGGGCGATGGTCAATTTTAAATAATCTTCCAATAACTTAGTAATTTACATGAGTGTATTGGAATTGGATGCAAAATAGAACACAGACTAAATTGCAAAAGTGTGACACAGATTTATAGTGGTTCGGCCAAGCCTACGTCAACTACCAAATCTCCCGATTAGGATTTTCTCAATCCACTAACTGATTCTCCTATGGGTGAGAACCAAACCGTACAACTACCCTTTTACAGGTTAAAGGCAAACTTATCCTTTTACGGGCTAAGGATGAACCGTAATTCCTATTTTTAGGGATGAGGAAAAACCCATGTTCCTTTTAATGGATAAGGAAGAACCACCTTCCTTTTGCGAGATAAGGAAGAACTGTTTTCCTTTTGCGGGATAAGGAAGAACCTGTTTCTCTTTTACAGGTTGAGAGATAACTTATCCTTTTACAGGTTAAAGACGAACCTATCTCCTACTTACATGTTAGGATTTACCTTTTTATATTTTCCAGGTTAAGAGATAACCTATCCTTTTCCAGGTTAAGGATACACTTATCCTTTTACGGGATGAGGATGAATCGGTTTCTCTTTTACAGGTTTAGAGATGACCTTTCATGATTTCAACCCTGAATTCGCTAAGTGAACTTCCTTCACTTGTCCTGGTTGTTTCAGTTTAGAAACACACCAACATTACAACACTAAAATTTTGGTTGGTTCTAACGTAGTAGGACACTTTACAATTAAGCTTAGTACATAGCGTTACAAAAATATGAAATATGAAATAGGTAATGCTAAGTTGAAATACACCTTCAGTCTGTTACCAATCTATGTCTCAACACAATTAGGATTTGGTACTGACGAAAAATTGAAGTGTTCTAGATGTGAACTTTGAATGTTAGAACATATAATTTATGTAGATCTTTTAATGATGGACATTCAAGAGTTCGACATCATCCTCGACATGGATTGGCTCGCACCACTTAATGCATATATCGATTGTTTGAAGAAGCAAGTTCAGTTAACCTTGCCCATTGGGGAGCTTGTTAAGATTCAGGGAACGAGGAAATGGATACACAACTCGAATGTTGCACTCCTCAAGTCGCAGCTCCGAGCCCTATATCTTGGAGATGAAAATGACTCATCAGCACTGTATCTTATCGAAGTACATGATGTCCCAATTATATCTGAATTCCCAACGGTTTTTCTAAATGTCCTTTCTGGTCTACCTCTCGTTCGGGAATTCGATTTTGAGATCAAACTAATACCAGGGACTGGACCCATCTTAATTCCGCCATATAGAATGTCCAATGTCGAGCTGGTTGAGTTGGACAAACAACTGAAGGAATTAGAGAGTAATGGCTTCATGAAAAAAAGTTCATCACCCTGGGGTGCTCCATTTCTATTTGTTCGCAAAAAAGATGGTTCGCTAAGACTTTGCATCGACTATCGCAAGTTCAAAAATGTCACCATTAATAACAGATACCCATTGCCCAATATCGATTACATGTTAGACCAACTCAGAGATGCCAAATACTTCTCTAAGATTGATTTACGATCCGACTATCATCAACTACGGATCAGAGAGTCGGACATAAATAAAATGACTTTCAGAACTCGGTACGGTCATTATGAGTTCTTAGTCACGTCGTTCGGTCTAACAAATGCACCTGCAACGTTCATGGATTTGATGAACCGCATCTTCAGACTATATTTAGACCGATTCGTGGCGGTCTTTGTAGATGATATCTTGATATATTCTTCAACTGAGGAAGACCATAAGATACATCTGAGGATTGTCCCCCAGACCTTAAGAAGCCATCAGTTATATGCAAAGTTGAGTAAGTGCGCATTTTAGGCGAAGCGAGTTCAATTCTTAGGCCATGTGGTTTCAGGCAATGGCATTGAGGTGGATCCTTCAAAGGTTGAAGCGATTTTAAACTAGAAGTAGCCTACCACTATTACTCAAATTTGGAGTTTTCTTTGTTATGTTGGCTATTATAGATGCTTAATCAAGGACTTCTCAAAGATTGCTGAACCTATGACCAAGCTCACTCGGAAAGACGTACAATTTATTTGGAATCGCACCTGTGAATTGTCATTTCAGGAATTGAAGAAGCGCCTCACGAAAACACCGGTACTAATCCCTCCAAGAAATGGAGTTGGATTTTCACTGTACATCGACGCCTCTCTCTAAGGCTTAGGTGCAGTACTAATGCAAGAAGGCCAGGTTGTTGCATATGCTTCTAGGCAACTAAAGATTTATGAACGCATGACTTGGAACTTGCAGTTGTCGTATTTGCACTAAAGTTATGGCATCACTACCTATACGATGAACGGTTTCAGGTCTTATCGGATCACAAGAGTCTCAGGTACATCTACACTGAGAGAGACCTAAACCTCTGCCAGAGACGATGGTTGGAATTTTTAAAAAATTATGACTTTCAGCTCCAATACCATCCAGGTAAAGCCAACGTTGTGGCTGATGCTCTGAGTAGAAAATCTTATGTTGCCGCTTGTACTCTTAACTTTGAAATTGGGAAGTTGGCTACGGAGATGGAGAATTTTAACTTACAACTCATCGAGGAAGGAGGAAGATCACGACTCTCTCAATTATTAGCCAACTGTGAGCTTATTCGAAAAACTTCTGCAGCTCAAGCCAACGACCCCATGTTAATGGAGAAAATAGAACTTCTACTCACTGACAGGACCTTCCTCACTAGTTAGTCTCCGATGATGGGGCCATTTTCTACAAAAAAAAGTCTCTGCTTACCCAACGATCCTGAAGTTCTGAAAGATGTACTTACCAAGATGCATTGTTCGAGGTTCGCTATGCATCCTGGGGAAGACAAAATGTATAAGGATGTTAAGCGACAATTCTGGTTTTCCAGAATGAAGAAGGTTATTGCAGATGTCGTTGCTCGATGTCTCGTTTGCCAACAAGTGAAGACAGAATGCATACTTCCTTCTGGACTTCTCCATCCTTTACCTATTGGAGAATGGAAGTGGGAGAACATTGCAATGAATTTTGTTACGGCCTTGCCTCGAAATAATAAAGGGAAAGATGCAATCTGAGTTTTCATTGGCAGACTTACAAAGTCTGCGCACTTTTTACCAATAAAGTTCATGGATAACCTCGCCAAGCTAGCCGAATTGTATGAAAGAGAGATCTCCATGGCATACCACTCACGATCGTTTATAATCGAGACCCTCGATTCACATCAAAATTTTGGCAAAGCTTCCGAAGTAGAATGTGTTCTACGATCACCATGAGCACAACCTTTCACCCACAGACTGACAGGCAGTCAGAGCATCTAATCCAAATCTTGGAGGACATGTTACGTTGTTGCATTTTGGACTTTCATGACGGATGGGAAAAACACTTACATTTGGTTGAGTTTGTATACAAAAACAACTACCAAACCAATATCGGCATGACGCCATTCGAGGCTCTCTATTGTCGCCCTTGCATATCTCTGGTATGCTGGTTAGATATGGCAGATCGACCACAGTTGGGGCTAGCACTAGTTCAAGAGACTTCTTAGAAGATCAAACTAGTAAAGGAGCGACTTCGTGTAGCACAAAGCCGACATAAGAGCTATGCCGACATGCGGAGACAACCTCTAGAATTTGACAAGGAGGACTTGGTTTTTCTAAAATTTTAGCCTACAAGAGGAGTCAAATGATTTGGGATCAAAGGAATGCTCTCCTTACGGTATATCGATCCATTTTAGATCGTTGAACGTATTAGAAAACTAGCCTATCGACTATCCCTTCCATTATCCATGTCTAAGGTTCATGACGTTTTTCACGTATGCATGCTTCAAAAGTATCGCTCTGATCCTTCACATATCATCCGTCTGGTCGAAGTCCAGTTGAAGAAGGAAACAAATATCAGGAAAGAGCGATACAAATTCTAGATAGAAAAACTTAAGAACTAAGGTGACGTAGCATACCACTTGTAAAAGTACTCTGGGATCACCACGGAGTAGAGGAAGCAACATGAGAACTAGAAGAAACAATTAAACAGAAATACCCACAAATTATTTTCTAGTAATAGCTGATGATGTGATACATTGTACTATTTCACTTAGACAACAAAAAAAAATATAAAAATTTGGGCACTGCCCGAACGTTCAAGCATTCCTTTTTCTATAAAATGACCCTCCCCCCTCTCTTTTTCACACCTCAACCAACGCTTTTCTCTTGCTCTCCTTGTTGGTTCATCACTCTCATTGTGATTTTCTTTCTCTTCTTTTCGAGACTTTCTCTTATAGACTCACCTCGTGGTGCAAGGCGGTTCTGCTCGGGAAGAAGCTCCAGTTCTAAAAGGAAGTTTTATCTGAAGGTGGGGAATGAAACATAGGTTGTGCGTCTCTTATTACTTTTATTAAAGTTTTCATTCATTTATCATTATGTCTATTATTCATTTACACTGCATTATTGCGTATAATGTTCATACCTGTCATACTTATGCCTGCATATTTGGAGTTCATGTATTACACTATTGCTATGCCAGATTAGTGGTTAATCTAACTCAACCAGACTTAGTCTTGTCCTCAATACCTTTGAATAGTGAACGGGAAGCAGGTTGCTACACTAGAAGATTGGTACTTAAGCGGGCCTCGTGTCCCACCTCTCGATTGGAGACTGGTGTAGTTGGTCTCATCTGAAAGCTATCTGCTTGCACAAGTGATACTGGACATCCTAACAACGCACATGGAGATGTTGACCCTGATAAGTATCACCAGATGTTGCCATACCCTGTCTAATGTTAGTAAAAATCGGACCTGCTCATGCATAGTCGTCATACATAACCACCTAGGGACGTAGATGGTTTGTGATCCACAAAATAGTTATTGGAGCGATGCTCACTATTTTGATTTATGGAATAGTTATTGGAGCAATGCTCATTATTCATGATGTTTCCCCTGGGAAGGAAAGTACAATGTGAACTCGGGTCTACCTGAAGATGGACATTTGTACTTGAACTTAGGGCGACGTCCCTGGGGAGGGACGTACAATGTGAACACGGGTTTACCTTGGGATGAGCATCTGTATGTAAACTCAGGGCGACATACGATCACATAACCATTACTAGACGGTGTCATGGATACATCCATATTGTACCTTTTATGATGCTATGTTGTATTATGTGATGTTTGATTATGAAGTCTTCTTTATTAACTGTCATATTCACGAACTATTTTACCCATTGGGCAATAGCTCACCCTGTTGTTAACCATTTTTACAAGAGTTTAGGGTGGACTAGGTGGAGGTTTTTGGGCCCACATTTTGTGCCCCTTGTTTATTTATAAGGTGATTTTGGGAGGATGTTCCCTCAATTATATATTGTACAAAAATACATTCTGAATTTAATGAAAGCAAATTTGTACTCAATTGTGTACCTGCGCTCTGTAACTGTTATAATGCATTCGCGCCCTGCCTGTGAGTGTTCCACCGATTTAGGCGTGCTTGGGCGAGGTGTGACATGTACTTAAGTAATTGTCATGAGAAACATTCCTATGGATCTGAATTGCTTGGAAGAAACTCACTTTATGTATGGTTTAGTACTCTTGGTCGGTGCTTTCCTATTAAAGAGATAACAGACATAAAAACGGCTTGGTTCGATAAATAAGTAATTTGAAGCTGGTTCACTCCTCATCAGTGCATCATGAGGAGAATATTCACTCAATTACTTTAAAAAAACATGAAGGATGATAGATTTTACCAAAATTTGCATTGTTTTGAAACAAATGCGTAATCATGAATTATATTCCACATGTATGTGTTAATTATGATCTCCATTGCATATATTTAGATTGCTTTGATAAATTTCATGTTTTTATATATGATGCATACATTGTACCATAGGTTGGATTATTCACCGAGCTCGTCATTTGCTCACTATATTATTACATAGATGGGATATGGGATAGTTTTATGAGCTTTATATGAAAATCGAGGATCACTAAAAGTTATGTAGATATGTTATATGTTTTGATATTGGAAATATGGTTTTGTGGATGATGATTAATTTTGATAAATGCTTATTAGGTTGTATATTGATTCATGTGACTTTTCTCGTATTTATGAGGTTGCTCTTTCATTTTTTATGTTTTTTTAAGAACTTGGGTTTTTAGAGAGAGGCTGATAAGGTTTCAGGTATGTCAGAGTACGACATACTTTGAATTTTGTGTTGGTCGTTGTAACAACCCTTAAAAATGCATTTTTTTTTCATTCACTAGAACTGTCGATGCTCAATGGAACAACGTGAAAAGTTTTCGAGATACGATGCAACACCAGCGAAAGTCCCCATGAGGGAAACGTCCCCAAGCTGAGGGACGCCCCCTTCTGGGACTCATTTCTATAAATAGAGAGGGGGGCCTCAGTTCAACAACCACTATCTTTCTCTCCTTCTTGCTTTCCTCAAATTTTTGCAATCTCGAATACGCTGTTATTACGCCTTCACACTTCCAAAGGTGGGAATGAAAGCTTGGGTTTGTGTATCTTATCTTTGCAATGATGATTATATTGCATTATCCATCTATGATGTTACGATGTTCTACTGATTCATGCACACATCATCTTATATGAACTGTTATACAAAAAGGGAACATTGGAGACCGATGGGATTGTCCAGGTATTGTGTGCTCTAGTTTATAGGGTCTTGTCGTTTTTGCTTAAAGAACTAGAACTCATGGGATCTCTTAGTTGTTGCTCATTATTATTTGGGACACTCAACTTATGGTTTGTCCAGTTGCTGTGTGCTTTGGACCATAAGGTCAGGTTGTCGCCACTAGATGCTTGATTGTACTTGCTGTGGTGTAACTTGTGTTGGCCCAGATATGTCCAAGAGGGGGGTGAATTGGATACTTAGCAGATTTTAACCTTTCTTAAAATTGTACGGAATAATGAAAACAAATTATAACAATTCGATAAAACAAATGTAAATGGGACAATGCATGCAAGATTTATAGTGGTTCGGCCGTGCCTACATCCCCTATTTAACCTTCTCAGTTAGGATTTGTTCAAACTTCATTATGGACCTTCTTACGGGTGAAGATCAAACTGGTACACTTTCTTAGCTTACGGGTGTGAGAACTACCGTTTCTCAACTTGCGGCTGTGAGTGGACCATTTCTCAACTTGCGGTATGAGAAGACCTATTCTCTACTCACAGGTGAGAGAGAACTTATCTCAACTTAAGGGAGCGAGACGACCGCTTACAACTATGAGAAACACTTTACTCTACCCTTCCATAGTTCATATGGTGTTTTATCCAAATCTTTTCTAAATAGAACTCGGTTCATTACATAGCAGACATTTTTAATAGCTTCACCCCAAAAGTGATTTGCGGAGTTGTACCCATTAAGCATTGTTCTACACATCTCCTGCAGAGTTCTATTCTTTCTTTCAACTACACCATTTTGTTGTGGTGTCCTAGGGGCTGATAGATGGTGAGTGTAACCTTGGTTGTTATAGAATTCTTCGATATTTTTATTATCAAATTCACCACCTCTATGATTCTTAATAATGTTGATCTTATAACCCTTTTTATTTTCGACTCTTTTACAAAACTTTATAAATATTTCACATGCATCAGATTAATGAGCTAATAGAAATACCCATATGAATCAAGTAAAATCATCAACAATCACAAACACATATGATTTTCCACCTAAGCTTTTGGTTTTGGTTGGTCCGAAAAGATCCATGTGAATTAGTTCGAGAGCTCTAGAGGTTGATTAATGCCTCTTGCTCTTAAATGATGATCGGGTAAGTTGACATGGTTCACAAACATTGTCATTTGAGTAAGGTCCTTTCGAAATACTCGTGGCCAGATCATGTTTAACAATTCTAGATATGTTGTCCATCTTAACATGAGCTAATCTCCTATGCCATAGCCATGCATCATTACTAGAGATAGCACTTGAACATGTTACATTTTGT
Organism: Paratinospora sagittata; assembly: GCA_035771175.1. Classification (NCBI taxonomy): domain Eukaryota; kingdom Viridiplantae; phylum Streptophyta; class Magnoliopsida; order Ranunculales; family Menispermaceae; genus Paratinospora; species Paratinospora sagittata. The sequence continues at coordinate 26,131,339 of CM069595.1, forward strand.
TTCTTCATGTCATTGAAGTTTGTGCAATACACATTCTTAAGTCTAGATGCCATGAATGCAACAATTTCATCTACATGCTAGACAATGCACCTATTTGCCTCAAATGAAATGTCATAACCCTTGTCCCATAGTTGACTTATGCTCAAGAGATTATGCTTTAGCCCTTTAACATAAAGTACATAAACTATCACTACGATTCCCCCTTAGTGTTAAGCTCCCCCTAAGTTTATGATGCTTCAATGATAGTACTTTCTCCCTTTTTTGAAATATCAAAAAGTGTAAAGTATCATGAAATATATCTCCCCATATATAGGCAAGCATCAAAATATCACAGATTGGTCTTAGAGAACATCCCAAGCTCTCCGAAAATATGAATGAACTGGTATTTTGGTAAGGCTTTAGTAAATATGTCAGCTAGTAGTTCTTTGGATCCAATGTGAGAAAGTATGACTTCTCCATTTTGCACATGATCCCGTAAAAAGTGATGCCTTACTCGAATATGCTTAGTTCGAGAGTGCAATACAGGATTTTTAGATATATTAATAGCACTAGTATTATCACACAAAATCTCAGCACATTGAATAAATATTTGATAATCCTGAAGTTGTTGTTTCATGTAAAGAACCTGAGAACAACAACTTCCAACTGCAACATATTTTGCTTCAACTGTGGATAGTGTCACAGAATGTTGTTTCTACAAAACCAAGAACTCAAAGAATTTCTAAGAAAGTGACAAAAATCGGAGTTACTTTTCCTATTAGTTAGACTACCGGCATAGTCGGAGTCCACATAATTTCTGAGATCAAAAGTAGTACCTTTGGAATACCAAATTCCTAAGTTTGTTGTGCCCTTTATGTATCTAAATATTCTTTTGACACATTTTAAATGAAATTCTTTAGGTTCAGATTGAAATCTTGCACAAAGACAGACACTGAACATTATGTCAGGTCGACTTGCTGTTAGGTACAAATGACTTCTAATCATGCCTCTATAAAGTTTTGAATCAATTAATTTACCTTTTTCATCATTATCTAATTTGATTGCAGAGATACAGGGAGTATCAATCGATTTCAAATTGTGCATTTGAAACTTTTTAACCATTTCCTTAGCATACTTTGATTGGCTTATGAAGGTGCTTTTCGACATTTGCTTAATTTGTAAGCCGAAGAAGTATGTAAGTTTTTCCGTCATACTCATTTCAAATTCCTTCTGCATTAATTTCGAAAACTCGTCATACATTTCTTTGTTTGATTCACCAAAAATGATATCGTCCACATATATTTGAACAATAAGCATATTATCATTGTGGTGTTTGATATATGAAGGTGGATCAAGTTTTCCTTTATGAAACTTATGATCTAAAAGAAATGAACTCAGTTGATCATACCAGGCTCTTGGAGCCTGTCTTAATCCATATAAGGCTTTGTGGAGCTTGAACACATATTCCAGGTCTTGAGCATCCTCAAACCCTGGAGTTTGTTCCACATATACCTCTTCATTGATGTAAACATTTAGAAAAGGACTTTTTACATCCATTTGGTATAAGGGATAGTCCTTGTAACAAGCATAGACAAGTAGCATCCTTATTGCCTCTAATCTTGCTACTAGGACAAAGGCTTCTTTGAAATCTATGCCTTCTTCTTGGTTGTACCCTTGTGCAACCAATCTAGCCTTATTTCGGACAGTGATACCTTGTTCATTCTTTTTGTTTCTAAAGATTCATTTGGTTCCTATAACAGATTGATGACAAGGTCTAGGAACTAATTCTAATACTTTGTTTCGCACAAAGTGTCCTAGTTCTTCTTGCATAGCAAGAATCCAATTTTCATCTTTCAGTGCATCTTCCACTTTAATTAGTTCAAATTGTGATAAAAAAGCAACAAGCTATTGATCTTTTTGAATTGAGGCTCTAAAGGATATACCTTTCCGTGGATCTCCTAAAATTTGATCTTGAGAAATACCATGAAGCAATCTACAGTTTTTAGAAGATTCTAAAGATGGTTCAGGTTCAATATCTATAATCTTGGTTGTCTTAGGTTTATCTTCATCAAAATTTAATTGTTTAAATTCATCCTCAAGACTTTTCTTATTAACACTTTCATCAAAATTTACATGAATTGATTCTTCTACAGTTTGATTAGATTTGTTGAAGACTTTGTAGGCTCTACTGTGATAAGAATATCCTATATCAGATTTAGGTTCAAACTTATCTGGATTTTCTTTATCGTTAAGAATAAAATATTTACATCCGAATATTCGGAAGTAACTAATGTTGGGTACTCTACCCTTCCATGGTTCATATGGAGTTTTATTCAAATCTTTTCTAAGCAGAACTCGGTTCATTACATAGCAGGTAGTGTTAATAGCTTCACCCCAAAAGTGATTTGCAGTGTTGTACTAATTAAGCATTGTTCTACACATCTCCTGCAGAGTTCTATTCTTTCTTTCAACTACACCGTTTTGTTGTGGTGTCCTAGGGGCTAATAGATTGTGAGTGTAACCTTAGTTGTTACCGAATTCTTTGAAATTTTTATTGACAAATCCGCCGCTTCTATCACTCCTAATAATGTTAATCTTATAACCCTTTTCATTTTCGACTCTTTTACAAAATTTTATAAATATTTCAAATGCATCAGATTTATGAGCTAATAGAAATACTCATGTGAATCGAGTAAAGTCATCAACAATCACAAACACATATGATTTTCCACCTAAGCTTTTGGTTTTGGTTGGTCCGAAAATATCCATGTGAATAAGTTAGAGAGCTCTAGAGGTTGATTGATGCATCTTGCTCTTAAATGATAATCGGGGATGCTCACCAAGTTGACATGGTTCACAAATCTCCTCATTTGAGTAAGTTCCTTTTGGAATACCCGTAACCAGATCATGTTTAACAATTCTAGACATGTTGTCCATATTAACATGACCTAATCATTTATGCCATAGTCGTGCATCATTACCAGAGATAGCACTTAAACATGTTACATTTTGTTTCTTCATGTCATTGAAGTTTGCGCAACACATGTTCTTAAGTCTAGATGCCATGAATACAACAATTTTATCTACATGTATGACAATGCACCTATTTGCCTCAAATGAAATGTCATAACCCTAGTCACATAATTGACTTATGCTCAAGAGATTACGCTTCAACCCATTAACATAAAGTACATCAAATATGGATAAAGAATCATTCCCAATAGTTTCAATGCCTTCAATATCACTTTTGCTATCGTTTGACTTTGTTACCCATGCTTGTTTGGGTCCATGCATGTTAGTATCAGTAAGAACAAAATTTTCAATTCTTGCATATTTTCTTTTCTTTCTACGTAAGACATTGCATCTAACTATTGTATGTCCTTCCCGATGAAATTTGTTGCATTTTGGTCTTTGGGTCAGTACGGTATCAAACTCCTTTTGTTTAGACCCATGTGTATAGCCTAAGCCAATTTTGTCGAACACACATCTTTGTGATCTTAAAATCATGTCAAATTTCTTTTGACCATTTGTGAATTTAATCACTGTGCAGTTCAAGTCTTCCTTTTCCTTTCTAAGAGTTTCATTTTCATTTTTCAGCTTCCCAACAACTTTCTTAAGTTGTTCATTATCTAGAGACAGCCTGTCTAGCTCTTCTTGTTGGAATTCAATTTCCTCAAGAGCTTCTTCAAGACTATGCTTAAGTTTTTCATTCTTCCTAATCTCTTTACTAAGTTTTGACTTAAGCTCCTGAATATGATTGTTGAACTCATAAAGTTCGTCAGTAGGTTCAGTTTTTACCTCTGTGCTTGCCATTAACCACAATGCAACAATGTGATATGAATACACTTCCTTTTCGCTTGAGCTTGAATCATCCCATGTGGCTTTGAGAACTTTCTTGCCTTTTCTGTAAGAGTTGGTTTTCTTCTTATATTTTGTGGGACATTCACTCTTTATATGACCTGGTTTGTTACGACTGTAACATATTAACTCTACAGGTTTAGACTCGGGTTTCTTTCCTTTGTGAAACCTTGAGTATGAGTTATTTCTACTATTTTTCCTAAGTAACTTGTTGAACTTTCTAGATAACATAGCCACGTCATCTTCTAAGTCTAAATCACCTTCAGAATCAGTTTCAACGTTGAGGGCAATAGATTTCTTTTCTTTTTCCTCAACGTTGACCGGACACATTGTATCCTTTATCTTTAACTCATAAACCATTAATGAACCGCATAGTTCATCAAAAGTATATTTAGCCAGATTTTTGGCTTCTTCAATAGTCGTGGCCTTGGGTTCCCAAGCTCTGGGTTTCCTAGGTTTTTCATCTCATTGATGTTTGTTGTGAACCGAGCAATAACCTCAACTATCAAATCAGTTTTTTTCATCCTATAGGTCTCATATTTTTCGACTAACAACTGGAGCCTTGCCTTTTTAACTTGCAAAGTTCCTTCGTGGGTGACCTCTAACTTGTTCCAGATTTCCTTGGTGGTATCACACACACTAACTCTATTGAACTCTTCGACGGATAAACTACAAAACAAAATGTTTACAGCTTGGTTATTTAATGACTCTTTTTTCTTTTCTTTGGCACTTCATTCATCTAGTTCCTTTGGGACAGTAGCACCATCAACTATTTTAGTAGGTGTTGGGCATCCGTTTTTCACAACATCCCACATCTCTAAGTTTTGGGCTTTGAGATAGTACCTAATCATAGTTTTCCAGTGGGAATAGTTTTCTTCCTCGAACAGTGGTGGGTAGTTGGTGGAGTTTCCTTCACCTGAGAGATAAGTATTTTTTTCGTTTTGTCCTACCATACTTAATCAATGATGGTTAGATACTTTGACGGTTAACCTGCTTTGATACCAATTGTTGACCCAGATATGTCCAAGAGGGGGGTGAATTGGACACTTAGCATATTTTAACCTTTCTTAAAATTGTGCGGAATAATGAAAGCAGATTAAACAAAGTATAGCAATTAGATACAACTAATGTAAATGGGACAATGCAAACAAGATTAATAGTGGTTCGGCCGCGCCTACATCCACTACCTAACCTCCTCAGTTAGGATTTGTTCAAACTCCACTATGGACCTTCTTACTGTGAAGATCAAACCGGTACACTTTTTAAGCTTACGGGTGTCAAAACTGCCATTTCTCAACTTATGGGTATGAAAGGACCGTTTCTCAATGTGCGGGTGTGAGAAGACTTATTATCTACTTACAGGTGAAAGAGAACTTATTCTCAACTTATGGGTGTAAGACGACTGTTTACAGCTATGAGCAACACTTGTTTTTGCCCAGTGACTAACTAGTCACTGCAAATTAAATGCAGAATGAAATATGATTCCCTTTACTTAGAATCAAAGTGATAATTGCAATACTTTGGATTGAACCTTCTGTGATCATAGATTCAGCAATATATGTATGATGAAGTTTATGTTGAACCCATGTTCAAAGAGCTTTTGTCTTCTTCAATGGGTTTTTGAAATAATGAAGATGAAGATCAATCAACCCAAAAGACTTGAATTTTTTCTTTCAAAAGATAGTAAGATCAAGCACAAGTGAAAAGAAGACTAACTCTAAAAAAGTATTTTGGCACAAACGAAAACTGTTAATACGTTTTGAATGAATATCAGTTTTGTATATCATTAGTGGTTTTTTCTGTACTAAAGCAACACGTATATATAGAAATAACAGAGACGCAATGGACTTGGTGATTTTGGCGCTCTAAGTTATTTCAAATATAACGTTAACATTCTATCCCGAAATGGATCGATTCAGCTCAATGCATATTACGACGATAACACCTGAATCATCTGATCCTTTCATGAAAGAGGAATGTTCTGATGAAGTTTTTAGAACGTTTAAAAAGTTTTGAAAAAGTTGTTGTACGATTCTGAAAAGTTCTGAAAAGTATTTGTACATTTCTGAAAAGGTTAACAAAAATAGCAGTAATGTTAGAACAACAAAATATCTTTTTGGTCGTTTTGTTCCTTTGAGGGCGCTCATAGAGCATCAACGTCCTACTGAACAATGAAGTGAGGGCCTTACTAAATAATAAGAGTCCTAACTTGTTTCGACGATTAAATGGCTTAATTCATGAGGGCACTACTTCGCAATAAACGTCCTGCTTTGTTTTAAAACATTTGACACACGAGGGCACTACTCAAGAATTAGCGTCCTGAACTATTAAAAATAGTTTTAAAACAATGTTAAGTGCGCTAAAGGATGGTAAGCGTCCTGAAAGTTATTTAAGTTGATTCCAAAGATGAGGGTGCTCCTACACAAGTAACGTCCTGATAATTTATTCAACTTATAACTTATCAGCGTCCTTAAAGATAGAAATCACTTAAAAAACAAAAAGAACTTTCAGCAAACTGAAACTAAGTCAGCATCCTGACATTCTCAAATGTTGATAAAAGAAAGGTGGCTACTAACAAGTGAGCGTCCTTATTAATCAGTTCAATTTAACCTTGAGCGTCTTAATATTTTATCAGCGGCCTGACTCATCACGTCCAGGAGGGTGTTGCTAAAACATTAGTGTCCTGAAAGTCTTTATAAAAATGATTTTTGGTTTCTTGATTAAAGTTTGATAAAACATAATGTAACCGGATTAAATCGAATATGCAACCGATCGATTAAAACATGTAGGCATGCATAGTGCTGAACATATGACATAGAAGGTCCTACAACCTATCATAATCTAATCATATAACTAAACATCTTCAAATGATCATGGTCTTCAAGAAGATCTTTAATACGTTCACCATGCATCATTGAATCTTTGAAACCTTCAAATAAGATTAGATATGCCATATGTGCAGTAGTATCACAAACAGAATGTAGTTTTGTAATCATCAAAATCTTTTATAATAGGGACATATTCTCGTAAGGGACATGAGGATAATTGATTCAACAATCATCAACAGTAGTTCAAAACTTGGGACTACTATCCAAAACCACCACATTCACAATTCATGTATCCACAACTATAGGACCAGGTACTGAAATAAACCAAATTTGTCCCACCTGCAAACTTAGAATGTCGGATCATCTCTTATATGCAGACCTGTTTGTGATGAACTTCACATACTTTGATGTCATCCTGGACATGGATTGATTAACCCTTTTGCATTCCCAAATCGATTGCCAAAATAAGATGGTCTTGCTAACTATACCTTTCAGGAATAACCTGAAGATTCAGGGGACCCGTAGACAATCTTACCATTCTACCGTGTCTCTTTTAAAAGCACAATTGCAAACTCTTTCGATCTTTGATAAACACGAAGATGTAGAAAAGCCCAACCACCCTTTAAGCCTCATCAATGCCTCAGTTGTCAAAGATTACCCAATTGTGTTCTTAGATGACCTTCCAAAACTCTCCCCTCCCCGGGAATTTGATTTCGAAATCAAATTAATTCTTGGAATCGAACCCACCTACATTCCACCATACTGGATGCAAAATGTGGAACTGGTGAAGCTTGACAGACAATTAAAGGAATTGAAAGGGCTAGGCTTCATCAAAAAGAGCCCCCCACCTTGGGGCATTTCAGTTTGCTATGTAAAGAAAAAAAATGAATTGCTCTGGCTTTGCATAGACTATAGGAAGCTGAATAAGGTGACCATCAATAAAAAATATCCATTACCACGAATCGAAGATCTTTTCGACCAGCTAAGAGGAGTCAGATTCTTCTCAAAGATCGATCTTCGATCTAGATATCATCAATTGAGGATCAAGGAATCAGATATCCCAAAGATAGCCTTCTGCACAAGGCATGGCCATTATGAATTCACCGTGATGTCATTTGGTCTAACTAATGCACCTGCTGCCTTTATGGAATTAGTGAACTACATCTTTTGATTGTTCCTCAACCGTTTCGTAGTTGTTTTGTCGATGATATCTTGGTATATTCAATTCCAAGGGAACTCCATGAAACATACTTGTGGACTGTGCTTAGCACGCTCCAACAACACCAGTTCCACCCCTAGCTAAGCAAGTGTGAGTTCTGGATGACCAAGGTCAAGTTCGTTGGTCACATTGTTTCCCACAACGGTATTGAGGTTGATCCTGCAAAGGTAGAAGTTGTGCTCGACTGGAAACAACCTATCACTATCACCATAATCAGAACTTCCTGGGTTAGTAGGGTATTACTGACATTTCATTAAGGATTTCTCCAAGCTGGCCAAAGCGCTCACCCAATTAACCCGAAAGGATGCCCGTTTCCACTGGAACGATGCATGTGAAGTATCTTTTCAAGAATTCAAGAAAAGGCTGAGATCAGCCCCGGTTCTTACCACACCTAAGAATAGGACAGGTTAAACACTGTACACAGACCCATCACTACAAGGGCTTGGGACAGTATTGATGCAAGAAGGTCATGTTATTGCCTACTCGTCTAAGCCAGTTTGAATGCTTGATTCAAGTGGTTGAAGACACGCTACACTGCTGTGTTCTTGAATTCAACAATGGGTGAGCGAAAAATATGCATTTGGCAGAGTTTGCTTACAATAGCAGCTACCAAGCAAACATCGGGATGGCTCCATATGAAGCCTTGTATGGTAAGCCTAGCAGATCCCCAGTAGGCTGGTTGGATATGGCTGACTGACCACAACTTGGTCTTGAGCTTATCAGGGAAACCATTGACAAGATCATTCTTGTCTGAGAAAGGCTCCGCACCGCCAAGAGCAAACACAAAATCAATGGAGACAAGCGAAGAAAACCTCTAGAAGTCGAGGTTGGAGAATCTGTTCTCTTGAAGGTTCAACCGATCAAGGGCGTGAGGAGATTTGGCATCGAGGAAAAATCATTCCCTAGACATATTAGTCATTTCGAAATCATCAAAAGGGATGACGAATATGCCCACCGGCTATCCCTACCTTTGTTTATGTCTAAGGTTCATGAAGTGTTCCTCATTTCTATGCTTTGGAAGTACCATGATCCTTCTCTTATCATTCATCTGCTTGATGTTGAGATTGAGAAAGGTAACATATACACAAAACGACTGGTGCAAATCCTTGACAAGAGAACACAAGACTTACAAAATAAGAGCATCCCTCTTGTCAAAGTCCTTTGTGTTGGCCCAGATATGTCCAAGAGGCGGGTGAATTAGACACTTAGACAATTTAAAAACAATTGCAATGGAAAAAATAAAGGGCAAAAATTAAACAAATCTGCAGTGGGCGTCCTACTTTGTTTTAAAACTTTTGACATACGAGGGCGTTATTCAAGAGTAAGCGTCCTAAACTATTAAAAACAATTATGAAACAATGTTAAGTGCGCTGACGGACGGTAAGCGTCCTAAAAGTTTATTTAAGTTGATTATAAAGATGAGGGCGCTCTACACAAGTAGCGTCCTGATAATTTAATCAACGTGTAACTTATCATTGTCCTTAAAGATAAAACTCACTTAAAGACAAAAGGAACTTTCAAGGAGCTGAAACTAAGAAAGATCGCTACTAAGAAGTAAGTGTCCTTATTAATCTGTTCAATTCAACCTTGAGCTTCTTAATATTTTATCAGCGTCCTGACTCATCAAGTCCAGGAGGGCGCTGCTAAAACATTAGCGTTCTGAAAGACTTTAAGAAAACGTTTTTTGATTTCTCAATTAAAGCTCAATAGAAATCATTGTTTCTCTTAATCAAATCAAATACTTTAGAAATCATAAGGTACGATTAAAATGTTACGATCAAAATATGCAAATGATAAAATCATGCTGAGATAAAGTTGATCGATAGACTGTACATTCTAAGTACTGACAGACTCAGAACTTTACTTTGTGATGTTCAATAGGCTTGTGAGCACAGTTCCTTGATCTTGATTCTTGATAAATTTGAAGCATTTGACAAGATCATTAGATACACAAACTAAGGATAATTGGAATCATCAAAACATTCATATCATGGGGTTCATTGAGATAACAATCTCCCCCTTTTTGATGATTTCAAATACTCAGAGATCATGCAGATAATTATATTCATGTATTGAACGTATAACGAATTTAGAAAGGTATCCGCATACATATTAGTTTTATCTCATTTCTATCATAAAGATTTACACGATAAGTTGCAAACAGTATTAAATATACAAGAATGTATACAATAACTTGGGTAGAACTCCCTCTTACATGTAGCTTCCCTCTTTAGAGCTAACTTAGCCTTAATATCTGCATTTTCTCTTCTCCCCCTTTTGAAAACATCAAAAAGTGGGTAGGCTTAGCTCGTACTGGGACCCTTCCCTTTCTTTTTTCTTTCGGCCTCCTCATCCTTCTTGGATCCACTGGAACTAGGTGCAAAATTCTTGGGTTTCCTTGGTGCTTGTGGTCTTGAAGAACCACGTGTGCTCTATCTCACACTACTGACAGATTCATCAATTACAATACGCTTTCGAGATTTTTCAATGAATTTTTTGTGAGCATGCTAGGAAACACCAAATTTAAATGGATCAAGAGGTGGATTGGGTTTGAAGCCTTTAGTTTTTCGTTTCGCAAGACCTTGAGCAAAATCAGGAGAAAGTGTATGACCTTTAAATTCTGGCCTGATTGGGCGCTTGCGTTTAGGATCTGGGAAAGTTTCTGATGAGGGATTTGGGGGTGGAGACACTCTTCGACTGATTCGATGTAATGGCTTTTCAACCGATTCATCTTCATCTTCACATTCAAATATTCCTCGAAGTTTGTCAGACTTGTGAGGTCCTTGGGGACGTGTGAATGCTGGAGCTCTTGGTGCAGGTGGAACCTCTACCCCTTTCTTTTTCAACAGACGAAAGAGCAATGCAAAACGTTTCATACTAGAGGAAATATACCAAATAGTAGAATGCATCCTACAGTTCATTGCTTTGACGAGGTTTTCAAAGAAGCCGACTACTCCTTCCACTTGATTTGCAGCTGTGATGGCAGTGTAAGACAAATCCATAATGGTTGTGGCAAGGAAATACATCTTGTTGGTCACTTGATCTAAGATAGCGTCCAACACTGATTGCAGAGTGTCAGAAATGGACTTATCTTTAGAGGATTCAGCCATTTTACCTCTTAAGCTTTGAATTTCTTCAAGGATCTTCTTCAAAGCTTCTTCAGTTAAGCCACTTGTAACACTACTTGGTGTAGTTGGCATTGTGCGACTTTGAGGAACTTGACGTTCGGCCGGAGATTGTCGAGGACCTACCAATCTCGGAGGAACACTGGCAACAAAAGCATTAATGAATGTCTTAATCTTTGCCATGTTCTCTTAAATGTTCTTTATAAAATCATCATTTGATGATGAAGTGGAGCTCAATGAAGGCAAGGTCTGCATGACACTTAATTTTGTGTCAATTTGTTGTGTTATTTTCTTGAGCAATGCAGTTGCCTTGATCATGTGAGAGTTAAATTCTTTTATCTCATTAATCTCAACTCTCTCCTAAGATTTAAGATATTCTCAGACTTCCGACAATGTCTCATTCTTCAGCTGAACTTGGTTCTGTTCCAAACAAGTCATTAATTGAGACATGACAAAAATCTGATCTTCTCTCACTCTTCTCAGAAAGTCTTTTTCTCTGAAGAATTCATTAGTTGGCTTACTAGTAGATGGATAGGAAGGCTACTCTTGATCAGACAAGCTTACCTCATGAACGTTTTCCATATCATCTTCTGTTGGAGATTTTCCATTGGCCTCATAAAAATCTTCAATATGATCCTTTTCATCAGCTTTTTCGTTCATGTCATCTCCCTAATAGGGTATGATAGCTAGATCATAGCCCTCTGTATCTTGACACTGTTCACTATCAGACTCAGTCTTTTTCGAGTCTTGAGATTTCATTGATACAAGAATATCGAATGGAGATGATGGTTCGAAGTTGATTTTATTTGAGTCCTCACTGACTCTTTCTCTTGTGATATCTTCCAAGATTGCATTAGCAGTTTCTGACTCATGCAGATGTTCTTCAACAATGGCCTGAGCAATCTGGGTCACCTCCTCCATCAGATGTTCTTAAGCATAAACAACTTGCTCTACATGTTCAATTTCCACATCATCAATTGAAACATGTTCAATGTTGGCTGTGGAGGCAGTTTCTTCTTGCACAACCGATTTTTCGTGAGCAATAGAAGCTTGGGCAGCTTCTTTCTCTATTGCTGAGACATCTTCTTCTCATATTATATCTTTTCCACTGGATTCTCCCTAAAGTGGAACTTCTGACATTGGAAGCCATTTGACCAATGAAGGAACATAAGTGTATCTCATCAATTTCACAGTGGTTCGACCAATGCAGTTGTATCTGCTGGTCTCCTTGAAGCTTTCTCCACTGAAATCGATAGCACATCTCTCGAACAAAGTGGTGAGGTACATACCCAGAGGCAGACCTCCTCCTCTACTGACCACAGTATTCATTACATGCATGAGAATGTGAGCGAGATTCACTTTCTTATTTTCTAGAATGCACTAGATTAAGAATAAGTCTAATTCATTCACATTACCTTTACTACTGGTTTTAGTTCGACTTGAGTTGGTTCAGTTCTTGGTCTCACACTCCTTTCTGGAGGTGATGATGGTGAAACAACTCGCTTTCTTGCAAAGAAGGTTCAAAACATTTCGGGTTTAGGTGCCATTTATAAATAGATACGAAGAATTGAGGCAACAACACAAATACTGATACAGTAAGAATTAGAGGATTCAGAAATGAACAAAGAACATGATTTACTAAAGGTTAAAGATGAAGATTCATCGGTAATTTTTGAAATGATTCCTGGAAAATTCTTTGAAACGTCCTGTGGCACAAAAGGTGAAAAGTGACTGCTAGGATACAAAAAGTTTGGCTTTATAGAGAGAAAGCGATAAGCTCGCTCTTGACACATATCAGCACGTGTCGCTTCTTATTCTTAAAAGGCAGTGAAATTTAATAAGCAACATTGACCGATTAGCGTCCTTCTTCTGACTAACATTCTCAATCGACTAGAGGTACTATGCACGTTAGCGCCCTCCTTATGACGAGTGGTTTTAGAACAACTAATGGCATCGGGCACATTAGCGTCCTCAAACATTATTAGCATCCTTACTGATACTTGGACGCTAATATATAACATATTTGACTAATATAAACTCAAGTATCGTATGGTTGAATAAATGATATCGCAAATTATATTTCATCAACCAACAGTCAATAATTTAATCATGAGCGAAAATATTTAAACATTCTAAGTAGCGCATGATTAAAGATAATCATTAATTTCAAATAGTCACTAATGAATATATTCTAGTAATAGAAGAAAAGAGAGTGACTTTTATACCTTTGCATATTTTTTACTTTTACCACAAGGTACTGCAAAGTCCTTGACTTGAGCACTCTGTCTCATTTTGAAGCAGCTGAGATAATTTATTATCTTCGTTCTCCATGCTGACTTCTTTATCGACATTCTATTCTATCAGGATATCTTTCATTGAGAGTCCTGGATGTGCTTGCTGAGGATTGATAACTCATGGTGTATATATCATCAGCAACTTCACTTCCATTCTTGGTTGGTATATTTGCAAGAATGTCTTCTCTCTCAAATGAAGTTTTTAACCCACTCAAAATGTAATCAATTTCTTGAAAACTAATTTCAAATGGATTTGAAAACTAGTTTAGAAAATCTACTTTATATTTCCAGTTTTCAGGAAAACTGTTAAAAAAATTATGTACTAAAGTAGAATGAGATATGGTATTTCCAAAGTATTCAAGTTTATTTACATGACGTATAAAACGTTGCAGGTTATCATGAACATATTCACTTTCTAAAACCCAAAAGTGAATGAGTGGTTCTTCTAGTGTTTCCATTGGGTTTTTAGTCTCATCCCTTTTTTCCACAGTTTGCAGGAGATCACATAACTCCTTTAAACTCATTTCCCATGGTTCAACAGATTCAACTAACATAGTCAGCTTATCATTTCATTTCTTTAGAAGTTTATCACAGAAATACACTAGAGATATCTCTGTAGGTATTTCCTGATTCAATTCTTGCATTCCATCATGAATAAATTGATAAATGTTGCATGTCGTATCGAGAGATTCATTCTCCAATATCTCAAAGGCATCAAATAATCTATCAGACTCTTTGAACTTTTCATCTCAAATGTTAATCTTTTCACAATGAAGTGATTTGAGTGTTTTCCAAATCTCCTTGGCACTTTCAAGATGAACTACCCTTTCTACTTCTTCCTTGGGTAGAGAACAGTATAAGGCATAGACAACTGGAGTGTTAAGTTTGTCATTTAGTCTTTCCTTATCTATCCATAGCTCAATAAGCTTGTTGGTCATGGTGTAGCCATATACAACCATTTCCCATAGACTGATATCCTTAGATCGTAGAAAGGATTTCATCCTTATCATCCAATCTTTATTTAACAGAGGTGGTTTGTTTAAAGGTTGACCTACTTCTATGATAGTCCCTCTGGTCATTGCCATTGATATCAAAAAAATTATGAAGTTTCTTTGAAGAGCAACACTGCTTTAATACCAATTGTTGGCCCAGATATGTCCAAGAGGGGGGGTGAATTGGACACTTAGACAATTTAAAAACAATTACAATGATTAAAATAAAGTGCAAAAATTAAACAAATATGCACAGTTGATTTATAGTGGTTCGGCTACTTGCCTACGTCCACTACCTAACTTCCGCAGTTAGGATTTTGAACCTTATCACTAAGGGATTCTCTTACGGGTGAGAATCAAACCGTTACACCTTTTCTCAACTTTAGGGTGTGAGAAAAACCATTACACTGCTCAGCTTACAGGCGTGCGACCAACCTATCCCAACTTACGGGTGTGAGACAAACCTAAGCTTTCTCAACTTATGAGTGTGAGAACTACCGTCTCTCAACTTACGGGTGTGAGAAGACCTGATCTTGTTCAATATAGAATTTCAACTCAGTAGTTTATCTAACTACTGTTACAACCTTGATACAGTATACAAGATATGAAATTGATTACAACTGTATCCTATGAACTATCTCTCAAATTTCTCTTTCAGCTAGAATGATGTAAGTAAAAACAATGATGAATAATTTGAGTGAAAAATAGTTCAGACTTCTAAACCGATTTTCAGATAAAAATGGAATCTTAGCTCAGCGTGAAAATCATTTGAATAAGTAATGATTCAAATAAATACTTTGAAACAAGAATAACTTAAGCCTTTTGAATCATATGAAAATTCAACTAATTTTCAAAAAGTGTTTTAGCACAAAGAATTTTCGGTGGTCTTAACAAATTGTTAAGTATCTGTATTTATAGACTTGTAGAGATGAAGTTGTTGTTCATTTGAATTTAAATTTCAAATATGAACGTTTACTCACAGCAACTAGAATGTATCACGAAAATGACAACTGCACATTTCATGAATATTCTAATTTTCTCCATATTCACGAATAAGGAAAGTTTTAGAAGACGTGGTTCGTGAATCAGAGAATATCTCTTACAAATACAGAAAATTGATTTTGTATGAAAACTTGTTCTAAAAAGATGGCAAAAAGGACGTACATGTCAGAACAACAAAAATATCATTTATGTCATTTTGTTCCTTTGAGGGCGCTTATAGAATATCAGTGTCCTACTGAACAATGAAGTAAGGGCCCTACTGAATTGTAAGCGTCCTGACTTGTTTTGACAAGAAAATGACTTACTTCATGAGGGCGCTACTTTGCAGTGAGCGTTCTGCTTTGTTTTAAAACTTTTGACATACGAGGGCGCTACTCAAGAGTAAGCGTCCTGAACTATTAAAAACAATTTTGAAACAATGTTAAGTGCGCTGACGGACGGTAAGGGTCCTGAAAGTTTATTTAAGTTGATTCTAAAAATGAGGGCGCTCCTACACAAGTAGTGTCCTGATAGTTTATTCAACTTATAACTTATCATCGTCCTTAAAGATAGAAATCACTTAAAGACAAAAAGAACTTTCAGCGAGCTAAAACTAGGTCAGCTTCCTGACAATCTCAAAGGTTAATAAGAGAAAGGTCGCTACTAAAAAGTAAGCGTCCTTATTAATCAGTTCAATTTAACCTTGAGCTTCATAATATTTTATCAGTGTCCTGACTCATCAAGTCCAGGAGGGTGCTGCAAAAACATTAGCGTCCTGAAAGACTTTGTAAAAGCGGTTTTTGATTTCTTAATTAAAGCTCGATAAAAGTCATTGTTTCTCTTAATCAAGTCAAATACTTTAGAAATCATAAGGTACGATTAAAATGTTACGATCAGAATATGCAAACGATAAAATCATTCTGAGAGAAAGTTGATCGATAAACTTTACATTCTAAGTACTGACAGACTCGAAACTTTACTTTGTGATGTTCAATAGGCTTGTGAGCACAGTTCCTTGATCTTGATTTTTTATAAATCTGAAACACTTGACAAGATCATTAGATATACAAACTGAGGATATTTGGAATCATCAAAACATTCATATCATGGGGTTCATTGAGATAACACTTCGGAACCACCATGGGTTGGAAGAAGCAACGTGAGAATTGGAACAAGAGATCAAGCAAAAATACCCCTATCTGTTTGTTTAAAGATAGTGTTCCAACTTTTTGCATAATGATTATCTTTTCCAAACCATTATATTGTCTCTAATTTTGTGTTTTGTTCCTATGCTTGCAAATTTTTGTAGATGTCTGACTTCAAGGGGTCTATGAGGTTCAACTCAGAGTCATCTAACCACAGCCTAAACTTTCATTCCTCTAGTCAAGCAACGAACTCAGCACCAAGAGACGATAATGAGGATGGGCAGAGTTCTACTCCACCTACTCGGATCCCTACTCCCTCTTATTATTCACAATCATCCTCACCTTCGAGGTTTCTCTCTACAAGCCTCCAGCGGGTTCAGACTCTTGTTCATAGCCCACTCTAAAGCTCTACAGACCACCAGACTATATCAAATCCAGATGAAGTAGAACCCTCCAATTGGCAATCTCCCTATTTGCTCGGGGGAGGTTGGCGCACGAGGCAGACCGCAAGAAAAATTGTGCGCTACCCTCTACCCACATTTAGAAATAAGCAGACCAATCCATAACCCTCCCCAGTACAATGCATGCTTAGGCATGCACCAGCCCCTAGTCCTGACCAGGCTGGGCCTTCAAACTGGAAAACACAACAAAAGCCCATCAGATCAGGATGGCACACTAGACAGTCGGCTAATCGAGGACTTATTTTTCCTCGACAACCTTGATGAGTGCCCACGCCTCCTTCTATCCCGGATCTCTCAGATTAGGATGGAGATCCCTCTAACTCTATCCACTCACCCACGCCTGCTAACTTTGGGGATTCCACCGCCTAGAGCACCATCCGAGGACTGCTTAATCCACCTGACCAGCGCATCACGAGATCACCTTCTAGGGTCGATGACGACGCTGATATGGTCAGCTTCTAACTTTAATTCTAGAACCCTACTACCTTAACCAAATTTCGATGAAAAAATTCCTTTAAGGGAGGTAGATTGTAACAAACCCTAAAATTGCAAATTTCTTCATTTTTTTCTTTCGCTGCAATTGTCGCTGCTCAATGAAACAAAGTGAAAAGTTCCCGCAATACGATGCAACACCAGTGAAAGTCCCCATGAGGGGGACACCCCTTTCTAGGGCCCCTCTTTATAAATAAAGAGGGGACCCTTAGTTCAACTACCGCTCTTTCTCTTCCTCTCTTTTTTTCCTCGAATATTTTCCATCTCGGAGATGTTGTTACTACGCCTTCGCACTTCCAAAGGTGGACATGAAAGCCTAGGTGGATGATTACATTGCATTATTCATCTATGATTTTACCATGATCTACTAATTCATGCACACATCATCCTATATGAACTTTTATACAAAAAGGGAACGTTGGAGACCGATGGGATTGTCCAAGTGTCATGTGCTCTGGCCCATAGGGTCTTGTCATTTCTGCTTAAAGCACTATGACTCATAAAATCTCTTAGTTGCTCCTCATTATTATTTGGGACACTCGACTTATGGTTTGCCCACTTGCTGTGTGCTTTGGGCCATAAGGTCGGGTTGTCGCCATTGGATGCTTGATTGTACTTGTTGTGGTGTAACTTGCATGATGTTTACTATTCTGTATTTATTATTTATTATTGTTTAAATAAGTTATGTTAACATGCTTGATCCACTGAGCTTTGTGCTTACCTCGTTGTTAATCTTTCCAAAGATCTAAAATGCGTTAGGATGGACTTATTCAGTGGGCGACTGCCAACCCTCTCTCACCTAGGGATTTATATTTTTCTTCTTCTAGCAATTCCCTACTAGAGGCGATGGAGTCTGCCTTGTCATTTTTTTGATATGTTTTTTCTTTCTTTCTTTTTAGGGGAATAGTCTTTTTGCCCTTCTGTTTTGTATCCCGCTCGAAAATGTAATATTTAACACCTTTTGGAAGGACCTCTTATGTATATATCTTTTTGCTTCAAAAATGGCTTTTGGATATTTGTGTTTCTGTGTACATGACATATTGCCACACCTCATCTTGTGGACTTTGAATTTTGTTGTGAATGGCCTGACAAGCGTACCAGCGGGGTGTGACAATTGTGACGTCATCTGAGAAGGGGTCATGACACCCATAGAGGATATGGTCTAAGGAAACACATTCCTCACCCATGGGGCTCGCTTCTCCCTTGTTCCTTGGGTTTTTCGCCCTATTTTTGTTTGATTTCTGCCCTAGGCTTCCTCGACACAATTTTTGACATTAAAACTTGATTTTCTAGGTTTCTAATCCTTCATTTTGGGGTTTCTAAGTGTTTAAAATCTCCAATTTCCTCAAAGTGTTACATATATGTTTGGTAGTTTGCCTTAGTATTTTAGCGGGGCATCACAGTAGATCAATCCTAGAAAAGAATTTGGCAGCTCAAGTTGGTCAAACAAGTCATCGATCCTGGATAGAGAATATTTGTTTTGGATAGTGACGTTGTTCAACTTGCGGTAGTCGATGTAAAGTCTTAACGAACCATCCTTATTTTGAACTAATAACACTAGAGTGCCTGTTGTGTGCAAACTGCAAGCGCACGGTGTCAAGTTAAAAATACCGATGAATATCTGGTGTATCGTCCTCAAGGATTGTTGACTATCACTACCACCTTTACTAACCCTAACTTTATATAGAAAATCAAATTCAAATGTTTAAGTAAATTAGAAAGCAATTAAACAAACTAAAAACTAACAAAGCAATGTAATAGAAATAGATAAGAAATCAATGGATGAATAGTCTAGAGGTTCGATATTACCTCACTCTCAACTATGCCTATTTATTATTAGTTCAATCTTATAGTTTATAAGTCGAAAATCCTAACGACTCTAATTCCCTATCTCGAGCACCAATTAGAACATGTTATTATCCTCTTGGTTTTACTCTTTTGATGAAAACCTAAGATTCTAATAACTCATTAAGTTCTATGAGTTTCCTCCTATTACTTCAAAGGATCTCGATCTCCTCTCGGTCTCACAATAACCTAGGTTATATTTTCCTTGTTGCATCCTAAAATACCCTCTTTTGGAGCATCTACTTCAAGTCTATGATCATTCAATCCGTGATCAAGAGATTAAAAACATTAAACCTAGAAAAATATAAATAAACTAAAAAACTTCACTAATAATAATCAAAACAGCTAAACTATGGCATAGCCTAGAGTTTGGATCTATCTACCCTCTAGAAAGAGGATTTAGTTCATAACTAGAAACATAAACATAAAATAGTGTATGAACATCAATCAAACAATGGAAATCAAACTAAAGTGATAGGGAATGTGTAGAGAATCTCTTCTTCACTTCAAATATGATCTTCTTCTTCGCTTTCTTCCTTGCCTTTTTTCCTCTTATTCTCCACTCTCAATTCCCCTAAAAACCCTCTCATCATGTAGTATTTCAAGTAAGGAAGAAGTAGAATAAAATCACTTCGAATTCGAAGTTAAATTGAGAAAGTTATGGCAAAAACCCTATAGTCGCACAAAATAGAAAGTCTCAGTGTCACGACGCCCATTTTGGACCCGCGGCGTCCAGTTCCGGGTTTGTGGTGTTTTCTTCTTCATTTTACACCTTTTTTTCCACCTTTATTTGCATTCTTTCTTCTCTCCATTGCTTGACCATTTGTTCATCACTTCCAAAGCACTTCAAAACCATCTTCAACCCTACAAAACAAAACAAAACTAGTGAGTACATTAATTATATAATCAAATTAACCAACATATAAAATTAAAAACCGAAATAAAGCAATATATACCAAAAAGTGACTAAACCAAAACTAACATAAACCAAACTAAAAAATGAATAAATCATTCTAAAACTTATCTAAATCCTACTCAAAACATATCTAAATATGCAACTTATCAAATACCCTCAAACTTAGGACTTTCATCATCTAGAGCAAAGGGAAAACAAAACTAAAATTCAGTAACAATCCCAAATCACATTCTAACATCATATTCTCAAACAAATTAAAACTTGATTAAAAAATATGGTATGGATATCATCATCATGGCCTCTAAGATCACATTAAAAAGATAATAACTCATTGAAAAATTTCAAGAGTGTTAGAGATGCCTAGAATTTCAATCCAACCTCTTACTTAGCCTCATCTTCCATTCTCAAACACACCAATACATAGTCAATTTCATAAAACCACTAATGAATTTCTTAGATAAGAGAAAGCACGTGTAAAATACATATGATCTTAAAGTATATATATATTTTTAAAATGAATTCCATAAGCAAGTCTTTCGCAGCACTCTCCACTAATGTAGATCACATACTACTCGGAATTAATAGGTCTTCCATAGGTTGTAATGTAAGGCCAAGGTTCAGAGGTAGGAAAAAATAGGAAAATTTAAGCTCAAAATACCCTAAACACTTTGATCATTTTCAAAGCATCCAACACATTACATAAAGAATCCAAAAACCCAATAATACACACATATAGCCAATCAAATATTCGACTTCTTTCACTTAATCCCTATTCTTTTATTGTTTGCTTTCCTTCATATTCCCAAAGAACAACTATACCCCCAAACGTTTTTCTCTTCAACACATTGGCCATTATTTTCTTTTCTTTTCATTTTTGTTTCATTTTTTTTTTAAATAATAGCTCATAAAACAAGCAAATTTCCAAACCCCATAATACTTATCTTTATCACCTTCTTTTCATCCTTTCATTCCCACATTCAACCCTTAAAAATATATACACTCCAACATAATCAAAATGTGTAGGTGCATAGGGAGAAAAACAGGAAATTAAACATGTAAGCTCAAGTTAATCATTTTATAGCTAACAAAAAAAAGATTAAAAGGCTCAAAATGGGTAGCTAACGTATAATTAAAATATAGGTCGGCTTTATGGCTCAAACTATCCAAGCATGACCTAAATCGTCTTCTTCATGGCATGTTTTCTAGGATTTCGCCTCAAGGGATGATCATACATGTTCTAGAATTCATAGAGATCTAAAAATATAGCTTACTTGTAAAACTCCAATCAAAACAAATCATGATTCCACAATCAAAACCAAGCTAAAGGTTGAATCAAACACAGATTTATAAACTTTTCTCTACATTCTCCTAAAGTCATGTTTAAAGAAATGCTTTCTTAGCATCGGCCATCCATAAAAAGATAAAATCAAATCAAAATTTGCAAAAGAATATGATATCCTAACCTAATCTACAGCACAAAACAAACATAACCTAAAAACAACTAACACATATCCTCAACATGACAAAACAAAATTTTTATAATTTTAAACTCTCTCCCAAAACTTAAAACAATCATTGTCCTTAATGCTTCATAAGAAATAAATAATAAGAGAATAGATTAAAGTAAAGTAAAAAGGTTTCAGAAACCCCCTGAACCCCAAGGGTTGTAGTTTCTACATTATGCACTCTATCCTCCTCTCCATATGGCTCGATTGAGGAGGCCAGAACTTGAGTTAGAACCTAGGAAAGAAATAAAAGAATTAATGGTAAGGAAAACAACTACAAACTAATTAAAAATAAATAACACAAAACTAAACGAATACTAAAACCGATGGGTTGCTTCCCAACAAGCATTTAGTTTAAAGTCCTCAACCCGACTCCTCTTTGTTCCTTACAAGGAAGATCTTCACGAAGAACGACCTTCACATTTCCTTCGTCTATGCCATAATATTCCTTCAATCCTTGGCTCTTGGCTCGAAAAGGAGTCCCATCCTTGCAATTAAGCTCCCTCAAAGTATGCAACAACTATTCTTATTCAATAAGGGACAAAGATGACGATATGATGATTGGATGTGTAGACCTCTCTCCCAAAAATGCATACCTGATGTGCTCCGGTAATGGCTTCAAATTTGGTATAGGTTCCATCAACTCTATTGGAGGAGGATTATTTATATTCTCCACTTTGGCAATATATCGCTTCAAGGGATCTTTCAATGTTGCGTCCATTATAACCTCTTGAACACAACTTCCAAGTATGTCTATCCGGTGGAAAGTGGTCTTCACCTCTTTAAATTTCGGTGTGTTGTAGATGGTGAACATCACTTCTTCCTCATTAACCCATATAGTCAACTCACCACGCTCCACATTAATCAATGCCCTTCCAGTAGCGAGAAACTGCCTCCCAAGAATAAATGGAATCCCATCATCCTCTTCCATGTCCAAGACCACAAAATCTATCGAGAAGATGAACTTGTCAACCTTGACCAACACATCTTCAATAACTCCCTGAGGATAGGCAAGAGATTTATTCGCCAATTGTATGGGGATGGTTGTAGGCTTCACTTCTCAAGGTCCCAATTTCCTGAAAACAGACAGAGGCATTAGATTTATGCTTGCACCGAAATCACAAAGAACTTTATCAAAAAAAGAAGTGCCAATAGTGCAAGGTACAGTAAAACTTCCTGGATCTTTTAACTTCTAAGGCAATTTTTTCTAGAGAATTGCACTACACTCCTCCATGAGCTTTACTGTCTCGAATTCCTCCAATTTCCTCTTCTTAAACATAACATCCTTCATGAACTTGACATAATTTGGCATTTGTTCCAGTGCATCTGCAAAAAGAATGTTAATGTGAATTTTCTTAAAGATTTCAAGAAATTTAGCAAATTGATCATCTAGTTTCTTTTTCTAAAATTGTTGACGGTATGGTAGAGGGGGTTTTAGACGATGAGGGTTATCTGAAAAGGTGATGGAACCGGGTTTGTAGGGCCTCTCCTTTGGCTTTTCTTCATCATTCTTATCCTTGGTTTGGTCTTCCTGAACTTCCTTTCCACTTTTGAGAACGATAGCATTGCATTGCTCCTTAGGTTTTACTTCAGTATTGCTTGGAAAAGAGCCTTTTTGTTGAGCATTAATGGATAATGCAATTTGCCTAATTTGAACCTCTAGAGACTTTATTGATGGTCCCATGTTTCCCATATAAGTCTCTAAATTTTCCAGCCTAGACTCAGTCTTGACGAACCTTGATCTTGTCTCCACCAAAAAAGTACTCATTAGGTCTTCCAAGGATGGCTTCATTTCAGTGGCTTGATTGTACGTGCCAGTTGGAGTTTGCAACACATTCCTTGTGTTGGAGTAGGAAAATTTTTCATGATTGCAAATACCCGGGTGGTATTGATTTGGAAGGGGTGCACTACCCCTATAATTATATGCCCGGTCATTCACAAATTGTACTTGTTCTTCATTAGTACCAACTCTCGGATATGCCATGCCCGTAGCTGCAGCCGATTCAATGGTAGGAGGGGCTCCTTGTTTAGATAAGGCCGCTAGGTGATGTGTGAGGGTGGATATTTGTGCCAATAGTGCAGCTATAGGGTCAACCTCATGCATTCGAGCCACCTTCTTAACCATGAAGTGCTCACTTGGGTTCTCATAAGTGTTAGAAGCCATCTCCTCCAAAAGAGCAAGGGCTTCATTTACCATTTTTCTCGATAAAGTGCCTCCCGCAGCTGCATCTACTAAAGTTCTTGTTGGCACCATCATCCCATTGTAGAACAATGGGATTTGCAACCAGTCTTGGAAACCATGTTGGGGGCACTTCCTCAGCAACTCCTTAAATCTCTCCTAAGCATCATAAAGTGACTCGGACTCCAATTGTTTGAATTACCCCATCTTAGTCCTCAATTGGGCCGTCTTCGCCGGTGGAAAGAACTTTTGGCACATGTCTTCCTAAGTAGCAATACTCCCCGATTATAGTGATTCCAACCATGCCCTAGCTTTGTCTCTCAAGGAGAAGGGAAACAAACGCAGCCAGATGGTGTTTTCAGTAACACCATTCATCTCCACCGTGTCACACATCTCCAAAAATGTTGTTAGATGAGTGGTCGGGTCTTCATGTGGTGAACCACCAAATTGATGATGCTGGATGATAAGTTGAGTTTTATACATAGTAATTTGTAGGATTTTTATTAGGTTTTTAGTAGCAATTTCCCAATTTCTAGGTGTTTTTGGCATATTTTGCGTATTTTGTCTTATGTTCATTTTAGTTTTCTTATGAGTTTTATAGGTTAGTTTTAGTTGTTTTCATGAATAAAATGCATTAGGTTAGTTTAGGAAAATAAATATGATTTTTAAAAATATTTCCAAAAAATTATTAGTGTCATTTTCATGTTATCATGTTTCATGTTCCTTTTTTAGTACATAGTTGCATTTTGAGTTTTACCATTTGAGTAGTATGATAGATTTACTTGTTTTTGTGTATTGTTTTGTAGGTAAATAAGGAGCTCTTGGTGGTTGAAATGAGGCTCAAATGATGATCAAACAAGGCCTAAAACATGTCAAGATCATGTGCAAAAATTGTGCAAAGAAGTTGAGAAAAAAATAAGAAAATGCACAAAAATGTGCAAGTGCATAACCCTGGATGCTGCAATGCCTAGAGAGGGCGCTGCAGCACACAGAACTTAAAACAATTGTAGGTGTAGTGTTGTAGAGTTACCCCTTATAGCGTTGCAACGCTACAGAGAACCCAGATTTGGGTTTTTGCGTTTTTTGGCAATTTTTGAGGATTTTTCTTGGGGCTTTTTGGTATTTTTGCACACTTATGTATAAATGCTCACTTAAGGTTAGATTAGAGTGGAGAGACTTCATTTTGTAGAAACTTTTCTTGTAGTTGAGGGTAGAGAATAAGGAGGAGAGTAAGAAAAGAGGTTGAAGAAGAAGGAGAGCAGCAAAGATATTCTTGAAGGAAAAGAGGGTTTTCTTACTTTTCTTCCATTTACAACTTATCTTGATGATTTCTTCCTTTAATTTCTCTCTTGTAATCATGTCCATGAACTAATTTTATTCTCTAGAGATTAGATGGATTTTTTTTTGATTTTGATGGATTGATTGTGGATTTTATTCATTATTAATGCAATTTCCCAAATTTATTCATGATTCTCTATGTTTAATGCTTTTGATTTACTGGCCATAAATTGATTGAACCTAGATCTAATGGGCGACACTCGAGAGAGGGTTCTTTAGGTTAGAAAAATTATGACATGAGATTGCTATAGAATCGAGAGGTTTACAAGTTCTTGTGAGATCATTGAGAAATCCCTAAAACTTAATGCATAATTGGAAATTGGGTCTTTATCGAGAGGTCGATATTCAACACCACTTATAACTTTCGATCCAGAACTCGAGAGAGGGGATTGATAAATATTGGGTTTTATTTATAAACTTGGAAATGAATTTAATGTGAATAACCCCAATTATTCTTGATTTGCATACTAAGTGAAATCAAATCTCTAGATCTATCCCATTATTGAATTCTCTTTTCTTTTAATTGCTTTAATTCCATTTAATTTTGAGCATTTTAATCTGTTTAATATCTCCATTCGATTGTCTAAATAAAGTTTGAAATCTATGGAACGATAATTGATAGAGTAACAATCCCCTGTGGATATGATAACCCGACTTACTATCGGTATATTGTAACTTGACTGTCTTGCGCTTGCGATAAATTCACGATCAAGTTTTTGGCGCCGTTGCTGGGGAATTTGTTTACTTTCTATCAATATTCGTAGGAATAGGTTTGAATTTTAATTTAGACTTATTTTTCTAAGTTTTCTCTTTGTTATTTCTTTTGTAGAGCAATGGCGTACAATTTCAATCACTCAACTTTTCAATATAGTTTTGAGCCAGTTGATCCTATTCAAGAGTTGTCGGCATCAATATCTAACCTCAAGCATAACGCAAGATCTCAATCTACTTGTTCTTGATTGCTGGAAGTCGTTCCTTCACTAGTGGCCATTTTCTTGCTGAAAGGAAGATAAAACTTGTAAAATGCGTAAAAATGCAAACCTAAACTTTTTGTTTAAGATTTATGTTTTTTTTCCGTTGGACAACATTTTCTCCTTTTCTCTTGATGTTTATGCCAACATTTCATCTAAGTTTCTAATTAGCAGCAAATTATTTTTTAATGTTTTCACTCCCCTAAGTGATCCTAAGTGGTGGCTATGGGCTGGGCGTGGACCTTTCGCTCTTATACCATTAAATGTCACACCCTACCCAAATGCGCCTAGACCAGTGGGACACTCACAAGCGGGACGTAAATGCAGTATAATAGTTATCGAATGCGCAAGTACACAATTCAAGTAGAAGTCTGTTTTCATTGATTTTAGAATATATTTTTGTACAGGATTTAGGCGGTCTAAAGACCGCCAATAATAAGGTGTAACGGTTTTATTCTCACCCGTAAGAGAATCCCTTAGTGATAAGGTTTAAAATCCTAACTGAGGAGGTTAGGTAGTAGACGTAGGAAAGCAGCTGAACCACTGTAAATCGGCTGTGCACATTTGTTTAATTTTCACACTTTAATTTCGCCATTGCAATTATTTTTAAATCATTTAAGTGTCCAATTCACCCCCGTCATAGACATATCTGGGCCAACAACATGTTGTGTGCAAACCGCAAGCGCACGGTGTCAAGTTATAAATATCGATAAATATCTAGTGTATCATCATCGAGGATTGTTGACTGTCCCTAACTATCACGTTTACTAACCCTAACTTTATTTAGAAAATCAAATTTGAATGTTTAAGTAAATTAGAAAGCAATTAAACAAACTAAAAACTAACAAAGCAATTTAAAAGAAATAGATAAGAAATCAATGGATGAATAGTCTAGAGGTTCGATATCACCTCACTCTCAACTATGCCTATATATGTATTTATTATTAATTCAATCTTATAGTCTATAAGTCAAAAATCCTAACGTCTCTAATTCCCTCTCTCGAGCAGCAATTAGAACATATTATTAACTTCTTGGTTTTACTCTTTCGATGAAAACCTAAGATTCTAACAACTCATTAAGTTCTATGATTTTCTTCCTATGACTTCAAAGGTTCTCGATCTCCTCTCGGTCTCACAAAAACCTAGGTTATATTTTTCTTGTTCCAACCTAAAGTACCCTTTTTTGGAGCATCGACTTCAAGTCTATGATCATTCAATCTGTGATCAAGAGATTAAAAACATTAAACCCATAAAAATATAAAAAAACTAGAAAACTTAATTAATAATAATCAAAACAACTGAACTATGGTATAGCCTTGAGTTTGGATCTATCTAACCTCTTGAAAGAGGATTTAGTTCATAACTAGAAATAAACATAAAATAGTGTATGAACATGAATCGAAACAATGGAAATCAAACTAGAGTGATAGCGAATGTGTAGAAAATCTCTTCCTCACTTCAAAGTTGATCTTCTTCTCCGCTTTCTTCTTCGCCATTCCTCTTAGTTTCCACTCTATATTCCCCTCAAAAACCTCTCATCATGTAGTATTTCAAGTAAGGAAGAAGTAGAAAAAAACAACGTCCAATTCAGTGTTAAATTGAGAAAGTTATGGCCAAAACCCTAAAGCAGCACAAAATAGAAAGTTCCAGCGTTGCGGCGCCCAGTTTCGGGTTTGTGGTGTTTTTTTCTTCAATTTACACCTTTTTTCCAGTTTTCTTAGCATTGTTTCTTCTCTCCATTGCTTGGCCATTTGTTCATGACTTCCAAATCACTTCAAAACCATCTTCAAGCTTACAAAACAAAACAAAACTAAGGAGTAACATACTTATATAATCAAATTAACCAACTTTTAAAATTAAAAATCGAAATAAAGCAATATATACCAAAAAGTGACTAAACCAAAACTAACATAAACCTTTTATAGGCCTGCAAGGTTTGGTCTTAGGAGTGTATTTGGGAGGCGGGCGTATTTCTTCTTAGTGTGTGCCTTCAGAGTGAGGGAGGTGAAAAGGTGTTCCTTTGATTTTCCAATCTCCACAACAACTTGAGATTCATGTGGATCTATGATCTTGGTTCCTATGGGGATTGCCATTATTCGAGAGATAGCTTCGACGCTAAAAAAAATTGTTACTCCCCTAACCCGTGTCTCCAAGATAGGGCTGCTTCCGTTCTCCTGGAGTCCCACAACACTCATGTTGTCGCAAAAAAACCTGACTGAGTTGAGGGAGACATAACCCTCAACATTAGTTATGTATAGCCATCCCAGCTTCGCGAGGTTGTTGTGAATGAGTGGGCATAAGCGAGGATTCTTCATGTCTATATTCCTCATTAAAACAACCTTCCGATTGTGAAGGTCCGCTAGAGTTGTTGAAACTTGTTCTTGACTGTTGGAAGTCGTTCCTTCACTAGTGGCCATTTTCTTGCTGAAAGGAAGATAAAACTTGTAAAATGCGTAAAAATGCATATCTAAACTTTTTGTTTAAGATTTATGTTTTTTTCCGTTGGACAACATTTTCTCCTTTTCTCTTGATGTTTATGCCAACATTTCATCTAAGTTTCTAATTAGCAAGAGTCACATTAAGAGGAGCTTGAGAAAGAAAAGCCAAAGGAGAGGCCATACCGGTCGGGTTCTATTACCTTTTTGGATGACCCTCCTCTTATTAAACTACATCTTCCATATCCTCAACGCTTTTAGAAAAAGAAACTTGATGACTAATTTGCTAAATTTTTGGAAATTTTCAAGAAAATTCAAATCAATATTCTTTTTACAGATGAACCGGAGCAGATGCTGAACTACGCCAAATTCATGAAAAATGTGATGTCAAGAAAAAGAAAGCTTGAGGAGTTTGAGACGGTGAAGCTCACGGAGGAATGTAGTGCGATCCTTCAAAAGAAACTGCCTCAGAAGCTAAAAGATCCAGGGAGTTTCAAAATACCTTGCACGATTGGCACTTTTTCTTTTGATAATGTACTTTGTGACTTAGGTGCAAGTATAAATCTAATGCCTTTTTCTATTTTTAGGAAATTGGGACTTGGGGAGGTGAAGCCCACTACAATCGCTTTGCAACTAGCAGACCGATCACTTACATATCCTCAGGGCATCATTGAGGATGTGCTAGCAAAGGTTGACAAGTTTATATTCCTTGTGGATTTTGTAGTGTTGGATATGGAGGAGGATGGAAACATTCCCTTAATACTTGGGAGACCATTCCTTATTACTAGGAAAGCATTGATAGACGTGGAGCTTCGTGCGCTTACCTTGAGGGTTAATGAAGACAAAGTGATGTTTAAGATCTATAATACACCCAAAGCTTCCGATAAGAAGCATAATTTCCATCAAAGGGGGTAATTAATGAGTGTGCCACCAAGCCTTATGAGAAGCCTACACCGAAAGATGCCTTGGAGCACTATGTGGACAAAGTGAAAAATTTAGATAACCCCCCTCCCTTGGCGTGGAAGGACCTATATTTGATGCCTCATGTTGAAGAAGAAAAGTTGTTGCATACTATGATTTAGCATAAGCGGGAAGATGGATCTCTTTCTCGAGTCAAGAACAATCGGCTAAAGCATCTTAAGGACCAAGATGAAAGGAATGTGAAGGTTGTGCTTCTTGATGATCCACCTTAAAGAAATGAACAAAGACGAGTTGGGCTGAGGAATTTAAACCAAGTGCTTGTTGGGAGGCAACCCATCAGTTTCCTTTATGTTTTTAGTTATTTAGTTGCTTAGTATCTACCTTTACCAATGACATATTTTTTGCTATCTCTTTCCCAGGTGCTAGATCAAGTTTGAGGGTCCTTGTGCGAGCTACATGGAGAGGATGAAGAGCATATGTAGAGACTTCAACCCTTTGGGGGTCAAGGGGGTTTTCTCAACCTCTCTTTCTTTTATTCCTATCCATTCTCTGATTATATTTTTATTGTGAAGCACTGAGGACAATGCTTCTTTTAAGTTTGGGGAGAGAGTTTTGATTTTTGACTTGTCATAGTAAAGATGTGGTAGTTTAGGTTAGGATATCCTATGATCTTACACATTCTGATTTGATTCTATTTTTTTTTAAAAAAATTTGAATGGTCAATTTCAAGAGAATATGCATATGAACACAACTCTAAGGGAATGTATAGAGTAATTTATAAGTCTGTGTGCTTGATCCACCTTTTTGCTTAGCTTTGTAGGAAATTCTCTACATGTCTAGTGTGGTTGATGTTGTGGAATCATGACTTATTTGGATTGGATTTGTTCAAGTAAAGTTATATATATTAGATGTCTAGAAATCCTTGAACAAGTTTCATTATCACTTGAGGTGAAATCCTAGAGAGCTTGCCATGAGGAAAATGATTTAAGCCATGTTTGGGATAAGTTTGAGCCATATAGCATACCTTATTTTTTATTATATCCTTAGTCACCCATTTTGAGCTTTATGATCTTTTTTTTGTTACCTATGCATTAAATATCTTGAACCTATATGTTTAATTTCTTGTTTTTCACCCTATTCACCTTTACACTTTGATTATGATTGGTGTGCTATTTTTTTGAGTGTTGAAAGTGGGAATAAAAGTATGAAAAAGAGGTGATGAAATGAAATATTATTGAGTTGAAGTTTCCTTATTTTATGAGCTTTATAAAAAAAAGAAAAAAAAGAAAAAAAGAAAAAGAAAAAGAGAATGAAAAGAATGAATGATGAAACAAAGAAAAAAATGTTATATCTATGTGTTGAAAAGAAATCAGTTTGGGGGTGTAGTGTTCTATGAAAACAAGCAAGCAAAAGAATGGGGAGTGAATTAAAAAGTTGAATATTTGAAGAGGATATATATGTTGAAATTGGGTTTTTGGTTCTAAATGTAATGTTGTGGATGTTTGTAAAAGATCAAAGTGTTTTGAGCTAAATTTTCCCAAGTTTCCAACATTACAACCTATGAAAGACCTATTGATTCTAAATGACATGTGACGTACATTAGTGGAGAGTGGTATGAAAGATTTGCCTATGGGATTCACTTTATATATATCTATTTGAGATCACTTACACTTTATACTTGATTGCTTATCTATGAATTTCATGAATGGTTTGATGAGATTATCTATGTGATGATGTGTTTGAGAATGGAAGATGAGGTTAGGTGAGGAGTTGGATTGAAAATCTTGACATCTCTAACACTCTTGAAATTTTTCAATGAGTTATTATTTTTTCAATGTGATCTTAAGAGGCCACGACGATGATATGCATGTTATGTTTCGATTCAAATTTTAATTTGTTTGAGAATAGGATGGTAGATTGATGTGTTGAATTTAGTTTTGTTTTCCCTTTGCTCGGGACGATCAAAGCCCTAAGTGTGGGAGTATTTGATAAGTTGACATTTAGATGTGTTTTAGAGTTTGTTTTGAATGAGTTTTAGGTTAGTTTATTCATATATTTGGTGTGTTTATCTTAGTTTGGTCTATTGTTAGTTTAGCCAACTTTTGATATATATTGCTTTATTTCGGTGTTTAATTTTATAAGTTGATTTAGTTGATCTTATAAGTGTTTTAATCATTTGTTTTGTAGGTGTTTAGATGTGTTTGAAGTTCAACTTGGATGATGGAAACATGATACTGATGCAATGAAGATACATGAAGAAAACAAGTCAAAAAGAGGTCCAAAAATCGGCTAAGTCCACAAGGAGTGAAGAAACCAAGTTGGAAAACCAATGGGTGGGCGCGATTTTAGAGATTTCGCCTTATCTTGGGCTATACAACTCCGAATTGGACGCGGTTTGTTTCTACTTCTTCTTTCCTTGAAATACTAAAAGATGAAAGGGTTTTAAGGGAGATATGGAGTGGATAAAAATAGGAAGAAAGTGAAGGTGCGACAGAATTTTAAACCTTCTAATTTTGTTGCGAACTTTCCTAGTTCAACTTGGAGTTTCTTCTTGCGACTTCCTATGGACTTGTACCTCTATAAAGACCATTGTTTAGGGTTTTCAAGGAGGAAGAAAGAAGAAAGACAGATAGAGCAAAAGGAAGAACAAGAGATCGAAGTTGGAGACAAGGGAGAGATCTTCATCAACCAAGGAGTTCTAGTTTGTTATTTAATGTTCTTATGCAAGTTTATAACAATGTTTCGTGATTTTATCTTCAAAGTTATGAACTAATTTAGTTTTCTAGAGGATAGATGGATTCCTCACTAGATTATATGTATTAAGTTTGGTTTATGTTTATTATTGATTAAATCTTCATAGTTTATTTATATTTCTTATTGCTTAATGCTTTTAATCACTTGACCAAGGATTGAATGATATTAGACTTGGGGGGTGGCACTCGAGAGAGGATTCCTTGTATATGGAGGTCTCTCCTAAGAATTTTGGTGTGCAATTGGTCAAACTTCTGACTTGTATATGGTGCTTGAGTGAGGGTATTAAATAGTTTCCAAGGCGCTTCGACGAAAGTTTCAAGTATAGATTTGATTCCTTTACCAAGAATCAATGAAATACTTACAGAGCTTTCGAATGAACCTCAGTCACCACAAATTCAATAATGATATGTTATGAAATGCAGCTGAAAAATCGAGAGGTTCAAAGCTCCTCTTTCTTCAATGGATTTTGAAAAGATTAGAGTTTAAAGTTTAGAAAATCCACGAGAAAAAAACTATATCAGAGTTTTCACAAAATGATCAAGAATTTTTGCAGCGAAAAGAAGTATAACTTTCATGTGTTTTGTATGTGCAACGACTCAATGTGCCACATATATATAGATTGTGTTTGATTTCATCTTCAAAAATGTTTTTGGTGCTCAAATTTGTTTCAAATCAAATGGTCAAAACCTTTCATGAAAATTGAATGATTCAGTTTATGCAGTAGCACTTGAATCCTTTGTGTTTTCATGAAAATAGCAAATTCAGAACGGTGGCACATGCTGATATCTTTAATCAGCTTTTTGACAATGTTGACAGTGTCGTGTGAGCGTCCTGATAGGCCATGAGGGTCCTAACTCAACACACACTCTTTTGTCATTTTTTTTCTTTAAGGGTGCTGACTTACTAGTAGCGTCCTGATGGTTTGAGACTTTTCAAAGCGCAAAAAACAATCAGCGTCCTAATCGGTCATAAGGTTGATTTCATGAGGGCGCTCCTGATTGAGTAGCGTCCTAGCATTTCAAAACATTTTAAAGCCAAAAAACTATCAGCATGCTAATATTCAATCAGCGTCTTGTTGTTGGCTTGTTGCTTAATTAACTAGCAATTGTATAAGCGTCCTAATGGACGTGTCAGCTTCCTGATAGAACACTTAAGAAATATTTTACGCTTTCAACACTCGATCAAATAGGATTAAAAACTCTGTATTTTTTTTATCAAATCAATCATTGAAAATTCATCATGAGTAATCAAAAAATCAAACGAAAACACTTCAAAACAAATCGATTAAACATGCAACCACGCAAGAACACGAGCACTTGTTGAATCATGTGATATCAGAGGTTCTACAAACCTAAACAGATTCTAATAGCATAAAATCTATCTTCGAACTATTATGGTCTTTAATTTGATCTTGATAGCTCTTCCATCATGCATCATTGAATCTTGATCGAATCTTCATGCAATAAGATATGCAATGTATATGCAATATGATGACTATATAAGAATGTGGTTTGTAATCATCAAAATATTTTTTCTCATATACGTGTCATGAGGATAATTAGATTAACAATCTCGCCCTTTTTGATGATTTCAAACACATCACTGTAGGCCTTGAAGCAAACTAGAAAATGATATGAATGTTTGATCCTACAATGAGTAAGAATGCTATGAATGACATACAATGCCAATGTTTTCCTTATTTTGATATGATAAGAGTTTTACACTGATGATAATGCATATCTCCCTATTCTCTCCTCCTGAGTTTATGGATGATATGATGCTTCAATATATATTACTTCTCCCCCTTTTGAAAACATCTAAAAGAGTGAAGTAGTCAAATGGTACTTCTCCCCCTGAATAAGGTAACCATTAAAATATTATAGGTCAGATGTAGAGAACATCCCAAGCTCTCTTCTGATATGAACAAATTGATCCTTAGGTAAGGCTTTAGTGAAGATATTAGCGAGTTGTTCTTTTGTGCAAATGTGAGTTAATTGAACATCACCATTTTGCACATGATCCCTTAAGAAATGATGTCTTATTTGAATGTGTTTAGTTCGAGAGTGCAATGTAGGATTCTTAGATATGTTAATAGTACATGTATTATCACATAAGATTTTAGCACATTCAATAAAAATTTGATAGTCCTGAAGTTGTTTCATGTACAAAACCTGAGAACAACAACTTCCAACTACAACATATTTTGCTTCAGCCATGGATAGTGCCATTGAGTGTTGCTTCTTGCAAAACTAGGAAATTAAAGAATTTTCGAGAAAATGACAAAATTCAGAGGTACTTTTTCGATCAGTTAGACTGTCGGCATAGTCGGAGTCCACATGACTTTTTAGTTGAAATGACCTACCTTTGGAGTACCAAATTCCTAGATCAGTTGTGCCATTAATGTATCTAAAGATTCGTTTGACACATTTTAAGGGAAATTATTTAGGTTCTGATTGGAATCTTGCACATAGACAGACATTGAACATAATGTCAGGTCTACTTACTGTGAGGTACAGTAGACTTCCAATCATACTTCTATAAAGTTTTAGATCAATTGATTTACCTTTTCCATATTTATCTAGTTTGATTGCTGAGTCACAGGGACTATCTATTGATTTCAAATTGTTCAATGGGAGCGTTTTGATCATTTCCTTAAAATACTTTGATTGGCTTATAAATGTGTCATTTTCCATTTGCTTAATTTTCAAGCCTAAAAAGTATGTAAGTTCTCCCATCATACTCATTTCAAATTCCTTTTGCATTATCTTTGAAAACTCATCACACAATTCCTTGTCTGATACACCAAATATGATATCATCCACATATATTTGAACAATAAGCATATTGTCATCATGGTGTTTGATAAATAAGGTTGGATCGAGTTTTCATTTCTAAAATTTATGATCTAAAAGAAATGAACTCAGTCTATCATACCAAGCTCTAGGAGCCTGTCTTAATCCATAAGGCTTTGTGGAGTTTGAACACATGTTCCAAATTATGAGCATCCTCAAGCCCTAGAGGTTGTTCCACATATACTTTTGTGTATGTACTCTCCCCAGGTCCTGTCAGATTGGTCTGATGATAGTAGCGATGGTTTCAGGTTTCTAGATGCCTATTTTTGACTACTCTTCTTTTGTTATTTTGGTACTTTTGTATGGGTTTCACCCTAGTTACCTTTTTCTTATCTTTTTGCTATAAATAATGTAATGATTAAGAAACTCTATATGTTTTTAATATAATAGTATATCCGTTAAAAGTTTGTATTGTATTATTAAAGATGTGGGCCTCTATGCTTCTGTATGTGCTACTCTGATCGAGTGGATTGAGCACTCGACACCCTAACTTTTGCACCTCACATTGGGTAAATTGGGCAGGGTGTGACAATGATTCCTTGTCCATTCTTTTTGTTTCTAAAAACCAATTTGGTTCCTATGATTGATTGATTAGATGGTCTAGGAACTAATTCTCATACTTTGTTTCTTACAAAGTGTCCTAGTTTTTCTTGCATAGCAAGAATCCAATTCCCATCTTTCAATGCATCATCCACTTTTATTGGTTCAATCTGAGATACAAAAGCAACAAACTCTTGATCTATGTGGATTGAAACTCTAGTGGATATACCCTTAGTTAAATCTCCTAGTATTTTCTCTTTGGCATGACCTTGAAGTAATCTAGAATTTTTAGATACTTCAAAAGGTATTTCATGATCTGGTCTTATTTCTTGAGCTTTCTTCGGAACATTTCCAACTTTCATCAAAGTTTACATGAATGGATTCTTTGACAGTTTTTGGTAGCTTTGTTATAAACTTTGTAAGCTCTACTGTAAAAACAATATCCTAAAAATATTCTTATGTCTGATTTAGGTTCAAACTTGTCTAAGTTATCTTTATCATTTAAGATAAAACACTAACATTCAAATACTCAAAAGTAATTGATGTTGGGTGTTCGTCCTTTCCATAATTCATACGTTTTTGTTCAAGTTTTCCCTAATTAGTATTCTACATTACATAACATGTAGTGTTTATAGCTTCTGCCCAAAAATAGTTTGTAGTATTATATTCACTAAGCATTGTTTTACACATTTCCTACAATGATCTATTTTTCCTCTCAATACCATTTTGTTGAGGTGTTCTAAGGGCTGACAGATGGTGAGTATAGCCTTGATTATTACAAAATTCTTCAAGATTTTTATTAACAAATTCACCTCATCTATCACTTCTAACTTTGTTTATTTTGTATCCTTTTTTATTTTTGATTCTTTTACAAAATTTGATGAACAATTAACACACTTCAGACTTATGAGCCAGAAAGAATGTCCAAGTGTATCTAGTAAAGTCATCAACAGTTACATACACATATGATTTTCCTCCTAAGCTTTGTGTCTTCGTAGGTCCGAAAAGATCCATATGAATCAATTCAAGAGCTCTAGTGGTAGATTGATACCTCTTGCTCTTAAATGATGATCTAGTATGCTTGCCTGATTGACATGGTTCACACTCCTTGTCTTTTGTGTAAATTCCTTTTGGAATACCCTTGGAAGAATCATTTTTAACTATCCTAGATATGTTTTTTCCATATTGAAATGAGCTAGTCTCCTATGCCAGAGCCATGCATGATAAGTAGGTATTTAGTATATGTTTTGGAGCATGTATTAGGTGAGTTTTAGAGTATTTGGATCATATATTAGGATAGTTTATCAAAATTAGGTTATTTGATAGTTTAAGTCACTTCTGGTATTTTATGCCTTATTTCAATTTTGAATTTTATAAGTTGATAGATTTGAGTATATAAGTATGTTACTTATTGGTTTTGATTTGTTTTGTAGGTGTTTAGATGTGTTGAACTTGGATTTGGATGATGGAAACATGATGCGTGATGTTAACTTGAAGAACCATGAAGAATGCAAGGCAAAAAGAAGTGAAAAAATGGCTAAACATGAAGAATACAAGGAAAAAAGAAGTGAAAAAATGGCTAAGTCCACAAAATAGCCACCACCACTCCCGAGACTAGGCACCGCGATGTCCAGAATGGGTGCCGCATGGTGGAGGTGAAAGAAGGAGAGGGCAGTGAGTGGGAGCCGCGGCGCCGGGGGTATTTCAAACTTAGAAAGTTTTCTAATTGTGCGAACTTGGCTAGTTCGACTTGGATCTTTCTTGGGCGACTTCCTATGGACTTGTGGCTTTATATAGACCATTGTTTAGGGTTTCTAAAGCATCATAGAGTAGAGAACAAGAGGATTATGGCTGGAGCGAAGTGGAGAAGAAGATCAACTTTGAAGATTATTGAAGATTTTCTACACCATTCTAGTTTGTTTTCAATTGTTCTTATTCATGTTCAAACCATTTTTTAATGTTTTCATGTCTTTGTTGGTGCACCCAAGAGGGGGGGTGAATTAGGTGATGGTCAAATTAAAAAAATTTCCAAAGCCTTAGTGATAAACTTTGATACATTAGAATTGAATGCATATACTAACCATAAAGTAAAATGCATAACTTAAAGCACACTAGGATTTATAGTGGTTCGGCCAAGCCTACGTCCACTACCTAATCTCTTGATTAGGATTTTCTTAATCCACTAACTGATTCTCTTATTGGTGAGAACCAAACCGTTACAACTTTCCCTTTTTCAGGTTCAAGGCAAACCTATCCTTTTGCAGGCTAAGGATAAACCACATTTCCTTTTTTTTGGGATGAGAAAGAACCCATGTTCCTTAAAAGGGATAAGGAAGAACCGTTTCTCTTTTACAGGTTCAAAGATAACCTATCATTTTACAGGTTAAGGACGAACCTATCCTTTTACGGGCTCAGGATGAACCGGTTCTCTTTTACATGTTTAGAGATAACCTATCATTTTATAGGTTAAGGACGCACCTTCCCTTTTACTGATTGAGAAAGAATCACGATCCTTTTGCGGGATTACGAACAATCGATTTCCTTTTTCTTGCCTGAGGAATAACGCATATTCCTTTTACAGGATGAAGAAGAACCGTTATCCTACTTGCAGTTGAGGATGAACCTTAACATGATTTGAACCTTGAAATCATTAAGTGAATTACATTCACTTGACCTAGTTGTTTCATTCCTGAAATACACCAGCATACCAATACAGAAAATTATGTTGGTTCTAAAAAAAGTAGAACACTTTACAATTAAGCTTATATACATAGCATTACAAAGATATGTAAATTTGAATACGTAATGTTGAGAAAAAATACACTTACAGTGTGGCGACCCCGCACCCCGGACCACCAACCCGGCAAGGAATGGTGTGCGGAATGTCGGGGGGGGACACCCGGCGTAGGCATCTCCAACCACTTCTCAATCTCCGTGAGGTGGTTGAGACCCTACGAGCTTTATCCCAAACAACGACATAATATAAAAAGGTACTAAACAAAACTACCAACCGTATTAATCATCCAAGACAAGAGATACTCCATAAAAATGAACGATAAATAAAACCGTCATAATCCCTACAGTCCATCAAGATTGACATACACATAAAGTCCAAAACTATGGGTACAAAAAAAACCCTCATATGCCCACATGGTCTATCTAACAAGTCTCAACTCACCCATACTACAATGTGGTAAGTCTTATAATTACATAGTCCAAAATATAATACATCATAATTTCAAACACAATTCAATCAAAATGCCTCTCAACTCACATCGAGGCCTTGGATTCTCTCGCAGGCAAGGCCCTCAAGATATGACTAATCCTTTGCCCTTATTCGGGACAGAAGGACCTGAAAGAGGAAAATGAGGGTGAGCCAACGGTGCCCAGCGAATAGAATTCAAATATGCTATCAATACTCATCAATAAATATTATGTATGCATGTCAATGTGTAGCATGATTAAAAGCTCCTAACATATAGATATCAAGCATTTATAATAAGTTCGATGCAAGTAAAAGCTTATCAATTTGGATCCACATTCCACATGCATTGGGGTTACTAGTGCACGTCTATTTCACCGTACCGTTGACCCCAATCATGTTTATTTGGGGTTACTAGTGCACGTTTATTTCACCGTACCGTTCTCATCCCCAAATATTTCCTTTTTAAAACCCTCCTATGACAAGGTTAAGTCCCCCTATTAGCCAGATAGATGGGTCCAACCAAAGTCTTATGTTTTTCTCAAATCAATGCATCATTCAAATCATTAGAACACATTCATGCTTTCAACATACAATATACATAAGTGATATGATGACATAAAAGGTATAATCATAAATGAAGGCTATTCAAAACCAAGCCTCGCGAGAGTATCTAACCACACACGGCCACCAAACCGAATCAACACAATCAAGATCCTGAAACATTCATCAATATCCTACCATACATCAATTTCTATGCTCAATCACATAGACATTACACATCAACCCAAAATCAGCCCACATATAGACAATAGGCCTAAATCCCATCTAATCCCATCATTCAACTCAAATCACATGACTTAGGCCTCTAATGCATAGTTCTCATTCATAAACCATTCTATTATTCAAAAATACTGATTTTCAATTCTTTAGGCATAAACATGCTCAAATTGGGCCATTTGATCACAAGTAGGCATAACCCAAGATATGGTCACAACCACCAAATCAGTAGCATAATCAACCCTAATCATGCTTAATTAAACATAAGTTGCATCAATTCAATGATTCTAGGCCAAAAGCATCAAAAGCCCTAGAATATGAAATTTTCCATACTTAGGCCATATTGCCGATTTACACTAGGTCACCATGTTCAGCCATCTATATCACTGATTTTGCATCATGGGTTCATCAACAATGGCAACTAGGTCAACATAGTTGACATGCAAGCTATTTGGAAAGGTCTAAGTTCATATTCTAAGTTTAGGTCTAATACAAGCAACCCTACCAATACTTCATTTAATATTCTGTTGAGATGTATCAATCCACCAACAGAAATATTTAATCACAAAATCAACCGTACATATTGAAGTATGTTAAGAACCAAACCTTCTGTCCACAAATCAGCTGAATCCAACGGTGGACGGAAAAGATAAGCCACTTTGATGAACAAGTCTCTAATCAGATAATTTCTCCTTTCCAGCTACAAATACTCAAACTCAGAGGACTATATCACACAACATGCTTAAGACATAAACATCTCCACCATTCATAATGCAGAAAGATCAGTTGTAAACCACATACCCAAATATCATATTCATCAGCGGTAGATCTAGGAGATCTATTAGTTCGATCGAAACTGCGCAAGAAATCCAGATTTTCCGACCAGCTTTGTGTTAGAGGTTATATCTCTTAGACGAAAACTCCAATCAAGATCTCCACCGACTAGAATGAATAACCATAAGCTAGGAACCTGCTGACAAAATTGGAGCTCAATCGGACAATATATCCTAAACATCCAGCTCTTTGATGAAAACGTTGCAAAGATTTTCCTCAAAGCAACTCCCTCTTTCTTTCTCTTCTTCTTTCCTTTCTCTTCTTTTTTCCTTTCTCTCTACTCATCTCACCCTCTAAGACTTCCTTTGGGAAGAGAAGTAGGGCATGGGACACTTGTCCACTCTCATGCACCAACCTTGACATGTGTTGGAGAGGAGAAATGGAGCATGGGACACTTGTCCATTTTCATGCACCAACTTGACATGTATTGGAGAAGATAAATGGGGCATGGAACACTTTTTCATTCTCATGAACCAACTTGACATGTGTTGGTCTCATGCACCAACTTGACATGTATTGGAGAAGAGAAATGGGGCATGGAACACTTGTCCATTCTCATGCACCAACTTGACATGTGTTGGTCTCATGCACCAACTTGACATGTGTTGGAGAAGAGAAATGGGGCATGGGACACTTGTCCATTTTCATGCACCAACTTGACATGTATTGGAGAAGAGAAATGGGGCATGGTACACTTGTCCATTCTCATGCACCAACTTGACATGTGTTGGTCTCATGCACCAACTTGACATGTGTTGGAGAAAAGAAATGGGACATGGGACACTTGTCCATTCTCATGCACCAACTTGACATGTGTTGGTCTCATTCTACCCATGCCAACCACATGTACTTTAACCAATCTGATGCTCCCATGTATTTTAAATGTCCAATCCATTTAATACACCAAATTTTCAATTTCATTTATCCTTTTATTCAATCAATCCTAACACATATCAATTAATGGTTTAATGGGCCCATGCATAAATAATAACATATGCATTATACTTTAATTTAACATGACCCATATACAATTTATGATGCACATATTTATATACATTATCAAGCATCAAATATACAAACATTAAACAACCATCAAACAAACACCAAATATATCAAGGCAACACATAGAGTTTAGGCAAAATGCAATTGGGTTATGGGCTAGATGATATAATTTTCGGGGTGTCACATCACACCCACCTTAGAATGAACTTCGTCCTTGAAGTTTTAAGGTTAAGAAATTACCTAAGCCCATGAACTCGGCAAAGTGCTCCATCATGTAGTCCTCTCGTTCCCAAGTAACCTGCTCCTCGCCATGGAACTGCCATCTCACCTTAACCATCGGAATCTCACGGTTACGTAACCTCTGGACCTTTCGGTCAAGTATCTGAATAGGTTCCTCGTCATAAGTCTCATCCTGCCTTAGCTCAATGTTCCTCCAGTCCAAGACGTGATCAAAATCACTCTTGTACACTCTCAACATTGACACATGAAAGACATTGTGGACTGTTGCTAACTGAGGTGGCA
The DNA here is from genome assembly GCA_035771175.1 of Paratinospora sagittata. Classification (NCBI taxonomy): domain Eukaryota; kingdom Viridiplantae; phylum Streptophyta; class Magnoliopsida; order Ranunculales; family Menispermaceae; genus Paratinospora; species Paratinospora sagittata. The sequence continues at coordinate 26,173,309 of CM069595.1, forward strand.
AGGCTAATCGGTAAGCGATGGGACAAATTCGTTCTAAAACCTCGAACTGCCTAATAAATCTTGGAGCGAGCTTGCCTTTTATCCCAAATCTTGTCTGGCCCTTCTGAGGTGAGACCTTCAATAAAACTTGGTCACCCACCTCGAACTCCACGGTCTTCCGCTTGGCATCAGCGTAACTCTTCTGCCTGTCTTAGGCTACCTTCATATTATGCTTGATCATCTTAATCTTCTCTGTGTGTTCTTGTACAAACTTTGGTCCCATCACTGCAATATCCCCTACCTCCGTCCAACAGACCGAAAATCTACATGGTCGACCATACAATGCCTCAAAAGGAGCCATGCCAATACTGGACTGATAGTTGTTGTTGTACGCGAACTCACACAGATGTATGTACTCCTCCCAGTTACCACTGGACTCAAGGACACGAGCTCGAAGCATATCCTCCAAAATCGATATCAACCTCTCAGATTGGCCATCCGTTTGAGGGTGAAAAGCGGTACTGAGATCTAGTCTAGTGCCGAGCTGCCTCTGCAACCCCTGCCAGAATACCGATGTAAACCTCGGATCCCTATTTGACACAATCAAAACTGGCACTCCATGTAATCTGACTATCTCCCGCATATAGAGTTTGCTCAGCTTGTCCATAGAATCCCTAGTGTTCACCGGTAGAAAGTGAGCGGACTTAGTCAAGCGATCAATAATAACCCAAACAACATTATGTCTCCTCGGGGTGTTGGGTAATCCCACAACAAAGTCCATAGTGACATGCTCCCACTTCCACTCACATTTGCCCTCCAGGCCTCTGATGCTCAGCTTTGACCCTCTGACAGATCTCACACCTTTGAATGAACTGAGCTATCTCTCTCTTCATGTCGGGCCACCAATACATTCTTTTCATACCATGATACATCTTGGTTCCGCCAGGATGAATAGCATAATGAGATCTGTGAGCCTCTTGGAGAACACTCTGTCTGAGTCGTGGATCTGCGGGAACCCATAAACGTCCCCTAAATCTTAAGGCACCATCAGATGACAAGTGCCAATCAGTAAAATCACAGCTCTCAGCCCAAGACTTGTACATCACAAAATCAACGTCAAGTCTCTGTTGGTCAATCACCTCCTGGACCTGTGTAGGCTAAGCCCTCATCTGAGCACATATCACAATCTGATCTGAAGGGGTAGCACATATACTCATAACCTTAGCCGCCTCAAGTAGTCTCCACTCATGAGACCTCGGGCGTGCTACCATAACTGTCTCTACCCGCTTCCTGCTCAACGCATCAGCCACTACATTGGCTTTACTTGGGTGGTATTCCAAAGTAAAATCAGAGTCTTTGAGGAGCTCTAACCACCTTCTCTGCCTCATGTTCAATTCCTTCTGAGAGAACAAGTACTTGAGGCTCTTATGGTCAGAGTACAAAGTAAATCTCTCGCCATAGAGATAATGCCTCAAAATCTTCAAAGCAAAAACCATTGATACCAACTGTGGCGACCCCGCACCCCGGACCACCAACCCCGCAAGGAATGGTGTGCGGAATGCCAGGGCGGGACGCCCGGCGTAGGCATCTCCAACCACTTCTCAACCTCCGTCAGGTGGTTGAGACCCTACGAGCCTTATCCCAAACAACGACATAATATAAAAAGGTACTAAACAAAACTACCAACCGTATTACTCATCCAAGACAAGAGATGCTCCATAAAAATGAACTATAAATAAAACCGTCATAATCCCTACAGTCCATCAAGATTGACATACACATAAAGTCCAAAACTATGGGTACAAAAAAACCTTCATATGCCCACATGGTCTATCTAACAAGTCTCAACTCACCCATACTACAATGTGGTAAGTCTTATAATTTCATAGTCCAAAATATAATAAATCATAATTTCAAACACAATTCAATCAAATGCCTCTCAACTCACATCGAGGCCTTTGATTCTCTCGCAGGCAAGGCCCTCAAGATATGACTACTCCTTTGCCCTTATTCGGGAGAGAAGGACCTGAAAGAGGAAAATGAGGGTGAGCCAACGGTGCCCAGTGAATAGAATTCAAATATGCTATCAATACTCATCAATAAATATCATGTATGCATGTCAATGTGTAGCATGATTAAAAGCTCATAACATATAGATATCAAGAATTTATAATAAGTTCGATGCAAGTAAAAGCTTATCAATTTGGATCCACATTCCACATGCATTGGGGTTACTAGTGCACGTCTATTTCACCGTACCGTTGACCCCAATCATGTTTATTTGGGGTTACTAGTGCACGTCTATTTCACCGTACCGTTCTCATCCCCAAATATTTCCTTTTTAAAACCCTCCTATGACAAGGTTAAGTCCCCCTATTAGCCAGATAGATGGGTCCAACCAAAGTCATAAGGTTTTCTCAAATCAATGCATCATTCAAAACATTAGAACACATTCATGCTTTCAACATACAATATATATAAGTGATATGATGACATAAAAGATATAATCATAAATGAAGGCTATTCACAACCAAGCCTTGCGAGAGTATCTAACCACACACGGCCACCAAACCGAATCAACCCAATCAAGATCCTGAAACATTCACCAATATCCTACCATACATCAATTTTTATGCTCAATCACATAGACATTACACATCAACCCAAAATCAGCCCACCTATAGACAATAGGCCTAAATCCCATCTAATCCCATCATTCAACTCAAATCACATGACTTAGGCTTCTAATGCATAGTTCTCATTCATAAACCATTCTATTATTCAAAAATATTGATTTTCAATTCCTTAGGCTTAAACATGCCCAAATTGGGCCATTTGATCACAAGTAGGCATAACCCATGATATGGTCACAACCACCAAATCAGTAGCATAATCAACCCTAATCATGCTTAATTAAACATAAGTTGCATCAATTCAATGATTCTAGGCCGAAAGCATTAAAAGCCTTAGAATATGAAATTTTCCATACTTAGGCCATATTGCCGATTTACACTAGGTCTCCATGTTCAACCATGTATATCACTGATTTTGCATCATGGGTTCATCAACAATGGCAACTAGGTCAACATAGTTGACATGCAAGCTATTTGGAAAGGTCTAAGTTCATATTCTAAATTTAGGTCTAATACAAGCAACCCTACCAATACTTCATTTAATATTCTGTTCAGATGTATCAATCCACCAACAGAAATATTTAATCACAAAATCAACCGTACATATTGAAGTATGTTAAGAACCAAACCTTCTGTCCAAAAATCAGCTCAATCCAATGGTGGACCGAAAAGATAAGCACTTTGATGAACAAGTCTCTAATCAGATAATTTCTCCTTTCCTGCTACAAATGCTCAAACTCAGATGACTATATCACACAACATGCTTAAGACATAAACATCTCCACTGTTCATAATGCATAACGATCCGCTGTAAACCACATACCCAAATATCATATCCATCCACGGTAGATTTAGAAGATCTAATAGTTTGATCGAAACTGCTCGAGAAATCTAGACTTTCCGACCGGCTTTGTGTGAGAGGTTATATCTTTTAGACGAAACCTCCAATCAAAATCTCTACCGACCTGAATGAATAACCATATGCGACGAACCTGCTGACGAAATTTGACCTCAATCGGACCATGTATCCTTAAGATCCAGCTTTTTGATGAAAACATTGCGGAGATTTTCCTCAAAGCAACTCCCTCTTTCTTTCTCTTCTTCTTTCCTTTCTCTTCTTTTTTCCTTTCTCCCTACTCATCTCACCCTCTAAGACTTCCTTGGGGAAGATAAGTAGGGCATGGGACACTTGTCCACTCTCATGCACCAACCTTGATATGTGTTAGAGAGGAGAAATGGGGCATGGGACACTTGTCCATTTTCATGCACCAACTTGACATGTATTGGAGAAAAGAAATGGGGCATGGAACACTTGTCCATTCTCATGCACCAACTTGACATGTGTTGGTCTCATGCACCAACTTGACATGTATTGGAGAAGAGAAATGGGGCATGGAACACTTGTCCATTCTCATGCACCAACTTGACATGTGTTGGTCTCATGCACCAACTTGACATGTGTTGGAGAAGAGAAATGGGGCATGGGACACTTGTCCATTCTCATGCACCAACTTGACATGTGTTGGTCTCATACTACCCATACCAACCACATGTACTTTAACCAATCTCATGCTCCTATGTATTTTAAATGTCCAATCCATTTAATACACCAAATCTTCAATTTCATTTATCCTTTTATTCAATCAATCCTAACACATATCAATTCATGGTTTAATGGGCCCATGCAAAAATAATAACATATGCATTATACTTTAATTTAACATGACCCATATACAATTTATGATGCACATATTTATATACATTATCAAGCATCAAATATACAAACATTAAACAACCGTCAAACAAACACCAAATATATCAAGGCAACACATAGAGTTTAGGCAAAATGCAATTGGGTTATGGGCTAGATGATATAATTTTCGGGGTGTCACATCACACCCACCTTAGAATGAACTTCGTCCTTGAAGTTTTAAGGTTAAGAAATTACCTAAGCCCATGAACTCGGCAAAGTGCTCCATCATGTAGTCCTCTCGTTCCCAAGTAACCTGCTCCTCGCCATGGAACTGCCATCTCACCTTAACCATCGGAATCTCACGGTTACGTAACCTCTGGACCTTTCGGTCAAGTATCTGAATAGGTTCCTCGTCATAAGTCTCATCCTGCCTTAGCTCAATGTTCCTCCAGTCCAAGACGTGATCAAAATCACTCTTGTACACTCTCAACATTGACACATGAAAGATAGAATATAATTTAGGCTCAGTATGAAAATCTTTTGAATAAGTAGAGTATCAGTGAAAATTACTTTGAACAATTTGAACTATTGAAAACATTTTGAAAACGACTAACATTCAAAAAGTTTTTGGCACAATAAAATTATCGGCGAATTGTTTGATTCAAAGTTTTGGTATTTATAGACTTAGAAGATAATAACAGTTAGATATTTGAAATTCAAATATATTGTGAGTATTTACACAACGGCTAGAATGTATCACAAAAATAGCAACTGCAATTTTCATGACCATTCTGGTTCCTTTCAGATTACATGAATAAGGAATACCTTAAAAAGTTTGATTCATGCATCAGAGAAAACTCTGATAAATCTGAAAAGGATTCAGTGCAAAGATCCGTTCTGAAAAAATAGATTGATATAGCGTATTTGTCAGAACAGCGACGGTTGTTGACTTAGCGTCCTGATTTTGTAATCAGCGTCCTGACGCATAATATCAATTTTGTCATTTTGTTCCTTGAGGGCACTCAATATGTATAAGCATCCTGCTGAACAATGAAGTTAGGGCGCTATTAACTCGTAAGCGTCCTCACTTTCTTTGCGACATAAATGACTTACTTTGAGGGGGCTAAAGCACGGTCAGCGTCCTGCTTACTTTTTAAAACAATTGAGTGAATGAAGGCGCTACTTCCGGGTAAGAGTCCTACCTTTTAAAAACAAAACACGAGGGCGCTACTACTATGTAAGCGTCCTAGCATGTTTAAAACATTTGAAGAACAATACTGAGTACGCTGAAAGACAATCAGCGTTCGGAAAGTTATTTAGTTAGTTCCCAGAAATGAAGGTGCTCCTATCTAGGTAGTGTCCTGATAATTTATCCAACTTATAACTATGAGCGTCCTCAAAGATAACATCTTTGAAGAGCTTCGACTCTCAGAGATCTTTCAGCAAGCTAATTCACAATTAACGTCCTGACAACTTCAAAGCTTTATTCTAAGTCAGGCCACTACTTACAAGTGAGTGTCCTGATGAATCAGTTCAATTCAACCTTGAATGTTATCAGGGTCCTAATGAGTCTTCCGCGTCCAGACTTATCAAGTCCAGGAGAGCGTTGTTAAGTCATTAGCATCCTGAAAGACTCTAAAAACAATTTTGACATGTGATTAAAGATACGATTAAAAACTTGGTCAATCTAAAATCAAATCAATCATAGAAAATTAAATCATTTGAAATACTTTAAAATATATGTTTCAAAACATGCAATTTTGAAATCGTTTGAGCAAAATCGATTAGAGAAAGATATACCTTAAATACTGTGTATTTCTCGTATTTCTCATAATCTTTAAATCCAACTCTTCATTATATGATCTTCAGTATGAACTTCAAGCTTGAGTTGAATGTCTTGAATGTTGAACGAATCGTTCATGAGCTGTGATCTTGAAATCATGATATGATCATTGAGGTCCTTTGATTGATATGATCTTAAACGTCTAATATGACCTTGAGTTCCCTGATCGAATCATTTTTTGGCTTTTTGCTTTCTTGAGATGCTGAGATAGGTTCTTGATTAATGCTCGTTAGCACCAAAAGAGATTTTGTTTGAGATCATCAAAATATACTTCATAAAGTATACTTAGGGACGTGTTAAGTGATGAACTGCGTAGGTCAACAATCTTTAGTTATGAACTAAACCTTTTTTCTAGAGGGTAGATTGATCCAAACTTTATACTATGTCTTAGATTTTATTGCTTGATTATTATTAATGAAGTTCTTAGTTTATTTATATTTTTTTGGGTGTAATGTTTTTAATCCCTTGATCAAGGATTGAATGATCACAGACTTTAGGTAAATGCTCCAAAAGAGGGTACCTTGGGTTGGAACTTTGAAAATATAGCCTAGGCTATCGTGAGACTCAAAAGGAGATCGAGAACCTTTGAAGTCATTAGGTGAAAATCACGGAACTTAATGAGTTGTTGTCATCTTAAGTTTTCATCGAAAGAGTATAGCCAAGGTGACAATAATATGCTCTAATTGGTGCTCCAAAATAGGGAATTAAAAACGTTAGGATTTTTGACTTATAAACAAGAAAACTGAATTAATAATAAATACATATAAAAAGGCATAGTTGAGAGTGAGGTGACATCGAACCTCTAGACCATTCTACCATTTACTTCTGATTAGTTTTCTATTGCATTGTTAGTTTAATACTTAATTGATTTAATCACTATTTTTAATTACTTGAACTCTTGAATTCGATTTTCTATATAAAATTAGGGTCAGAACGTGATAGCTAGTGTAGTATTCAATCCCTGAGGACGATATTCAATTTTCATCTGTTTATATTATTACTTGACACCGTACGCTTGTGATTTTGCACACAACAATGCATCACAAGATTTAGCAATTAAACACGTAACATTTTGCTTTTCCATGTCATCAAAATTTGTGCAATAAACATTTCTCTGCCTAGATACTATGAATGCAATAGTATTATCTTCATGCTTAATGATGCACTTATTTGCTTCAAATGATATATCATAACCCTTGTCACATAATTGACGTATGCTCAAGAGATTATACTTTAGCCTTTTTACATAAAGTACATCAGAAATGGATAAGGAATCATTACCAATAGTTTTGATGCCTACTATTTCACCTTTATTGTTGTTTTCGAAGGTGACACTTTCGCCTTTTCTTCTTTCAATGCATAAGAACTTTGACATATCACCAGTCATGTGTCTTGAGTATCCACTGCCCAGATACCATATATCCCCATTTTGCTCATCTACACAACATATAAAATACTTTTGATTTTGGTACCCATGTTGCTTTGGGTCCATGCATGTCAGCATCAATAAGAACATTCTTTTCAATCTATGCGTATTTCTTTTTCTTTACATTGATAACATCACATCTTAACATGCTATGACCTTCCATATGACGTTTATGACATTTAGGTCTCTCGGCCAGTAGAGTGTTATACTCTTTTTGCTTTGAGCCATATGTTTAACCTAATCCATCTTTGTCAAAGGTACATCTTTGTGATCTTAACATCATGTCAAATAATTATTTATCATTCGTGAACTTAATCACAGTATTGTTAAGGTCTTCATTCTTTTTTTTTTTGAGAGTTTCATTCTCATTTTTTAGTTTTTCTAGCTCCTTTTTGAGTTTCTCATTATCTAATGATAACTCATCTATTTCTTCATTTTGAAATTTTATTTCCTCAAGAGCTTCCTCTAAACTCCTTTTGAGTTTTTCATTTTTCTTGACCTCTTTACTAATTCTAAGTTCAAGATCATGCATATGAGAATCAAGAAAAGAAATTTCATAGAATGGTTTAGATTTTACCTCAGTATTTGCTATGAGGCAAAGTGCAGGTTTGTGATCAGAATTTGAATCGCTTTCACTTGAGCTCATGTCATCCCAAGTGGCTTTAAGAACTTTCTTGTTTGAGTTGATGTTCTTTTTAGACTTATTTGGACATTCACTGCTGATATGACCTGGTTTGTTACAGGCGTAACAGATCAACTCTACAAGTTTTGAATCAAGTCTCTTTCCTTTATGAAATTTTGAGCTTGAGCTACTTTTTCCCTTTTTTCTAATCAACCTATTGAACTTCTTTGATAACATGGCTATGTCCTCATTTATACTCTCAAGCTCTGAATCAGTTTCAGATTCGGTTTCAACATTAAGAGCTATGAATTTCTTCTCCTTCTCCTCTACTTTGGTTGGGCATTTCTTATCTTTTAATTTCATCTCATGAACCATCAATGAAGCACATAGTTCCTTGAAGGTATACTCAACAAGATTTTTGGCTTCTTCTATAGCCGTGGTGTGATGCCCCAAAGATCTTTTCATCTAGCCCATAACCCATTTGCATTTTGCCCAAACTCTATGTGTTTGCTTTGAGATGTATGTTTGTGTATTTGATGTTTTGTATGTGTTAGTTTGAGTGTTGTCGCATGATTTTAAGTTGTTTAATGTGTGTGAAAGTCTCTGGTTGGTCAGAGACCTGTAGGGTGTCAAAATAGGCCAAAAACGATGTCTCAGTGCGGGAGGAATGGCTTCTAGAGAAGGAACGCACTCCTAATGTGAGGAACGCGCTCCTTGCGTGAGGCCGAGAGCGGAAAATTTCTTAGTACAGGAAGGAACGCATTCCTTGAGCGAAACACAATTTTTTTAAAAAGCTTTTGTTGTGGGCTCACCTTGTATTTTTGCTGGTGTAAACCCTTTTGGACGACCCATTTGCACATTTAGAGCTTTAAAAAGAGAAGAAAGGAGTAAAGAAGAGGGACGAAGAAGGAGTTGGAGCTTTTGAAGGTGCTCTAGCTCAAATCAACCCCCCAAGGTAATGGTTTCTTTCTCTTTTCTCTATTAGACCACCATTGGAAATGAATGGAAGCTCTTCAATGGTGTAGCTTTACCATGAGCCACGATTTCGGGTTGACCTAGGCTAGGGTTTTGGTTGTAGCACCCGTACCTTTGAATGACGTCATTTTGACCCGCAGAGCACCTGTATACGTATTTGTATACGTATGTGTATGCGTATATGATGCTCGACGCGTGTAGGTTCGAGTGTCTTTGCATTCTTTTTATGTTATTTTGAGTTCGTGTGAAGTTTCTCAATGATCAGAGACTCGTTCGACGTCGAAACATGTCGAACAGTGTTTTGGATTAGTGGAGCTCGCTTCATCGAGGATAAAATTTCTGTCACCGATTACATCAATGGCCTGATCTCCTAGATCCGTGGTCTGATTGAGATAAAATTTTGTCAGCTTATTCTCCTCTGATAGATCTTCATTATGACTTGTGAAGATCTTGATCGGAGTTGTCTACTGTGAGATATAAGACTCCAAACATTGTTTCTCGGATTTGCAAATTTTTTTGCGCCGTTTGGATCAACGGTTGGATCTCGCAATCCTACTGTTGGACTGAGCTGAAATTTTACCAAAAGGTTGGTAACGAACTCCTAAAAATTTATAACAGTTAAGATGTTAATTAGGTGACTATTTTGCAGGAAAATGATTATCTAAGTGCAAGTAATTGCAGTAGAAAAATTTATTTTTTGGCAGTTTTTCATGTGGGCCCAATTTTTTTCTATAAAAGCAACCACACTCTAATTTTAGGCACACTTGCCCATTTTTCACTTTGAAGAAAGGAAAAGGAGCTTGGAGAAGAGAAAAAGAAGGGGAGAGGAGAAAGGAGAGAGAAAGGCTAGGGTTTTGTGCATTTTTGCCCAAAATCCCTCCAAGGTATATCATTCTCTCTCATTTTCTTTATTCTATCTCTTTCATATGTGTTTTCAAGTTTTATTTTGACCTAGGGTTTGTATGAATCCCAGGGTTTACATGTGTTTAACTATTTTATGCTTGTTTACAATGTTAGAGACCTTCCCTAACCTAGAAAAACCCCTATTGACGTGTTCCACCCATGAATCCCGAAATTTGTGGAGGGTGTTGAAAGAACACATCTTCAAGTTAAGGTTTGCATGTCATGTATGTTTAATTAGAGGCCATTGGTAACCTATTGAAGGTAAAACCCCCAATTTCTAGCAAGAAATTGGAGTGGTTATTGTATTGACCTAAACCCTAGATTTTGGACTACGGGTTTGCCATTGAATTTGCATGTGATGTATGATGAATAGATGGGAAAATGTAGATGTGTAGTGGTCCAATTTATGATTTTAATGGCTGGAAACCCTAGGTATAGTGCAATTTTGGGCTAGGCCATGTGAATTGAAAAACTATAATGGATTTGGGGTTTTGCCCAAATTTGGGGATATTGACCTAATTGACATCGATTGAACAAATTGACTTGTAATTAGTCTAATTAACCCTATTTATGATTGAATGTCACGTATTATAGTGGTTCGCTCAACCTATTACATTAAATTTGGGTTAACTGTGGGTTAATATAGTATTAAATAATTAAATTGAGCAATATGGAATTGGCTCATGTGTTAGACTATTTTAGAATCTTAATTGGCTTTTGATTAGGGTTTATACATGGTTGTGTAGCATACGTTAAGGCTGATTTTCAGTATTGAATGAACCATGTTATTTCAGGATTTTGTGGTTGATTTATATAACCCAAATAATCAAATTGGAGGTTGTGGTGCTTGGGGTGATTGTGGCGTCCAAATACTTCTTGTGGAATTGGAATTTGGATTGGCTAAGTCTAGCCAATCAAGTTGTGACTGTCTTTTTATATTCTAATTTTTATATGTGGCATTGTATTACATAAATTGATCTGAATTGATATCTATAAGTGTTGTGCATGTTTTAATATTCCATGAAATGAATTTGAGCATAGTCTATAAGGTGAGTAATTTGGTTGGGTCTCCTAGTTGAGATTTCCCTTAGGAAGTCTCGTAAGTCTACTTGTGATCCCCAATTATGGACCTGGTAGAGGGTTTTATGGCTTGTGTATAGGTAGGATAGCTTAGGTTAGTCCTAAGTGCTGCATGACCCTATAAATCTTACTAGAGTACGAATATTGTTTGGTCGGATCGGGCGTTGTGTGTCGCGCACCAGGCATTTGATCGCCCTTGCTCAGGAGGTGTTAGGATTGCATTGGCATGTTTAGAAATGATATGCAGTGTCTTTGTTATGACATGATGCATTATATTGGCATGTATGTAATGTTTTTTTATCACCATGATACTTTAAATGTTTTTTATGATCTTGCCATGTTTTTATAAATGCATGTATATTGCCACTTGTAAATGACATTCACTGAGCTTGTTGTAGCTCACACCTCACCCTTTTCTTTCAAGTTTGAATCGGAAAGGGAAAGGGAAGGCTTGACTGCAGAGCACTCCCTTGGTTTTTGTTGATGTAGGTGTTGTACACTTTTTTATTTTGATATTATGTACATGATAACACCTAGTATATGTATAATTAACACATAGATGGGATGTGTTGGGTTTTTTATATTTTGTGGACTTATGAAATTTTATATTTGGTAATTTTGGAGATGTAATATATATTTTTACTTTATTGTTATTGGTTTTATTTAGATGGATGTTATATTAGGATTGTGTTTCATTTTGGGTTTCGTGTATATTAGGGTGACTGGACGCCAGGTGTACCGATGGAGGGTATACCTGAGGGTTCTGTGCCGGTCATGACGTCACGTATAATGGGTCGTGGCAACTTTGGTATCAGAGCGAGTGTTTTAGGTTTAAAATCCTTGAAAAGAATAAAAGACTTATATGATGTTATATTTGTTTTATGGGTAGTTATCTTAGGGGTAACTTTTCCTGGATTGTGATCCTAATTGAGTTTTACCTTATTTGTGAATTTCAAATATTTACAAAAGAGGAAAGAGCAGAATCATCCATAGACCTAGAGGAAGGCCTTAGGCGTATTGAGGCAGTCTTAGAGGCCACTCAGCAGCAGCAGGCCCAGATCTTCGAGTTGCTAGGCCGTACGCAGGGTCTTAGGCCACCACTGTAGGGTGATGTAGCAGTGACTGCAGATCACAGTAGTGTGGCAGCAGCGGTAGGGGATCAGGCAGAGCAGGCAAATCAGGTAGGACCAGCTAGGGTCCAGTATGTTGTAATTGGGGAGACTGAGGCTGAGAGGGCAGAGAAAAACTATTATGAGAGGTTATGAAAGCCTTCAAGTATCAGAATCCGGTTAAGTTTCTGGAAGTCTTGACTCGGAGCTTGCTGAGGGATGGTTGACTCAAATGGAGACCATTTTTTTTGACAGGTCAAGCTTGTCAGGTTTAAGCTTATTAACAAGGCAAACAAATGGTGGGAACGACTGGAGCGTACAGAGGGTAAGATCCGGACTTGGGCTATATTCAAGGAGTTATTATTTGAGAGGTTTTATCCACGGGTCGCAAGGGATCAGCATCGGATCCACTTTTTACATCTAACCCAGGATACATGTCTGTTAAAAAATATGAGCAAGAGTTCAACAGATTGGCACTCCTCACTCCAGAGATGGTGTCTACCGATGAGCAAAGGATGCAGAGGATACGGGATGGTTTTCGAGACTGTATTCGTCAAGTTTTGGCACTGGCCAACGTACAGACTTATGCTTAGGCGTTGAGCAGGCCGCAGAGGCTAATTCACTGATGAGGTTACCTGCCACAGTCCAGACTCCTGCAGCTCCTTCAATTTAGACACAGCCGGCAGGGTCAGGGATGCAATATTATCGTGATAGGAGGGGTCGACGTAACAAGAGGTCGAGACCCAATGGTAGTGGATACAAGGTGTCTGTAGCCTGCACCCCAGCAGCAGCAGCAACAGAGTTTTGTCAAATTTGGTGGACAGCAGACAGTCAGGGCTGAGTCGCAGGCTGCATCTTCTGCACTTAGAGTACCAAGACCGATTGTTTGCTTTGGTTATGGGGCTCCGGGGCACAAGAAGAATCAGTGTCCACAAAGGGTGTCTTTTGGCCAGTATAATCCTACACCAGAGAGTAGGCCAGAGCTATTACACAAGCAGATCCCAAGGCCAACAAATAGTTAATTAGAGATACAATCAGTATTTGTGATTCTATGATGTATGTTTTGATTGATGTTGGTTCTACTCTGTCTTTTATTTTTGGTAGTGTGGTAGATAGATTGACATTCTCTACTATTAGGACTAGTACGCCGTTTGTTTTGAGTACAGCAGCCGGTGAGAGGATTTACCCGTTTGCATTGTGAGATTCGAGGACCACGAGATGTTAGTTGACCTTAGAGTCTTAGAGTTCCTTGAGTTTGATGCCATTTTGGGTATGGATTGGCTGGTAGCGTATCTTGCTCACATTGATTGCTTCGGCAAGAAGGATGTCTTTCAGATACCCGGACAGCCAGTCTTTGTTTTTTGAGGCGGGACTGCATCGAGACCACCTACCCAGGGTAGATTAGCCACTGATGTTGAGGCTGCTACGATGGCCAGTGGATGATGTGGGACAGGGCTTTCAGCTAGCAAACATTCATGTAGTCTGTGAGTACCCAGAGGATTTTCCCGATGAGTTACCTAGCTTGTCGCCTAAGCGAGAGGTAGACTTCATTATTGAGCTGATGCCCGGGACAAAACCCATTTCCATTCCACTGTATCATATGGCACCGAAAGAGTTGAATGAACTCAGAGCCCAACTTGATGAGTTAATGGGCAAGGGATTTGTTTCCCCTGGCATGTCACCTTAAGGAGCACCTGTGTTGTTCGTCAAGAAGAAGGATGGGAGTCTTCAATTGGGCATAGACTACGGTCTGCTGAATAAGGTGACTGTGAAGAATAAGTATTCACTTCCTCATATTGATAACTTGTTCGATCAACTGATTGGGGCCAAATTCTTTTCGAAGATTTACTTGAGGTCCGGGTACCATCAGTTGAGGATTAGAGATGAAGATGTGTCGAAGACTGCTTTTCGAACGAGGTATGGACATTACGAGTTTCTGGTGATGCCCTTTGGTTTGACTAATGCACCAGCTATGTTCATGGATCTGATGCAGAAAGTATTCAGACCGTACTTTAACCAGTTCATTATAGTCTTCATTGATGATATCCCAGTCTACTCTAAGACTAGGGAGGATCATGAGCGTTATCTTAGAGTTACATTGCAGATATTGTTGGAGCATAGGTTGTATGCCAAGCTGAGCAAGTGTGATTTTTGGATAACCGAGATAAAAATCTTGGGTCATGTGGTTAGTGCAGAGGGTATTTTAGTTGATTCTGTTAAGGTTGAGGCAATTATTGGTTGGCCAAGACCTACTACAGTGACAGAGATTCGTAGCTTTCTGGGTTTAGCTGGCTATTACTGGAAGTTCATGAAGGACTTCTCCACCATAACCGAACCGATGACTAAGATGACTCAGAAGAATGTGACCTTTACGTGGTCGGATGCCTGTGAGAGAGCTTTCAGTGAGTTGAAAATGAGGTTGACTACAGCTCCAGTGTTGATTCTTCTAGAACCTGCGAAAGAGTTGGCGATTTATAGGGATGCATCACTCTTAGGTCTGGGATGTGTGCTGATGCAGGAGGGTCGAGTGGTTGCATATGCATCTAGACAACTTAAGGTGCATGACCACAACTACCCTGTGCATGATTTGGAGTTGGCCGCTATTGTGTTTGCACTGAAGCTATGGAGGCATTACCTTTATGGTGAGAGGTTCACTTTGTTTTCTGATCATAAGAGTTTGAGGTACCTCTTTGATCAGAAGGAGTTGAATATGCGGCAGAGGAGATGGCTCGAGTTACTTAAGGATTATGATTTCTCTTTGGAGTATCATCCTGGCAAAGCCAATGTTGTGGCTGATGCATTGAGCCGTAGGCGAGCAGAGACTCAGGTGGTTGCTTTTTAGATGGCCTAGCAGTGGCATTTACTTGAGAGAGTGACTATGATAAGTATACTCTCGGACGCACCACGTATTGAGATATGTGCTCAGATGCATGTGCAGCTTGTTGATGCCCATATTCTGTGGGTTAGAGATCTATAGGAACATTGTCCGGATTATGACATGTATCGTAGATACGCAGACAGTGCTAACCAGGTTGATAGGCAGTTAGGTCTAAATGATGTCTTGCGGTATAAAGGGGGACTATGGATCCCATATAATGCTAAGTTGCGTGCTGAGATACTTTGAGAGGCTCACATGTCTCAGTATACTGTTCATCTAGGGGCTACCAAATCGTATCGTGACATGAAGAGATTTGTGTGGTGGCATGGGATTAAGAAGAGTATAGTTGAGTATGTGCAGAGATGTGAGGTGTGCCAGTAGGTTAAGGCTGAACACCGGAAGCTTGGAGGTCAGATGCAGCCATTACCCATACCTGAGTAGAAATGGGAGCACATAACGATGGATTTCATCATGGGATTGCCGAGGTCTCAGAGCAAATTTTATGCCATTTGGGTTGTGGTCGATAAATTGACAAAGAGTGCACACTTCCTTCCTATGAGCGCCAGAGACTCTGTGGATAGACTGAGCAGATTATATGTGAGAGAAATCGTGAGATTGCATGGAGTTCCCTAGTCTATCGTGTCAGATCGAGATCCACGATTTACATCGAGGTTTTGGCAGGCTTTGCAGACCTGATTTGGGACCCATCTCCAACTCAGTACATCGTTTTACCCTCAGACGGATGGTCAGTCCGAGAGAGTGATTCAGATGCTGGAGAATATGCTCAGGTCTTGCATTTTAGAGTTCAGTGGTGGTTGGGGTGAGCATTTTCCCTTGTGTGAGTTTGCTTACAACAACAATTATTAGGAGAGCATCGGTGTGGCACCATATGAGGTTTTGTATGAAAGACCGCGTAGATCTCCAACTTGTTGGTACGAGGTGAGTGATACGCAGTTATGGGGCTCCGATGCAGTTGTTGAGTTGTAACGCCTGTACCTTAGGATGATGTCATCGTGACCTATAGAGTACCCGTAGACGTATTTGAGGCTCGACGTGGGTTGGTTCAAGTGTCTTTGCATACTATTTTAGAGAATTATCATTATTAATATTGTCATTTATGTGCTAATGACATTGATAATGATAATAATACACATCACTAAAGTAATATATTAATAGTGACATATTAATATTAATGTATTTGTTATTAATTGTATAATGGGGCCAATTGGACCATGATTTGAAATGGGCATGTATTGATTAAATAAATGAAAAAAAATGATGGAATTGTTGGAATTAGTGGATTGGTTAACAACTCACATGTAAGGTTGTGATTGGGTAAAGGCCATGTGGCTAACAAATGAGCCCTTGAGCAAACACTTGGCATGGTGTTGGAACATGATCAACACTTGGCAAAATAGGTGCATGTGGGTGTAACATGTGTCTCAATCTCTCATTTTCTTCCTTGGGGGACATTTTTGAGAGAGTAAGGTTGAGAGAAAAGAAAAGAAGAGAAAGAGAGAGGAAGTTGCTTGAAGGGAAGTCTTAGCAATGTTTTGATCAAAAGGTTGATCTCTTAGATCCGTGGTTGGACCAAGCTGAAAATTTTTCAACCAGTTCTTCTCTTATGGTTCTTCATTCTGGTCGGTGGAGATCTTGATTGGAGTTTTCTTTTGAGAAATATAACCTCCCAAACACAACTAGTCGAAAAATATGGATTTCTCGCACAGTTTAGATCACACTACTGGATCTCCTAAATATACCATTGGATGGATGTGATACTTCAGAATATGTTTCACAACTGAACGTGTAGCATTATGAACGGTTACGATGTGGACAAGTTGAGAATTTTGTGAGATATAATCATCTGAGTTCAAGTATTTGAAGCAGGAGAGAAGAAATCATTTTGTTGGAGCTGTCTTAATCAAATAGGCATATCTCTTTGATCTACCATTGGATTTAGCTCAATTTTGGACAGAAGATTTGTCTCTTGATGTTCTTTAATCTGAACGGTTAAATTAGTTATTGTATATTTCTTTTGGTAGTTTGTTATGTCCAAATAGTGCATTGAATTAGGGTGTAATTAATGTTTAGCCATGTATTTGACCTAGACCTAGGTTATGAACTTAGGGTTTTTCATTGCATGTCATATATGTTGATCTAATGGGTAAATGTAGATGATTGATGGTTTAATTTATTTATCTTGCTTGCTGAAAACCCTAAGTGTAGTGCAAATTTGGCTTAGGCCATGAATTTGGGGATTTGTCATGAATTTGGGGATTTGCCAAAATTTGGAGATTTTGCCCTAATTGATGTCAATTGGTCAAATTGACTTACAATTAGTCTAATTAACCTTATTTATGATTGAATGTCATGCATTATAGTGGTTAGATCAACTTATTGCATTCAATTGGGCTAAATGTGGGTTAATTGGGTATTAAATGGTTAAATTAGGCAATATGGGATTGGCTCAAGTGTAGGACTATTTTAGAATCTTAATTGGCATTTGATTTGGGTTTAAACATGGTTAGTTGGCATACTTGGACTGATTTTCAGTTTTGACATAAACCATGTATCTTTCAGGCTTTGTGAATGATCTAAGTTAACCAAATAAGCCAATTGGGGATTGAGTTACATTGGGTGATTGTGGCATCCTACTGCTTTTTGGAAATGAAAATTGGATTGACTAGGTCTAGCCAATCAAGTTGTGAGTGTCTTTTTACTTGTAAATTCTATATGTGGAATTGTAGTATAAAAATGTTTTAAATGCTTGAATAATGTAGTATGCATGATTTATTGAATTCATGAACTATATTTGAGCATAGTCAGTTGGGGAAAACAATTGAGTTATGTTGCATTCCCCAGGCTTGGGATTCTTATGGAATCCCATTGGGCTGACTGAAAATTCTCAATTGTGGATCTTACAAATGACTTCAATGGGTTGTGTATGTTAGGATTCGCCTAGACATTGTACTTGTTTTGGTGGGTGAATCCTATTTTTCATACAATCCATAGGAATTCTGATAGATACGGGTAAGAAGTCGATCGGGCATGGGTTTCACGCACACATGGCCCTTGTATTGATTCTTACTCAGGAGGTGTTAGGTTGCATATGCATGTTTATAAAATGGTATGCATTGTCTTGTTTGTAACATGATACATTATATTGGCATGTATGTAATATTGCTTACACCCATGATTATTTAAATGATTTTAATGATTCTTGCAATGTTTTACTTAAATGCATATATATGTTGCCACTTGTATAGAACATTCACTGAGCTTGTTGTAACTCACCCCTCATCCCTATTTTTTTAGGGTCTGATAGGAAGGAGAAAGTGAAAGCTTAGCTGCAAAGCGTTCCCGTACTGTCGTTGACGTAGGTGTTTAGTACTTTTCAGCAATTTATTTTAATAAATTGTACTATGTAACACCTAATGATTATACTTAACATTTAGATGTGTTTGTACTTATGGTTAAGTATATTTTGTACTTTTGAACACTATGGACTTGGAGAAAATTTTTCTGGTTGTCATTTTGGATATGTTTTATATGATGATCTTATATTATGTCTATGTGTTTATTGTTGTGTATTTAGGGATTATGGTATGTGTTAGAAGGCTTATCCGGACGCTGTGTATGTCGAGGGGAGGATGTACACGAGGTTCCGTGTCAGTCATGACGTCACAGATAGTGGGTTGTGACTTGAGCAAACAAAGAAGGTCAAGCTGATTCGACAGAGGCTAAAGTCGGCTCAGAACAGACAGAAAAATTATTACGATAACCGGCATCGGCCATTAGAGATTGCAGTGGGAGACCTAGTTTTGCTTAAAGTCTCGCCACTCAAGGGTCGGATAAGGTTCAACGTCAGAGGAAAACTTGCCCCTAGGTTTATTGGGCCATTCCAGATTGTTGAGAGGATTGGACCAGTAGTGTACATGTTGGCTCTACCTTCTAAGCTCGAGGGTGTTCACGATGTTTTCCACATATCGATGCTGAGGAAGTTTAATGAGGATCCATCGAAGTAGTTTTACCCCGATCCAGCTCATGTGCTTGATGTGAGTCATCTGCAAGTTGAGGAGGATACGACATATACGGAGTTGCCTATTCAGATTGTGGCTCATCGAGTTCAAAAATTGAGGAATAAGGAGATCCCGCTTGTGCGAGTCAAATGGCAATTTCATGATAATGAAGAGCAAACCTGGGAGCATGACGACCAGATGACGGAGCAATTCCCCGATCTCTTTACTGACTGAGGTTAGTTCTCTTGCTTTTATTTTTTTGGACAAAAATACTCTTAAGTTGGAGAGAGTTGTAGCACCCGTACCTTTGAATGACGTCATTTTGACACGTAGAGTACCCGTATACATATCTGCATATGTATGCGTATGCGTATTTGATGCTCGATGAGCGTAGGTTCAAGTGTCTTTGCATTCTCTCTATGTTATTTAGAGTGTGTTTTGGAATAATCGGAGACCCGTTCGACATTGAAATATGTCGAGAACGGTGTTTTGGATTAATGGAGCTCACTCCATGGAGGACGAAATTTCTGTCACCGATTACATCAATGGCTTGATCTCCTAGATCTGTGGTCCGATTGAGATGAAATTTTGTCAGCTTATTCTCCTCTGATATATCTTCATTCTGACTTGTGAAGATCTTGAACAGAGTTGTCTACTGTGAGATATAAGACTCCAAACACTATTTTTCGAATTTGCAAATTTTCTTGCGCCGTTTTGATCAAACGGTTAGATCTCGCAATCCCACCGTTGGACTGAGCTCAAATTTTACAAGAAGGTTGGTAGACTCATAAAAATTTATAACGGTTAAGATGTTAATTAGGTGAGTATTTTGAAAGAAATAGATTATCTAAGTGCAAGTAATTCCAACAGGAAAATCTTTTTTTTGGTAGTTTTTCATGTGGGCCAAAATTTTTTCTATAAAAGCAACCACACTCTAATTTTAGGCACACTTGCTCATTTTTCACTTTGAAGAGAGGGAAAGGAGCTTGGAGAAGAGGAAAATAAGGGGAGAGGAGAAAGGAGAGAGAAAGGCTAGGGTTTGGTGCATTTTTTCCCAAAATCCCTCCAAGGTATATCATTCTCTCTCATTTTCTTTATTCTATCTCTTTCATGTGTGTTTGCAAGTTTTATTTTGATCAAGGGTTTGTACGAATCCCGAATTTGGTGGGTTCTAGATCTAGGGTTTACATGTTTTAGCTATTTTATGCTTGTTTATGATGTTAGAGACCTTCCCTAACCTAGAAAAACCCTATTGATGTGTTCCACCCATGAATCCCAAAATTTGTGGAGGGTGTTGAAAGAACACATCTTGGAGTTAGGGTTTACATGTCATGTATGTTTAATTAGAGGCCATTGGGAACCTATTGACGGTGAAACCCTCAATTTCTAGCAAGAAATGGAGTGGTCATGTGTATTGACATAAACCCTAGATTTTGGACTTAGGGTTTGCCATTGAATTTGCATGTGATGTATGATGAATAGATGGGTAAATGTGGATGTGTAGTGGTCTAATTTACTAATTTTAATGGCTGGAAACCCTAGGTATAGTGCAATTTTGGCCTAGGCCATGTGAATTGAAAACTTGCAATGGATTTGGGGATTTACCCAAATTTTGCAATTTTGACCTAATTTATGATTGAATGATATGTATTATAGTGGTTGGATCCACTTATTACATTCAATTTGAGTTAAATGTGGGTTAATGTAGTATTAAATAGTTAAATTGAGCAATATGGAATTGGATGATGAGTTAGACTATTTTAGAATCTTAATTGGCTTTTGATTTGGGTTTATACATGGTTGTGTAGCATACTTTAAGGCTGATTTTCAGTATTGAATAAACCATGTTATTTTAGGATTTTGTGGTTGATCTATATAACCCAAATAGTCAAATTGGAGGTTATGGTGCTTGGGGTGATTGTGGCATCCAAATACTTCTTGTGGAATTGGAATTTGGATTGGCTAAGTCTAGCCAATCAAGTTGTGACTGTCTTTTTATATTTTAATTTTTATATGTGGCATTGTATTACATAAATTGATCTGAATTGATATCTATAAGTGTTGTGCATGTTTTAATATTCCATGAAATGAATTTGAGCATAGTCTATAAGGTGAGTAATTTGGTTGGGTCTCCTAGTTGAGATTTCCCTTAGGAAGTCTCGTAAATCTACTTGTGATCCCCAATTGTGGACCTGGTAGAGGGTTTTATGGCTTGTGTATAGGTAGGATAGCTTAGGTTGGTCCTACGTGCTGCACGACCCTATAAATCTTACTAGAATATGAATATTGTTTGGTCGGATCGGGCGTTGTGTGTCGCGCACCAGACATTTGATCGCCCTTGCTCAGAAGGTGTTAGGATTACATTGGCATGTTTAGAAATGATATGCATTGCCTTTATTATCACATGATGCATTATATTGGCATGTATGTAATCTTTTTATATCACCATGATACTTCAAATGCTTTTTATGATCTTGCCATGTTTTTATAAATGCATGTATATTGTCACTTGTAAATGACATTCACTGAGCTTGTTGTAGCTCACACCTCACCCTTTTCTTTTAGGTTTGGATAGGAAAGGGAAAGGGAAGGCTTGACTGCGAAGCACTCCCTTGATTTTTGTTGATGTTGGTGTTGTACATTTTTTTATTTTGATATTATGTACTTGATAACACCTAGTATATGTATAACTAACACATATATGGAATGTGTTGGGTTTTTATATTTTGTGGACTAATGGAATTTTATATTTGGTAATTTTGGAGATGTAATATATATTTTTACTTTATTGTTATTGGTTTTGTTTAGATGGATGTTATATTAGGATTGCGTTTCATTTTGGGTTTCGTGTATATTAGGCTGATGGGACGCCAGGTATACCAATGGAGGGTATACCCGGGGGTTCTGTGCCGGTCCTGACGTCACGCATAATGGGTCGTGACACTATGTAAAGCAAAAATGCAATTCCTGTTTGTACTTAGTGAAAATTTTCACTCAGTCAAGCAGAAACACGTTTCTGTTTGAGTAACGCGTTTCTTTCATAATTTTCATAATATTGTTCTTTGGAGTTATGCACAGAAACGCGTTTTAATGGGAGAAACGCCTTTGTTGCTTTTTCGACATTTTTGGAAATTCACACATAAATGCATTTTCTTTTGAGAAACAAAATGAAGTACTTTTGTTTTTTTAGACAGAAACATGGTTCTTATTTTTTCAAAATATATTTTCTTTAAATATTTGACTTAGCTCATTGTGAGGAACCTTGGGAAAATGCATAAATATTAAACTTGTGCTCTAAGTTAGTTCTCTAATTTTTGAAAAGAAAAACAAGTTTCAAATGAAAGATTGAGTTGTTCTTGGTTTTCCTTTTTGAGTAGAAAAGCTTCCATATTCTCGAAGTTCTTCAAGTGCTTCGACCAAGCTTTTCAAAGTTAGATTTTCAAGTTTTCAAATCATTTTGAGGAAATCTCCTATGCATCAAATCTTCATTTTGAGAAAACATCTTTTCAAGATATTTCAAGTGATAGAGGTCTTTGATTGTGTGCTTCAAACTTCATCATTTTTCAATTAAGCCCAAAGAAGTCCTTCCTTAATCTTAGCTTGCACTGGATTCTTACACACTTTGGTTGTTCATACTTTGAAGGTATTCATTTCAACTTGTACTTTCATTTGAGAGTTGTTTGGTAAAGAACAATCTCTCTATCTTTTGTAAACGCAATTGTATTTGACTTGGTTGGTTTACCAATTGGGAAAACTCTTATCCGGAGGTCGGTGTTTGTAATGGTTGGATCCACGCTGGTAAGTTGGATTAAGGTTAGTGGATGTTTGAGAAATCTTGATCGGGGAGGTCAAGTAGTGGAGGTAAGCTTTGAAGAAACCGAACCACTTGCTTACTTTCTTTTCACTTTTATCTTTGTTTATCTTTTCCATTAAGTGTTGATTAAGGTTTCACGAAAATCTGCTAAATTCAATTCACCCTCCCCTCTTGGACTATAATCTGGGCCAACAATTACAATTAAGCTTAATAACACAAATACTCAAATACAAGATATGAAAACTTAAGCACGAAGAGAGAGAGAGAAAGAGAGAGATCTTACAACCATAAACATTTCCTTCCAGGCATCAAGATTGCTCAAGAAATTCGTTTATGATGATGCACAAAAGCAAAGCTTTGAAATTTAAACTTTGGTTAAAAATATTTGGGTCTAGGGTTTTGAAAATGTGAGAAATGGTTTGATTTAGGAAATCACTCAAATGACTCACATTTATGTTTAAAATGGCCTAAATGCATGTATATATAGTTTGAAAACGAGCATTAGCTGTTAGACATAAGAATTTAACCGTTGGGGGCTCAAAATTGAGTTTTTGACAGTTGGAATCGCGTCCCAATAGTCTCCAGCGTGCTGTCCACAACAGCAACACGTTGCTAGCAAACCAAGAGCTCAAGTACCTCAAAACCCAGACAACAGCAAGCTTCTCAAAGAAGCCCTTCATCCAGCAATCTAGTTGACTGGTTTGAGCTAGTTTGACAACGTTTTTGTTAATTTTCTAATTTTTTCAAAAGCCAACTTCATGAAAATATTTGGGGATCAAAATATGATTAAAATACACTCATTTTGATGATTAAAACACTTTAATCAAACTTGTGTTAAAAGACAAATGAAGTATTCAAACTTAAAACAATAAAGTTTTGGAACACTTGTAAAATTGTGAATTTGATCAAATTGATGAATGTATATTTCAAACAACTTAATTTTTAATGGTTTGGAACATAAATGAAACATTTTTTTAACATTTTAAAATCATTTTTTAGCAAAAACATGATGCATGTATGATTTTTAAAGAAAAGGGATGAGCAATTTGAGCAACGAAAATTAAAACCTAATTCAAATTCTATACACACTAGCTCTCATCCATTTCTCTTTACCTTGACTTGTTCAAGCTTTAATTTTGTTTTGATATCTTTTGCTTAATTGGACTTGAGGTTACTTGAGTCTTGTATTAGCCTAAGATTTAATATTTGTGTTGAAACATACTAGATAAAATCATTAGCCCTATATATTATATTGTTTGCTAGTATAAAAATACTTAAGAAAATTATAAATAAAAAACCACTTAGGTCATCAATTTATTTATATAATAAACATAATTTATGTCTGTACGTATATAATCAATGGTTCATGAATATGTGCATTTAATAATGATTTATGTAGGAGTGTTAGTTCATAAATTAACATAAATATATTTGTTTGAAATAAGGTCATTCATATGTGTAGAAAGTCTAGGAATGCGTACTACGAGCATTGTAGACCCACATGATAATCCCTTTAAAAAAAAAAGCCATATGATCATGCGTTTTGAAATTAAGTCGAAGGAGTAAGATTGTTTAAATTTTATATTCTCTCATTCCTCTTCAAACTTTTGGGGTTTTTGACTTGACTATCCAACTTGCTAAAAATATTGTCACAACTACGCAAGTTTTGAAAATAATGAGTTTCATATCAAACTTAAATTGACCATTCAATTTGCCACGTGAGGAAGGAGTCTTTTTAACTTTTTTAATCCATGTTGAAAGTCTTTTTTTAAAAAAACACCTTCAACTTGTATATTATTATAAAAAAAATATATTGAAGGTCTTTTTTAGAAAAAAAAAAAGATGTCTTCAATATAATTTTTTTTTACAAAAACACTATTAAAGGCGTTTTATAAAGAAACGCCTTCACTTTTTTTTTTCTTTGAGAAATAAAAAATCAAAAATAATTTTTCTCTAAGAAAATCTGAAATGCATTTAAAAAAAAAGTGTATTTAATGTCATTTATCAAACATTCTAAGAAGGCTTAATGGTTGCATAATATAAACCAATGTGATCGTGCATTTTATAAATTAATCAAGTCAATAGAAGGAACGAGATAATTTAAATTTCTTATTTTTTCTCCTTCTTCTTTTAAAAAAAATTACAACCCCAAATTACAGTTAAAAAAAAAAATAATGGTGAAAAATGCTTTCGTTTTGACTTCTTATGGTTAAAAAAATTAACAAAGGTTGTGAACTCTTTTGTCGCTAGTTTCTTTCTTAAAATAATTTAGAAGCTGAATCATCTTTTAAAAAAAGAAAAACCTACGACGAAAGTGTTCTTTGCCTTTCATTTTTTTTTTATTGCAGGGTTACAACTTGAGCATGACCCCAAATTATTTGTTAAAAAAAAGCTCATTTTTTATTTTATAAAAAAATAATTTTCTTTAAAAAAAAAATTGCTTTCTCTTTGAAAGGTTAGTAATGGGATTTGAACCCAAGACTTTGAGGTTTGCATTCTACTTGGTTTTTATTTTGAAGAAAAAACCTCTTTTTTCAAAAAGCTTGTTTTTAAAAACTCATTAGAAAAACAAAAAGAAAAAAAACTAGTTCTGTAGTTTTCATTTTTCTTAAAAAAAGAAAACCTGTTTTTATTTTTATTTCAAAAAATAATTTTCTTTAAAAAAAAAAGAACTCGTTTGTTAATTTTGTTAAAACTTTTTTTATACTATTTTTTTTTTTAAAAAAACCTATTTCTAATTTTTAAAAACTCTTTTTATTTTTCATTAATTTGTTTAAAGAAAACTTGTTTTCGGTTTCTTTATTTAAATAAAAAAAATAAAATTGAAGATCGTGAATTAAGAAAAAGAAAAAGCTTATCCCTTACCCCATTGTAAGTTATGATTGAAGTTGGTTAAGAATAACATTATTTCAGAAATTGAGGTAGTAGTTGCAATAATATTTTGCCTAATTTGGGCTACCAAGTCAAACTACGCTGTGTACTTTCAACAATGGAAACACCTCGAATAGCCCGTTCTTAAGTTAACACATTGATAGCTGCATATAAAGGGAATTTTGGAACAGGATATAATATTATGCCTTAAAGTGAGATGTGAGTAAAATGGTGAACATACATATTACTAATAATGCCACAATAGATTGTGTGCCCGTTACAAATACTTAGCAAACAGATCATCATAACTATCTAAGAAACTATATTGTACTAGTTATAAGCGCACACTCTAGGCGCATCCTTTAGGACCAAAGCCAATCCTGTTCCCAGCCACATCGTAAACAACCGTCAAAGTCTTCTGCTGTGTATTCCCGAGAATAGCAACCGTACTTTCATCCTCATTTGCAGCAAAAGCAAGGCATACTTGTGACTCGCCCTCTCCATATAGAATAGCAGACTGATCAAGCTCCAGATCTACATTACCTCCAAAATGCAACGCTATGTTGGGCAGTTGCATCGACTCGGTTTTCCCACTGAGATCATAACAAGTATCCAACAGCGCCGAAATGGGTTGAGCAGACGGGTAATTATATTGTGACATAGATTCGCGAAACGCATCCCTTAGCGACGCATAAGCTGATGGAGGCAAACGAGTGATAACAGTGCCAGAATCTATAATAGTACCCGAAGTCTCAAACACCGATGGAGAAATAGGCAATCGCTGTCCTCCAACGCTTATCCCTTCGAAGCTTATATAATAATGGGGACGCGAATTGCTTAAGAGTGGGGTGAATCTCACAGCCTCGCCACCACCACTTGCACCAAACGCCAAATATCCCGTGGAACTCTTCGTAGAGGGGAGACAATATGAGAAGACGTTACCGAACCTTTGACTAGATTGCGACACGAGAGAGGTCTGGTCACGTCCCAGGCCCAGTAGCCCAGTTCTTCCTTCAAACCCCTCGTTATTGAGTCCGCAACCGAATAAGAAATTAGGTAATACATCCTGTGGTCCTAGTGTTAGTGTGTCCCGTGCATATTCCCCAGTTGTAATAGTCTTGTCACCGTATTGGACGGAATAAGTGCACGCGGCGGAGGCTGAGGAGGATGAGCAACGTGTGGCTGATTCGAACTGAGAGCACTCGTCCGAGCCGCATCGAACGGGGGAATAAGATGATGATTGTGAAGGGTCGAATTCTTCTTGTGCCTCGCATTTTGTCCAAGTCAAGTCGCTGCCTGTGTCGAATTCTAAAGAAAGATCTCGTTTTGGCGTGCCCAACCCGACGGTGACAATGAAGTTTCCGCTTCCTAGGGTGGCTGGGAGGTTATCTACGTCCGCCTTTGGATCTACTGTGGGTGATGATTTAGATTTGGAGGAGATTTTGGAGTGGAGATAACGGACTCGTGATTGGTCTTGGAGGAGGACATTGGTGGGATCGCTGGTGGCAGCTGCTTCGTTTCTGTGGTTCTTCTTAAGTAGTGGTGAGCAGGGGCCATCTCTGTGAGATAATCGAAGTATTACTGCAGCTGCATGTGGTCTCTTGATCAAATCTGAAATCACCAAAAAAATATGTTCAGTATGTCAAATGAAGAAAGACATGTTAGTAGTAAGTAGTCGTCAAATTTATAATTAAATTCCCTTAATTCTTTTTACATCACGGGAGTACGTAGTGGTGTTTGATCCAACTTAATTCACAGCTCTACGGTCACTTGGAAAGAAGTGTTATATTGACATTCATAACAACCATGGCTATAACTTCATTTTTAATACACTATTGGATTGCCTAAATGACTTGTTAATTATGCCTTGGTACATGATTCTAGACAACTCAATTGTGCGTTAAAAGAAATGTTTCTATCAAAATATATGCCATCAGCGTCCAGCATTTGCTTACTTGGCTTGCCAGGTATACGGTGTTTAGATGATTAATTTTTATTGATATTTTAAAAGCACCTTTGGATTCAATTAATACGTAATTCGAAATAATCTAACACCACTCTTTTTCTATTAAATAACTATGTCACATAATTAGCACACAATTTCGACATCTCAAGCTCTTTTCACTTTTTCGTTACCTTTTCCATGTGAACACAGTAGAGGTAAAGTTTACTAAAAAGAGCATAAAAGTGGACTAGAAAGGAAAGTAAATTAAAAAATAAAAAATCTGGAACCTTTTCTAAACCAATCAGAGCAAAAAGTTTGTGGTAGTAAGGATTGATTCCAAGGGACATCATGATCATATTGATGATGTATTTCCGCAGTTTCTGCCTTGTAGAGCAAATGGAATTGAAGGAACAGAAAGGGTGAGATAAAGAGGAAGAGATTACGAGCAATAGTCATGGGCGGTTGTGCTTGCTCTGTCAAGCTATGTAGTTAATTGAACTGCCCTTGTATATTTATATGTAGAAAATTAACGTATTTGTAGGGTTAGGAGAAGGCTGGAAACAATGCCTTAACGTCAATATCATCTTCATGGAGTCAATCACGCGCAAACAGTTATCATGCATGCATGACTTTCAAGCGCATTAATTTAGCTCTTCCCTTCCGCTATCAATGAAATCGAACTTTTGACAATTGGTTATACTGCATTCATTCCAATTCACATTTAATTTCCACTACTATCATCCGAGAAAGAAAAAGCTTAAAGAAGATTTCCACCCCAAAGTATACGCGCGTCCTTTGTTTCAAAGATGTTACAACAGCATGGAAGAATCAATAAGGAAGCCTACTTTAGAGTTTAGATTCCAAAATTATTAACTGTTCTATTGCATCAAGAAGGTATATACTCTCTTTCCATTGATTGCGCTGCTTTCCTCGTCCCTCAACAAAAGAAAAAAGACATGTACACAAGCTTATTGACCCCTGTGATCCACGGTTATGTTACTATATAATTTGAGAAATTTTAAATGTACCCACCAAAAGCATTTTATAAAAATTTATAACAAATGTGGATACACAGAGTGTTTTTTATGAGTACATTTAGAATTATCCTATAATTTATATATTTTTACAAAAATAAATTTTTAAAAATTAATAATATTTTCTAATGTTTTGTCATGTTTCTTAAAATATAATTATCCTTTTATATATTAATATAATTGCATAAAATCTAGTCTCAACAAAATTGCATAAAGTCTAAAGAATTTTTATTATTATATTATTTCTTTTAAATTAATAAAAGAAAAATGAAAAGTTGTAAATCGTTAATCCAACGATCTTCCCAAAATCGAAAGGTTTTGACCATCCCCTACCCTTGGGCACAGACAGGAAAGAAAGTCAGGGAGAATAGACACAATACATTTTCATGGGCTTCTAAGAGTAGACCTAATATTAGGGACAATTCTTCTAAATGACTCAATTGGTCCACATTTAGCGGTGATAACTAGGGCCCAAAAAGATTGATTTTCTTTGTGAAATCTCCACAACCACTTCGCCCATAAGGTTTTGTTTTTTTTTTTTTATTATTATTCAAAAGAAATGCAGAGACCACTAAGGCCTCACGAAAAATTCCAAAAGCATCAGCAAAAAGCAAATTACAAACTCCCGTAGGAGGTGTAGTGATACAAAGGAAAGAGTTATCCATACGAGTGCCCATGTTAGCCAAGAAGTCCACGCATTAAGTACCTTCCCTAAGAGTATGAAAAATTTTATAGTGCTCAAACCTCCTTAGAAGATTGTGACAATCATAAACCAAGGTAGATAAAGGGTGAGAGAGTAGCAAAGGTTTCTCAAGAAAATTGATGATTGTCATAGAATCAGATTCCATAATAAGTGTCTCAAACTGCAACTCCTTAGCAAGCTTCAAACCTGTCGAGTAGCCCATAGCTCAGCAACTATATTACTCGTATAACCAATACCCACTGAACCCCATAATCCAACCACCGGCAATGTTCCACAACAGACCACCAATACTTGTTGAACCCGGATTACCTTTTGCAGCACCATCAATATTCAATTTCAGCCACCCATCCGAAGGCAGATGCCAAGAGACTAAACGAATTAATGTGGGGCATTGATCAACTACTTCGGGGAGGAAAGCAGAGATGAGGTTATTAGCAAGAGTTTTAGCTTGTTGTTGAACATTCAAAAAAGAATAATTCACCCCTTCAAAAAGAACACAATTCCTTGTTGTCCAAAGACACCATATTGATGCCAAGAAGAACAAATTCCATTCAATGGAGATTCCTTAACTTGAATAGTAAGATGCATTGGACCTTATCCACTCTTGAAAATCCATAGAAAGAAAATGATGTTTGTGTTGTGGAGGAAGAATAGAAGTCCAATAATCTGATGCAATCCCACAACATCTAAATATATGAGAAATTATTTCAGGTCCATTGGAGCAGTGCACACAAATTGGAGAATTTGTCATGACGTTGCTATCGCAATTCATTTGTAAAAAGTTTGTTATGAATGATCAACCATAAAAAAGTCTCGAGTTTAGTAAAACATTGTAATTGCCAAATCCAACACCAATTAGCAGTAGTGGTGTGAACAGTGGTGCTAATAAAAAACTAGTAAGCTAATTTAACTGTAAAAACTCCTTGAGAGCAGATTTGGACCAAATGAGTCTATCATCAAGATCACCACTAGAAATAGGAATCCCCTTGTTAAGATCAACAACAAAAACCGACAATTGTGGTTGGAAACTATCCACAGCCCACATTCCATTCTCATCTAAAAAATCTTGAACACGGAGAAAGGTATCAATAGGTGAAGGAGGCTCCAATAAGTCACATAGTGGACTTTCACCACCCATTTATCTGTCCAAAAAGAAACCAACTGTACCACCCCGTAATTTTAATTAAATATATGCGTTGACGTACACGTAGATTGAGATGTACAATACACATATTTTATACGTAGGAGTTAACTATACGCTTGATAATACACGTCTTTTATACGTAGGAGCCAAATATACGTGTGTATGTGTAGTAAAGAAGATGATACCTATGAGATTATCTTCTATGGGTGCTTACAAGTTAAACATTGGAGTTGATGGCTTAATTTATGGGGTTGGTTAATTAAATATGTGAATTGAATGTATAGAAGAAGAAAAAGAGAAATAAAGGAAGAAAAAAATAAAATAATAATTAATTACTGTTCATTTGCGGATACTGTTCACGGAATAGCACCTTGAACAATACTCATATGTAATAATAATAAAAAAATGACAAAAAAATCAAAACAACCGAAGTTGCTGGAAGGAGAGAAACAGAAGAGGAAGAAGCGAGAAGAAGGAGAAGAAGAAAAAGGGGAAACGCGGGATTCGCGTCAAATTCAGACTCGTGGTAAGTGATTTTCACTCTCTTTCTTCGTGAAATTACTATCTAAGCTAGATGTAATGATTCTAGCGGACTAATTTTAGCTATGGGAGCCGTTTTACGACGTTTTCAGAAATTGGGGTTTTGACCCAATGTGACTGAAAATCTGCTAGAAAGGTAGAAAAACACTCCTTAGATGGTAGAGACCCCGAATATGTGGTTAGATTCCATTTTATGAGTTTTGGAGACCGTTTGACAATTTTAATACAATTTACATGTTTCGAATGAATAGTGACAAATAGTACTATGAACAGCGATGTAAATAGTGAATAGTGAACAGTGAAGTAAATAGTGAACAGTGAAGTGAATAGCCTATAAACTGTGATGTGAACAGTGATGTGAACAGCGATTTGAAATCATAGAATTGTAAAGAACTGAATTCCGAACGTTTTGATGCTAAGATTGTGATTTTTGGATATGATTTGATAGTTTTAGTAACTAAGTATATGGTGTCGTGAAAATAGGATTTGGAAATCTATTTTCACTGTTCTTTCTTGTGGAAATATCTAGATTGACCACAGAAACGATATAGTAGTTTCTTCAACTGCTTATGAGTCCTAAATGGATTTATTATTCGTGATTTGAAGTGAGTTGAGAAATTAAAGATGTAAATAGATATGAATACATGAAATTGAATTATGGAGTGATTGTGACAGGTTAAATTAGTTTGATTTAACTTGGAGCTGGACTCGAAAGCGACGATGATTGGGTTTAAGTTGAAAGTGTTGTACTGTGAGTATAGTTTTCTTGATTTGGTTCTTGTATGGCATTGTACGCATATAAAATGTTTGATTGTATGCATGTTATATGTATATATAATGCATTGCGTTTTATGGATCATGCAAACTGATTTTAGCAATTGGAGTTTGCAATGATGCATTTCGTTAGGAATTAGGCCCGGATGAGGTTTTGCGAGTCCTCATTGTCAGTAGGTATGTACTAACAAGGGTTGCAATCCTTGAAATGACTGTGTATTGGGTAATGAGAGGCTGTGGCTACCTTGTAACGGCCATACAAGGGTTAGACTCGCTCTCTTGCCTTGCGGAGGAGGGAGATTGTGCATTGTGTTATTGAAAACTCATGCAATTTATGTTGTTGACATGTATAATATATTCGTTGAATGATGCATGTGTTGAATAAGTGTTTGAAATGATTTTAAATGTCATATTTCTCTAAATGTATATAATTGTCATATCAAGAACATTCACTGAGTTGTTGTTTGCTCACCCCATTTCCTCCAATATTTCAGGTATTGAGTCGAAGGGAAAAGGAAAAATCCGTGAGTGATAATCACGTGAGCCTTCGTCTGGTATGTGTATGTATGCTTGAAGGAAATAGGTTATATTTTTATTATTTTGATATGTATAATTATCACACATTATATCTATGTAGTATCATCTAGATGGGATGTGTGGGCATATATATAGCTTAATATATTGGATGATGAACTGAAAATTTGATGTGTGAATGAATAGAATGATTATTGGATTTGATTTGTGATATATTAGAAAAAAAATTCTGTAAATTTTGGGAAGGATTGTGAGACTACGGGAAGGCTGACAGTGTATTGTATACTGTATATGAGTATGTACAGTGTATAGTACACTGTGTCGGTCATGACGTCAGCTTCCGTCAGGGGCGTCGTGACACCAACCGACCATTACCCACTCTCCAAACTAAACCAATTTTGAGAAAATTTAAACCATGCATGATACCCTTCCAGGTGAAGGAAGTAATAACACAACTGGTACAATCTAAGAGATTTTGAGATTTAACATATTTTTCCTTCATAATAGAAATCCATAATCTTGAGCTATCTTGAAGAAGACACCACCCTAATTTGGCTAGAAGAGCAACATTGGAGGCTTTAATATATCGAATACCAAGACCACCTTTATGTTTTGGCTGACAAACTTGATCCCAATTAACTAGATGCACTTTCCTATGTGGGGGAAAGTCATTCCATAGAAAATTCCTATTAATTTGATCAAGCCTTTGACAAATAAACTGTGGACACCAAACACTTTGCATTGTGTAAACTGGGATAGCAGTAGGAACAATCTTAACCAAAGTAGCTCTTCCTGCAAGAGTTAGAGGGTTCGCCTTCCAACCCACTAATCTGCTCTGAAGTTTGTCGATGATGTACTGAAAAATTGTTTTGCTAGGCCTGGAATGAAGTAAAGGTATACCTAAATACTTACCCAAATCATTAGTAAGACCTATGGACCCTGTCACATTGATTCTACGAGCCTCACTACAACTAACATTAGGAGAAATAAAGAATTTGGATTTCTGCAATCTAATTTTTCCTCCCAGGCAGTTGAAATATTGTCGATTCCCAAGCCTCTCTTATTCACGGGTAGCTAAGCAGTTTTCCAATTAATCAAGTGCAGTACTCTTGTCAACCTCTTTCCATAAGAAAGCTTTCATTTTCTTCTCAATTGTTTTGGCAATACTCAATGGCACTTTGAAGAAGGATAAGTAGTAAGTAGGGATTGAAGCCAAAACAGTGTTAATCAAAGCAATTCTTCCTCTTTTTGAAAGAAAAGCATTCTTCCACCCATCAAATCTACGAGAGATTTTTGAAACAACAGGATCCCATAAATTTTTGCACAAGGGATTATCACCTAGTGGTATACCTAAATACTTCAATGGTCATTGACCAATAGAACATTCCATCTTTAAGGCAATCTTAGTCATCATGTTATGATCAACATTAATTCCATCCATTTGACATTTGATCATATTTACCTTAGGACTTGAGATTGAGTTGAAGCATTGAAGCACAAAAATAACATTATCATCATTTTTTTCAAATCCATTTAGGAAGAACAACATGTCATCGGTAAACTGGAGGTGAGAAACCTCAACTCTGTCTTTACCCACTCTGAAACCATGCACAAAAGAACAATGACAAGCTTTTTTCATCATTCTACTAAGGACAATCGCTACAATGGTAAAGAGAAAAGGAAAGAGAGGATCACCTTGTCAAACCCCCTCTCAGCTGCAAGTTTTTCAGTAGGTTTCCCATTCATAATAATGGAGTAAGTAACTATGCTAATACACACTCTAATCCATTTGCATCATCTGCCCTCGAAATTCCTTTTTTCCAACACAGTCAAGGAAACACCAATCAATTGAATTATATGCCTTGGCAAAATTGGCTTTGAAAACCACCCCTGGGATCTTCCTAGACAGATAGTCTTCCACTACCTCGTTAGCCACCAAGATTGCATGCAGGATTTGATGATCATGGACAAAAGCAAATTGGGATTCCTCAATTGTTTGACGGAGAAAAGTTCTAATTCTTAATGATAGCACCTTGGAGATAATTTTGTATAGGCGTGTGACTAGGCTGATTGGTCTGTAGTCTTTAGGATGCCAAGAGTCCCTCTTCTTTGGAATACGACATACATATGTCTCATTTGTTCGGATGTTGACACCTCGTTCTTGTAAAAATAATGCATAACTCTCATTATATCGTTTTTGAGGGTATCCCATGACTTTTGATAAAAAGCTAATGTGAAACCATCAGACCCCAGGGCTTTATCACCACAATAACTCACCACCGCCTGATGAACTTCTTCTTCTTCTTCAAATGGTTTTTCCAACCACCACGCAACACTGATGATGAATATTTGTATCGCAAGTGTACGATAGTCAAGTAATAATATATACCGGTGAATACTCGGTTATCATCCTCAAGGATTATCAACACTATCTTTTAATGCCCCAAATTATAATAACTCTAAGTTTTATCTAGATGATTAATATTTGATGAATTGAGTACTAAAAGTAAAATAAGCAACAATTAAAACTAAACGATGTAATTTGGATAGAAAATGGAGAAAATCAATGATTAAAAACTCTAGAGGATTAATATCACTATGTCTTCACTTATGATTTTCAAAATGTCATATAAATGATTAATTCATGGATTTATAAATCATGGATCTAATTCAATTAAACCCCTTTTCCAAGTGATAGTTCAATTATCTATGCTAAACATATAAATTCCCTTTTGCAAGTGATAAACCTGCAATGAATTAAATATGCATTAAGATTTGGGACCCATTTTTAGTGATCTCAAAGGGCATTGTAGGTTTTCCAACACGATACAATAACCCTAGGCTGCAATTTTCCCAATCCAATTCAATATCCTCTTTTCCAAGAGATAGATATCATGTCTATGATCATCCAAAATGTGGCCAGCAATTTGAAAGCATTAAGAGTTGGATATTGCAAATAAACCCAAATAATAAATCAAAAACATGTAAAGAATAATCAAACCATAAGATTCAACATATATCAATTAAACCTCTAGATTAGAACTTAGCTCATATTCATATTCAAAATTACATGATAGAAAAGATGGAAAACAAAGGAAGACAACATTGCAAAAAATAAGAAATGTAAAATGAAAGATTAAAACCCCCTGACAATGGAGATCTTGTTCGTCTTCTTCCTTGAACTTCTTTATTGCTTGCAACCGAAGATTCATCCTCTTCTCTCTTGCCTCCCTTTCTAAAACCTAAACCTAATTCTAATATATTTTAATTGTATCTAATGGTTTCTCATGCGTAAAACAAACCCCAAATGGAGCTGATATACAAAAGGGAGTCAAAAGACCAAAATGGGCAACGATTCCCACACAAAAACAAAATTAACTTGAACTATGAACAGTAAAGGCACCTTGCGGCGCCCAGTTTGTGAAAAATGCCTTCTTCTGGGTTTCCATAACGGCGCCGCGACGCCCAGATCGTCAAAATCACGAAGTTTTCATTTCTTCTTGGTTTTAAGTCCTTTTCTTTGATACTTCTTGTACTTGTTCTTGGCCTTATTTTGGCTTCAATTGCACCACCTTAAGCTCTTTATTCACCTATAAGACAAAGAAAAAACAACTGTAAGTAATCTATATTAATCAAATGACAAAAATCTATATGCAAGTATGTATTAACATGTAAAGTATAAAAATATTAATATGAAAGTGATGCAAATGACTTTAGGAAAAATACTTAAAAATCAAGATTATTTTCGTAAGCTAGCCTAATGCATTTTATTCATGAAAATATCTAGAACTATCTTCTAAAATTCATAAAAACAGCTAAATGCACCTAAAAACCTATGAAATTAATATTAAAACTAACAACTAAAACTCAACTTATCAAATTCTACGAAACTTAGACTTTGATTGTCCCGAGCAAAGAGAAAAATGAAAGTTAGACAACAAAACTCTTCACATCTTCCAAAATGAACAAAGGTTTGATTTGCAAAGATTTGATTCACATGATCCCAAAGTCAACACACACCTCTCACAACATAACAAAAGGAAAACTTCGAAAGTTTAAACTTGTTTGTCTAGAATTTCAACCTACAAAATAATGTCTTCTTTTCTATCCTTATTGACAACCAAGCATAAAAATCATTCACATGACCACTTATAAATCATATAGATCAATGCAAGCAAGATAGAAATATGATCTCATAAGACAAAACATGAACTTCATATGCTTGTTTTTCACACTTCTCTCCACTAATATAGGTCTCACACCAATTAAGATCAGTAGGACTTAAATAAGCTTGTAACGTAAGGCCAAAGGTAAGGGTATGACAACATGAATAAAATGAAGTTCAATACACCCAAAACCTCTTTGATACATAATATTCTTACACATTCATTGCCTTACAAAACGAATCAAACCCAACACATTATCAAAACAGGATTTTTCAACAATTTTCATCCACATTACTCCCAACATGCCCCCAAACTAATTCATTTCACTCATTGATGAAGAAACATGTTTTCTTTTCTCATTCTTTCATTCTTCATATTTTTCTTCTTTTTAACACATTTTGAACCTTTTTGAATCTTTTCTCATCACCTTCACATAACAATTTCATTCCATAGCATATTTATACAAAATTTCTCATGAAAAATAACCCAACCCATTACAATTCACATTCATTCAAAAAGTTAAGGGTGCAAGGGTTAAAAATAGAGGAAAATCAATCAAGGGTATTGGCTAATCATTTTAGGTGACAAAGAATAACTAATAAAGCTCAAATAGGGTGACTAGGGGTAATTCAACATGAAGGTGGGCTTATTGGCTCAATCTTTTCAAACATGGCCTAAATCATATCTCTCATGGTGTGATTCCTAGAATCTCGCCTCAAGAAGTCATAAAAAAAAGTTCTAGAGTTCAGTTTAAAAATGAGATCTAAAGGTACTTAACTTGCATAATCTCAATGTTGGCCTAGATATGTCCAAGAGGGGGGTGAATTGGACACTTACCAGATTTTAACCTTTCTTAATAATGTGCGGATTAATTAAAGCAGATTAAACAAAGTATAGCAAACAGATACAGTAAATGTAAATGAGACAATGAAATCAGGATTTAGAGTGGTTTTGGCCTCGCTTACATCCACTACCTAACATTCTCAGTTAGGATTTCTTCAAACTCCACTATGGACCTTCTTATGGGTGAAGATCAAACCGGTACACTTTCTCAACTTACGGGTGTGTGAACTACCATTTCTCAACTTACGGGTGTGAGAAGACCATTTCTCAACTTACGAGTGTGAGAGGACCGTTACAACTTTGAGTAACACTTGCTCTTGCCCAGTGACTAACCAGTCACTACAAAAGGAATACAATATGAGATATGATTCCCTTTACTTAGAATCAAAGTGATACTTACAAAGCTTTGGATTGAACCTTCTGTAATCACGGATTGAACCTTCTGTATGATGAAGTTTATGCAAAATACAGGTTCAAAGAGCTTTTGTCTTCTTCAATGGATGGCCAAAATAATAAAGATGAAGTTCAATCAATCCAGAAGACTTGAAGTTTTTCTTTCAAAAGATCGTAAGATCAAGCACAAGTGAAAGACAACTAACTTTCAAAAAGTGTTTTGGCGCAAGTGAAAACTATTAATACGTTTGGAATGAATATCAGTTTTCGTGTATAAATCGTTGTTTTTCTGCTCTAAGGCAGTACGTATATATAGGAATAACATAAGCGCAATAGACTTGATGATTTTGGCACTCTAGTTTATTTCAAATACAACGTATACTTTCTTTCCAAAAATGGATTGATTCAGCTCAATGCATATTACGGCGATAGGACCTGAATCATCTGATCCTTTCAAGAAAATAGAATGTTCTGAAATGCTTTTTGAACGTCATAAAGTTCTAAAAACGTTGTTGTACGATTCTAAAAAGTTCTAAAAAGTATTTGTATAGTTCTGAATTAGCGTCCCGACGCTTAATATCAACTTTGTCATTTTGTTCCTTGAGGGCGCTCATGAAGCATTAGCGTTCTGCTGAACAATGAAGTGAGGGCACTACTAAATCGTAAGTGTCCTGAATTACTTTGACAATTACATGAATCAAATCATGAGGGCGCTACTTCGACAATTAGCATCGTGCTTTATTTTTTAAAAGCATAAACGAATAAGGGCGCTACTCACAAGTAAGCATCCTTCCTGACATTTGAAAACTATTTTAAAAATATGATAAAATACGCTGAAAGAAAGTAAGCGTTCTGAAAGTTATTAAGTTGATTCTAACGATGAGGGCGCTCCCATACAAGTAGTGTCCTGATAGTTTATTTAACTTATAACTATCAGCGTCCTTAAAGATAGAAATCAATTAAAATTAAGAGAACTTCTAGCGAGCTGAAACTAAGTCAGTATCCTGACACTTTCAAAGGTTGACTAAAGGAAGGTTGCTTCTTACAAGTAAGCATCCTCATGAATCAGTTGAATTCAACCTTGAGCGTCCTGACTCATCAAGTCTATGAGGGCGCTGCTAAAACATTAGCGTCCTGAAAGACTCTATAAAAACAATTTTTGATTTCTCGATTAAAGCTCGATAAGGCATGATATTTTCAAATTAAATCAAATATGCAAATGATTGAAAATCAATTCTATTAAAACATGCAGTCATGCATATTGCTGAATCAAATGACATAGAAGGTTCTATAACCTATCATAATCTAATCATACTACCGAACATCTTCAAATGATCATGGTCTTCAAGTAGATCTTTAATACGTCCGCCCTGCATCATTGATTTTTTTGAAACCTTCAAGTAAGATTAGATATGCCATTTATGCAATAATATCATAAACAGAATGTGGTTTGTAATCATCAAAATATCTTTCATATTAGGGACATAATCTCATGAGGGACATGAGGATAATTGGTTCAACAATCTCCCCCGTTTTGATGATTTCAATCACATTACTATAAGCTTTGAAGCAAGCTAATAAAATGATGTGATTATGCATGAGATGCAATACTTAATGATCCTTGTTCCATATGATATGAGTGTATTTCCAAGTAATGTCTGAAAACTCCACTAAGACTCCCCCTTGGTGTTAATCTCCCCCTGAATATATGATGCTTCAATGATATTACTTCTTCCCCTTTTGAAATATCAAAAAGAGTAAAGTATCATGAAATATGTCTCCCCCTATATAGAGGTAAGCATCACAGATCAGTTTCAGAGAACATGCTAAGCTCTCTTCGAATGTGAACAAACTGGATCTTTTGGTAAGGCGTTAGTAAATATGTTAGCCAATTGCTCTTTGGTGCTAATGTGAGACAATATAACTTCTCCATTTGGCACATGATCCCGTAAAAAGTGATGTCTTATTTGAATATGTTTAGTTTGAGAGTGCAATACAAGAATTTTAAATATGTTAATAGTACTAGTATTGTCACACAAAATCTCAGCACATTGAATAAGTATTTGATAGTCCTGAAGTTGTTGTTTCATATAGAACCTGAGAACAACAACTTCCAGCTGTAACATATTCTGCTTCAACTGTGGATAATGTCACGGAGTGTTGCTTCTTGCAAAACCAAGAAAATAAAAAATCTTCAAGAAAGTGACAAAATCCGGAGGTACTTTTTCTTTCGGTTAGACTACCGGCATAGTCAGAGTTTACATAACTTCTCAGATCAAATGTAGTACCTTTGGAATACCAAATTCCTAAGTGTGTTGTGCCATTAATGTATCTGAATATTCGTTTGACACACTTTAAATGAGATTCTTTAGGTTTGGATTGAAATCTTGCACAAAGACAGACACTGAACATAGTGTCAGGTCGACTTGCAATTAAGTACAACAAACTTCAAATCATACTTCTATAAATTTTGAATCAATTGATTTACATTTTTCATCCTTATCTAATTTGATTGCAGAGGTACAGGGAATATCAATAGATTTCAAATTATGCATTTGAAACTTTTTAACCATTTCCTTAACATACTTTGATTGACTTATGAATGTGCCTTTCGACATTTGTTTAATTTGCAAGCTAAGAAAGTATGTGAGTTCTCCCGTCATACTCATCTCAAATTCCTTCTGCATTAATTTTGAAAACTCATCACACAATTCTTTGTTTGATGAACCAAAAATGATATCGTCCACATATATTTGAACAATAAGCATATTATCATTATGGTGTTTGACAAACAAAGTTGGATCAAGTTTTCCCTTTTGAAACTTATGATTTAAAAGAAATGAACTCAGTCGATCATACCAAGCTCTTGGAGCTTGTCTTAATCCGTATAAGGCTTTGTGGAGTTTGAACACATATTTTGGGTCTTGAGCATCCTCAAACCTTGGAGGTTGTTCCACATATACCTCTTCATTGATGTATCCATTTAGAAAAACACTCTTTACATCCATTTGGTATAAGGGAAAATCCTTGTAACAAGCATAGGTAAGTAGCATCCTTATTGCCTCTAATCTTGCAACTGGGGCAAAAGCTTCTTCGAAGTCTATGCCTTCTTCTGGGTTGTACCCTTGTGTAACCAATCTAGCCTTATTTCAGACAATGATACCGTGTTTATTGTTTTTGTTTCTAAAAATCCATTTAGTTCCAATAACAGATTGATGAAAAGGTCTAGGAACTAATTCTCATACTTTGTTTCACACGAAGTGTCCTAGTTCTTCATGCATAGCAAGAATCCAATTTTCATCTTTCAGTGCATCTTCCACTTTAATTGGTTCAAACTGTGATACAAAAGCAACAAGCTCTTGATCTCTTTGTATTAAAACTCTAGTGGATACACCCTTCCGTGGATCTTTTAAGATTTGATTTTGGGAAAGACCTTGAAGCAGCCTAGAGTTTTTAGAATATTCTAAAGTTGTTTCAGGTTCAAGATCTATAACCTTGGTTGAATTGGGTTCATCATCATCAATATTTAATTGTTGAAGTTCGTCTTCAAGACTTTTCTTATTTTCACTATCATCAAAATTTAAGTGAATTGATTCTTCTACAGTTTGATTAGATTTATTGAAGACTCTATAGGCTCTATTGTGAGAAGAATATCTTAAGAATATTCTTATGTCAAATTTAGGTTCAAACTTATCTAGATTGTCTTTATCAGAATAAAACATTTACATCCGAAAACTCAGAAGTAACTAATGTTGGGTGTTCTACCCTTCCATAGTTCATAACGAGTTTTATTCAAATATTTTTTGA
The DNA here is from genome assembly GCA_035771175.1 of Paratinospora sagittata. NCBI lineage: Eukaryota > Viridiplantae > Streptophyta > Magnoliopsida > Ranunculales > Menispermaceae > Paratinospora > Paratinospora sagittata. Next base: position 26,215,037 of record CM069595.1, read on the forward strand.
TTAGAACTCAGTTCATTACATAGCAGGCAGTGTTAATAGCTTCACCCAAAAAATGATTTGTAGTGTTATACTCATTAAGCATTATTCTACACATTTCCTGCAGAGTTCTATTCTTTCTTTCAACTACACCATTTTGTTATGGTGTCCTAGGGGCTGATAGATGGTGAGTGTAACCTTGATTATTACAAAATTCTTCAAGATTTTTATTGACAAATTCACCATCTCTATCACTCCTAATTATGTTGATTTTATAACCCATTTCATTTTTTACTCTTTTACAAAATTTTATAAATGTTTCACATGCATCAGATTTATGAGCTAATAGAAATACCCATATGCATCGAGCAAAGTCGTCAACAATCACAAAAACATATGATTTGCCACCTAAGCTTTGGGTTTTGGTTGGTCTGAAAAGATCCATATGAATCAGTTTGAGAGCTCTAGAGGTTGATTGATACCTCTAGCTCTTAAATGATGATCGAGTATGCTTACCAAGTTGGCATGGTTCACATACCTTCTCATTTGAGTAAGTTCCTTTTGGAATACCCTTGGCGAGATCATGTTTAACAATTCTAGATATGTTGTCCATATTAACATGAGCTAATCTCCTATGCTATAGTCATGCATCGTTACAAGAGATAGCACTTAAACATGTTACATTTTATTTCTTCATGTCATTAAAGTTTGTGCAATACACATTCTTAAGTCTAGATGCCATGAATGCAATAGTTTTATCTGCATGCTTGACAGTGCACCTATTTGCTTCAAAAGAAATGTCATAACCCTTGTCACATAATTGACTTATGCTCAAGAGATTATGCTTCAGCCCATTAACATAAAGTACATCAGATACGGATAGAAAATCGTTACTAATAATTTTGATCCCTTCAATGCCACCTTTGTTATCATCTCAAAAATTAACATTTCCTCATTTCTTCTTTTCTAGGCTTAGAAATTTAGATTTATCTCCAGTCATATGCCTTGAGCAGTCGTTGTCGAGATACCATATATCTTCATTTTTGTATATCTAGACAACATAAAATATTTTTGACTTTGGTACCCATGCAAGTTTGGGTCCTTGTGACGTCCGTACCTTAGGATGACATCACTTTGACTCGTAATGTACCCGTATATGTATGCAAAAACATATATGTATTTATATATGTATTTTGATGCTCAGTGCACGTAGGTTCGAGTGTCTTTGCATGATTTTAGGTCTTAGAGAGTGCGCATGAATTTTTGAAACCATCGGAGACCCGTTCGGCGTCGAAACATGTCGAAAACAATGTTTTGGATCCAGTGGAGCTCGCTCTATGGAGAAATAACTTTTTGTCACTGATTACATCAATATCTTGATCTCCTAGATACCTGGTCCTATTGAGCTGAAATTTTGTCATCTTATTCTTCTATGATAGATATTCATTATGAACGGTGAGGATCTTGATCAGAGTTATCTACTATGAGTTATAAGACTCCAAACATTGTTTCACGGATGCGGATCTACCTACGCAGTTTTGATCAAACGGTTGGATCTCACAATCCCATCGTTGGATTGAGCTAAACTTTTACCAGAATGTTGGTAACTGACTCATATAACCTTTATATGGTTAAGATGTTAATTTGGTGAGTATTTTGCAAGAAAATTGACTATCTAAGTGCAAGTATTGCAACAGGAAAACTGATTTTTAACAGTTTTTGACAACTTTTAGTTGTGGGCCCAAACACTTCTATATAAGCTATTAACACTATTTTTTTAGCTCATTTGCACATTTTGCACTTGAGAAAGAGGAGAGAAGTGCTGGAGGAGAGAAAAAAGAGGAAAAATTAGGGTTTGGTGGTTTCTTGCTCAAGAACACCTAAGGTTTACATTTTTCTTCCATTTCTTCCTTGAATATCTCTATTAGTTGCATGATAGCTTCATTTTGAGCATGAGGGTTTTATTTTAATGCATGCATTGTGATGAACCTTGGATGGGTGGAAAACCAAAGTTGGAGTTGAGTCTTGCATGTCACATATGTGTGATTGGAGAGTGTTAGGAGTACACTAATGGTGAAACCCCTAATTTCTAGCAAGAAATTGGAGGGGTTTAGTTCAAATGACCTATACTTAGTTTATGACCTTAGACTTTTTCAAAATCTTTGCATGTCAACTATGTTGACCTAGTGGCCATTGTGGATGATTCCATGTTGCAAGATCAGTAAAATTCATGGCTAAACATGGTGGCCTAATGTAAAATTGGCAATATGGCCTATGTATGAAAATTTTTAGATTTTGGGCTTTTGATGCTCTTGATATAAAATCTGAAAAATTATGCAATGTAGGTCTAATTGGGCGTGATTAGGGTTGTTTGATGATTGAATTCAGTGGGTTCTCATGCTGGACACCCTATGGTAGACTAATTTTGACATAGGCTAAGTAATTAGGCAATTTCCATGTGCCTTGGCAATTTTACATGTGATTTGGGGATTTTTGCCCAAATTGGGGCTTTTCGCCCAAATCAAGTCAATTGATAAAATTGAATTGGGGATTGTTTAATTGGACCCAAATTGAGTAGAATCATGGGTTTAGAATGTTTGAACCTATGTTAAATTGGTATGACTTAAGTCATTTTGACTTTATGTTTTTTAATTCGGGATTTTGACCAAGACTTAGTCAATTGATGAAATTGACTTGATGTATAGTCTAATTGACCCTAATTATAATTGAATGTCATGTATATTAGTGGTTGGATTGTGGGATCAACCCACTACATTCAATTTGAGTCAATCTTGGTTTATTTGAGTTAAATGATCAAATTGGGCAATATGAAATTTGGCTCAAGGAGGGTAACCAATCTCGAATCTAATTGAATTTTGATTGGGTTTGAACATGGGGTTCTCGATCAATTACAAGACCTTGAAAAATAACATGGGTGTTGTAGCTCACACCTCACCCTTTTCTTTCAAGATCTGATATCAAGGATAAAGGGAAGGCTTGACTGCGGAGCGTCCCTTGATTTTGATTGATATAGATGTTGTACATTTATTTTTGTATTTGATATTATGTACATAATAACACCTAGTATTTGTATATTTAACATAGAAATGGGATGTGTTGGGTTGTATTATTTTATGAACTTATGGAATTTTATTTTTGGTAAATTTGGAGATGTAATATGTTTATTAAATCCTTGATCATGTTTAGATGGACGTTAACTAGGTTTCTGTATTATTGGGATTTGTAATTTATATTAGGCTGACGGGACGCCGAGTGTAACGATGGAGGGTATACTCGGGGGTTCTGTGCCGGTCATGACGTCACGATTTGTGGGTCGTGATAGTCCATGCATGTTAGCATCAGTAAAATTAGATTTCTCGATCCATGCATATTTCTTTTTCTTTCTACTTAAGACATTTCATCTAAGTGTAGTATGACCTTTCCTATGACATTTGTGGCATGTTGGTCTGTTGGTCAATAAGGTATTGTATTCCTTTTGTTTTGACCCATGTGTATAACCTAGGCCAAGTTTGTCGAATGCACATTTTTGTGATCCTAACATCATGTCAAATAAGTTTTGACCATTTGTGAATTTAATCACGGTGTAATTCAGGTCTTTATTTTCTTTTCCAAGAGTTTCATTTTCATTTTTCATTTTTCCAACAACTTTCTTAAGTTGTTCATTATCTAGAGACAGTCCGTCTAGCTATTCTTGTTGGAATTTTATTTCCTCAAGAGCATCTTCAAGACTGTGCTTGAGCTTTTCATTCTTTCTGGTCTCGTTACTAAGTTTTGTTTTAAGCTCCTGAATATGAGTATAGAGCTCATTAAGTTCGTCAATGGGTTCAGATTTTACCTCTGTGCTTTCCATTAAACATAATGTAGCAGTGTGATCTAAATTCGCTTCATCTTCGCTTGAGCTAGAATATTCCCATGTAGCTTTGAGAACTTTTTTGTCTTTTCTATACGAGCTGGTGTTCTTCTTATATTTGATGGGACATTCACTCTTTACATGACCTGGTTTGTTACAACCGTAACATATTAACTCTACAGGTTTAGACTCGGGTTTCTTTCCTTTGTGAAACCTTGAGTAAGAGTTGTTCTTACTCTTTCTCTTAAGTAACTTGTTGAACTTTCTAGATAACATAGCCATGTCATCTTCTGAGTCTAAATCATCTTCAGAATCAGTTTCAACATTGAGGGAAATAGATTTCTTTTCTTTTTCCTCAACCTTGACCGGGCACATCGTATCTTTTATCTTCAATTTATAGACCATTAATGAACCACATAGTTAATCAAAAGTGTATCCAGCCAGATTTTTGGCTTCTTCAATGGTTGTGGCCTTGGGTTCCCATGCTCTGGGTTGGCCTCTTTGAAACCTTCTAACAGTTTCTTCTTGGTCATTGGTTTTTACTAAGTTCTTCATCTCATTGATGTTTGTTGTAAACCGAGCAATAGCCTCAGCTATTGAATCAATTTCTTTCATCCTATAGGTCTCATATTTTTCAACCAACAGTTGGAGCTTTGCCTTTTTTACTTGCAAAGTTCCTTTGTGGGTGACCTCTAACTTGTTCCAAATTTTCTTAGCGGATTCACACGTACTAACTCTATTAAACTCTTCTACGGATAAACTGCAAAACAAAATGTTTATAGCTTGGTTATTTAATAGCTCTCTTTTCTTTTCCTTGGTACTCCATTCATCTAGTTTCTTCAGGACAGTAACACCATCTACTATTTTAGTAAGTGTTGGACAACCGTTTGTCACAACATCCCACATTTCTAAGTCTTGGGCTTCTAGGTAGTACCTAATCTTTGTTTTCTAGTATGAATAGTTTTCTCCCTTGAACAGTGGTGGTTGGTTGGTGAAGTTTCCTTCACCTGAGAGATAAGTACTTATTTCATTTTGTCCTGCCATACTTAATCAAAGATGGTTAGATACTTTGACAGTTAACCTGCTCTGATACCAATTGTTGGCCCAGATATGTCCAAGAGGGGGGTGAATTTGACACTTGGCAGATTTTAATCTTTTTTAATAATGTGCAGATTAATGAAAGCATATTAAACAGAGTATAACAAATAGATACAGTAAATGTAAATGAGACAATGTAATCAAGATTTATAGTGGTTCGCCCTTGCCTACATCTGCTACCTAACCTCCTCAGTTATGATTTGTTCAAACTCCACTATGGACCTTCTTACGGGTGAAGATCAAACCGGTACACTTTCTCAACTTACGGGTGTGAGAATTACCATTTTTCAGCTTACAGGTGTGAGAAGACCGTTTCTCAACTTACGAGTGTGAGAAGATCGTTTCTCAACTTTCGAGTTTGAGGGGACCGTTACAACTTTGAGCAACACTTGTTCTTACCCAGTGACTAACTAGTCACTGCAAACTGAATACAAGATGAGATATGATTCCCTTTACTTAGAATCAAAGTGATACTAACAAAGCTTTGGATTGAATCTTCTATTACCACAGATTCAACAAAATATGTATGATGCAGTTTGGCTGAAAAATTAGTTCAAAGAGTTTTTGTCTTCTGCAATCGATTTTGAAAATGATGAAGATGAAATCAATCAATCCAGAAGACTTGATGTTTTTCTTTCAAAATGATTGCAAGTTCAAGCACAGTTGAAAGAAGACTAACTTTCGAAAAGTTATTTGCACAAGTGAGAGCTGTTAATACGTTTTTGAATGAATATCAGTTTTCAAATTGATTCCACTTTTTCTGCCCTAAGGCAACACATATATATATAGAAATAACATAAACGCAATGGACTTGGTGAATTTGGCGCTCTAGGTTATTTCAAATACAATGTCTACATTCTTTTCTGAAATGGACCGATTCAGCTCTTTGTACATTACAACAATAGCACCTGAATCATTTGATTATTCACGAAAAAAAAAATATTCTGACAAAGTATTAGAACGTTCAAAAAGTTTTGAAAAGTTTTTGTACGGTTCTGAAACGTTCTGAAAAGTTTTCGTACGGTTATGAAAAAGCTAACAGAAATAGTGTCAGTGTCAGAATAGTAGCATTCTTGAATTAGCATCCTGACGCTTAATATCAACTTTGTCGTTTTGTTCCTTGAGGGCGTTCATGAAGCATAAGCGTCCTGCTAAACAGTGAAGTGAGGGCACTACTAAATCGTAAGCGTCTTGACTTACTTTGACGATTAAACGACTCAAATCATGAGTGCGCTACTTCGACAGTTAGTGTCCTATTTTTTTTCTAAAAGCATATACGCACAAGGGAACTACTCACAAGTAAGTGTTTTGACATTTGAAAACTATTTTAAAAACACGATTAAGTAAGCTGAAGGACAGTAAGCGCCCTGCAAGTTATTAAGTTGATTTTAAGGATGAGGGCGCCCCATACAAGTAGCGTCCTGATAGTTTATTCAACTTATAACTATCAGCGTCCTTGAAGATAGAAATCAATTAAAAACTAAGAGAACTTCCAGCGAGCTGAAACTAAGTTAGCGTCCTGACACTTTCAAAAGATGACTAAAGGAGGTCGTTTCTTACAAGTAAGCGTCCTTATGAATCAGTTCAATTCAACCTCGAGCGTCCTAATATTTTATCAACATTCTGACTCATCAAGTCCAAGAGGGCACTGCTAAAACATTAGCATCCTGAAAGACTCTATAAAAACGATTTTTGATTTGTTGATTAAAGCTCGATAAGGCATAATATTTTCTGATTAAATTAAATATGTAAACGATTGAAAATCAATTCGATTAAAACATGCAGTCAAGCATATTGTTGAGTCAAATGGCATAAAAGGTTCTACAACCTATCATAATATGATCATACTACCGAACATCTTCAAATGATCATGGTCTTCAAGTAGATATTTAATTCGTCTGTCATGCATCATTGATTCTTTTGAAACCTTCAAGTAAGATTAGATACGCCATGTATGCAATAATATCATAAACAGAATGTGGTTTCTAATCATCAAAATATCTTTCATATTGGGGACATATTCTCGTGAGGGACATGATGATAATTGGTTCAACACTCAATTTAAACAAACAAGTAGAACTCATGATCCTAATTTCGTGCTCAAAAGTCAATGAGAATGTCCAATAAACATGACAAGATAGATCAAGCACACAGACTTGAGAGTACTTTCTAATTTTTCAAAAGTCATGTTTAGAAATGAGTGTTAATCCTATCATAGATCATCCATACAAAATCAAATCAAATCAAAGCTCATAAAGGAATATAGATTTATTCAATGGTCTAGACTCATCAAAAACAAAAAATTTCTCACTAAGATGAAGAATTCAAACTCTCCCTTAAACTTAAAGTCGGCATTGTCCTCGATGCAAAAATATCCATAAAGCAAGATAAAAAGATAAGCTTAACAAAACTCCCCTAGCCCCAAAGGATAGACGCCTCCAAGTTGATTCTCTTGTATTTGGCAACTCCGAGGACCCCCAAACTTGAATTAAAACCTGGAAAGGGACAAAAAGAAATGTCATTAATGGAAAAACAAAAATTCAAAATCTATACTACAATGACTAAAAATAAAACAAAACATAAAAACTAAAAAACGATTGGGTTGCCTCCCAACAAGCGCTTCTTTTTAGTTTTTAGCTAGACTTTCTCTTTTCTTGCTCAGGATGGTTGATGACAGGGTAACTTTTGTTGGCCCAGCTATGTCCAAGAAGGGAGGGGGGTAGTGAATTGAACACTTGCTCTTACCCAATGACTAACTAGTCACTGCAAATTTAATACAAGATGAGATATGATTCCCTTTACTTAGAATCAAAGTGATACTTACAAAGCTTTGGATTAAACTTTCTGTAATCACATATTCAACAAAATATGTATGATGAAGTTTATGCTAAAAATTGGTTCAAAGAGCTTTTGTCTTCTTCAATGGATTGTCAAAATAATAAAGATGAAGTTCAATCAATCTAGAAGACTTGAAGTCTTTCTTTCAAAAGATTGTAAGATTAAGCATAAGTGAAAGACCACTAACTTTCGAAAAATGTTTTGAAGCAAGTGAAAATTGTTAATACGTTTGGAATGACTATCAGTTTTCGTGTATAAATCGTTGTTTTTCTGCTCTAAGGCAGTACGTATTTATAGGAATAGCATAAGCGCAATGGACTTGATGATTTTGGCACTCTAGGTTATTTCAAATACAACGTATACTTTCTTTCCATAAATGGATCAATTCAGCTCAATGCAAATTACGATGATAGCACCTCAATCATCTTATCCTTGCATGAAAATAGAATGTTCTAAAATGCTTTTAGAACATTCAAAAAATTCTGAAAAAGTTATTGTACGATTCTGAAAAGATCTGAAAAGTATTCGTACGGTTCTGAAGAAAGTAACAAAAATGGTGCTCTTTTTAGAAGAGTAACATTTGTTGAATTAGCGTCCTTATCAACTTTTGTCATTTTGTTCCTTGAGGGCGCTCAAGGAGCATAAGCGTCCTGCTGAACATTGAAGTGAGGGCGTTACTAAGTCGTAAGCATCCCTACTTACTTTGACGATTTAAAAGACTCAAAACATGAGGGCTCTACTTCGCAGTTAGCGTCTTGACATTCTCAAAGGTTGATAAAAGAAAGGTCGCCACTTACAAGTAAACGTCCTTATTAATCAGTTTAATTCAACCTTGGGCGTCATAATATTTTATCAGCGTACTGACTCATTAAGTACAGGAGAGTGCTACTAAAACATTAGTGTCCTAAAAGACTTTATAAAAATGATTTTTGATTTCTCTATTAAAGTTTGATAAAACATAATGTAACCGGATTAAATTGAATATGCAAACGATCGATTAAAACATGAAGGCATACATATTGCTGAATCATATGACATAGAAGGTCCTACAACCTATCATAATCTAATCATACAACCGAACATCTTCAAATGATCACGGTCTTCAAGAAGATCTTTAATTACGTTCACCAGGCATCATTGATTATTTGAAACCTTCAAGTAAGATTAGATATGTCATATGTGCAGTAATATCATAGACAGAATGTGGTTTGTAAACATCAAAATATCTTTCATATTAGGGACATATTCTCGTAAGGGATGTGAGGATAATTGGTTCAACAGCTTCTCCTTGCTTGGATCAACTGCTTCATAGTAGTTCTTCACCCTTCGTCCGTTCACTTGAAACAAACGTCCCCCTTCTTGGCTTTGTAACTCTACCGCTCCATATGGGAAAACTTTTGTGACAATAAATGGCCCGGGCCACCTAGATTTAAACTTTCATAAAAAAAAGCCTTAGTCTTGAATTGTAGAAGAGGACTTGTTGCCCCAGAAGAAACTCTTTCTTCAAGATATGCTTGTCATGCCAACCCTTGGTTCTCTCTTTGTAGATTTTAGCATTCTCAAAGGCATCTTGTCTAAACTCTTCCATGCCATTGACTTGAAGCAGCCTTTGCTCTCCACAAACCTTCATATCAAAATTCAATTTCCTTAGTGCCCAATAAACTCGATGCTCCAACTCACATGGTACATGACAAGACTTGCCAAAGACAAGTCTATACAGAGAAATTCCAATAGGTGTTTTGTAGGCAGTGTGGTATGCCCATAAAACATCATCAAGCTTCACTGCCCAATCTTTCCTATTAGTGCTCACAGTCTTCTCTAAAATTCTTTTCACTTCCCGGTTTGAGACCTCGGCTTGCCCATTAGACTGTGGATGATAGGTCAAAGAAACTTTATACTTCACTCCATATTTGGAAAGTAGAGCCTTGAAAAGCTTGTTGTAAAAGTGAGAACCTTCATCACTTATGATGGCTCTTGGAGTACCAAATCTTGTGAAAATATTCTTCTGAAGGGATTTCAATACAACCCGGGCATCATTTGTCATAGTTGCAATGGCTTCAACCCACTTTGACACATGATCAACTACCAACAAAATATATAGCTTGCCATTTGAGGATGGGAATGGTCCCATGAAATCAATGCCCCACACATCAAATAATTCAACCTCAACAAAAGTCTTCATGGGCATCTCATCACGTTTGAAAATATTTCCTTATCTTTGGCATCTATCACATGAATTCACAAACACATAACTGTCCTTGAACGAGGTTGGCCAATAAAACCCACTTTGCAAGACTTTGTAAGCAGTTCTTTGGTGACCAAAATGATCACCATATGAGGAAGAGTGACAATCTCTGAGGATGGCTTGAACTTTACTTTCTGGCACAGATCTTCGAATTACTTGATCATTGCACCTCTTGTATAAGAATGGCTCTTCCCACATATAAAATCTAGCATCATGGAAGAACTTTTTCTTCTGAGCTGAGGAGATGTCTGGCAGTAAGATTCCACTAGCCACAAAATTGACCAAATTTGCATACCAAGGAAGTTTCTCACTCAGGGCATACAACTATTCATCGAGAAATGCTTCTTGAATAAGCCTCACATCATCTTTTGCTTGTGTTTGTAGCCTAGAAAGGTGATCAACTACCACATTCTCACTTCTTTTCTTACCCTTGATATCAAGATCAAACTCTTAAAGGAGGAGAATATTTCTTAGCAAAAAGATAACGAATGGCTGCATGATCTGTGTAACACCCCGATTTTCAAAACTTAATTTTTTTGTAAAATAATGGATATTTTAATTTTACCGAGAAAATCACTGAAAATCGAGATGTTAATCGTATCCGTCTATCCTAACCAATAACCATTATATAGGTAATAAAATTTGAAACACTATGAATTTATATTCTTCTAACCAACTTACTGGTTAAGATAAACAAATACCCTTTCATCTTCATACCAAGGACCACATAATTCCACTATACAAATTTCTATAGTGAATTATGGGAATACTTGCCCTTGTCCATCCATCATGGACACAATATTTTAAATACATCCATCAAATAAAATTCAAGTCAAAGTCATTCACACGTGAAATAAATCACAAGGTCTTTACTAACTGTAATAATGTTCAATGAATTTTGATTGTCAATACAATCCGTTCAAATAATAAACTTTAAAAAAAACGAATAAAAATATTCAGTCCTATCACCATAATACTAACAAATGAATTGATCCACCCCTACTACTCTGAACTACTGAACTATATCACGAACTTGCGATTTTATTCTCCTAAGCACCTGCATATGAAAAATAGGGGTGAGCTTGAAAGCCCAGTGGACTTTATCATGATATATATACAAGAACATTACAAACAAGTTTCACACATTAATCGTTGCAACATTAGATTGTTTGAGTCAAGAATTTTATCACGTTCTAAATCACGTACCTTTAGAAAATCAAACTCAGGGTGGCACTACCCAAAAATTAGAACTCGTTGACGATATTCATCATGAATAACTGCCCCAAAATAAACATTGGCGATATTCCTTAGAATAACTGCCCCATAATAATCAATGACGATATTCCTTAAAATAACTGCCTCATATATGTGATTCTTATCTTAATCGTGTTCCTTAGTGATGTTACGCCATACGTACGGTATAAGTACGATATTAAGTGCATTCATAAAATATATTCAAACTCCACTACACATGGTATCATGTCACAAAGTCAATTATAATAGTATTCACGCATGAACTTTACTATGCCAATATTCCAAGTCATACGTTTCATTATCAGGCATTATAATTTATAAATAATTCAATTACCACATGAATTACATGCATCCAATTATCATTTGATCAGAAGAAAAATCATGTTGACACACATACATCATGGCTAGCAATCACAACATTGTATATATAAAGTCATGTACAATAGGCATGCATAAGCAATCTAATAATACTATAGACCTAATTAATTTAACATTCCTATCTATATATATCAAAATAAAATATTATGAAGGCCTAGAATCATCCCCACCTGAATCGCTAAATTCCAAATCACTTAAATTCCTAGTCACGTCTAGTGCTCAACCTGTACACGTATATTACGTTTGTTAATATAAATACTAATAAGAACGATTATGAGTGTAGAAATATATACATATATATGGTGGTGGGATGTTTAAACAAGTATATATATATATATATATATATATATATATATATAATAACGTATTATAATGCCTTGTGATATGATATAATGACGTGTATGGTATAACATAGTATAATACAATATGTGGTATATATATATAAGGTGTGGTGATGTGTGGAGCGTTTTGAAAATATGTGATATACAACATAATATATAATAGGTGTGCTGATGTGGGACGTTTAAAAATCAAAAGGGAATAGGGGAAATAAAGAAGAAGGGAGGCGTGGAAAGAGATGGCGCTAATGGTGGTGATATTAAGTTGCAGAGAGGTGGTGGTGCAAGGAGATTCACAACCTTGATACCAGTAACAAGAATTTGTTTGTCAGTAGCCTGTTCAACAAAAGCTGGGGCTTCTCGATGGATGGGAAAAAAGTGGTCAGTTTTAATATCTCCTTTCTCATCAATAGGCTCTCCAATAACATTCATGATTCAACCAAGGGTAGCCCTACCCACTGGAACAGTAATCAAAGAACCAATATTGAGAACCCTTTGACCACGTACGAGACCTTCTGTCCCATCCATAGCGATCGTCCTCACCATATTCTCTCCCAAATGTTGCGCGACCTCAAGCACCAATCGGATCTGATTATCAAGAACCTCAAGCGCAGTCAAGATCAGAGGCAATCCCTCATGGAATTGAACATCGACAACAACACCTATGACCTGACACACTTGTCCGATCGCTCTGGCACCAGTGAACTCATCAGTGATCTTCCCGCTCAGGCCGCCGCTCGTCGACGGTGCCAGGGCCGACGATGCCGGCGCAGTAGCTGCCGCCGATGTCGCGTAATCCGAGACGCGGTTGAGGATGAAACCCTTGGGAGAAGGTCGAGATACGTGAGTTCTAGGGTTGATGACCGAGGGTTTTTATGCGGAACGACATAAGGATGATCGGAGAAGAGATGATAAGACCTTCCGAGAGGCCATGGCTAGGGTTTGAGGAGACCAAAGCGGTTTCAGATGGAACTGAAATTAGGGTTTCTCAGTTGCTGCAGTCGCTGCAACTCTGAGGAATTAGAGAGAGAGAGATTTGGGTTTCCGGCGAGGCGCGATTGGGTTTCAGGGGTTTGAGGTTTCCGACGAACCGAAACAGAGAGAGAGAAGGAGCAAGAGAAATGGTTGCTTGTTGTTACGTTAATGGCGGTGAAAATAGGGAATAGCTATGGTGCGAAGAGAAAGAGAAAAGAGAAAAAAAAAGAAGAGGAGAGGTTGCTTACTGTGGGTATCGCTGCGGATTCTTGCCGTCCTTCGCGCGCAGTCACTAGTTCGTGAGAGAAGAACAAAAATCAGAGTTAATGTATGCATGATTGAGATTGATCGAGATAAACTCTAGAGTTAGTTTACTTGGAGATAAAATTGAATTTGAAGGAAATCTCACGTGGTGTTGGCACTCGAAATCCTTGCAAATTCAATTGGTTACTTGGAGATAAAATCAAATTTGAAGGAAATCTCTTGTGGTGTTGGCACTCGGAATCCTTGCAAATCCTATTGGAGAGTAATTAGGATTCTTTTGACTTTCTCCAATTTCATCAACGTGGTTAATCTTTTAAGGGTGGTAATTTGGCAGAAATTTGGCTGAGGCTCTTGGCTTCACCCAGTCCATTATTTCAGGGGATTACAATCTGTGTACACAATGACCTTAGAACTAACAGGATAAGGCCTGAACTTATCACAAGAAAACACCACTGCCAATAATTCTTTTTCTGTGGTGGTGTAATTTTTTTGGGCCCCATCCAAAGTTCTATTGGCATAGCATATGGCTCTAAAGATCTTATCTCTCATCTGACCCAATACAGCTCCAACTGCATAATCACTGGCATCACACAGTAACTCGAATGGCTTTGTCCAATTGGGCACCATCATGATGCGAGTTGAAATAGGTGCTTTCTTCTAGTGATGAAAAGCTCGTACACATGCTTCATCAAAGATAAATGGCACATCCTTCTCCAAGATATTACAAAGAGGCTTAGTCATCTTGGAGAAGTCCTTGATAAATCATCTGTAAAATCCAACATGTCCAACAAAGCTTCTTATACCCTTGACATTGGTTGGATGCATAAGTTTCTCAATTGCCACAATCTTAGCTTTGTATACCTCCAACCCTTTGGAAGAAACTTGATGTCCTAAAGCAATTCCTTCTTGTACCATAAAATGACACTTCTCCCAATTCAGTACAAGGTTCTTCTCCTCTCATCTTTGTAACACAAGTGAAAGATTCTTCAAACAATGACCAAAAGAAGACCCAAAAATAGAGAAGTCATCCATGAAGACCTCCATCACTTCCTCAATCAAGTGAACAAATATGGTCATCATGCATCTCTAAAAAGTTGTTGGAGCATTGCACAACCCAAAAGACATCCTCCTAAAGGCAAAAGTGTCATAAGGACATGTGAATGTAGTCTTCTCCCGGTCCTCTGGAGCAATGACAATTTGATTATACCCAGAATATCCATCAAGGAAACAATAGTACTCAAACCCTGCCAAACGGTCCAGCATCTGATCAATGAAGGGCAATGAAAAATGATCTTTTCTAGTGGCCTTATTTAACTTTATGTAATCAATGCACACCCTCTAACCAGTAACTGCTGTGAGGAGATCATTTCATCTTTTTCATTCTTGATCACTATGATACCTCATTTCTTAGGTACAACGTGTATAGGGCTTGCCCATGATGAATAAGACATGGCATAAATGATGCCTGCCTTGAGCCATTTCAAAATCTCAGCCTTTACCACTTCTTTCATTGCAAGATTCAACCTCATCTGATGTTCCACTATGGGTATGTATGAGTTCTCCATGAGTATCTTATGTATGCAAATAGATGGATTGATCCCCTTTATGTCTGCAATTGCCCACCCAATGGAGGATTTGTGCTCCCTTAGGATCCTCAACAACTTTTCCTATTGATTTTAGACAAGGTGGATGAAATGATCACTGGAAATGTATCATCCTTGCCCAAAAAGGCATAGCTGAGATGATCTGGAAGAGGCTTCAACTCTGACATAGAGGGTTTAATAAAAGATGAAGATGCAACACTGATATCTTCAACCTTAGCTTGAGAAGATTGAACTGTTTGTGTATCCAAAGCCATTATGATCTGCTCTTCTTCAACACCATCATTTGTCCCATCAACTAATGAATGCACCAAACATCTCTCTAAGGGGTCTACTGGTGATGTCTCCATTCTTACCTCTTGAATACATCTCTTAACAATGTCCACTCTCTTACATGAGCTCTTCTCTACTGAAAATCTCAAGGATTTGTAGATATTCAAGACAACCTCTTCATCATTAACTCTCAAAGTGAGTGCTCCCTTATGCACATCAATTAAGGCCAGACCAGTAGCAAGGAAAGGTTTGAGTGGAATCTCATCATCTTCCTCCATATCAAGTACTACAAAATCAATGGGAAAGGTAAACTTGTCCACTTTCACCAATACATCTTCAATAATGCCTCTTGGATATGTGATAGACCGATCCGCCAATTGCAATGATATTGTGGTAGGCTTCACTTCACCCAACCCGAGCTTCCTGAAAACAGACAAGGGCATTAAGTTAATGCTAGCACCAAGATCACACAAAACTTTATGAAAAGAAGTACCAATTACACAAGGAATAGTAAAACTCCCTGGATCTTTAAGTTTCTATGGTAGCTTCTTTTGCAAGATGGCACTGCATTTTTCTGTCAACTTGACTATTTCATACTCGTCAAGCCTCATTTTCTTGGACATCACATCTTTCATAAACTTGGCATAATTGGGCATCTGATCCAAAGCATCTGCAAAAGGTATGTTGATGTGAATTTTCTTGAAAATATCCAAAAATTTAGCAAACTGCTCATCTAATTTTTTCTTTGCAAATCTTTGAGGATACGGGATGGGAGTTTTCAAAACATGAGGGATATCAGAGAAAGTGATCCTTCCTGAAACAAAGTCTTTCTTCATAGGTGCCTTGCCCTTTGCTTTGTTCTTCTCCTCATTTTCTTTTTCTTTGGATGCTTGATCTTCCTTCTCAGAGAAGGACTCTTCCTCAGGTGCTTGTGTAGAAGTAGGAGTGGTTGTAGATGTACTTGTAGGAATGAAATGTTCAACCTCTCTACCACTTTTCAAGGTTATGTCCTTGCATTGCTCTCTTGGATTGATCTTTGTATTGCTAGGAAAGGTGTTGTTACTCTATTGTGCACTCATTTGTGCACCCACTTGCCCAACTTGAGTCTCCAAATATTTAACAGAGGCACCCAAGTTGCTCCCTTGAGTTATCGTTTGACTCATGGAACTCATTTGATTAGCCATGTGAGCCGCCAATTCATCCAACTTTGTTTCATTCTTGGTGAACCCCTTGTTTGAATCATTCAGAAAAGTGGTCATTGCTTCTTTCAGACTTGATTTTTTCTCTTTGACTTGATTCTGAAACCCCGGCAGTGGTTGCAACACATTTCTATTGTTTGAATAAGAAAAATTTTCATGGTTGCGCACACCCATATAATAATGATTAGGCACTTGACCTGAGCTTGTCCATTGGTTCCCTCTATAATTATAGAGACGATTGTTCACAAACTGACATTGCTCATATTGACCAACCAAGCCTTGTGGAACCATGTGTGTTGTCGCAATGGATTCAATGGATGTGGCAGATAAAGAAGAAGGATTGCCTTAGAGAGAGGCAAACAAAGTTGTCATTTGGTGTCGCATTGAAGACATTTGAGCTGATAAAGCCGTCATTTGATTTACTTCATGCAATCCGACTACTCCTTTTGTTGGAGCCCTCTCATTTGAGTGTTCGTAGGAGTTGGAAGTCATTTCTTCTATCAACATGAGAGCCTCATTTGTTGTTTTTCCCATGAGAGTACCACCAGCTACTGCATCAACCCATGCTCTTGTAGACATGGTAATTGCATTGTAGAAAATTTGGATTTGAAGCCAATCTTGATAACCGCGTTGTGGGCATCTTCTCTTCAAATCCTTGAATCTTTCCCATGTTTCATACAATGATTCGGTCTCAAGTTGCTTAAACTGGCCTATCTTTGCTCTAAGTTGGGCAATTCTTGCCGGCGTGAAGAATTTTTGAAGAAATCTCTGCACCATTTCTTCCCAATTTGTGATACTGCCGGGTAGCAACGACTATAGCCAAGATCTCGCCTTGTCCCTCAGTGAGAATGGAAATAGCCTCAACCTTATCTGTTCTTCGAGCACCCCATTAATTTTAACAGTATCACGCATTTCCAAAAATGTGTTAATGCGCACTGTAAGACCCTCTTCTAATGCTCCCCCAAACTAGTTTTGTTGCACCATTGTGATCAAGGTCGGCTTCAATTAAAAATTATTGGCATTGATGGGTAGTCTTGCTATGCCCAAGTAATTATTGTTCACCATAGCCTTGAAATAATCTCTCAATGGAAATTCATCATTCCCTTCCGCCATGGTTGGTTCTTCAACTCTTCCTTCTCTTCTTAACCTCCCAAAAGTTCTTTCAATTTCAGGGTCAAGAGGCACAAGTTCACAACTTTGAGTCCTTCGCATCAACCAATCCCAATCTAACAAGAAAAGAGAATAAAAATCAGAAAATAACAAATAAAAGGTAAAAATTCTAGACTAAGACTAGAATTACTTGGTATCGATACTAAAATGATAGAATTAAGCCAATCCCTGGCAACGACGCCAAAAACTTGATGATGAATATTTGTATCGCAAGTGTATGATAGTCAAGTAATAATATATATCGATGAATACCGGGTTATCGTCCTCAAGGATTAGCAACATTATCTTTTAATGCCCGAAATTATAATAACTCTAAGTTTTATCAAGATGATCAATATTTGATGAATTGAGTACTAAAGGTAAAATAAGCAACAATTAAAACTAAACAATGTAATTTGGATATAAAATGGAGAAAATCAATGATTAAAAACTCTAGAGGATTAATATCACTATGTCTTCACTTATGGTTTTAAAAATGTCATGTAAATGATTAATTCATGGATTTATAAATCATGGATCTAATTCAATTAAACCCCTCTTCCAAGTGAGAGTTCAATTATCTATGCTCAACATATTAATTCCCTTTTCCAAGTGATAAACCAATGAATTAAACATGCACTAAGATTTGGGAACCATTTTTAGTGATCTCAAAGGGCATTGTAGGTTTCCCGACACGATACAATAACCCTAGGTTGTCATTTTCCCTATCCAATTCAATATCCCCTTTTCCAAGAGATAGATATCAAATCTACGGTCATCCAAAATGTGGCCATCAATTTGAAAGCATTAAGAGTTGGTTATTGCAAATAAACCCAAATAATAAATCAAAAACATGTAAAGAATAATTAAACCATAAGATTCAACATAGATCAATTAAACCTCTAGATTAGAACTTAGCTCATAATCATATTCAAAGATACATGATAGAAAAGATGGAAAACAAAGGAAGACAATATTACAAGAAACAAGAAATGCAAAATGAAAGATTAAAAACCCCTGATAATGGAGATCTTCTTCTTCTTCTTCCTTGAACTTCTTCCTTGCTTGCAACCCAAGCTTCCTCCTCTTCTCTCTTGCCTCCCTTTCTAAAACCTAAACCTAATTCTAATCTATTCTAATTGTATCTAATGGTTTCTCATGCCTAAAATAAACCCTAAAGTGAGTTTGTATACAAGAAGGAGTCAAAAGACCAAAATGGGCACAATCCCCGCACAAAAACAAAAATAACTTGAACTGTGAACAGTAACGACGCCGCAACACCAAGTCAAAAATTCCTTCTTTAGGGTTTTTGCAACGGCGCCGCTGCCCCGTTCCCTGGAGTTGTGGCACCCAGACCGTCAAAATCACGAAGTTTTCATTTCGCAATGGCGCCGCGACACCCAGAACGTGAAAAATGCACATTTTCTTCATTTCTTCTTGGTTTTTTAGTCCTCTTCTTTAACACTTCTTGTACTTGTTCTTGGCCTCATTTTGGCTCCAATTGCACCACCTTAAGCTCTTTATTCACCTATAAAACAAAAGAAAAACAAATGTAAGTAATCTATATTAATCAAATGACAAAAATCTATATGCAAGTATGTATTAACATATAAAGTATAAAAATATTAATATTGAAGTGACGCAAATGTAAGGAAAAATACTTAAAAATAAAGATAATTTTCCTAAGCTAGCCTAATGCATTTTATTCATGAAAATATCTAGAACTATCTTCTAAAATTCATAAAAACAACTAAATGCACCTAAAAACCTATGAAATTAATATGAAAATGAACAACTAGAACTCAACTTATCAAGCACTCGCCTCAATAAGGCCCAATCAAGCCCATCAATTTCCCAAAAATGATTACCATTGGCTGCAAAAAAAAATTGAGAAATTATTGATAAATACCTCTACAATACTCTTTTCATCTCAATGATAGTCCCATCATCACGTTTTGCTTTCAAAATTAAATTCTTAGCCTTCCGATTTCTCAAAATTTTATGAAAGTAACTTGAGTTTGCGTCACTTTCTTTAAGCCAAGCAATCTTGGACCTCAGACGGGTCGTTCTATCTTCCTTGATGCATATGTTGGCTAATTCAGCTTTGGCACGAGATCTAAGAGCTCTAAATGTTTCAAACAAAGCATTGTGACCTTCCAAGAAATCTAAACAGCCAATGAGTTCTTCAAGGTCCCCTTTTCTTTTAGAGATGGAACCGTTAGTTGCAAAATTTCATTATTTAATACATTTACTCACCTCCACAAGCTTAATCATAAATCAGTGGCCATCATTATATCGTTCTTGAGGGTTTGCCATGACTTTTGATAGAAAGCTAATGTGAAACCTTCAGGCTTCGGGGCTTTATCACCACAGCAACTCATCACTGCCTGATGAACTTCTTCTTCTTCCAAAGGGTTTTTCAACCACTAAGCAACACTCGCCTCAATAGGGGTCCAATCTAGTCAATCAATTTCCAAAAAATGATTACCATTGGCTGCATAAAAAATTGAGAAATAATTGATGAACACCTCTGCAATACTCTCTTCATCTTCAACGATAGTCCCATCATCACGTTCTGCTTTCGAAATTAAATTCTTAGCCTACCGATTGCTCAGAATATTATGAAAGTAACTTGAGTTTGCGTCACCTTCTTTAAGCCAAGCAATCTTGGATCTCAGACGGGTCGTTCCATCTTCCTTGATGCATATGTTGGCTAATTCAGCTTTGGCACAAGATCTAAGAGCACTAAATGATTCAGACAAAACATTGTGACCTTCCAAGAAATCTAAACAGCCAACGAGTTCTTCAAGGTCTCTTTTTCTTTTAGAGATAGAGTCGTTAGTCGCAAAGTTCCATTCTTTAATACATTTTTTCACCTCCGCAAGCTTAATCATAAACCAATGGCCCTCATGCCCATAGGCGTACACCTTTCTCCACCATCTATCAATGAAACAATTGAAACCATTCTAATTGAACCATTCATTATCAAACTTAAATAGGGAAGGCCCCCATTTAACCTTGGAGGAATCAAGGATAATTGGGCAGTGATCTGAGGCCACCCTTGGCAAAGCTTCTTGTCTACAACATGGGAAAATAGCCTCCCATCTTGCAATGAAAAGAAATCTATTGAGATGACAACAAATGGGGACATTAAGGAAATTAGACCATGTGACGCAAGTGTTCAGAAGGGGGGATCAACCAAGTGCAGCTCTGTAATGATGCTATCAAACATTTGCATGCTTAAAGTCAACCTAAAGCTATTAATTTTATCCCCTAAGTTTCCAACTATGTTAAAATCACCACCTAGGTACCACCAGTCACCACAGATAACACTAAGCGCAGTTAGCTTTGCATAAAAGCTTTCCCTCTAACAAGTCCCAACTCACCCATACTACAATGTGGTAAGTGTTATAATTACATAATCCAAAATATAATACTTCATAATTTAAAACACAGTTCAATCAAAATGCCTTTCAACTCACATCGAGGCCTTGGATTCCCTCGCAGGCAAGGCCCTCAAGATATGATTACTCCTTTGCCCTTATTCGGGACATAAGGACCTGAAAGAGGAAAATGAGGGTGAGCCAACAGTGCCTAGTGAATAGAATTCAAATATGCTATCAATATTCATCTATAAATATCATGTATGCATGTCAATGGTTAGCATGATTAAAAGCTCATAACATATAGATATCAAGCATTTATAATAAGTTCGATGCAAGTAAAAGCTTATCAATTTGGATCCACATTCCACATGCATTGCGTTACTAGTGCACGTCTATTTCACCGTACCGTTGACCCCAATCATGTTTATTTAGGGTTACTAGTGCACGTCTATTTCACCGTACCGTTGACCCCAATCATTTCCTTTCCTATAACCCTCCTATGACAAGGTTAAGTCCCCCTATTAGCCAGATAGATGGGCCCAACCAAAGTCATAAGGTTTTCTCAAATCAATGCATCATTCAAAACATTAGAACACATTCATGCTTTCAACATACAATATATATAAGTGATATGATGACATAAAAGATATAATCATAAATGAAGTCTACTCACAACCAAGCCTCGCGAGAGTATTTAACCACACACGACCACCAAACCGAATCAACCCAATCAAGATCCTGAAACATTCATCAATATCCTACCATACATCAATTTCTATGCTCAATCACATAGACATTACACATCAACCCTAAATCAGCCCACATATAGACAATAGGCCTAAATCCCATCTAATCCCATCATTCAACTCAAATCACATGACTTAGGCCTCTAATGCATAGTTCTCATACATAAACCATTCTATTAATCAAAAATACTGATTTTCAATTCCTTAGGCATAAACATGCCCAAATTGGGTCACTTGATCACCAGTAGGCCTAACCCATGATATGGTCACAACCACCAAATCAGTAGCATAATCAACCCTAATCATGCTTAATTAAACATAAGTTGCATCAATTCAATGATTCTAGGCCAAAAGCATCAAAAGCCCTAAAATATGAAATTTTCCATACTTAGGTCATATTGTCGATTTACACTAGGTCACCATGTTCAGCCATGTATATCACTGATTTTGCATCATGGGTTCATCAACAATGGCAACTAGGTCAACATAGTTGACATGCAAGCTATTTTGAAAGGTCTAAGTTCATATTCTAAATTTGGGTCTAATACAAGCAACCCTACTAATTCTTCATTTAATATTTTGTTCAGATGTATCAATCTACCAACAGAAATATGTAATCACAAAATCAACCGTACAGATTGAAGTATGTGAAGAAACAAACCTTCTGTATAAATATCAGCCCAATCCAACGGTGGACCGAAAAGATAATAATCTTTGATGAACAAGTCTCTAATCAAACAATTTCTCCTTTCCTGCTGCAAATACTCAAACTCAGATGACTATATCACACAACATACTTAACTTATAAACATCTCCACTGTTCAGAATGCAGACGTATCAGTTGTAAACTACATACCCAAATTTGATATCCATCCAACGGTAGACTAAGGAGATCTATAAGTGTGAGAGAAACGGCGCGAGGTTAGATCTCTTATAAGAAACCTCAAATCAAGATCTCCACCGTTCAGAATGCAGAACCACAAGCTACGAACGTGCTGACAAAATTCGAGCTTAATTTGACCATATATCCTGAGGATCTAGCTCTTTGATGAAAACATCAAAGAGATTTTTCTCCTGCAACTCCCTTTTTCTTTCTCTTCTTCTTTCATTTCTCTTCTTTTCTTTTATTTTTTTCCTTTCTCTCCACTCACCTCACTTTCTAGCACTTCCTTGATTCCCTCCACCCACCTCACTTCTAGCACATTCTTGGATTCCCTCCACTCACTTCACTTTCTAGCACATTCTTGGAGAAGAGAAGTGGGCATGGGACACTTGTCCACTTTCATGCACCAACCTTCACATGTGTTGGTCTCATACTACCCATACCAACCACATGTACTTTAACCAATCTCATGCTTCCATGTATTTTAAATGTCCAATCCATTTAATACACCAAATTTTCGTTCTCATTTATCCTTTTATTCAATTAATCCTAACCCATATCAATTCATGGTTTAATGGACCCATGCATAAATAATAACATATGCATTATACTTTAATTTAACATGACCCATATACAATTTATAATACACATATTTATATACATTATCAAGCATCAACTATACAAACATTAAACAACCATCAAACAAACACCAACCATATCAAGGTAACACATAGAGTTTGGGCAAAGTGTAATTGGGTTATGGGCTAGATGAAATAATTTTCGGGGCGTCACATCACACCCACCTTAGAATGAACTTCGTCCTCGAAGTTTTAAGGTTAAGAAATTACCTAAGCCCATGAACTCGGCAAAGTGCTCCATCATGTAGCCCTCACGCTCCCAAGTAACCTGCTCCTCGCCATGGAACTGCCATCTCACCTTAACCATCGGAATCTCGCGGTTACGTAACCTCTGGACCTTTTGGTCAAGTATCTGAATAGGTTCCTCATCATAAGTCTCATCCTGCCTCAGTTCAATGTTCCTCCAGTCCAAGACATGATCAAAATCACTCTTGTACACTCTCAGCATTGACACATGAAAGACATTGTGGACTGCTGCTAACTGAGGTGGCAAGGCTAATCGGTAAGCGACGGGGCCAATTCGTTCTAAAACCTCGAACGGCCCAATAAATCTCGGAGCGAGCTTGCCTTTTATCCCAAATCTAGTTTGGCCCTTCTGAGGTGAGACCTTCAATAAAACTTGGTCACCCACCTCGAACTCTACGGTCTTCCGCTTGGCATCAGTGTAACTCTTCTGCCTGTCTTGGGCTACCTTCATATTATGCATGATCCTCTTAATCTTCTCTGTGTGTTCTTGTACAAACTTTGGTCCCATCACCGCAACATCCCCTACCTCCGTCCAACAGATCAGAGATCTACAGGGTCGACCATACGATGCCTCAAAATGAGCAATGCCAATACTGGACTGATAGCTGTTGTTGTACGCGAACTCACACAGATGTATGTACTCCTCCCAGTTACCACTAGACTCAAGGACACAAGCTCGAAGCATATCCTCTAAAATCGATATCAACCTCTCAGACTGGCCATCCGCCTGGGGGTGAAAAGCGGTACTGAGATCTAGTCTAGTGCCGAGCTGCCTCTGCAACCCCTGCCAGAAATATCGATGGAAACCTCGGATCCCTATCTGACACAATCGAAACTGGCACTCCATGTAATCTGACTATCTCTCGCATATGTCTGCTCAGCTTGTCCATAGAATCCCTAGTGTTCACCGGTAGAAAGTGAGCGGACTTGGTCGAGCGATCAATAATAACCCAAACAACATTATGTCTCCTCGGGGTGTTGGGTAATCCCACAACAAAGTCCATAGTGACATGCTCCCACTTCCACTCAGGAATGGCAAGCGGTTGCATCTGCCCTCCAGGCCTCTGATGCTCAACTTTGACTCGCTAACAGATCTCACACCTCTGAATGAACTGAGCTATCTCTCTCTTCATGTCGGGCCACCAATACATTCTTTTCATATCATGATACATCTTGGTTCCGCTAGGATGAATAGCATAATGAGATCTGTGAGCCTCTTGGAGAACACTCTGTCTGAGTCATGGACCTGTGGGAACCCATAAACGTCCCCTAAACCTCAAGGCACCAGCAGATGACAAGTGCCAATCAGTAAAATCACTGCTCTCAGCCCAAGACTTGTACATCCCATAATCAACGTCAAGTCTCTGTTGGTCAATTACCCCCTGGACTTGTGTAGGCTGAGCTCTCATTTGAGCACATATCACAATCTGATCTGAAGGGGTAGCACATATACTCATAACCGTAGCCGCCTCAAGTAGTCTCCACTCATGAGACATCTGGCGTGCTACCATAACTGTCTCTACCCTCTTCCTGCTCAACGCATCAGCCACTACATTGGCTTTACCTGGGTGGTATTCCAATGTAAAATCATAGTCTTTGAGGAGCTCTAACCACCTTCTCTGCCTCATGTTCAATTCCTTCTAAGAGAACAAGTACTTGAGGCTCTTATGGTCAGAATACAAAGTGAATCTCTCACCATAGAGATAATGCCTCCAAATCTTCAAAGCAAAAACTACTGCGGCCAGTTCTAAGTCATGAACAGGGTAGTTCTTTTCATGCACCTTCAACTGCCTTGATGCATAAGAAATGACCCTATCCTTCTGCATCAACACACAACCCAAGCCGATACGAGAGGCATCAGTATAGATAACCAACTCCTGATCAGGCTCTGGTAAAATCAACACTGGCGTAGATGTCAATCTTTTCTTCAACTCTAAAAAGGCATTCTCACACTTCTCGGTCCATACAAAGGACACATCCTTCTGGGTGAGCCTAGTCATAGGCGTAGCTATCTTGGAGAATCCCTGAACGAATCTCCTATAGTAACCAGCTAACCCAAGAAAGCTTCTGATCTTGGTCACTGTGGTAGGCCTAGGCCAACTGATAATGGCTTCAACCTTAGACAGGTCAACTGAAATCCCCTCAGAACTCACCACATGACCTAAGAACTTCACTTCGTTTATCCAAAACTCGCACTTGCTCAGCTTTGCATATAGCCTATGCTCTCTTAGAGTTTGCAATGTCACTCTAAGGTGTTCCTCATGCTCAGCCCGAGTCTTGGAATACACCAATATGTCATCAATGAAGACGATGACAAACTTATCCAGATATTGCCTAAAGACCCTCTGCATCAGGTCCATGAACATCACCGGTGCATTAGTCACACCAAATGGCATCACAAGGAACTCATAATGTCCATAGCGGGTTCTGAATGCTGTCTTAGGCACATCCTCCTCCCTGATCCTCAGCTGATGATACCCGGAGCGCAAATCAATCTTCAAAAAATACCTTGCTCCCCTCAACTGATCAAACAAGTCATCAATCCTTGGGAGAGGATATTTGTTCTTGATGGTTACCCTGTTCAATTGGCGATAGTCGATGCACAATCGCAAGCTCCCATCTTTTTTTTTCACAAAAAGAACTGGAGCTCCCCAGGGTGACACGCTCGGGCAAATAAAGCCCTTAGCCAATAACTCCTCGAGTTGTTTCTGCAACCCTCTCAACTCGGCTGGCGCCATTCTATATGGTGCCATGGAGATAGGCTTTGTGCCAGGGACTAGTTCAATAATGAAATCGATCTCTCGCTTCGGTGGTAATCCTGGAAGATCCGTAGGGAACACATCTGGAAAGTCCCTAACAATGGCAATATCCTCAAGTATCACCTCACTAGTCTCTTCCTCATCAGGCACTAACCCAGCCAAAATCTCCCTATCTCCATCAGTCACAAATCTACCCCTTGTGACTGTCTGGTCTGAAGCTCTACCCTGTAGTGTAAACACTAGGAGTCCGGGGATCTGAAAAATGATTCTCATCGCGAAATAGTCGACAACTGCATGATAAGCCGTGAGCCAATCCATCCCTAGAATTGCATCAAACTCTAAAAACTCTAGGACTCGAAAGTCAATAGGCATCTCAACATCACCAATCTGAACCACACACTGGCTACAGATCATGTTCGGGTAGATCCTCTCCCCAGCAACAGTACTCACCACTAACCATGTACTAGCCCTAATGGGAGTCAAATTCAAACTATCTACCATACGTCCAGATATAAATGATAATGTAGACCTAGCATCAAATAATACATGCATAGAAGTACCACAAATAATAAGAGTACCTTCCACCAAAGTCCTGGATGCTGTCGGGTCTGGCTCAGTAGCTGCCTTTGTTGTCTCTCTGGCATTGCACTGTTGCACAAATCCCTGAGCTCTCTGAAAATTCGGACACTCGAACTTCCTATGCCCAGCCTGCCCACATTGAAAACATAAGAACGGAGCCCTGGGCGCAAATGACCCAGTCTGAGATGTCGTCACATAACTTTCTCCGCCTCTACCTCTGCCTCGACCAGCAGTCTGTGGGAATGGGGGTCTCAGTGCACTCGGTGCTTGAATAGGAATTGGGACAAGAGAGGAAACCATTGGTGAGGCCATCATACCAGTCTAAACCTGGGATGCCTTACTCTGAGCACCATCAGACTGTGCTCTTCCAAAAATATTTCTTTTCTTTTCCCATCTTCCCTTCTTCCACGGAGTTTGGAACTGTCCCCCAGACTCTGCTTGTGAAGTCGGTTCACCTGGAGTTGCTCGTGTAGACATACCATCAACCCGTTCAGCCAACTAATATTGTTTGGCCCTCTGGACCACTGTGGTAAAATCAGTCATCTTCGTCACAGACAAGGCCTGTCAGATCACAGGCCTTAGGTTCAAAGAAAACCTCATAATCTTGTCACTCGGTGTCTGAACTAACCCAGGGGCATAAACTGCGAGTTGCCTAAACCTGAGCTCGTACTCCCTGACTGACATGGTGCCCTGTGCGAGATTCAAAAACTCGAGTTGCTTAGCTTGTCTCTCAGTCTATGGAACGTAAGCCTGTAAGAACAACCGTTTGAAGGTGTCCCAACTCTTCACTGCCCCCTGTGTATCCAACACTGAAAGCCACCAGTCCTAAACATCACTCTCCAGTGTGTGAGCAGCACATAGGACCTGAGACTCCTCATCAAGCTCTAAGGAGCGACTGATCTTCTCGACATTCTTTAGCCAATCTTCGGCCTTCTTCAAGTCAACCCCACTAGTGAATTCCTTAGGCTTTAGCTTCATGAACTTCTCTAGCAGTTTCATCCGCCGATCAGTGGGGTTCTCCACAACAATAGGAACAGGTGTAGACATAGGCTGAGGTACAGCCATTTGAGGTTCTGCTGCCCCTGCAGCTCCACTAGCCTCGACCCCACTAGTGCCCGCCTCCTGAGGTATTGTTTGAGGTGACTGTCGAGCAATAGCCTCAACCTGCTGCACTAACACCTGTATCTGTGAAGTCTAGGTTGCCATCAAGCGGCCCTGTGCCTGAATGATCTCCTTCATCCTCCCCATCCGGTCATCATCGGATGGCCCTGTGCGTGGCTGTCCCAATCTCTCGCTCGTCCTCATGACACTGGGAAGTAAAAATACGAGCAACCATCACACATTTAAAACATTAACAAAGCCTCATAACTACCCATATCATATAGTACACACAGAAAATATGATAGTAAGGCTTTTAAGTTAGTTCCTTTAAGCTTTTTAATCACCTAAATCTCTCACCAATTCCTAGGTCAAAGTCATCTAAGTCCAATACATAGACCAAACCTAGTAAAACCTGGCTCTGATACCAACTGTGGCGACCCCGCACCCCGGACTACCAACCCCGCAGGGAATGGCGTGCGGAATGCCGGGGCGGGACGCCCGGCGTAGGCATCTCCGACCACTCCTCAACTCCCGTGAGGTGGTTGAGACCTTACGAGCCTTATCTCAAACAATGACACAATAGCAAAAGGTACTAAACAAAACTGCCCACCGTATCAATCATCAAAGACAAGAGATAATCCATAAAAATGAACCATAAATAAAATCATAATCCCTACAGTCCATTAAAATTGACATACACATAAAGTCCAAAATTGTGGGTACAAATAAAAACCGTCATATGCCCACATGGTCTATCTAACAAGTCCCAACTCACCCATACTACAATGTGGTAAGTGTTATAATTACATAATCCAAAATATAATACTTCATAATTTAAAACACTGTTCAATCAAAATGCCTCTCAACTCACATCGAGGCCTTGGATTCTCTCGCAGGCAAGGCCCTCAAGATATGACTACTTCTTTGCCCTTATTCGGGACAAAAGGACCTGAAAGAGGAAAATGAGGGTGAGCCAACGGTGCCCAGTGAATAGAATCAAACATGCTATCAATACTCATAAATAAATATCATGTATGCATGTCAATGTGTAGCATGATTAAAAGCTCATAACATATAGATATCAAACATTTATAATGAGTTCGATGCAAGTAAAAGCTTATCAATTTGGATCCACATTCCACATGCATTGGGTTACTAGTGCACGTCTATTTCACCGTACCGTTGACCCCAATCATTTCCTTTCCTATAACCCTCCTATGACAAGGTTAAGTCCCCCTATTAGCCAGATAGATGGGCCCAACCAAAGTTATAAGGTTTTCTCAAATCAATGCATCTTTCAAAACATTAGAACACATTCATGCTTTCAACATACAATATATATAAGTGATATGATGACATAAAAGATATAATCATAAATGAAGTCTACTCACAACCAAGCCTCGCGAGAGTATTTAACCACACACGACCACCAAACCGAATCAACCCAATCAAGATCCTGAAACATTCATCAATATCCTACCATACATCAATTTCTATGCTCAATCACATAGACATTACACATCAACCCTAAATCAGCCCACATATAGACAATAGGCCTAAATCTCATCTAATCCCATCATTCAACTCAAATCACATGACTTAGGCCTCTAATGCATAGTTCTCATACATAAACCATTCTATTAATCAAAAATACTGATTTTCAATTCCTTAGGCATAAACATGCCCAAATTGGGTCACTTGATCACAAGTAGGCCTAACCCATGATATGGTCACAACCACCAAATCAGTAGCATAATCAACCCTAATCATGCTTAATTAAACATAAGTTGCATCAATTCAATGATTCTAGGCCAAAAGCATCAAAAGCCCTAAAATATGAAATTTTCCATACTTAGGCCATATTGTCGATTTACACTAGGTCACCATGTTCAGCCATGTATATCACTGATTTTGCATCATGGGTTCATCAACAATGGCAACTAGGTCAACATAGTTGACATGCAAGCTATTTGGAAAGGTCTAAGTTCATATTCTAAATTTGGGTCTAATACAAGCAACCCTACCAATTCTTCATTTAATAATCTGTTCAGATGTATCAATCTACCAACAGAAATATGTAATTAGAAAATCAACCGTACAGATTGAATTATGTGAAGAAACAAACCTTCTGTCCAAATATTAGCCCAATCCCACGGTGGACCGAAAAGATAAGTATCTTTGATGAACAACTCTCTAATTAGACAATTTCTCCTTTCCTGGTGCAAATACTCAAACTCAAATGACTATATCACACAACATACTTAATTTATAAACATCTCCACCGTTAATAATGCATACATATCGGTTCTACACTACATACCCAAATTTGATATCCATCCAACGGTAGATTAAGGAGATCTATAAGTTTGAGCGAAACAGCGCGAGAAATCCAGACTTTCTGACCAGCTTGGTTTGGGAGGTTACATCTCTTATAAGAAACCTCAAATCAAGATCTCCACCGTTAGAATTCAGAACCATAAGCTAAAAACTTGCTGACAAAATTTGAGCTTAATCGGACCATATATCCCGATGAACCAGCACTTTGATGAAAACATCGCAGAGATTTTCCTCCTACAACTCCCTCTTTCTTTCTCTTCTTCTTTCCTTTCTCTTCTTTTCTTTTATTTTTTTCCTTTCTCTCCACTCACCTCACTTTCTAGCACTTCCTTGATTCCCTCCACTCACCTCACTTTCTAGCACATTCTTGGATTTCCTCCACTTTCTAGCACAATCTTGGATTCCCTCCACTCACCTCACTTTCTAGCACATTCTTGGAGAAGAGAAGTGGGCATGGGACACTTGTCCACTTTCATGCACCAACCTTCACATGTGTTGGTCTCATACTACCCATACCAACCACATGTACTTTAACCAATCTCATGCTTCCATGTATTTTAAATGTCAATCCATTTAATACACCAAATTTTCCTTCTCATTTATCCTTTTATTCAATCAATCCTAACCCATATCAATTCATGGTTTAATGGACCCATGCATAAATAATAACATATGCATTATACTTTAATTTAACATGACCCATATATAATTTATAATACACATATTTATATACATTATCAAGCATCAACTATACAAACATTAAACAACCATCAAACAAACACCAACCATATCAAGGCAACACATAGAGTTTGGGCAAAGTGCAATTGGGTTATGGGCTAGATGAAATAATTTTCGGGGCGTCACACTCTCCGTCGCATTTAGAGGTCCATAAACTCTAGATAACCACCAACAATTATTATTAGGACTTGAAATTTGAATAGAAATAGAAAACCCTCCAATTAGACTTTGCACAACCTCCACAACTCTGGAATCCCACAGAATGGTGAGACCCCTTGAAGATCCAATAGAATGCACTGGCACCCAACTCTTGAATCTAGACCCCCACAGTTGACAGACAGTACGACGATCAAGCTCTTGCTTCATTGTTTCCTGAAAAATGATAATATCTGACTTTGATTTCCTTATTGTTCTCTTAATAATGCTTCGCTTCTTACTAGACCCACATCTTCTAATGTGCCATGATAAGATCTTCATTTGTGAAATTTTTTCTTCTTACTCGAGCTTGAGTCATGGCTTTTATCAGCTCCAACAGATTTTGATCTGACAATTGGGGTACTTTTTTTCTTACAAATGGTCAATCTTGATCTCTTGGGAAAATGAGCAAACGACTCCATTGCTCTAATTTAGTCCTCAAGATCAGCATAAAAATCACCATCAGAAGCATATTGATTGTCCGCTTTCTACTTTGGATGATGCTTCTCTTTTTTACTATTAGTGTGCACATTCAAATTATCCTGAGTAATAGAATCATACTTTTTGGACCCTAGGTTTGTATCACCAGCATATTGGGAAGGTTTAGGTTAGGGAATAAGATTGTTACAGGGACTTGAGATTGTTGACCTAAGCGGTTCATCACTTAGCACGTCCCTGAGTATACTTGATGAAGTATATTTTGATGATCACAAATGAAATCTCTTTCAGTGCTAATGAGCTTTAATCAAGAACCTCCTGGACTTGATGAGTGATAGTTGCATATTTAGATAGGTTTTAGAGAATGTTTTAGGTGTGTTTTAGGATGATTTATGCATTAGTTTATGAGATCACTTACACTTCCTACTTGCTTGCACTTGTCTATGAATTTCATGAATGGTTTTATGAGACTAACTATATGGTGGCGTGTTTGAGAATGGAAGATGAGGTTAGGGGAGGAGTTTGATTGAAATTCTAGACATCTCTAACACTCTTAAAAATTATCCGATGAGTTATTATTTTTCAATGTGATCTTAGAGGCCATAATGATGATCTTGCATGATATTTCGAATCAAATTCTTAATTTGTTTGAAAATAGGATGGTAGTTTGAAGACTGATATGTTAGTTGAATTTTAGTTTTGTTTTCCCTTTGCTCGGGCCGATCAAAGTCCTAAGTTTGGGAGTATTTGATAGTTGCATATTTAGATAGGTTTTAGAGAATGTTTTAGGTGTGTTTTAGAATGATTAATGCATTAGTTTAGTGTGTATATGTTAGTTTTGATGCATTTGTTAGTTTAAGAATAAATTTATTTTTATGCATTATTTTGGTTTGTTAGTTTATATGTTAGATCAATTTATGTTTTGAGTGTGTTAATTACTTGTTTCGATTTGTTTTGTAGGTGGTTAGATGTGTTGAACATGTATTTGGATGATGGGAACAAGACACAAGAAGTTGGAATGAAGATACATGTGCGAAAAGGTGCAAAGATAGGCGAAAACAGAAGAAAATGTGCAAAAACAACTCTCTACGGCGCCCAATAGTAGCGCTGCAGTGCTTGCACAAATAGAAAGTTGCTATTTTGCGTGACTTTTTTGTTTTGGCCATAACTTTCTCAATTTAACTCCAAATTGGATTTGGTTTATTTCTATGGATTCCTT
Organism: Paratinospora sagittata; assembly: GCA_035771175.1. Lineage (NCBI taxonomy): Eukaryota > Viridiplantae > Streptophyta > Magnoliopsida > Ranunculales > Menispermaceae > Paratinospora > Paratinospora sagittata. Next base: position 26,247,761 of record CM069595.1, read on the forward strand.
ACATGAAAAAATATTAGATGGAATAGTTTTGAGATTGATTAGGAGTGGGAAATAAGGAGAAAAATGGCGAGAAAGAAAGAGGATGTGCGATTCAAAATAAAAACTTTCTAATTTTGTTGCAAACTTTCCTAATTCGACTTGGACTTCTATTGGACGACTTCCTATGGACTTGTGGCTCTACATTGACCATTCTTTAGGGTTTCTAAATCATCATAGAGTGGAGAAGAAAATGATTACGGCTTGAGCGAAGTGGAGAGGAAGATCTACATTGAAGACTATTCGCAATCTCTACAACATTCTAGTTTGTTTTCCATTGTTCTTATTCATGTTCAAACCATCGTTTAATGTTTTTATGTCTTTAGTTATGAACTAAACCTCTTTCTAGAGGTGTAGATTGATCCAAGCTTGATACTATGTCTAGTTTTATGGTTTAATTATTGTTAATATAGTTTCTATAGTTTATTTATATTTCTCTGGGTGTAATGTTTTTGCTCCATTAATCATGGATTAGATGATCATAGACTTGAGGTAGATGCTTCAAAAGAGGATACCTTGGGTTGTAATTTGAGAAATATAACCTAAGCAATCGTGAGACTCACCAGGAGATCGAGAACCTTTGAAGTCTTTAGTTGAAAATCATAGAACTTAATGAGTTGTTGTCGTCTTAGGTTTTCATTGAAAAAGTATAGCCATGGCGACAATAACATGCTCTAGTTGTTGCTTCAAAAGAGGGAATTAGAAACGTTAGAATTTTTGACTTATAAACGGATGATTGATTTAATGATATAAAGGCATAGTTGATAGTGAGGTGACATCGAACCTCTATACCGTTCTACCATTGATTTTTCTATTTGATTTTTATTGCATTGTTAATTTAATACTTAGTTGTTTTAATTATTGCTTTTAATCACTCAATCATTCAAATTTGGTTTTCTAGATAAAATTAGGATTAAAACGTGATAGCTAGTGTAGTAATAATCCTTGAAGACGATACCCGATATCTTATCGGACTATATTATAACTTGACACCATACACTTGCGGGCGTGTAACAATGAGTTAGGACTTTGATAAAATATTAGGACGCTCAAGGTTGAATTGAACTCATTTATAGGTTGCTTACTTGTAAGAAGTGACCTCCTTTAGTCAACCTTTCAAAGTGTCAGGACGCTGACTTAGTTTCAACTCACTTAAAGTTCTCTTAGTTTTTAATTGATTTCTATCTTTTAAGGATGCTGATAGTTATAAGTTGAATAAATTATCAGGACGCTACTTATATGGGAGCGCCCTCATTCTTAGAATCAACTTAATAACTTTTAGGATGCTTACCGTCCTTCAGCGCACTTAATCGTGTTTTTAAATAGTTTTCAAATGTCATGACGCTTACTTGTGAGCAGAGCATTTGTGTGTATATGTTTTTAAAACAAAGCAAGATGCTAACTGTCGAAGTAGCGCCCTCATGATTTGAGTAGTTTAATGGTCAAAGTAAGTCAGGACGCTTACGATTTAGTACCGCCCTCACTTCACTGTTCAGCAGAACGCTTATGCTTCATGAGCGCCCTCAAGGAACAAAACAACAAAGTTGATATTAAGTGTCGGGACACTAATTCAACAATGCAACTGTTCTGACACTGACACTATTTTTGTTAGCTTTTTCAGAACCGTATGAAAACTTTTCATAATGTTTTTGAACTGTACAAAAACTTTTCAAAACTTTTTGAACGTTCTAATACTTTGTCAAAACGTTCTTTTTTTGTGAATGATCAGATGATTCAGGTGCTATCGTCGTAACATGCATGCACAGAGCTGAATCGATCCATTTCAGGAAAGAATGTAGTCGTTGTATTTGAAATAACCTAGAGCGTCAAATTCACCAAGTCCATTGTGCCTCTGTTATTTCTATATATATGTGTGTGTGTGTGTGTGTGTGTGTGTGTGTGTGTGTGTGTGTGTGTGTGTGTGTGTGTGTTGCCTTAGGGCAGAAAAAGAAGGAATCAAAACGAAAATCGATATTCATTCAAAAACGTATTAACAGTTTTCACTTGTGCAAATAACTTTTTGAAAGTTAGTCGTTTTTCAATTGTGCTTGAACTTGCAATCATTTTGAAAGAAAAACATCAAGTCTTCTAGATTGATTGATCTTCATTTTCATCATTTTCAAAATCCATTGAAGAAGATAAAAGTTCTTTGAACCTGTTTTTCGGCCAAACTTCATCATACATACTTTGTTGAATTTGTGGTAAAAGAAGGTTCAATCCAAAGCTTTGCAAGTATCACTTTGATTATAAATAAAGGGAATCATTCATCTTGTATTTAGTTTGCAATGACTGGTTAGTCACTGGGTAAGAGCAAGTGTTGCTCAAAGTTGTAACGGTCCCCTCACACTCGGAAGTTAAGAAACGGTCCTCTCACACCCCGAAAGTTGAGAAACAGTCTTCTCACACCCGTAAGTTGAGAAACAGTGTTATCACACCCGTAAGCTGAGAAACGATAGTTCTCACACCTGTAGGTTGAGAAAGTGGACCGATTTGAACTTCACCCGTAAGAAAGTCCATAGTGAACTTTGAACAAATCCTAACTAAAGAGGTTAGGTAGTGGATGTAGGCGAGGCCAAACCACTATAAATCTTGATTGCATTGTCTTATTTACATTTACTGTATCTATTTGCTATACTTTGTTTAATTTGCTTTCATTAATCCGCACATTATTAAGAAAGGTTAAAATCTACTAAGTGTCAAAGTCACCCCACTCTTGGACATATCAGGGCCAACAATTTGTATTAAAGCAGGTTAACCGTTAAAGTATCTAACTATCTTTGATTCAGTATGGCAGGACAAAATGAAAGAAGTACTTATCTCTCAGGTGAAGGAAACTCCACCAACCGACCATCATTGTTCAAGGGAGAAAACTATTCACACTGGAAAACTAAGATTAGGTACTACCTAAAAGCCCAAGAATTAGAAATGTGGGATGTTGTGACAAACAACTGTCCAACACCTACTAAAATAATAGACGGTGTTACTGTCCCAAAAGAACTAGATGAATGCAGTACCAAGGAAAAGAAAAGAAATCTATTAAATAACCAAGCTGTAAACATTTTGTTTTGTAGTTTATCCGTAGAAGAGTTTAATAGAGTTAGTGCGTGTGAAACCGCTAAGGAAATCTAGAACAAGTTAGAGGTTACCCACGAAGGAACTTTGCTAGTTAAAAAGGCAAGGCTCCAACTGTTGGTTGAAAAATATGAGACCTATAGGATGAAAGAAACTGATTTGATAGCTAAGGCTATTGCTCGGTTTACAATAAACATTAATGAGATGAACAACTTAGGAAAAACCTATGACCAAGAAGAAAGTGTTACAAAGTTTCTAAGAGGCCTACCCAAAGCATTGGAACCCAAGGCCACGGCCAATAAATAAGCCAAAAATCTGGTTGAATACATTTTTGATGAACTATGTGGTTCATTAATGGTCTATGAATTGAAGATAAAAGATACAATGTGCCTGGTCAAGGTTGAGGAAAAAGAAAAGAAATTTATCGCCCTCAATGTTGAAACTGATTCTGAAGATGATTCAAACTCAGAAGATGACATGGTTATGTTGTCTAGAAAGCTCAACAAGTTACTTAGGAGAAAGAGTAAGAACAGCTCTTACTCAAGGTTTCACAAAGGAAATAAACTCGAGTCTAAACCTGTAGAGTGAATATGTTACTGCTATAACAAACCAGATCATGTAAAGAGTGAATGTCCCATTAAGAATAAGAAGAACACCAGCTTGTATAGAAAAGATAAGAAAGTTCTCAAAGCTACATGGGATGATTCTAACTCAAGCGAAGATGAAACAGATTCAGATCTCACTACTGCATTATGTTTAATGGAAAGCACAGAGGTAAAATCTGAACCCATTGACGAACTTAATGAGCTCTATACTCATATTCAGGAGCTTAAGACAAAACTTAGTAAAGAGACCAGAAAGAATGAAAAGCTCAAGCATAGTCTTGAAGAAGCTCTTGAGGAAATAGAATTCCAACAAGAAGAGCTAGACGGATTGTCTCTAAATAATGAACAACTTAAGAAAATTGTTGGAAAATTGAAAAATGAAAATGAAACTCTTAGAAAAGAAAATGAAGACCTGAACTGCATCGTGATGTTAGGATCACAAAGATGTGCATTTGACAAAGCTGGCCTAGGCTAGACACAGGAATCAAAACAAAAGGAATACAATACCTTATTGACCAACAGACCAACATGCCACAAATGTCATAGGAAATGTCATACCACACTTAGATGTAATGTTTTAGGTAGAAAGAAAAAGAAATATGCGTGGATTGAGAAATATGTTCTTATTGATGCTAACATGCTTGGATCCAAACTTGCATGGGTACCAAAGTCAAAAATATTTTATGTTGTGTAAATTTGCAAAAATGAAGATATATGGTATCTAGACAACGACTGCTCAAGGCATATGACTACAGATAAATCTAAATTTTTGAGCCTTGAAAAGAAGAAATGAGGAAAGGTCACTTTTGGAGATAATAGCAAAGGTGACATTGAAGGCATCGAAACTATTGGTAATGATTTTCTATCCATATCTGATGTACTTTATGTTAAAGGGTTGAAGCATAATCTCTTGAGCATAAGTCAATTATGTGACAAGGGTTATGACATTTCTTTTGAAGCAAATAGGTGCACTGTTAAGCATGCGGATAAAACTATTGCATTCATGGAATCTAGACTTAAGAATGTGTATTACACAAACTTTAATGACATGAAGAAACAAAATGTAACATGTTTAAGTGTCATCTCTTGTAACGATGCATGGCTATAGCATAGTAGATTAGCTCATGTTAATATGGAAAACATATCTAGAATTGTTAAACATGATCTCGCCAAGGGTATTCCGAAAGGAATTTACTCAAATGACAAGGTATGTGAACCAAGTCAACTTGGTAAGCATACCCGATCATCATTTAAGAGCAAGATGTTATTTTAATGAACCCCATGACATGAATGTTTTGATGATTCCAAATATCTCCAATATGTGTATCTAATTATCTTGTCAAGTGTTTCAGATTAATCAAGAATCAAGATTAAGAAACTGAGCTTAGAAGCCTATTGATCATCTCAAGTAAAGTTTCGAGTCTGTTAGTACTTAGAATGTAAAGTCTATCGATCAACTTACTCTCAGCAAGATTTTATCGTTTGCATATTTTGATCGTAACATTCTAATTGTACCTTATGATTTCTACAGTATTTGATTTATTTCGGTTACATTATGTTTTATTGAGCTTTAATAGAGAAATCAAAAACCGCTTTTATAAAGTCTTTTAGGACACTAATGTTTTAGCAGCGCTCTCTTGGACATGATGAGTAAAGACGCTGATAAAATATTAGGACACTCAAGGTTGAATTGAACTAATTAATAAGGACGCTTACTTGTAAGTAGCGACCTTTCTTTTATCAACCTTTGAGAATGTCAGGACGCTGACTTAGTTTCAACTCGTTGAAAATTCTCTTTGTTTTCAAATGATTTCTATCTTTAAGGATCCTGATTGTTATAAGTTGAATAAATTATCAGGATGCTACTTCTGTAGGAGCGCCCTTATCTTTAGAATCAACTTAAAACCCTCAGGATGTTTGCTATCCTTCAGCGTACTCAACATTGTTTTAAAACTATTTTTAAATTTCAAGACGCTAACTCTTGAGTAGCACCCTCGTGTGTTTAGTGATTTAAAACAAAGCACTACGCTAACTGCAAAGTAGCGCCCTCATGCTTTAAGTCGTTTAATTGTCAAAGATAGTCAGGACGCTTACAATTCAGTAGCGCCCTGTAACACCCTGTAGTTTTAATTAAATACATACGTTGAATTACACGTATATCGAGATGTATAATACACATATTTTATACGTATGAGCCAAATATACGCGTGTATGATTAGTAAATAAATAAAATTATGAAATGAAGATGATACATATGGGATCATCCAATATGGGTGCTTACAAGTTAAAAAAATGGAGTTGAATTAAATTGATTAATTTATGGGGTTGGTTAATTAAATATGTGGATTGGAGCATGATTTAATGACTTAATGAATAGTATGATTTAATGCATGTGTGTATATGAATACATGTGAAATAAGTGAATTGAGTTATAAATTAAATTAAGAAAATGGTGTAGATTGAAATTGAATTATTAAATGAATTATATAAATAAGATGAGTTGAATTCAATGAAATTTGATGGAGGAGTTGGTTATTAAGGGGAGCCTAGGAGCATGGGATCATAGTAAATTTGATTTTGTTTAAAAAAAAAAAAAAGAAGGAAAGAAGTTGTTGAACGAAAGAAAGGAAGAAAGAAGAATGAAAGAAGAGAGAGATAAAAGAACGAGAGAAAGGAAAGAACGAAGAGAGAAACGCAAGATTCGCGTCAAATCGGGACTCGTGATAAGTGATTTTCACTCTATTTCTTCGTGAAATTAATATCTAAGCTAGATGTAACGATTCTAGCGGAGTAATTTTAGCTTTGAGAGCTGTTTTACATTGTTTTTGAAATCGGGATTTTTACCGAACTTGAATGAAAATTTGTTCGAAAGGTGAAAAAACACTCCCTAGACTGTAGGAACCCCGAATATGTGGTTCGATTTCATTTATGTGTTCATTTGAAATTCTTATAGTCGTTGGAAGTTTGTTGGAAGTTAGAGTTTATATTGGAGACCGTTTGAATCATTTAAAACGCGATGAAACTCCAGTTGAAGGCTATAGAATGGTAGAATGCACTGTTGCGAATCCATCGATGCTAATTTCATGATTTTTGGAAACCGTTTGACAATTTTAGTAAAAATCTCCATGTTTCCAATGAACAGTGACATGAATAGTGACGTAAATAGTACTGTGATCATATCTAGTGAATAAAAGGGAATTAGAATCCAATGAAACCCGGTTTGAGATCATAGAATCGTAGAGAACTGAATTCTGGACGTTTCGATGTTAAGATCATGATTTTTGGATATGCTTTGATATATTTAGTAGCTAAATATATGATTTTTGTGAGTAAAATTAACTTTGGATGCATCCGCGAATGTGTAAAACCTTAGTAAAATACCTGTTGAAGGTAGTAGAATGGTAGTATGACGGATTTTACACGTGTCGATGTGGACAGAATAATTTTAGGAATGTTCTATATTTTTAATAAACTTGATATATGTTCCAGGAAAAAAATAAAACTGAGAACTAGCGAAAATATGAATTGAAAATCTATTTTCACTATTCTTTCTTGTGGAAATATCTAGATTGACCACATAAACGAGATAGTAGTTTTTTCAACTGCTTATGAGTTATAAATTGAGTTGGAATTTAAAGTCACAGAACGTGTATAATATTTTTAAGGTTGATCATTATTATTGGTGATTTGAAATGAGTTGAGAAATTAAATATATAAATAGATATGAATAAATGAAATTGAATTATGGAGTGGTTGTGACAGGTTGAATTAATTGGATTTAAATTAGAGTTGGACTCGAAAGTGGCGTGATTGTAATTAAGTTGAAAAGTCCTATATTATGAGTATATTTTCTTGATTTTGGTTCTTGTATAACATTTTTTATATATAATGTTTGAATGTAAATATGCTATGCATATATTGTTGCATTGTGTTTTAATTTGCATTCATAAATGATTTTTTTTTTAGAATTAGAGCATGTGAGACTTGCAAAGGCAAGTTGGTGTCATTTCGTTAGGAATTAGACTCGGTTGAGTGTTATGCATAACCTCATTGTCAGTAGGCCTGTCCTAACAAGGATTTGAGATCCTTGAAATGACTGTGAATTGGGTAATAAGAGGTTGTGGCTACCTTGTAACATCCATACAAGGGTTAGACCCGCTCTCTTGCCTTGGAGGAGGGAAATTGTGGATTTCGTGAAAAAAGATGCATTGTTTTATTGAAAACTCATGAAATTTATGTTGTTGACATGTATAATATATGCGTTGAATGATGCATGTGTTTAATAATTGTTTGAAATGATTTTAAATGTCATATTTCTCTTAAATGCATATAATTGCCATATCAAGAAATATATTCACTGAGCTGTTGTTTGCTCACTCCATTTCCTTCAGTATTTCAGGTACAAAGTTAAAAGGAAAAACACGAGAGTAGATACGTATCTTATGTTGTTAATGTACGTGTATGTGAAGGAAATGGATTATATTTGTTTTATTTTCAAATGAATATATATCACATCCTACATATATATATTATTACATAGATGGGTTGTACATGGATTTTGATTTGATATTTTGGGTTAGACAATGCTTGTGATGATGAAATGAGATGATCACATATAATTATCAGGTGAGAATTTGATTTGTGGAATGAATGGAATGACTGTGATGATTATTTATATATATATCTTTGATTTGATTTGTGGTATATTAGGAAAAAAATGTGAATTGTTCGTTTTATAGGGAGATGTTGTCAAAATTTTTAAAAATGTGGGGAATTATTGTGAATGTCCGTTGAGGCTGACAGTGTATTGTATACTGTATATGAGTATGTACAGTGTATAGTACACTGTGCCGGTCATGACGTCAGGGGCGTCTTGACACGCCCTCAGTTCATTGTTCAGAAAGACGTTGATACTCTATGAGCACCCTCAAAGGAACAAAACGACAAAAATGATATTTTTGCTGTTCTGACATGTACATTTTTTTAAGCCACCTTTCTCAGAACAACTTTTCGTACAAAATCAATTTTCTGTATTTGTAAGAGATATTCTCTTATTCACAAACCACGTCTTGTATAACTTTCCTTATTCGTGTTTCTGGAGAAAATCAGAATATTCATGAAATGTGCAGTTACCATTTTTGTGATATTTTCTAGTTGTTGTGAGTAAACGTTCATAATTGAAATTCAAATTCGAATGAACAACAGCCTCATCTCTACAAGTCTATAAATACAAACACTTAACAAACTGTTAAGACACCGAAAATTCCTTGAGCCAAAACATTTTTTGAAAGTTAGTCGAATTTTTATTTGATTCAGAAAGCTTAAGTTATTCCAGTTTCAAAGCATTTTATTTGAATCATTACTTGTTCAAAAGATTTTCATACTATGTTAACATTCTATCTTTATATGAAAATCTATTTGAAAGTTTAAACTATTTTCACTCAAATTGTCCAGAACTGTTTTAACTTATATTGTTCTTGCTGAAAGAGAAATTTGAGAGATAGTTCATAGGATACAATTGTACTCAATTTCATATCTTGTATATTGTATCATGGTTGTATTAGTAGTTTGATAAACTACTAAGTTAATATTGCTATATTCAACAAGATCAGGTCTTCTCACACCCATGAGTTGAGAGATGGTAGTTCTCACACTCGTAAGTTGAGAAAGCTTAGGTTTGTCTTACACCCATAAGTTCGGATAGGTTGGTCTCAAGCTTGCAAGTTAAGCAGTGTAACGATTTTTCTCACACCCGGAAGTTGAGAAAAGGTGTAACGGTTTGGTTCTCACCCGTAAGAGAATTCCTTAGTGAGAAGGTTCAAAATCCTAACTGAGGAGGTTAGGTAGTGGGCATAGGCAAGTAGCCGAACCACTATAAATCGATTGTGCGCATTTGTTTAATTTTTGCACTTTGTCTTTGCCATTGTAATAAATATTTAATTTGTCTAAGTGTCCAATCACCGCCCTCTTGGACATATCTGGGCCAACACAAGAGGCATCAATCAACCTCTAGAACTCTCGAACTAATTCGCATGGATCTTTTCGAACCAACCAAGACCCAAAACTTAGGTAGCAAATCATATGTTTTTGTGATTGTTGATGACTTTACTCGATTCACATGGGTATTTCTATTAGCTCATAAATCTGATGCATGTGAAACATTTCTAAAATTTTGTAAAAGAGGCGAAAATGAAAAAGATTATAAAATCAACATAATTAGGAGTGATAGAGGTGGAGAATTTGTCAATAAAAATCTTGAAGAATTTTGTAATAATCAAGGTTACACTCATCATCTATCAGCCCCTAGGACACCACAACAAAATGGTGTAGTTGAAAGAAAGAATAGAACTCCGCAGGAAATGTGTAGAACAATGCTTCATGAGTATAACTCTGAAAATCACTGATTTTCATAAACCAAAATCACAAGAATCTAGATATAGAAATGTATACCCCACTAGGTAAGGTTGAAGCTCCAAGATTCTTCTTGTGTGATGTTGGATGAAAGAAATCACGATCAAGACTCAATAAAAGATGTAGATAGCACTTAAAATGTCTTGAATACTTGCACAAGAGAAACTCCCAAGTTTTTCAAAGTTTTGAAAGATGTGGAAAAATTTTCGGAAGTATGGATCAATAGATCAAATGTTGTTGAACTTTTGCCTTGAAAGAAGATTTAAATCACTGAAGAACTTGTTGTTGACTTGTAAAAGAACTGAGACGAAAAATACACAAGTTCTCTAAGTTTCGCAAAAGTTGCTCTTTAAATGAGCAAGTGTGGTATTTATAGATAAACACCACACCGAGGCACAGGAACGCTTTTCTGGCTTGAAATCTGAAAAATCTCAGATTTTCCTACAATTAAGGAGCACGTTCCTCAATATGTCTGTTGGGCATAGGAACGGGTTCCTTCAACAAGAACCACTGACTCTACAAGTTTTTCTTATTTTGCCTTTGGCAACAAGAACGCGTTACTTCTTGAAGGAACGCATTCCTTTTCCCTGATCAGAAAAATTTGGAGTCTAGGGAAAAGCCACAGGAACGTGTTCCTCTTACAAGGAACGTGTTTCTTAAACCTTGATAAAAAATTGCTGAGTCTTGGAAAAATGCTTAGGAGCGCGTTCCTTCCTAAAGGAGCACGTTCCTTCACTGAGAAGTAAAATAAACACAATTTTTTATCATAATAGGTTTAGGACATTATCAAAAACATAGACTAACATTTAAAAACATTTTTGACAAGATTGAGGTACAATTAACATAGTTAAATGTGAGTGATTCAATCGATTAAACCAACGATCAAAGCAATAAGAACAATACACTGAAACGATAAAAACCATACAAAGTTGATAAAATTAATGCATGATAATCATTGATCAATATGTGCATGAAAAATAATTATAATTGCCAAAAGTCTGTTATGAATGATAAACCATACAAAAGTCTTGAGTTTAGCAGAACATTATAATTGCCAAATCAACCACCAACTATCAGTAGTGGTGTGAACAGTGGTGCTAGTAAAAAATTGATAAGTTGATTTAACAATAAAAACTACTTGAGCAAATTTGGACCAAATGAGTCTGTCATCAAGATCACCGCTAGAAATACAAATCCCATTGGTAAGATCAACAACAAGAGCTGACAATTGTTGTTGGAAACGATCCACAACCCCAATTCCATTATCATCTAAAAAATCTTGAACACAGAGGAAGGTATCAGCATGTGAAGGAGGCTCCAGTAAGAATTCACAAAGTGGACTTTCACCCACCCATCTATTTGTTCAAAAAGAAACCAACCGACCATTACCCACTCTCCAAACTAGACCAGTTTGAGAAAATTTAAACCATGCATGATACCCTTCCAAGTGGAGGAAGCAATTACACAACTGGTACAATCTAAGAGATTTTGGGATTTAACATATTTTTCCATCATAACAGTTATCCATAATCTTGAGCTATCTTGAAGAAGACACCACCCTAATTTGGCTATAAGAGCAACATTGGAGGCTCTCATATTACGAATACCAAGACCACCTTTATGTTTTGGCTGACAAACTTGATCCTAATTAATAAGATGCACTTTACTATGTGGGGAAAATCATTCCATATAAAATTCTTATTAATTTGATCAAGTCTTTGACAAATAGACTATGGAAGCCAAGCACTTTGCATTGTGTAAACTGGGATAGCAGTAGTAACAGTTTTAACCAAAGTAGCTATTCCAGCAAGAGTTAGATGGTTCGCCTTCCAACCCATTAATCTTCTCTAAAGTTTGTCGATGATGTACTGAAAAGTTGCTCAGCTAGGGTTGGAATGAAGTAAAGGTATACCCAGATACCCAAATCATTAGTAAGGCCTATGGACCCTGTCACACTGATTCTACGAGCCTCAGTACGACTAACATTAGGACAAATAAAGAGTTTGGATTTATGCAAGCTGATTTTTCCTCCCAAGCAGCTGAAATATTGTCGATTCCCAAGCCTCCCTTACTCACAGGCAGTTGAGCAATTTTCCAATTAATCAAGTGTAGTCCAGTACTCTTGTCAAGCCCTTTCCATAAGAAAGCTTTCATTTTCTTCTCAATTGTCTTGGCAATACTCGATGGCACTTCGAAAAGGGATAAGTTGTAATACCCTAGGTTTTCACAATTTTTAGAAAAAAAAATGTTCGAGCAACCTGCCCGGACGTTCGGGCAACCAGCCCGAACGCTCAGGCGTCAAATCCTCTATATAAGGAGCCCTCCTCCACCCTCATTTCTCACACCAAATCACCTCCCCTTGTGATTTTTCTTCTCCTTTTCACTCATTTTGAGTTTTTGGTCTTTTGAGACTCTCTTTCCAGACTTACTGTATTGTGCATTCGAGTCTCGTCCGTGAGTGTCCCGCCGATTTAGGCACGTCCGGGCAGGGTGTGACATTTAATGGTATCAGAGCATAAGGTCCACGGCCCGCCCAAGTCCACCAAATTAGGGGAAGAAATTATGTATTAGATATATATATATCTCTAGAACTTATATATATATATATATATGAATTATATATAGTTGAGATTTATAGTAAATATATATCTAGAAAAATATATAGTTTTTATATAGTCTAGATTCAAATATATATAAAGTTATGATTTATGAAAACTATATATATATATAGTTATGATTAAATATATATATATGTATCATTAGAACTATATATATATATATATATATATATATATATGAATTATATATAGTTTAGATTTAAATATATATAGTTTAGATTTATAAAAACTATATATATGGTTATGATTGAATATATATATATATATATCTATATATCTAAGTATATATGAGATATATATATATATATATATATATCATATTGTCAATAGAAATAATTTGGATTAAATGATGTCATAAACATTAAGAGAAAAATAGAAAATATTGTCCAACGGACAAAGCATAAATCTTAAAAATGTTAGGAATATATTTTGTCTTTCACAAATTTATTTTCCTTTCAGCAAAGAATGACCACAAGTGAAGGAACGACTTCCGGTAGTAGGGAACCAATTCCCACTAGACTCAAGGAATTGCCCAAAATGGAGGTTATGACTATGAGGAGTATCGACAATAGAGTTCTCCGCCTCTGTCTGATCCCTCACGAAAAAACTCGCAACACTAGGGTGGTTGAACATAACAAAAGTTGAGGGTAACGTCTCTTACAACTTGATGAAATCCTTCTACGAAGCCATGAATTGCGTAGGACTTCAAGAAGATGGGATCAGCCCTGTTTTGGAGACAATGGTCAGGGAAACAAAGATTTCTATCAACGTCGAAATTATTGCGCGACTTATGGAGATTCCAATAGAAGATAGAATCATTGATCCACACGAACCCCAAACAGTTGTAGAGATCGCAGAGTCCAACGAACAGTTGTTCAATTTCTTTGCCAAAGGGTCGTACACCCAATCAACGTACACCAACCTCCCAAACAACCTCCTTAAACCATCTCTTGCCGGCCTTGGAAAGATCGTATTCGGCAACATCTTGCCAGAAAGGGGGACTAGAGGCACTATATCAAGGGCTCAACTTCTTGTGGTATACTGCATAAAGAAGAAAATTAAGGTCTCCCTACCTCACATCATCATCCAACAAATGTTGAGGGTGATTCAAAACCCTTTAAGAAAGGATCTCATAGGCTACGGAGTCTTGATCATGAGGATGCTATACGAGGCAAACATCAACACTTTTGATGAGTCCTCGAAGCAGATCACTGAGGCGGTTACAACATCCTCTATCTTCAAGACATATGTCACAAGTGAAGGGGTAATAATGAGGAAGTATTCGGCTCGACTTTTAATGGCAAAAGAATTAGAGACGAAAAAGGACAATGTTACCGAAAAAGTCGATGCAAGATTCCTGTTAGGGAGGTACCAAATAATGAGCCAAACTAGAACCAAACGTCAAACCCAGCCTTGAATAATGATCCAACCGAGCACCTGTTTACTGAGGAATATTTATTTGCCAATCTAAATCAACCTCAACCAAATCGAGATAGACAAGAAGTTCCAGCAAATCCACCTTCCTGGAACATATCAACTCAAGGCAATACTATGTATCAAAGGTTTCCAACTCATGAAGTACCGTATCAACCAGTTCCACAAGTTCCTATGAACCAACAACAACAAAGTTTTACGGCACCAAATTTTGGAAGACAGGACATCCCAATGAGCCCATTGTTTCAAGACTTTTTAAACCAAGCATATCCAAATGTCCAAGGGGTTCTAGTTAGGGGATCCTAGTACAGTCAAAACAACTACCCCACACCTATGAGTCAACCATACGGTCAATACTTTTCACCAATGCCTACAGCCTACCCTCCACCTATGAGATAGTAGACCCATCAACCATCGATGGGGCAATCAACTAACACATTCGAGCAGTTAAATGTGACTGTAGCTAGCATTGTTCTAATAGAGGAGACTCAAAGTGAATTGTTAACACGTATGCAAAACGTCGAAGAGCAACGAGCAAATTCTCAACCTTCTTCTAGCAGTCTTTCTGTACCTAGTAGGAGGTTCAGAAGGAGCAGTAGTAGGCAGGAAAACCATGAATGATCACTGGCATTGTAAAAATGTATTTTATATATATGAATGAAATGTTTTGTTTAAGACTATCTTTGGTGGGCCGACTTACAACCATTCTTTCTTTTGTATCACTAACTTTGGAGTGGTATGGGACACAACAAAATTGGAGGATACTAAATAAAATGTGGAAATAAGAAAACCCACGACCTTGTATGAAAAGAAACATTTGGAGAAAGTTGCATTACTAACATTATCACTAAGTTTACACGGTGTGAGACGAGTAAACTTGGACGATACTATTAGGGAACTACTATTCAGCCAATGTTTTATAGAGACCGTGTTCATACAACTTAACTTGGTTGATAGTATTACCAAATTCATGTGGTATGGGACACACAAATTTGGACAATAATCGAAAAGACTAAGCAAAAGAGTTTGAATACATAAGATTGCGATAGAACGTTAGATCAGGATAATTCATATTCATGATTCATGATTCATGATTCATGATTCCATCTTACAAATTCAACCCACATTATTTCTAAGGCCAAATCTACCATTTATCATCCCAATCAACATAGAATCATTACAATCCATTAAGATTCCCAATTCAAGGTTTAATTTGACTGTATGTCTCAAATTGGAAAAAATTTCAACATTAGGCCAATTATGACATGAATCAACCCACTTCGTGTCCAATTACACATAATCCACCACAATTTATAATTCTAAGTCAATTAGCATTAAAAGTCCCAATTTGGGTAAAATCTCTACATTAGAGCATAGGGCCAAATCATACTAACCCATATGTTTCAACTATGGAAAGCCCAAATTAATACTATAAATCATACATGTGTGCCAACATATTCAACATAGTTCACATTACAAGAAACTTGAGTTTTAGCAACAAAGTTATTTGTTGCTAAAATACTATTTTTTGTTGCTAAAGCTATTTAGCAACAAAAACAATTAGTTGCTAATAGTGGGTGACTGTGACACCTTGACAACAAAACTTGGTTTGTTGGTAATAATTATTTTTAGGAACATATAATTTTGTTGCAAAAATGTAGGTTTTAGCAACAAATTATTTTGTTGCAAAAGTTTAAGTTTTAGCAATAAATTTATTTCCTACTAAAATACATTTTTAGCAACAGCAATCGTTGCTAATAATTATCTACAACAACAATTTGTGTAGCTATTTAGTTGTTTTAGCAACAAAATTCGTTGCTAAAAGTATGCTATAGCAACAAAGTTATTTGTTGCTAAATTTTCCAACGAAATTTTTTGATTAAAATTGGGTTTGTTGCCAAAATTCTATTGCTCATGATTCCTCAAAAACACTTCACGTACATTTAAATAAAAGAAGAAATTCCATTATAATATTTGTACTTGATATTTATTACAACGTTCATAAATACAAGAAAAAAATATAAAAATAGTTATAATTTAGTAAAAGATTACAATATTCATTACAAAGTTTCAAGTCTATGAGAGCATCCAAAGATTTGTTGATTGTTGTAAGCAAGGTTCAAAATCCTTGAACACAGAACAACCCTACAACATATCTTAGTATATAATAAGCATTTTACCAGAAAAGTTCCAAAGACTAATAAGTGAATAAATTTATTCATTCCTTTCACTAATAAGTGTTGCACCTAAGATCTCACAGATAAGTTCACCCCTACCCTATCCATTCTAACCTGAAAATGATTCAAAAAAATATAATAAGCATTTTGTTCTGTTTCCAGTCATCTGCAATCTCATGCAATTTTCTATTTTACAAGCAGTTGCACTTAAACTTCAACATATCATTCCAAAGAAAGCTAGCTATTGGGTTAAAGTTATCTTGTTACCTCAAATAGAAAAGCTTCGATCCATTAACCAAACTCTATAATCTGCTACTCTGTTGATAATTTGTAACCTACAAATGAATCAACAAGTATTAACTAGTTGAATTGAAGGGAACAAAAGGAGTAAGAGAGCCATAGTTAACAAATAAAGACCATTCAAACTGCATTAGACAATAATGCTAAATCGCTATAGTCATATCTAAAAAATCAATACATGTACTGAATTAGTTGAACCTAAAATCATAAAAGGGAAATATAATGGGTTAGTAAAAACTTGTAACATAAGCTTAAATGAAAAACTAGCTTAAAGCATTAAAGAGAAAAAGGGATTATAGCTTGAAGTCTTGCAGGTAGATGCCAAACAAAAAGAGTACCAATTGTAACATATATTTACCTTTTCTAATTAACTTCTCTAATAGTGACATTCAAATTTCAAGAGAGTTGTTTATGTTGCAACCCATTTTCACACCACTTGCAGAGCTTGGGGAATATGAAAATGACTGAGTAACATATCGCATCTGATGCTGTGTTGAAGCCTTTAGGCCATTTCACAGAGTCTCCACTTGCAGGGAACTATCCATCCACGTGTGCAGGAGAGTTTCTTGAGCAAGGGCTTGCAGTAATCAACCTTAAAGGAAAGAAATAACATTGAATGCTCAAAATGGAAGGAAGACTTTTGTGTATGGTAGTAGCAAATAACAGATGAATTGAAAGAACTTTTTTTCTCTCTAAATCTCATCATCTTTTGGATACAACTACTGAACTGAATTAAACCTTTTCATGATTATTTTGCCTCTTGTATTTAATTAGCATTCCAATCAACTAAAAACTTTTGCTGACTACTTGGGATTGGTTCACCAATATTGTTGTCATCAAATGTTCATTGTTAAGTTTGGACACTTATTTAATATTAAATTCTCAAACACAACAAAATCTTTTTTTTTCTACTAAGTGGGGTATTGACCTGTTCTACTTAAATCTTTTTCTTAATGTAAAATTTAATTTTGGATTTTTTTATGAAACTGTTCTTAAAACACAATGGAATATTCTTGTAATAACCTTGATAGGTAAGAACTTAATTGTAGGAGCTACAATTTTTCCTCAAAGTGCAGCAAAAATAGGAAGTATATGATACAATCTTAAAAGCTCAATAATATTCCAAGCCACAGTAAAGACCCTTGTGAATGCACAAAAATCGGATTTTCAATTTGGCATCAGCAAATAATGAATGATCAATCATTTATATAGGAACAAGTCTAGTGAGCGCATTTCAAAAAGTAAACTTTGTGGTATTGGAAAATGAAGAAATTCACATTTTCTGAACTATTTCTGCTTTTTAATTTCATCAGAATCAAATTCTATCCATTAGCAGTCCTCATCTTAAGATTTGAAGAGGTTAACATCCATCATCCAGTCTAAAAAACATGGTAGCTCCTACATGATTCTTCTGATCAATTCATCAATGGCACAAGAGCTTTGTTTCCTTGATCAACTACTTTAATCAAATCCCAATGCACAACCAAGCATATAAGCTTTCTTATTTCACAAATCATGAATTTCAAGCTGAAACGGTTTTACAATTTCAGTCGATTCATAAAATTACACAGAAACAGAACATCTGAAAGTTATGAAGCAGAGGAAGAAAACAACTAGGCCTTGTACCTTGTATTTGTGTGGTAATTCCTAAATGATTCTTCTGATCAATTCATCAATGGCACAAGAGCTTTCTTTCCTTGATCAACTAATTTAATCAAATCCCAATGCCCAACCAAGCATATAAACTTTCTTACTTCACAAATCATGAATTTCAAGGTGAAACAATTTTAAAATTTCAGCCGAGCATATCAATTTAAGCCGATTCATAAAATTTCAGCCTATAACAATCTAACTGTGACTTATTTGTTGGAAATAATTCATCCATATATTGGCCTCCTCCTAAAGTTGTCTCCATGACAAAGTTGCCAAATAAAAACAGTTAGATTGTGAAACTTGTTACTGATGGCTTCACAGGACAAAATTCACAAATGGTATTCAGCTATGAGCTAGATATCTCATAACAAATCAGTTTGTAGAAACAACTCCTAAGTTTTCTAAGTATTCAAATTTATCAAATACATGTTTCCAAACACAACAAATTTATCAAATACATGTTTCCAAACGCAACAGTACTAATGGATACAAATATTTCACCTTACAAAACACTATGTCAAGTGGGTAAGAAATACAATAAGAAGACACTTCCTGACTTATTTCATCAGCAAAACAACAATGAAATCATATCTTCTTCCATCCAACAACATATGATACAAATTGCAAAAGAATCATAAACTAACAATGAACACAAATTATATATATGTTTCGAAGAATCGAAATTACTTGTGTCCTCTACATCACATGAAATGGGTGTCCATAATCACATCCGGCTTCACATTATCACCCACCAAACTTCCTGGTTGATGTTGCAAATTCTGCAAAATTTGAGGAGTCAATCCACCCAAACCATCATTTCTAGCACCAAAAAATTGACAAGCATACAAGTAATAAGATTAATAAGATTGATTGAACCGAACGGACAACATTCAAAATTTAAATGAAATCTTGCGGCCGCACCGCATCTAATCATTTCCCTATGGTTATGGACCCAAGAAAAGAAGAAAAAAACCACAGAGCATCTTCAAAAACTAGCTATTGCTAACTACTAAAACTAGCAAGCAATAAAATATTTTAAAAGCATTGGACAAAATATTTTTTCAATAAAAACGTTAATTCTACCTTAAAAATGTAAAGGTTTAGTGTTAAATAATAATAAAAGACACAAAGATGTAACGTGGTTCGGCTCTAAGGCCTACGTCCACGGGAGAAGAGAACAAATATTTTCTTATTCTTGATGATGTCTTAATGGAGGGACACTATATATATAGACATACAGGGCTATGCACACATATAGCTATAATTACAATTTTAGTAACTGCTAAATAAAACGACTACTAAAATTATCATATTTTCTTAAAGGAAATAAATCTCACAGATTTTGCTCTTTTCCACAACACTCCTCTCAATCTGGTGAATAAAGGTTCACCATTCCTAGCTTGGACACATTTGCTTGAAATGCAGTATTGTTTAACCCTTTAGTGAGCACATCGGCGAGTTGATTATTGGTAGACATAAATGGAGTACAGATCAACCCACTATCAAGCTTCTCTTTAATAAAGTGTCTATCAATCTCTATATGCTTGGTTCGATCATGTTGAACTTGTAATGGGCAATGCTAATTGCAGATTTATTGTCACAATAGAGTCTCATAGGGCCATCCTAGTGTATCTTCAAATCTGTCAAAATTATATGCAACCATAATAGCTCACAAACTCCTTGTGCCATTGCTCGAAATTTTGCTTCATCACTAGATCTGACCACTACATTCTGCTTTTTACTTCGCCATGTCACCAAATTCCCACCAAGAAACGTACAATATCCAGTAGTTGATCTTCTGTCAACTACTGAACCAACATAGTCCGAATCAGTATATGCTTCAAGAACCACTCCTGTGTGTCGTTTAAATAAGATGCCTTGTCCTGGAGTCCCTTTAAGATACTGTAAAACGCGATTAGCTGCTTGCAAATGAATATCTTTAGGGTTGTGCATAAACTGACTTATTACACTTACTGCATATGCAAAATCAGGTCTTGTGTGAGAGAGAAAGATGAGTCTTCCTACTAGTTTTTGATACATCTCCCTATTAATAGTCAGCGCTTCTTCAGCTTCTTCAAGCTTGTGATTAAGATCAATAGGAGTATTCATTGGTTTGCATGCTAGCTTCCCTGTTTCTTTAAGAAGGTATGCATTGTACTTCTGTTGAGAAATAAAGATTTCCTGTTTAGAGTGTGCCACTTCAATCCCTAGGAAGTATTTCAATCTCCCTAGTTCCTTGATCTCAAATTCCTCGGTCAAACACTGCTTTAAATTTTGTCTCTCGTTCTTATTGTTTCCTGTCATGATGATGTCATCAACATACACTAATAAAGTTGTAACTCCCCTTGAAGTCGAGTGCTTAATAAACATAGTGTGATCTCTTTGGCTTTGTCTATATCTTATATTTGTCATTACTTTGGCAAACCGACCAAACCATGCCCTCAGAGATTGTTTAAGTCCATACAGGGCCTTTTTCAATTTACACACTTTATCAGTGGTGCCAAATCTTGGAGGCACTTCCATATAGATTTCTTCTTCTAAATCCCCATGTAAAAATGCATTCTTTACATCAAATTATTGCAGACCCGAGTCATAATTAGCTGCCAATGACAAAAGAAGTCTCACAGTATTCATTTTTGCAACCGGAGCAAATGTCTCTTGATAATCCACACCATATGTCTGAGTATATCCTTTGGCTACTAATCTTGCCTTGTAGCGCTCTAGGGACCCATTTGCTTTATATTTTACTGTATAAACCCATTTGCAACCCACGAGTTTCTTTCCTGCAGGCAAGTCTACCAACTCCTATGTTTTATTTATCTTCAGGGCTCCCATTTCCACATTCATAGCTTGTTTCCAATTTGTATTAGATAAAGCCTCGGATAATGATGTAGGAGTCTGGATTTTGTTCAGGTTGGTAAGGAAACTCTTATGGGTTGGCGAGAACTTCTCGAAGGATACAACATGAGATAGTGTATACGAGGGATGTTTAGTGCATTCCCTTGTGCCCTTTCTAATGGCAATGGAATATTATTGTCAGGTTTAGAGGCTAAAAGATCATTGTTAGTTTCAGGAACAAATAAAATTTGTAAGGAGGGTTCAGGATTTGTTACCTCATTTTCAGGTATTGGTTCAGATTCTTGAACTCGCATCGGTTGAGGAGCTGCAGATTTTTTCCTTGAGTACATTTGTCCAGTCATCCGATCCTTAGGTTCGTCATTGGGTACAGAGGGTGTAGGAGATTCGGGTTTGGTTTGTTGGAGGTGAAAGGGGCCAAAAGGATCAAAAGGGTTATTAAGGGAGTTCTGATCCTTATCTTCCATGATGACACTCTCCCCCGGAAGAGGAGGCGCGGAAAAATAAGGCCCAGGTTCATAGAAAGTGACATCGGTAGAGACAAAAAATTTCTTTGATGGCGGATGATAGCATTTATATCCCTTTTGAGTGGACAAGTATCCGACAAAAACACATTTGAGAGCTCTAGAGTTCAACTTCCCCATGTTGGGTTGGTGAACATGGACAAATGATACACATCCAAATATCTTAGGTATAAGAGTATTGGATATTTTGAGCTTATGGTAAAATTGACATAGCTTTTCCATAGGACTTTTGAAATCAAGGGTCCGGGATGGTAGGCGGTTAATAAGGTGTGTTGCAGAAAGGACAACTGTAATACCCTAGGTTTGCACAAAAAAAAAAATCGTTCAGGCAGACTGCCCGGACATTCAGGCGCCATTTTCTCTATATAAGGAACTTTCCTCCCTCCTCATTGCTCACACCAAAATCACTCTCTTTGTGACTTTTCTTTCTCTTTCTCACTCATTTTGAGTTTTTGTCTTTTGAGACTCTCTTTCCGAGACTATCTGTGCGGTGCAACGCAGTTCAATCCGGGGGAAGGCGCCAGTTCTGAAAGAAGTTCTTATCTGAAGGTGGGGAACGAAACATAGGTTTGCGTGTCTTATAACTTTTATTAAAGTTTACATTCATTTATTATTATATCTACTATTCATTTACATTGCACTATATCATATAATGTTTATACTGTCATGCTTATGCCTGTATATTTGGAGTTCATGTATTACACCATCGCTATGCTTGATTAGTGGTCAATCTGGCTCAACCAGACTCAGTCTTGTCCTCAGTAACTTTAAATAGTGAACGGGAGGCAGCGTACTGCTCTAGACGATTGGTATTTAAGTAGACCTCGTGTCTCACCTCTCAACTGGAGACTGATTTGGTTGGCCTTATTTGAAAGCTATCAGCTTATACAAGTAATACTGAATGTTAGGACCTTGCACGTAGTGATACCAACCCTGATAAGGATCACCAAACATTGTCAAATCTTGTCTAAATGTTAAGTAAATACCGGACCAGTTCATGCATTAGCATCATACATATCACCACCTAGGGACGTATGTGGTTTACGATTCATAGAATAGTTAGAAGCAATGCTCGCTATTCATTATATTTCTCTGGAGAAGGACGTACAATGAAAACTTGGCTACTACTGGGGAGGGACATCTGTACGTGAATCCAGAACATCGTTCCTAAGGAGGGACGTACAATGAGAACCCGGCTACTCCTGGGGAGGGACATCTATACGTGAACTCAGGCGATGTACAATCATCAAACCAATACGAGATGGTGTCATGCATACATACATATTTGATTGACTATGATGCTTTGATGTGTATTTAAGATATTTGATTATGAAGTTTGTTTTATTAATTGTTATATTCACGAACTATTTTACCCACTGAGCGCGTAGCTCACCCCGTTGTTAACCAATTTTTCACAGGCAATTAGGGTGGACTGGGTGCAGGTTTTTGGGCCCACATTTTGTACCTTTTGTATTATTCATTGGGGATTTTGGGAGAATGTTCCCTTGACTATTTCATGTACAATTATATTCTGAAATTAATGAAATCAAACTTGTACTTAATCGTGTTTCCGCTGCGTACTCTGCCGTTGTTATAATTCCAAATGCGCCCCCCGTCCGTGAGTGTAATGCCGGTTTAGGCTCATCCGAGCGGGGTGTGACAATTTAATGGTATTAGAGTGTACGGTCCAGGCCCGCCCAAGTCCACCAAATTAGGGGAAGAAATTATTTATTAGATATATATATCTCTAGAACTATATATATGTGAATTATATATAGTTGAGATTTATATTAAATATATATCAAGAAAACTATATAGTTTTTTTATATAGTTTAGATTCAAATATATATATAGTTACGATTTATGAAAACTATATATATAGTTATGATTAAATATATATATATATCTATATATTTGTGTATATATGAGATATATATACCATATTGCTAATGGAAGAATTTGGATTCAATGATGGCATAAACATCAAGAGAAAAATAGAAAATATTGTCCAAAGGATAAACATCAATCTTAAAAATGTTAGGAATAGGTTTTGTGTCTTTCACAAAGTTTATTTTCCTTTCAGCAAAATAATGACCTCAAGTGAAGGAACGACTTCCGGTAGTAGGAAACCTGTGACGCCCCAAAAGTTTTTTTATCTAGCCCATTACCCAATTATATTTTGCCCAAACTCTATGTGTTTGCCTTGATATGGTTAATGTTTGTTTGATGGTTGTTTAATGTTTGTATATTTGATGCTTAATAATGTATATAAATATGTGCATTATAAATTGTATATGGGTCATGTTAAATTAAAGTATAATGCATGTTTTATTATTTATGCATGGGCCCATTAAACCATGAATTGACATGGGTTAGGATTGATTGAATAAAAGGATAAATGAGAATGAAAATTTGGTGTATTAAATGGATTGGACATTTAAAATACATGGAAGCATGAGATTGGTTAAAATACATGTGGTTGGTATGGGTAGTATGAGACCAACACATGTTAAGTTGGTGCATGAAAATGGACAAGTGTCCCATGCCCCATTTATCTTCTCTAACACATGTCAAGTTGGTGCATGAGATCAACACATGTCAAGTTGGTGCACGAGAGTGGACAAGTGTCCCATGCCCTACTTCTCTTCTCCAAGGAAGTCCTAGAGAGTGAGATGAGTGGGGAGAAAGGAAAAAAGAAGAGAAAGGAAAGAAGAAGAGAAAGAAAGAGGAAATTGATTTGAGGGAAGTCTCAACAACGTTTTCATCAAAGAGCTGGATCTTGGTGCTATATGGTCCGATTAAGCTCAAACTTTGTCAGAACGTTCGTGTCTTATGGGTATTCATTTTGAAAGATATAACCTCCCAAACAAAGCTGGTCGAAAAGTCTGGATTTCTCGCGCAGTTTAGATCAAACTAATAGATCTCCTAAATCTACCATTGGATGGATATGATATTTGATATGGTGGTTCACAACTGATCTTTATGCATTATGAGCGGTTAAGATGTTGGTGGGTGAAGTATTTTGTGTAATATAGGCATCTGAGTTCGAGTATTTGCAGCAGGAAAGGAGAAATTGTCTGATTAGAGACCTGTTCATCAAACTGGCTAATCTTTTCGGTCCACCGTTGGATTGAGCTGATTTTTGGACATAAGGTTTTTTCTTAACATACTTCAATCTGTTCGGTTGATTTTATGATTAAATATTTTTGTTGGTAGCATAATACATCTGAACAGAATATTAAATGGAAAATTTGTAGGGTTGTTTGTATTAGACCTAAATTTAGAATATGAACTTAGACCTTTCCAAATAGCTTGCATGTCAACTATGTTGACCTAGTTGCCATTGTTGATGAACCCATGATGCAAAATCAGTGATATACATGGCTGAACATGGTGACCTGGTGTAAATAGGCAATATGACCTAAGTATGAAAAATTTCATATTTTAAGGTTTTTGATGCTTTTGGCCTAGAATCATTGAATTGATGCAATTTATGTCTAATTAAGCATGATTAGGGTTGATTATGCTACTTATTTGGTGGTTGTGACTATATCATGGGTTAGGCCTACTTGTGATTAAATGACCCAATTTGGGCATGTTTATGCCTAAGGAATTAAAAATCAGTATTTTTGATTAATTGAATGGTTTATGAATGAGAACTATGCATTAGAGGCCTAAGTCATGTGATTTGAGTTGAATGATGAGATTAGATGGGATTTAGGCCTATTGTCTATATGTGGGCTAATTTAGGGTTGATGTGTAATGTTTATGCGATTGAGCATAGAAATTGATGTATGGTAGGATATTGATAAATGTTTCAGGATCTTGATTGGGTTGATTCGGTTTGGTAGCCGTGTGTGGTTAGATACTCTCGCGAGGCTTGGTTGTGAGTAGACTTCATTTATGATTATATCTTTTATGTCATCATATCACTTATATATATTGTATGTTGAAAGCATGAATGTGTTCTAATGTTTTGAATGATGCATTGATTTGAGAAAACCTTATGACTTTGGTTGGGCCCATCTATCTGGCTAATAGGGGGACTTAACCTTGTCATAGGAGGGTTTTAAAAAAAGGAAATATTTGGCGATGAGAACGGTACGGTGAAATATAAGTGCACTAGTAACCCCAAATCAACATGATTGGGGATGAGAATGGTACGGTGAAATAGACGTGCACTAGTAACCCCAATGCAAGTGGAATGTGGATCCAAATTGATAAGCTTTTACTTGCATCGAACTTATTGTAAATGCTTGATATCTATATGTTATGAGCTTTTAATCATGCTACACATTGACATGCATACATGATATTTATTGATGAGTATTGATAGCATATTTGAATTCTATTCACTGGGCATCGTTGGCTCACCCTCATTTTCCTCTTCAGGTCCTTCTGTCCCAAATAAGGGCAAATGAGTAGTCATATCTTGAGGGCTTTGCTGGTGAGAGAATTCAAGGGCTCGATGTGAGTTGAGAGGCATTTTGATTGAACTGTGTTTTAAATTACGAAGTATTATATTTTGGACTATGTAATTATAACACTTACCACATTGTAGTATGGGTGAGTTGGGACTTGTTAGATAGACCATGTGGGCATATAACGGTTTTATTTATGGTTCATTTTTATGGATTATCTCTTGTCTTGGATGATTAATACGGTTGGTAGTTTTGTTTAGTACCTTTTATATTATGTCGTTGTTTGGGATAAGGCTCGTAGGGTCTCAACCACCTCACGGGAGTTGAGGAGTGGTTGGAGATGCCTACGCAGGACGTCCCGCCCTAACATTCTGCACGCCATCCCTTGCAGGGTTGGTGGTCCGGGGTCGCCACAAAACCAATTCCCACAAGACTCAAGGAATTGTTCACAAGGGAGGTTATGACTATGAGGAGTATCGACAATAGAGATCTCAGCCTCCGTTTGATCCTTTACGGAAAACTAGCAACACTGGGTGGTCGAACATAACAAAAGTTGAGGGTTATGTCTCTTTCAACTTGGTGAGGTCCTTCTATGAAGCCATGAATTGCATGACACTTCAAGAAGATGGGATCGACCCTGTTTTAGAGACAACGGTCAGGGGAACAAAGATTTCTATTAACGTCGAAATTATTGCACGACTTATGGAGATCCTGATTGAAGATAGAATCATTGATCCACACCAACCCCAGACAGTTGTAGAGATCGCAGAGTCCAATGAACAGTTGTTCAATTTCCTCACCAAAGAGCCGTACACCTAATCGACGTACACCCATCTCCTTAAACCATCTCTTGCCGACCTTGGAAAGATCGTATTCGGCAACATCTTGCCAGAAAGGGAGACTAGAGGCACTACGTCAAGGGCTCAACTTCTTGTGTTATACTGCGTAGAGAAGAAAATTAGGAGGAAATGACGAAATAATGAGAGACGAACATGGACGTTGTCACCGAAAAAGTCGGTGCAAGATTCCTGTTAGGGAGGTACCAAATAACGAGCCAAACCAGAACCCTACGTCAAACCAGCCCCTGATAATGATCCAACCGATCACCTATTCTCTGAGGAAGGTTTATTTTCCAACCTAAATCAACCTCAACCAAATCAAGATAGACAAAGTACTCCAGCAAATCCACCTACCTGGAATATGCCAACTCAAGGCAACACTACGTACCCAAGGTTTCCAACTTTTAAGGTACCGTATCAGCCAGTTCCACAAGTTCTTGTGAACCAACAACAACAGAATTATGCGGCACAAAATTTTGGAAGACAGGACATTCCAATGAGCCCATTATTTTAAGACTTTTCAACCCAAGCATATCCAAATGTCCAAGAGAATTCCAGTTAGGGGATCCCCGTACAATCAAAACAACTACCCCTCACCTATGAGTCAACCGTATGGCCAATACTTTCCACCAATGCCTACGGCCTACCCTCCACCTATGAGATAGTCAACCCATCAGCCATCGATGGGGCAATCGACTAACCCATTCGAGCAGTTAAATGTGATTGTAACCAGTATCGCTTGGATAGAGGAGACTCAAAATGCTTTGTTAATACGTATGCAAAACAACGAAGAACAACGAGCAAATTCTCAACCTTCTTCTAGTAGTCTTTTTGTACCTAGCAGGAGGTCTAATAGGAGAGGTAGTAGGCGATAAAATCAAGATTGATTACTGACATTATAATTTTTTTTTTATGTATATGAATGAAAATCTTTTGTTTAAGACTATCCTTGGTGGGCCGACTTACAACCATTCTTTCTTTTGTATCACTAACTTTGGAGTGGTATGGTGTCACGACCCACTATACGTGACGTCATGACCGGCACGGGAACCTCCGTGTATACCTTCCATCGGTACACCCGACGTCCCGTCAGCCTAAAATACATATACGAATCCCCAAAAAGAAATAAAAGTACATCCTTAACAACCAACTAACATGATCATAATGAAATAAAATATTACTTCTCCAAATTACCAAATATAAAATTCCAAAGTCTTCAAAATGATACAAAATCCAACACATCCCAACTATGTGTTAAATATACAATTACTAGGTGTTATCATGTACATAATTATCAAAATACAAAACTAAATGTACAACACCTACATTGAACAAAAACAAGGGTCGCTTTGTAGTCAAGCCTTCCCTTTTCCTTTTCTATTAGATCTTGAAAGAAGATGGTGAGGTGTGAGCTATAGCCAGCTTAGTGAATGTTATTTACAAGTGGCATATACGTGCATTTATAAAACATGGTAAGATCATAAAACAATTGAAATATCATGATGGTGAAATAGATTACATACATGCTAACATAACGGATCAAGTCATACATAAGACGATGCATAACATTTATAGTCATGCTCATGCAATCCTAACACCTCCTGAGTACGGGGGTTCAAGGCTGGTGCGCTACACACAGTACATGAACACACACACAATACTCGTATCCTAATAGGATTTCTGGGGTTGTGCAACACGTAAGATTAGCCTAAACTAACCTACCCATACACAAGCCATAAAACCCTCTGCCAGGTACACAACTGGGATTGCCGCTAGACTTACGAGAATTCCCAAAAAGAGGAAATTCCAACTAGGAGCCTCAACCCAAATTGTCATCCCAATGAATTATGCTCAAATGTATTTCATGGAATATTAAAACATGCATACCATCATACATAAGCATTTAAAACATTTCTATACTACAATGCCACATATAAATAATCCAAAAGTAAAAGAACACTCACACTTGATTGGCTAAGTCTAGCCAATCCAATTGCCAAAACTCTCCAATTGACTAAACGGGTTTAAGATCAATCAGAAGACCTGAAAATAACATGGTTTACACAACTGAAAATCAGTCATAAAGTGTGTCAAAACCCCATGTTCAAATATAATTTATAGTCAATTAGATTTTAAATTGATTACCCCCTTGACCCAATTTCCATATTGCCCAACTTGATCATTTAGACTCAATTAAACGAAGATTGACCTAAATTGAATGTAATAGGGTGATCCCATGATCCAACCACTAATATACATGAAATTCAATTATAATTAGGGTCAATTAGACTATACATCAAGTCAATTTCATTAATTGACTAAGTCTTGGTCAAAATCTCCAATTAGGCCAATATAAAACATAAGGTCAAAATGAACTAAGTCATATCAATTTAACATAGGTTCTAACATTTTAAACCCATGATTCTACTCAATTTGGGTCCAATTAAACAATCCCCAAGTCAATTTCATAAATTGACTTGCTTTGGGTGAAAACTCCCAATTTGGGCAAAATCCCCAAATTACATGCAAAATTGTCAAAGTACATGAAAAATGTCAAATACTTAGCCTAGATCAAAATTAGTCAACCTTAGGGTATCCATTATGAGAACCCACTTAATTCAATCATCAAACAACCCTAATCATGTCCAATTAGACCTACATTGCATAATTTTTCAGATTTTATATCAAGAGTATCAAAAGCCCCAAATCTGGAAATTTTCATACATAGGCCATACTTCGAATCTACTACGAAACTATTTTAAACTATTGCAAGGCTACTGCAACAACTAAAGTACAAAATTAAAAAAATATATCAAATTCATCTACTGATTGTTCAAGGTATGAAATCAAAATGTTCAGAGGAGAATTGAGATATTGATTGTTCCATGTTGGGAGAGTATATAGGAGTCTCCATAACTTGCCCAACAAACGCTGGGTTAGGAAACTGAGAGCCTTCAAAGTTGAGATTCAGACTTACTGACGAATCCTATGCCTTTTGGGACAATTATCCAATTTCTCCCCCACCTGGAAATTGAGGAGTAATCCTTGGTACTGCGGCATGGCATTCTTCAAGCCACTTTAGCAGTGAGCCAATAGCCTCTTTACTTTCCTTGAGACTAAGATTGTATTCTTCAAATTGTTCTCTCATGCTTTTCATCATCCGCTCCTTGGTGTACTAGTTGTTGTTGGGTGTCCGTATTGTTTATAGTAGGAGACGGAGGAAAGGATCTTTCTGTAGGAAGATCTATCTCCCCCACAGGTGTTTCAGAGAAATCAAAGTTGAAGTCTTCGAGGTCGTCTTGAGGAGTGTCAACCTCTATTTTTGGAAAATCTTCCCATTCATTTGGCTCATTGACTTGGCTCCTAGCTGCGAGATTTCCCCTGTTTCCACTCTGTCTCAACGTCTTTTTGTTGATGTCACCATACAAGGGAGATGCTTGATCATGAATAATTTGTTTTGCAAGTGTACGAATATCAAGTTATAATATACCGAGGTGAGTCGGGTTGTCGTCCACAGGAAAAGTGAATTTTACTAATATAAAATGCCCAAAACTACTATGGTTTTAATTTTATCTAGGTGATCAAAAAGGGATGAATTAATTGCTGAAATTAAAGTGAACAAAATTAAAGTAAATCAATGCAAATTTCAATAAAAGTGGGAGAAAATCGATGAATAAAAGTTCTAGAGTAATGATATCATTATGTTGTCTCTTATGGGTTTCAAAAAATTGTGCTATTGTATTAATTTTTGGATTTATAAATTATGGATCCTAATCCATTCAAACCCTTCTCTCGAATGTAATTTGAAAATCTATACTTAACCAATTAGTTCCCTCTCTCGAGTGTAAACTAATGGATCAAGCATGCATTAAAATCTATGATTCATTTTGAAGGATTTCAAAGGGATTCGTAGGTCTATCGACTCGATACTAATACTCTAAGTCACAATTTTCATTTTTCAATTCGATAACACCTCTCTCAAGTGTAAGAAATCGAATCTAAAGTCATTCAAAGAGTGGCCAACAATTTAAAGGCATTAAGCATAGAAAATTGTAAATAAACCCAAAAAATTATTCAAAAACACATAAACAATGATAGTTAACCCATAGAATCCAAGATAGATCAATCAAAAATCTAGATTAAAAACTTAGCTCATGTTCAAAGTCATGGATACAAGATGAAAAAGAAATAAAACTATGGAAGAAAACATTACAAAGCACAAAGATTAGGAAAACAAGGTTAGAAACCCCTTTCAATGGTGGTTTAATCATATTCCTCCTCTTGGTTTCTTCAAGCCTCCAAGCTTTTTTCTCCTCTTTCTTGCCTCCTTTTTTCTCTCTAAACCTAATCCTAATCCTCCATAATGATAAAAGAAACCCTAAACACGAGTTATACACTTAAGTGAGTCAAAAGACAAAAAAGGGTTTCCAAAAACTCGCAAAAACACAACATTCCGCATTTTTGGGTTCACCGACACCGTGGCACCTAGCCTGGGCGCCCAGTTTCGGTTCTTCACCACCACTATGTTATGATCTGGGTGCTGTGGCACCTAATCACGGGTTTTTGGTGGTGGTGGCTTGTGGATTTAGCTGATTTTCTCCATTTTTTGCACATGTTCTTGCTTTCTTTTGAGCGCCATTTGAACCTTGTTTCAACCCACTTTAAAGCTCTTTATTTACCTACAAAGCAAAGTATAAACAAGTGTAAATTTTATGCAATTTATCAAAGTATTAACTATAATAAAATGCACTCAAAGTATATGACTTCTATGATATTAACAAGTATCAAAAAGTTATTTATTCATGATAAAAACCTATATAAACCTAAAATGAAACCTAAATAAACCTAAAACAACTAAGTATACTAATCATGCAAAATCACCTAAAAACTAACCAAATGAACCTAAAAATCTAACAATTGCCAACGATGAGTTGGTCCAATGGTTCGATGCTTTGAGGGGCAAGGAGGCGACGCGAGTTCAAGCCTTGGCAAGGACAAGTTTAAGTCACATTTTCAGGTGCACAGGAGACTCTTCCTGACGAGGTGTGGGCACTCTGTTGGGGAGTACACTACGACAGCACTGAGGCAGATTTTTAAACGCGGTTCGTGCTGAGTTCGTGCAGTGTCGGGGTTGCTGTGTCAAGTGTTTGTTGGTGTGGGTATTAGTCGATTCCTAAGGGGTTGGATTGCCCATGGGCGGGGCGGGTACGGGGTTATACTTGTTTCTTCTCAAAAAAAAAAAAATCTAACAAATTAACATGCAAATCACTAACCTAAAACTCAACTTATCAATGCTATCTCGATTGGGCTAGGAAAAACTCTGAAATGACGGAACACTTTGTTTAATAATGCTTTGTATAGAAGACGGGTTCGTACTTGAGTGACATATGCCATATGGCATAAGATGATAAAGGAAGATTCACGTGAATTTCCTTCACCAAACAATATGCCAAAAAGCACTAAGGATGAGTAGTGGTGGATCTTTTACAAGTCTGGGGAAGAATGCTTGACATGATCACTTGAATAAGTGCATTATATTGCTCTTTAATTTCCTTGGCAAAGATTGTAGTGACAATGAAGTCAGATTGTTAAGCAAGACACCTAAACATATTTTGTGAGCTTGGGACCGCGCTTTCTCTACCTTTGGATGTATAAAAATCACAGAGTGGTCCTCAGGGATTCCTAAAATCTCTGACAGTATTTCGGACGTGAGGGTTATATCTATATCATTCACCTTCTGTAATACCCTGTATTTCACAAAAATAAAAAATAAAAAATAAATTTCGTTTGGGCAGAAATCGTAGTGATGGTGAAGGTACCAGAGTTTTGGACAGTCAAATTTTCATAAAATGATACAACTAAAGACTGAAAAATGCACATTTCAAGATTTATAACTGGTGTCCAACCTAGGGTCGCAAGTTTTTTGTGAAACATTGGGTAGTAATTTTCTGGTAAGGCTACCAGCCTTCCTGTCTAGACTGGAATTGAAGAGAAAGGAATGGGTTTAGAACTTTCACCTTCAACTTGCCTCCTAGACTTCTTTTGTCTTCGCTTCATCCAGTTTTGAAGAGAAATTATGAAGAAAAATAGAAAGTTTGAGTAAGGAGTGTAGAGATTTCTTAAAGAGAGAAGAAAAACAAGGGAGGTGAGCAGGGTGAGTGAAGAAACTCCCCTCCTCCCTCTCTATTTATAGAGGAAATAAAGGGGGGTGCACAAAACAAAAGCGTCCTGATAAGTTCATTTGGTTGAATCAATGAGGGTGCTACTCAAGACGTAAGTGTCCTGATAGATAAGAGCATTTTCAACCTAGAACCTTATTAGTGTCCTAATGTTTCATCAGCATCCTTACTTACCAAGTACAGGAGGGCGCTTCTGAGACACTAGCGTCTTGATTGATGCATCTGCGTCCTGGTGGACACTTAAAAACAATTTTGACATTTTTCAACGTTTTAAAGCTCGATTAAACAAGATTAAACACTTGGTATTTTGAATCAAATCATACATTGAAAATTCATTGAGTGATCGATAAAATCAATAAAAAATACTTTGAAATCGAATTGACTAAACCATGCAATCATGCACATTTGTTGAATCATATGATAACAGAGATTGTACAACCTAAACACAGTCTAATAACACAAAGATATGTCTTCGAACAATCATGGTCTTCAATTTGATCTTGAAAGTTTTTTCACCATGCATCACCAAGTCTTTGTGAATCTTCATGTAAAATTAGATGTGCAATGCATATACTATAATTGTAATCAAAGTGTGGTTTGTAATCATCAAAATATTTTTTCTCATCTGGGTCATGAGGGCATTTGGATTAAAAATCAATTCATTTGGTTTTGCTCCAAACTTTTTCCTTTTCTGAAACTTAACATTTTTGCTCAATTTTTTCCTTCTTTTCATCCAAGAAATTTGATTCTTGTGTAGTTGAATTCTCATCTTCATCGGTTGAATCACTTCCTGATGAGGACTCGATTTCAATATTAGCGTACAATGCCAAAGACTCATTCTCATCAACTTCCATAAGAATAATTTCATTTAATTCTTTTGATTCAATCTATATTTGTTCAACTTGATCACATGAATCACTTCCTTCAAGTTCAACATCTTCTTTTGTTTCTTCTTTTTCGGTGACTCCACTTTTATTTGATCCTTCATAAGTCACTTCGAGCTTGTTTCATCTCTTTTTTCCGTTTCACATAAGCTCACACGATTAAACTCATTTGATGAAAGACTACAATATAGGATGTTGATTGCTTGATCATTTAGCTGCTTTTGTCTTCTCTCACTTGATGTCCATTTCGATCTATCCTTAAAAACCTTAGTTCCACCAACTATTTTCGTAGGAGTCTCATAGCCATTCATAAGTATCTCCCACAACTTTATGCTTTGCGCATGCAAGAAGATTCTCATTCTTATTTTCCATTGCGTATAGAATTCTCCTTGGAACACTGGTGGCCAATTCGTTGAAAGACCTTCCTCAAATAAACTTATACCACCAAAGCTTGCTGCCATCACTCAAAGAAATTGTTAGATAACTTTGAGACGAAAAACCCGCTCTGATACTACTTGTTGGCCCAAATTCTAGTCCAAGAGGGGGGCGAATTGGACTATGTTGGTTTTCGCATAATCTTAAATGACAATTAGTGGCAAGATAAAATTAAAATCAAAACACAACAAAATGCAAGGAGATAAAGATGGACACGACGATTTATAGTGGTTTGGCACCAACCGCCTACGTTCACTACCTGATCTCCCTGGTTAGGATTTCTCAAACTCACTAACTCGATTCAACTTACGGGTGTAAATCAAACCATTACACTTGATTCACTTGCGGGTGTGAATCAAACCGTTACACTTGATTCAACTTACGGGTGTGAATCCAACCATTACCTTGATTCACTTGCGGGTGTTAATCAGACCGTTACAAGACCTTGAAGACTTCCTATATGGAATCTTCCCCAATTGGCAACCTATCCAATATACATTCAAACTTACAAGGATATGGAATTTAAGCTTACAAGTTTGAATGAGTACCTTCCAATATGTGCACAGCCAAATAATATGAAATGATGCTCAAGCTGAAATAATGGAAGATATACCTTTGGATTTTGATTGAAAGATGATGATGATGAGGTGCACAATCAAAAACCACTTTTCTAATCACTTGAAAACCCTTAGAGTGATTTTCTTCAAGAAGTGAAGACTTGAGGTGTAAGAGATTTCTTTTAAGTAATGTAGGAACTCACAACTCTTGAAAAACTTGTTGAGCATTAAAACTTTGAAGAACACAAAAATATCCAACAAGTAATTGATTTTGCAAAAAGTTGAAATGAATGAGCAAAGGGTTGTATTTATAGAAAAATATTATTCAAAAAGTATGAGACACGTTTCCTGTGAAGGAACCACGTTACTGTTCAAAATGAACTAGAAAACAACTCTTTGTTTTCTAGGAAGAAATGCATTTCTTTGTGAGAAAGCGTGTTTCTGTCAGAATAAAAATTTGACAAAAAGAGAGAAGCGCGTTTCTTTAATAGAAGCATGTTTCTCTTTAAAATCCAGAAATTGGCAAAAAAAGATAGAAGAGCGTTTCTGTTATAGAAGTGCGTTTCTATTTGAATTTCTAGAAAATCCCAAAAAGTGAGAAACACGTTTCTCTCTTAGGAAACGAGTTTCTGAGAAATTTCAGAGGCATGGATTTCTAGAAAAAGTAGGAAGCGCGTTTCTATAAGAGAAATGTGTTTAAAACTTGTTTCTGTTTCAATTAATAAATTTTCATCATTCTAGAAAATCAAGGAAATGAGTTTCTTAAAGGAGAAATGTGTTTCTGTGTGAAATGAAGAAATTCATCATTTTGAGCTCAAGAGAAACTCGTTTCTAAATAAGAAACACATTTCTGCATG
This sequence comes from Paratinospora sagittata, assembly GCA_035771175.1. Lineage (NCBI taxonomy): Eukaryota > Viridiplantae > Streptophyta > Magnoliopsida > Ranunculales > Menispermaceae > Paratinospora > Paratinospora sagittata. Next base: position 26,283,619 of record CM069595.1, read on the forward strand.
GATTACGTCCACACAGAGAGTTTCTGTAAGAGAAACACATTTCTTCTCAAACTTGAATTCTAAAATTTATTTTTTGAAGAGTAAATCATCTGTAAAACATATTTCCTTGATCAAATAAGTCTAAATACACATGAAAATATATGGTTTGATCAAATCAAAGATCGATCAAATGTTCAAACCACTTTTGATGAAAAGTCAAACTTTGACCAAATTAAGAACTAGTTTGACTTTCAAATATGGTTGACTTTTTGATGAAAAAAAAATTAAATACACACGATTAAGTCTCGAATCGATGTAAACAAAATAGTTTGTGATCAAGACATAAATAAAAAATGAATTCGATCACATACGTGAGAAAAACTAACTTTGTCAAAACAGTTGACTTTTAAAAAATATAGGGATTGTTGAAAGATATGATGCATGCATGTAAATTGGCTGGCACAAAATGAAAGATATTCTACATCTCTATAGAATCTAAGCAATTACATTACATTGGTATGATCTTGATCGTCCAAATTGCTTTGATTCAATTCAAGCTTTGACTTTTACTTTTCGGTTGACTATTCTGATATAATCATTTAAGTACTGAAACAACTTGATCAAAGTCATCAGTAAACAATACATGTTGTTTACAATCATGAAAACACACTAGGCTGAGGGTCAACATGCCAACAAAAATACCGTTGAAAAACATGGAAGAAAGTTTTGATTCGATCAAACAAAGATTAAGTGTTGGCCTAGATGTGTCAAAGAGGGGGGGTGAATTAGACAACTAAGCGGATTATACCTTTCAAAACAAGCAGTTTATTGATTTGAACAAGAACAATAAATAACTGTAACTAACAGAAAAATGAACAAAGTACACAAAGATTTAGAGTGGTTCGGCCCTTGCCTACATCTACTACTTATTCTCCCCGACTAGGATTTTGTCAAAACTCCACTATCAAATCCTCTAATTGGTGAAGAGTAAACCGTTACGCCTTTTCTCAATTTCACGAGCTTGATAACAACCGTTACACATCTTGAGGAACACTTGCTCAATCTTAATGACAGACAGTCACTTACTCAAAGAGAATACAAGTTTAAGAATTTGATTCTTTTACCAAGAACAACCGAAATACTTACAGAGCAATGATTGAAAGATAAAGCTTGGCTAAAAATTGAGAGGTTATTGCTCCTCTTTCCTTCAACGGATTTTGAAATATATGAAAGTGAATGACAACTAATCTAGAAGGTGATTTATAAATCAGAGTATTTTAAGAAGATTATCAAGACTTTTGGCAGCAAAAAATGATTGACGAACTTTCAAAGATTTTGCTCAAAAGAAAACAAAATTTTATCTTAGTTTCAACGGTTCAACGAGGTATTTATAAAACATGCTTAGATTTTGATTATCAAAAAGTATTTTGGTGCTCGATTTGAATTTCAAATCAAACGGTCAAATTGTTTCATCAAAATGTGTATCTTCAGACTGTTCGATAAACCTAAAGCATCTGTACAATCACAAGAATAGAAAGTTTCAGAAACAACACAGGTTGACAGTTTTTTCAAAATTTCTAACAGTGTTGCATTACCGTCATGAAGAACACTATTTTAAAAATTTGAGCTTTTGCCAATTTGTTCAAGGAGGGCGCTAATACTGTGTTAGTGTCCTGATGGGTCTAAAATTTAGAAACCCAGATCTTTCGTTGAGGGTGCTAATGCTCTATTAGCATCCTGAATTAGCATCCTGACACGCAACTGTTGATTTTTAGGTTCATTCAATGAGGGCGTTCATACTCGATCAACGTTCTGACGTGAACGATAAACATTCAAACCCAGAAACCATCATCGCCTTGATGGTCTATCAGTATCCTGCAGTATTGGTTCAAAATTAAGTGACTAGCCACTGCATTAGAGTCCTGATCAACCATCAGCATCCTGAAAGACACTGAAAAAAGTTTTTCTTAAAATTTGATCTTCTAAAACACGATCAAATCAAATCAATACTTGAGCTTTTTAGATCAGATCAAACATTTAGAATATTGTTCAAATGGTTCAAAAATCAATTGAAAACCCTTTGAGTAAAATCGATAAAAATCATTTTCTTCGAAATCCAATAGTTAAAACTTATGAGAAACATGAAAGGATTCATGAAGTGAACAATTTGTTGGATAAGGTGATGACTGACATTCTACAAGTCTAAATCATTCTAAACAGTATATAGTAAATTCCTGAATAGACTTGATCTTCATTTTGATCACGAGCTTCTCATCCACGTGCTCTTGCGTGAATTTTTCATGCATCATCGTGTGTGCAATGTTTGTAGTAATATGCATACGAATGTGGTTTGTAATCATCAAAATATATTTTTCTCATTCGGGACATAAGGGTTATTGAGTTAACAATCTCCCCTTTTTTTTATGATTTCAAACACATTATTGTAGGACTTAAAGCATATGAAACTGATATGAATGCATGAACCTACAATATATGAATGAAAATGACATGCAATGATTATGTGATTACAATGAGGTTGAATTTCTCCCCTTACTTAGATAATCGTCCATTTTCATGCATAAATGATTATTTGTCCCACTAAGAGTGATTGATTATTGGAGAGTGAATTAATTCCTCCCCCTGACTCTGATGCTTCAAGAGTGATTATTTCTTCCCCTTTTGAAAACCTCAAAAGAAAAAAAGTAATTTATTACAAGAGATGTAAGCATCAAAATATCACAAGTTCGATTCAGAGAACATCCCTAATTCTCTTCTGATATAGAAGAATTGGTCTCTTGATAAAGCTTTAGTGAAGATGTCTGCCAATTGGTCTCTAGTTCCAATGTGAACAAGCTTCACATCACTATTTTGTATATGATCCCATAAGAAATGATGTCGAATTTGAATATGTTTAGTTCGGGAATGTAGTACAAGATTTTTAGATATATTGATAGCACTTGTATTATCACACAATATTTCAGTGTAATCAATATGTACTTGGTAGTCTTATAGTTATTGTTTCATGTATAAGACTTGAGAACAACAACTACTAGCTGCAACATATTCAGCTTCAGTTGTGGACAATGCCACTAAATGTTGCTTTTTACAAAACTAAGACATCAAAGAATTTTCTAAGAAATGACAAAATCCAGAAGTAATTTTTCTATTTGTAAGACTCCCAGCATAGTCAGAGTCTACATAGCTTTTAAGTTCAAATGATGTACCTTTGAAATACCAAATTCCTAGATCTAGTGTGCCATTTATGTATTTGTAGACTCGTTTGACACATTTTAAATGTGATTCTTTTGGTGATTGAAATCGTGCACACAGACAAACACTGAACATGATACCAAGTCTACTTGTTGTGAGATAGAGTAAACTTTTAATCATACTTCGATACAATTTTGGATCTATAGGTTTTCCTTGTCATTCTTGTCTAACTTAATTGCTAAACTGCAGGGAGTATCTATAGATTTCAGATTGTTCACCTAAAACTTTTTAACTATTTTCTTAACATACTTTGTCTGGCTTATAAATGTACCATTTGGCATTTGCTTAATTTGTAAACCAAGAAAGTATGTAAGTTCTCCCATCATACTCATTTCAAATTCTTCTCGCATTAGTTTTGAAAACTCTCTACACAAGTCTTTGTTTGATTCACCAAATATGGTCATCCACATATATTTGAATAATAAGCATATCATCATTCTGGTGTTTGATAAACAAAGTTGGATCAAGTTTTCCTTTTTGAAATTTATGATCTAAAAGAAATGAACTTAGTCTATCATACCAAGCTTTACGAGCCTGTCTGAGTCCATACAAAGCTTTGTGAAGTTTGAACGCATGTTCCGAGTTATGAGTATCCTCAAAACCTAGAGGTTGTTCCACATATACCTTTTCATTGATGTAACCATTTAAAAATGCACTATTTACATCCATTTGGTACAAGGGAAAATTTTTGTAGCAAGCATAGGCAAGTAACATTCTGATTGTCTCTATTCTTGCTACTGGAGCAAAGGCTTCTTCGAAGTCTATGCCTTTTTCTTGATTGAAATCAATTGACGTCACAATGACGTAGATTGCCTAATTCTATGTGCTTGTGTAGATATTTGATGTGTGTTATACTTGTATTTTGATCATATATATATAATGTATGATTTTTTTTTATTACTTAGATGATGATGTGTTTAATGCATGCTATTTTAGAAAATTATCACTATTAATATTATCATTTTTTGTGTTAATGACATTAATAGTGATAATAATACACATCACTAAAGGTAATATGTGTTAATAGTGACATATTAACACATTTATACTAATGTATGTGCCATTAATAATATATGGGTCATTTGGGCAAAAAATTAGAATTTGAGATGATAAGTTGATTGGAATGAAAAACAAAAAAAAAAAAAAAAAGAAAGAGTTGCATTTGAATAAGTGGTTGGGTGAGATGTGGGTATTAAGTTTCCATATGTCACATGGGGAGCATGTGCCCATATTAAAAAAGACCTAACCCATTCTCACTTTCTCATTCACGTTTTGGAAGAGAGAAAAAGAGAGAAAAAGAGAGAAAAAGAAGGAGAAGAAGAAGGGAAGAAGGGAAGAAGGTTGGGAGCTCTTGGAGCCTAGGGCTTAGTTGCATCGAAACTCCATCAATTGAGGTATAAACCTTGATTTTTTTCTATAATTTCCCTTATTCTTACTTTTCTAAGCTATTGGTTGCATCAATTTGGGAAATTGATGGAGTGATGGAGGAATGAATGTTTGAATTGAAGCTTGCATGTTTTCTATGTGAATCTATATGTGATTTGGAGTATTTATTGATGGTAAAATTTTCAATCTCTTGTAAGGACTTGGGTGAATTCTTTGTAAATAACCTAAGTTTAGAAACTTGGTCTAAAATTTTCAGGTTTATATGCATGTCATATACGTTAAATAAGTGGGTAATGGGGTTATGCCTAAGGTATAAAATTGGAATTTATAATGGTTTGTGATGATTCTACATGGCTTAGAGTGATTAATGATTTAATTGACCTAAATTGACCCAATTGATCATTGTAGAGACTTTTTCCAAAATTTGGGCCTTTTTATATTTATGATCTCTAAATATGAAATTGAGTTGATTTGTATCTAATTTGGCATAAATTAGGTTGTTTCATGTTCTAAATTGACCCATATTGGCTATGTTATGGGTTAGACCTATTTGTTGACTTGCATGATAAGGCTTAATTAAGTTATGGCTTGAATGTTGATAATTACAGTAAATTGAATAAGTTATAATCAAATTATTATAGATTGGGTTGATTGGCCTATATTTTGGCCTAAGCCTAGATATTACAAAAATCATGCAATTGGGCATGGTTGAGTTGAATTAATATGCATGAACATGAAATTGGGCATATATGACTTGGAATTGATCACTTAGTGTATGTATATGATTCATTTTAGGTTTATGTGAGTTGATTGACCAATTGGGGTATATTTGACTTGTGTTATTGGCTATTGGACTGTTGGTGAGTATTTCTCACCTTATTTCTCTATTTATGGCATTGTATTTATATGAAATTGAATTGTTGAATGATATGCATCCATTATATATGTGCATTGTATTATGATCATGAGCACAAATTTTATGCATTAGAATGACCTTCGGTATTTAGGATTAAATACCTTGCCATTTAATTTCTTTCCATTTACTTGTCCTTTAGGGAAAAGACCTTTCCTAGCTGAGGAATGCAAGGGTGGAAGAATTGTCATGGATAATGCGCTAGTCTAAATCCATAGCGTAATGGGGGAAGTGTAGGCATGTGTTATCCTGACGCGACCTCCTGTTGAGGCTTTTCTGCATATCTTTTATGAAAATGATGCATAATTTATATATTTAGTTTGGAAGCATGTATTATATACTTCATTTAAGTTTATAAATGTTATTCAATGGTATACATGTTTTATAAATGCATTTGTGGAGATTATTGTGAGAATTATTCATTGAGCTAGTTGAGCTCACCCCATTTTCTCCTACTTTTTTAGGTTCAGATCAGAGAGGAAAGGGCAAGGCTTAGAGTCTGTATGGCCTCCTTATTCTTTTTTAACGTAGGTTTTGGTTTGTATATTTTTGGGGACTTGGGACTAGTTTTAACTGTTTTGTTCTTTTAAATTTGTATATAACTATCACAGGCACATATGTATATAAAACATTGATAGTTGTGGTTTGTTTGGACTATATATGATGAACAGATAAATGATGGACTAAAATTTTGAGTTCCATGTTGATATTTGAGGATTTGGAACCTTATGATAATTATTTTGGATTGATGGCATCATGTATTTGGAAGATGATGTAATAATTATTCAGGTTCAATTATCTTGATCATATACAAGTTGTGTATTGATTTATTAGGTACTTTTCTCGTAAAGGCTTACTAGTGCCTCAGGTTTTGTCGTGTTGTGACATTATCTGGGGTATTGTGCCGATCGTGATGTCACCCAGTGAGGGGTCGCGACAGCTATAGTTTCGGTTTCCTCCATCCTATAGGTCTCATATATTTCAACTAGCATTTGGAGTTTTGCCTTTTTAGCTTGCAAAGTCCCTTCATGGATCACTTCTAATTTCTCCCAAATCTTTTTGGTTGTTTCATATGCACTTACCCTATTAAATTTGTCAACTGATAAGCTACAAAAGAGTATGTTTACAACTTGATTATTGAGCAATTTGATAGTTGCATATTTAGACATGTTTTAGGAGTGTTTTATAGTTGTTTTAAGATGATTTATACATTAGTTTAGTGTGTTTATGTTAGTTTTGATTCATTTGTTAGTTTAGGAATAACTTGGTTTTTATACATTATTTCGATTTTTTAATTTATATGTTGGATCAATTTATGTTTCGAGTGTTTAATTACTTGCTTTGTATTGTTTTGTAGGTATTTAGATGTGTTAGTCATGGTTTTGGATGATGAAAACATGTTCTAGAAGTTGCCAAGGAGAAGCATAAAGAACCCAAATTAGAAAGGAGACAAAAATTGGCTAAGTCCACAAAATAGCACAAAGTTTCGTTCTGGGCGCCACGGCGCCGCGACGCTGTGGTGGTGAACAAAAAGAAGGAGTTTACCGTTCTGGGCGCCACGGCGCCGTTACTGTTCATGGAATTTCGTTTTTAGCAATTTTTACACACTTTCTAATTCCGATTTTGGACGACTTGAGAGCTTATAATATATCAAAATTTAGGGTTTTTCGAGAGGAAGACATTGGGGAAGAGAAGGGAGACGACTGGAGTGAACTGGAGAAGAAGATCGACCTTGAAGACCGTTGAAAATCTCTACAACACTCTAGTTTGCTTTCTTTTGTCCTGATTCATGTTTAAACCATTATTGATTGTTTTCATCTCTTTAGTTATGAACTAAACCTCATTTCAAGAGGTGTAGATTGATCCAAACTTGAGATTATGTCTTGGATTTTATTGTTTATTTATTCTTAATGAAAGTTCTTAGTTTATTTATATTTTTCTGAGCGTAATGCTTGTGATCCCCTGATCAAGGATTGACCAATCCTAGACCCGAGGTAGATGCTTCACAAGAGGGTACCTTGGGTTGGAATATGGAGAGTATAGCCTAGGTTATCGTGAGACTCACAAGGAGATCGAGACCCTTTGAAGTCGTTAGGAGGAAACCATAGAACTTAGTGAGTTGTTGTTGTCTTTGGTTTTCATCGAAAGAGTTAAATCAAAGCAACAAGAATATACTCTAATCAATGCTCCAAAAGAGGAGATTAGAAAGGTTAGGATTTCCGAATTATAAGCTAAGGAACTGATTTAATAATAATATATTTATATAGACATAGTTGAAAGTGAGGTAACATCGAACCTCTAGACCAGTCCATCACTATTTTCCTATTTGATTTACATTATTTGTTAGTTAGTATTTCATTGCTTTAATTGCTATTTTAATCACTCCATCATTCGATTTTAATTGTCTAGCTAAAGTTAGGGTTGAAACGTGATAACTAGTGTCGTAATTATCCTTGAGGACGATACCCGGTATCTTATCGAAATTTATTATAACTTGGCATCCTACACTTGCGGTTTGCACGCAACGCAATTCCCTTTTCTTTTCCTTTGTTGTCCACTCTTCTAGTTCCTTAGGAACAGTTACACCGTTAACTATTTTTGTAGGTGTTGGACAACAGTTTATCACAACATCCCACATTTCTAGGTCTTGGGCTCTAAGGTAGAATCTAATTCTAGTTTTTCAATGTAGGTAATTATCCCCTTTTAATGGAGGTGCTCTGTTGGTGGAGTTTCCTTCACCAGGGATTAAAATTTTCTTAAGACTTTGTCCTGCCATAATCAATCAAAGATGGTTAGATACTTTGTCACACCTCGCGGATGTGATGAGTACCCCCGCAGGGCATACTCCAGCCATTATGGACCCATAATATTGTCTCATCTAGTCGATCTCGCAACCCCAAAGGGCCCTACAACCGCAACCTAGATCATTTGTCCACACTATTCATGATGAACAGTGCAGGGCCTTCCCTGGATTCGAACTCACAACCTCATAAGGTTTGATTTCGCAATCCGAGTAGCCACTGAGCCGTTCTCGAAGGAGTTTTTATCTGAAGGTGGGGAATGAAACATAGGTTTGTGTGTCTTATAACTTTTATTAAAGTTTACATTCATTTATCATTATGTCTACTATTCATTTACACTGTATTATTGCGTATAATGTTTATACTTGTCATACTTACGCCTGTATATTTGAAGTTCATGTATTACACTGTTCCTATGCCGGATTAGTGGTCAATCTGGCTCAACCAGACTCAGTCTTGTTCTCAATAACTTTAAATAATGAACGGGAGGCAGCGTGCTGCTCTAGATGATTGGTATTTAAGTAGATCTCGTGTCTCACCTCTCAACTGGAGACTGATCTGGTTGGTCTTATTTGAAAGCTATTAGCTTATACAAGTAATACTGAATGTCCTAACTTTGCACGTGGTGATACTGGCCCTGATAAGGATCACCGGACGTTGTCAAATCCTGTCTAATGTTAAGTAAAGACCGGACCAGTTCATGCATTGGCATCATATATAAGCACCACCTAGGGACGTATGTGGTTTATGATTCATAGAATAGTTAGAAGCAATGCTCACTATTCATTATATTTCTCTTGAGATGAATGTATAATGAGAACCCGGCTACTCCTAGGGAGGGACATTTGTACGTGAATCCAGAGCGTCATTCCTGAGGAGGGACATACAATGAGAACTCGACTACTCCTGGGGAGGAACATATGTGCGTGAACTCAGACGACGTACAATCATGAAACCAATACGAGACTGTGTCATACATACATACATGTTGGATTGATTATGATGCTCTGATGTGTATTTATGATATTTGATTATGAAGTTTGTTTTATTAATTGTTATATTCACGAACTATTTTACCCACTGAGCGTGTAGCTCACCCCGTTGTTATCCAATTTTTCACAGGAGATTAGGGTGGACTGGGTACAGGTTTTTACGCCTACATTTTTGTACCCTTTGTATTTTTCATTGGAGATTTTGGGAGGATGTTCCCTTAACTATTTCATGTACAAATATATTCTGAAATTAATGAAATCAGACTTGTACTTAATCGTGTTTTCGTGCACTCGGTTATTGTTATAATGCATTCGCGCCCCGTCAGTGAGTGTCCCGCCGGGATGCGACAATAATTGTAATGCATGATTCTTGCATTTGCTTAGGATGAAAATAGTTGTTCCATTATTGTCCAGATCTCAGATGTTGAGTTACATCCAACTAGTTGTGGAAGAATGCTCGAGCTAATTTAGGCAAGCAATCAAGAAACTAACAACTGATCTTTGCGATGATATGCTAGATAAGTTGGTTAATTGTTTGATCTCCATTGTCTAATTGTATATGTTCAAATGGAACAATTTGAGTTCCTTGAGTAAATCCTTAAGTCCTTAACTTTTAATTGTTGCACTCACTTGATGTTTCCAACAAAGGAAGTTATTCTCCTCGAGTTTTACAGATACTTGTTGACTCAAAGGATTGAATAACTACGTTGCCGGAGGAGATGAAGAAGACACTCTGATTGCCATTCATACTGGAGAAACAAAATTCTCAAGTGTCATGACTGCTCCGATATCATGTTAAACTCCAATGAAGAATATCATTAGAGTTTTAGAGAGAACAAAAAGATAAGAAAGAGAATTTGATTTTTATAGACTGTAATTTGCTTTTTCAACACACTTCTTTGATTTTCAGAACTAATATTTATATACAAGACTAACAAGATTTGTAACTCTTAATTGACCGACTGTTAATAGTTGTCTGATAGTTATAACCAAAGACACTATCTTAACAAACCCAAACCATTCCAAACTAACTAAAAATATTAGTTTTTATCCTATTCATTATGTTTATCATAGTATTCACCGTAACTAAATTGCTTAAAGTGACATAATGAAAATAATATAAAAGAAAATTTATTATAATATTCCCATCTAACTTGAAAAATAATTTATAGAATAATATTTTAGAATCCTAGGATCAATTCACCTAAAGTTATTGGGTTAGGTTGGATTTAAGATGCATATCGGATTAAGTTTAAATTAAAACTTTTCTAACCTGACTTGATTGGGTTAGGTAACCTCGCAAATTAATTCTTTTCAATTTAGTAGTGCTTGTCTTGGAATTTATTTAGCCCCCTTGTTGTGGGTATCAAAAGAACATTATGTGGCCAAAGGCATTTCAACTAGGACCCCAGTAGAGACTCAAGAAATGAACTCGGCAAGTATAAACTCAAACACCATTATCCCTTAGATCAACATGAAACTGCTCAACACACGTGGCTCTGTGTTGATCTAAAGTACAACAGTGTTTAAGTACACTTCCCGAGTTCATTTCCCAAAGTCTCCGAAACATTTTTCCTTTAGAATATGATGCTCTTGAACTATATTCTCTTCCACTTGAGTTTATGTGAATGCTGCACCTATGTTGTACATGAAAAGAAGAGATAATGGACTGATTCAAAGAAATCCCCAATAAAGTTTACTTTCCATGGTCTTTCAACATTGAATAAGGTAAATACCCATTAGGGAATTGGTGAGGACGAGGTTAGGAAGGCCTCAAGTTTGAATCTTAGCTTAGTGAGTTTTTCGCCCTAAAAAAATTAGATACCACTGCTTAAAAAAAAAAAAAAAAAAAAAAAACATTAAATTAGGAGTGTAAGCCAACCCTACTGTGAATACATATGATGATGTATTCACAGTACCTTAGGATGTACGATATGAGTGAGTGCGAGAACTTGGGTGGAGGTGTGTCTACACAACAAAGTACCATGGGCGAGACAAGTGTGTTCTCATAAAAGTACAACATTGACTAGAGCTCTGTTTATGATGAAGAAAACTCAGAAGAAGAGAGGAATACTTGCACATACAGAAAGCAGAAAATGCTTCGAAGAAATAGAATAGAAACAAAATGGAATTTTCCATTGACATAGTATCCTTGTTACCAATTAAGGAAGAACCACCCTTTTACTTCCTCTTCTCCGTGCCAATGGAGAGGAGCTCAAAGCTTCGAAGAGGATCATCACGAGTGCCCCTTGTGCCAGCTGTGGCACGAAGGAAAGATGATGATTTGGATTCAGAGCCGGGTTGGACTCTTTGAGTTGTAGACAGGCGGCTACTGCCCCATGGTAATCGGCTTGATCGACTCTCACCGGGTTCACCAGAGGAGCTTGGCCGGCTGCTCGAGACCATAGCCCTCTTTAAAGCACTGCCATTTCTTGAGGAAGAAGTGTAGCCTCTTTCTAAATCAGGCATCTGACAAAGTAAGCAGAAAAATGTCAGAGTGAATAATAAGCATTGTAAAAGTACCAAATTTGATATCTTGAAGCAACATTTATTGCTTGGAAATCAAATTGAACAACGGAGGACTCTGTATCCAACCAACAATTCAATATCTCTATCTTTTAAAAGTTGAAATAGCAGAAGGTTAATCAAGGAAGAAAAAATGGAATACTGGCCATTAGAGATATCATCACATAACTACCTACAATTACACAACAAAACCAATTAGTCATGCTTACAAAGATTCTCAAACAAATCAGCAAGACTAACAAAGCAACATAGCCTTCATAAATTTAGATAGATAATAGTCACACAAACAAATTGACATGTATAATAGCCTCAAGCAACAATGGGAAGTAATGAGACAGATTGGCATCTTCGTATGGTAATATAACACTAGTTTGTGCAAAAATCTTTTCATGCACAAGGAATAGGACTAATGGAAGCATAAGGGAAGATGAAAAATTGCTTTTTGCCAAGAATATATCTACTCAATTTAGGGTCACAAAATTGTTTCAATGAGAACCTTAATTTTTTTGAGTCTTTCCTCAACCAGATCCAAAATGGATATGGATCTATATGAAACCAAAATCAAGATCAAATAAAATGATAAAAATCATCCATGAAGCATCCCATCATGATGGGGAAAAAAAAACCCTAAATCGTAAGGCTTTCCTCTGCTTTAAGAGATCGACACCGGTTGGAAATGCAGTGACCCCAGAGGCAGCACAACTCACTTTGACTTGGGACATGTCTATATCAAAAAGGAAACATAAGATAATAATGGTGAGCAAGAAACAGTAATGGAGCAAGACTATCTCCTCTAAAACTCTGACCAAGCAAAAGTCAATACTTCATAATATATACTATTTGGGAGACAACAAGAGAAGGAAATGGAAGAGACTAAGCCTTGTTGCCCAAGAATCATTATAGTTGTAGACTGTTGGAAATGCACCAGAAGGATCGAACAAAATGTTGTGGAAATACAAGAAATACCAACGAAAATCAGGATTCTTTAATGGCCTCGTTGCATTTAAACCCTTCTCTCTGAATCAACTGATTCATTAATTTGCATGAAATCCACAAGTCTACCTTCCACCAGTTCTTGTTTGTACTTTAATTCTCCTTGATATCAGTTACAACACCTTTCATTTAATTTTATTATAGGATAAAATTTCAATTGCAGTGTTACAGTACTGTCATTGAAGAGCCTCACTTTGACCCATGTCAAGATAGCTGTTGTAAAATTAAAATAATGGTGGTTCGGCTCTAAGGCCTACGTCCACGGGAGAAGAGAGGGAATATTTTCTTATTCTTGATGATGTCTTAATGGAGGGACACCATATATATATAGACATACAGGGCTATGCACACATATAGCTATAATTACAATTTTAGTAACTGCTAAATAAAACGACTACTAAAATTATCATCTTTCCTTAAAGGAAATAAATCCCACGACTACTAAAATTATCATCTTTCCTTAAAGGAAATAAATCCCACAAATTTTGTTCTTCTCCACAATACTCCCCCTCAAGCTGGTGAATAAAGGTTTACCATTCCCAGTTTGGACACATTTGCTTGAAATGCAGTATGGTTTAACCCTTTAGTGAGCACATCGGCCAGCTGATTATTGGTAGACACATATGTAGTACAGATCAACCCACTATCAAGCTTCTCTTTAATAAAGTGTCTATCAATCTCTATATGCTTGATTCGATCATGTTGAACTGGGTTATGGGCAATGCTAATTGCAGATTTATTGTTACAATAGAGTCTCATAAGACCATCCCAGTGTATCTTCAAATATGTCAAAATTATCTGCAACTATAATAGCTCACAAACCCCTTGTGCCATTGCTCGGAATTCTGCTTCAGCACTAGATCTGGCCACTACATTCTGTTTTTTACTTCGCCATGTCACCAAATTCCCACCAAGAAACGTACAATATCCAGTAGTTGATCTTCTGTCAACTACTGAACCAGCATAGTCTGAATCAGTATATGCTTCAAGAACCACTCGTGTATCGTTTAAATAAGATGCCCTGTCCTGGAGTCCCTTTAAGATACTGTAAAACGCGATTAGCTGCTTGCAAATGAATATCTTTAGGGTTGTGCATGAACTGACTTAGTACACTTACTGCATATGCAAGATCAGGTCTTGTGTGAGAGAGATAGATGAGTCTTCCTACTAGTCTTTGATACATCTCCTTATTAATAGTCAGCGCTTCTTCAGCTTCCCCAAGCTTGTGATTAAGATCAATGGTTTTGCATGCTAGCTTCCCTGTTTCTTTAAGAAGATCTGTAACGTACTTCTGTTGAGAAATAAAGATTCTCTGTTTAAGTGTGCCACTTCAATCCCTAGGAAGTATTTCAATCTCCCTACTTCCTTGATCTCAAATTCCTCAGTCAAAGACTGCTTCAAATTTTGTCTCTCGTTCTCATTGTTTCCTGTCATGATGATGTCATCAACATACACTAATAGAGTTGTAACTCCCCCTGAAGTCGAGTGCTTAATAAACAGAGTATGTCTGATGAACGGCATCCCAAATGTCGTTGGCAGTTTTTTTTTTTTCTTAAAGGTTTACAAGAAAAAAAAGGAAAAAAGAAAGAAGAAAGAAAGAAAGAGAGAGAGAGAGAGAGAGAGAGAGAGAGAGAGAGTTGACGGAGATGTGCGACAGTGTTGATGGCGATGATGATGAACCCGTGGCAGCGGCAGTGACAACGACGATGACGATCAAGGTTTCTTCAAGCAACACGAACGACAAGGATGATGCCACGATGGTCCTGAACAGCCGCACGAACCAATCGATGGTGCTGATGGTGTGCAACAGTGTTGTTGGAAACAGAGGGTTCCAACAAGATGATGTAAGGCGGACACAGCAACGACGATGAAGGCCGACCACAAAGATTTGGCGATGAAGGCCGGCACAGAAGATTTCAGCGATGACGGCCGAAAATAGTATTTCCAGTTGTACGAGCCTAAAGTTCTGATACCATATAATTTTAGTAGTCATGGGATTTATGAGATGATGATGCAGCCCAAGTGTATGAGATCAAAGTGAAAGTTGGAACAACAAAATAAGGCAACATGACGGTCACCGAATATGCCAATGTATTAAAGAATCTCTGGCAGGAAATTGACCATTATAGGTGTATTGAGACTAAATGCCCTGCAGATGCTGTAGTTTTAAAGAACTATATTGAGAAGGATCGCGTCTATGACTTCTTGGCTAGACTCAATGCAGAGTTTGATCAAGTGAGAGTTCAGACTCTCAGCAAAGAGTTGTCAACTCTGAATGAGACTATCTCAGTTATCCGGACTGAAGAAAGCAGAAGAAGTGTTATGCTCACACCTTAGAAGATGGAAGGCTCAGATATGGTCAGAAAATCTAAGGTGTACTTATTGTCAGAAAACTAGACATACCAGCGAGAAGTGTTGGAAACTTCATGGCAAGCCTTCAACTTCCAGTAAAGAATGGGGCTACAAAGGAGGACAGCAGAAGACCAGTGGACAAGCACATCTGTCTACTGAACAAACAGTTGCAGACTCCCCTGTGCCAGAAGGATTCAGCCAAGATGACATTGAAAGATTGAAATCTTTGCTTGGCACACTAGACAAACCCTCAGGACCAGGACTTGGGGACGATGATTGGACATGCTAAGGAACAGGATGGGTTGTAAGACTTCATTTCTTTTCGCCCGAGCCACCTGCTTGATACAACCTGAGCCTTTTTATTTCAGAATACTATCCCTAAGTCCTATTGGGGGGAAGCTGTCCTTACTGCAACACACCTTATTAACCGCCTACAATCCCGGACTCTTGGTTTCAAAAGTCCGATGGAAAAGCTATGACAATTTTACCCTAAGCTCAAAATCTCCAATAATCTTATACCTAAAATATTTGGGTGTGTATCATTTGTCCATGTTCACTAACCCAACCGGGGGAAGTTTGACCCCAGAGCTCTCAAGTGTGTTTTTGTCGGATACTCTTCCAGTCAAAAGGGATATAAATGCTATCATCCGCCATCAAAAAAATTCTTTGTCTCTGCCGATGTCACTTTCTGTGAACCTGAGCCCTATTTTTCCGCTCCTCTTTCGGGAGAGAGTGTCATCATGGAAGACAAGGATCGGAACTCCCTTGATAACCCTTTTGGTCTTTTTGGCCCTTTTAACCTCCAACAAACCAAACCCGAATCTCCTACACCCTCTCTACCCAATGATGAACCTAAGGATCGGATGACTGGACAAATGTACTCAAGGAAGAAAGTTGCAGTTCCTAAACCGATGCAAGTTCAAGAATCTGAACCAATCCCTGAAAATGAGGTAACAAATCTTGAACCCTCCTTACAAATTTCATTAGTTCCTGAAACTAATATTGATCCTTTAACCTCTGAACCTGACAATGATCTTCCCATTGCCATTAGAAAGGGCACAAGGGAATGCACTAAACATCCCTTGTATCCACTATCTCATGTTGTATCCTTCGAGAAGTTCTCACCAACCCATAAGAGTTTCCTTACCAACCTGAACAACATCCAGACTCTTACATCATTATCCGAGGCTTTATCTAATACAAATTGGAAACAAGCTATGAATGTGGAAATGGAAGCCCTGGAGAAAAATACAACATGGGAGTTGGTAGACTTGCCTGCAGGAAAGAAACCTGTGGGATGCAAATGGGTTTACACAGATTTTGCTCTTCTCCACAATAATAGCAAATGATTTACTAATTATCCACTTCAATAAAAAGTTTGTAGGACACTTGGCATAAATTCCTCCATCTCCTTCAGTAGAATCAAAGCGCATGAGACAAAAAAAAGGCTCTTCATGGGTAGTTAAGTTAATAATTTGAGAACACTATGACCAGCTACTTCATTACTTTTTGCATACTGAACCTATCAATTGTGGCCAAGGATCAAAAATTCGAACAAACTTCGGTCCTTCAAATTTGAAATTAATTAGGGGAAGTCCAATACAACATGGAGATTTTTTGTAAAAATTCAACATTGTAAACAATTATAAAAAATTCTATAAAAAGGTTGCAAAGATAAATGTTTCTTTTAGACATGTTGATACTATCATAATTCATGAAACTTAAAAACTCATTAAATTATGAAATATAAAGATTTAAGGTAAGCTATATTACTTCATGCACATTGCATGAGTAACAAGCTATTTTATGACTTTTGTGCTTAACATATGTATGAGATAAATAGATTAATTACATATAGTGTATATATCAAATGTTCATTTTTGTTTAAATTAGAATTTTGTAAATCTTATTTTGCTTCTTCTTCTAGTGATTCTTTAGTTTCTATCTATTTTATTTCAATCTTATACACTTTCATGCTTTGAATAACTTTTAACAAAGTTGAAGTTAGCATTGATTTTTTTTTTCTTACTATATGTTTGAAATGTAAAAATATTAAAGGATTTTTAGAGTTTTACAAATATTTTGATATTTTGCATAACTTTGATGGAGTTTTTGAAATAATTCGATTACATGCAATTCATAATTCGATGACTGAAAAATTGATAAAATTCAATTAAAATTCAAAGAATTTTGTCGATTATTAATTCCATGATTGTGGCAACCACCTTTTTAAAGCATGACATGCTTTTTTTCACAATTATCAACTTGCAGTTGAGGATGAGAATCTTCAAATATGTCAGCCTGGTCAAGATTTTTTTCTTTTTTCCTCAATAGGCCAGAAAGTTAACTAGTACCTCTCCTAATTATCCTATGAATTATAAGTGCATTAAGAGAATCCCCAAACATTCTACGTTGCATTTTGAAGCTTCCTAACTCTTGGACTTCACAGATTACAGAAGTGTTAGATGCTAAAGCATCTTCCTTGAAACCAAATAACATTAGCTGGCCCTTCGATATTCCACTCAGAAGCTATGTTTCGTGGTATTCCATCATCCCTAGCAAAACTTCAATGATCGGTAAGAGGTCTCACTTCATTTACATTCTTGCCAAATAAATATATAGAACGAAGGCCTCGACTCCTTCTCTCTTAAGTCTTAACCCATGCATCAGTATTCTTCTCTTAATAGTTTGTTTCAATGGGATTCAAAAGTTCTGATTTTCCCAATAATTGTATTATATATTGTAGACTTGTATTCGTGTTCAAGTAGTAAACAATAAGAAAAGATCGAAAACTCAAATTCACCCAAACTTTGCTCACTAAACATTTGGGATTAATTTGAGGATTTAGTTGATTAATGTATCCAACACTTTGTCTTATTTTGAAGGATATATATATATATATTAGTACAGACACAAGGTCAAAGGTAACTAGGACCCAATAGAGCATAACAAGCGAACCAAAGGCTAGCACGACGACTGTGGGCATATAGGACCTAGACCGGTGGAGCACGTGACTCCACGAAACAAGGGGTAACTGGGCCCAAATACAGATACTAACACTTTTATTTAACTCTCACCCTCGGAGAGAAAACACTTACTTAGGGAGAGAACCCACAAGTGGGGCCAAAATAGGGTCATGAGAACCAACATCATACAAGACCCACATATTAGGAAGGGGAGAGACTTGATCCCCCATCACCAAGGATGGGGGAGAGAAGTGCCAACCGATGAAGCTATTGGCCATTGGTTTGGTGAAGGCTTACCAATTGTCATAGTATGCATCTTAAATAAATGTGTTAGATCCAATTGCCTACCTATTTTAGAGGATGAGCTACTATTTAAAATTTAAGTTTGAAACTATTTGGGTCTATCCCTTTCAAAGACCTTTTAGTTTGTAGACAAATTTGTTTATACTTGGATTTTTATGCACCTAAGCTAAGCTTACTTAAGAATTTGGATTTATACAGCACCTACAAACCCTGTCTCCATTTGATTATTTTGTAGTTAAACGTTATTAATTTTATTAGTAAAGATATCTAACGAATTAAACAATTTGAATAATTTACACCAATTAAGATTCTTTAAAAATTTATTCATGCTTCAAAAATTATAAAAAATATTCAAAGATTGATTTTAGAATTTTATTACTGTCTAAGCAATTTTAGGCAAATAAAAATTTTAAATATTAATATGATGAAACAGCATTGTTTATTATTGTTTATGTCTAAATGCTTAAAAGTATATATAGAACAAGAAAGAAGAAATAAACAGCTTATTACATTAATTTTTCACATATTAAAAAAATTAATTTATGATATATTGTTCGTACACCTTGCATTTGAAATCAAGTGCATTGCTTGATAGCATTTTGCAGAGATTTGCCAGTGTAGTCAGCAGAATGACCATAAACTAAAGCTATGCAATATCAATTACTAATTTATGGTCCAACTTAGTTTACTAAGTATCTATCAAGAAAACCATGCAAAAATAAACACCCAGGAGAAACATAAAAGATAGAATGAACAAGAAAAGGAAAAAGTGTAACATAAATCACTTACCACCTCCTTAGAAGAGGGTGCATCTTCAAAAATTTTGTGCTTGGAGTGGTCGCCATGCAGACCAGAACCAGGACTATTTCTCCTAGAAAAAGCTTCAACTGCACCCGAGAACCTATCACGAATATCTTGTCCCACTATGCATTTTCAAGAAATCATTGCATCAACCACCAGAAGAATGAGAGCTCAAAACATAAAAAATAAAACTACAATTTATAAAGTAAATTAAGTTCATTGGACACTCATAGAGTTTAATTCAAAAAACTAAGTCCACATTCAAGAAAAGTCCGTTAAGACCTCTCACTTGTAATTTAGAAAAACGGTTTCAAATCCACAGAGAAATGTAAGGGTAGAAAACAGACCTGAAGTCCTCTCTGTTCTTTCTGCAGATGGTCCTGGATTTGCACCTATCTTCCCACTGGGCAGCTGAAACCAGCCAAAAGTCTAAGAAACAAATGGAAGGATACAAATCAAGACAGAAAATTGTAGGACTTACCCTTGCTCTAGAATAGGCACCAATTTGAGGATACTTAAGTACAGTCCAGTCAAATACATAATCAAACTGATAACCTGAACAATAAAAACATCAAAACCCACAAATTGCTAGAAAATTTCAACAGAACTGCAAATAGAAAAATGTTTTTATCATGGAGAACATGTAATAAGCTAAAATTATATTACATCAGATGCTACAACATAAGTTCGATCTTGAAAAACTAACCTTCACGAATAAACAGGTCACGGAAAAGCCTCTTCAGATAAGAGTAATCTGGTTTGTCTTCAAATCGTAGCGATCGACAATAATGGAAATATGATGTAAACTCTGATGGGTAGGATTTGCAAAGTACCTAGGGATAATGTCAGTATTCTAGTGATTAATTTAGTCTGAACCACTATTAAATAATTGAAATCTAGTAGAAACAATAATTAAGAAAGAGAGCATGCCAGAAAATGGGTCCCAAAGTGCAACAATAGCATCTATGTCTGCACTATTCATGGGAATTATGCTGTACAAAACTACAAATCATTTTACAAAGAGTTTATGGTGCACAAATATAAACTAGATGCAGTAAAAATACCTCTATGGGAGTAAGCATCTTCTTTTCACTGATTTTATCATATTTCTGCTTTTTAGTTCCAGCTTTCAGCCCCTGCCAGGGAAGGCTGATGGAAAGCAAGAAAGTTCAATTCAAAATATGATGATAGAATATACATCCAGCATCAGCTCAAAAAAAGTCCAAAACACTTAGAATATTAAATATAGCATATGCATCGTCAACCTTCCCCTTAAGAAATACATTAGGACATAACCCAGAGACTCCAGATCATCTCTCCTGCTTTGTTCTGCAAGGCAAGGAAAAACCAAGAAGGAGGAAAAATAATAAGTATAAATCAGCTGGAACTATTCAACCGAGTCTGATACAAAAACTCCTCACCAATTCCAACGTGAGTATTAACACTTGCATAGCGAGCTGTTCCAGTGAGATTTTTATTTTCCCTAT
Source organism: Paratinospora sagittata (assembly GCA_035771175.1). Classification (NCBI taxonomy): domain Eukaryota; kingdom Viridiplantae; phylum Streptophyta; class Magnoliopsida; order Ranunculales; family Menispermaceae; genus Paratinospora; species Paratinospora sagittata. The sequence goes on from CM069595.1 coordinate 26,304,388, forward strand.
AGGAAACACCAGATGAGTCCCCAAGAACTGATCGGAGAAAAAATAAAAAACCAATTTTGCCATGTTGAATAAAGAGTTGATGACAACAAAGATAAGTAAAACAAAGGCAAGAAAGAGTGCACAATGAAATCAAGACATCAATTAGCACAATCATGGTTGAGAACGCTTCATCTCAGAAAAACTTTCAAAACAAGAGATTGCAGTTAACTTTATCGGCTGTCCACTTCCATACAACTATTGCGCTCAAGTTCCCAAAGATTAGCCAATATACCAGCACATTATATGAAATATCTGACAGGTATAACATTTTATCCATCTTTACGCAAGTATGAACATCATCACTTTTCATTTATAAAGCTCCTCAACTTGCTGCAGAGTGATGACTATTCTAGCAGGGGAAAAAATTTAAGCATTCCAAAATGGTGGGATGCTTTAAGTCAGAATGTTGAACCACCCATTTCAAGATTCAATTGACATTGGTTTTTTGATTTCTAGAAAAAACAGTCTTTCAATCTTGATTTTAAACTTTAAAAACAGTCCATTGACAGTTCTATTGCTAAGAGAAAAATTAATTATTGACATTGTATTCGTCTACAAATCAGAAAACATTCTTCTTTTGTTACCAAAAAATCTGAACTAACAACATTTACAACCAAGAACATCGGGATTGTCGATTGAATACCATCTAAAATAGACGTAAGCAGAAACTATTAGTCATGTAGGTAGAATTCATGATCAAGAATAATGAAAACAAAGTAAAATGTCAATTGCAATTAGATGTGCCTAGTAAAAATCTTTCATGCGATCTATGCCTACATCAGATCTATGCCACTCAATGTACTATAACTCGGCCAATTTTCTCATGAGTTGTTCTATTTGAAATCATTCCCCCCTTTTCTCAATTTTTTACGCCTAAGTCGTGCATTATATATGGTCTTCATTGTGGATCCATTTTCAACTTCTTCATTATACTATCGTGGTCTTTACTCAGTTCTTAGACATCTCAATTAATATTTTAGTCTCATCCTTAGTCACCCTCCCACATATGAATCACCTAGGTATTCAACAGCTAGCCGCTTATGTACACGGTCAACTTTAAAATCCAAACATTATTAATAGACAACTTTTTCCCTCTTAAGTCTAAAACAAACATCCCCATTCTTAGTTCCGCAATTTTTCTTTCACAGGCCATTGTTTGTAATGGACATGTATATATACAGCACTTCTTTACCGCACAAAATTTATCTTTGGCCACCTACCATTTACATCAACATCTAAACTGTAGATAAGGACAATGAGTTTGTTCCTTCACCCAATATCCATTGTCCATTTGATTAATTTGTCTCTATTCTTAAGAAATATATCAGTAGTGAAATCATTATTGTAATCTCAGACCATATCTAAACCAACTTCGCTGCACTAATTGGATCTATCATCCTATCTTAACAATCACCACCATTACAATCAATATAACATCAGGGAAGCATATTTGAATCAATGGATTCAAGAGAAAATTTAAAAAAATAAAAATAAAGATTAGAAACTGAAATTTGCTCTCAAAGAAAATAATAATTGATAATTGAATTGATTGTATGATAATTTTCGTAATTGGAGCTATTTATATAGATAACTCCATAAAAACAAGTTAGAAACTTCATAAAACACTTAAAAATATGTTTCCTAAGTTATGTTAAACACTATAGCAACTTTCTAATACTACAACAACTTTACATAGACACTTTCTAATCACATTAAATATTAAATACGAACTTAGAAACTATCTAAACTACCACTAAACACAATTCTACCAAAATATAAACTTTTCTTAGACAAGGAAACTTAACTAGAAAATAAAAATTAAACTTTTGGGACTTCCCTAAATATTATTCCATGTCCTACACAGTGTTTTCAAGGAGTCGCCTAGGCGCAGTGCTAGGTAGGAGGTGGGGGTTTGTGCAAATATTTAAAAAGTTGAAGGGGGTCTCTCTAATTTTTTTTTTTAAAAAAAACTTTAAAACCATAATCCCCCCCCTCTTTCTACAGTAAACCCTCGAACCTCTTTCTCCCTAAGCCCATTCATTCTATTTGCTCCGACAACAGATATTTGTTGTCCAACAATTTGTGGACATGATTTTAATTAATATGAAGCGTTTTTTATCATTTTATGAAAATTTAACATTCATTATAGAATATAGTTAGATATATATAATTATGTATATGAACTATCCAGAGACTTGTAAATAATTAATTAATTATCTCGGGACGTATAAATAAATATTTTTGTTATCGCCTAGGCCACGTCTAGGTTTCGTCTAGGCTATGCCTCGCCTAGACAGGGCAAATCGCCTAGACATCGCATTGGCGCCTTGAAAACATTGGTCCTACATCAATCCCTCTTTCTTGAGAAGAATGTCTTTGAGTTCACTTGAGAAACAAAAAGGTCTTCATCTTCACATTCAAAGTAGGGGAAAAACCTTGGCGAAGTGTATCCCGTTGCAAGTGAATCCACCATGAATAAGATGCACCGATGAGCTTGAACACAAAAAGCTTCACTTGTTTATCTTTAAGTATGCTTTTGTTGTCAAAAAATCTCTCTGCTAAAAATAACCAATCAAATAAATCTTCAACATGTAAAACTCCTTCAAATTGTAGAAAATCTACATTGAGACTATGTCCAACAGGGAAACCATAATAAGAGGTATTTTCGACGGTATGAAGGGTTGAATACGTATCAATTTCATCACAAAAACCGAAACAAGTCGCCGAATATTGTTGCTTTGAGGAAGTTGGGAATGAGAAAAACATTTGGTTGGGTGTCATAATGAGGGAGGGCATGGATGGTTGAAGCATGTGTGTAATGGTGTGAAAGGATAATTGGCTGTATATTTTGTGACTTCTCAATTCTCATTTTTAAACAATTGAAACTTGTAGATTGGGAGTTGAATTAGGGTCATCTATGTCGGTGGAGTTATGGGGAAGATTTGGACTGGTTGTAGAAGGATTGTGAGGGTTGGAAGATGTATTGGGAGGCCGTTGGGATGGTGAGGCAACAATATTGTAGGGTTGATAGGGTTGTTTGACGGTTTCAACATGGCTGAAATTTGGTTGATTAATTTGCAATGGTTCAACTAAGTCTTCTCCAGCATCTCTCACAACTTCATAAGCAAACAATCTTAACGTTCCTTAAACTTTTAATCTAATTGTTCATGGGTGACCTGATTTGAGTGATCTTCAACCATGATGATGAAAGTAGTTGGCTCTCAATCAAGGCCTTGACACCACTTAACATAGTGGAAGCACGTTTGAATCAATGGATTCAAGAGAAAAATAAAAGATAAAGAACTAATTGATAAAATTGATTGACAAATTGATAATTGAATGCTTAAACAAGTTAGAAACTTCCTAAAACACTTAAAAATAAATTTCCTAAGCTATGTATAACACTATAGAAACTTTCTAATACTATTACAACTTTATTTAGACATTTTTAGACACTTCTGAAAAAAAAAAAAAAAAAAAAAAGAGAGACGAAGAAACGGTATATATTCATATGAAATAAAGTTCTGGTTTGTCTATACATCATGACCCACCCCTATGGTGATACAAAACTGCCCCACCCTTGAAGCCAATCCCCTAGGGTATACCCCTTGGACAATTTATTATTCGCCATCCAAAAAGAGGCTAGAAGTTGGGACTTCTCTCACACTTATACAGCCAGACATGCCTCCCCATCAAATACCCAATTATCCCTCTCCTTCCATAGGGACCACAGTACTGCCATACACACAATATTCCAATGGTCTTTCCACTCGGACTGAATACTGTTCATGAAGGGGAAAGTGTGGAATTGGTCGTTCCCAATCCACTGAATACTGTTCATGAAGGGGAAAATATGGAATTGGTCATTCCCAATCCCTTCCCCACTCATAATTGGAAAATAGGAACACCATCTCCTCCACACTTTTTGGTAAAAGGGGCAATGCCAAAAGATGTGCCCTACTGACTCCGCGTTCTGCATACAAAGATAGCACCAATATGGAGATAGGCACATGTTGGTGACTCTTTTTTCTTTCGAATCACATTAAATAATAAATACGAATTTAGAAGCTATCTAAACTACCACTAAAACACAATACTACCAAAATAGATACTTTCCTTGGACAAAGGAAACTGTTGAGATTTGTTTCCTGTACAGATTTATTTCCTTTAAGGAATATAGCAGTTACTAAAATTGTAATTATAGCTATAAGTACATAGCCCTGTATGTCTATATATAAGGAGTCCCTCCATTAAGACATTACACAAGAATAAATATCCTTTCTCTTCTCCCGTTGATGTAGGCCATAAAGTCAAACCACGTTGCATCTTTGTGTCTTTTATTATTTTAACATGGTATCAGAGCCCTAGGTTTTTATTACTAGGAAATTTGTTTCGACCTTTATCGTCGAAATCATCATTGTCGGCCTTCATCGCCGGAATCCTCTTGAGTGGCCTTCATTGCCGTAACTGCCGGAATATTCATCACTGTCGCTGCCTTCATCGCTAGCGTGGAAACCACCACGCCGTCGTCGTCTATGCTGCTACTGCTGCTGCCGCTGCAACTGGATCGATTTGTCTTCGTCGAAAACGAAGCACCTGGAGCAGCTTCGCCTTCGTCAGAAACGAATCGCACAACGCTCCTTTTTCGCCATTCTTACAGATCGTCTTCTTCAATCACACAAGTTCGCTCTCTGAAGATTAAAGCGACTGAGCCTCTGTTACTGTTCATCGTCTTCTTCGTTGATTGACGGCTCAGACCTGTTTTCGATCACCAGTGCTATGCTTCAACTTCTTCGACCATCGCCGTTGCTGCTTCAACGTCTTTGTACCTGATTATCGCCGCTATAAGCTGCACCCATCCTCTTTCTCTCTCTCGTTCCCGTTTTATGCTAGTTCTGCAAAAACGCGCGAAGAAAACAAAACCCACAAACCCAACATCCCGTCGCCATCTTCATCTTCTTCATCTTCGTCGTTGTCGCAGCGCGAAGAAGACCAAATCCCTCTCTCTCTGTGTGCTGCAAAATCGCGCCTCCAAATCCCTTTCTTCGTTGATCTTCTGTTACTGATCTTCTGTTACTGATCTTCTGTTACTGATCTTCGTTACTAATCTTCATCGCCATCTTCCTCTGTTACTGATCTTCGACCAAATCCCCCTCTCTGAACTCACTGTTCGACCTCTCGACTGTTGAAACTTTCTCAGTTTTCTGTTCGATCACCGTTATCAGAAGCTTCTCTGGTCATCTTCTTCATCCTTCGTCTTTCTCAGTCTTCATCTTCGTCTTCTCTCTTTTCTCTCTTTCTTCTTTCATTCTCTTCTTCTTTAGATCGTTGAAGAACGAAAAAAAAAAAAAAACATGTCGGTTACTTCCGAAATAGTGCCGACAGAAGAAACAGTTGATAAAACGGAGAAAGGAGAACTACCAAACATTCAGGCCGCATACAGACATGATGGAAAAACTTATTTGAAGTGGTCTCAGCTGGTACGTACTTTTATGAAGGGCAAAGAAAAATTAAATCATCTTTTGGGTACTGGACCTACACCTGGAGATCCCAAGTTTATAGCATGGGATAACGAAGATGCTTCTATAATGGCACGGCTATGGAATTCAATGGCGCCAAATATTAGTGATACATGCATGTTTCTAACTACCGCCAAACACATTTGGGATGCCATTCATCAGACATACACTGAAGCCCATGATGCAGCCCAAGTGTATGAAATCAAAGTAAAAGTTGGAACAACAAAACAAGGCAACATGACGGTCACTGAATATGCCAATGTATTGAAAAATCTCTGGCAGGAACTTGACCATTATAGGTGTATTGAGACTAAATGCCTTGCAGATGTTGTAATTTTAAAGAACTATATTGAGAAGGATCGAGTCTATGACTTCTTGGCTGGACTCAATGCAGAGTTTGATCAAGTAAGAGTTCAAACTCTCAGCAAAGAGTTACTAACTCTGAATGAGACTATCTCCGCTATCCGGACTGAAGAAAGCAGAAGAAGTGTTATGCTCACACCTCAGAAGATGGAAGGCTCAGCTATGGTTGCCAATCGGGGAAATGATCAGAAAACGCACACTCCACGCACTGAATCATCAAAGGTCCCAAATCGAGACAATAGGGACAATCTATGGTGTACTTATTGTCAGAAGACTAGACATACCAGGGAGAAGTGTTGGAAACTTCATGGCAAGCCTTCAACTTCCAGTAAAGAATGGGGTTACAACGGAGGACAGCAGAAAACCAGTGGACAAGCACATCTGTCTACTGAACCAACAGTTGCAGACCTCCCCGGTGCCAGAAGGATTCAGCCAAGACGATATTGAAAGATTAAAATCTTTGCTTGGCACTCTTGACAAACCCTCAGGTACCTGTTCATTGGCCCATTCAGGTAATTTTCCTATTTCTATTGGATTTAACGTCTCGGATAAATCTTTTGCTAATTCTTGGGTTATAGATTATGGTGCTACTAATCACATGACCAATTCTTCCAATATATTTCATACCTACAACCCATGTCCTAGTAGTCGGAAAATAGCCACAGCTGATGGATCCTTAACCACAGTTGCTAGTTTAGGTGATGTTCACATCAGCCCCACCCTTACACTCAGAAATGTTCTTCATGTTCCTAAACTATCTACTAATCTTATCTCAATTAAAAAACTGACACATGACCTAAATTGTAATGTAACTTTCTTCCCTACTTACTGTGCATTTCAGGACCAGGACTTGGGGACGATGATTGGACATGCTAAGGAACAGGACGGGTTGTATTACCTTGAGACACCAGTACATCCTATCAAGAGTACCACTTCATTTCTTTCTGAGCACAAACTTTTCAATAAAGAAAAATTATGGCTCCATCATCGCCGCCTTGGCCATCCTTCTTTTCGATCTCTTAAAATCATGTTTCCTTTTTTGTTTAAATCTCTAAATGTTGAAAATTTTCACTGTGAAGTGTGTGAACTTGCGAAACACAAACGTATATCTTTTCCACTGAGTAATGACAGAAGTTCTGATCCTTTTGATCTCATTCATAGTGATATTTGGGGTCCCTCTCCAATACCTAATGTTTCTGGAGCGCGATGGTTTGTATCTTTCATTGATGATTGTACTAGAGTCTCGTGGATATTCTTATTAAAACAAAAATCCAATGTGAGCATTATTCTCCCTACCTTCCATAACATGATACACACCCAGTTTGGTGCTAAAATCAAGAGATTTCGATCTGACAATGCTAGAGACTATTTTAATCAAACATTGACCAATTACTTCCAAACCGAGGGGATCCTTCATGAATCATCCTGTGTTCACACTCCACAACAAAACGGAGTTGCTGAAAGAAAAAACGGTCACCTACTTGATACAACCCGAGCCTTTTTATTTCAGAATAATATGCCTAAGAACTATTGGGGGGAAGCTGTCCTTACTGCAACACATCTTATTAACCGTCTACCATCCCGGACCCTTGATTTCAAAAGTCCTATGGAAAAGCTACGTCAATTTTATCCTAAGCTTAAAATCTCCAATAATCTTATAGCTAAAATATTTGGGTGTGTTTCATTTGTCCATGTTCACCAACTCAACAGGGGAAAGTTGGACCCTAGAGCTCTTAAGTGTGTTTTTGTCAGATACTCTTCCACTCAAAAGGGATATAAATGCTATCATCCGCCATCAAAGAAATTCTTTGTCTCTGTCGATGTCACTTTCTGTGAACCTGAGCCCTATTTATCCGCTCCTCCTCTTCCGGGGGAGAATGTCATCGTGGAAGATAAGGATCGGAACTCCCTTGATAACCCTTTTGATCTTTTTGACCCCTTTACCCTCCAACAAACCAAACCTGAATCTCCTACACCCCCTGTACCCAATGACGAACCTAAGGATCGGATGACTGGACAAGTGTACTCAAGGAATAAAGTCGCAGCTCCTGAACCGATGCAAGCGCAAGAATCTGAACCAATCTCTGAGAATGAGGTAACAAATCCTAAACCCTCCTTACAAATTCCATTAGTTCCTGAAACTAACAATGATCTTTTAGCCTCTGAACCTGACAATGACCTTCCCATTGCCATTAGAAAGGGAACAAGGGAATGCACTAAATATCTCTTGTATCCACTATCACACGTTGTATCCTTTGAGAAGTTCTCACCAACCCATAAGAGTTTCATTACCAGCCTGAATAATATCCAGACTCTTACGTCATTATCCGAGGCTTTATCTAATACAAATTGGAAACAAGCTATGAATGTGGAAATGGAAGCCCTGGAGAAAAATACAACATGGGAATTGGTACACTTGACGCCAGGAAAGAAACCTGTTGGATGCAAATGGGTTTATACAGTAAAATACAAAGCAGATGGGTCCCTAGAGCGCTACAAGGCAAGATTGGTAGCCAAAGGATATACTCAGACATATGGTGTGGACTATCAAGAGACATTTGCTCCAGTTGCAAAAATGAATACTGTGAGACTTCTTTTGTCATTGGCAGCTAATTATGACAGGGATCTGCAACAATTTGATGTAAAAAATGCATTTTTACATGGGAATTTAGAGGAAGAAATCTATATGGAAGTGCCTCCAGGATTTGGCACCACTGATAAAGTGTGCAAATTAAAAAAGGCCTTGTATGGACTTAAACAATCCCCAAGGGCATGGTTTGGTCGGTTTGCCAAAGTAATGACAAGTATGGGATATAAACAAAGCCAAGGAGATCACACTATATTTATTAAGCACTCGACTTCAGGGGGAGTTACAGCTCTATTAGTGTATGTTGATGACATCATAAGGAAACAATGAGAACGAGAGACAAAATTTGAAGCGGTGTTTGACCGAGGAATTTTAGATCAAGGAACTAGGGAGATTGAAATACTTCCTAGGGATTGAAGTGGCACACTCTAAATAGGGAATCTTTATCACTCAACAGAAGTACATTACAGACCTTCTTAAAGAAACAGGGAAGCTAGCATGCAAACTAATGAATACTCCTATTGATCTTAATCACAAGCTTGGAGAAGCTGAAGAAGCGCTAACTGTTAATAAAGAGATGTATCAAAGACTAGTAGGAAGACTCATCTATCTCTCTCACACAAGACCTGATATTGCCTATGCAGTGAGTGTAATAAGTCAGTTAATGCACAATCCTAAAGATATTCATTTGCAAGCAGCTAATCGCGTTCTACAATATCTTAAAGGGACTCTAGGACAGGACATCTTATTTAAATGACATACAGGAATGGTTCTTGAAGAATATACTGATTCAGACTATGCTGGTTCAGTAGTTGACAGAAGATCAACTACTGGATATTGTACGTTTCTTGGTGAGAATTTGGTGACATGGCGAAGTAAAAAACAGAATGTAGTGGCCAGATCTAGTGCTGAAGCAGAATTCCGAGCAATGGCACAAGGGGTTTGTGAGCTATTATGGTTGCAGATAATTTTGAGAGATTTGAAGATACACTGGGATGGCCCTATGAGACTTTATTGTGACAATAAATCTGCAATTAGCATTGCCCATAACCCAGTTCAACATGATCGAACCAAGCATATAAAGATTTATAGACACTTTATTAAAGAGAAGCTTGATAGTGGGTTGATTTGTACTCCATATGTGTCTACCAATAACCAGCTTGCCGATATGCTCACTAAAGGGTTAAATCATACTGCATTTCAAGCAAATGTGTCCAAGCTGGGAATGGTAAACCTTTATTCACCAGCTTAAGGGGGAGTGTTGAGATTTGTTTCCTGTACAGATTTATTTCCTGTACATATTTATTTCCTTTAAGGATTTATTTCCTTTAAGGAATATAGCAGTTACTAAAATTGTAACTATAGTTATAAGTGCATAGCCCTGTATGTCTATATATATGGAGTCTCTCCATTAAGACATTACACAAGAATAAATATCCTTTCTCTTCTCCCGTGGATGTAGGCCATAGAGCCGAACCACGTTATATCTTTGTGTCTTTTATGATTTTAACAGAAACTTCACTAGAAAATAGAAAGAAACTAAAAATTAAACCTTTGGAACTTTCCTAAAGATTATTCCATGTCCTACATCACAATAATTAATATCATCTTTCAAATTCTTTGAAAATGAACAAAGGACTATGATTCTCCAAAAACCAAAAAGCTATCAATGAAAAATAGACCAAGAACTCACTTCACTAGAAGGGCACTGGGTTTTCATAAATTATAGTTTATCCATATTTACAATGATATTGTGTTGATAAATACATCTTGGTATTTTACAGATTGTGAAGAATAAAAAAAGGTTGCGAGACGAAAATTTGGTTTGGAGTTTAATATTATCTTTCAAGTTCTTTAAAAAATGAACAAAGGACTATGATTCTAAAAAAAAAACGCTATCAATGAAAAACAAACCTAGAACTCACCTGACTAGAAGGGCACTTGATTTTCATAAATTATTGTTTATCCATATCTACAATGATTGTGTTGAGAAATACATCTCGTCATTTTGTTGATACAATAATATAGTGAAGAACAAAAAAGGTAGGGAGAGAGAAATTTGGTTTGGAGCATTCTGAAGTGTGATGGGTAAGAAGGGTGAGACGAGAAAAATACATTTGGTAAAAATGTTACTCATACAATGTTATATAGAGATATTTGTGAGACAAGAAGTTCTCACTGAAACATCTTGGGAAGAGCAGTATTTTAACATTAGTTTGCCCATTATGATTTTCTTGTAATAAAAAAAAACCCAAAAAAGCTAGTTATTAAATTGGCATAACCTTTATTACTCTTTCTTTTTATTGGCATCACCAATGACTGCACCTTAACACCTAACCACTTGTGTGTTGGTGCCTGAGTTTCTTGAGTCTAGCACTTCACTATATTTGTTGTGCAGGCATCAGAACTCTTCAAGGCAGAAACCTAGTCCATGCTTTGATGTCATGAACTTCAATTATTTCAAATGAAAGAAGAAGAAGGAAAAAATAAAAACACAATAACAGCAACAACAAAGTGTAAAGATCAGATAATTATTATAGATCTTGTTTATCCTTTTGGCTCATTTAAAAAAAGGAGAAAAAGGTCCAATTGTTAATGTTGGAAAGTATTGACCAAATCTGGTAGATTTGGTTTAAGAGATATTCTAGGAGTCAAATCCTAGAATCTTGTTGTACATATCCTATTTTTGTAAATAGCTTGATATTAGGGATTTGATTTGTTGTAAATCCCTGTAATTTAGTTCCTACAAGTTAGCTAGTACATATTATTTGTACCGAGGGCTGTAAGACATCTAATTGCAATACAACTGATTTTCTTCTTCTCTCAAATTTCATGGTATCAGAGCCTGGTTCCAACTCTGAGAACTAGGGATTTTTTTTCTTTTTTCTGGTCCAATTCGTTCCAGCAAGCGCTCGTTTTTTCATTTACATCAGCACCATGTTTGATGAATCATCCACTTCCAATTCTTCACCTCCGATTCCTCCAGAAAATCCACCTCTCTCAAAACATCACTCAATTCGGGTCACCAACATCCAACTCAATGGAGACAATTTTCTCAGATGGTCTCTATCAGTTCATATGTATATCTGTGGTCGTGGAAAGATTGGTTATCTTACCGGAGACAAGGCGGAACTGGACAAGAAGGATCCTCAACATGCAACTTGGGATGTTGAGAATTCAGTGGTTATGGCGTGGTTGGTCAACGCAATGGAGGAGGAAATCAGTGATAAATATCTTGGCTACTCCACAGCCAAAGATATGTGGGACAATCTGAATCAAATGTATTCAAATCTTGGAAATCAGTTCCAAATCTACCAATTGCAACTCAAACTAGGAGAAACTAAGCAAGGAACCGAGAATGTCACCAAATATTTTACAAACTTAAAGTAGCTATGGCAGGAGTTAGACATGTTCAATGATTACAAATGGAAGGATCCGGTAGATGGGGCTTATTTCCAGCAAGTAATCAATAATAACATAGTGCTTAAGTTCCTTGCTGGCCTGAATGTGGAATTTGATGAGGTTAGGGCCAGAATTATTAGCAGGCAGCCCTTACCCTCAATCAATGAAGTGTTTGCTGAAGTTAGGAAAGAAGAGAGCAAAAGAGGAGTGATGTTAGGGAAGAAGAAGAATTCGGTGAGCCCAGTAGAGCCCTCTGCACTGACAATACATGAAACCACAGCCTACAAGGCACGAAAACCTGAAGAAAAACCCAAGGTTTGGTGTGATTATTGCAACAGACCACGCCACACCCGAGAGACTTGCTGGAAATTGCATGGCAAGCCTGCAAATTGGAAACCCAAAGAAAATGGGCCTACTGCTAGTGCTAATGTTGTTGAGCAGCCTCTTCTCAACAAAGACCAGGTATACCAGCTCTTGAGACTTCTAAAAAATGGTTCGAGATTCAATAACCCCACTGGCACTCTTGCTCACACGGGTATTATCTCTATTGTTTTTACTTGTCAAATTGCTTCGGTTCCTTGGATCATAGATTCTGGAGCCTCCGATCATATGACAAGCATGTCCTCTTTCTTTCAAACCTATTCACCTATTTTTGAAGACCAAAAAGTCAGAATTGTGGATGGAAGCTTGTCCTCTATTGCAAGAAAAGGTTTTAATTAGATTTCTGACCATATTGTTCTACAAATTGTCCTACATGTCCCTAATCTCTCATGCAATCTCCTATCCAATAGTAAAATTTGCCAACACTCTAATTGTTTTGCCAAATTTACTCTAATTGTGAATTTCAGGACAGGACTTCGAGGACAATGATTGGCAGCGCTGAAATGAGGAATGGACATAACTATTTTGAAGGAAACTCTTCCATGGGTAAGTCAACTTTAGGATTAATTAGTAGTAGTGAATCTCTACCTGAAAGAGAGCAAGTTATAATTTGGCTTCGTAGATTAGGCCATCCTAGTTTTGCATATCTTAGACATTTGTTTCCTAGCTTGTGCAGGAAAGTTTCTTATCAAGAATTTCAAAGTGATGTGTGATGTCTTTTTAAAAATAATAAAAGTTCATATCATTCAAAACCCTATCAAGCCTCAAAACCATTTTATCTAATTCATAGCAATGTTTGAGGACCTTCTAAAGTGCCTACACTAACTGGTAAAAGATGCTTTGTTACTTTCATAGACGATCATACTAGGTTATGTTGGATTTATTTAATGAATTCCAAAAATAAGGTTGAAAAATTATTTAAAGATTTTACCACACTGATTGAAACTCAATTCCAAACAAAGATTTGTATCCTAAGAACATATAATGGAACATAACATTTTAATCAGTGTCTTAAAAGTTTTTTTGATATAAAAGGAATCCAACATCAATCTACATGTCGAAATACTCCCCAACAATTGCTGAAACAAAAACCGCCATCTTTTAGAAGTTAGTAGGGCACTGAAGTTTTCACTGAATGTGCCTAAATATTTATGGGGAGAGTCTGTACTCACAGCTGACTACTTAATTAATAGGGTACCTCTCGAGTTTTAAACCACAAAACTCCTTTCAACTACTTTAAAACACTATACCCAGAAAATAGACTAAGTTCCGGTTTACCTCTAAAAGTCTTTGGGTGTACTGTTTTTGTTCACATACCAGCCCAATTTCGATCAAAACTTTATGAAAGACCTGAAAAGTGTGTTTTTATTGGTTATGCTTCAAATAAAAAAGGGTATAAATGTTTTAATCCAATCACAAAGAAAATTCATATAAGCATGGATGTGTCCTTTTTTTAACAACCACCATTTTTTCAACCTCTTCTTCAGGGGGAGAGTAAAAAGGAAGATGAGGCAGCAAACTTTTGGGAGACTAGTGTCGTCTTACCAAGTTCCTATTTTCCAAATGAATTAGAATTTTCTTTGCTTGATAAGGAAACAAACTCTAGTGAGTCGGTAGGGAATTCTAATCTAATGCCAAATCACTCTAGCTCTAATTTAGGAGGAGAGGAACTACCCGATAAAAATCCAAATGTGGGTGACCAACCTACAACTGAGCTACAGGTTTACTCTAGGAGGAGATTTCGGCAAAACAAAGAGCTTGCCCATTTGGTGCAAGACCAACCGCCTGCTCCAAGTCCTGACCCGAAACCAGCAGCTGCTCCACCAGGTAATACTTCTGTTTTTCCTCAATTTGACACAAATCTTGATGTTTCAATAGCTATTAGGAAGGGTGTACGGTCATGTACTTCGCATCCTATACCCAAGCACTTGTCCTACCATAGATTGTCCGACAATTATAAAGCTTTTACCTCTAGAATCTCACACTTATTCATTCCTAGAAACATCAAAGAAGCCTTAGGTCACCCAGATTGGAAACCGTCTATTATGGAAGAAATGAGAGCACTTCATAAAAATCATACTTGGAAAGTTGTTGAGTTGCCAAAAGGGAAAAAAAAAATAGTTGGATGCAAATGGGTGTTTACTGTTAAATGGGCTGATGGGTCTGTAGAGAGGTACAAAGCTAGACTTGTGGCTAAAGGGTTCACTCAAACTTATGGCCTTGACTATGTAGAAACCTTTGCTCCTGTAGCAAAAATCAATTCCATCAGGATTTTACTCTCTATAGCAGTGTTTTATGACTGGCCATTGCATTAACTTGATGTAAAAAATGCTTTTTTAAATGGTAGTCTTGAAGAGGAAGTTTTTCTGGATTTGTCACCTAGATTTGAGAATGAATTGGACAATGGTAAAGTTTGCAGATTAGAGGAATCACTATATAGACTAAAACAGTCCCCTAGAGCATGGTTCGATAGGTTTGGTAAGGTTGTGAAGAGGCTCAGGTATAGACAAAGTCAAGGAGATCACACTCTATTCTATAAACATTCTAGTAAGGGGAAAAGGGCAATTTTAATTGTCTATGTTGATGACATAATCCTAACTGGGGATGATGAGGAAGAATTGAAGAAACTTAAGAGATTGTTGGCTGTTGAATTTGAAATTAAAAACTCGTTGAGCTGAAATATTTTTTAGGTATAGAGTTTGCTAGGTCTAAGAAGGGTATCTTTGTTTCTCAAAGAAAATATGTCTTGGATTTACTAGGAGAGATGGGTATGACTGGGTGTAGACCTGTTGAAACACCCCTTGAACCCAACCTCAAATTGAAAGCTACTACCCCTGAAAATATGGTAAACCGAGAGCTATATCAGAAAGTGGTGGGTAAACTGATCTATTTAGCTCACACTCGACCTGATATTTCCTTTGTTGTCAACTTAGTGAGTCAATTTATGCACTCAACTGGTCAAGAACATCATGAGGCAATTTTGAGAATCTTAAGATACCAAAAAGGAACTCCCGGGAAGGGCCTATTGTATGCTAATAATGGACATTTGCAGGTGGAGGTTTATACGGATGCAAATTGGGCAGGAAGTGTGTCCGACCGCAGGTCAACCTCTGGCTATTGCACATTTGTTGGAGGTAATCTTGTCACATGGCGGAGTATAAAACAAGATGTTGTGGCTAGAAGTAGTGCAGAGGCAGAATTTAGGGTTGCTGCTCTTGGCATTAGTGAGGTGATTTGAGTGAAAAGACTTATGGAAGACGTTGAATTTAGAGAAGAAAATAATTCTCATATATTTTTTCATGATCACTGTACAGTCTGAATATATAATGGAAGGAAGAAACATTCCTTTCACTACATTTGGTAACAAGATACTAATTACTAAAAATCAGGAAACTAGTAAAATAGGAAACAAACTAATAGAGATATCAGGAATTTCTAGAATCTCTTTATTCCTAAATTAATGTAGACAACTAGTAAAGGAAACTGATTGTTGCAGCCGTATCCCTGAAAATCAGCAGTTGTATCCCTAAAAATTAGCAACTGTATCCCTGAAAATCAGCAGCTGTATCCCTAAAAATCAGGGGGATCGGGTATTTCAACACTCCCCCTCAAGCTAGGCGTAGATGTTAATCAAGCCAAGCTTGATACTCAAATCTTCAAAATTCTTCCTTGGTAGAGCTTTAGTGAGGATATCTGCTATTTGCTGACTTGTCAGTGTGTATAGCAGACTAACTGTCCCATTTTCTATCTTCTCCTTTATGAAGTGGCAATCTATCTCCACATGCTTGGTCCTGTCATGATGTACTGGATTCTTTGCAATGTTAATAGCTGACTAATTGTCACAAAATACCTTCATCGATTCAGAAGTGATGATTCCTAGTTCCCTCATTAGTCTTTCCAGCCATATTCCCTCATAAATTCCGAGTGCCATAGCTCTGAACTCTGCTTCTGCACTGCTTCGAGAAACTACCGGTTGTTTCTTACTTCGCCATGTTACTAAGTTTCCCCAAACATACGTACAATAACCAGATGTTGACCTTCGGTCCGTTATTGATCCGGCCCAGTCAGCATCAACAAACACTTCAACATCTTTCCTTGTGTTTTTCTTGAAGTACAAGCCTTTACCTGGTGTCATTTTAAGATACCTTAGTATCCGATAGACAACTTCCATATGTTCTTCAGTTGGATCATTTATGAATTGACTGACTACACTAACCGAGAACCCAATATCAGGTATGGTGTGTGAGAGATAAATCAGCTTCCCAACAAGTCTTTGATATCTTCTTTTGTCCACTGGAATATTGTCCTTATTAGCTCCAATTTTAGTGCTTGAATCCATGGGTGTTTCAGCCGGTTTGCACCCAAGCATTCCCGTTTCTTTAAGTAGATCTAGTACGTACTTCCGTTGTGACACTGAGATTCCCTTGCTTGACCGGGCTACTTCCATTCCAAGGAAATATTTTAGGCTCCCAAGATCCTTGGTTTCAAATTCTTTGGCAAGTAGGGTTTTGAGCTTGATCAATTCATCTTCATCATCACCTGTTAAGATGATGTCATCTACATATACAATGAGAATCGCCAACTTTCCTTTGGTTGAGTGTTTGATAAACAAAGTGTGATCAGTTTGACACTGAGAGTACCCATACTTCTTCACTGTTTTGTTAAATCTGTCAAACCAAGCTCTTGGAGATTGCTTCAGTCCATAAAGGGATTTCTTGAGCTTACACACCTTATTCATAGTTGCCTTTGTTTCAAAGCCGGGAGGAATATCCATATAAACTTCTTTTGTAAGGTCTCCATTGAGGAATGCATTCTTCACATCAAGTTGGTGGAGAGGCCAGTCAAGATTGGCAGCTAATGATAGTAGTACCCGAATGGTGTTTAATTTGGCTACTGGAGCAAACGTCTCTTGGTAGTCAATGCCATAGGATTGAGTGAGCCCTTTTGCAACCAGCCGCGCTTTAAATCTGTCCACACTTCCATCAGCTTTATATTTGACAGTGAAAATCCATTTACATCCTACTGGATGTTTCCCACTGGGTAGGTCTGAAATCTCCCAAGTTCCATTCTTCTTTAGTGCTTGCATTTCTTCCCATACTGCAGTCTTCCATTCCGGAATTGAAATGGCTTCTTGAATGGAGTTAGGAATTTGTTCTTTGTTCAAATTTGCCACAAATGTTTGGAAGCTAGGTGACAACCCTTTATAAGAGACAAAATTGTAGATTGGATGACTGGTACATGACCTCCTACCTTTCCTTAAAGCAATGGGACAGTCAAGGTCATTAGCAATAGACTCACTAGTGATGAATTCAGAGCTAGTGTTAGCTGGTGAACTTTCATGATTTCTTGCACTCGGGTCAGATTCTTGACTTTGCTTGGGAGGTGATTGTTGCTCAACATCTTCTTGGATCTTCTTCTTCCGAGAATATACAATGAACTCACCATTGATTGCTGGTTTCGGACATTGGACAGGACTTGAAGGTGGAGGATTTTCAGGAGTTGAAGATGGAGGATTTTT
Organism: Paratinospora sagittata; assembly: GCA_035771175.1. NCBI lineage: Eukaryota > Viridiplantae > Streptophyta > Magnoliopsida > Ranunculales > Menispermaceae > Paratinospora > Paratinospora sagittata. The sequence continues at coordinate 26,322,197 of CM069595.1, forward strand.
AGGTTCAGATTCAGAATTTTCCAAATCAGAATTTGTTTCTGTTTGGTGGCTTTGGTTTGGAGTAGGAGTAGTTGAGATAGGAGGGATGGTGATTTGGGAACTTGGATAGTTGTTGGATGTTGTGGCATCAATATCCCAATGCTGGTATTCCTGTATGAGATTCTCCCCCTGAATATCAGATTTGGGATAATAAGGTTGATGTTCAAAGAAAGTAACATCCATGGAAGTGTATAGTCCTTTTTGTAATAGGAGAATAGCATTTGTACCCTTTTTGGTTTGGAGAGTAACCAAGGAATATACACTTGAGTGCATTGGGGTCGAGTTTACTTCGGTGTTGCTGATGCACATGGACAAATACGGAGCACCCGAATACTTTGAGAGGTATTGTTGAGACAATGCGGGTGTTGGGATAAGAGTGACAAAGGAGTTGGCACGGTTTTTGGAAATTTAAGACACGGGAAGGCATTCGGTTTATGAGATAAGTTGTTGTGAGTATGGCTTCCCCCCAAAACTGTTTTGGAACATGAGTGGAAAACATAAGTGATCTTGCAACCTCTAGAATATGTCTATTTTTCCTTTCCGCTACTTCGTTTTGTTGAGGAGTATCGACACATGAACTTTGGTGTATAATGCCTTGACTTTGTAGGTAATCTCCGAGAATGTGGTTGAAGTAATCCTTGGCATTATCAGTTCTAAAGATTTGGATTTTGGTATGGAAATGGGTTTGAATCATGCTGTTGAAATTCTTGAAGATTTGCCCGACCTCTGATTTTTCTTTCATGAGAAACACCCAAGTGATCCTAGTATGATCATCTACAAATAAGATAAACCAGCGGGTACCAGTCACACCTTTGATACGTGAAGGTCCCCAAACATCACTATGGATCATTGAGAATGGATGGGATTTTTGATATTGTTGAATTGAATAAGGAGTACGGGCATGTTTAGCAAATTGACAAACTTCACACTGAAAATCTTTTGGACTTCTATTGTTGAATAATGAGGGAATAAGTTTTTGAAGGTACACGAAATTGGGATGGCCTAGTCTATAGTGCCATAACATAACTTCACTATCATTATTGAAACAAGAAACAGAAAGAGAAATTTTTGTAGGCTGATTGTTTGCCTTGTCTGAATCTGCCTTGTGAGTTTGTTGTTCCGGAAGATCACCAATCCTGAGGATGTAGAGCCCTGAGCACATCTTAGCATTGCCAATCATCTTCCCCGAATTCAAGTCCTGAAATTCACACGAGTTAGGGAAGAACTTAGTAACACAGTTAAGCTCTTGAGTGAGTTCACTAATAGAAAGTAAATTGCAATCTAAGTTTGGGACCAAGAGGACTGAGTTTAGGGTGAGGTTCTTTGAGATAATCACAGAACCTGTTCCTGCTACTCTTGAGAAAGATCCATCTGCAATTCTGACAGAGAAATTTTCATGACGTGGACTATAATAAGTATTAAAAATCCTTGCATCTCCAGTCATGTGGTCGGAGGCTCCTGAATCCACAATCCATGGTCTGATTTTTTCTCTTGTTGCACTGAGTGCGTTTAAGAAATTACCTTTGTGAGCCAAGGATCCTGTTCCAATGACAGAGGTATTGGAGGATTGTTGCTGGTTGATTAACTTTTGCAAAAGTGTCATTTGTTCTTTGCTTGGTGGGACTGCTACTTCAGTGAGGTAGTCATCTCTTCCCTTTCTGCAAATGAACATCATTACTGATTGTAACCATTGAAGGTAATTTTGTCCATTGAGTTTATGCCCTGTAATGGGCAGAAGATTTCCATCTGATCCTCCATTGCTGCTTGCAGCTGGGGTTTCAGAATGGGAGGTGACTTCTGAGGAGGATTGGCTTTACTGAGCCATTGTCATCCCGTATTTTGTCATCTATCTACAGGTCAGAGGTGGCTGCTGTGATACCATGTTGAATTTAGAGAAGAAAATAATTCTCATATATTTTTTCATGATCACTATACAGTCTGAATATATAATGGAAGGAAGAAACATTCCTTTCACTATATTTGGTAACAAGATACTAATTACTAAAAATCAGGAAACTAGTAAAATAGGAAACAAACTAATAGAGATATCAAGAATTTCTAGAATCTCTTTATTCCTAAATTAATGTAGACAACTAGTAAAGGAAACTGATTGCTGCAGCCGTATCCCTGAAAATCAGCAGCTGTATCCCTGAAAATTAGCAGTTGTATCCCTGAAAATCAGCAGTTGTATTCCTGAAAATCAGCAGTTGTATCCCTAAAAATCAGCAGTTGTATCCCTAAAAATCAGGAATCGGGTATTTCAACAGAAGACATCAAAGTTCAAGTTCCAACCCCACTAAGACTCTACTGTGACAACAAATCAGCAATTGCAATTGCACATAACCCAATACCTATGTTACCCAGACTCTTTACTTTAGCCTGACGTACCCGTGTCTGACACTTCATGATACGACATGGGTATGGGATGTGTCCGACACTTTAGATTTTAGAATATTACTATGTAGGTTCTCCAATAGAAAGAAAAGAAAGCGTGAAAGAAGATAATGACTAATAGGTAAAATTCACTTAAGTGAGAGAACAAAACGAATAATAAATGAGTGAAAAGAAGAAAAAAAGGAAAGAAAACATATAATATAGCCGAGTCCCCACGTCCCAGAATTTGAAAATGAACAAGTCGTACTTCTAGATATGTACCCGTATCCAACACTCATACCCGAGTCTAGGTAACATAGCCCAATACTACATGATAGAACCAAGCATGTGGAAATTGACAAACACTTCATCAAGGAGAAGATTGACAATGGAGAGGTGTGCATGCCTTATCTACCCACTGCAGAGCAAGTAGTTGATATTCTTACAAAGGGTCTACCAACGGGACAGTTTGACAAATTGGTGTGCAAGCTGGGAATGGATGATATATTTAGACCAGCTTGAGGGGGAGTGTTCGAAAGTATTGACTAAATCCGGCAGGTTTGGTTTAAGAGATATTCTAGGTGTCAAATCCTAGAATCTTGTTGTACATATCCCATTCTTGTAAATAGCTTGATATTAGGGATTTGATTTGTTGTAAATCATTGTAATTTAGTTCCTACAAGTTAGCTGGTAGATATTATTTATACCAAGGGTTGTAAGACTTCTAATTACAATACAATTGATTTTCTTCTTCTCTCAAATTTCAGTTAAGACATAAATATGTGAAAAAAAAATATTTAATAAACAAAGGTTAAAATAAGGGGAAATAAATGTGGGAGAAGGAGGACTTGGGCTTAATTGTCAGTATCTCACACAAAAAAAGACTGCTTGGTGTAAATCTCATTGTTTTCCTCTCTAAAATATCCAATTTGCATGCTTTTGAGGGCTTGCAAACTCAAAAATAATTTTAAAGCAATAAAAATGGGAGCCATTCCAATTTATTCTCCATAAACATTTGCAACAATGCAACACATGTTCATTTTTCCCTAGTTTACATAAAACCATCAATGTTTTTGTCTGATAAGTAAAATAAAATTTTACAAGAAAGCAAAAAAATCATGCTCAATAGTATGCGACTCAATACTTGCTTGGCATCTAATTCTATAAGGTTAAGGCCCCTAATTGATTGAGGGATATTCTAATTCTAAAACAATGATTGAAAATTCAACTACTCTCTAATCTTTGACCACTTAAAACTCAGAATTAATTTAGGGAAATCCATTCTAACATCTTATAGAAGTTCAAAGAATTCTTGTGTAAATGTCAAGAAGATCCATGTTCGTTTCAAAATATGTTAAAACAAGCTTGGTGTGTACTGGACAAAATAAGAAGAAAAAGAAAAAAAAAAGTATGGTTTTGTAAATATATTATCTACTATATTATACAGTATAATGGAATGACGTAAGATTTATAATCTCTCAATAATGATTGACATACATTGTATCAGCAAAAGACTATTTTTTTACTTCTTTTCTTAACATAAAAAGGAGATTTATCTATGATTATGAAGTTTATACATTGCATGTTCTTTTATTTTTTAAGTCAATACTAGAGTTTTTGAATCTTATTTTCTTTCTTCCTTTAGTGACTCTTTAATCTCCATTTATTACATATAAAATTGAGCTTCAAACTCGTATGTTTGAATTCTTACAGAACATTTTCCAACAATGATTGATATTAGCAGTTAGGTCTGATTGTTCTAAGAAATTTGCATATAGAAAAATAAAACATTCAAGAGATTTGTTTTTGAATTTCGCATATTATTTCAATTTTTATCTAACTTTGATGGAGTTTTTATATTTTCTTCATTTGCATGTAATGATGATTTAAAATTGATGTTGTTCATGAAATTTTTTTATTTTTTCACTCCATTTTATAAAACCAATTTCCTCAAAGCTAGATATTTGGCCCATCTCCAAAACCCATGTGTTTGCCCACAAAGGAACAAACATCAAATCCTCCCCCCCCCCCCCCCCCCCCGGCCTCCCCACATGACAAAGGATAGGCTTGTCTTCAGGATCTCCTAAGAATACAATCATAACCACTGTTGTTCTTATTAAGAGAATCACAAGGGTTCCAACTCCTTATAGCCTTTGGTGCTGCATGCAACCACAGAGGAACTGAGCTATAAGTTCAAGCATCTAAAATATCCCAACATTCAATGATGAATTGAGCATGTTGTGAATTCCTATATTAGGTTTCAGCAAGCTCTTCACTTTGAATCTTACATCTTCTAAGATAGCTTTAAATTTTCAGAAGTTCCATCACATGCAAATGTAGTACTAATGTTGCCAATCATGCTAGAAATAAAATTTCCCATGAATATGTCCCTGACCACTTTGCCTCCTTCAATTTGGAGTTGATATATCATTGGTTTGGCCAGCATCTACAGAGAATGTCCTCCAAATGTAGAAAGATATTTGGCAATTGAAGAACAGATGATTAATGTTCTCCATAGCACTCCAACAAAATTCACCTTGCCTGGATATCAAACAGACGACCTCAACATTTGTCCCTTGTTTCTAACTTCCAAGTTGATAAGGTTTCAAATTTTTAATGATATGAAGCTGTTCATGCTATGAGATCTCACAAGACCATAGTTTATCCATCAAACTAAGATAATTATGGGCATGACCCACATTTAGAGGACACACAGAATTGCTATTTACAACTTCTGAGTAGAAATATTATTGCTGCCAATTGAAATGTATGCGTTATGTCATGCACAACCCCCAGCCCTTTGTCAAGATCCTTTGGTCTACCATCATTGGATAAAATAACTTTCTAGTACGTTATCATTCCAGACATTTCTTCCCTTCAGTTTCAACAAAATATCATTCGCTAGCATTTGTGGATGATTAGTTGCAAGTTAGCAAGAACGTTTTCAAAATAAACATGTAAAACACTAATTCAAATAGGGAATAATATGTTCAAGCAATGACTTGCAACAAAAAACAAACAGACATCATGCACTTAGTATAGACAAAAGATCAAGATTTATGAGGTACATATACAATACTATAACTGATGACAAACCTGTATGGGATGTGTTTATGAGTTTGAAGATCCCTGTACTTTTTTGCGAGGCCATAGTCAATTATGTATACCTGTAGTAAACAGTATAGACAAGAAACATTGAAATCAGGAATTCTCAAGCCACTTATTTCAAATTAAATGTTAGAATTTAACTCTCTGGCAACTACTAGCAACATCTAGTCTTATCATTTACAAAAGCAAGAGGTAAGGGCATTCCATAAGCCAAAACATAAGGCACAAACTCATGGCAAAAAAGTTTATACAAAAAATTACATGAACATAATAAAAAAAATAAAAAACAAAACAACCCAAGAAAAATCAGAAATAGGCTACAATATTCACAAGTATGCATTGCAATTTTTTGTTAAAAAAATATATTAACTGAAACACATCCATAGTTTCATAACAACAATACAACTTTCTCAGTTTCAGCTTTATACTAAGAAATTACCCATTACGAGAGGGAGGCCACCCAAGTTGTTTACTAATTGGTGGCCTTTTGTGTTTATCCAAAATCGATAGCTTGGTTGTCCAAAAGATTTTCTAATCCATTCTGCGATATCATAAAGGGGGATGCTACCATCATTTTAAAAAGTGATCAAGGGTGAAGCAGCACAAAATAACTTCAAGGTGCAGAGTTCAGTGGGGCTTATGCCTCACTTCTTCATATAAAATTTCTTTTTTTCATCTTTTCAGAAATAAATATATAATTATGACTTTTGATATAACCAATTATTTTAGTGTTTTAGATTTATTCTCTCTTAATTGGGAGAAATTAAGAGCTTTTAGGGTTTAGCACCCTGACACCCACTAGAAAAACCATTTCCAAGTTTATTAAAAATAAGACAAATATTAATGTAACAATTTAATTGCTTTTAGCACTTTTTTTTTAAACAAAACTAGAAAATATTATACTATAAAAATATACAAAACAATGTACAATGATAGTGTAAATAGAGAACAAGGTGTCCTCAAAGTGTCCTCAAAACCCCCTTAAGCATTTACAATGTTATTCCAAGCCCTTACCCATTCATTCATAGAATACCCCTTAGACAATTTGCTATTTGCTACCCAAAACAAGGCAAGTCAACCTTAATTTGCTCTCAAAGATTCTCCTATTTCTTTCCTTCCATATCGACCATACTACTGTAAAGCAAACCACCTTCTAGTGTTCTTGCCACATTGGTTGAATGCAGTCCATGTATGGAAAGGTGTTAATTCCTTGCGCACTATCTTCCACCCCAACCAAAACTGGAAAATGAGATCGTCATCAACTCCACATAGATCGGACAAAAGAACATTAGAGACTAATATGATCGACAGTTTCCAAAGCCTGTCTACATAGGAGGCACCAATATGGAGAAATGGACATGTTCGGTAACCGCCATTGTAAAACATCACCTATGTTCAACTTACTGAGAGTAGTTACCCATCCCAAAAATTTGACTATTGTAAGTACATTTGCATTCCAAATTAGATGGTGTTGATGAAAAGGGTGCAACAAAGGATTTTCAAGAAGAATATCAAAAAAGGATTTGGTAGAAAACATCCCCGAAGGCTCCCAAGGCCAAAACACCTTGTCTTCATCATCCAAAAGATGAAGGAGTCATCTTTATTCAAAAACCATGTGAAGGTCTATAGGGAGAATAAAGACCTTCACATGGCCTTTATTAATCTAGATAAAGCTATGATGGAATACTTAGAGAAATAATATGGTGGTTTTTGGGAAAAAAAGGAGTTACAAAGATGTACTATAACCTAATAAAAGATTTCAATAACGGAGTGATAGTCAATCTAAAAACAACAATGGGAGAAACTATAGTAACTTCTTACAATAGCCAAGAATCTACCTTCTAACTTTTTGTAATAGTTATAAATGAATTGACTAAACATATTCAAGAAGATGTTCCATGACATATGTTATTTGTTAAAAATATAATGTTGATTGATGAAATTAAATCTGGATCAAATTCTAAGCAAAAGGTTTGGAGAGAGGCTCTAGAATCCAAAGAGTTCAACATTAGTAGGATTAAGACTTAATACATTAAACATAGTAGAAATACAAATGAAGAGACAATGAGAATTGGAAGCCAAGAGAGATACCATTGTCTGAAAATTTTAAGTATTTGGGATCCATTATTTGTCAAGAAGGAGAAATAGGTGAATATGCAAACCATAAGTTAATAAAGGTTGGACTAAGTGAAAAAGTGCTTCTGCAGTACCAATCAATATCATGATTGAAGCATCTCATTGAAGTTGAAAAGAGAACTACTATTAGGCCACTCATGCTCTATGGAACAGAATGTTGGGCAATAAAGAAATAACATATAAACAAACCAATTGTAACAAAAATGCAATGTTAAGATGGATATCTATTAAGATAAACTTACAAAGAAGTATATCTGAGAAATGGTTGGAGTAGCCCCAATTGAAAAGAAAATGAGATAAAACAGATTAAGATGATTTGGCCAAATACAATGTTGACCTTTGATGCGTCAGTTAGAAAGAGTGACTTATTAATAATCCATGGCACAGTAGAAGTACAGGACGACCTAAAAAAACATGAATAGAAATAATTAAGAAAGATATAACTACTAGTAATTTGAATGTCAACTTAGCCCTTGATAGGATGGAGTAGAGGAGTGAATTCATGTAGCATCCCATTTATTTGGGAAAAGCCTTAGTTGAGTTGAGTTGAGTTGAATCTTTAATTCTTGAAAGTCTTTTTCAAAAAAATTTATGTATCTATTTAATAAAAAATGTTAAGGTTTATGTGTCACCTTGAATATGTAAACCACCTCAATTACAGCTCACAAATTTTAAAAAAATTTATGCATTCTAAACTATGGCTACTCAAATAATTTTAATTATTTGCGTGCACCATAGAGCCATGCTTCGATGTTTTCTATGTCTTTCACTAATTGTCACTCCTCAAACATAAGTATAATGTAAAAGACCGTCCACAACATTAAAACAACCAAACAAAAAAGAAAACTTCAAAATTGAAAGAAAAAAAGATAATGATAGAAACTACCAAGCCCTTGGAAGCTTTTACCCATTAAAAAACTACACAACAAATGTATTTTTTGGTTTGCTAAAAATATAGTAAATTATTGAAGTGAGAAATTGAAACCAAAGCCTTTCTCTTAGGGTGTGTTTGGTAGGTGAGAAAATAGAAATTTTCTCGGAAAAATAGTGATTTTCTTGAGAAAATTCTATTTTCCAAATGTTTGGTTGGCAAAAAAGGTGAGAAAAAAATTTTAAAAAGATTTTCTCGGGCCCACCATTGTCTCACCATAATTTTCTCAGCTAGGGGGGTGAGAAAAAAAAAATTCATCAGAAAATTTCTTTGCACTAAATTTGAAGAAGTTATAGTTATTTAACTGAATAACTAACTAATAACCAACAATAAAAATGTTTTCCCATGTCTCACCAAATAACCATGAGAAAATTTTCTCAAGTATATTTTCTTGAGAATAATACTATTTTCTCAAAGAAAATTTTCTTAGCTGCCAAACGCACCCTTAGTTATGTGAAATGGAGACAAACCTAAGCTTTTGAAAGCTCACATACGTCTTATTGGATTATGAAGAATTTAAAAAAAAAAATTACAAGTTGGACAGTTTTAAACAAAAAATTTTAAAATATTGGTTATTGAATTGTTTTTGTTTAAGTCTTATAATTTGATTTGAAACCTACGATTTAATTTAGATTCTACAATTCAACAAAAAAAAATTTACATTTTGCCATTTTGCAATTTATTGGCAAAACTGAGTCATTGTTGGTGTGATTTAACTTGTATCGTACAATTCAAGTCGGAAATCACACCGACTTAATATCTAAGGTTATTAATAATAAGTTTAAGAAATCAAAACAGCTTCTACAAAACTCACAAAATGCTTCAAAAATTGGAGCAAAATAGGAAAAGAGAGAGGAATTGTTCATGGCTAAATAAAGATATGACACCCAAGCTAACTTATAAGGTTGCTTCCTAACTAAGTAAATAATTAACTGATTTTACACATACAAACCTTCTCTACATAATTACAAACATGCTCCAGAATATAGAAGTCAAATCTCATGTAAAAAAATATAACTCTTCAATTTTGTGTCCACAAATTAAAAACCAGTAAAACATATTAAAAAAAAAAAGATAAGTTGGCACGTAATGAAAGTAAAATGATTTAAAGAGTGATGTTTGATGCAACATTTATGACAAAAAGGAAAATATTTGCAACAAATATAACAAAAATAAAATAGAAAATCATACTTAGAAAATATGAAAAAGAACAAGATAACTTGCATAATAGAAATAAAAATATAACACTAGAATCAAAAGTAATCCTAATGTTTAAGCAATACTATCACATATTTAACAATATGAACTTAGCACTTTGTATACTTTCAATGATCCCTTTTAACTTCTAAAAATTACTTGAAGAGCCCTACTAACTATTTTAAATATGGCCTAACCGATTTAGTTGCAAATAGCCTAGGCAATGGCCTAGTCATTACCTAGGCATGGCCTTCACAACACTAGGTGGTAGTTCACACAAATGTCACAAAATATATACTTATGAGAAAAAAAATTAAAACAAAATTACTTTTCAGTTATAAACACACACAAACACACGAGGCTCCCTGATGTATAATGTATTTTAGCATGTTTTTTATGTTTTTTTATTTAGGTTTTATTTTTTAGAGAAGTTTCTATTTTGGTAAATTTATATTTTAGTGGTAGTTTTAAATAGTTTCTAAATTTCTTTTTTATTATTTAAGTGTATTTAAAAAGTGTTTGAAGTGCCTAAATAGAGTTCTAGTAGAATTGGGAAGTTGTTGTTATGTTATAGATAGCTTAGGAAACTTATTTTTAAGAGTTTTAAAGGAGTTATCTATATAAGGAGCTCCAATTACGAAATTTAATTAAAGACGATCAATTTTTTTTTTCTTTTTGAATATTCTATTTAATAGAATTTAGTTTGGTTATTCTTTTGAGTATTTTTGTTTTTTTTGCTTCCGCGACGAATCTACATCACTCCCAACATTTCAAAGGTTGTTTCCAAATTCAAACAAATGACCTCGAGGTCACAATGGAGCAACTTTTAGCATCATAACAAGGCCCACCCTTCATCTATGTATCTAATATCTATGAAGATGCTACTATCCTACAATACAATATATATTTGTATGTGTGCACACACGCATGTGAATATTAATAATGGTGTGCAATTTCCATGCTTAAAGATACCACCTGATTTGCTCGACGTCCCAAACCCATTAAGAAGTTATCAGGCTTGATATCACGGTGAAGAAACCCCCTTGAGTGCATGTATTCAACTCTGTTAATCTAAACAAAACAAAAAATTGTAATAAGCTTTTCCATGAGTTTAAGAAAGTGGTTAATGAAATACCAAACTCTACATTGAAAATGCCAAGCTCTAGGCAAAGGCATATAACTAGTCAAAGCCATTTGGTTTGGTTTTGGCCTCAAGGAATGGGAAAAAGAAAAAGAATTTCTCAAGAGATGAAAGAAATAAGTTCACAATTTTCAACTTCAAAGATTGAAATCTAATTTAAATAAAAAACTGTCACTACAGAAAATTTCTTAAGTCACCAGCCTTTTCTGAAAGCTGCACCTAGGGGAGAGAACCTTGAGATGTACTGACAATGCATTTTGAAGACATCACGCTTGAAAATTTTGTTGGAAAAGGACAAACAAAAGAAATGATGTATACTTACTAACTGATCTGCAAGCATCAGTACTGTTTTCAATGTGAACTTCCGATTGCAGTAGTTAAACAAGTCTTCAAGGCTCGGACCAAGAAGGTCAATAACCATGACATTGTATTCGCCCTCAACTCCAAACCACTTTAAATGAGGAATCCCAGCTACATACACAAAGCAGAGTATATAAGGTTGATTCATTTAACAAGATTAGCAATGTTCTTTGACATAATGTTTACTATTGATCACTTTTCACAAGTAAACTTCCTATCATTAGACAAATATAACAATGGTCTCTTGAGATAATGACATAATGTTCACTATCAATTGCTTATCACAAGTAATTTTCTAATTATTTTCTCTTTTCTAGAATTAAAGATGTGACATCATCAACATGAAAAAAAAAAGGAAAAGCAGAACAGAAATTTATTTATTTTTTGGCATATATAACAGAAAAGAAACTTACTTCCTCCTTGAAGAAGCATGTACAATTTTGACTCATAGTGAAGCTGGGGATGCTTTGTCTTCACATTTTCCTAAAAATTACAAATTCATAGAGAATATACTTGAGAAGTTCATAAAGCAACATAATGATGGTAAGTTCACATGTGGTCAAACAGAATTACAGAAGTGGCCTGTTTTCTACCGTATCTCTCAATTGCAGATCACATAGAAAGAAAAGATTAAGCATGTTCAAACTTTAATAGATGCACAATGACTTCAATGGAAAGCTCAAGTGAAACTCATTCAAGAAGTAACAGGTGTGCCCTATCATCTTTTGTTATTTCCTGATAACATTCAAATAATAGTCTCATCAAACAACTAAAGCAACTTTCTCTTGAGCTTATAATAAATGAAATTGAATGCTGAGACCAAAGCAAAGATGAATCAAGATTCATCTCATGGATAATAAAGCACAAAAAGTAAAAAATAAGAAGCGGAATGAAATATATATCATGAAGGGAATGCAATTGCAGACAATGAGACGTGGATAAAGAAATGCAATGCCAAATTAACAGCAAGATTTCTTGGATTACTAATTGCAAGCAGAATAATTGATTCTGCAATGGGTTTATAGGATCACTACATACTCATTTTAAGGAAGACATGGGCAAATTCTTAAAAGTATAAATGAGGAGACATGAAAATGTAATTATTGTGGAGAAGAGCAAAATCTGTAGGATTTATTTTCTTTAAGGAAAGATGATAATATTAGTAGTTGTGGGATTTATTTCCTTTAAGAAAAAATGATAATTTTAGTATTGTGGAGGAGCAAAATCTGTGGGATTTATTTCCTTTTAAGGAAAGATGATAATTTTAGTAGTCGTGGGATTTATTTCCTAAATCCCTTTAAGGAAAGATGATAATTTTAGTAGTCGTGGGATTTATTTCCTTTAAGGAAAGATGATAATTTTAGTAGTCATTTTATTTAGCAGTTACTAAAATTGTAATTATAGCTATATGTGTGCATAGCCCTGTATGTCTATATATATATGGCGTCCCTCCATTAAGACATCATCAAGAATAAGAAAATATTTCCTCTCTTCTCCCGTGGACGTAGGCCTTAGAGCCGAACCACGTTACATCTTTGTGTCTTTCATTATTTTATTTTTACAACATGGTATCAGAGATTTAGGCTCGTACAACTGGAAATACTTTTTCCGGCCTTCATCGCCGAAATCTTCTGTGCCGGCCTTCATCGCCGAATCTTTGTGGTTGGCCTTCATCGCCGTCGTTGTGTCCGACTTGCATCATCTTGTCGGAACCCTCTATTTTCGACGACACTGTTGCACACCATCAACTGGTCCGTGCGGCTGTTCAACACCATCGATTGGTTCGTGCGACTGATTGGCATCATCCTTGTCGTTCATGCTGCTTGAAGAAACCCTGATCGTCATCGTCGTTGTCGCTGCCGCTACCACGAGTTCATCAACGTCGCCATCAACACTATCGCACATCTCCGTCATCGATGGTTCATCACCATCACTGGTTCTCCGTCCCCTGTCTCTCTTTCTAGTTCATCGCCTCCCTCTGCTGAGCATCTCTGGTGGTTCGTCTGCAACTCTCTCTCTCTCTCCTTCTTTCTTCTTTCTTTTTTCCTTTTTTCTTCTTGTAAACCTTTAAGGAAAAAAAAAAATTGAATGTCGATCACTTCAGAAATTGTGCAAACTGACAAAGTAGTTGACAAAACGGAGAAAGGAGAACTACCAAACATTCAAGCAGCATACAGACTAGATGGAAAGAACTATTTGAAGTGGTCTCAGCTGGTGCATACTTTTCTGAAGGGCAAAGGGAAATTAAGTCATCTTTTGGGCACTGGACCTACACTTAGAGATCCTAAGTTTATAGCGTGGGATAACGAAGGTGCTTCTATAATGGCGTGGCTATGGAATTCAATGACGCCAAACATTAGTGATACATGCATGTTTCTAACTACCGCCAAAGACATTTGGGATGTCGTTAATCAAACATACTCTAAGGCCCATGATGCAGCCCAAGTGTATGAGATCAAAGTGAAAGTTGGAACAACAAAACAAGGCAACATGACGGTCACCGAATATGCCAATGTATTGAAAAATCTCTGGCAGGAACTTGACCATTATAGGTGTATTGAGACTAAATGCCCTGCAGATGCTGTAGTTTTAAAGAACTATATTGAGAAGGATCGCGTCTATGACTTCTTGGCTGGACTCAATGCAAAGTTTGATCAAGTGAGAGTTCAGACTCTCAGCAAAGAGTTGTCAACTCTAAATGAGACTATCTCAGTTATCCGGACTGAAGAAAGCAGAAGAAGTGTTATGCTCACACCTCAGAAGATGGAAGGCTCAGCTATGGTTGCCAATCGGGGAAATGATCAGAAGACGCACACTCCACGCACTGAATCATCAAAGGTCCCAAATCGAGACAATAGGGACAATCTATGGTGTACTTATTATCATAAGACTAGACATACCAGGGAGAAGTGTTGGAAACTTCATGGCAAGCCTTCAACTTCCAGTAAAAAATGGGGCTACAAAGGAGGACAGCAGAAGACCAGTGGACACGCACATCTGTCTACTGAACAAACAGTTGCAGACTCCCCGGTGCCAGAAGGATTCAGCCAAGACGACATTGAAAGCTTGAAATCTTTGCTTGGCACACTAGACAAACCCTCAGGTACCTGTTCATTGGCCCATTCAGGTAACTTCGCATTTCTATTGGATTTAACGTCTCGGATAAGTCCTTTGCTAACTCTTGGGTTATAGATTCTGGTGCTACTGATCACATGACCAATTCCCCCAATATATTTCATACCTACAACCCATGTCCTAATAGTCGGAAAATAGCCACAGCTGATGGATCCTTAACCACAGTTGCTGGTATAGGTGATGTTCACATCAGCCCCACCCTTACACTCAGAAATGTTCTTCATGTTCCTAAACTATCTACTAATCTTATCTCTATTAAAAAACTGACACATGATCTGAATTGTAATGTAACCTTCTTCTCTACTTACTGTGCATTTCAGGACCAGGACTTGGGGACGATGATTGGACATGCTAAGGAACAAGACGGGTTGTATTACCTTGAGACACCAGTACATCCTATCAAGAGTAACACTTCATTTCTCTCCGAGCACAAATTTTCCAATAAAGAAAAGTTATGCCTCCATCATCGCCGCCTTGGCCATCCTTCTATTTGAACCCTTAAAATCATGTTTCCTTTTTTGTTTAAGTCTCTCAATGTTGAAGATTTTCATTGTGAAGTGTGTGAACTTGCGAAACACAAGCGTATATCTTTTCCACTTGGTAATCAAAGAAGTTCAGATCCTTTTGATCTCATTTATAGTGATATTTGGGGTCCCTCTTCAATACCTAATGTTTCTGGAGTGCGATGATTTGTGTCCTTCATTGATGATTGTACTAGATTCTCGTGGATATTCTTACTGAAACAAAAATCCGATGTGAGTTTTGTTCTTCCTACCTTCCATAACATGATACACACCCAGTATGGTGCTAAAATCAAGAGATTTCGATCTGACAATGCTAGAGACTATTTTAATTAAACATTGACCAATTACTTCCAAAACGAGGGGATCCTTCATAAATCATCTTGTGTTCACACCCCACAACAAAATGGAGTTGCTGAAAGAAAAAACAGTCACCTGCTTGATACAACCCGAGCCTTTTTATTTCAGAATACTATGCCCAAGTCCTATTAGGGGGAAGTTGTCCTTACTGCAACACACCTCATTAACCGCCTACTGTCCCGGACCCTTGGTTTCAAAAGTCCTATGGAAAAGCTATGTCAATTTTTCCCTAAGTTCAAAATCTCTAATAATCTTATACCTAAGATATTTGGGTGTGTATCATTTGTCCATGTTCACCAACCCAACAAGGGAAAGTTGGACCCCAGAGCTCTCAAGTGTGTTTTTGTCGAATACTCTTCCACTCAAAAGGGATATAAATGTTATCATCCGCCATCAAAGAAATTCTTTGTCTCTGCCGATGTCACTTTCTGTGAACCTGAGCCCTATTTTTCCTCTCCTCCTCTTCCAGGGGAAAGTGTCATCATGGAAGACAAGGATCGAAACTCCCTTGATAACCCTTTTGATCTTTTTCGCCCTTTTAACCTCCAACAAACCAAACTTGAATCTCCTACACCCTCTGTACCCAATGATGAACCTAAGGATCGGATGACTGGACAAATGTACTCAAGGAAGAAAGTTGCAGTTCCTGAACCGATGCAAGTTCAAGAATCTGAACCAATCCCTGAAAATATATGGTGTCCCTCCATTAAGACATCATCAAGAATAAGAAAATATCCTCTCTCTTCTCCCGTGGACGTAGGTCTTAGAGCCGAACCACGTTACATCTTTGTGTCTTTCATTATTTTATTTTTACAACAGTAATAAAAGAAAATGTTTTATTAATTCAATAATAACAGAAAACGTTGAAACATTAAGTTTTCAACTAGGAGGCTAGGAGTCTAGGACTATTCCTTAAGTTTCCTCATCATGAAGGGGCGAGCATCTTACCTAGCATAGAAGAGGCTAGTGTACCTTGAGAAGATATCTTGCTACACTCGCCCATTTGCTAAAGATTATCATTACCCAAAAAATGTGCATGATTTAAGAGTCAATTTGGATGCCACAATACACTTTCAAGAGTCTGAATTTGGGAAACACTTCTGGCCTTGTTTGCCACTAACCAAGTGAATTTGCCCATTTAGGTTCAAAAGAACTTGGTCTACAACATCCACAACACATTCCAAGTGATGTGTATGCCCTTTGTGCTGGCCAAGAACTCAAAAACAGTAAGATACATTTTCCAAAGGTCAGCTCAAAACAAAGCACAGCCCCGCAATAGAGAGAACAACGTCTATAAATTCATAGAATTTCATAATAAAATATCCAAAGAGAAAAACTAGAACTATAAGAGTTTATAACTAGAACAAAGAAATCAAATAAGAAGGCCCAAGAACCTAATTCTCCAAGATGGAGGCTTTCTCTATCCATTTACTTCCCCATAACAAGTGTAACCTATGGCCAATTTGACAATAATTTGCCAATTCTGACCACCAAACTTTGGCCATTTTACACTTAAAAGAAAATTTATGCAAAGATTAAGTGTAACCTATGGCCATTTTACACTTACTTGATATTTTCTGATGATATTCTTATTTCTCTGGTGCAAATTCTCAAAACTTTTCTAGCTATTCAGATCTTGCTTGCCAAGTTTAAGGAACTAACAGGTCTCTAGGTATTACTAATGTTAAATCTCAAGTGATTTTTGTAGGAATATCTGACGAGGTTGCAATGTAGCTGACATCTATAGTGGGAATGGGCCGCGCTTATTTACCAATCAAATACTTAGGTCTCCCATTAACAAGTTCCAAGCTCTCAGCTGATGACTGTAGGCCAATTCTGGATTCCATGCAGTCCAAATTGCAAGGTTGGGAGTGGCAATTCCTTTCCATGGCAAGAAGGGGTGAATTAATCAAGTCAGTCCTACAGGCTTCCCATCTTTATTGGCCAGGTGTATTGGGTCTTCCCTCAAAGGTCACAAGACAGATTGAATCTATTATGGCAAACTTCTTGTTTGAGGCTCAAGTCAAAGAAATCCCTACACTTGGTGAATTGGGATGATATATGTAAGCCGAAATCTGAAGGAGGGCCAGGCTTTAGAAGAATTAAAGAGATGAATCAAGCAGGAATCCTCAAATTGGTATGGTGGATTTCCCAAAATAGGAAACCACTTTGGGTTGACTGGGTTAAGGACAAATATCTAAAGACAGAGTCAATCTGGACCCTCCCTCTCCTCCAGGAATGCTCTTGGATTTGGAGGAAAATTCTGAAATATAGACATCTTCTGGAAAGCCAGATTCTTCACCAAGTTGGGAATGGACATGATACCAAATAAAAAGGATAGAAGATGTAACAACTCAAAAAGAGAAGTTACAAGCTCACCACCAGAGTTAGATCTCTACGGGATACAGAATTATCACCACCCAAAGAGGTTAACTAAGGATACAGAACTTAAAAAGCACTCACCACTCTATGGAATCCACCAAAAAGATACAGAGATAAGGGATAAAATCTCAAAAGAGATTATGATTTCTTTCAAATTATCAAAGGTTGATTACAATATTGCTAGATTCTCCTATTTATAGACTAAACATGGAACAACATAGGAAAAATGACGTAATTAACTTACAAAAATCAGATTCGTATTTTCTAAAACAAAGCTTAAGTTCCAAGGAATGAAAATAAATGCTAGATTAATTCCAATAAGATGCTCTAAAGTCCCAACACAAAAGCTCCTAAGTTGTTGTGCATGTTTGACTATGTCATTAATTACAAGAATCTGTAATTACTTTCTCTAGAAGCTTTCAAAATCCAGGTTGTGAAATGTGCTAGAGAATTAAGATTGAATTCTCTCATGTTGATTGTCATGAAGACCAATCAATGTTGTTAATTCAAATCAGATTTCTCTTAACTCAACTATGGTTACTGAACTAGAGTTAGAATATGATATTCCTTTGACCCATGATTATCATAATCCATAAACTTAGACACTCGTGTCAGGACAGGACACTCGACAATGGCTTGACCCTTGGCACTCCTCTGGTGTTCTTGTTTAGCTCATAGAGGAGTAGTTAGGAGGAGATCTGGGCTTTCTAGATTATCTCTTGTTAATGAAGTGAGGAGTGCTGGTTCTTGGAATATGCCTTCAGCAAATAATGTTCATAACTCCATCATCACTGATATGGGAAGTGTGGAATGCATGGATGCACGGGACAATGATAGGGTCATATGGAAACCATCTTCTCAAGGTATATTTACTCTGCCTTCAGCCTGGGATTTAATCAGAAAAAGGGCCCCTCTTAAAGATTGGGTTGGTTTAGTTTGGTTTAAAAAAAACACATCTCGGTGTAGTTTTCTGATATGGAAAGTGTGTTGAGGGAGGCTTTCTCCTGCCACAAGACTGAGGAGATTTGTTTTGCAAGTTAATCTATTATGTGTTCTATGTAGGAATGGTAGAGAGGAGCTTTCCCACTTATTCCTTTGTTGTCCTTTTACAAATTTGATATGGAAAGGAATTGCTCGAACCTGTTTCCAAATTGTTGGTCAAGCAAATACTTGGCCAGGATAGGTTCAAGGATCAGAATGCTCTTCTAGAGCAATTCCCCTGAAGCTAGGATTGTAAAATCAGCCTATGCAACAACAATTTATCATATGTGGAGGAAGAGAAATAACAGAAAATTCAACAATAAGAAGCATTGAAAGGATCCTCATGGATATCAAGAGGGAGGTAACAGGGATTTCAGTTAGGGGCCACATTTCTTTGACTGTTGCTCATGTGTTTGATGCTTGGGGCGTCAGGGTATTTAGATTTCTACTATTGTCCAACACTTGGAAACCTCCTTCTCAAAGTTGCCTTAAACTTAATGTTGACTATTTTATTGAAGTCCAACGATGTTATTGGTGCCATGTTGAGAGATCCTTTTGGGAATGTTGTGTTTGCCCTTTATGGTTCTCTTGAAGAGGTTAATGAGGTGAAAGCTTTGTTGTGGGCTATCTGGAAAAGCTTAGAAAAGCTGGAGGGTAATCCTTTAAAATTTGCATACTGAACTTCCCCTTGCTTCTACTGTTTTCTTATTAGGGAAGACTCTGCCTTGCCTTGGGACAAGAGAGATGTTGTTCTAAAAATAAGGGATTTACTCTCCAAATTGGCAAATCGGTCTATGTCAGTGGTGGCTAGAGAAGCAAATTTAGCTGCAGCTACTTGTTCTCATCTTAACGTTGAGGAGTCCTTAATTGATTTGAATATTGTTTGTTTGCCAGTATCTGTTTCTATAATAGTCTCCAGGGAGGCTTCTGTCTCCCATTAGTTTGTTTCTGTTTGTTTTCTTAATAAAATTTTACCTTCAAAAAAAAATTCAATGTGAAATTCTGTTGATATGAGTAAAACTATTATTTCTAGTCAAATTATACACCTAAATGGACTTCAATTATGTGCATAAGACTTAATGGAGGTGCAACTGAGCCTAAATTGATTCAAATGTGTAGAGCTAACAAACAAGGGCTAAATTATTAAATAAATTATTTGTCCTAGAATAAAAAAAAGTACATTAAATTAAAATTGATTAACTCAACTACATGGGCACCACATGAGCCCACAAAGAGCCACACCCACTCTTAGGGACATAGGTTGACAAACCTCATGTGCACAATTTTTTTACTTTTGGCTCTACCAAAAATTAAAAAAAGATATTAAATTAAAATTGATTAACTCAACTACATGGGCACCACATGAGCCCACAAAGAGCCACTTTCTCTCTTTTTCGTTGTTTTGTGTCCCCTGTGTTCTCTCTATTTTGTTGTTTTGTGCCCCCTCTTGAATCCCTTTTTTATTCTTCCCTCTCTTGTTCTCTTTTCCTTTTCCTCCTAATTGTTAATTTGGTTTACTCCACCAGTTGCATTTGCACCACCTGCACCAGATACAAATGTTTATCAATAACCCCACATGATCTTCTTCTTCTACCACCAATGGCTCTGAAGGTTCTAATACTATTTTCTCATCAAATGTCATTTTCATTTAGTCCAATAGTTGAAATTGTGCAACCTACACCAAAGATTGATCGCCTCTAGCATTTACACTTCCACTTCCACTTCCACAGCCACCTAATAATTATTTGTTTCCACTTCTAATGGATCCCTACATGCCAATGGATCGTCTACTTATTTAGCCTCCAATGCCAAAACTAGTGGTTATCGAGGAACTTATGCAACTTCAACCACCATAGCTTCCTTTCTTTTGTCCATTACAACTATTATAAGCATGAAATAAAAATTTTGATATAATTCTCCAAATTTTCATCGAATTTTATCAATTTTTCAATCATTGAATTAAGAATTACATGTAATCAAATTATTACAAAAATTCCATCGAAGTTAGGTATAATTAGTGTTATCAAGGTGTGCGCCTCAAGCACACCTTGAGGCGAGGCACACATTTTGCCCTCAATACTTGACAACAGGAACACTTTAACTTAGGCGTGCACCTCAGCTACACTTTAGTGTGCCTCAATCGTGCGCCTCAATGCACCTTGATGCGCCCACAGTTTTCAAAAGCGTTTGAGGCTTATGCCTTGAGGCGAGGCGCTCAAAAAAAGCCTTGAGGCTTAAGCCTCAATGTCATACTGTGAGGCTTACGCCTCATAGTGTTGAGGCATACGCCTCGAGGTGCAGTGAGGCTTAAGCCTCAAATTTTCCATGTAAAAATTAAATTTAAAAAAAAAAAAAAAACCTCAATAAATTTACAATTCTGGCTTTTATATTATTATAACTAATCATTCTACTTGTTAAGAATTAATTCTCTTTCATTTGAAATAAACTAAAGCTTGTACTCTTAAATGGGTCAAGGCCCTCTTCTAATAATATATATTCATGTTTGTTAACAATAGTACAAATACTAACCTAACAATTTAAAACTTTTGACAAAGTATTCTAATTGCAATTTGTATTAACTAATAAATTAAGAGCAATGGAAAAGACCTAATATTTTTACAATGTATTTGCTGACTTTCTATTTGTTCGTGCTTTAAATATGTTAAAACATAAAACTTGGGAAGCTTAGCATATGATTGGGAAATTAAGCATATGATTTCGACTCTTAATATATCTTAATGACAATTAAGATATATTAAGAGAAGTCACTCAAGTATTCTATACATAAATAAAACTACTATACATTTTTCTTTATTTTAGTTGTTTTTTTCTTTTATTATTGACAGTTGCAATTTTTTAGAATTTTTTTTAAAAAAAAAAAAAAATTCAAATGTGAGGCTTACACCTCATAGCACCTCGAGGCTTACGGCGCACCTCATAAACGCAAACCACCTTGATTATGCCTCACATTTTTTTAAACCTTGGATGTGCTTCACTTTCCTATTCCCCATTTTTTAAAAAAGAATTATTTAATCATGATATAAATATTGTATTATATACCTTATTTCTTCTTTTCATTGAACTAATATATGTAATACACAATATAAAATATAAAACGGTAAAGAAAACTTGTGTTCCACTTTTATACCAACAATAAGAAGTTGTTACAAAGTCGTCACAGTTGCTACTTGTTCTTCTTTACTTTTGTGTTTCTTGCTTTAGTTCAATTTTATATATCAAAAGAAATAAACCTATTATTAATAACAACTACGAAATAGAAACATCAGTGCTTTTATGAACATTATGATGTATGATGAGCAAAATTTAAAACTTTCATTAATTTTTATCTTTTTCAAAAAAAATTTACCTAAAATTGATATATAACTAAGTTTTTCAAGTATTTTGTGTCTTTCTTTATTCCAAGGATCGAAAATTCGATTTCTACTTGACTTTGGTCACTTGAAAATTGAAATTAATTCAGAGAAGTTTAATTCGACATGGAGAATTGTTGTAAAAATTCGCTAAATTAAATAAGTTCAGAGAATTTTTGTACATACGCTTAAATATCTAGATTTATTGTAGTATAAGCTAAAAACTAATACAAGTAAACATTTTTAAAATATAAAAATACCAATAAGTGACCTCACAAAATCAATCTTGTTAAGTGGGTTGATAAATTTGAAATGGTGGCTTTTGGTCTTAATTCCTTTTCTTTGTTTTGATATTTAATTTTGTGGTGACTTGCTTCTCAACCATATACTTTGCTAGTTTGAATTCCATCATGCTTAATTTATTAATTTATTATTTAAATGTATTTTTTTAATCTCGTTTTATAAGAGTTAACTAAAAGAAGATGGCTTTGAAAACTCTTTTAATTTCTTTTTAAGTTTTTATCTTATTTCAACTTTATTTATTTATTTTTGCTTCTTTTCTTCTCTTTTTAGTAAAGAATATCCCATAAACTACATAATTTGTGAGCTAGTTAAATTATTTTTTAAAATTTATATTGTTGTATTGGTTGATGAAGTTGAAAATAATACATAATGATTGGTATTTTTTTTGTTTTCTATTGATGAAATAACATTTTTTTTACTTCTCTGTCAAAGTTCATCGAATTTTGTTGAATTTTATTGAATTTTGTCGAATTTTGTCGAATTTTTTTGTCAAATTTTTGCATTTTTGAATTGAAAAATATAAATTTTATTGAATTTTGTCGAGTTTTTCGAATTATTTTGACGAATTTTTACATTTTTTATTTTACATCCACTTCACACTTCGATGGTAAAAAAAGGGAAATAATTCGTGGAAGTTCGCCGAATTTCGAGGAATTTTTTAACCATGCTTTATTCTGGCGTGCGCCTTGCATATAATATTGAAATAATTTGTAAAACTCAAAAGAACCTTTAATATTATATGCTTTTCAAACACAATAAAAAAATCAATGCTAATTTCAACTTTTGTTAGACGATATTTCTAAAGAATAGAAGTATATCAGATTGAAGTACAATTTCATATGTAATGGATAGAAACTAAAGAATCACTAAAGGAATAAACAAAATAAAACTTACAAAATTCTAATTTAAAACAAAAACAACATGTGAGTTATAAACTACGTGTAACCAATTCATTTATCTCCTATTTATGTTAGCATAGAAGTCACAAAATAACTTTTTAATCATACAATATGTGTCAAATAATATAGAGCTCATAAATCTTTCTTTAAACCATTATATTTCATAAATTAATGAGTTGTTAAGTATATAATTATGTTTATTTCAGCATATGCAAGAAAAACATAGATATTGAAACATTTAAATAAAATTCTTTATACTTCTCTACAATGTCAAATATTTTTATATAAATTCTCCATGTTAAATTGGACTTCTCCAAATTAATTTCGAATTTTAAAGGACCAAAGTTTAAGGCGAATTCAAATTTTCGATCCTTGATTATAAGTATGCACGTGCAACTAGGGAAATCCTAACATCAAATGACAAATGCAAGTCTTTGTATAAGGTCATCACTCCTCCCTCCAACACATTCTTTGCTCCTTGTTCTCCCTCTCCTTCTTGACTTCCGTTCCCCTATTACCTTTTTATATTTCTTTTTCCCTTAAGCGTTACATTCACTCTCTCAATAAACATCTCACAAATCCTTGAAGCATGCAAGTCTGGCCAGTTTTCAAACATTAAGTTCTTTCACCTTAATAAAATTTTCCTTTATATTAAAATTCATCATTACCCTCTTTTTCAGATAAATGTTTTAATTCCTTTTTTATCATTGTATTGTTTAATTATTTATTTATTTCTACCAAGTCAATTTGTCAGTTCTCACATAAAATCTGGTCACCTTAGTCAACCCCAATACTTTGAAGTTTGCAATATGAATTTACTATAACTATTTGGCTATATCATTTTTAACCATAAACTCATGTCTTTGCTAGTTTAAAGTCCAATTGACGATTTCAAATATATCAAATTATTAAGTAACCTTGCTCACATCATATTAACAGTAAAAATATGAAGCCATTTCACATTTTTATAGTTGGCATCACATTAAATATTTAAATCTATTTTTTTATCAAATATTACATCAAGAAATTATGTGTATTGAGAAAATATAAGTACAACTCCAATGACAAATGTTAGACTTCTCATTTTCAATCTTAAGCTCAAAATTAAGAGGGAAAAGTTTCTACATGTATTAGGAATTTTACAAAAATATTATGCTCATAGTTTCATTATCATCTCAACTCAACAAAGCTTTTTCTCAACTACATGGGTCCGACATAAATTTTCATTCTCCATTTTACTTCATCAAGGGTAAGTTGACATTTATATTACAAGTAGTTAAATCTATCTTAATTATCTCTATACATTTGATTTTAGGTCTTCCTCTACCTCTATGTTTACCGTGGATTATTAATAGCTCACTCTTTCTAAGCAATGCATCCAAACTTCATTGTTGTATGTGTCCAAACACGATTTTGAGGTTACACCTACAATTTTTCGAATATGTTTATTTCTAATTTTTTCTTTTCATGTTTTACCACATATCCACCTTAGCATTCACATTTCTATCACACATAGTTAATTAATGTGTTGTTTCTTTGCATCATCATCTAATGATTGAAAATACATTTTGAGCATCAACTTGTGTCTCATTCATTTTTAGAATTTAGGTGATGTCATCAATGAGAATTTAGTTTACATATTCTAAACATATATAAATTGTTACTCACATGTAATAGAAGTGCACGCCCATAGTTACTTATAGATAAAACATATTATTTTCAAGACCAATTCTATAGGAGCCAAAAATAAAAGGAAATTTGCAACCTATGTAGAATCATAAATACTATGGATCTATATAAATCTGGAATTTAGTCACGTCAAAGTTTAATTTTCTTAGCCACTCACCCTTATGCTTTGCAAAATTTTGGGAAGCCCTAGACCCTCTTTAAGGCTTTTTAAATTTTTAATTCCTCCTCACTTGACTTAAATGGTTTTCAATTTAAGTTCATTTTAATTAATTAATATGAAACTTTGTTCTTAGTTTGATATTAATTAATTAATTTAAAATTTTATTCCTAAGTCTTCAACTACAATAATGCGTAACTTTTCAATTCTCCTTGTTCCTTGTTTTAGCTGTTTATGAAATCAATAATTGTACCATACCATCCTAGAAAAGTAACATGGATTCTTGTCAATTGTCTAAGAAAAGGAGAAAAAAGAATTTTAAAAAAAGGCATACCAGCTTTATGGCCACCTCCTCTCCACTTTGTACATTAACACCTGATCCAATTAAACATGAAGAAAAAGGGACCTTGGTACCCAGAAAAATATATTCAACAAAAACAAAAGAAATGGAAATAAAATAAAATAAAAAAATTTAAAAAAAAATTCTACCAAGGAAGAACCATACCTAGATAAAGCTCACCGAAAGATCCACTTCCGATCTTCCGCCCCATCTTGAACTTTCCCCCGATAACATTCTCCATTATGTAATCAAGCTAATAACCCCAATTCAACAGCGTATTACAAGAAAAACTAACCCTTAATTCTTTCCTGCTCCAATTCCAACGAAATTCACTCTTCCAAATCATAAAAAAAACAACTCCACATCGATCTACCATCGACTCCGCATCTTCCCAATCCTTAAATTGCTAAGAGCTTCCAGAATCCACCAAAAAATTCCTTTAAACCATCGATATCAAAGAACGATGGCTTCCAATTAATTATACCTAGAAACACCGATTCACAGGCAAAGTATAACTTAAAATCTGCCAATCAATCCACAAAAAACACGATCTAACATCACTGGATCGACGTCAGCTAACGAGAAACAGGACCGTAAAATCTTCACCTGCCGACAGAAAATTCGAAATCCTAACCTTTTACGAAATCGGACAAATGAGACCAAAAGAGAAAACCGAGAAAAGAAAAGAAAAAAATTAAGGATCTTTAATCGATGATCGAAGGGAAAATGTACAAATTTACAGGGGAAAAGAATCAATGACGAGAATTTCGGTATGAGAAAGGAGAAATGCAATGATTATCCTTGGATCTGGTGATTTTTACAAGGACGAATTTTGTGAAAGAATTTTTTTGAAGAGGTTTTACAAAAGGAGGAGGAAAAGAAGAACAGGAACGAACGAAAGAATAAAAGCTGGTGGGGTGATTTTCTCATTCCTTACCTTTAGAATTTTTATTTTTTTTTAGCTTATTTTATTTCAAGGTACCTTATCCTGGAGTGGCAAACGGATTCCGTTTCCTGTAAAGGCAGGTATATTTTAAGTTTAAAAGAAGAGGCGATGGATTGATTATCTATGGGCGCTACCGATCACCTCCGCATCTCATCTAACAGTCTCACAACTGTTTTTCTTTTTATGAAAAAAATAATAATGTTAGGTTTACGTTTTATCATTTCTAAAATACAATTAAGAGCGTGAACATGTGAACATTTGAAAAATGACGTTTTATCATTTCTAAAAAATATATTTTCTCATTGCCTTTGAAAAAACTGTTTTTCAGTTTCAATTAACCAAATATTTTTTTTTTTGTGTTTTTAAATTTTTAAATATAAAAAATTATATAGATATAACAAACCAAACCTGGCCTCTTTTTTTTTTTTTTTTACGGCAAAAAAAAAACACATAAAACCTAAATCTGGATTATATAACCCAGCTTATAATTCAACTCCGGCACAGAGACACCACTCTGTTTATTTATATATACTGGAAGAAAGAACTTGAACCCTATAGGGGGCGTGGGATTTGGTATGCCAACCAGTGGGGGCTAGCCCCTGTTGGCAATTAATTTCAATTTTATGTTCATGCAAAATATGTATGATGTAGAATGCCCCCGTCAGCAATTAATTTTTATTTTATGTTGATGTTAAATATATATACTGTAGAATCAGATGTCAGTAGTAGTTGTGGTACAAGGCCAATGAATATATATTCCATATTGTTATTATTAATTAAGGTAATTCTAAATATATCCCTCAAAAACATTTTTTGTATTGTTTGTATAGTAGTAGGTTTCACAAAGTTAATACTTTTTAATATAATCAACTAGACTAATTTTCAAATTGAGTGGTGGAGTTATAATGATATTGCTTAAAAATCACTCTTCTAAAATAATAAGTTATTTTCCGTTCACTAGTCAAAGGTATTTGGAATAAGACTTTATTTAGCTAAACTAAATCAATCGTTATTTCGGCAAAGATTGAGTTTAGAGTTTAACTCTATGTTCTTAAGATAATTTTGCCCTACATTGATACTCATGATGTATGATAATTGTTTCTCAGAATACAATAATTTCCTTCTTGTAATAACAACATTTCAAATCACAAGAATATTCAAATCAATAATGTTTGTAATCTCTTACAAAAATAATGTTAAAATAGATAAGAAAGAAAAAGGAGAAAATTATGAGATTTTAAAAAATTTTGGATGATTTTTTTAAGTTATAGAGGGCCCTATTTATAGACTTTTCGTGATTGTACATGGTGTCTTTTTGTGCACCGTCAAATCGAGTCTAATACGTGTAGGTATGATCTGACAACCGTGATCAATGCATATGATCTCACGTCGTTGAATCAAGCACGATTGGCGTAGGTACGATCCTACGGCTCTGGATTGCGTACATCAAACCTGGACGGTTCCCTCTGATCAACCAAGTTCATCACATCTGGGCACGCTCAACGAACGACCAAATTCGATCTCCTATAAATACATCTCGCCTGTTCGATCTACCTTGATTTTCAAAAATAAAAATTTTCTCAGCTCCTTGCGACACGTGCTAAGTGCAAAGTATTGTGCGTCCAATGCGTCTTAAGTCGCCTTTTTACCCTTGCACAAAAGCGCATGTGGCGTGCGCTGGCATGCATGTGCGGGGTGATACACCCTTAAGCCTTCTTTATGTGTGTGTGGTGAACTCAAATTCAAGTGAAGGCTTTTAGCTGTCACGTATAAGTAAACACTTTGATTTTTAACTTTTTTATATAGACTAAATTTTCTTTACCCATTTTTATCACTTTACACTTATTACGTTGAGTACTTTAAACTTAATTTCTCATTTATATAGAAATGAGTATAGCTAAATAATTATATATTCTTAATCTCGACATACATATCAAAGATTAATATTTAACTTGATTCCATTCAAAATTACGTATAGGTTCTACTTAAATTTTTAGCTCACAATGATGAAAAATTATGTTTGGTGCTCATTTTTTCATCAATTTGTACATGAGATACATAACACGACCATAAAAGTATATAATTTAGTGGGTACATTTAGAATTTCTCATTAATTAATATCTATTGCTGGTACGATACATGCCACTCCTATTATTAGTTAATAAAGACTTTTATAACAATTGTGGGTATCACTAATTTTACGAATGTATATTTACATATGACGATGGAAAAGTAAATATGTAATTTTAGTTGAAGATGAGAATATATAGTGAGAAAAATAAAATGTAGGAAGTCAGAGCTTAATAGTTGAATATCAGTTGAGAATCAAGCTATTATTTTACAATATTAAACATTAAAATATATTTTAATAATAATAAAATATTTGATAGAAAAGAGATATGATATAAATGTTTTAAATACACACTGCATCCCCATTTCTAAAACCATTCCAATATTGAACAGAATAAACGTTATTGCCAACGTTTATTTAAAAAATAATGTATTAATTTCAGTAGTTTTCTCTTTTTCTTCAAGAATTTAAGTAGTTTTCTAATCTCTGTAATTTAGTCCTTTGTATTACCTTCCTCCGTTCCTAATCTTTTATCTTTCTATGCCTTTTTCATTTTCAAATGACAAGATTTATTACCCTTTAATTTTCGTTAGAAGACATTTATATAATTTCTTAAAAAAAAAAGAACTATCCCAAAATATTGGTCTAAAATATATTTACGTATATATAAAATTATACTATTTGATTAACATAATAATTATCAATTTAAATAAATATATTAAAAATAATTAAAAGTATAAAATGCACTTTTAATAAGGTGATTACAAATAAATAAAAAATAGTTATGGCTAAAAATGATGGTGTAGATTAATAAGGTGGTTTTGTAAACAAAACTCTCACAAATAATTTTGATGTGTAATCTTTTCAATGGAAAACTAGTTAATAACCCTATAAAAGCACGATGTTAGAAGTTTGCAAAAGATTATTTTACCATTAGCTTTAATATTCATTTGTGTATATAACAAAAGATATGAATGTATTTTGTTTATTTTTCTTAAGAGATACATATACAAGACTAGAGGTAATTAGCAAATCAATAGAATCTTACAAGGCACGTACAACAACACGAGACGTTCATGACCCAAACCCAAGATAAACACATAGTTCCACAAAACAAGAGGCAGTTATACTCCGCTTATTGGTAGTCGAACCTTAATCATGAATGTGATCAAGTACGAGGAAGACTGCTGAAGTAAATGTGCTAACAAAACCTTGGTAATTAGATATAAACGCGATCATGATTACAAATTTGCATCCTATTATAAGTAGTTGAAATGGAAACTTCAAATTTTTTATGTGCCTGCCACCAAATAGCAGAACTTCTCAAGCCATCAATTAAATTTAGCCAAATTCAACCACCTCATCAACGTGTATTTAATTAGCATTACTTTTTCTTTATATATAAGCTTTTTCCCTTTCTAGTGAACAACACATTTGGTAGCAAAGAATATTTGTTGTTGCAAGGGTTGGCTCAGTTAGTTCAAGAATTCAATTTTTCGCCCCGAACAAGGGTTCGAGTCATACACCAACAGTCCTTATCTTTTAGACTTGAAATATGTTATTATTTGGTGGGGGATCAATAAATATTATTGTAAGCCCTTTTTAAGACTCGTGACATGTCCTGATCGTGGCTTGGGATAACCTCTCGTTACCTAAACTTTTAACAATCCCAAAAAATATCTGTTGTTCTGTTGTAATTGTATCACATTTCTTAATTTGTCATATTGGGACAACAAATTAAGATACCTTTTCATCTTCTTCAACCTTTGAGACAGCATGCATATACCCACCCATAGCTAGGTTTCAGTTGCAGCTTCGTGTACAAGCCAAACCTTGTAACTTGCCTTTGAAGGACGTTAAACCAAAAAATCTTTAAGCAACTAAATTGACAAGATTTGGCAAGGACTTCAATTGTAGCAATGAATCAGAATAAAAATATATAGCCTAAGAAAGTTAACAAATGGAAGCTAACACAACCTTAACTACAACAACTTCTACCACACCTATTAAATAACCCATGAGATCAGTTCACCATCTTAATTTGTTGTACGTTTAATCACCACACGAAGCGATCATATAATAGTAACTTGGGTGGAGCTCACTCCTAACTATGTTTGCTCTTTCTCTCTCCTTAGGGGGGTCCACATAAGGAAAAACTCCTTTATTCTAACGATTATTTGTTATATTGTTATTCTTTTTTCCTTTTATCATTATTGATTTTATGAGTAAAATTATCATGTATTAAAAGTCAAATATACTAGCAGAAGTGTGTTACCCAATTCGTTTGCAATGGTTCACATGTTTATTCCTTTGGTGTTGAATCCTTTCTCGATGAACTTGTACTAAAAATAGAGTACAAGTATTATAACCCATAGATCAAAGGCATTTTTAGAGTTTGGGTCCTGTAAGTTTGAATTTTTATAGTAGAGGTCCCAAGTTTTTGAATTTTAGATTTTGGGTCATTTGCAACTCATTGGTCATCTTTCAATCAAATCATTATGACTCAGTTGGCATACCTGACTGTTTTGCCCCTCTCCCTAATAGTAACTCACGTGACCCCCTCAGTAAGCAGAGAGACCACATCGGTAAAAAGAAAAACCAAAGAAATACACTAACAACAACCACTAATCGATCACCGATCGGTAACTAACATTCTAATCGATCGTACGATACCTGAACGGTTACCGATAGATCACTGATAACTAATCGACATATCACCGATCGGTTAATAATAATCAGGGAATCAATGGTGAAGGCTTATTAATCGATCGGTATGATGGGTAACCGATCGGTAAGAACCTATACCAATCGGTTAGTTTTAAACCGATAAGTAGGAACCTTAACCTATAGGTGAGTTTCAAGGATTATTCTTTTTTTTTTATTTTTTTAATATTAATCTTCCGACCGAGATTTAATGGGGACGGCTAAGTTAACCGATCGGTATGATTGTTAACCGATCGGTTAAGAAATTTAGTGGAGATCGTTAATTAACCGATCAATATTATTATTAACCGATCGGTAACTAACATTCAGGCCGAACGGTCACCGATCAGTGATCTATCGGTTAGTTATCGGGCATACTGGTAAAATTCCTATTTCCTAATGATCGTGCAATACCCAACCGGTAATCGATGGATCACCGATAACTAACCGACATATCACCGATCGATTACCAATCAGTGATCTATCATTTACCAAAGGGCTATCGGTGATCGAACAGTTATGCAGCGTTGTGAACTTATATATCTATATATCGGCCGCATCGGTAAATAGAGAAACCAAAGAAATAACCAAGCATTCCACCCAAATTGCTATTTCCTAACGATCGCACGATACCACCCCCTGCCTGGTTACTGATCGATCACCGATAGCTAACCAACATATCATCGATCGGTAACATTCTGCCTGAACTGTCACCGATCGGTTCTCTATCATTTACCAAAGTGCTATCAGTGATAACGGTTAAGCAGCGGTGTGAACTTATAAATCTATAGGGAGGAACAATATATGACTGATCGGTAAAAAGGAAAACAAATGAAACCAACCGAGCATTCTATCCAAATTGCTATTTCCTAACGATAGTGCGATACCTCTGATCGCTTCCCGATCAGTGATAATCGGTTACCAATAATCGAAGAAACAAAGAGGAAAATCGGTCACCGCAAGGTAAACGATCGGGTAATTATCAGTAATCATTTCAGTCAGTTATGAAATTTTCAATCTGTAACCGGGCGGATACCGCTACCTTATCGTTCTTCAAGTTATCTCCCCGGTAAGTTAAGTGTACCGTACCATTTGACAGAAACTCGTCACCTCAATGTCATGTCGAACTGGGAAAGTATATTAACCCTCTACATTGACAACGAAGAGCCTATTCATTTACAAAGAGCTTTTGACCGTTCCAGGCGTTGCATGTCGTTAATATCACTCCAGATCAAGCATTGCATATCGTTAGAGGTTTCGAACGATCGTTGCATATCGCTGCACTTTTAAAAAATGGTAAGTCCACTACTTGTGAAAATTAAAAGAAGATGGTATTACCTATTATGTGAGCTTTACCATACCTATTGAACTCTAATACATTCACTACTCACTCTTTACGAACTACTCTTTGCGCACTACTCACCCGTGCACATATTTGAACTGATATTTTGAAAAATCATCCATCATGTCCAATCCTTACCGTAATATGCATTACCGATATGTTATTTGTATATTCGTTATTTACCGATTAGTATCGATCGGTAATTTGTTTGAACATTATTTATCGGTCGGTTATTTATGTAATCCTTACTTACCGAGCGTTAGTTCCTTTGATCATTAATTACCAATCGATTATTTATCTATCTGTATTTACCGATTCGTAATTTATTTGAAGATTATTTACTGATCGGTTATTTTTGTAATCGTTACTTACCAATCGTTATTTCCTTTGATCATAAATTACCGATCGATTATTTATCTATCTCTATTTATCGATCGATAATTTGTTTGATATTTATTTATCGATCAGTTATTTTTATGATCATTATTTACCGATCGGTTAGTTTTATAATCGTTATTTACTGATCATTAGTTACCGATCGGTTATTTGTATAATAGTTATTTACTGATCAATTCAAGAAGTTGCTGATAGTTAGTTATTTTTCAACTCCAGGGATATTCTATGACTGTGTTATGTCACTATGGTGGTTCGCGCACCGTGGGAAAATCATTTGCAACAACCTACCATGGTGAAACATGTATCGCCATTACCGTAAATTATCCCGTGATGTTTGTGGACTTCAAGAGGCAAGTGTTGGGAGCTTTTGGACTTCAGCACAACACCCATCCTTACAAATTCATTTACCCTCTGCACGAATACAAGCAAGAGATATTTACACACGATTTATCCGGGCAAGATGATTTATTGACCATGTTTGATTTATTTGAATGTTATGATTGTGAAGATGTGATCATATACATCGAGAAAAATCAAACAAGTACTGATCTAAGGATTCCTGACCTCAATGTACCATTCAGAAGATGAATGCGGTGAAAATTACAATGTGAAATATTGGCACGGTGATCTTGACAACCCTATAGTTGATGATGAATTTGTGCCATTTGATGATCAACATGATAGTCAGGACTGTTGTACTTCTCAATATTCAATGGATGCTGAAAATAACAATCACGGGCACGGTGATAACAATAACACTATAGTTGATGATGATTTTGTGCCATTGCATGATCCAATTGGCACACAGGAAGATGGTTTTTCTCAATGCTTTACGAGTTCAAAGGTACATGATTATGTACCCATCGAATCTGCAATGGATGGTTATTTATTTGAAGAGGATGGTTTCACATGGAAAAGAGATTTTATCGTCGGCCAAACATTTAAAGACAAACAAGCATTTGTAAAAGCATTGAGTGAGAATGCCATGTACAAGAACTTTGAGTATGTGGCTACCAAGATGAAGTCAGGTGTTGTATCTGCAAGATGCATTGATGGAAATTGTCAGTGGAGGATATATGCATCCGTTGTCGGGGATCGTTTCACGATCAAACGATATGAGCCTAAGCACACTTGCTCTTTCTCGCTTCGCGATCGTGGACATCGTAATGCCAAATGTTCCTATATTGCTCTATGGATTAGGGACCGTCTTGCCAGTCATCCTACGTACACACCTGCCAAGATAAAAACTGATTTTAGCAAAGAGTATGGAGTGACATTGAGCTATTTTAAGGCATGGTATGCAAAAGAAATGGCAACAGATCAAGTATTGGGTAAGTGGGAAGAGTCTTTTAGGGACTTACCTCATTACTTCTTGGAGTTGCAATGTGTGGATCCCCATGTTGTTTTAGCGCTTGACATTAACAATGATAACACATTTAACATGACGTTTTGGGCTTTTGGTTCATCTGTAAGAGCCTATTTGGGTACTATGCGCAAGATTCTATTGGTTGATGGGACACACCTAAGAGGGAAATATCTTGGGCATCTATTGATTGCTACTGCGTATGATGGTGACAAATGCCTACTTCCTATTGCGTTTGCTATGGTTGAGTCAGAATGCGCTGAAAGTTGGAAGTGGTTCCTAGAGATCATTATAGATAGAATAACTAGTCGTGATGCCGAATTTGTGTTGATATTTGATAGGAATCAAGGTTTGCTACGAACGTGCCAACAATCTTGCCCAATGTACATCATGCATACTGCGTTCAATTAACCCAAAATCTTTACAGTGCCTTCAAAGATGACACTGCTCGAAAATTGTTTTGGGTTTTGGCTAGAGCATATACACCTATGAAATGGGATAATGCCCTTGGTAAAATACAAGAACAATGTGGTTCAAATGTGGTTAAGTGGATTATGGACTCAAAACCAAATCATTGGGCACATTCCATGTTCCCAGGTCGAAGATATGATTTATTAACCATAAACTTTGCCGAGAGCTACAACAATGTGTTAAAGCTCGCAAGATCTCTACCACCGGTGAAGATGATCGAAACAATTCGACGTCATGTTGTAGAATATCATTATAACCGTCATTGCAAAAATACATTTTCTTCTTATTTTTAATATTTCTAGTCCATTTCCTAGTTATTTACATTTTTTTAACGAAGTAATAAACAGAAAATCCGCCAATAACTATTAACCGATCGGTTAATATTTCCACCCGAACGATAAATTAGTGGATATCTTATTCGTTTGGATACCGAATCTTCTGATTTCTCATTTGTATAGGTAAATATTCTGCCATTTATCAACTGATCGATTTTATAATTACCATTTATAATCGACCAGTTTGATTTGTAACCGAGCGGTTGGATCATTAACACCGATCGGTTTGATTTGTAACTGATAGGTAAAAATTAGATAATGCTTAATAATAAAATTATAAATAGCATGATATAAAAGTTTAACCGATCAGTTAATAATTATAACGGATCGGTAACCGATCGGGTACCTACAAGGCAAATAGGTGTAGAAACTCATTTTTTATTTTTTATTTTAAATATTTCTTGTCCAGTTCATAGTTGTTTAAATGATTTTAATCAAAAAATAGATAAAACTTAATAATAATATAATAATCAGTGGATAACTATTAATGGATCGGTTAAATTTTCTCCCAATTGGTAAAGTAGTGGATATCTTATTCGTTAGGATACAGATCGGTTAATAGTTTAACCGATCGGTACAATGTTCTTACCAATCGGTATAAATAATTACTACCTATTGTGTACCGATCGGTAAGAACCTTATACGATTGTTTACCGATCAGTTACTGATTGGTGGATGTTTTAACTGATAGTTTTCTCATTTGTATCGGTAATTATTTTGGCACTTATTTTCACAGTCCTCTTTCTTCACCGCTCGGTAACCGATAGTTTATCGCCCGGTAACCGATAATACTTAAGAAGTCGTTTCGACTTCCCACCTATAAAAAGGGTTCTATTTGTTCTACTGACCGCTTACTTTGCTGTTGGAAAAAAACTCTTCGTTTCTTTGAACATTTGCTACCACCTGCACACCAATGGATCGAACCGTGCAAAACCTTTCATCATGCAAGACAATTCGAAGCTTTTACGGCAGTTTATCTGATGCGAAGAAGAAGTTATTGGACGATGAAGTCTTTAGTACGTTATGGAAGGTGCCGAATCTGCAAATGACTGGTGCTTTAATCCATTGTTTTGTTTCGGGTATAAGGGCAACGAGGTTTTCCATCTGCGGGAAAACAAGCTTTCTTTAAAATAGGTCGATGTTGCACTTGTTCTTAGGTTGAAGGTTCGCGAATCAACTTTCACGGATGCGCCTCAAGATTCAATTTCTGCTTCTATAAAGAAATTGCTCCCCCTTGACGGTGACTCTTCGAGTCACAAGGTTAAGGCCAAACATATTTTGACTGCTCTTCAATCCACCGACTTATCGGACGTCGACTTCAAAAAGCTTGCTAACATGTATATGTTAGCCTCGTTTTTTATTCCTGATACTCAATATATTGCTTTGATTTGATGACATCCAAAGGTGTATGGACTATCACTAGGCTCTCGTTGTGTATAGTTACTTAATAGACAATTTGGCATCGGCGAAATCGCAATGTGAGAAGAAAAGATACAATATATATGGACGCATTCACGCGTTGCAGTCTGGGTGTATGAAAGGTTTCCATCCTTGGCACCCTCGACGATAGTGACTTCGACAAACTTTCCAAGGATACTGAAGTATGCTCAAAGGCACACAAAGAGAACTGAAATTTTTTTCCCTGTCCTCTCCGACTTTTCAAAGGTTCGATCCTAAATACAATTTACCGGTCGATGATCGATCGATAATTTATATAACCGATCTGGCATTTTTATAACTGATTTATCACCGGTCGGTATATTTATTAAACCGATCGATGATTTTTATAACAGAATGGACACCGATCGGTGACCGTTCTTCCCTTTTGGAATTTTCTTTACTGGTGTTTTTTCGCTCGGTTAACTTTATCCCCGCCCCCGCGGTTAATTTAGTTTTTGAATTTTGAATTTAAATGCTTTTGAATCAATTACCTATCGTTATCTAATTCAACCGCTCGATGATTTGTCTTACCGATTAGACACCGATCGGTGATCTTTTTACCCGTACGGTTAATTATAAATTCGAATTTTGATTTTCCCACCCTTTGGAAGGCCGTAACTTTTCGGTTGATTTTCTTTCCCGATCGGTTAATTTTTGTTCACCGATCGATTTTCGATCGGTTTTAATTTTTTTCACCGATCTGTATTCTATTTATTTGCCGTTCGGTGATTTCATTTGCTGAACCTTTGTGTTTCTCAACGACTCTTTGTTTTTTAACCGATTGGATTTCGATCGGTTTTAATTTTTTTTCCGATCGGTATTTTATTTATTTACCGTTCTGTGATTTCATTTCCTGAACAACGATTATTCTTAAGATGAGTCTTTGTTTTTTACCGATCAAAAATTGATCGGTTTTAATTTTTAACCGATCAGTATTTTATTAATTTACCAATCGGTGATTTCTTTACCTGAACCGTTGTTTTTCTTAATGAGTCTTTGTTTTTTGTAGATGTACACGGGCTCTTTGTTCAATGATGATGATCGACAACAAGACGTCATTAAGGAACTAGACATTGAAAATGAAGATGAAGCTAGAGATGAAGAGGAGGAGCAAGAGGAACATGGAGAGGGGGCAGATTCTAATATTGCCCCAGAAAATATTACGGAAAAGCAACGTCCTGTTGCTTAGAAAGAAGAACTGCCCCAGGCAAGTAGGGAGCCTGGAGTGTCAACCGTAACTATTCATCCAAAGGCTTTCGATGAACTATCCAATGCGGTTAAAGTTATGAGTCGTGCCATCCTTGTTATGGCGGACGACTTAAAGGATGTGAAAAATTTGCTGCAACATTTGGTCCAAAATTTTTCAAACAAACGTCCTTACACGAGGGAGCATTCGTACTTCCGCGTTTTATCTACCCCTCAAACTCATGGAGCCACTATCGCTATATAATTTTTCCTCATCTCGGGTAATACTTAATTATCGATCTTGGCCTTTTAACTGTCAGTAAACTGATCGGTTAACCAGTTTTTTCTATAAATATTCTTACCGATCGGTTAACCCGTTCTTTTTCAGTAAATATTCTTACTGATCGGTTAACAAAAATTTACCGATCGGTGTCTTTTTACCCTCTGTAAACTGATCGGTTGACTAGTTTTTTATCGATAAATATTCTTACCGATCGATTAACAAAATTTATCGATCGGTTAAATATTTATTATTTCGTATTTCCATTACTGATATTCGTACTTTTCCAATACTTTAGGAACCAATGGGCGTAGATGCTAACCAGCTCAGTGAAAATATAATTTTTAAGGTAGCGCGAGGACAGGTGTGTTAGATAGGGTTCCACATTGGTAACATGTGTCTATTATTAATGATACCCATTTTATTCATATGTACCACTATTGATTCTTTAGAAGTTAAACTAGTGGCATTTCTTACATGTGTGAAATCTGTAGTATATTATCTCAGGTAGAGGACGAGGCCACTAGACTAACTAAGGAAGGAGATCAAAGTCTGAGTGACATTGAAGGACTTGTATTGACATTGGGTTGACTTTACATAATGATTAATTTTGCCAATTTTTAGGACGACTTTGAACTAAGATTGATAATTATATTAACCACTAGATTTTTCTTTCTTTTTTTATTGTTAAGCAGGAAAACATCGACAATGTTCTCTCAATGATTGCCGATGTTGGCACAATGGCTCATTCTCCACCTCCTCCCCCGCAGGTAAAAGAATTTAATTATAATCGGTAAGTCGACTTTACCAATTAGTAAATCGACTTTATCCATCTATTGGTAAAGACGTACCGGTCAGTAAATATATTTAACCGATCGAAATACAATATTACCGATCGATATATATATTTACTTATCGGTATCTTGTTCTTTCACAATGGCTGATTTTAATTTTTTGGTAATTTTCTCTAATTGTCACTTTTTTGTGTGCAGCCAACCTACTAGAATGCTCCCTCCGCCCCTCCACCTCCTCCCTCTCAGGTAAAATACTTTTATTTCGATCGTAACACTTTGAAAATTTTCCTATAAAATCGATAACTGATCTGTAAAATATATGATGATCGGTTAGAATATATACCGATCGGTTAACCTATTTAACCGATCGGTGTCAATTTCTTGCACCAACGGTGATTATTATTCTTTAATTAATTTCTCTAATTCTTCATGTTTTGCTTGCAGCCAACCACCAGAGGAGGACCGATGATGCTCCCTCCGCCCCTCCACCTCCTCCCCCCAGGTAAAATAATTTTTTTTTATTGCAACACTTGGGAATTTTTCCTGAAAAATTGATAACCGATCGATAAATATATATACTGATCGGTTAACATATTTAACCGATCGGTGTCAATTTCTTGCTCCAGCGGTAAGTTCTTTTATTTAATTAATTTTCCTAAATCTTCTTCTTCTGCCTACAACCAACCACCGAGAGGAGTACTGAAGAGGCTCCCTCCGCCCCCCACCTCCTCTACCTCCTCCCCCTCAAGTAAAATAATTTTTACTTTATTTTATTTCAACACTTGGGATTTTTTCCTGAAAAATAGATAACCGATCGGTAACATATTAACTGATCGGTAAATATATATACCGATCGATTAACATATTTAACCGATCGGTATCAATTTCTTGTCTTGCTCCAGCCATGATTTTTTTTATATAATTAATTTCTCTAAATCTTCTTCTTCTTCTGCTTGCAGCCAACTACCGAGAGGAGTACTGAAGAGGCTCCCTCTGCCCCTCCACCTCCTCTCTCCAAGGTAAAATAATTTTTTTTTATCGCAATACTTGAAAATTTTTCCTGAAAACTCGATAATCGATCGATAAACATATTTGCCGATCGGTTAAAATATATATCGATCGGTTAACATATTTTCCCAGATCGGTGTCTATTTCTTTGGCCAATAGTTATTTTCTTTTTTGATTAATATATCTAAATATTCTTCTTTTGCTTGTAGCGAACCACCGAGAGGAGGACTGATGAGGCTCCCCCCGCCCCTCCGCCTCCTCCCATCCATGTAAAATAATTCTTTTTCTTTTTATTGCAACACTTGGAAATGTTTCCTGAAAAATCGATAACCGATCGGTAAAATATTAACCGATTGGTAAATATATATACCGATCGGTTAACCTATTTAACTGTTCGATGTATTTTTTATTTAATTAATTTCTCTAAATCTTCCTCTTTTGCTTGCAGCCAACTACTGAGAGGAGTACTGAAAAGGCTCCCTCGGCCCCTCCACCTCCTCCTTCCAAGGTAAAATTAGTTTTTTTTTTATGACAATACTTGAAAATTTTTCATGAAAACTCGGTAAACATATTTGTCGATCGGTTAAAATATATATCGATCGGTTAACATATTTTACCGATCAGTGCCTATTTCTTTCGCCAACAGTTATTTTCTTTTTTGATTAATATATCTAAATATTCTTCTTCATCTTGCAGCCAACCACCGAGAGGAGGACTGATGAGGCTCCCCCCGCCCCTCCGCTTCCTCTCCCCCATGTAAAACAATTCTTTTTCTTTTTATTGCAACACTTGAAAAAATTTCTTGAAAAATCGATAACCGATCGGTAAATATATATACCGATTGGTTAACTTATTTAACTGATTGGTGTATTTTTTATTTAATTAATTTCTCTAAATCTTCCTCTTTTGCTTGCAACCAACTACCGAGAGGAGTACTGAAGAGGCTCCCTCGGCCCCTCCACCTCCTCCCTCCAAGGTAAAATTAGTTTTTTTTTTATGGCAATACTTGAAAATTTTTCATGAAAACTCGGTAAACATATTTGTCTATCGGTTAAAATATATATCGATCGGTTAACATATTTTACCGATTGGTGTCTATTTCTTGCGCCTGCGGTGATTTTCTTTTTTGATTAATATATCAAAATCTTCTTCTTCTGCTTGCAACGAACCACCGAGAGGAGGACTGATGAGGCTCCCTCTGCCCCTCCACCTCCTCCCGCCAAGGTAAAATAACTTTTTTTTACCGCAACACTTGGCAACTTTTCCTGAAATCTCGGTAAACATATTAACCGATTAGTTAAAATATATATCGATCGGTTAATCTATTTCATTGAGCGGTGTCTATTTCTTGCACCAACAGTGATTATTTTTTTTTAAATTAGTTTTCCTAAATCTTCTTCTTCTGCTTGCAGCGAACAACCGAGAGGAGGACTGATGAGGCTCCCTCCGCCCCTCCACCTCCCCTACCTCCTTTCTCCAAGGTAAAATATTTTTTTCTTATCGTAATACGTGAAAACTTTTCTTGGAAACTTGATAGCCGATCGGTAAACTTATTAACCGATTGGTAAACATATATATCGATCGGTTGGCCTATTTTACCGATCGATGTCTACTTCTTGCGGCAGTGATTTTTTTTTAATTAATTTCTCTAAATCTTCTTCTTTTGGGTGCGCAGCCAACCTCACGGCCTGCGAGGAGTGATGATGTTCCTTCTTTCACACCACTTCTTCCCCCTCAAGTAAACTAATTTGATTTCATTCGTAACTTAGAGTTCATAGGGAATATTCTCGGTTAATATTATTTACCAATCGGTAATATTATTAACCGATCGATAATCTTATTAACCCATTTTTGAACATGTTTACCGATCAGTTTATGAGTTCTTTTACCTGTGTCTTTACTGATCAAATTTTCTTTGTAATCTTTGCATGGTGATGGGGTGATATTGTTGTATGCAGCAAAAAGCCAAAACTCTAAAATTTAAGAGTCCAATGGATCCGGTGCATCTGACGAGGTCTCGTGGGCAACCCGATTTAGAATTGACTTCACTCTTGAAAGAATCTAAAAGAAAGAGAAGTCATCGGAAGGATTTAACATTAACTTCTCTTCCGAAAGAACCTAAAAAAAAGGGAAGTTATGGGGATTCTTTGCCTGCGAGACCAAAGAAGACCATGAGATCCGTGATTAATGAAGAATCGCTAGAGACATCAATTAAGGAGAGAATTGATCGAGTTAATGCCTTCGTCAAACCCTCATCCAAAGGCGTTGATGAATTGGCGAACTTCTTCTGGGGGCTGCCAAAAGAGGCAGATCATGTGGCTGTATGCTCAGTTAGGGATTACAAGATCACCGTAGGGAAAATTAGGTGCTTAAAACCACCAAAGTGGTTGGACGACCTGGTCAGTAACTTCAAGTGTTATACTATTATATTTACTCACTTACTTGCGTGTGGGATACTAAATGATTTTCATTTTATTTAATGCAGATAATCGACAACATTACCACTACACTTGAGCAAATGGCTCAAGTGAAGACTATGTGAAATCTAAATATTACTTTTGGTGTGAGTATATCATTTAAACTGAAGCTGTTTTCACTTACTGTATAGCAAATACGTGATTAATTGTCTAAAATATGATGCAGCAAGCCCTGCACAGTGAATGTGATACATTTAAGAAGTTTTTATCAGATAACAGTGGTGTATATCAGGTGAATAAGGCGGATCAATTAGCCATATTTTTGGCCAAGACTGACTCTTTC
Organism: Paratinospora sagittata; assembly: GCA_035771175.1. Lineage (NCBI taxonomy): Eukaryota > Viridiplantae > Streptophyta > Magnoliopsida > Ranunculales > Menispermaceae > Paratinospora > Paratinospora sagittata. The sequence continues at coordinate 26,364,714 of CM069595.1, forward strand.
CTCGGTCATGTGGGGCAATTGGCAAGAAGCAAGGGTTGTTCTACTATTATTGTACCTTTGCATCAGCCTTCGCAGCAACATCGGGCCCTTGCTGTTTTACTTGCGAACAAACAACATGTCTTGTTGCTTGACTCTCTTAATAAGGATTGCCTGGACCAGTACTCAGCAGATGGTGAGGTGCTAGCAGATTATCTTTTTCGCCTATCACAATATGCAAGAATTATCAAGGATGCCGACATGCTTCCATGGGAGATCATAGTGCAGAAGGATTTGCCAATGCAACCCAATTTTTCAGATTGTGAGATTTTTGTTTTAAAGTACATTGAATGTTTTTTTTTTGCCAAACCATTGTCCTTTGGAGCAACTGAGGACGACTGTAAAAGATACCAGATGGAATTTTTGTACCAACTAATCCGTTGTAATAATTCAAAATTTGGTTGAGTTTTATAAAATGTTATTTTGTTAATGTTAGTTTAGAGCCATAATGTAAGTTTATAAAATGTGATTTCTTCCTTTCTCAGTTCGTTATTAGTGTTCGCTCGGTACTAAATTTCTATCATCCAACGATTTTTGCAGTGTAGGTTCTTATCGATCGGTATAAATTATTACCGATCGGTTAACAATTTTATTGATCGGTTAATTAGCGTCCACACTAAATTTCTTAACCGATCGGTCAACGATGCATGTGTTTAGAACTAACCTTTGGTATGGGTTCTTACTGATCGGTTAACAATAATTCTGTTCGATTAATTAACGATCTCCACTAAATTTCTTAATCGATCGGTTACCGCTGGGGCAACGATCCATGTTTTAAAAATGAACCGATCGGTTAACAATAATATTGATTGGTTAATTAACAATCTCCACTAAATTTCTTAACCGATCGGTTAACTTAGCCGTCCCCATTAAATCCCGATCGGAAGATTAATATTAAAAAAATAAAAAATAATCCTTGAAACTCACCTATAGGTTAAGGTTCCTACCGCTCGGTTTAAAACTAACTGATCGATTACCCATCATACCGATCGGTTAATAAGCCTTCACCATTGATTCCCAAATTGTTATTAACTGATTGGTGATATGTCGGTTAATTATTGGTGATCTATTGGTAACCGTTCGGGTATCGTACGATCGGTTAGAATGTTAGTTACCGATCGGTTACTGATCGGTGATCGATTAGTGGTTGCTGTTAGTGTATTTCTTTGGTTTCTCTTTTTATCGATGTGGTCTCTCTGCTTACCGAGGGGGTCACGTGAGTTGCTATTAGGGAGAGGAGCAAAATAGTCAAGCACGCCAACCGAGTCACAACGATTTGATTGAAAGATGACCAATGAGTTGCAGAGGACCCAAAATCTAAATTTTAAAAACTTGGGATCTCTGCTATAAAAACCCAAACTTACAGGGCCCAAACTCTAAAAATCCCTAGATCAAATGCCCCAAGAGATTGAAAGAATTTCAAGAGAGTTTTACTTAAGGTGCGTTTGGTTCGTGAGAAAATAAAAATTTTCTCGAAAAAATTATGATTTTCTTATGAAAATTCTATTTCCCATGTTTGGTTGGCAAAAAAGCTGAGAAAAATTTTTCTCGGGCCCACCATTTTCTCACCATAATCTTCTCCTAAGGGGGTGAGAAAATTTTATACTCTAATTTGAAGAAATTACAATCTTATAACTGAATAACGAATTAATAACCAACTATGACAAAATTTTCTAATGTCCAACTAAACAACCATGAAAAAAATATTTCAAGTACATTTGCTCAAGAAAAATTTCTCGAGAAAATATTATTTTCTCAAGAAAAATTTTCTTAGTTACCAAACACACCCTTAGAGCTATTTCGTCTTTCTCTAAATCAGTTTTAATATCCGTTTAGAACGATTTACATATAATCATGGGGCACCTATCATGACCCACGATACGTGACGTCATGACCGACACAGGACCCCGTGTGTGTAATACCCTGTATTTCACAAAAAAAAAAAAAAAAAAAAAAAAAAAAAAAAAAAAAAATTTACTATTTGAAATTTTTACTATTTGGGCAACGCCCGAACGTTCAGGCGTTGCCCAAATAGTAAAAATTTCAAATAGTAAATTTTTTTTTTTTTTTTTTTTTTTTTTTTTTTTTTTGTGAAATACAGGGTATTACAGTGTGTATCCTCCCTCGATATATACGACATCTCGATAAGCCTTCTAATACACATCATAATCCCTAATACACAACAATAAACACATATGGACATAATCAAATAATATTACATTCCCAAAATGTAAGCCATAATTTTTTTTTTCTAAGTCCACAATGATCAAAAGTACAAAAAAATACTTAACAATGATTACAATCCATCTAAGTGTTAAGTATACGTATTAGGTGTTACATAGTACAATTTATCAAAATAAATGCGGAAAAGTACTACACCTACATCAACCAGAGTTCGGGAAATGCTCCGCAGTTAAGCATTTCCCTTATCCTTCCTATCCGAACCTAAAAAGATAATAGTGAGGGGTGAGCTACAACAAGCCCAGTGAATGTTTTCTACAAGTGGCTACATACATGTGCATTTATGTAAAACATTGCAAGATCCATGAATCACCTTGAGTACTTCAATCACTAATTTGCCTACGTGGCTTACTCAGACCAACCAAGGTCCCTACATATAACACATGGTCCATACAATACTAAAGATCAGCCAAAGTATGCTAACCCAAATTGAATGCCAATTTGAGATTCTAGCATGGTCATAGTCATGAGTCAACCCATATTGCTCAATTCAACCATATAATCATCAAATTAGACTACACCTAACCCAAATTGAATGCCATAGGTTGATTCCCATGATCCCAAACACTATAATACAAAGCATTCAATCAGATTAAGGGTTAATTAGGCTATTCCTCAAGTCATTTACATCAATTGACTAAGTTTAAGTCAAAATCCTCAATTTGGCAATACAAAACCTAAGGCCAAATTGAACTAAGTCATACCAAATTAACATAGGTTCAAACATTCTAAACCCATGAATCTACTCAAACGAGGTCCAATTAGATGATTCCCTAGTCAATTTAGTCAATTGACTTGGTTTAGGTCAAAAGCCCTAATTTGGGCAAAATCCCCAATTTACATGAAAATCCCCAAATTGCATGGGGATGTCAATTTACATGACTTAAGCCAAAATTACCTTACAATTAGGTTCCCCCTATTCAAGATCAGCAATTTAGAGCGCCATACATCCATAATTACTTATCAATTTCATACAAGTCACAAGAACTTTGAATAGAAAACCCTAGGTCAAAACACTAGTTTTAGGTCAAGTCAATGAAACCCCTCAAATTTCTTGTTAGAATTTGGGGGTTTCACCTTTAGAGTACTCCCCATACACTTTAGGTCAACATATATTAATTTCAAGACCTAATTCCAACTTTGATTTTCCATCACCCTTTCAAAAACGAGATTCAATAGAACCCTACGTTGAAAAAATTAGTTGCATGCTTGTAAGAGAATGATGGAAGGAAGAAAAATGAGAATGAAATGGTTACCTTGATGATCCTTTTGCAAGAATCCACCTAAAAACCTCCTTTTTTCCTTCTTTTTCTCTTCTCCTCTTCTTTCCCCTTTCTCCAAGCTCTCTAGCACTCTTGAAGGTGGAAAAATGAGCAAATGTGAGAAAATCCCGTTTTGGTTTGTATTTATAGAAAAATTTGGGCCCACAACTCAAAATACACATAAACAAAAGGAACAAGTTTCTTTTTCTCCTACAATTACTTCCACTTAGATACTCAATGTTATCCAAATGACTCATCAATTTAACATCTTAACCGTTAAAAAGCTTTATGAGTTAGTTACCAAAATTTTGGTAAAACTTCAGCGCAATCCAACGGTGGGATTGCGAGATCCAACTATTTGATCAAAACTACACAAGAAAATCTGTAAATCCAAAAAAATAGTGTTTGGAGCTTTATAACTCACAGTAGACAACTTCGATCAAGGATTTATCAGAGAAGAATAAGATGACAAAATTTTAGTTCAATCGAACCACGGATCTAAGAGATCAAGCTATTGATGTAATCGGTGACAAAAATTTCTTCCTCCATGGAACGAGCTCCACTGATCCAAAACACCGTTTTCGACACGTTTCGACGTCGAATGGGTCTTTGATCATTCCGAAACTTCATGCAAATGCACTTGAACCAACGCTCTTTGAGCATCATATACGTATACATATATGGGTACTATACGGGTTAAAATGATGTCATCCTAAGGTACGGGCGTTACCGCACCCTCATCAAAACTACTAACATTCACTAACTCATTAATCATTTCAAGAGGGTGCCAAACACTTCTTTGTATTGATATCAAGGTGGGAAGCTCAAAATTTTCTACTCTTACTCTTATGGGAGATCTAGGAAGCAACGATAGATAGAGACCTCCTCTCCTTAACCAAGCGAGAGTTCGACTTTCATGGTTATCCAACAATCTCCTATTTATTCATAGTGTGATACATGTAACATCAGCATGTGTGATTTTATGAGGCAAACATGAATAACATGCTACTATAGAGACTAGACTCTATAATGATCATACAGGAAATAGAATGTGCAACCACAAGAGTCGTGAACTTAGGGAGAGATCACAAAACTAAGTCTATATCAAACTCAAATAATACATCTCATCTTTGATACTCAACCATGCTCTAGTCATAGTTGGCCACTGTTGGTCCACTCAAGAGGGGGGTAAATTGGGTGCGATGGTTAATTTTAAAAATATCTTCAATAACTTAGTGAGTTACATGAGTGTATTGGAATTAGATGTAAAATAGAACACAGACTAAATTAGAAACGTGAGACACACGAATTTATAGTGGTTTGGCCAAGCCTACGTCCACTACCCAATCTCCCGATTAGGATTTTCTCAATCCACTAATTGATTTTCTTAGGGGTGAGAACCAAACCATTACAACTGCCCTTTTATAGGTTAAAGACAAACCTATCTTTTTACGGGCTAAGGATGAACCATGTTTCATTTTTTCGAGATCTCATGTTCCTTTTACGGGATAAGAAAGAACCGTGAACCTTTTACGGGATAAGGAACAACCGTTTCTTTTTTACAGGTTAAGATATAACCTATCCTTTTATAGGTTAAGGACGCACCTATCCTTTTACAGGATTAGGGTGAACAAACTTTCTTTTACAAGTTAAGAGATAATCTATTCTTTTTCAGGTTAAGGACACACCTATCCTTTTGTGGGATGAGGATGAACCAGTTTCCTACTTGCAGGTGAGGATGAACCTTTTTCTCTTTTACAGGTTCACAAATAACCTTACATGATTTCAATCCTAAAATCATTAAGTGAACTACCTTCGCTTGATCTGGTCATTTCAGTCCAGAAACACACCAACATTACTACACTAAGATACTGATTGGTTCTAACGTAGTAGAACACTTTACAATTAAGCACAGTACATAACATTACAAAGATATAAAATATGAAACAGGTAATGTTAAGTTGAAATACACCTACAGTCCTTTACCTTTCAATGTTTGGTATTCCTCAAGTGCAGTTTCGAAAAGCATGAATGATATGAAATGAAAATCAATGCTTCTTCGAAAATAAAATATACCAAATAAACATTGACGTATAAAACGAAGGACTGGTGTAAATCAAGAACACAAACAATTTTCAAAGTAGATATAAAATATAAGTGTGAAAACTTCTGGTTCAGTGATCAATAGTTAACGCAACTACTGATATAGTTCAATACAATACTTATTATATGAAATCAAGTAGAACTGTATATCTTGAACTATTTCTCAAATTCTATCTCCAGCAAGAATGATACCAAATATGAATCAAAGCTAAGAATTTGAGTATATACCAATAAAGATAAATTTTCAAAGATAAAGTATGTCACACCCTGCTCGGACGCGCCTAAACCGGCGGTACACTCTCGGACGGAGCGCGCATTTGGTGGACTTGGGCGGGCCGAGGACCGTACTCTTTGATACCATTAAACTTCACACCCCGCCCGGACGCGCCTAAACCGGCGGTGGACAGAGCGCGCATTTGGAACAATAACAATGGTAACAACAGAGTGCGCAGTGGAAAATATAATACACACAGTACAAATCTGATTTCATTTAATTCAGAATATTTTTGTACATAAAATGGTCAAGGGAACATACTCTCCAAAATCCCCAATGAATCATACAAAGGGTACAAAATATGGGCCCCATAACCTGCACCCAGTCCATCCTAATTTCCTGTGAAAGATTGGATAATAATGGAGTGAGCTTTATGCGCTCAGTGGGTAAATAGTTCGTGAGTATAACAATTAATAAAGCATACTTCAATATCAAATATCTTAAATACACATGTGAGCATCATAATAAATCAATATGTATGTATGCATGACACCGTCTCATAATGGTTTGATGAACGTACATCGCCTGAGTTCACGTACAGGTGTCCTTCCCTGGGCGTAGCCAGGTTCTCACTGTACGTCCCTCCTCATGAACGATGCTCTGGATTCACGTACTGATGTCCCTCCCCGGGCGTAGCCAGGTTCTCATGTACGTCCCTCTCTAGAGAAATATAATGAATAGCGAGCAATGCTCCTAACTATTCTATGAGTCATAAACCATATACGTCCCTAGGTCGTGATATGTATGATGCCAATGCATGAACTGGTCTAGTCTACTGGTCTGGTCTTTTCTTGACATTTAGACTGACTTGGCAACGTCTGGTGATCCTTATCAGGGTTGGTATCACGACGTGCAAAGTTAGGATATTCAGTATTACTTGTATAAGCTGATAGCTTTCAATAAGACCAACTAGATCAGTCCCCAGTTGAGAGGTGAGACACATGGTCTGCTTTAATACCAATCGCCTAGAGCAGCCCGCTGCCTCCCGTTCACTATTTAAAGTTACTGAGGACAAGACCGAGTCTAGTTGAGTCAGATTGACCACAAATCCGCCATTATAACAGTATAATACGTGAATTCCAAGTGTACAGGCATAAGTGCAATAATATAAACATTATATGACATAATGCAGTGTAAATGAATAGTAGATATAATAATAACTGAATGTAAACATTAATAAAAGTTATAAAACACGCAAACCTATGTTTCTTTCCCCACCTTCAAATAAGAACTTCATCTTTTTCAGATCTGGCGCTTTCCTCCGGACAGAACTTCGTCGTACTGCCTTGAGAGTCTCAAAAGACTAAAAACTCAATATGAGTGAAAAGAGGAGAAAAAATCACAATTTGGAGTGAATTTGGTGTGAAAAATGATGAGGAGAAAGTTGGTTTATATAGAGTTTTTGGCGCCTGGACTTTCGGGCATGTGCTTGAACTTCCGGGCATGTGCCTGGACTTCCAGGCGGGCTGCCCGGACTTCCGGGCACATATGCCCAATTTTTTATTTTTTTTTTGTGAAATACTGGGTATTACACTCTACCCCCCTTAAAAGGATTTCACCCTTGAAATCAATTCAAGTAGTTATGATGGTTATCTGCTTGAGATTCACTGCCGGCGTCATCTCTTGCAAGTTCAGGGTAGTTGTTGAATGGTCCCTGAATAACACTATGGCCGGTGGAGTCATCATCATGACAAAACCATGGAGAGCAAATGGAATCAAACTCGTCCTCTGAAGATTCCAACCTTTGCATAACAGATGGTGGTGGAGGGTGCTGGTTACATCATTTGAGGGGAGGTAGAGTGAGCGGTAGAATACTTTTTCGTGCAGTTGTTCGAATCCGGCCGCCTGGCAATTTTGGTATAAGGTTTTATCAAGATGAGGGCACGAGATTGTTACGAAAAATCCATGCACGTTCTGGCGATAATGATCACTGTCTGTGTGGTGATGGAGTTGGTGATGCAAAGTAGTTGTGACTTGACTCTGCTTCTTGAGAAGTAGGCACAGGTTGCCAAGGAGGCCACTGCGTGTGTGCATCACTATATCCATTGATATTATTTTTAGACATCTACGTAGTTATTTAAGTGAAACAATGTATTAAGATAAGTGTAAACAATGTTTCATCATTTTATTGATAAGTAAAAATAGTACAATGTATCACGTCATCGGTTGGTACTAGAAAACAATTCAAGATATTTCTGTTTAATTGTTGCTTCTAGTTCCCATGTTGCTTCCTCTACGCCGTGGTGATCCCAGAGCACTTTCACAAGTGGTATGCTACATCGCCGTAGTTCTTGAGTTTTTCTATCTAAAATCTGTATCGCTTTCTCCTCATACTTATTTCCTTCCTCAACTTGAACCTCGACTAAAGGGATGATATGCGAAGGATCAGGACGATACTTGCGAAGCATAGATACTTGAAAAACGTCATGAACCTTAGGCATGGACGATGGAAGGGACAGACGATAAGCAAGTTTGCCAATACGTTCAATGATCTGAAATGGACCTATATACCGCGGGGAGAGCTTTTCTTTGATCTCAAAGCGTTTGACACCTCTTGTGGGCTGGACTTTTAGAAAAACAAAGTCCCCCTTATCAAATTCTAGAGGCTGTCTCCGCTTATCAGCATAGCTCTTCTGTCGACTTTGTGCAACACGAAGTTGTTCATATACTAGTATGATCTTCTCAAAAGTCTCTTGAACTAGTTCAGGACCTAACTGCGGTTGATCTGCCATATCTAACCAGCATACCGGAGATCTACAAGGGCGACCATAGAGAGCCTCGTACGGTGCCATGCCGATACTAGTTTGGTAGCTGTTGTTGTATGCAAACTCAGCTAGATGTAAATACTTTTCCTATCCGTCATTAAAGTCCAAAATGCAACACCGTAACATGTTTTCTAATATTTGAATAAGCCGCTCTGGCTGCCCACCAGTCTGAGGGTGAAATGTTGTGCTCATGGTGATCTTAGAACCCATTCTACTCTGGAAGCTTTTTCAAAAGTTTGATGTGAATCGAGGGTCTCGATCAGAGACGATCGTGAGTGGTATGCCATGAAGGCGTACTATCTCTCTTTCATATAGTTCTGCAAGTTTGGCAGGATTATCCGTGAACTTTATTGGCAAGAAGTGTGCAGACTTTGTAAGTCTGTCAATGATAACCCAGATAGCATCTTTCCCTTTATTGTTTTGAGGTAAGGCCGTAACAAAATCCATTGCGATGTTCTCCCATTTCCATTGTCCAATAGGTAACGGCTGGAGAAGTCCAAAGGGAAGTCTTCGTTCTGCCTTAACTTTCTGGCAAACGAGACATCGAGCAACGAAGGCTGCAATTGCCTTCTTCATTCTAGAAAACCAGAATTGTCGCTTGACATCCTTGTACATTTTGTCACCCCCAGGATGCATAGCGTACCTCGAATAGTGCATCTCAGTAAGCACTTCTTTCCGAACCTCAGGATCGTTCGGTAAACAGAGACGTTTTTTTATAGAAAACGGTCTCGTCTTTAGCGAACGACCAGTGATGAAGGTCCTGTCCACTGAGTAGAAGTTCTCGTTTCTCCATTAACATAGGGTCATTGGCTTGAGCAGCTGAAATCTTTCGAACTAGCTCAGAGTTGACTGATAATTGAGAGAGTCATGGTCTTGGTCCCTCTTCGTTCAGCAGTAGGTAAAAGTTCTCCATCTCTGTAGCCAACTTCCCCATTTCGTAGTTAAGGGTGTAAGCAACATAAGATTTTCTACTAAGGGCATCGGCCACAACATTGGCCTTTCCGGGATGGTACTAGAGTTGAAAGTCATAATCTTTCAAGAATTCCAACCATTGTCTCTGGCGGAGGTTTAGGTCTCTCTGAGTCTATATGTACTTAAGACTCTTGTGATCCGAGAAGACCTCAAACCATTCACCGTATAGGTAATGACGCCATAACTTCAGTGCAAACACAACAGCTGCAAGTTCCAAGTCATGTGTTGGGTAATTACCCTCATGAATCTTCAGTTGCCTCGAGGCATATGCAACAACTTGACCTTCTTGCATTAGTACGACACCTAAGCCTTGGAGAGAGGCGTCGGTGTATAATGAAAATCCAATTGCATTTCTTGGAGTGATAAGTACAGGTGCCGTCGTAAGGTGTTTCTTCAATTCCTGAAATGATGCTTCACAGGCGGGATTCCAGATGAATCGCACGTCCTTTCGAGTGAGCTTGGTCATAGGTTCAACAATCTTTGAGAAGTCCTCAATGAAGCATCTATAATAGCCAGCCAAACCAAGAAAACTCCTAATTTGAGTAACAGGGGTAGGCTGCTTCCAGTTTAAAACTGCTTCAACCTTAGAAGGATCTACCTCAATGCCATTGCCTGAAACCACATGGCCTAGGAATTGAACTCTCTTCTCCCAAAATTCGCACTTACTCAACTTTGCATACAGTTGGTGGCTTCTCAAGGTCTGGAGGACTATCTTCAAATGAAACTTACGGTCTTCCTCGGTTGAGGAGTATATCAAGATGTCGTCCACAAAAACCACCACAAATCGGTCCAAGTATAACCTGAAAATGCGATTCATCAAATCCATGAATGCAGGAGGTGCATTTGTTAGACCAAAGGGCATAACCAAGAACTCGTAATGACCGTACCGAGTTTTGAACGCTGTCTTGGTGATGTCCGACTCTCGAATCCGGAGTTGGTGATAACCGGACCGTAAATCAATATTAGAGAAGTATTTGGCATCTCTAAGTTGGTCGAACAAGTCATCGATCCTGGGCAATGGATATTTGTTCTTGATGATGACGTTATTCAACTTGCGATAGTCGATGCAAAGTCGTAACGAACCATCCTTTTTGCGAACAAACAAAACTGGAGCACCCCAGGGTGATGGACTCTTTCTGATAAAGCCATTACTCTCTAATTCCTTCAGTTGTGTGTCTAATTCGACCAGCTCGACATTTGACATTTTGTATGGTGGAATTGAGATAGGCCCTGTCCCAAGTATGAGGTTGATCACAAAATCGAATTCCCTAACTGGAGGTAGACCAGGAAGGTCATTTAGAAAAACTGTTGGAAATTCAGATATGACTGGAACATCATGTACTTCGAGAGGGTACAGTGCTGGTGATTCATTTCCGTCACCAAGGGATAACGCTCGAAGTATTGACTTGAGAAGTGCAACTGTTGATTTGTGTATCCATTTCCTTGTTCTCTGAATCTTGACAAACACTCCTGTAGGCAAGGTTAACTGAACTTGCTTGTTCATACCGTCGATCTTTGCATCAAGTGGTGCTAGCCAGTCCATGCCGAGGATGATGTCGAAGTCTTCAATATCCATCACAAAAAGATCTGCATATATTATGTGCTCTGACATTCGAAGCTCACATCGAGAACACTGCAAATTCACGTCAGTACCAGATCCGAACGGTGATGTGACATGGAGTGTGATGTTTGTGGGTCAGGATGCGGGCCTAAATGTCTTATCAATGACGACGATGTAAAAGAATGCGTAGCACCTGAATTAAACAAAACATGCACCAATGTATTGAACAAAGGAAAGGTACCTTTAACTACATTGTTGTCTGGGAGGGGTTGTTGAGCGATGGAAAATGCTCTGCCCTAATTCAGTTAACCCTGGTTCTGTCTGGGTTGGGCATTAGCAGCAGGTGGTGCTTGTTGGATTGGAACAACTGGAATAGGATGCTGAAGGTGCGGACAGACATATTTTACATGACCCTTATGGCCGCAGTTGAAACAAGTCGGTCTGTACTACTGATTGTTTTGCTGGCCATTCTGATTATTCTGCTGGCCTTGCTGATTGTGGCGACCACGCGCCCCGGACCACCAACCCCGCAGGGAATGGCATGCGGAATGCCGGGGCGGGACGCTCGACGTAGGCATCTCCGACCACTCCTCAACTCTCGTGAGGTGGTTGAGACCCTACGAGCCTTATTTCAAACAACGACATAATATCAAAAGGTACTAAACAAAACTACCCACCGTATTAATCATCCAAGACAATAGGTAATCCATAAAAATGAACCATAAATAAAATCATAATCCCTACAGTCCATTAAAACTGACATACACATAAAGTCCAAAATTGTGGGTACAAATAAAAACCGTCATATGCCCACATGGTCTATCTAACAAGTCCCAACTCACCCATATTACAATGTGGTAAGTGTTATAATTACATAATCCAAAATATAATACTTCATAATTTAAAACACAGTTCAATCAAAATGCCTCTCAACTCACATCGAGGCTTTGGATTCTCTCGCAGGCAAGGCCCTCAAGATATAACTACTCCTTTGCCCTTATTCGGGAAAGAAGGACTTGAAAGAGGAAAATGAGGGTGAGCCAACGATGCCCAGTGAATAGAATTCAAATATGCTATTAATACTCATCAATAAATATCATGTATGCATGTCAATGTGTAGCATGATTAAAAGCTCATAACATATAGATATCAAGCATTTATAATAAGTTTGATGCAAGTAAAAGCTTATCAATTTGGATCCACATTCCACATGCATTAGGTTACTAGTGCACGTCTATTTCACCGTACCGTTGACCCCAATCTCTTCCTTTCCTAAAACCCTCCTATGACAAGGTTAAGTCCCCCTATTAGCCAGATAGATGGGCCCAACCAAAGTCATAAGGTTTTCTCAAATCAATGCATCATTCAAAACATTAGAACATTCATGCTTTCAACATACAATATATAAGTGATATGATGACATAAAGATATAATCATAAATGAAGTCTACTCACAACCAAGCCTCGCGAGAGTATTTAACCACACACGGCCACCAAACCGAATCAACCCAATCAAGATCCTGAAACATACATCAATATCCTACCATACATCAATTTCTATGTTCAATCACATAGACATTACACATCAACCCTAAATCAGCCCACATATAAACAATAGGCCTAAATCCCATCTAATCCCATCATTCAACTCAAATCACATGACTTAGGCCTCTAATGCATAGTTCTCATACATAAATCATTCTATTAATCAAAAATACTGATTTTCAATTCCTTAGGCATAAAGATGCCCAAATTGGGTCACTTGATCACAAGTAGGCCTAACCCATGATATGGCCACAACCACCAAATCAGTAGCATAATAAACTCTAATCATGCTTAATTAAACATAAGTTGCATCAATTCAATGATTTTAGGCCAAAAACATCAAAATCCCTAAAATATGAAATTTTCCATACTTAGGCCATATTGCCGATTTACACTAGGTCACCATATTCAGCCATGTATATCATTGATTTTGCATCATGGTTTCATCAACAATGACAACAAGGTCAACATAGTTGATATGCAAGCTATTTGGAAAGGTCTAAGTTCATATTCTCAATCTAGGTCTAATACAAGCAACCCTACCAATTCTTCATTTAGTATTCTGTTCAGATGTATCAATCTACCAACAGAGATACGTAATCACAAAATCAACCGTACATATTGAAGTATGTGAAGAAACAAACCTTCTGTCCAAATATCAGCCCAATCCAACGGTGGACCAAAAAGATAAGTATCTTTGATGAACAAGTCTCTAATCAGACAATTTCTCCTTTCCTGCTGCAAATACTCAAACTCAGATGACTATATCACACAAAATACTCAACGAATAAACATCTCCACCGTCACAATACATAAGTATCCGTTATAAACTACATACCCCAATGTGATATCCATCCAACGGTAGATTGAGGAGATCTATAAGTTTGAGCGAAACGGCACGAGAAATCCAGACTCCAGCTTTGTTTCAGAGGTTAGATCTCTCAGAAAAAACCTCTAATAAAGATCCGCACCGTTCAGAATGTAGAAATACCAGTTGTACACTACGTACCCAAATTTTATATCCATCCAACGGTAGATTAAAGAGATCTAGAAGTTTGAGAGAAACGGCGCGAGAAATCCAGACTTTCCGACCAGCTTTGTTTGAGAGGTTAGATCTCTTAGACGAAACCTCTGATGAAGATCTCCACCGACCTGAATGAATAACCATAAGCTACGAACTTGCTGACAAATTTTGAGCTCAGTCTGACCATTTATCCCAAAGCTCCAGCTCTTTGATGAAAATGTCGCAGAGATCTTCCTCCTGCAACTCCCTCCTTCTTTCTCTTCTTCTTTCCTTTCTCTTCTTTTCTTTCTCTTCTTTTTTCCTTTCTCTCCACTCACCTCTTTCTAGCACTTCCTTGATTCCCTCCTCCACTCACCTCATTTTCTAGCACATTCTTGGATTCTCTCCTCCACTCATCTCACTTTCTAGCACATTCTTGGATTAGAGAAGTGGGCATGAGACACTTGTCCACTTTCATGCACCAACCTTCACATGTGTTGGTCTCATACTACCCATACCAACCACATGTACTTTAACCAATCTCATGCTTCCATGTATTTTAAATGTTCAATCCATTTAATACACCAAATTTTCATTCTCATTTATCCTTTTATTCAATCAATCCTAACCCATATCAATTCATGGTTTAATGGGCCCATGCATAAATAATAACATATGCATTATACTTTAATTTAACTTGACCCATATACAATTTATGATACACATATTTATATGCATTATCAAGCATCAACTATACAAACATTAAACAACCATCAAACAAACACCAAACATATCAAGGCAACACATAGAGTTTGGGCAAAATGCAATTGGGTTATGGGCTTGATGAAATAATTTTCGGGGCGTCACACTGATTGTGGTGTTGACCACCACCTCTGCTATTGCCGTTTCTATGGCCACCCCATCCATAACGACCTCCGCGGCTATGATTTCGGAAACCCTGATGGTTAGGGTTAGGAGGTTCAGCCGCAGGTGTTGTGGCCTCAGTTTTCGAAATCGGGGCTGGGAGGGCTGGGTTTTGATTGTAGTAGGGCTTCTTCTTGTTGCCCTGTTGCGAGCCTTGTTGGAAAAACGTTGCAGGCCGTTTTCCCTTATTCATTCTCAGTTCTTGTAAGATCTTCTCTTGTTCAAAGCTCATGGCCTTGTCAACAACCTCCTTGTAAATCTTGAGATCCAAGATCGACAAGGCTTGTCGAATGTCATGGCGAAGGCCATTATAAAATCTCTCAGTCTTATCTCGCTCCGTGGAGATGGTGGAGAGAGAGTAGACTGATAATTCTTTGAACTTTCCAGCATAGTCCCTGACGGTCATGGTGCCCTGGTATAACTTAGCGAATTCCTGGCGCTTCTGCTTCGTCACCGCGCTAGGAAAATACTCATCAATAAATATTGACTCGAACTGTTGCCAAGTCATATCTGCTATGTTGACCCTTGGGTCTTCTTTCACTGTGATCCACCATGTGTTTGCTCCACCAACAAGTTGGTAGGTCGCTAGGGGAATTTTGCGAGTCTCAACGACTCCCATTGCATCAAGAGCCTTCTTTGACTCATCCAACCACTTTTGCACCTCATCAGCCTCAATGGTGCCAGCGAAAGTAAGAGGTTGTAGCCGCTTGTATTTAGTAATCTGATCGGTTTGAGCTTCCGACCCAAATTTTACAGGTGCTTGAACCGTGGCAACCTGACTGGTCGAGGTCTCACGAACGACCGTTTGAACAGTGACTTTGATTGCTTCAATAAATCCGGCGAAGAAGGTTTTCATGCTCGAAGGCATGGTAAAGGGTGCGGGTGGGGGTGGTATTGCCTGCCCAGATGTAGTGACAGTGTTGGGTGTGGCCTGTGCTGTTGTCGGAGGCAGCGGTTCCTGAATCTCAGGAGGTGCCTCCACTGCTAGACGAACAGTACGTGGCCTTCCTCTTTTCCTGGTTTGCATTTTCTTACTGGCAAGGAAAAAATAAAACAAAGATTAAGAAACTGTAGTCAAGTATAATGTTATAGTATGCTCAGCAACAATTTCGAGAGTACTGCAAAAAAAAAATCGCCTATTTTTCTAAGTATAGTGTAAGGTTGTTGTTGAGGAATCAAATAATCTTATATATCTCGTATGTTTGGCCATGGTGTAAAAACAAGGTTAGAATGTTTATATAATAAGTATAAAATTTTGCAAGTATTTCAAATGATTTGGTTTTGGTCTTTGTGAACATACATATATATTTCATTGAAAATCCATACGAGTCATAAGAATTCTAAGATTTGCCTCGGTAAATATCCTGATCTAACGTTCTATCGCAATCTTATGTATTCAAACTCTTACTCTTTTCGATTATTATCCAAGTTCATGTGTCCCATACCACATGACTTTGGTAATAAGGGTGTTAACCAAGTTAAGTTGTATGAACACGGTCTCTAAAAACATTGGCTGAATAGAAGTTCACTAATAGTATCGTCCAAATTTACTCGTCCCATACCGTGTAAACTTAGTGATAATATTAGTAATGCAACTTTCTCCAAATGTTTCTTTTTACACAAGGCCATGGGTTTTCTTACTTCCACATTTTATTTAGTATCCTCCAATTTTGTTATGTCCCATACCATTCCAAAGTTAGTGATACAAAAGAAAGAATGGCTGTAAGTCGGCCCACCAAAGATAGTCTTAAACAAAACATTTCATTCATATATATAAAAATTTACAATGCTAGTAATCAGTTTTGATTTCCCTGCCTACTACCGCTTCTTCTAGATCTCCTGCTAGGTACAAAATGACTACTAACAGAAGGTTGAGAGTTTGCTCGCTCTGCTTCGGAGTTTTGCAGATGTGTTAATATATGATTGTGAGTTGCTCTCATTTCTGCGATATTGGATGCCATTTCATCTAACCGTTGAAAAAGGTTAGTCGATTGGCTCATTGGTGGTTGATGGTTCGATTGTCCCATAGGTGGAGGGTAGGTTATTGGCATTGGGGGAAAACATTGGTTGTACGGGTGATTTATAGGTGAAAGGTAATTGTTTTGATTGTACGGGGATCCCTAACTGGAACCCCTTGTATATTTGGATCTGTTTGAGGTGATAAATCTTGAAATAGTGGGCTCATTGGGGGATGTTCTGCCCTCCAAAATTTGGTGCCGTCCAATGCTGTTGTTGTTGGGTTACAGGGACTTGTGGGAATGGTTGAGATGGTACTGCAGGTGTTGGAAACCTTTGGTACGACGTGTTGCCCTGAGTTAGCATGTTCCAAGCAGGTAGATTTGCTTGAGTACTTTGTCTATTTTGAGGTTGATTTAAATGAATCTCCCTCAGTGAATAGACGATCAGTTGGATCATTATTTGGGGCTGGGTTTGAAGTGAGATTCTGATTTGATTCATTATTTGGTGCCTCTCTGACGGGAATCTTGTGTCGACTTTTTCGAAGGCAACGTCCATGCTTGTCCCTCATTCTCTCGGCATTTCCTATCGTCGTGCCGAATACTTCCTCGTCAGTTACTCCTCCCCTTGGAACATATATCTTGAAGATAGAAGATGTTGTAACCGGCTCAACCATTTGTCTCGAAGTCCCATCAAAAGTGTCGATGTTTACTTCGTATAGCATCCTCATGATCAAGACTCCGTAACCGAGGAATTCCTTTCTTAAAGGGTTTTGAATCACCCTCAACATTTGTTGGATGATGATGTGTGGTAGGGAGACCTTTATTTCCTTCTCTATGCAATATAACACGAGAAGTTGGGCTTTTGACATAGTGCTATTAGGCCCCCTTTCTGGCAAGATGTTGCCAAACACGATCTTTCTAAGGCCGGCAAGAGATGGCTTAAGATAATTGTTTGGGAGGTTGGTGAACGTCGATTGAGTGTATGCTTCCTTGGTGAGGGAATTGAATAATTGTCAATTAGACTCCGCGATCTCTGTAATTGTCTGCGGTTCATGTGGATCAATAATTCTTTCCTCAATCGGAATCTCCATAAGTCAGAGCGATGATTTCGACGTTGATAGGAATTTTTATCCCCATAACCGTTGTCTCCAATACAGGGTTGATTCCCTCTTCTGGAAGTCTCACGCAATTCATGGCTTCGTAGAAGGATCTCACCTAAGAGACGTGGCCCTCGACTTTTGTTATGTTCAACCAATCCAGAGTTGTGAGTTTGTCGTGAAGGATTGGGCGGAGACGGAGATCTCTATTGTCGATGCTCCTCATAGTCATAACCTCCCTCTTGAACAATTCTTTGAGTCTAGTGGGAATTGGTTCCCTACTACTGGAAGTTGCTCCTTCACTTGAGGCCATTCTTTGCTGAAAGGAAAATAAATTTATGAAAAACACAAAATATATTTCTAACATTTTTAAGATTTATGCCTTGTCAGTTGGACAATATTTTCTATTCTTAATGTTTATGCCATCCAAATTTTTCTATAGGCAATATGATATAATATATATCGTATTCATATATGAATGTATAGATATATATATATATATATATATATCTATATATATATATATATATATATATATATATATATATATATATATATATATATATATATTTAATCATAACTATATATATAGTTTTCATAAATTAACTATATATATATTTGGAATTTAAACTATATAAAAATCATATATAGTTTTCTTAGATATATATTTAATACAAATCTTAACTATATATAATTCATATATATATATATAGTTCTAAAGACATATATATCTAATAACATTTTTCATTCGAATTTTTTTTCATTAATAATATGATATATATATATATATATATATATATATATCTCATATATACTAAGGTTTATAGATATATATATTCAATCATAATTATACATATAGTTTTTAATAAATCTTGACTATATGTATTTTAAATCTAATTATAAAAATCATATAATTTTTCTAGATATATATTTAATATAAATCTCAACTATATATAATTGACATATATATATATATATAGTTCTAGATATATATATATATCTAATAAAATTTTTCATCCAAATTTTTTTTTTTTAACAATATATATAGTTTTCATAAATCATAACTATATATATATTTAAATCAAACTATATAAAAATCATATAATTTTCTAGATATATATTTAATATAAATCTCACTATATATAATTGACATATATATATAGTTTTAGAGGCATATATATCTAATAAAATTTTTCAGTCAAATTTTTCATCAATAATAACGAAGTATATATATATCTCCTATATGCATAGATATATAGATATATATATATTTAATCATAACAATATATATAGTTATCATAAATCATAACTATATATATATTTAAATAAAACTATATAAAAATCATATAGTTTTCTAGATATATATTTAATATAAATCTTAACTATATATAATTCATATATATATATCTAATGGAAATTTTCTTCCCCTAATTTGGTGGACTTGGGCGGGCCGAGGACCGTACTCTCTGATACCATTAAACTTCACACCCTGCCCGGACGCGCCTAAACTGGCGGTGGACGGAGCGCGCATTTGGAACAATAACAATGGTAACAACAGAGTGTGCAGCGGAAAATATAATACACACAGTACAAATCTGATTTTATTTAATTCAGAATATTTTTGTACATAAAATGGTCAAGGGAACATACTCTCCAAAATCCCCAATGAATCATACAAAGGGTACAAAATATGGGCCCCATAACCTGCACCCAGTCCATCCTAATTTCCTGTGAAAGATTGGATAATAAGGGAGTGAGCTTTACGCGCTCAGTGGGTAAATAGTTCGTGAGCATAACAATTAATAAAGCATACTTCAATATAAAATATCTTAAATACACATGTGAGCATCATAATAAATCAATATGTATGTATGCATGATACCGTCTCGTAATGGTTTGATGAACGTACATCGCCTGAGTTCACGTACAGGTGTCCTTCCCTGGGCGTAGCCAGGTTCTCACTGTACGTCCCTCCTCAGGAACGATGCTCTGGATTCACGTACTGATGTCCCTTCCCGGGCGTAGTCGGGTTCTCATGTTCGTCCCTCTCCAGAGAAATATAATGAATAGCGAGCAATGCTCCTAACTATTCTATGAGTCATAAACTATATACGTCCCTAGATGGTGATATGTATGATGCCAATGCATGAACTGGTCTGGTCTTTTCTTGACATTTAGACTGACTTGGCAACATCTGGTGATCCTTATCAGGGTTGGTATCACGACGTGCAAGGTTAGGATATTCAGTATTACTTGTATAAGCTGATAGCTTTCAATAAGGCCAACTAGATCAGTCCCCAGTTGAGAGGTGAGACACATGGTCTGCTTTAATACCAATCGCCTAGAGCAGCCCGTTGCCTCCCGTTCACTATTTAAAGTTACTGAGGACAAGACCAAGTCTAGTTGAGTCAGATTGACCACAAATCCGACATTATAACAGTATAATACGTGAATTCCAAGTGTACAGGCGTAAGTGCAACAGTATAAACATTATATGACATAATGCAGTGTAAATGAATAGTAGATATAATAATAACTGAATGTAAACTTTAATAAAAGTTATAAAACACGCAAACCTATGTTTCGTTCCCCACCTTCAGATAAGAACTTCTTCTTTTTCAGATCTGGCACTTTGCTCCGAACAGAACTTCGTGGTACTGCACTGAGAGTCTCAAAAGACTAAAAACTCAATATAAGTGAAAAAAGGAGAAAAAATCACAATTTGAAGTGAATTTGGTGTGAAAAATGATAAGGAGAAGGTTGGTTTATATAGAGTTTTTGGTGCCCGGACTTCCAGGCATGTGCCTGGACTTCCAGGCGGGCTGCCCGGACTTCCGGGCACATATGCCCAAATTTTTTTTTTTTGTGTGAAATACTGGGTATTACAAAGTATAATTGAAGCTCAATATGAAAATCTTTTGAAGACGTAAAGGTATCAGTAAAAATACATTGAAAGTTTAGATAATGACAAACATTTTGACACATATTAACTTTCAAAAAGTATTGGCACAATACAAAATGATTGGCAAGTTGTTTGGTCCTAAGTGCTGGTATTTATAGACTTAGTGGGACATAGCCGTTAGGCATTTGAAGTTCAATTAACATGAACATTTACACACAACGGCTAGAATGTTATATGAAAATGACAATTGCAATTTTCACTAACATTCTGGTTCTTTTCAGATTTCATGAAAAATGAAAGTTTTAGAAAAACTTATTTCATGTATCAGAGACGATCTCTGATAGGTCTGAAAGGACTCTGTGCAAAGGTCTGTTCTGAAAAAGTAAACTTACGTAGTATACTTGTTCGAACAGTGACGGTTGTTGAATTGGCGTCTTGATTCCATAATTAGTGTCCTAACTCATAATATCAACTTTGTCGTTTTGTTCCTTGAGGGCGCTTATTACGTATAAGCGTCCTACTGAACAATTAAGTGAGGGCGCTACAAGCTTGTGAGTGTCCTAACTTTCTTTGATATTTAAATGACTTAACCTTGAGGGCGCTAATGCACATTTAGCGTCTTGCTATGTTTTAAAACAGTTAAGTACATGAGGGCGCTACTATTCGAGTAAGCGTCCTGCCAGTTTAAAACATAAAACAAAACATGAGGGCGCTACAACTATGTAAGCGTCTTACCAGTTAAAAACATTTTAAACAAAAACACAAGCCTGCTGAAGGACAATCAGCGTCCTGAAAGTTACTAAGTTGATTCCTAAAGGTGAGGGCGCTCCTATCCAGATAGCGCCCTGATAGATTGTTCAACTTATAACTATCAGCGTCCTCAAAGATACATTTTTTGAAAAACTTAAGACATATTTCAGTGAGCTGATGCTGAGTCAACTTCCTTACAACTTCAAAGGTTGACTAATAAAGGAGGTCGCTACTATACAAGTAAGCGTCCTGATAAATCAATTCAATTCAATCTTGCACGTTATCAGCGTCATGACTTATCAAGTTCAGGAGAGCGCTGTTATTTCATTAGCGTCTTGATAGACTCTTCACAAACAATTTTGACTCGGGATTAAATATTCGATAAATGCGAATAAAAACTCGGTATATTTCAAATTACATATATAAAATGAAATCATTTGATATACCGTAAAACGTATGATCAAAACATGCTGATTTGAAAAACGTATGCAGATGATTTATGCATGGTTTTGAAGAACATTTTGGGAAATAACGATTAGAGAAAGATATACCTTAAATATTTTGTGTATTTCTCATTTCTCATAACCGTTAAATCCAACTCTTCATTATGAGATCTTCAATAAGAGTTTTGCGCGGAGTTGAATGACTTGAACGTTGATCGAGAGATGTAGACTTGAAGCTTGATCGAATTGTTTGAGTGAAGTGATCCTGAAATCATGATGTGATCGTTGAAGTCCTTTTAATTGAAACAAACTTGACCGTTGGACGTGAGTTTTGAGTTTCTTGATCGAGTCGTTCCTTCGCTTTTTTACTTTCCTTAGGTGCTTTGATGTAATCTTGATACACGCACGTTTAGCACCGAAAAGTACTTTGCTTGTGATCATCAAAATATACTTTATCACAGTATAGTTATGGACGAATTAAGTGATAAACCGTATAGGTTAACAACCACATGAATTCAACATTTTTTATACCCCTCATAAGGCAAGACAATAAGAACAATACTAACTCTACTAACTCTGGAAAGTAACCATAAGATTCATTTAAATAATATTTCTCCAAAAAATAAAAAAGAATTTTGTGCATGCTTTTAAAATGGGTAAAGTTTTAGGAAAATGATAAGTATACATGATTTCAACACATGATTTTGGCACATACTTAACTCATAAACATCTTGACAGTTCAGAATGTATACATATCAGTTTTAAACTACATACCCAAATTTGATATCCATCCAACGGTAGATTAATGAGATCTATAAGTTTAAGCGAAACGGCGCGAGAAATCCAGACTTTCTGACCATCTTTGTTTGAGTGGTTAGATCTCTTAGATGAAACCTCTAATCAAGATCTTTACCGTTCAGAATGCAGAAATATCAGTTGTAAACTATATACCCAAATTTGATATCCATCCAACGGTAGATTGAGAAGATCTATAAGTTTGAACGAAACGACGCGAGAAATCTAGACTTTCCTACCAGCTTTGTTTGAGAGGTTAGATCTCTTAGACGAAACCTCTAATCAAGATCTCCACCGTTCAGAATGCAGAACCATAAGCTACGAACTTTCTGACAAAATTTGAGCGCAATCTGACCATATATCCCAAAGATCTATCACTTTGATGAAAACGTTGCAGAGTTTTTTCTCAAGCAGCTCCTTCTTTCTTTCTCTTCTTCTTTCCTTTCTCTTCTTTTCTTTTATTTTTTTTTCCTTTTTCTCCAGTCACCTCACTTTCTAGCACTTCCTTGATTCCCTCCACTCACCTCACTTTCTTGGAGAAGAGAAGTGGGCATGGGACACTTGTCCACTTTCATGCACCAACCTTCACATGTGTTGGTCTCATACTACCCATACCAACCACATGTACTTTAACTAACAAATCTCATGCTTCCATGTATTTTAAACGTCCAATCTATTTAATACACCAAATTTTCATTCTCATTTATCCTTTTATTCAATCAATCCTAACCCATATCAATTCATGGTTTAATGGACCCATGCATAAATAATAATATATGCATTATACTTTAATTTAACATGACCCATATACAATTTATAATACACATATTTATATACATTATCAACCATCAACTATACAAACATTAAACAACCATCAAACAAACACCAACCATATCAAGGCAACACATAGATTTTGGGCAAAGTGCAATTGGGTTATGGGCTAGATGAAATAATTTTCGGGGCGTCACATGTTACCCTTGATATGGTGTGAATATAGTATGAGTTCTATTTGTAGAGTTGTAATGAGTTTGAATGTGGTTGATTAATGATGCAAAAAATAATATTTTTATGATTTTAGGATGTGAGGAATCCTTGGGATAACTTTGGAGGCTCAAAGAGGGTTGCGAGAAATGTGTTGGTATTAAGGTGAGTACATTCCCTTATTCTAATCACATGTTTCATCATAGTATACAAATATTATTTTGACATCATGAATATGTTGGACGAATGACCTTCCACGATGAATGTATTGAATCAATTATCCTCATGTCCCTTACAAGAGTATGTCCCTTATGTGAAAAATATGTTGATAATGACAAACCACATTATGTTTATAATAATATTGTATACATGGCTTATCTAACCTTACATGAAAGTTTCAAAGAATCAATGATGCATGGTGAACGTATTGTCAAAATCCATCTGAAGACCATGATCACTTGAAGATATATATATAATTGTATGATTAGATAATGTTTAGGTTATAGAATATTTACTATCATATGATTCAGCAATATGAACGCCTACATGATTTAGTCGAGTTGATTTTCGATCATTTACATTGAATTTTCTATATTTGATTTGATACAAAAATATCGAGATTTTAATTGTATTTATCAGATTTTAAATGAAAAATCAAAATTGTTTTTAATACATCTTTCAGGACAGTAATGTCTTAGCAGCGCCCTTTTGGACTTAGTAAGTCAGGACGCTGATAAAGTTCATGGTTGAAATGTACTTATCTATCAGGACACTTACTTTATCAGTAGCGGCCTCATTAAGTCAACCAGTGAACTTGTCAGGACGATGATTTAGAATCATCTCACTAACTGTTTTTCAAGTTTTAAATGTTTTAATCTTTAAGGACACTAATAGTTATAAGTTGAAAAACGTTCAGGACGCTACTTGAACAGGAACGCCCTCACTTAAGAACCAATTTTGCAACTCTCAGGACGCTGATCGTTCTTCAGCATACTCATCACTTTTATAAGTTAAAACATTAGGACACTTACTAGTTAATAGCGCCCTCGTGACTTTAAATATTTTAAAACAAGGCAAGACACTAATTGTGGATTAGCGCCCTCATGAAGTTTAGTCATTTAAATCGTCAATTAAGTTAAGACGCTTACGAATAAGTAACGCCCTCACTTCACAATTAAGCAGGACGCTTATGGTCCATGAGCGCCCTCAAAGAAACAAAACGACATAGTTGATATTATGCATCAAGACGCTGATTAACCAATCAAGACACTAATTCAACATTGTCACGGTTCTGACAGTTACAGTTTTTCAAAGCTGTGCAAAACTTTTCAGAACTTTTTGAATCTTTTAAAAACATTATAATACTTTATCAGAACATTCCTTTTTCATGAAAGATCAGAAGATTCAGGTGTCGTCACCGTAATTGCACAGAACTGAATCGATCTGTTTCGGGAAAGAATGTGTTCGTTGTTTTTGAAATAACTTTGTGCGCCAAAATTACAAAGTTTATTGCGTCACTGCAATGTCTATATATATATGCTGCCTTAAAGCAGATAAAACATTGACCTATGAAACACGAAAATTGTAAAACCATTCAAAACGTTTTTAACAATTTTCACTTGTGCAAAAACTTTGGAAGTTAGTCTTCCACTCACTGGTTTAAACTTTGGAAGTTAGTCTTCCACTCACTGCTTTAAACTCACGATCTTTTGAAATACATTAGGTCTTTTGGATTAGTTGATCTTCATCTATATCTTTTCAAGGATCCATTGAAGAAGCGAAAGCTTTTTGAACCAATTTTCAGCTGAACTTCAACATACATATTTTGCTGAATCTATGGTAACAAAAGGTTCAATAAAAAACTTTGTAAGTATCACTTTGATTCTACGTAAAGGGAATCACATTTCATTTTGTATTTTGATATTAGTGATTGGTTTGTCACTGGGTTAAAACAAGTGTTGCTCAAAGTTGTAACGGTTATTCTCACACCCGAAAGTTGAAAAAAGGTTCTTCTCACACCCTTAAGTTGAGAAAGTGTACCGATTTAGTCTTCACTCGTAAGAAGATCCTTAGTGGAGTTTGGGCAAATCCTAACTGTGAAGATTAGGTAGTGGATGTAGGCGATGCCAAACCACTATAAATCCTATTTGTACTGTCTCTTTTACTGTTATTGTGTTTATATGCTATACTCTATTTAATTTACTTTCAATATTTCATACATTTAGAAGAAAGGTTAAAATCTGCTAAGTGTCCAATTCACCCCCCTCTCGAACACATCTGGGCCAACATAATGTTTTGATGATTACAAACATCCCTTATGTACTAAATTTTAAAATAAGCATTTCAGCTAGTATATCAAAATCACACTAGGAAGGTTGGATACTCAATCAAGATCAAGCATGAAGTTTCAAGTTTTTGTATTTTGCAACTTGCTTAAATCTTATCTTGATTGTAGAATTTCCTCTTGCATTCTCGGCAAATTGCATTAGCAAGCCCTACTTAGATTGAACAAAAATGCGCTAGCTTTCTTTCTCTATTGGTCCATGATGCGTACTCGGATGTCTAGAATGATTCTCAATTGCAGATATGAGGCTTGCTAATGACCATTCTTCAATGGTTTCATTGGATAATCAAAACTTTGAAACTAATACAAAACAAAATTTCTTCGAATATAATATAATGTAATGGCGCTAATACCAATTGAAGAATCGAACATGATATCCTAGGACCTTTCATGTGCAACAAACAAACTTTGATCAGAGTTAAGTGCACTACCTTTCAACCAATCCTTTAAGATGAATTTCCATAGAGTAAAACATTTTCAACATGCTAAGATAAAGTAATTTTCTTCTATTTTGGATTTCACATGAATTCGGTGTTCATAAAGGACGCAAAACACCTCTATATAGGGGTGTACATGGGTTGGGTAGGGTCAGTTTGGGGCCCAACCCAAACCAAATAGTTCGAATTGATAAATTTGAAATTCAACCCAACCCAATCTGTCCCCTAACCCAACCCAAACAGTTCGAGTTCGATTTGGGTTGGGTTGGGTTGGTAGATCAGGTTAGACTTGAGCCTAATTTTGGTAACTTTGAACAATAATTCACCAAATAATTTGTGAATTTGAAAGGACAAAAGCTCTTTTGTTTTTTTTTTTTGAAAGGACTAAAGCTCTAAATCATGAATATGTAACTGTAAAATTTGTGAATTTGAGACTAATACTAGGGTTTTGACTAAAGTCGGTTCTGGTTGGGTTACTCAGGTTCTCATGGGTTGAATTCGTGACCCAACCCAAATCGATCGGGTAGGGTATTTTAAAACCCAACCCAACTCAATCGGGTTGGATATTTTAAAACCCAACCTAATCCAAACAACCCATCTAAACCCAACCCAAAAGGTTCGGTTCAGTCAAGTTGATGAACACCCCTACCTCTATATAAAGCTAGTGTGGGAGAAGTTTAAGTTCAACTTAAACTCTTACACCAATTGAAAGAGAGAAACAAAGGTTGATGTACAAGAAAGAGCTCTCTATCTCTCTTCCCTATGCTTAGCCAACAATATCTTATGTATAGACTCCAATGTACTTGACCTTTTCTGATCTTTTTTTTTTTTTTCCTTTTTTTTTTGGAGTCAATAATATAAATTCTTGAAGATTCAAATTATCAGATATATAATTACCTCTAAGATTTGCTTCTCGCTTTTCTTTGTTCATCTAGATAAGACGCAGCAGGGCTTGCATTTTCATAGTCTGGGAATGTATTTACCTTCATTGCATCTATGGCATCAAAGCTTGGAACAGTTCCACAAACCAAAATTGAACCAGTAGTACTCAATAAAGCAAAATCATTTTCCAGTCATACATATAAGTGTTAAAGCTAAGCTTATCACTAGACCCCTTTATACAGTATTAATTACAAGAAATTTCAGTAAATTAAACAGTTAATTTGCAGAGTACATATAATGGGACAGAAGCTACTTAACGTGCGTCATAAAAAGGTTACTAATTCACATATATTATGCTCTCAGACCAAGACAGACGACACGACAGATTATATATAAAACTTTAATTCTTTGAAGACATCATACAAACAAAACATTTCTCATAAATTCTATATATATATATATATATATATATATATATGTTATGCAAGGAAACCAAGCCTTTCTCCGTTCTTCTTAGCCAATCGAATCAGCCCTTGCCTCTGTTTAGCGTCTGCTCCAATCGATTTACAGAATTCAGTAATTACCTGAACGATTAATTATCATAAACATTAATCGTTTTCTGTTTATTGTTCAACCCTGTAATCAATTACTACCATTAAATCAACTTAATTAATTTGTGTAAACATAATAAAGGTATAGGTACCTGGGAGTGTAAGGCAATGGCCTTTCCTCTTATTTGATTGAACCGCTTTTTGCCAATGATGTTGCGAGTGAGAACGACGATAGGAGCAAATAAACCCTTCCCTTCGTTTATATTCTTCATTGTTGGGTTCGACCGCACTGCTTTCCCTACTCGAATATTACTTGTCATTGAAACTGATTTACTCAGAACTGCATGATCTTCACCTAATAACGAAGTTCCCCAACTTCCACAGAAGGAAGATGAGCAAATACCATTTTTGAATCCACCTAATGTAATCGAAGTAGCCATTGAAGATTAACACACAAATCTTACAAGATCTGAAGAAGCTGATGAAGTACTAATTAAGTGATCTCGGTTTTTTCTTCAATTTTTTTCTTCTTTTGGAGCTGTTTTTTTCCTGCTACTGAACAAGTAATAAGACTTGTGTTATGAAGATGATATGTTTTGTTGTGATTTCCAGAGCCTTTGGTTTTTGGTTGAAAGGTAGCTTATGTGTATGAATTGAAAACCACACGTTTATAGGCTCGGATTCAGGTTTGGGTTTCGTTTTGTTCTGCTAGAAATGAATGGATGGTGAGCTTTCAAGCGTTCTCTCCCTCTCATCAGATACGTGATCACGTGGAATGATCTCTATGGTCCACGTGTAACTGAGATCACAACTACTATTGAGGACCAGCCATTTGTCACAGCATGTGAGGCTGTAGAACCAGCGACGACTCGTGCACCCATTGAGTGGGAATGCGGCTCTTATCAGTAGCAAACCCGAACGTTTAGCACTGTAGAACCGTTATAATTAAATCATTGATTTTGAAATGATTTTTGTGCCGTTACCTTAACAATAATTCATAAGTTATATGTCTTTTTTTTTTTTTTGTTAGTTATGTATCAATGTGTATGCTATATGTAACGAAAATACTTTGATTTTCTTATGGTGAAACTATGTTGTTAAAGTTTCAATTTTTTTTTCCAAAAGTACATTTTATTTTTATTTAAAGTTTTATTTTAATGTTAAAATGAGTATAATAGTAATGTTGTTTTTTATTAATTAGAAAAATAATGACGAGATTATATGATGCTAAAACTTTTTAGCAACTAAAAGCAATTTGTTGCTAACTTCTTACTAATATTTAATAGTTATTGACTCCTAGCAACAAACATCTAATTCGTTGCTAAAAAAATATTTTGAGGGACAAATTATTTTGCTACACATCAAATAAAAGAAAAAAAATATCTTTTGTGATAATTTATTTTGTCGTTGAATATATTCAAAAGAGGCAATTTATTTTGTCATTGAACCTCGTGCTAAACACATTAATTTCAGGTTTTAGCGACAAAAGCTTAAGTTTTAGTAACAAATTTGTTTTCTGCTAATTATGTCTTTGACAACAATAATTATTGTTGATAATTATCTTTAGCAGCATATTTTTTCTTTTTTTTTTTGGTTTTGCCGTTGACCGTCAGCAGCACCCAAATAGCGCTCTCCTCTGTTTTATGACGAGACTAATCTATTTAGATTTAATTCGAGTTGAATTACAAAGGTGCAAAGATCCCTTAAGAAATGATTGCTCTATACACGAGAGAGATTTTAAACTCACGATCTCGTTTAAGGAAAACGAATGCCAAGCCATCCGAACAAACTAAATGTTGGTTAGCAGCACATTTTTTTATTATTTACTTGCTTTCATTAAATTTTTTTTCGCTAATGGTATGCTACAGTGAAGATTTTTCATCCTGAAGTTGAATTTTTCCCACTAAAATGATTTTGTTAAAATGATTAGCTAAAATGATTTTGTTAAATTATATATATATACACTACTAATAAGGGCTTTTGACTTGATTTCCATAAAAAATTAAAAAATTTCACAAATGCCATTAAAATAGAAATAATGCTATTTGTCATAAGTTGACTAATCAATGCCCAATCAATAGATAATGTGGCCGTCACACCCCGCGCCATTGACCCAGCGCGAAGTGCAACAGTTAGAGCGTCGAGTGCTCACTCTACTTGATCATAGTCGCACATACAAAAATATAGTGACCTACATCATGAATAATACAATACAAACTATTAAGGGAAATATTGTTATATTGCATATATAAAGTTTGTTAATTATTACATATTATATAGCAAAAAGACAACAAAAAGGTAACAAGGGCGAAACCCCTATAAAAGTACCAAAATAACAAAAAAGGAGTAGTCAAAGAGAGGCGTCTAGAAGCGTGGAACTATCGCCACCATAGTTTAGACCAATGTGATAGGACCTGGGGATAGTACGTATACAAAAGTCCCAACATAGATCGGGTTTGGCCATAACCCTTGAAATAAATTCATTCTAACCCATCTTAATTCCCTTGAAAGATTAGCAATGGGGTGAGCTCAACAACTAAGTGCGATCAAGCAGAGTAAACAAGTCTTACATGCATAATAATAAATGCAGAACAACAGTCATCAAACAGTTATGCCACAACAATACAATCAAACAATGATATGAATGAAACCTGGTCACACGACATCACATGCCAGGTACCATTCACTAGCAATCTGTGATCTGATGCACCAATAATAACTAGCAATTGAGAGGTCTCACGAGTTCTAGTGCTAACCAATGTAACGGCATGGCACCCAATAATATATCATAATGATGATTCCCGTGGTCCAACGTAACGACATAACACCCATGGTTATGAATTTAACATTTTAATAGATAGCCTCATGCATGAAGTAAAACACGGTAACAAATATGATGCATGATGCTATGTAATTCATTATTAAACAAGTAAGAAATGCAAACCTAGCCTTCATTCCCCACCTTAACACACTTTCCGTGGCGCAACGCTTTCTTCTAACTTCTTGAAGTGTGCAGGGACGTAGGATAATGCAAAAAGGTCAAACAAGAGTGAGGAGGTCGACAAGGGAGAACTAAGGGGGGCCACCTAATGTGATCTTTTGAATAGATAAATAAAAACAATACTTACAAACGTACAAGATAAGTAGTAGCATTAGACAAGGTCGATCCACAAGGATTGAACAAGTCACTTTAAGTTTTTTAGAAAATAAATTAAATATTATATACTAAATAAGTCAAAGAAAAATCATGGTTGTTTCTAATATCCTAAGACTTTGAATGCAATAAATAAAAAGAATTTAAAACAAAATTTAAATAAACTTCAAATGAAAATAAAGCAATTAAATGAATACAAATAATGCAATAAATAACAAGAAGTAAATGAAAGAAAGACATAAAAAAAATAGAAATTACTAAAAACAAAACTTCATTAATGTAAAATAAAAGAAAAGAAAAAGAAAACTTACAGAACTCTAAATCCTTGGGCAATGTCACCTTACCCCGGACTTGAATGAACAACTAAAAGTAAATCTAACCTAAAAAAATAAAAATAAAATTCCAAAAATAAAAATACATTCACCATCTACTATTCTCTAAAAAAATATCCTCTAAAAATGGTCATTTTCTAAATTACATAAAGATTTTTTTTCAATCAAGAAAATAAGAAGAAGATTGTGCCCATATTTGGAGAAAATTCATTTTTCTTCTTTTTGACATGTGTGACATTTTTTTCTTCCATAAATTGGTTGATATGAGCTCAATTAGATCTCCATCAAAGATTGCAACCATGTGGGCCCCTTATTTCAAAATCTTTAAGTTGATTAGAATCCAATCAAACGGACTCGGATTGATCATTTAAGCCGTGTTGGATCTAACGCCTCTACTTCTCTACATCTGGTTCATGTAAATATGTGGTGTGGATCTTCCTGAAATATGCAATCTCATCCTTTGATCCTGAAAATATCTGAAAAATACTTGAAGACCAAGTGAGACACCAACATACCCAAAAATAAATAAAAGCTCAATAACCTTATTAAAAGAAAATTAAAATAATAAAAAATAAAAAATACATTATTAAAGTAGCCTAAAAATCTAAAATGTGATGTAAAGACATTTTTATTATTTTTTTCTATTTTTTTCTTTTATTTTATTTTCTAGCCTAAAAGCACTAAAAATAGGGATAAAAATATACAAAATTGTGACTTCATCACCACCCCTATTTATAGGGTGGCTGCTTGGGGGTGGCCCCCTATGGGGACAGTCCTTTCCTTAGGACCAACCCACTATGGGGGTCTATATTTTTTCTTTGAGGGGGGCTTTTACCACTTATTGAAATTACACGTGGAGGGTTTTTAAGTGGTTGAATTAGTTTTTACAGTAAAAAAAAAGTGGAGGGTGTTACAACCTATCCTCCTTAAAAGAATTTCGTCCTTGAAATTGAAATAAAGTAGGTAGGATGTTTTTGGAAAAAAATTGGCATGTAAGTAAAATACGTACTATTCATCATCTGAAATGTCAATGATCTCAATGTCCGTATTATTGTTCGCTCAGCTTGGAGACCTTGTATCGTGTTGACCGCGCGAGTTGTTGTGCCTGCGTATTGCACTTTGAGCAGTAGAATCTCCAGCATGAGCCGGGATAGGAGAATGGACTGAATTAGACTCCATTCTTTCTTGATCTGATAACTCAGGAAGAGAAGGTGGCGTTGGTATGCGTCGTGGAAGAAAACCCGATCGTTGAGAGCGTGACCTAACACGCTTGCCTGACTGAGCTAGTGATTGCCGAGTTTGCCAATTAGATGGTCCAGCTTCATCAGGTGCTGGAACTTCCGGAAGCCTGAGAAAAATTGGGACCGGATTCCACGTTGGCATAGTATGGGGGTTCTGAAAAGAGGGCAATGGTTGTCGTATTGATTTTCGTGGAGTTTGGCGGACAAGTAGACTCGCTTGACGCATACCTGTAATGCTTTCATCTTCTGGGTCAGATATCCCAAGACATGATGGATAATGAATGTTGGGTTGTGTATTGGGGTCTGGACTCGTGGCATATCAGTAGACCGTGATCTCGTAAGGGATGTAGACTGAGAGTAATAGTCAGTGGAAGGACTCTAGTATGAAGGGATTGAGCTCATGTCATCATCTTCTTCAATAGCCATATCTGTATCCTGATTTCAATTATTGCTATGTTCAGACGAATCAGAACTGTAACTCGTTGAATCGTCAGACATCTGTGTCAAAGACAAAACAAGAAACCCAAGAACATAGAATAAGAATAAAAAATATTTTATTATTATGTAAACATGCAGGTGCTATACAAACAAGTGAGGGTATTTTTGCCTGATCTCTTGTTCTAATTCCCATGTTGCTTCTTCTATTTCGTGATGGTTCCAGAGGATTTTTACTAACAGAATGCTCTTGTTTCTCAAGTCTTGTGTCTTTCTGTCCAAAATTTGCATAGGATATTCTTTATACTTATTTCCTTCCTTGATTTCAACTTCACAGGATGGTGTGATGTGTGAAGGATCGTGAAGATATTTCTTGAGCATGGATACATGAAAAACGTTGCGTACCTTGGACATAGATTGTGGTAAAGACAGATGGTACGCAGATTTGCTGACTCGATCAATAATTGGATATGGTCCAATAAACCTTGAAAACAATTTTCCTTTGACTCCAAATCTTTTCACACTTTTAAATGGTTGGACCTTTAAAAGAACTGAGTTACCAACTTGAAATTGAAGAGGTTTTCTTCGCTTGTCTGCGTAACTTTTGGTCTGCTTTGGGCGGTACGAAGTCGTTCTTTAACGAGCTTTATTTTTTCAGTGGTTTCTCGTATGAGATCCGGACCAAGCTGTAGTTGATCAGACATATCTACCCAACACAAAGGTGACCTACATGGTCGTCCGTATAGTGCTTCATACAGAGCCATCTTAATGCTTGCCTGATAACTATTATTATATGCGAACTCTGCTAAATGCAGGTACTTTGTCCACCCGTCGTTAAAATCTAGGGCATAACAACGTATCATGTCTTCTAGAATCTGTATAAGCCGCTCAGATTATCCATCCATCTGGGGATGAAAGGTGTTGGTACACCCAAGAGGGGGGGTGAATTGGGTGTGATGGTCAACTTAAAACTTTTTCAATGACTTAGTGATATACATTGGTACATTGGAACTAAATGCACATACTAATCGTAAAGTAAAATGCATAACTTAAAATACACTAGAATTTATAGTGGTTCGGCCAAGCCTACGCCCACTACCTAATCTCCCGATTAGGATTTTCTCAATCCACTAACTGATTTTCTTACAGGTGTGAACCAAACCGTTATACATGCCCTTTTACAGGTTCAAGGTAAACTTATCCTTTTGCGGGCTAAGGATGAACTGCATTTCCTTTTTTCGGGATGATGAAAAACCCATGTTCCTATACGGGATAAGGAAGAACCGTTTTCTTTTAACAGGATGAGGAAGAACCGTTTCTCTTTTATAGGTTCAGAGATAACCTATCCTTTTACAGGCTAAGGACGAACCTATTCTTTTGCGTGATGAGGATGAACTGGTTTTCCTACTTACAGGTGAGGATGGACCTTAACATGATTTCACCCTGAAATCTTCAAGTGAACTACATTCACTTGTCCTGGTTGTTTCAATCCAGAAACACACCAACATTACAACACAAAATAATGTTGGTTCTAACTGAGTAGAACACTTTATAATTAAGCTCATATACAAAGCATTAGAAAAATGTATAAGTTTGAATACGTAATGCTAAGAGACATATACTTACGGTCCTTTACCTTTCCACGCTTGGTATTGCTCCAGTGCAATTTTGAAAAACGTGAATGAAAGGCAAATCAATTAAGTGCTTCTTCAAAAACATTATGATACCATTGAAACATTGAAGTTGAAAATCACAGGACCAGTGTAAATAATAGACACAAACAGTTTTCAAAATAGATTTAGTATATAAGCATGAAAACTTCTGGTTCTGTATCAGTAGTTAACACAACTACTGATATAGTTTAATACAATACTTAAGATATGAAATTAAGTACAACTGTATCTGTAATACCTTAGGTTTGCACAAAAAAAAAAAATTGTCTCAGGTACCTGCCCGAACGTTCAGGCGCAATTTTTCCTATTTAAGGAACCCCTCCCCTTCCTCATTTCTCACACCAAAATCACTCCTCCTTGTGATTTTTCTTCTCTCTTTCACTCATTTTGAGTTTTTGTCTTCTCTTTTGAGACTCTCTTTCCCCAACTCTTTGTGCGGTGCAACGCGGTTTTCCCCTGGGGAAGACACCAGTTTTCAAAGGAGTTTTTATCTGAAGATGGGGAACGAAATATAGGTTTGCGTACTTTTATTAAAGTTTACATTCATTTATCATTATGTCTACTATTCATTTACACTGCATTATTGCGTATAATGTTTATACTTGTCATACTTATGCCTGTATATTTGGAGTTCATGTATTACACTGTTGTTATGCCGGATTAGTGGTCAATCTGGCTCAACCAGACTCAGTCTTGTCCTCAGTAACTTTAAATAATGAACGGGAGGCAGCGTGCTGCTCTAGACGATTGATATTTAAGTAGACCTCGTGTCTCACCTCTCAACTGGAGACTGATCTGGTTGGTCTTATTTGAAAGCTATCAGGTTATACAAGTAATACTGAATGTCCTAACCATGCATGTCGTGATACCGACCCTGATAAGGATTACCAGACGTTGCCAAATCCTGTCTAAATGTTAAGTAAAGACCGGACCAGTTTATGCATTGTCATCATACATAGCACCACCTAGGGACGTATGTGGTTTATGATTCATAGAATAGTTAGAAGCAATGCTCGCTATTCATTATATTTCTCTGGAGAGGGACGTAGAATGAGAACTTGGCTACTCCTGGGGAGCGACATCTGTACGTGAATCCAGAGCGTCATTCCTGAGGAGGGACGACAATGAGAACCTGACTACTCCTGGGGAAGGACATCTGTACGTGAACTCAGGCAATGTACAATCATCAAACCAATATGAGACGGTGTCATGCATACATACATGTTGGATTGATTATGATGCTTTGATGTGTATTTAAGATATTTGATTATGAAGTTTGCTTTATTAATTGTTATATTCACGAACTATTTTACCCACTGAGCGTGTAGCTCACCCCGTTGTTATCCAATTTTTCACAGGATAGTAGGGTGGACTGGGTGCAGGTTTTTGGGCCTACATTTTGTACCATTTGTATTATTCATTGGGGATTTTGAGAGAATGTTCCCTTAACTATTTCATGTGCAACTATATTATGAAATTAATGGAATCAGACTTGTACTTAACCGTGTTTCAGCGTACTCTGCTATTGTTGTGATATCAATTCACGCCCCGTCCGTGAGTGTCCCGCCGGTTTAGGCGCATCCAGACGGGGTGTGACATTTAATGGTATCAGAGCGTAAGGTCCACTGGCCGCCCAAGTCCACCAAATTAGGGGAAGAAATTATTTATTAGAAGTATATATCTCTAGAACTATATATATATATGAATTATATATAGTTGAGATTTATATTAAATATATATCTAGAAAACTATATATATAGTTCACAATTAAATATATGTATATATATATATATATCATATTGCTAATGGAGAATGTGGATTAAATGATAGCATAAACATCAAGAGAAAAATAGAAAATATTGTCCAACAGACAAAGCATAAATCTTAAAAATTTTAGGAATATATTTTGTGTCTTTCACAAGTTTATTTTTCTTTCAGCAAAATAATGCCTCTAGTGAAGGAACGACTTTCGGTAGTAGGGAATCAATTCCCACCAGACTCAAGGAATTGTTCAAAAGGGAGGTTATGATTATGAGGAGTATCGACAATAGAGATCTCCGCCTCCGTTCGATCCTTCATGAAATACTCGCAACACTAGGGTTAAACATAACAAAAGTTGAGGGTCATGTCTCTTACAACTTGATGAAACCCTTCTACGAAGCCATGTATTGCGTAGGACTTCAAGAAGATGGGATCAACCCTGTTTTGGAGACAACGGTCAGGGGAACAAAGATTTCTATCAAAGTCAAAATTAGTGCGCGACTTATGGAGATTCCGATTGAAGATAGAATCATTGATCCACACGAACCCCAGACAGTTGTAGAGATCGCGAAGTCCAAAGAACAGTTGTTCAATTTCCTCGCCAAAATGCAGTACACCCCATCGACGTACGCCCACCTCCCAAAAAATCTCCTTAAACCACCTCTTGCCGGCCTTGGAAAGATCGTATTCGACAACATCTTGCCGAAAAAGGTGACTAGAGGTGCTATGTTAAGGGCTCAACTTCTTGTTATACTGCATAGAGAAGAAAATTATGGTCTGCTTACCTCACATCATCATCCAACAAATGTTACGGGTGATTCAAAACCCTTTAATAAAGAAACTCCTCGGCTACGGAGTCTTGATCATGAGGATGCTATACGAGGCAAACGTCAACATTTTTGATGAGTCTTCGAAGCAGATCACTGAGGTGGTTACAACATCCTCTATCTTCAAGATATTTGTCACAAGTGGAGGGGTAACTAGCGAGGAAGTATTCGACGCGACTTTAGGAGGAAATGGAAAAAGAGAGTCTCAAAAGAGAAGACAAAAACTCAAAATGAGTTAAAGACTGAAGAAAAATCACAAGGAGGAGTGATTTTGGTGTGAGAAATAAGGAGGGGGAGGGGTTCCTTAAATAGGAAAAATTGCGCCTGAATGTTCGGGCATGCAAATGACCTTCCTGGTCTACCTCCGATTAGGGAATTCGATTTTGAAATCAATCTCATACCTTGGACCGGGCCTATCTCAATTCGACCATTCAAAATGTCAAATGTCGAGCTGGTCGAATTGGACAAACAACTGAAGGAATTAGAGAGTAATGGCTTCATCAGAAAAAGTTCATCACCTTGGGGCGCTCCAGCTCTTTTTGTTCACAAAAAGGATGGTTCGTTACGACTTTGCATCAACTATCGCAAGCTGAATAACGTCACCATTAAGAACAGATACCCGTTGCCCAGGATCGATGACTTGTTCGACCAACTTCGAGATGCCAAATACTTCTCTAAGATTGATATACGATTCGGTTATCACCAACTCCGGATCCTAGAGTCGGACATTTCCAAGATGGCATTCAGAACTCGGTACGGTCACTACGAGTTCTTGGTCATGCCGTTCGGTCTAACAAATGCACCTGCTGCATTCATGGATTTGATGAACCGCATCTTTAGGTTATACTTAGACCGATTTGTCGTGGTTTTTGTGGATGATATCTTGATATATTCCTCAACCGAAGAAGAACATAAGATACATTTGAAGATAGTCCTCCAGACCTTGAGAAGCCACCAATTGTATGCAAAGTTGAGTAAGTGCGAATTTTGGGCGAAGCGAGTTCAATTCCTAGGCCATGTGGTTTCAGGCAATGGCATTGAGGTGAATCCTTCTAAGGTTGAAGCGGTTTTAAAATGGAAGCAGCTTACCACCGTTACTCAAATTAGGAGTTTTCTTGGTTTGGCTGGCTATTAAAGTTGCTTCATCAAGGACTTCTCAAAGATTGCTGAACCTATGACAAAGCTCACTCGGAAAGACGTGTGATTCATCTGGAATCTCGCCTATGAAACACCATTTCAGGAATTGAAGAAGCGCCTCACGACGGCACCAATACTAATCCCTCCAAGAAATGCACTTGGATTTTTGCTTTACACCTACGCCTCTCTCCAAGGCTTAGGTGTCATACTAATGCAAGAAGGCCAAGTTGTCGCATATGCCTCGAGGCAACTGAAGATTCATGACGGTAATTATTTAACACATGACTTGGAACTTGCAGCTGTCGTATTTGCATTGAAGTTATGGCGTCATTACCTATACGGTGAACGGTTTGAGGTGTAACACCCCGTACTTTTAATTATACACCTACGTTGAGGAATACGTAGACGTACGCGTATACGAACGTAGGAGTTAAACGTATATGTGTAACATACCTAAATTAAGTAGATTTGCATTCTTAAATGTCATCTTATCATTAGATTATAAGATGATTATAAGATGATATATATATTAGTATAATATGATATACATTAGTATTATAATATCTCATTTTTTTTCTCATTCTCTCACCTTTCTCTCTCACACGTTAAACAAAAAAAACAAAGAAACAAAAAGAAAAAGAAGAAGAACCAGAGAGCGAGAGAACGGAGAGAAGAAGAAAAAAAAGGGGAACGCGAGATTTTCGCCGAATCGAGACCCACAGTAACTATTTTTCACTCTATTTCTTCGTGAAATTGATATCTAAGATAGATGTAACATTTCTTTCGGAGTAATTTTTGTTGTGGGAGCCGTTTTACGGCGTTTCCAAAAAAATGGGGTTTTGACCCAACGTGAATGAAAATCCACTAGGAAGGTTGGAAAACGCTTCCTAGGCTGTAGGAACCTTAAATATATGGTTTGATTGAATTTATTTGTTCGTTTGTAGTTTTTATAGCTATTAGAAGTTAGATTTGAGCTTGGATTCCTTTGGAACCCTTAGCTTTGATCTTTGAAACCTTTTGAATCATATTAAAACCCGATGAAACTTCAGTTTAAGGCTATAGAATGGTAGAATGCACTGTTGCGAGTCCATCGATGCTAATTTCATGATTTTTGGAGACCGTTTGACAATTTTAGTAAAAAGTCACATGTTTCTAATGAATAGTGAATAGCGTGAATAGTATTGTAATCATATCCAGTGCATAAAATGGAATTAGAATCCAATGAAACTCTGGTTTGAGAACATAGAATCGTAGAGAACTGAATTCCGGACGTTTCGATGTTAAGAACATGATTTTTGGATACGCTTTGATATTTTTAGTAGCTAAAGATATGATTTTTGTGAGTAAAAATTGACTGTGGATGCCTCGCGAACGTGTCAAACCTTAATGAAATACCTGTTAAAGGTAGTAGAATGATAGAATGATTGATTTGACATGTGTCGATGTGAACAAAATAATATTAGGAATGTCCTAGATTTTTAATAAAATTGACATATGTTTTCATATGCTTATATGAGTACGTTGGTGTTGAAATCTAGTGTAAATGTGGCATTTTCACGGTGAAATAACTCCATCTTAGCTGCTGAACTAGTTAGGAAATTTGAGTGTTAGTAATGGTGTTTTGGTGAGTTTAAATGGTAATTCTCATGATGATTTATGGTTTGAATTACCAAATTGCAGTGTTTGAATTGAGAGATTAAGTGCATGGATAAATGCTCTTGAGGGTATATTGGCTTAGAAACCTCGTGTAACCACTGTGAGTATAGTTTTCTTGATTTGGTTCTTGTACGACATTGTATACATATAAAATGTTTGATTTTATGCACGTTATATTTATATGTACTGCATTGAGTGTTTATTGATCATGCAAACTGATTTTAGCAATTGGAGCTGATAATAATGCCATTTCGTTAGGAATTAGACCCGGATGAGGTTTTGCGAAACCTCATTGTCAGTAGCCCTGTCCAAACAAGGGTTGCGATCCTTGAAATGACTGTGAATTGGTTAATGAGAGGTTGTGGCTACCTTGTACGGTCATACAAGGGTTAGACCCGCTCTCTTGCCTTGAAGGAGGGAGATGGAAAAGTTTTTATGAATGAGCATAAATTATATATTGTGTGCATGTATAGTATTTTGATGAATGTTGCATATGTGCTTTTGAAATATTTTAATTTAAAGGATTTGATATGTCATGTTTTTTTAAATGCATGCGATTGTCATGTCAAGAACTATATTCACTGAGCTGTTGTTTGCTCACCCCTTTCCCTCACTATTTCAGGTACAAAAGAAAAAGGAAAACGAAAACTTTGAATATCATCAGCACGTGACTAGGACGTAGCCTTGCTGATGTGCGTATGCTTTGGAAGAAGTAGTTACATGTTTTATATATTTTGATATATATATAATTATCACACATCTTATATACGTATTACCATCTAGAGGGGTTAGTTTGGGAAAATGAGATATCAATGGTTATTTTGGATTGTTAAGATATTTGGCGGTGATATATATATATATTTGGATGATGGAATGTTTGATTTATGAATGGCAATGGTTGTCTTTTAGATTATGGTATAGATAGATGGAATGATTATGTATATATATGGAGATGATATGATTTGATAAATGAATGAAATGAGAATGACTAGATGTGTGGAATGAATGGAATGATGATTATCTATATATATCTCTTTGATTTGATTTGTGGTATATTAGAAAAAAAATGTGAAATGTCCATTTTATGGGGAGGTGCTGCCGAAATTTTTGAAAATTTTGAGAAGGATTATGAGACTATTTGAAGGCTGACAGTAAACTATATACTGTATACGGGTACGTACAGTGTATAGTATACTGTTCCGGTCATGACGTCAGCTAGGTCAGGGACGTCGTGACAATATTGGTATTAGAGCCATGTTTAGGATTAAAAGCCTAAAAGATTAAAAGCTTTATTATCTTATGTTTGTCTGACTTATATGCTCCTCTATATCTGTGAATGACAGATTGAAAGGGAAGTATCAGGCAATCATGGACCCACAAGAAGAAAGGTTAAAGAAACTGGAAGAAATGGTTATAGCTCAGCAGAGACAAAATGCTGAGATGATGCGTATGATGACACATCTTCAGGATAGTTTACAGGGGCCTCCAGCACCTGTAGTACCTGAGGTTGGCACTAGTAGTGCGGGTGCGTCTGCAGAGCGACCTGTGCCAGTGCAGGAGACAGTAGAGACTCATGATGATGTAGATGAGACTCGCAGATACGAAGATGTGATGAAAGCATTTAAGAGATGTGAACCGCCTATATTTGATGGCAGTTTTGAGTTAGAGGTTGCTGAGGATTGGCTTCTGCGGATAGAAGCTATAGTTGAGGACATGCATGCACTGGATAGGGACAAGATTAGACTTGCTCGATTTAAATTTTCGAGTAAGGTTGAGAGATGGTGGCAGACAATAGGCCGAGCTCATGGACCCATAGATACCTGGGATAAGTTTAAAGAAGTATTCTACAAGACTTATTATCCCCCGTCTGAGGTTGATAAGAGGCATAAGCAATTTATAGAATTGAAGCAAGGGA
Source organism: Paratinospora sagittata (assembly GCA_035771175.1). Classification (NCBI taxonomy): domain Eukaryota; kingdom Viridiplantae; phylum Streptophyta; class Magnoliopsida; order Ranunculales; family Menispermaceae; genus Paratinospora; species Paratinospora sagittata. The sequence continues at coordinate 26,406,670 of CM069595.1, forward strand.
ACATGTCTGTGAGAGAATATGAATATGAGTTCAATAGGCTAGCCTTGTTTGCCCCTGAGATGGTTCAGATAGATCTGATGCGAATGAAGAGGCTCAGGGAAGGATTTAATGACCCAATCAATATGGGTTTGGCTCTTGCTGGTGTTCAGACCTATGTTCAGGCAGTGCGACAGGCACTGGATTATGAGACAGTTGAGATGGAAGATAGGCCAGTACGGGCAACACCCCCAGCACAGGCAGTTATAGAGCAGCAGGTATCCTATCAGGGTAAGAGAAAGCAGAGATGGGGCAGAAAATGGTGGGGTGAACAGAAAAAAACAAAGATAGCTGAGATTCCTACTATTATGGAAATTCCCGTTACTCCTCCAGTAGCAGCGCCACCACCACCAGCAGGCAGAATATCACAGTCTGCTACGAGGCCACCGACACAGGGATCATCTGTTAGGGCACCGTGGCCGTATAAGGGAGCAGGCAGTCAGAGTGGTTGGTGTCCCATGCCAGGCACTGAGTCGCAGACAGCTTCATCTGCACCTCGCCCTCCTATCACATGTTTTCGATGTGGGAACAAGGGACATAAAATGTACCAGTGTCCTTTTCAGCCAGCTCCACGGACTCCAACAAATCCATCTGCTACTATTACTATTCCCACACCTGTCAGAGAGCAAGCCAGGGCTGTTACAGAGCCAGATCCAGAGGCGAACAAGAACTTGGTGGAAGGTATGATTTCTATTTGCAACACTATGATGTATGTGTTAATCGATGCTGGATCCACCTTGTCATTTATTGCTGGCCATATGGTAGATAGGTTGCATTTAACTCCTGTTAGGATTAGTACACCGTTGGTTCTGAGTACTGCAGCAGGAGACCGAATCTACCCGAATATGTTGTGTGAAAAATGTGTGGTGAGATATGCAGATCATGAAATGATTGTGAATCTTAGGGTTTTAGAATTCCTGGAATTTGATGCTATACTGGGTATGGATTGGTTGGCTGCCTATCATGCCCATGTGGACTGCTTTGGTAAGAAAGTAGTCTTTCAAATACCAGGACAACCCGCATTTATTTATAGTGGTAAGACATCTTCAAACCCTCCCACTCGAGGCAGGATGGCCACTAATGAAGAGATAGGGATGTTGGCTAGTATAAAGCCAGTAAATGAAAAGGACTTAGGCGTTCAGATATTAGATATTCCTGTAGTATGTGAGTACCCAGATGTTTTTCCAGATGATTTACCAGGATTACCACCAGTACGGGAAATTGATTTTATCATTGAATTGATACCTGGTACAAAGTCTATTTCAATTCCACCCTATCGAATGACGCCAAAGGAGTTACAGGAACTCAAGGTGCAATTAGAGGAGTTGATGGAGAAAGGGTTTATTACCCCGAGTATGTCACCCTGGGGTGCACCTGTACTGTTTGTGAAGAAGAAGGATGGTAGCTTGAGGTTATGCATTGATTATAGATAGCTGAACAGGGCGACAGTGAAAAATAAGTATCCTTTACCCCGTATTGATGATTTATTCGATCAGTTGAATGGTGCTAAAATTTTCTCTAAGATTGATTTAAGATCTGGATACCATATGCTAAGAATACGGGAAGAGGATGTACCAAAGACTGCGTTTAGAACACGGTATGGTCAGTATGAGTTTCTTGTTATGCCCTTTGGACTGACCAACGCCCTAGCCATGTTTATGGATTTGATGCAAAGGGTATTCAGACCATATCTGGATCAGTTCATTATTGTGTTTATTGATGATATACTCATTTATTCCAAGACTCATGAGGATCATGAGCAGCACCTCCGCATCACTTTGCAAACACTGAGAGAGCATCGGTTGTATGCTAAATTCAGTAGATGTGAGTTTTGGATACATGAGGTGAGATTTCTAGGTCATGTGGTTAGTGCAGAAGGTATTTATGTTGATTCTGCTAAGGTTGAGGCAATCATAAATTGGCCAAGACCAACCACAGTGACTGAAATCCGTAGTTTTCTAGGTCTCGCTGGTTATTACCGAAGATTTGCTTCCCGATTAGCTTCTCCACTCACAAGGTTGACTCAGAAAAATGTGCCATTTGTGTGGACTTCTGCATGTGAGGATGCTTTCACTGAGTTGAAGAAGAAACTAACTATTACTCCAGTTTTAGTACTCCCAGAACCTGGAAAGGAGTTGGTGATTTACACAGATGGATCACATTTAGGTTTGGGATGTGTATTGATGCAAGAGGGTAGAGTGATTGCTTATGCATCCAGACAGCTGAAGATACATGAGAAGAACTACCCTGTGCATGATTTAGAACTAGCAGCTGTGGTATTTGCAGTGAAATTGTGGAGACATTACCTCTATGGGGAAAAGTTCACACTGTACTCAGACCATAAAAGTCTGAAATATCTCTGGATTTTATATTTGTAAAAATTTGGAGAAGTAATATTTTATTTCATTATGATCATGTTAGTTGGTTGTTAAGGATGTACTTTTATTTATTTTTGGGGATTCGTATATGTATTCGAGAGCTGACGGGACATCGGGTGTACCGACGAAGGGTATACTCGAAGGTTCCCGTGCCAGTCATGACGTCACGTAAAGTGGGTCGTGACAGTTTTGATTATAGTAGGGCTTCTTCTTGTTGCCCTGATGCGAGCCCTATTGGGAAAACGTTGTAGGCCATTCTCCCCTATTTAGTCTCTGCTCCTGCACAATCTTTTCCTGTTCAAAGCTCATGGCCTTGTCAATAACCTCCCTGTAAATCTTGAGATCTAGGATCGACAAGGCTTGTCGAATGTTAGGACGAAAGCCATTGTAGAATTTCTCAGTCTTATCTTGCTCCGTTGAGATGGTGGAGAGAGAGTAAATTGATAATTCTTTAAACTTGACAGCACAGTCCCTAACTGTCATGCCACCTTGGTGTAGCTTGGCGAACTCCTGGCGCTTCTGCCTCTTCACTGCGCCGGGGAAGTACCCATCAATAAACAATGACTCGAACTGTTGCCAAGTCATGTCCATGGTGTTGACCCTTGTGTCCTCCTTCACTGTTATCCACCATGTATTTGCTACACCAATAAGTTGGTAAGACGCAAGTGAAATCTTTTGAGCCTCATCGACTCCCATTGCATCGAGAGCCTTCTTCGACTCATCCAGCAATTTCTACGCCTCATTCGCATCAATGGTGCCAGCAAAAGTAAGAGGTTGTAGCCTTTTGTACTTCGTAATCTGGTCGGTTCGAGTCACCGACCCAGATCTAATAGGTGCCTAAATAGTGACAACCTGATTGGCCGCGGTCTCATGAACTGTCGTCTGAGCAGTTACTTTCATCGCCTCTATAAATCGAATGAAAAAGACCTCCATACTCGAAGGCATGGCAAAAGATGTGGGCTGGGGTGGCACTGCCTGCCCAGACGTAGTGGCAGTGCTGGGTGTGGCCTGCGCTGTCGTCGGAGGCGGTGGTTCCTGGTCCTCAATCTCAGGAGGTGCCTCTTCTGCTGGACGGACAGTACGTGGCCTTCCTCTCTTCCTGGTTTGCATTTTCTCACTGGCAAGGAGAAAATAAAACAATGATTTAGGAACTGTAGCCAAGTATAATGTTGCGATATTCTCAACAACAAGTTCGAGAGTACTGCAATATAAAAACCACCTATCTTCCTAAGTATAATATAAGGTTTTTGTTGAGGAATCAAAGAATCTTATGTGCCTCGTATGTTTGGCCGTGGTGCAAAACAAGGTTAGAATGTTTATATAATAAGTATAAAACTTTGCAAGTATTTTATATGTTTTGGTTCTGGTTTTTGTAAACATACATACATATATTTCATTGAAAATCCATACAAGTCATAAAAATTCTAAGATATTCCTCGGTAAATATCCTGATCTAACGTTCTATCGCAATCTTATGTATTCAAACTCTTTCGCTTAGTCTTTTTGACTATTATCCAAATTCGTGTGTCCCATACCACATGAATTTGGTAATAAGGGTGTCAACCAAGTTAAGTTGTACGATTACGGTCTCTATAAAACATCTGCTGAAGAGGAGTTCACTAATAGTATCGTCCAAGTTTACTCGTCCCATACCGTGTAAACTTAGTGATAATGTTAGTAATACAACTTTCCTTAAATGTTTCTTTTCACACAAGGTCATGGGTTTTCTTACTTCCACTTTTTATTTAGTATCTTCCAATTTTGTTGTGTCCCATACCACTCCAAAGTTAGTGATACAAAAGAAAGAATGGTTGTAAGTCGGCCCACCAAAGATAGTCTTAAACAAAACATTTTCATTCATATATAAAATAAATTTTACAATGCCAGTAATCATTCCTGATTTTCCTGCCTACTACCGCTCCTCTTAGACATCCTGCTAGGTACAGAAAGACTGCTAGAAGAAAGTTGAGAAGTTGCTTGTAGTTCTTCGATGTTTTGCATACGTGTTAACAAAGCATTTTGAGTCTCCTCCATCCGAGCAATATTAGATACAATCACATTTAACAGCTCAAATGGGTTAGTCGATTGCCCCATCGATGGTTGATAGGTCGAAAGTCCCATAGGTGGAGGGTAGGCCGTCGGTATTGGTGGAAAGTATTGGCCGTATGGTTGACTCATAGGTGAAGGGTAGTTGTTTTGATTGTACGGGGATTCCCTAGCTGGAACCTTGCGCCGACTTTTTCTTTGGTAACGTCCATTTTTGTCTCTAATTCCTTCGCCATTTCCTCCTAAAGTCGTGCTGAATACTTCATCATCAGTCACCCCTTCACTTGTGACAAACGTCTTGAAGATAGAGGATGTTGTAACCACCTCAGTGATCTACTTCGAGGACTCATCAAAAGTGTTGACGTTTGCCTCGTATAGCATCCTCATGATCAAGAGTTCGTAGCCGAGGAGTTCCTTTCTTGAAGGGTTTTGACTCACCCGCAACATTTGCTAGATAATGATGTGAGGTAGGGAGACCTTAATTTTCTTCTCTATGCAGTATAACACAAGAAGTTGAGCCCTTGACATAACACCTCTAGTCATCTTTTCCGGCAAGATTTTGCCGAATACAATTTTTCCAAGACCGGCAAGAGGTGCTTTTAGGAGATGGTTTGGGAGGTAAGCGTATGTCAATTGGGTGTATGTCTTTTTTGCGAGGAAATTGAATAACTGTTCTTTGGACTCCACAATTTCTGCAACTGTCTGGGGTTCGTGTGGATCAATGATTCTATCTCCAATCAGGATCTCCATAAGTTGAGAAATAATTTCGACGTTGATAGAAATCTTTGTTCCCCTGACCGTCGTCTCCAAGACAGGGCTGATCCTATCTTCTTGAAGTCCCACGCAATTCATGGCTTCGTAGAAGGACTTCACCAAGTTGAAAGAGACGTAACCCTCAACTTTTGTTATGTTCAACCACCCCAGTGTTGCGAGTTTTTCGTGAAGGATCGAACGGAGGCGGAGATCTCTATTGTCTATACTCCTCATAGTCATAACCTCCCTTTCGAATAGTTCCATGAGTCTGGTGGGAATTGGTTCCCGACTACTGGAAGTCGTTCCTTCACTTAAGGCCATTATCTTACTGAAAAGAAGAAAAACATGTAAAATACACAAAATATATTTCTAACATTTTTAAGATTTATGCCTTGTCCGTTGAACAATATTTTCTATTTTTCTCTTGATGTTTATGCCATCATTTAATCCAAATTTTCCGTTAGCAATATGATATATATATATATATCTCATATATACATAGATATATATATATATATATATATATATATATATATATATATATAATAAAAATTTTCTTCCCCTAATTTAGTGGACTTGGGCTGGCCGTGGACCTTACGCTCTGATACCATTAACTGTCACACCCCGCCCAGACGCACCTAAATTGCTGAGACACTCACGAACGAAGCGCATTTGCATTATAATAATAACCGAGTGCGCGGAAACACGATTAAGTACAAGTATGATTTCATTAGTTTCAGAATATATTTGTACATGAAATAGTTAAGGGAACATCCTCCCAAAATTCTCAATGAATAATACAAAGGGAACAAAAATGTGGGCCCAAAAACTTACACCCAGTCCACCCTAATTCCCTGTGAAAAATTGGATAACAACGGGGTGAGCTAAACGCTCAGTGGGTAAAATAGTTCGTGAATATAATAATTAATAAAGAAAACTTCATAATCAAATATCATAAATACACATCAGAGAATCGTAATCAATCTAACGTGTATGTATGCATGACACCGTCTCTATTGGTTTCATGATCCCTCGCCAAGAGTAGCCGGGTTCTCATTGTACGTCCCTCCTCAGGAACGACGCTCTGGATTCACGTACAGATGTCCCTCTCCAGGAGTAGCCAGGTTCTTATTGTACGTCCATTTCTGGAGAAATATAATAAATAGTGAGCATTTCTTCTAACTATTCTATGAATCATAAACAACATACGTCCCTAGGTGGTGCTTATGTATGATGCCAATGCATGAACTGGTTCGGTCTTTACTTAACATTAGACAAGATTTGGCAACGTCTGGTGATCCTTATCAGGGTCGGTGTCACCACGTGCATGGTTAGGACATTCAGTATTACTTGTATAAGCTGATAGCTTTCAAATAAGACCAACCAGATCAGTCTCCAGTTGAGAGGTGAGACACGAGGTCTACTTAAATACCAATCGTCTAAAGCAGCACGCTGCCTCCCGTTCACTATTTAAAGTTATTAAGGACAATACTGAGTCTGGTTGAGCCAGATTGACCACTAATCCGGCATAGCAATAGTGTAATACATGAACTCCAAATATATAGGCATAAGTATGACAAATATAAACATTATACACAATAATGCAGTGTAGAGGAATAGTAGACATAATGATAAATGAATGTAAACTTTAATAAAAGTTATAAGACACGCAGACCTATATTTCGTTCCCCACCTACAGATAAAAACTCCTTTGAGAACTGGCACCTTCCCCTGAGTAGAACCGCGTTGCACCGCGAAGAGAGTCTCGAAAAGAGAGTCACAAAAGGGAAGACAAAACTCAAAATGTGTAAGAGAGAGTGAAGAAAAATCACAAGGAGAAGTGATTTTGGTGTGAGAAATGAGGAGGGGGGTTCCTTAAATAGGAGAAAAAGGGTGCCTGATAGTTCGGGCACCTTGCCCGAAGTTCAAATTTTTTTTTTGAGCAAACCTAGGGTATCACATGTATCTTATGGTCTTCCTCAGTTGAAGAATATATCAAGATATCATCCACAAAGACCATCACGAATCAGTCTAAATATGGTCTAAAGTTACGGTTCATCAAATCCATGAATGTTGTAGGTGCATTTGTTAGACCGAACGACATGACTAAGAACTCGTAACGACCGTACCGAGTTCTGAAAGTCATTTTATTTATGTCCGATTCTCTGATCCAGAGTTGATTACAGTCGGATCATAAATCAATCTTAGAGAAGTATTTGACATCTCTAAGTTGGTCGAACAAGTTATCGATCCTGGGTAATGGGTATTTGTTCTTGATGGTGACGTTATTCAACTTGTGATAGTCGATGCAAAGTCATAACGAGCCATCTTTTTTTCGAACAATCAGAACTGGAGTGCCCCAGGGTGATGAACTTTTTCAGATGAAGCCAGAACTATCCAATTCCTTCAGTTATTTGTCCAGCTCAACATTGAACAATCTGTATGGCGGAATTGAGAAGGGTCCAGTCCCTGGTATGAGTTTGATCTCAAAATCAAATTCTCAAACTGGAGGTAGACCAAGAAGGTCATTTAGAAAAATCCTTGGGAATTCAGATATAACTGGGATATCATGTACTTCGAGAGGGTACAGTGATGATGGTTCATTATCATCACCAAGGGATAGGGCTCGGAGCTGTGCCTTGAGGAGTGCGGCAGTCGAGTTGTGTATACATTTTCGCATTCCCTAAATTTTGACAAACTCCCCAGTAGGCAAGGTTAACTGAACTTGCTTATTCAAACAATCGATATTTGCATTCAGTAGTGCGAGCTAGTCCATGTCGAGGATGATGTCGAAGTCTTCAATGTCCATCACTAGGAGATCTACATAAATTATTTGTTCTGACATTCGAAGTTCACATCTAAAACACTTCAATTTTACGTCAGTACCAGATCCCAATGGTGTTGAGACATAGATTGTGATGTCTTACCAATACAGAAGATATAAAGGAGTGTGTAGCACCCGAATCGAATAAGACATGCACCATTGTATTGAACAAGGGAAATGTACCTTCGACTACATTTTTGTCTGGAAGGGGTGTTGAGTGATGGCAAACGCTTGACCTTGTTGCATTTGCCCCTAGTCTGCAGGTTTTGCCTGGGTTGGGCTTTAGCAATAGGTGGGGCTTGTTGGACTGGGACTGCGGGAATTAGCTGCCGCGGTTGTAGAGGGTGGGGACAAAGACTTTTTACATGGCCCTGCTAGCCGCAGTTGAAACAAGTCAGCCTCTGATGATGCGACACTTGTTGTTGCTTTTGTTAGTCGTGCTAATTGCGGTGTTGCTGGCCACCACCTCTGCCCCTGCCATTTCTGCAGCCACCCCTGCCATTGGGGCCTCCTTTGTTATGATTATGAAAACCCTGATTGCCAGGGTTAGAAGTTTTAGCAGTAGATGTCGTGGCCTCATGTTTTTGCACAGGGGTTGGGACGGATGGGTTTTTATTAAAATAGGGCTTCTTCTTATTGCCCTGTTATGAAAATGTTGCAGGCCGTTTTTTCCTATTCTTTCTCTGTTCTTGCTCAGTTTTCTCCTGCTTAAAGTTCATGGCCATATTAACAAGCTCCCTATAATTCTTGAGAACCAAGATTGACAGGGCTTGTCGGATGTCTGGACATAGGCCATTATAGAATTTCTAGACCTTATCTCGCTCCATTGAGATGGTGGAGAGAGAGAATACCAACAATTCTTTGAACCTGACAGCATACACTCAGACTATCATGCTGCCTTGGTAAAGCCTGGCAAACTCCTGCCGCTTTTGCCTATTCACTGGGCCAGGGAAGTACTCATCAATGAACAGTGACTCAAACTTTTGCCAAGTCATGTATGTTACATTGACCCTTGGGTCTTCCTTCACTGTTATCCACCAAGTGTTAGCTCTACCAACAAGTTGGTAAGAAGCTAATGGAATTTTTTGACCCTCGTCGACTCCCATAGCCTCGAGAGCCTTCTTCGACTCATCAAGCCATTTTTGCGCTTCATCCGCATCAATGGTGCCAGCAAAGGTAAGGGGCTGTAACCTCTTATACTTCGTGATTTGGTCAGTTTGACTCTCCGACCCAGATCATACAGGTGCATATATGGTGACCACCTGGTTGGCCGCAGTCTCACAGACGGCCGTATGTACTGTCACTTTCATCGCCTCAATGAATTCAGCAAAAAAGTGTTCCAAGCCCAGAGGCATGACAAAGGGTGTGGGCTGTGGTGACACTGCCTGCCTAGAAGTAATGGTAGTGTTGTGTGTGGCTTGCTCTGTCCTCGGAGGCGGTAGTTCTTGATTTTGTGTCTCAGGAGGTGCCTCTTCTGTTGGACGGACTGTGCGTGGCCTTCCTCTCTTTCTGGTTTGCATTTTTTCACTGGGAAGGAGAAAAATAAAACTCTGCATTAGGAACCGTAACCAAGTATAGTAATATGATATTCTCAGAAATAAGTTTGAGAGTTCTGCAATATAAAACCATCTATTTTTCTAGGTATGGTGTAAGGTTTTGGTGAGGAGTCAAAGAATCTTATGTGCCTCGTATGTTTGGCCATGGTATAAAGCAAGGTTGGAGTATTTATATAATCAGTAAAATTTTGAAAGTATTTCAAATGTTTTGGTTGTGGTTTTGTGAACATACATATGTTTTTGAAAACCCATACAAGTCATAGAGATTCTAAGATTAGCCTCGGTAAATATCCTGGTCTAACGTTCTATCGCATTCTTATGTGTTCAAACTCTTTCCCTTAGTCTTTTCTACTATTATCCAAATTCGTGTGTCCCATACCACAAGAATTTGGTAATAAGGGGTTCAACCAAGTTAAGTTGTATGAACACGGTATCTACAAAACATCGGTTGGAGAGGAGTTTACTAACAGTATCGTCCAAGTTTACTCGTCCCATACCATGTAAACTTAGTGATAATGTTAGTAATTCAACTTTCCCTATATGTTTTTCCACACAAGGTTGTGGGTTTTCTTACTTCCACGTTTTATTTAGTATCTTCCAATTTTGTTGTGTCCCATACCACTCCAAAGTTAGTGATACAAAAGAAAAAAATGGTTGTAAGTTGGCTCACCAAACATAGTCTAAAACAAACATTTCATTCATAAAAAGAAAATATTTACAATGTCAGTAGTTTTCCTAATTTTCTTGCCTACTACTCCGGTAGATCTCCTGCTAGTTGTGGAACGACTACTAGAAGAATGTTAAGTGGCGTTTTACCGTTCTTCTATGTTTTGCGCACTATTTATCAAAGCTCTCTGGTCCTCAGGCATTTCAACAAAACCAGCCACTAAAAATTGTAACTGGTCAAATGGATTAGTTGGTTGCCCCATCGACAAACGGTAGGGTGTCTGTCCCATAGGTGGAGGGTAGGTTGTAGGCATTGGTAAAAAATGTTGGCCAAATGGTTGACCCATAGGTGGAGGGTAGTTGGTTTCATTATATAAGGATTCCTTAACTGGGACTTCTCGGAATGTCGAATTTGATTGAGTCGGAAAGTCTTGAAAAAGTGGACTCATCGGGATATCCTGTCTTTTGAAGTTTGGTGCCGCCCAATTTTGTTGTGGTTGGTTCACAGGGGATTGTGGAATCGGCTGGTAAGGTACCTCAGGAGTTGGAAACCTTTGAGATGTCGTATTTCCTTGGGTCGGGAAGTTACAGGATAGTGGATTTACCGGAACACCTTGACCATCTTGATTTGGTTGGGGTTGATCAAAGTTCCCTTCGGGTTCCCAAAGAGTTCTTCCTCCATGACATAATGCCGATTGGGTTGTTCATTATTTGGGGCTGGGTTCGTTTCAGTGTTTTGACTTAGTTCATTATTTGGCGTTTCCCTCATAGGAATCTTGTGCCGACTTTTTCGTCGATAACATTCAGTGTTATCACTAGCCCTTCCGTTATTTTCCTCTGAAGTAGCACCAATTAATTCCTTATCCGTCACCCCTTTTTGTGTTGAAAGTTTTGGAATAGGAGGATAGTGCAACAACTTTAGTAATTTGTGTTGAAGATTCATCAAAGGTATTGTATTGTCATGATTAAGGCTCCATAGCCTAGGTATTCCTTTTTTATAGGGTCTTGGATTACCCTTGACATTTGTTGGACGATGATGTGAAATTTCCTTTTCTAAGCAGTGTGGGACAAGTAGTTGAGCTCTTGACATAGAACCTCTAGTAACCACCTTTGACAAGATGTTATCGACTACAACCTTCCCAAGGCATGCAAGGATTAGTTTTAAGATATTATTCGGGAGGTGGGCGCCGTCTTGTTGGTGTATGGATCATGGGTGGGGGAATTGAATAGCTTTTCCCTTGATTCAACATTTTCTGCCACAGTCTAGGATTCATGTGGATCAATGATCTTGTCTCCAATAGGGATTTCCATTAGTCGCAAGATAGTTTTGACGCTGATAGAAATTTATACTCCCCTGATCAATGTCTCCAAGACAAGGTTGATTCCCTCCGCATGGAGTCCCACAATATTCATGTTTTCTTAGAATAACTTTACCAAGTTGAAGGAGACAAAACCCTCAACATTTGTGATATTCAGCCACCCCAGCGTTGCGAGTTTTTCGTGAAGATTAGGACGGAGACGAGGATTCTTCTTGTCGATACTCCTGATTAATCCAACCCTCTGTTTGTTAGTCTTGTGGGAACTTGTTCCCGACTACTGGAAGTCGTTCCTTCACTAGAGGCCATTATCTTGCTGAAAGGAAGATAAAACTTGTGAAGTACACAAAATATATTCTTAACATTTTTAAGATTTATGCCTTGTCTATTGGACAATATTTTCTATTTTTCCTTTTGATGTTTATGCCATCATTGAATCCAAATTTTTCATTAGCAACAGGCTATATATATAAATCTTAACTATATAAAACTATATAGTTATATAGATATATATATATATATATCTAATATATATTAACTATATACATATAGTTGTAATTTTTTTTTTCCTAAGTGGTGGATTTGGGCAAGCCGTGAACCTTTCTCTCTGATATTAAGATGCACCCACATGCGCCTAAACCGGCGGAACACTCACAGGCGGGGCGCGAATGCATTATAACAGTTACCGAGTGCTTAGGTACGAAATTGAGTACAAATATGATTTCATTAATTTCAGAATGTATTTTTGTACAAAAATTCTTCTTGAAGATCTCATAATGAAGAGTTGGATTTAACGATTATGAGAAATGAGAAATACACAAAGTATTTAAGGTATATCTTTCTCTAATCGACATTGCTCAAACGTTTCCCAAAACCATGCACAAATCACTTGCATATTTGCATGTTTTGATCATATGTTTTACGACATTTCAAATGATTTAATTTGAAATTTACCGAGTTTTTATTCGCATCTATCATAAATTTAATTGCGAGTCAAAACTATTTTTAAAGAGTCTTTTAGGACGCTAATGATTTAGTAGTGCTCTCCTGAACTTGTTAAGTCATTAGAACGCTGATGACTCATTAGAACACTGATAACATTCAAGGTTGAATTGAGCTGATTAATTAGGACACTCACTTGTATAGTAGCGGCCTCCCTTTTAGTCAACCTCTAAAGTTGTCAGGACGTTGATTCAGTATCAGCTTACTGAAAGATTTCTTAAGTTCTTCAAAGAATGTATCTTTGAGGATGCTAATAGTTATAAGTTGAATAATCTATGAGGATGCTACCTAGATAGGAGCGCCCTCACTTTTGGGAAGCAACTTAGTAACTTTCAGGACGCTATTCAGTGTGCTTGTGTTTGGTTTCAAAGGTTTTAAATATGTGTTAGGACACTTATAGAGTTGTAGCTCCCTCATGTTTTGTTTTATGTTTTAAAAGGTATGACGCTTACTATAATACCCTTGGTTTGCACAAAAAAAAAATAAAAATGAACTTCAGACACTTTTTTCCTCTAAAAGGGTGGCTCCCCCACCCTCATTTTCACACTAAATCACTTACTTTTTGTGATTTCTCTCTCTCTCTCTCTCTCACACACACACACACACACACACTCTCCTTGAGTTTTCTCTTCTCTCTTTTGAGACTCTCTTCGCGGTACAACGCGATTCTACTCGAGGGACGGCGCCAGTTCTTGAGGGATATAATCTGAAGGTGGGGAATGAAACATAGGTTTGCATGTCGTATAACTTTTAATAAAGCTTACATTCATTTATCATTACGTTTACTATTCATTTACACTGCATTATTGTGTATAATGTTCATACTTGTCATACTTATGCCTGTATATTTGGAATTCATGTATTACACTGTTGTGATGTCGGATTAGTGGCCAATCTGGCTCAACCAGACCCAGTCTTGTCCTCAATAACTTTAAATAGTAAACGGAAGGCAGCATGCTGCTCTAGACGATTGATATTTAAGTAGACCTTGTGTCTCACCTCTCAAGCTAGAAACTGATCTGGTTGGTCTTATTTGAAAGCTATCAGCGTGTACAAGAAATACTGAATGTCCTAACCTTGCACGTGGTGATACCGACCCTAATAAGGATCACCAGATGTTGCCAAATCCTGTCGAATGTTAGTAAAGACCGGACCCGTTCATGCATTGACATCATACATAAGAACCACCAGGGACGTATGCGGTTTATGATACACAAAATAGTTAAAAGCAATGCTCACTATTATTGGTATTTCCCTGGAGAGGGACGTACAATAAGAACTCGGGATTTCCTGGGGATGGACATCTGTACAGGAATCCAGGGCATTGTTCCTGAGAAGGAACGTACAATGAGAACCCGGGTTTACCTGGGGATGGACATCTGTACGTGAACTCAAGCGACGTACAATCACAGAACTAATACGAGATGGTCTCATGCATACATACATGTTATATTGATTTCGATGCTCTGATGTGTATTTATGATATTTGATTATGAAGTTTGCTTTATTAATTGTTATATTCATGAACTATTTTACCCACTGAGCGTGTAGCTCACCCCGCTATTATCCAATTTTTCACAGGAGATTAGGGTGGACTGCGTGCAAGTTTTTGGGCTCACATTTTGTACCCTTTGTTTATTCATTAGGGATTTTGGAAGGATGTTCCCTTTACTATTTCATGTACAAATATATTCTGAAATTAATGAAATCAGACTTGTACTAAATTGTGTTCTTGCACACTCGGTTATTGTGAAAATGCATTCGTGCCTTGTCCGTGAGTGTTTTGCCGGTTTAGGCGCGTCCAAACGGGGTGTGACACTTACTCAAAAAGTAGCACCCTCATGCACTTAACTGTTTTAAAACATAGCAGGACGCTAGTTGTGCTTTAGCGCCCTCAGGGTTAAGTGGTTTAAAGTGTCAAAGTAAGTCACGACACTTACGAGTTAGTAGCGCCCTTACTTAAGTGTTCTGCATGACGCTTATACGTAATGAGCGCCCACAAGGAATAAAATGACAAAGTTGATATTGTGCGTCAAGACACTGATTACAGAATTGGGATGCTAATTCAACAAATGTCACTGTTCTAATACGTCGACTGCATCAATCTACTTTTCAGAACAAATTTTTGCACAGAGTCCTTTTCAGACTTATCAGAGATCTTCTCTGATACATGAATTAAGTTTTTCTAAAGCTTTCATTTTTCATGAAATCTGAAAAGAACCAGAATGTTAGTGAAAATTGTTGTTGTCATTTTCATATAACCTTCTAGCCGTTGTATGTAAACCGTTCATATTATTTCAATTTCAAATGTGTAACGACTATGTCCTACTAAGTCTACAAATACCAGTACTTAGGACCAAACAACTCGCCAATCAGTTTGTATTATGCTAATACTTTTTGAAAGTTAGTCTGTGTCAAAATAATTTTCATTATCTAAACTTTCAAAGTATTTTTCACTGATACCTTACGTATTCAAATTGTCACACCCCACCGGGATGCGCCAAAATCGACGGTACACTCACGGACGGGGCGCACATTTGGAATTATGACAATGGCAGAGTACGCAGCGGAAACACAATAAAGTACAAGTCTGATTTCATTAATTTCAGAATATATTTGTACATGAAATAGTTAAGGGAACATTCTCCCTAACATCCCCAATGAATAATACAAAGTGTACAAAATGTGGGCCCAAAAACCTGCACCCAGTCCCTAATCTCCTGTGAAAAATTGGATAACAACGGGGTGAGCTACATGCTCAGTGGGTAAAATAGTTCGTGAATATAACAATTAATAAAACCAATCTCTCGCTCCTCCTCATGACACTGAGAAGTAGAAATATGAGCAACCATCACACATTAAAGAATTTAAAACATTAACAAAGCCTCATAACTACCCATATCATATAATACACACAGAAAATATGATAGTAAGGCTTTTTAATTAGTTCCTTTAAGCTTTTTAATCACCTAAATCTCTCACCCAATTCCTAGGTCAAAGTCATCTAAGTCCAATACATAGACCAAACTGAGTAAAATCAGGCTCTGATACCAACAGTGGCGACCCCGCACCCCGGACCACCCTCGCAGGGAATGGCGTGCAGTGGTTGAGACCCTACGAGCCTTATCTCAAACAACGACATAATATCAAAAGGTACTAAACAAAACTACCAACCGTATTAATCATCGAAGACAAGAGATAATCCATAAAAATGAACCATAAATAAAATCATAATCCCTACAGTCCATTAAAATTGACATACACATAAAGTCCAAAATTGTGGGTACAAATAAAAATCGTCATATGCCCACATGGTCTATCTAACAAGTCCCAACTCACCCATACTACAATGTGGTAAGTGTTATAATTACATAATCCAAAATATAATACTTCATAATTTAAAACACAGTTCAATCAAAATGCCTCTCAACTCACATCGAGGCCTTGGATTCTCTCGCAGGCAAGGCCCTCAAGATATGACTACTCATTTGCCCTTATTCAGGACAGAAGGACCTGAAAGAGGAAAATGAGGGTGAGCCAACGGTGCCCAGTGAATAAAATTCAAATATGCTATCAATACTCATCAATAAACATCATGTATGCATGTCAATGTGTAGCATGATTAAAAGCTCATAACATATAGATATCAAGCATTTATAATAAGTTCGATGCAAGTAAAAGCTTATCAATTTGGATCCACATTCCACATGCATTGGGGTTACTAGTGCACGTCCATTTCACCGTACCGTTGACCCCAATCATGTTTATTTGGGGTTACTAGTGCACGTCTATTTCACCGTACCGTTGACCCCAATCATTTTCTTTTTTAAAATGCTCCTATGACTAGGTTAAGTCCCCCTATTAACCGGATAGATGGGCCCAACCAAAGTCATAAGGTTTTCTCAAATCAATGCATCATTCAAAACATTAGAACACATTCATGCTTTCAACATACAATATATATAAGTGATATGATGACATAAAAGATATAATCATAAATGAAGTCTACTCACAACCAAGCCTCGCGAGAGTATTTAACCACACACGACCACCAAACCGAATCAACCCAATCAAGATCCAGAAACATACATCAATATCCTACCATACATCAATTTCTATGCTCAATCACATAGACATTACACATCAACCCTAAATCAGCCACATATAGACAATAGGCCTAAATCCCATCTAATCCCATCATTCAACTAAAATCACATGACTTAGGCCTCTAATGCATAGTTCTCATTCATAAAACCATTCTATTAATCAAAAATACTGATTTTCAATTCCTTAGGCATAAACATGCCCAAATTGGGTCACTTGATCACAAGTAGGCCTAACCCATGATATGGTCACAACCACCAAATCAGTAGCATAATCAACTCTAATCATGCTTAATTAAACATAAGTTGCATCAATTCAATGATTCTAGGCCAAAAGCATCAAAAGCCCTAAAATATGAAATTTTCCATACTTAGGCCATATTGTCGATTTACACTAGGTCACCATGTTCAGCCATGTATATCACTGATTTTGCATCATGGGTTCATCAACAATGACAACTAGGTCAACATAGTTGATATGCAAGCTATTTGGAAAGGTCTAAGTTCATATTCTAAATTTAGGTCTAATACAAGCAACCCTACCAATTCTTCATTTAATATTATGTTCAGATGTATCAATCTACCAACAAAAATATGTAATCACAAAATCAACCGTACAGATATAAGTATGTGAAGAAACAAACCTTCTGTCCAAATATCAGCCCAATCCAACGGTGGACCGAAAAGATAAGTATCTTTGATGAACAAGTCTCTAATCAGACAATTTCTCCTTTCCTGCTGCAAATACTCGAACTCAGATGAATATATCACACCACATACTTAACCCATAAACATCTCCACCGTTCAGAATGCATACATATCACTTGTAAACTACATATCCAAATTTTATATCCATCCACCGGTAGATTAAGGAGATCAATAATTTTGAGCGAAACGGCGCGAGAAATCCAGACTTTCCAACCAGCTTTGTTTGAGAGGTTAGATCTCTTAGACGAAACCTCTAATCAAGATCTTCACCGTTCTGAATGTGGATCCATAAGCTACGAACTTGCTGACAAAATATGAGCTCAATCTGACCTTATATCACGAAGATCCATACCTTTGATGAAAACGTTGCAGAGATTTTTCTCAAGCAACTCCTTCTTTCTTTCTCTTCTTCTTTTCTTTCTCTTCTTTTCTTTTATTTTTTTCCTTTCTCTCCACTCACCTCACTTTCTAGCACTTCCTTGATTCCCTCCACTCATTCTAGCACTTCCTTGATTCCCTCCACTCACCTCACTTTCTAGCACTTCCTTGGAGAAGAAAAGTGGGCATGAGACACTTGTCCACTTTCATGCACCAACCTTCACATGTGTTGGTCTCATACTACCCATACCAACCACATGTACTTTAACCAATCTCATGCTTCCATGTATTTTAAATGTCCAATCCATTTAATACACCAAATTTTCATTTTCATTTATCCTTTTATTCAATCAATCCTAACCCATATCAATTCATGGTTTAATGGACCCATGCATAAATAATAACATATGCATTATACTTTAATTTAACATGACCCATATACAATTTATAATACACATATTTATATACATTATCAACCATCAACTATACAAACATTAAACAACCATCAAACAAACACCAACCATATCAAGGCAACACATAGAGTTTGGGCAAAGTGCAATTGGGTTATGAGCTAGATGAAATAATTTTCGGGGCGTCACACCACTGGCCACGGTGCTACTCAGGGACCATACAGGCACTACCCTAAACTAGCAAAAGATGACGCCGACAGTGAATCTCAAGCAGATAACCATCATAACTACTTGAATTGAATTCGATGGTGAAATCCCTTTAAGGGGGTAGAGTGTAATACCTTGTATTTCACAAAAAAAAAAAAGAATTCGTTTGGGTTGAAATGTCCGAACGTAAGGGCACCTGCCCGGACGTCCGGGATGATATGCCTGAACGTCCGAGCTCATGCCTGAACGTCCGGGCACCTGCCGGGACGTCCGGGCGTCTTACGCCTGTATATTTGGAGTTCATGTATTACACTGTTATAATGTCATATTTGTGGTCAATCTGGCTCAACTAGACTCGGTTTTGTCCTCAATAACTTTAAATAGTGAACGGGAGGCAGCAGGCTGCTCTAGGCTATTGGTATTTAAGCGAACCTTGTGTGAGAACCTCTCAACTGGGGACTGATCTAGTTGGTCTTACTGAAAGCTATCAGCTTATACAAGGAATATTGAATATCCTAACCTTGCACGTCGTGATACCAACCCTGATAAGGATCACCAGATGTTGCCAAAGCCAGTCTAAATGTCAAGAAAAGATCACACCAGTAGACTAGACCAGTTCATGCATTGGCATCATACATATCACCGCCTAGGGACGTATGTGGTTTATGATTCATAGAATAGTTAGGACCATTGCTCGCTATTCATTTTATTTCTCTGGAGAGGGACGTACAATGAGAACCCGACTACCCCTGGGGAGGGACATCTGTACGTGAATCCAAAGCATCGTTCCTCAGGAGGGACGTACAATGAGAACCTGGCTACGCCTGGGGAAGGACATCTGTACATGAACTCAGGCGATATACGTTCATCAAACCATTACGAGACGGTGTCATGCATACATACATATTGATTGATTATGATGCTCTAATGTCTATTTAAGATATTTGATATTGAAGTATGCTTTACTAATTGTTATACTCACGAACTATTTTACCCACTGAGCGCGTTAAGCTCACTTCATTATTATCCAATTTTTCACAGGAAATTAGGGTGGACTGGGTGCAGGTTTATGGGGCCCACATTTTGTACCCTTTGTATTATTCATTGGGGATTTTTGGAGAGTCTGTTCCCTTGACTATGTCATGTACAAATGAATTTTGAATTAAATGAAATCAGACTTGTAATGTTTTATATTTCCGTTGCGTGCTCTGTTATTACCGTTGTGATAATTCAGAATGCGCGCCCCGTCCACGAGTGTACCGCCGATTTAGGCACGTCCGGGAGGGGTGTGACACCAGATTAGTCTTCAGTTGAGAGGTGAGACACGAGGTCTGCTTAAATACCAATCGTCTATAGCAGCACGCTGCCTCCTGTTCACTATTTAAAGTTACTGAGGACAAGACTGAGTCTGGTTGAGCCTGGTTGACCACTAATCCGGCATACCAACAGTGTAATACATGAACTCCAAATATACAGGCATAAGTATGACAGTATAAACATTATACGCAGGAACTTGTGGAACTAGCCGATACGGTACCTCAGGAGTTGGAAACCTTTGGTATGTGGTGTTGCCTTGAGTTGGCATGTTCCGGGTAAGTGAATTTGCTGAAATTATTTGTCTATCCTAATTTGGTTTAGGTTGATTTAGGTTGGCAAATAAATCTTCCTTAGAGAATAGGTGATTGGTTGGATCATTATTCGGGGCTAGGTTTGACGTAGGGTTCTGGTTCGGGTCATCATTTGGTACCTCCCTAATAGGAATCTTGCGCTGACTTTTTGGGTGACAACGTCCATTTTCGTCTCTAATTCTTTCGCCATTTTCTCCAAAAGTTGCGCTGAATACTTCCTCATCAGTTACCCCTCCACTTGTGACAAATGTCTTGAAGATAGAGGATGTTGTAACCGCCTCAGTGACCTGCTTCAAAGACTCATCAAAAGTTTTGACGTTTGCCTCGTATAACATTCTCATCATCAAGACTCCGTAACCAAGGAGTTCCTTTCTCAAAGGGTTTTGAATCACCCTCAACATTTGTTGGATGATGATGTGAGGTAGGAAGACCGTAATTTTCTTCTCTATGCAGTATAACACAAGAAGTTGAGCCCTTGACATAGTGCCTCTAGTCCCCTTTTCTTGCAAGATGTTGCCGAATACAATTTTTCCAAGGCCGGTAAGAGGTGGTTTAATGAGATTGTTTGGGAGGTTGGCGTACGTCGATTGGGTGTACGGCTCTTTGGCGAGGGAATTGAACAACTGTTCATTGGATTTCGCGATCTCTACAACTGCCTGGGACTCATGTGGATCAATGATTTTATCTTCAATCGGGATCTCCATAAGTCGCGCAATAATTTCGAGGTTGATAGAAATCTTTGTTCCCCTGACCGTTGTCTGCAAAACAGGGCTGATCCCATCTTCTTGAAGTCCTACGCAATTTATGACTTCGTAAAAGGATTTCATCAAGTTGTAAGAGACGTGACCCTCAACTTTTGTTATGTTTAACCACCCCAGTGTTGTGAGTTTTTCGTGAAGGATCGGACGGAGGCGGAGATCTCTATTGTCGATACTCCTCATAGTCATAGCCTCTCTTTTGAACAATTCCTCGAGTTTTGTGGGAATTGGTTCCCTACTACCAGAAGTTGTTCCTTCACTTAAGGCCATTATTTTGCTGAAAGGAAAATAAACTTGTGAAAGACACAAAATATATTCCTAACATTTTTAAGATTTATGCTTTTTTCCGTTGGACAATATTTTTTACTTTTTTCTTGATGTTTATGCCATCATTTAATCCAAATTTTTCCATTAGCAATATGGTATATATATATCTCATATATACACAGATATATAGATATAGATATATTTAATCATAACTATATATATAGTTTTCATAAATCATAACTATATATATATAAATCTAAACTATATAAAAAACTATATAGTTTTCTAGATATATATTTAATATAAATCTCAACTATATATAATTCATATATATATATATATAGTTCTAGAGATATATATATTTAATAAATAATTTCTTCCACTAATTTGGTGAACTTGGGCGGGCCCTGGACCTTACGCTCTTATACCATTAAATGTCACACCCCGCCAAGACGCGCCTAAATCGGCGGGACACTCACGGACGGCACACGAATGCATTATAATGATATACAGAGTACGCGGAAGCATGATTAAGTACAAGTCTGATTTTATTAATTTCAGAATATATTTGTACATGAAATAGTTAAGGAAACATTCTCCCAAAATCCCCAATGAATAATACAAAGGATACAAAATGTGGGCCCAAAAACCTACACCCAGTCCACCCTAATCTCCTGTGAAAAATTAATAACAACGGGGTGAGCTACACGCTCAGTGGGTAAAATAGTTCGTGAATATAACAAATAATAAAGCAAACTTCATAATCAGATATCTTAAATATACATCAGAGCATTATAATCAATCTAACATGTATGTATGCATGACACCGTCTCGTGTTGGTTTGATGATTCTACATCGCTTGAGTTCACATACAGATGTCCCTCCCGAGGAGTAGTCGGATTCTCATTGTACGTCCCTCCTCAGGAACAAAGCTCTGGATTCACGTATAGATGTCCCTTCCCAGGAGTAGCCAGGTTCTCATTGTACGTCTATCTCCAGAGAAATATAATGAATAACGAGCATTGCTTCTAACTATTCTATGAATCATAAACCACATACGTCCCTAGGTGGTGCTATGTATGATGTCAATGCATGAACTGGTCCGGTCTATACTTTAACATTTAGACAAGGTTTGGCAACGTCTGGAGATCCTTATCAGGGTCGGTATCACTACGTGCAAGGTTAGGACATTCAGTATTAGTTGTATAAGCTGATAGCTTTCAAATAAGACGGACCAAATCAGTCTCCAATTGAGAGGTGAGACACGAGGTCTGCTTAAATACCAATCGTCTAGAGCAGCACGCTGCCTCTCGTTCACTATTTAAAGTTATTGAGGACAAGACTGAGTCTGGTTGAGCCAGATTGACCACTAATCCGGCATAACAACAGTGTAATACATGAACTCCAAATATACAGGCATAAGTATAACAGTATAAACATTATACGCAATAATGCAGTGTAAATAAATAGTAGACATAATGATAAATGAATATAAACTTTAATAAAAGTTATAAGACACGCAAACCTATGTTTCGTTCCCCACCTTCATATAAAAACTCCTTTGAGAACTGGCGCCTTCCCCCGGACAGAACCGCGCTGCACCTCGTAGAGAGTCTCGAAAGACAAAAACTCAAAATGAGTGAAAAAGATGAGGAAAATCACAAGGAAAAGTGATTTTTGTCTGAGAAATGAGGAAGGGGAGAGTTCTTTATATAGAAAAATTAGCACTTGAACGTTCGGGCATTTCTGCCCAAACGAATTTTTTTCTTTTTTTGTGCAAACCTATGGTATTACAAAAGGAACTCCTCGGCTACGAAGTCTTGATCATGATGATGCCATACGAGGCAAACGTCAACACTTTTGATGAGTCTTCGAAGCAGATCACTGAGGCGGTTAGAACATCCTCTATCTTCAAGACATTTGTAACAAGTGGAAGGGTGACTGACGAGGAAGTATTCGGCGTGACTTTAGGAGGAAATGGTGAATTAGAGACAAAAATGGATGTTGTCATCGAAAAAGTCGACGCAAGATTTTTGTTAGGGAGTCCCCGTATAATCAAAACAACTACCCCACACCTATGAGTCAACCGTACGGCCAATACTTTCCAAAAATGCCTACGGCCTACCCTCCACCTATGGGACAATCAACCCATCAACCATCGATGGGGAAATCGACTAACCCATTCGAGCTAGTATTGCTCGGATGGAAGAAACTCAAAATGCTTTGTTAACACGTATGCAAAACGTCGAAGAACGACGAGCAAATTCTCAACCTTCTTCTAGTAGTCTTTATGTACCTAGCAGAAGGTCTAAAAGGAGCGGTAGTAGGCAGGAAAATCAGGAATGATCACTGGCATTGTAAAATTTATTTTATATATGAATGAAAATGTTTTGTTTAAGACTATCTTTGGTGGGCCGACTTACAACCATTCTTTTTTTTGTATCACTAACCTTGTAGTGGTATGGGACACAATAAAAGTGGAGGATATTAAATAAAATGTGAAAGTAAGAAAACTCACGACCTTGTATGAAAAGAAACATTTGGAAAAAGTAGCATTACTAACATTATCACTAAGTTTACATGGTATGGGACGAGTAAATATGGACGATACTATTAGTGAACTATTATTCAGCCGATGTTTTATAAAGACCGTGTTCATACGACTTAACTTGGTTAACACCCTTATTACCAAATTCGTATGGTATGGGACACACGAATTTGAATAATAGGTGAAACGACTAAGCGAAAAAGTTCGAATACATAAGATTGCAATAGAACGTTAGATCAGGATATTTACCGAGGCAAATCTTAAAATTTTTATGACTCGTATGGATTTTCAATGAAATATATACGTATATATGTTCACAAAAAAAAATCAGAACCAAAATATTTGAAATACTTGCAAAGTTTTATACTTATTATATAAACATTCAAACCTTGTTTTACACCGTGGTCAAAAATACGAGGCACATAACATTCTTTGATTCCTCAACAAAAACCTTACACCAGACTTAGAAAGATAGGTGGTTTTTATATTGCAGTACTCTCGAATTTGTTGCTGAGAATACCATAACATTATACTTGGCTACATTTCCTAAATTATGGTTTTATTTTCTCCTTGCCAGTGAGAAAATGCAAACCAGGAAGAGAAGAAGGCCACGTAATGTCCGTCCAACAGAGGAGGCACTTCCTGAGATTCAGAACCAGGAACCGCCACCTCCGATGATAGCACAGGCCACACCCGACACTGCCACTACGTCTGAGCAATCAGTGCCACCCCAACCCACATCCTTTGCCATGTCTTCAAGTATGGAAGTCTTTTTCGTCGGATTTATCGAGGCGATGAAAGTAATTGTTCAAACAGCTGTTCGTGAGACCGCGGCCAATTAGGTTGTCACTGTTCAGACACCTGTGATATCTGGGTCGGAGACTCAAACCGACCAGATTACGAAGTACTATAGGCTACAACCTCTTACTTTTGCTGGCACCATTGATGCTGAAAAGGTGCAGAAATGGCTGGATGAGTCAAAGAAGGCTCTTGATGCAATGGGATTCGATGAGGCTCGAAAGATTCCACTTGCGTGTTGCCAATTTATTGGTGGAGCAAATACATGGTGGATAACAGTAAAGGAGGACCCAAGGGTCAACACCACGTACATGACTTGGCAAGCTATACCAAGGCGGCATGACAGTCAGAGAGTATGCTGGCAAGTTTAAACAATTATCGGTCTACTCTCTCCCCACCATCTCAACGGAGCAAGATAAGACCGAGAAATTCTACAATGGCCTTCGTCCTGACATTCGATAAGCCTTGTCGATCTTGGATCTCAAGATTTACAGGGAGGTCGTTGACAAGGCCATGAGCTTTAAGGAGAAGAAGATTGTGCAGTAGCAGAGACTAAATAGGGGAAAACGACCTGCCACGTTTTCTCAACAGGGCTCGCAGCAGGGCAACAAGAAGAAGCCCTACTATAATCAAAACCTAGCCCTCCCAGTCCATGTTTAGAAGAATGAGGCCACGACACTTGCGGCTGAACCATCTAACCCTGGCCATCAGAGTTTTTGCAATCATGGCCATGGAGGTCGTAATGGCAGGGGTGGCCGTCGAAACGACAATGGCAGAGGTGGTGGTTAATACCACAATCAGCATGGCCAACAGAACCATCAACAGCAGAGGCTGACATGTTACAACTGCAGCCAGCAGGACCATGTAAGAAATGCTTGTCCGCACCTTCAGCAACCTGTTCCCGTTGTTCCAGTCTAACAAGCACCACCTGTTGCTAATGCCCAACCCAGGCAGAACCAGCAAAACCAGGGGCAACAAAAATAGGGCAGAGCATTAGAGAGTAATGGCCTCATCAGAAAAAGTTCATCACCCTGGGGCGCTCCAGTTCTGTTTGTTCGCAAAAAAGATGGTTCGTTACTACTTTGCATTGACTATTGCAAGCTGAATAACATCACCATTAAGAATAAATACCCGTTGCCCAGGATCGATGACTTGTTTGATCAACTTAGAGATGCCAATACTTCTCTAAGATTGATTTACGATCCAGTTATTACCAACTCCAGATCCGAGAGTCGGACATTACCAAGACGACATTCAGAACTCGGTACGATCACAATGAGTTCTTGGTCATGCCTTTCGGTCTAACAAATGCACCTGCTGCATTCATGGATTTGATGAACGACATCTTTAGGTTATACTTAGACCGATTTGTGGTGGTTTTTGTGGACAATATCTTGACATATTCCTCAACCGAGGAAACCATAAGATACATCTGAAGATAGTCCTCTAAACCTTGAGAAGCCACCAGTTGTATGCAAAGTTGAGTAAGTGCGAATTTTGGGTGAAGCGAGTTCAATTCCTTGGCCATGTGGTTTCAGGTAATGGCATTGAGGTGGATCCTTCTAAGGTTGAAGCGGTTTTAAACTAGAAGCAGCCTACCACTATTACTCAGATTATGAGTTTTCTTGGTTTGGCTGGCTATTACAGATGCTTCATCAAGGACTTCTCAAAGATTGCTGAACCTATGACAAAGCTCACTCTGAAAGACGTGCAATTCATTTGGAATCCCGCCTGTGAAACATCATTTCAGGAATTGAAGAAGCGCCTCACGACGGCACCAGTACTAATCACTCCAAGAAATGCACTTGGATTTTTACTATACACCGACGCCTCTCTCCAAGGCTTAGGTGTCGTACTAATGCAATAAGGCCAAGTTGTTGCATATGCCTCGAGGCAACTGAAGATTCATGAGGGTAATTACCCAACACATTACATGGAACTTGCAGCTGTAGTATTTGCATTGAAGTTATGACATCATTACCTATACGGTGAACAGTATGAGGTCTTCTCGAATCACAAGAGTCTTAAGTACATCTACACCGAGAGAAACCTAAACCTCCGCCAAAGACGATGGTTAGAATTCTTGAAAGATTATGACTTTCAACTCCAGTACCATCCCGGTAAGGCCAATGTTGTGCCTGATGCCCTGAGTAGAAAATCTTATGTTGCTTGCACTCTAAACTTCGAAATGGGGAAGTTGGCTACAGAGATGGAGAATTTTAACCTACAACTAATCGAGGAGGGAGCAAGATCACGACTTTCTCAATTATCAGCCAACTCTGAGCTAGTTCGAAAGATTTCAGCAGCTCAAGCCAATGACCCTATGTTAATGGAGAAACGAGAACTTCTACTCAGCGAACAAGACCTTCCCCACTGGTCGGTCTCTGAAGTCGGGGCCGTTTTCTATAAAACAACGTCTCTGTCTACAGAACAATCTTGAGGTTCGGAAAGAAGTACTCACTGAGATGCACTGTTCGAGGTTTACTATACATCCTAGGGGTGACAAGATGTACAAGGATGTCAAGCGACAATTCTGGTTTTCTGGAATGAAGAAGGCGATTGCACACTTCGTTGCTCGATCTCTCGTTTGTCAGCAAGTTAAGGCAGAACGAAGACTTCCCTCTTGACTTCTCCAGCCGTTACCTATTGGAGAAAGGAAGTGGGAGAACATCACGATGAATTTTGTTATGACCTTGCCTCGAAATAATAAAGGGCAAGATGCTATCTGGGTTATCATTGACAGACTTACAAAGTCTGCATACTTCTTCCCAATAAATTTCACGGATAACCCCGCCAAGCTTGCCGAACTATATGAAAGAGATATCATACGCCTCTATGGCATAACACTCACGATCATCTCTGATCGAGACCTTCGATTCACATCAAAGTTTTTGCAAAGCTTCCAGAGTAGATTGTGCTCCAAGATCACCATGAGCACAACCTTTCACCCTCAGACTGATGGGCAGTCAGAGCGTCTTATCCAAATCTTGGAAGACATGTTACGGTGTTGCATTTTGGACTTTCATAACGGATGGGCAAACTACTTACATTTAGCTGAGTTTTCATACAACAACAGCTACCAAACTAGTATCGGTATGGCACCGTACGAGGCTCTCTATGGTCGCTCTTGCAAATCTCTGGTATGTTGGCTAGATATGGCAGATCGACCGCAGTTGGGCCCTAAACTAGTTCAAGAGACTTCTGAGAATATCAGACTAGTAAAGGAGCGACTTCATGTTGCACAAAGTTGACAGAAGAGCTATGCTGACAAGCGGAGGCAGCTTCTAGAATTTGATAAGGGGGACTTGATTTTTCTAAAAGTTCAGCCCACTAGAGGTGTCAAACGCTTTGGGATCAAAGGAAAGCTCTCCCCACGGTATATCAGTTCATTTCAGATCATTGAACGTATTGGAAAACTTGCTTATCGTCTGTCTCTTCCATTGTCCATGTCTAAGGTTCAAGACATCTTTCACGTATCCATGCTTCGAAAATATAGTCCTGACCCTTCGCATATCATCCCTCTGGTCGAGGTTCGGGTTGATGAAGGAAATAGGTATCAAGACAGAGCGATACAGATTTTGGATAAAAAAACTCAAGAACTAAGGTGACGTAGCATACCACTTGTGAAGGTGCTCTGGGATCACCACGGAGTAGAGGAAGCAACATGGGAACTAGAAGCAACAATTGAACATAAATACCCTGAATTGTTTTCTAGTAATAACTAATGATGTGATACATTGTACTATTTCTGTGACGCCCCGAAAATTATTTCATCTAGCCCATAACCCAATTGCATTTTTGCCCAAACTCTATGTGATGTCTTGATATGTTTGGTGTTTGTTTGATGATTGTTTAATGTTTGTATAGTTGATGCTTGATAATATATATAAATATATGTATCATAAATTGTATATGAGTCATGTTAAATTAAAGTATAATGCATATGTTATGATTTATGCATGGGCTCATTAAACCATGAATTGATATGGGTTAGGAGTGATTGAATAAAAGGATAAATGAAATTGAAAATTTGGTGTATTAAATGGATTGGACATTTAAAATACATGTGGTTGGTGTGGGTAGTATGAGACCAACACATGTGAAGGTTGGTGCATGAAAGTGGACAAGTGTCCAATGCCCACTTCTCTTCTTCAAGGAAGTGCTAGAATGAGTGGAGGGAATCAAGGAGAGAATTAAGGAGAGAATCAAGGAGGGAATCAAGGAAGTGCTAGAAAGAGGTGAGTGGAGAGAAAGAAATGAAGAGAAAGGAAAGAAGAAGAGAAGGAAGGAGAGAGTTGCAGGAGGAAGATCCCTGCGACGTTTCAATCAAAGAGGTGAATCTTTGGAATATACGGTCAGATTAAGCTCAAATTTTATCATCACGTTCGTAGCTTATGGTTCTTCATTCTGGTTGGTGGAGATCTTGATCAGAGGTTTCGTCTAAGAGATCTAACCTCTCAAACAAAGCTGGTCGGAAAGTCTGGATTTCTCGCACCGTTTCGCTCAAACTTATAGATCTCCTAAATCTACCGTTAGATGGTTATCAAATTTGGGTATGTAGTTTAGAACTGATATTTCTACATTATGAACGGTGGAGATCTTCATTAGAGTCTTGTTCTGAGAGATATAACCTCTCAAACGAAGCTGGTCGGAATTTCTGGGTTTCTCGTGCCATTTCGGTCAAACTTACAGATCTCCTCAATCTACCGTTGGATGGATATCCAATTTGGGTATGTCGTTTATAACAGATATTTATGTATTTTGAACGGTGGAGATGTTTATACGTTTAGTATGGTGTGTGATATAGCCATCTGAGCTTGGATATTTGCAGCAGGAAAGGAGAAACTGTCTGATTAGATACTTGTTCATCAAAGATACATATCTTTTCGGTCCACCGTTGGATTGGGCTGATATTTGGACAGAAGGTTTGTTTCTTCACATGCTTCAATATGTACGGTGGATTTTGTGATTACATATTTCTATTGGTAGATTAATATACCTGAACAGAATATTAAATGAAGAATTGGTAAGGTGCTTGTATTAGACCTAAATTTAGAATATGAACCTAGACATTTCCAAATAGCTTGCATGTCAACTATGTTGTCCTAGTTGCCATTGTTGATGAACCTATGATGCAAAATCAGTGATATACATGGCTGAACATGGTGACCTAGTGTAAATCGGCAATATGGCCTAAGTATGAAAATTTTCATATTTTAGGGCTTTTGATGCTTTTGGCCTAGAATCATTGAATTGATGCAACTTATGTTTAATTAAGCATGATTAGGGTTGATTATGCTACTGATTTGGTGGTTGTGACCATATCATGGGTTAGGCCTACTTGTGATCAAGTGACCCAATTTGGGCATGTTTATGCCTAGGGAATTGAAAATCAGTATCTTTTGATTAATAGAATGGTTTATGAATGAGAACTATGCATTAGAGGCCTAAGTCATGTGATTTGAGTTGAATGATGGGATTAGATGAGATTTAGGCCTATTGTCTATATGTGGGATGATTTAGGGTTGATGTGTAATGTCTATGTGATTGAGCATAGAAATTGACGTATAGTAGGACCTTGATGAATGTTTCAGGATCTTGATTGGGTTGATTCGGTTTGGAGGTCGTGTGTGGTTAAATACTCTCGCGAGGCTTGGTTGTGAGTAGACTTCATTTATGATTATATCTTTTATGTCATCATATCACTTATATATATTGTATCTTAAAAGCATGAATGTGTTCTAATGTTTTGAATGATGCATTGATTTGAGAAAATCTTATGACTTTGGTTGGACCCATCTATCTGGCTAATAGGGGGACTTAACCTTGTCATAAGAGGGTTTTAGGAAAGGAAATGATTGGGATCAACGGCACGGTGAAATAGACGTGTACTAGTAACCCAAATAAACATGATTGGGATCAGCGGCACGGTGAAATAGACGTGTACTAGTAACCCAAGGCATGTGGAATGTGGATCCAAATTGATAAACTTTTACTTGCATCGAACTTATTATAAATGCTTGATATCTATATGTTATGAGCTTTTAATCATGCTACACATTGACATGCATACATAGTTTTTATTGATGAGTATTGATAGCATATTTGAATTCTATTCACTGGGCATCGTTGGCTCACCCTCATTTTCCTCTTTCAGGTCCTTCTGTCCCGAATAAGGGCAAATGAGTAGTCATATCTTGAGGGCCTTGCCTGCGAGAGAATCCAAGGCCTCGATGTGAGTTGAGAGGCATTTTGATTGAATTGTGTTTAAATTATGAAGTACTATATTTTGGATTATGTAATTATAACACTTACCACATTGTAGTATAGGTGAGTTGGGACTTGTTAGATAGACTATGTGGGCATATGACGGTTTTATTTGTACCCACAATTTTGGACTTTATGAGTATGTCAATTTTAATGGACTGTAGGGATTATGATTATTATTTATGGTTCATTTTTTTTGGATTATCTCTTGTCTTGGATGATTAATACGGTGGGTAATTTTGTTTAATACCTTTTGATATCATATCGTTGTTTGGGATAAGGCTTGTAGGGTCTCAACCACCTCACGGGAGTTGAGGAGTGGTCGGAGATGCCTACGCCGGGCGTCTCGCCCCGGCATTCCGCACGCCATTCCCTGCGGGGTTGGTGGTCCGGGGCGCGGGGTCGCCACAGTTGGTATCAGAGACTGATTTTACTAGGTTTGGTTTATGTATTGGACTTAGATGACTTTGACCTACGAATTGGGTGAGAGATTTAGGTGATTAAAAAGCTTAAAGGAACTAACTTAAAAGCCTTACTATCATATTTTCTGCGTGTATTATATGATATGGGTAGTTATGAGGCTTTGTTAATGTTTTAAATGTGTGATGGTTGCTCGTATTTCTACTTCTCAGTGTCATGAGGAGGAGCGAGAGATTGGGACAGCCACGCACAGGGCCATCCGATGATGACCGGATAGGGAGGATGGAAGAGATCATTCAGGCACAGACATAAGGCCTTTTTGTCACACCCTGGGTTGCACAGCGTGCCCCCTACCCAGGTGCGGGCGCACCCCCTCGGGGCGAACGCCTAGCCATAGTACCACATAATATTGTCCCATCTCGGCCAGCCACGCCACACAAGGACGCCGGTCACCGAGATCATTTATCCATATTATTCACACTCCCATGAATAATATAGGGCCTCCCCCAAGTTCGAACTCGCAACCTCTTCCTCATAAGGTTAGATTTTGCAACTTGAGTAACCACTGAGCCAATGGTTCAGTGGCTACTCAAGTTGCGAAATCTAACCTTATGAGGAAGAGGTTGCGAGTTCGAACTTGGGGGAGGCCCTATATTATTCATGGGAGTGTGAATAATATGGATAAATGATCTCGGTGACCGGCGTCCTTGTGTGGCGTGGCTGGCCGAGATGGGACAATATTATGTGGTACTATGGCTAGGCGTTCGCCCCGAGGGGGTGCGCCCGCACCTGGGTAGGGGGCACGCTGTGCAACCCAGGGTGTGACAATTTCACTTATCAATAAAATGATGGAACCTTGTTTACAAATATCTTAATACATCGTTTCACTTGAATAACTATGCAGATGTCCGAAAATTATATCGATGGATATAGTGATGCACACACGCAATGGCCTCCTTGGCAACCTGCGGCGACTCCTCCAGGATCTGAGTCAAGTCACAACTATTTTGCATCACCAACTCCATGGCTTTGTCGTAACAATTTTTCCCACAACAATTCCGTGCCCTCATCTTGGCAGGATCTTCTACCAAAATTGCCAGGCGGCCGGATTCGAGCAACAACACGAAAAAGCATCCCACCGGCCATAGTGTCATTCAGGGACCTTACAGGCACTACCTTGAGCTAGCAAACGATGACGATGGCAGTGAATCTCACGCAGATAGCCATCATGACTACTTGAACTGATTTCGAGGGCGAAATCCTTTTAAGGGGGTTAGAGTGTAATACCCTAGCTTTGCACAAAAAAAAAATGTCTCGGGTACCTACCCGAACATTCAGGAGCATGCCCGAACCTTCAGGCGCCATTTTTTCTATTTAAGGAACCCCTCCCCCTCTTCATTTCTCACACCAAAATCACTTCTCCTTGTGATTTTCCTTCTCTCTTTCACTCATTTTGAGTTTTTGTCTTCTCTTTTGAGACTCTCTTTGCGATGCAACGCGGTTCTGCACGGGGGAAGGCGTCAGTTCTCAAAGGAGTTTTTATCTAAAGGTGGGGAATGAAACATAGGTTTGTGTGTCTTATAACTTTTATTAAAGTTTACATTCATTTATCATTATGTCTACTATTCTTTTACACTGCATTATTGCATATAATGTTTATAATTGTCATACTTATGCCTGTATATTTCAAGTTCATGTATTGCACTGTTGTTATGCCGGATTAGTTGTCAATCTGGCTCAACTAGACTCAGTAACTTTAAATAGTGAACGGGAGGCAGCGTGCTGCTCTAGACGATTGGTATTTAAGTAGACCTCGTGTCTCACCTCTCAACTGGAGACTGATCTGGTAGGTCTTATTTGAAAGCTATCAACTTATACGAGTAATACTGAATGTCCTAACCTTACACGTAGTGATACCGACCCTGATAAGGATCAGCAGACGTTGTCAAATCCTGTCTAAATGTTAAGTAAAGACCGGACCAGTTGATGCATTGGCATCATACATAGCACCACCTAGGGACGTGTGTGGTTTATGATTCATAAAATAGTTAGAAGCAATGCTCGCTATTCATTATATTTCTCTGGAGAGGGACGTACAATGAGAACCTGACTACTCCTGGGGAGGGACATCTCTACGTGAATCCCGAGCGTCGTTCTTGAGGAGGGACGTACAATGAAAACCCGGCTACTCTTGGGGAGGGACATCTGTACGTGAACTCAGACGATGCACAATCATCAAACTAATACGAGACGGTGTCATGCATACATACATGTTGGATTGATTATGATGCTCTGATGTGTATTTAAGATATTTGATTATGAAGTTTGTTTTATTAATTGTTATATTCACGAACTATTTTACCCACTGAGCGTGTAACTCACCCAGTTGTTATCCAATTTTTCACAGGAGGTTAGGGTAGACTGGGTGCAGGTTTTTGGGCCCATATTTTGTAGCCTTTGTATTATTCATTGGGGATTTTGGGAGAATGTTCCCTTAACTATTTCATGTACAAATATATTCTGAAATTAATGAAATTAGACTTGTACTTAATCGTGTTTTTGCGCACTCAGTTATAGTTATAATACGTTCGCGCCCCGTCCGTGAGTGTCCCGCCAGTATAAGCGCGTCCGGGCGGGGTTGACTATTATCTATTAGACTTATGACTAACTAATATGCTTATGTGGACTAGTATATTTATGTTTATAATAATAATAATATTTATTTAATTATTTTTGGTAGCTTATTCACCAACTATTTTCCAAATTTTAGCTAATTATTTTTGTTGTTGTTTTTGTATTTCGTTTAATCGTTCTAGTTCAAATAATATATTTTGTAATAGTCTATGATTTTCGGTATCTACTTGATTATGCGTTTTATTTGATAATATTTTTCTGAATTCTTGTTTACCGGGGATATTATTAAGATTTATATTTATATTATTTATTATTAATTTAATATAATCTAGATTAGATTGTAAGGTTTGTATTTTTATTTTTTCTACTGCGTCTACTAGGTCAATAATTCCTCCAGTATTTCTTTCTAAATTATGCTCTAAATTTTGACTAATAAGTAAATCTACTACACTATTTAATTTAGTATTTTCTTCAGTATGTAGTTGGTGTTTTCCACTAGAAAAGTTGCACATAATTTTAAAGCCTTCTGTGAGATTTGTTTTTGTCTTTTTATGATTTGAAAGTTCTGTCTAAGTAATTAATGGAAGTAAAGTCATAAATTTCCAGGTAGGTTGAGTGTAGCATATGTTTTTAATTATGAATTTTTTCTTAAATAGTATTTCTTATCTTATTTAAGTCACTAGAGATTTGTGCTAGTTCGGTATTTATTTCTACTATTTGATTTGTTAAAAATTAAGGTACTTGATTGTTAGATTTAATTATTAAGTCTAAAGTTTGATATCTTTCTAGAAGCTTATGTTGTAATTTAGCTATTCTAATTTAAATTAAATATTCTAATTCACTTAATTGCTCTAAGGTATAGTTTTCAAATTTGTTCATATATTAGATTTTGATGTATTAATTTTCTGATTTTTATTACTAAGGTTAGAAAAATTATTGCTGGAACTATTGTATTTATATAGTATATAGTACAATGAACAATTAAGCTAACTAAGTTACAGATTGTGCCCATTACAATTACTTAGCAAGCAATTAAGCTAACTAGGACCCAATTTGCAACAGATTAATTATAATTTATAACTATCTAACAAACCACATATTACATGTTATGGACTTTCTACGCACAACCTTTAGGTCCAAAGCCAAGCCTGTCCCCAGCCACATCGTAAACAATCTTCAAAGTCTGTTGTTGTGTATTCCCGAGAATGGCCACATCAGTTGCATCTTCATTTCCAGCAAAACCAAGGCATACTTGTGAAACGCTGGCTATAAGCAGAATAGCCGACTGATCAAGCTCCACATCTATGTTACCTCCAAAATGCAACGCTATGTTGGGCACTCGCACAGTCTCGTACCCGCGGAGATCATAACAAGTATCCAACGGTGACAAGGGTTGAGCTAATGGGTATTTATTTTGTGACATAACTTTTCGAAAAGCATTCCTTAACGATTCATAAGCTGATGGAGGCAAACGAGTGATAACAGTACCAGAATCTATAATAGTACCCGAATACATGAACACTGATGGAGAAATAGCCAATCGCTGTCCTCCCACACTTATGCCTTCCAAGCTTATGAAATAAAATGATGGTCCACGAGAGTCAGTGATAAGTGGTGTGAATTTTACAGCCTCGTTTCCACCACTTGCACCAAACGCCAAATATCCCGTGGAACTCTTCGTAGAAGGGAGACAATATGACAAAACCTTACCAAACTTTTGACTAGATTGCGACACGAGAGAAATCTGGTTACGTCCTAGGCCAAGAAGCCCAGCTGCTGTTTCGAAAAGTCCGTCATTATTGTGTCTGCAACCGAATATGAAATTGGGCAATACATCTCGCGCTGCTAATGTTAGGGTTTCGCGTGCGAATTGTCCATTTGTGAATGATCAAGCTCTGTAAATAACGGAATAAGTGCACGCGGAGGATGCTAAGCATGAGCAAGGCGTGGCCGATTTGAGCTTGGAGCACTCGTCAGAATCGCACGGGACATTGGTATAAGATGATGATTTGGAAGGGTCGAAGATGGGTTCTTGTTGTGTGTAGCAACGATTTGGGGAACACGGCTGGCATTGTGTCCAAGTGAGTTCGTCGCCTGTCACACCCCGCCCGAACGTGCCTAAACCGGCGGTACACTCCCGGACGGGGCGCGCATTTGGAACAATAACAATGGTAACAACAGAGTGCGCAGCGAAAATACAGTACACAGTACAAATCTGATTTCATTTAATTCAAAATACTTTTGTACATAAAATGGTCAAGGGAACATACTCCCAAAATCCCCAATGAATCATACAAAGGGTACAAAATGTGGGCCTCATAACCTGCACCCAGTCCACCCTAATTTCCTGTGAAAGATTGGATAATAATGGAGTGAGCTTAACGCGCTCAGTGAGTAAATAGTTCGTGAGTATAACAATTAATAAAGCATACTGCAATATCAAATATCTTAAATACACATGTGAGCATCATAATCAATCAATATGTATGTATGCATGACACTGTCTCGTAATGGTTTGATGAACGTATATCGTCTGAGTTCAAGTACAGGAACGATGCTCAGGATTCACGTACTGATGTACCTCCCCGGGTGTAGTCGGGTTCTCATGTACGTCCCTCTCCAGAGAAATGCAATGAATAGCGAGCAATGCTCCTAACTATTCTTTGAGTCATAAACCATATACGTCCTAGGTGGAGATATGTATGATGTCAATGTATGAACTGGTCTGGTCTTTTCTTGACATTTAGACTGACTTTGGCAACGTCTGGTGATCCTTATCAGGGTCGATATCACGACGTGCAAGGTTAAGACATTCAGTATTACTTGTATAAGTTGATAGCTTTCAATAAAACCAACTAGATCAGTCCCCAGTTGAGAGGTGAGACACAAGGTCTGCTTAAATACCAATCGCCTAGAGCAGCCCGCTGCCTCCCGTTCACTATTTAAAGTTACTGAGGACAAGACCGAGTCTAGTTGAGTCAGATTGACCACAAATCCGGCATTATAACAATGCAATACATGAATTCCAAATATACAGGCATAAGTGCGGCAGTATAAACATTATATGACATAATGCAGTGTAAATGAATAGTAGACCTAATAATAATTGAATGTAAACTTTAATAAAAGTTATGAAACACGCAAACCTATGTTTTGTTCCCCACCTTCAGATAAAAACTTCTTCTTTCAGATCTGGCGCTTTCCTCTGGACAGAACTTCGTTGCACCGCACCGAGAGTCTCGAACAGAGAGTCTCAAAACTAAAAACTTAGAATGAGTGGAAACGAGAAGAAATTCACAAGAGAAGGTGATTTGGTGTGAGGAATGAAAAATGAGGAGGGTTCCTTATATAGAGATTTTTGCGCCTGAACGTTCTGGCATGCGCCTGAACGTTCTGTCATGCGCCTGATCGTTCGGGCGTTGCCCAAATAGTAATTTTTTTTTTGTGAAATACAGGGTATTACACTCTACCCCCATTAAAGGGATTTCGCCCTCGAAATCAATTGAAGTAGTTATGATGGTTATTTGCTTGAAATTCACCGCCGGCGTCATCTCTTGCGAGTTCAGGGTAGTGGTTGGATGATCCCTGAATAGATGTGTGGCCGGTGGAATCCTCATCATCATAAAACCATGGAGAGCAAATTTAATCGGATTCGTCCTTTGAAGATTCCAACATTTGCATAACAGATGGTGGTGGAGGGCATTGGTTACATCGTTGGAAGGGAGGTAGGTTGAGCGGTGGAATACCTTTTCGTGCTGTGACTCGAATCCGGCCGCCTGACAATTTTGGTAGAAGGTCCTGCCAAGATGATGGCACGGGATTGTTACGAAAAAGCCATGTACGCTCTGGCGATATGGATCGTTGTCTGTGTTGTGATGGTGTGCATCACTATATCCATTGATATTATGTTTAGACATCGGCGTAATTATTTAAGTGAAACAATGTATTGAGATCAGTGTAAACAATGTTTCATCATTTTATTGATGACTGAAAATAGTACATTATATCACATCATCAGTTTGTACTAGAAAACAATTCAGGGTATTCCTGTTTAATAGTTGCTTCTAGTTCCCATGTTGCTTCTTCGATGCCCTGGTAATCCCAGAGCACCTTCACAAGTGGTATGCTACGTCGCCTTAGTTCTTGAGTTTTTCTATCCAAAATTTGTATCGCTCCCTCCTAATACTTATTTCCTTCCTCAACCCGAACCTCGACTAAAGGAATGATATGCGAAGGATCAGGACGATACTTGCGAAGCATAGATACGTGAAAAACGTCATGAACTTTAGGCATGGACGATGGAAGGGACAGACGATAAGCAAGTTTGCCAATACGTTCAATGATCTGAAATGGGCCTATATACCGCGGGGAGAGCTTTCCTTTGATCCCAAAGCGTTTGAGAACTTTTAGAAAAACAAAGTCCCCCTTATCAAATTCTAGATGTTGTCTCCGCTTGTCAGCATAGCTCTTCTATCGACTTTGTGCAACACGAAGTTGTTCCTTTACTAGTGTGATCTTCTTAGAAGTCTCTTGAACTAGTTCAGGGCCTAACTGCGGTTGATCTGCCATATCTAACCAACAGACCGGAGATCTGCAAGGCCGACCATAGAGAGCCTCGTATGGTGCCATGCCGATACTAGTTTGGTAGCTGTTGTTGTATGCAAACTCACCTAAATGTAAATACTTTGCCCTTCCGTCATTAAAATCCAAAATGCAACACCGTAACATGTCTTCTAAGATTTGGATAAGCCTCTCTGACTGCCCATCAGTCTGATGGTGGAAGGTTGTGCTCATAGTGATCTTAGAACCCATTCTATTCTGGAAGCTTTTTCAAAAGTTGGATGTGAATCGAGGATCTCGATCAGAGACGATCGTGAGTGGTATGCCATGAAGGCTTACGATCTCTCTTTCATATAGTTCTGCAAGTTTGGCGGGGTTATCCGTGAACTTTATTGGTAAGAAGTGTGCAGACGTTGTAAGTCTGTCAATGATAACCCAGATAGCATCTTGCCCTCTATTGTTTCGAGGTAAGGCCGTGACAAAGTTCATTGCGATGTTCTCCCATTTCCATTCTCCAATAGGTAACTGCTGGAGAAGTCCAGAGGTAAGTCTTCATTCTGTCTTAACTTTCTGGCAAACAAGACATCGAGCAACGAAGTCTGCAATTGCCTTCTTCATTCCAGAAAACCAGAATTGACGCTTGACATCCTTGTACATCTTGTCACCCCCAGCATGCATAGCGTACCTCGAACAGCGCATCTCAGTAAGCACTTCTTTACGAACTTCAGGATCGTTCGGTAGACAGAAGGCATTTTTTATAGGAAATGGCCCCGTCTTCTGAGATCGACCAGTAAGGAAAGTCTTGTCCGCTGAGTAGAAGTTCTCTTTTCTCCATTAACATAATGTCATTGGCTTGAGCAGCTGAGATCTTTCGAACTAGCTCAGAGTTGGCTGATAATTGAGAGAGTCGTGGTCGTGGTCCCTCTTCGTTCAGCTGTAGGTTAAAGTTCTCCATTTCTATAGCCAACTTCCCCATTTCGTAGTTAAGAGTGCAAGCTACATAAGATTTTCTACTCAGGGCATCGGCCACAACATTGGCCTTTTCGGGATGGCACTGGAGTTGAAAGTCATAATCTTTCAAGAATTCCAACCATTGTCTCTGGCGGAGGTTTAGGTCTCTCTGAGTGTATATGTACTTAAGACTCTTGTGATCCGAGAAGACCTCAAACCGTTCACCGTATAGGTAATGACGCCATAACTTCAGTGCAAATACGATAGCTGCAAGTTCCAAGTCATGCGTTGGGTAATTTCTCTCATGAATCTTCAATTGTCTGGATGCATATGCAACCACTTGGCCTTCTTGCATTAGCATGACACCTAAGCCTTGGAAAGAGGCGTCGGTGTATAATGAAAATCCAATTGCATTTCTTGGAGTGATAAGTACAGGTGCTGTCGTGAGGCATTTTTTCAATTCCTGAAATGATGCTTCACAGGCGGGATTCCAGATAAATCGCACGTCTTTTCGAGTGAGCTTGGTCATAGCTTCAGCAATCTTTGAGAAGTCCTTGATGAAGCGTCTGTAATAGCCAGCCAAACCAAGAAAACTCCTAATCTGAGTAACAGTGGTAGGCTGCTTCCATTTTAAAACTGCTTCAACCTTAGATGGATCTACCTCAATGCCATTGCCTAAAACCACATGGCCTAGGAATTGAACTCTCTTTGCCCAAAATTCGCACTTACTCAACTTTGCATACAGTTGGTAGATTCTCAAGGTCTGGAGGACTATCTTCAAATGTATCTTATGGTCTTCCTCGATTGAGGAATATATCAAGATGTCGTCCACAAAAACCACCACAAATCGGTCTAAGTAAAACCTGAATATGCGATTCATCAAATCCATGAATGCAGCAGGTGCATTTGTTAGACCGAACGGCATGACCAAGAACTCGTAGTGACCGTACCGAGTTCTGAATGCCGTCTTGGTAATGTCCGACTTTGTGATCTGGAGTTGGTGATAACCGGACCGTAAATCAATCTTAGAGAAGTATTTGGCATCTCTAAGTTGGTCAAACAAGTCATCGATCCTGGGCAACAGATATATGTTCTTGATGGTGACGTTATTCAACTTGCGATAATCGATGCAAAGTCGTAACAAACCATCCTTTTTGCGAACAAACAGAACTGGAGCGCCCCAGGGTGATGAACTCTTTCGGATGAAGCCATTACTCTCTAATTCCTTAAGTTGTTTGTCTAATTTGACCAGCTCGACATTTGACATTCTGTATGGTAGAATTGAGATAGGGCCTGTCCCAGGTATGAGGTTGATCTCAAAATCAAATTCCCAAAGTGGAGGTAGACCAGGAAGGTCATTAAGAAAAACTGTTGGGAATTTAGATATGACTGGAACATTGTGTACTTTGGGAGGGTACAGTGCTGGTGATTCATTGCCGTCACCAAGGGACAACGCTCGAAGTTGTGACTTGAGAAGGGCGATTGTTGATTTGTGTATCCATTTCCTTGTTCCCTGAATCTTGACAAACTCTCTTGTAGGCAAGGTTAACTGAACTTGCTTGTTCATACAGTCGATCTTTGCATCCAGTGGTGCTTGCCAGTCCATGCCAAGGATGATGTCGAAGTCTTCAACATCCATCACAAAAAGATCTACATATATTATCTATTCTGACATTCGAAGCTCACATCGAGAACACAACAAATTCACGTCAGTACCAGATCTGAAAGGTGATGTGACATGGAGTGTGATGTTTGTGGGTTCAGGATGCAGGCCTAAATGTCTTATCAATGACGACGATATAAAAGAATGCGTAGCACCTGAATTAAACAAAACATGCACTAATGTATTGAACAAAGGAAAGGTACCTTCAACTATATTGTTGTCTAGGAGGGGTTGTTGAGCGATGGCAAATGCTCGGCCCTGATTCCGTTGACCCTGGTTCTGTCTGGGTTGGGCATTAAGAGCAGGTGGTGCTTGTTGGATTGGAACAACGGGAATAGGTTGCTGAAGGTGCGGACAGGCATATCTTACATGGCCCTTCTGGCCGTAGTTGAAACAAGTCGGCCTGTACTGCTGATTGTTTTGCTGGCCATTCTAATGATTCTACTAGCCTTGTTGATAGTGGTGTCGACCACCACCTCTGCCATTGTCGTTTCTACGGCCACCTCTTCCATAACAACCTCAACGGCCATGATTTCAGAAACCCTGATGGTTAGGGTTAGAAGGTTCAGCCGCAGGTGTTGTGGCCTCATTCTTTGAAACCGGGGCTGGGAGGGCTGGGTTTTGATTGTAGCAGGGCTTCTTCTTGTTGGCCTGTTGCAAGCCTTGTTGGGAAAACGTTGCAGGCCGTTTGCCCTTATTCATTCGTTGTTCCTGTAAGATCTTCTCTTGTTCAAAGCTTATGGCCTTGTCAACAACCTCTTTGTAAATCTTGAGATCCAAGATCGACAAGGCTTGCCGAATGTCATGGCGAAGGCCATTATAAAATTTCTCAGTCTTATCTCGCTCCGTTGAGATGGTGGAGAGAGAATAAACTGATAATTCTTTGAATTTTTCAGCATATTCTCTGACGGTCATGGTGCTCCGGTATAACTTAGCGAATTCCTGTCGCTTCTGCTTCGTCACCGCGCTGGAAAAATACTCATCAATAAACATTGACTCGAACTGTTGCCAAGTCATATCTGCTATGTTGACCCGTGGGTCTTCTTTCACTGTGATCCACCATTTGTTTGCTCCACCAACAAGTTGGTAGGTCGCTAGTGGAATTTTGTGAGTCTCATCGACTCTCATTGGATCAAGAGCCTTTTTGGACTCATCCAGCCACTTTTGCACCTCATCAGCCTCAATGGTGCTAGCGAAAGTAAGAGGTTGTAGCCTCTTGTATTTAGTAATCTGATCGGTTTGAGCTTCCGACCCAAATTTTATAGGTGTTTGAACCGTGGCAACCTGACTGGTCG
The DNA here is from genome assembly GCA_035771175.1 of Paratinospora sagittata. Classification (NCBI taxonomy): domain Eukaryota; kingdom Viridiplantae; phylum Streptophyta; class Magnoliopsida; order Ranunculales; family Menispermaceae; genus Paratinospora; species Paratinospora sagittata. The sequence goes on from CM069595.1 coordinate 26,448,842, forward strand.
CGGTCTCACGAACGATCGTGTGAACAGTGGCTTTGATTGCTTCAATAAATTCAGCGAAAAAGGTTTCCATGCTCGAAGGCATAGTAAAGGGTGCGGGTGGGGGTGGTATTGCCGGCCCAGATGTAGTGGCAGTGTCGGGTGTGGTCTGTGCTGTTGTCGAAGGCGGCGATTCTTGAATCTCAGGAGGTGCCTCTACTGCTGGACCAACAGTACGTGGCCTTCCTCTCTTCCTGGTTTGCATTTTCTCACTGGCAAGAAGAAATAAAACCAAGATTTAGGAACTGTAGCCAAGTATAATGTTATAGTATGCTCAGCAACAATTTCGAGAGTACTGTAATATTAAAATCACCTATTTTTCTAAGTATAGTGTAAGGTTTTGGTATTTGTGAACATACTTATATATTTCATTAAAAATCTATACGAGTCATAAGAATTCTAAGATTTGCCTCGGTAAATATCCTGATCTAACGTTCTATTGCAATCTTATGCATTCAAACTCTTACTCTTAGTCTTTTCGATTATTATCCAAGTTCATGTGTCCCATACCACATGAATTTGGTAATAAGGGTGTTAACCAAGTTAAGTTGTATGAACATGGTCTCTAAAAACATTAGTTGAATAGAGGTTCACCAATAGTATCTTCCAAGCTTACTCGTCCCATACCGTGTAAATGCAACTTTCGCCAAATGTTTCTTTTCACACAAGGTCATGGGTTTTCTTACTTCCACATTTTATTTAGTATCCTCCAATTTTGTTATGTCCCATACCATTCCAAAGTTAGTGATACAAAAGAAAGAATGGTTGTAAGTCGGCCCACCAAACATAGTCTTTAAACAAAACATTTCATTCATGTATAAAAGAAAAGTTTACAATGCCAGTAAACAATTTTGATTTCCCGGCCTACTTCCGCTCCTTCTAGATCTCTTGCTAGGTACAGAACGACTACAAACAGAAGGTTGAGAGTTTGATCGCTTTGCTACAGAGTTTTGCATATGTGTTAATATATAATTTTGAGTCGCTCTCATTTCCGCCATATTGGATTCCATTTCATTTAACCTTTCAAAAAGGTTAGTCGATTGGCCCATTGGTAGTTGATGGCTAGATTGTGCCAAAGGTGGAGGGTAGGCCATAGGCATTGGGGGAAGGTATTGGTTGTACGGATGATTCATAGGTGAAAGGTAATTGTTTTGAAATAGTGGGCTCATTGGCCCTCCAAAATTTGGTGCCGCCCAATACTGTTGTTGTTGGGTTACAGGAACTTGCGGGAATGGTTGACATGGTACCTCAGGTGTTGGAAACCTTTGGTACGACGTGTTGCCCTGAGTTGGCATGTTCCAAGTAGGTAGATTTGTTTGAGTACTTTGTCTATTTTGAGATTGATTTAGGTTGTTAAATAAATCTTCCTCAGTGAATTGTTGAGCGGTTGGATCATTATTTGGGGCTGGGTTTGATGTGGGATTTTGATTTGGTACTTCTTTGACGGGATCCTGCGTCGACTTTTTCGAAGGCAACGTCCATGCTTGTCCCTCATTCTCTCGGCATTTCCTTTCGTCGTGCCGAATACTTCCTCGTCAGTGACTCCCCCCGTGGAACATATATCTTGAAGATAGAAGATGTTGTAATTGGCTCAATGATTTGTCTCGAAGTCAAATCAAAAGTGTCGATGTTTTCTTCGCATAGCATCCTCATGATCAAGATTCCGTAACCGAGGAATTCCTTTCTTAAAGGATTTTGAATCACCCTCAACATTTGTTGGATGATGATGTGTGGTAGGGAGACCTTTATTTCTTCCTCTATGCAATATAACACGAGAAGTTGGGCTCTTGACATAGTGCTATTAGGCCTCCTTTCTGGCAAGATGTTGCCGAACACGATCTTTCCAAGGCCGGCAAGAGATGGCTTAAGATAATTGTTTGGGAGGTTGGTGAACGTCGATTGAGTGTATGGCTCCTTGGTGAGGGAATTGAATAATTGTTCATTAGACTCTGCAATCTCTGTAATTGTCTGGGGTTCATGTGGATCAATAATTCTTTCCTTAATCGAAATCTTCATAAGTCGAGCGATGATTTCGACGTTGATAGGAATTTTTATCCCCATAACTGTTGTCTCCAATATAGGGCTGATTCCCTCTTTTGGAAGTCCCACGTAATTCATGGCTTCGTAGAAGGATCTTACCAAGTTGTAAGAGACGTGGCCCTCAACCTTTGTTATGTTCAACCAATCCACAGTTGCGAGTTTGTTGTGAAGGATTGGGTGGAGGCGGAGATCTCTGTTGTCGATGCTCCTCATAGTCATAACCTCTCTTTTGGATAATTCCGTTAGTCTAGTGGGAATTGGTTCCCTGCTAGTGGAAGTTGATCCTTCCCTTGAGGCCATTATTTTGCTGAAAAGAAAATAAATTTGTGAAAGACACAAAATATATTCCTAACATTTTTAAGATTTATGCCTTGTCTGCTAGACATTATTTTCTAGTTTTCTTTTGACATTTATGCCATCATGAAAATTTCTTCATTAGTAATCTGATGTATATATGTCCTATTCACATAGGAATGTATAGACATATTTAATCATAACTATATAAAAATCATATATAGTTGTCTTAGATATATATTTAATACAATTCTTAACTATATATATATAATATATAGTTCTAGATATTTCAATTTTTTTTTTGTTTTTTTTTTTAAATAACATTTTTTATTTTTTATTTTTTTTTTCAAATAACATTTTTCAAATTTTTTTTTCAATAATATGATATATATATATATATATATATATATCTCATATACACTAAGGTATATAGATATATATTTTTAATCATAACTATACATATAGTTTTTAATAAATCATGACTATAGGTATATTTAATTCAAACTATATAAAAATCATATAGTTTTCTAGATATATATTGAATATCATCTCAACTATATATAATTGACATATATATATAGTTCTAGAGTTATATATATCTAATAAAAAATTTTCATTCAAAATTTTTCATCAATAATAACAAGGTATATGTATATCTCCTATATGCATAGATATATAGATATATATATTTAATCATAACAATATATATAGTTTTCATTAATCACAACTATATATATATTTCTAAACTATATAAAACTATATAGTTTTCTTAGATATATATTTAATACAAATCTTAACTGTATATAATTCATATATACATAGTTCTAAAGATATATATATCTAATGAAATTTTTCTTCCCCTAATTTGGTGAACTTGGGAGGGCCGTGGACCGTATGCTCTGACACCATTGAATGTCACACCCCGCCCGGACGCGCCTAAACTGGCGGTACACTCTCGGACGGGGCGCGCATTTGGAACAATAACAATGGTAACAACAGAGTGCGCAGCGGAAATACAGTACACAGTACAAATCTGATTTCATTTAATTCAGAATATTTTTGTACATAAAATGGTCAAGGGAACATACTCCCAAAATTCTCAATGAATCATACAAAAGGTACAAAATGTGGGCCCCATAACCTGCACCCAGTCCACCCTAATTTCCTGTGAAAGATTGGATAATAATGGAGTGAGCTTAACGCGCTCAGTGAGTAAATAGTTCATGAGTATAACAATTAATAAAGCATACTTCAATATCAAATATCTTAAATACACATGTGAGCATCATAATTAATCAATATGTATGTATGCATGACACCGTCTCGTAATGGTTTGATGAACGTACATCGCCCGAGTTCACGTGCAGGAACGATGCTCAGGATTCACGTATTGATGTCCCTCTCCGGGTGTAGCAGGGTTCTCATGTACGTCCCTCTCCAGAGAAATGCAATGAATAGCGAGCAATGCTCCTAACTATTCTATGAGTCATAAACCATATACGTCCCTAGGTGGTGATATGTATGATGTCAATGTATGAACTGGTCTGGTCCTTTCTTGACATTTAGACTGACTTTGGCAACGTCTGGTGATCCTTATCAGGGTTGGTATCACGACGTGCAAGGTTAGGACATTCAGTATTACTTGTATAAGCTGATAGCTTTCAATAAGACCAACTAGATCAGTCCTCAGTTGAGAGGTGAGACACAAGGTCTGCTTAAATACCAATCGCCTAGAGCAGCCCGCTGCCTCCTGTTCACTATTTAAAGTTACTGAGAACAAGACCGAGTCTAGTTGAGTCAGATTGACCACAAATCTGGCATTATAACAGTGCAATACATGAATTCCAAATATACAGGCATAAGTGCGGCAGTATAAACATTATATGACATAATGCAGTGTAAATAAATAGTAGACATAATAATAATTGAATGTAAACTTTAATAAAAGTCATGAAACACGCAAACCTATGTTTCGTTCCCCACCTTCAGATAAAAACTTCTTATTTCAAATCTGGCACTTTCCTCCGGACAGAATTTTGTTGCACCGCACTGAGAGTCTCGAACAGAGAGTCTCAAAACTAAAAGCTCAGAATGAGTAGAAAGGAGAATAAATTCACAAGAGAAGGTGATTTGATGTGAGGAATGAGAAATGAGGAGGGTTCCTTATATAGAGATTTTTGCTCCTGAACGTTCGGGCATGCGCCTGAACGTTCTGTCATGCGCCTGAACGTTCGAGCGTTGCCCAAATAGTAAAATTTTTTTTTGTGAAATACAGGGTATTACACTGCCTGTGTCGAAGACTAAGGAAACATCTCGTTTTGGCTTGCCTAATTCGATCGTGACGATGAAGTTTCTGGTTCTTAGGGAGCTGCCAGATTTGGTTGGGAGGTTATCTATGTCGGCCTTTCGCTCTACTGTGGATGATGATGTAGATTTGGAGGAGATTTTGGAGTGGAGGTAACGAACTCGTGATTGGTCTTGGACGAGGAGATTGGTGGGATCCACGGAGGAAGCTGCTTTGTTTCTTTGGTTCTTCTTAAGTGGTGGAGAGCAGGGGCCATCTCTGTGAGATAATCGAAGTGTTACTATTGCTACATGTGATCTCTTGATCAAATCTGAAATCACCAAAAAAGTCATGTTATTAGTAAGTAGTCATCAAATTTATAATTAAATTTCCTTATTTCTTTTTACATCACGGAGTACGTAGCGATGTTTGATCGAACTTAATTCACAGCTATGCCGTTAGTTTGGGAGAAGTGTTATATTGACATTCATAACAATCACAGCTATAACATTTTTAATACACTATTGGATTGCCTTCAATGATGTGTTAATTATGCCTTGGTACATAATTCTAAACAATTCAATTAATAGTGCGCATCTAGCATTTGCTTACTTGGCTTGCCAGGTATAGGGTGTTTAGATGATTAATTTCTATTGATATTTTGAAAGCACACTTGGAGGCACTTACTTTTTACATTAGGCCTCGGAGTATGGTTAGATCAACTCGAATCATGCAACCAAACGTGATTCAAGACAATCTAACAACACTTAATAGTCCAAAAGTGTGTTATTCAAATGTGTTTCCATAGCACTACTCATTTTCTATTAAATAACTCGGTCACATTAGCTCACAATTTCGGCATCTAAAGCTCTTTTCACTTTTTCATTACCTTCTCTATATGAACACAGTAGAGATATGGTTAAACTAAAAAGAGCATAAAAGTGGACTAGAAAGGAAAGTAAATTAAATAATAAAAATCAGCACTGGAACCTTTTCTAAACGAATCTGAGCAAACAGTTTGTAGTAGTAAGGATTGATTCCAAGCGACATCATGACCATATTGATGATGTATTTCCGCAGTTTCTGCCTTGTAGAACACATGGAATTGAAGGAACAGAAAGGGTGAGATAAAGAGGAAGAGATTACGAGCAATAGCCATGGGCAGTTGTGCTTGCGTTGACAAGCTATGTAAGGTAATTGAACTGCCCTCGTATATTTATTTGTAGAAAATTAACGTATTTGTAGGGTTAGGCGAAGGCTGGAAACAAGCGATGCCTTAACGTCAATATCATCTTCATTGAGCCAATCACGCGCAAACAGTTATCATGCATGCATGCCTTTCAAGCCCGTTAACTTAGCTCTTCCCTTATGCTATCAAGTATCAATGAAATCGAACTTGTGACAATTGGTTACACTGCATTCATTCCAATTCACATTTAATTTCCACTACCATCAACATCATCCGAAAAGAAAAAGCTTAAAGAAGATTTCCACCCCAAAGAATACGCTCGTCCTTTGGTTTCAAAGATGTTACAACTGCATGGAAGAATCAATAAGGACGCCTACTTTAGAGTTTAGATTCCAAAATTATTAACTGTTCGATCTATTGCATCAAGAAGGTCTACGTACTCACTTAACTTCCACTGATTGCGCTGCTTTCCTCGTCCCTCCACAAAAGAAAAATGACTTATACAAGCTTATTGACCCCTGTGATCCACGACTATGTTACTATATAATTTGAGTAATTCTAAATGTATCAATCAAAAATATTTTGTATACCCACTTGTTATATATTATTGTTAAAAATTTATAATGAATGTAGGTACATAAGGTATTTTTGGTGAGTATATTTAGAATTACCCTATAATTTATATATTTGTAGAAAAACAATTTTTTTAAAAATTAATAATATTTTCTAATGTTTTGTCATGTTTCTTAAAAATATAATTATCCTTTTATATATTATTATAATTGCATAAAATCTTGTCTCAACAAAATTGCATAAAGTCTAAATAATTTTTATTATTAATATGTTTCTGTTAAAATCAACTGATGAAATGAAAGAGAATTAGACTATATACAAATGGTTTTTTATTTTTCTAACCACCTTAATTACTAAAATGGTTAATGGTGTGATTACATCTTTAACCATTTACATCATTAACCATTTTAGTAATTAAGGTGGTAAGAAAAATAAAAAACCATTTGTATATAGTCTAATACTCTTTCATCAGTTGATTTTAACAGAATATATTAATAATAAAAATTCAATAACTCATCAAAGGAAGTATAAATGCTCTTCTAGTATATTAGATGCAATCTTGCATTCAGCTTATTATTCTTACTAAAATTGGAAATCATTGATGAACTGCATAATGCATACACTCTCAAATAAAATAAGCTAGGGTAGGCACAATAGAAACTCCTTAGATTTTTTTTAACTGATTATTTTCCTTTCAATTGTAAGTTTCATATATTGGTAAATTATATTCAACTTTTCATTGTTGACATTAGCCAAACTCTTCTAATCATTTCAAACTCTTTTAATCTTTGCGCTTGGGGCAATGACGCAGTCAGTGAGGTATTAACCGATGCGCGTCAATTGCTGGTTAACAAAACCATGTAAAAACTTTTCACGTCGGATGAGAATTTCCACTAAATAGAGAAGGGATGACTTGATATTAATAGAGGATAGTGTTAGTTTAAGTCAACAAAATAAAATTCTTTAGAACTATAAATATAATTTTTAAATGCTATAAACTGTAATAAGTGTCACTAATACAAAAAAGGCAGTTAGCTAGAAATAGCTTTGTGGCTGAAAATTATAATTTTGTAGCTAAACCATTTTAGCTACAACAATATTTCGTAGCTAAGTTGTAGCTAAAACTCCATGCCTGTAACCAAATAGTTATGATGAAATACAGGGTATTACACAAAGAAAATTTTATTTAAAAAAAAATTATTATTTGGGTAACGCCAGAACGTTCAGGCGCATGACAGAACGTTCAGGCGCATGCCAGAATGTTCAGGCGCATGACAGAACGTTCAGGCGCATGACAGAACGTTCAGGCGCATGTCAGAACGTTCGGGCGCATGGCATGCCAGAACGTTCAGGCGCATGCCAGAACGTACAGACGCATGCCAGAACGTTCAGGCGCATGCCAAAATGTTCAGGCGCATGCCCGAACGTTCTGGCGAAAAAATCTCTATATAAGAAACCTCCTCATTTCTCATTCCTCACACCAAATCACCTTCTCTTGTGAATTTGTTCTCCTTTCCACGCATTCTAAGTTTTTGAGACTCTCTGTCCGAGACTCTCGGTGCGGTGCAACAAAGTTCTGTCCGGAGGAAAGTGCCAGATCTGAAAGCGGTGCAACGGAGTTCTTTCCTGAGGAAAGCTCCAGATCTGAAAGGAGAAGTTTTTATCTGAAGGTGGGGAACGAAACATAGGTTTGCGTGTTTCATAACTTTTATTAAAGTTTACATTCAATTATTATTACGTCTACTATTCATTTACACTGCATTATGTCATATACTGTTTATACTGCCGCACTTATGCCTGTATATTTGGAATTCATGTATTGCACTGTTATAATGCCGGATTTGTAGTCAATCTGACTCAACTAGACTCGGTCTTGTCCTCAGTAACTTTAAATAGTGAACGGGAGGCAGCGGGCTGCTATAGGCGATTGGTATTTAAGCAGACTTTGTGTCTCACCTCTCAACTGGGGACTGATCTAGTTGGTCTTATTGAAAGCTATCAGCTTATACAAGTAATACTGAATGTCCTATTCTTGCACGTCGTGATACCGACCTTGATAAGGATCACTAGACGTTGTCAAAGTCAGTCTAAATGTCAAAGAAAAGACCAGACCAGTAGACTAGACCAGTTCATGCATTGGCACCATACATATCACCACCAAGGGACGTATATGGTTTATGACTCATAGAATAGTTAGGAGCATTGCTCGCTATTCATTATATTTCTCTGGAGAGGGACGTACATGAGAACCCGGCTACACCCGGGGAGGGACGTCAGTATGTGAATTCAGAGCATCGTTCCTGAGGAGGGACGTACAATAGAACCTGGCATGAATCATAACAATATATATAGTTTTCATAAATCATAACTATATATATATTTAAATCAAACTATATAATAATCATATAGTTTTCTAGATATATATTTAATATAAATCTCAACTATATATAATTGACATATGTATATATAGTTCTAGAGATATATATATCTAATAAAATTTTTCATTCAAAATTTTTCATTATCAACTTGGTATATATATCTCCTATATGCATAGATATATAGATATATATATATTTAATCATAACAATATATATAGTTTTCATTAATCATAACTATATATATATTTCTAAACTATATAAAACTATATAGTTTTCTTAGATATATATTTAATACAAATCTTAACTATATATAATTCATATATATATATAGTTCTAAAGATATATATATATCTAATGAAAATTTTCTTCCCCTAAGTTGGTGGACTTGGGCGGGCCGTGGACCGTACGCTCTGATTCCATTAATTGTCACACCCCGCCCGGACGCGCCTAAGCCGGCAGTACACTCTCGGATGGGGCGCGCATTTGGAATAATAACAATGGTAACAACAGAGTGCGCAGCGGAAAATATAATATACAGTACAAATCTGATTTCATTTAATTCAGAATATTTTTTGTACATAAAATAGTCAAAGGAACATACTCTCCAAAATCCCCAATGAATAATACATAAGGTACAAAAATGTGGGCCCCATAACCTGCACCCAGTCCACCCTAATTTCCTGTGAAAGATTGGATAATAATGGAGTGAGCTTAACTCGCTCAGTGGGTAAAATAGTTCGTGAGTATAACATTTAATAAAGCATACTTCAATATCAAATATCTTAAATACACATGTGACCATCATAATCAATCAATATGTATGAATGCGTGACAACGTCTCGTAATGGTTTGATGAACGTACATCGCTTGAGTTAACGTATAGGTGTCCTTCCCCGGGCGTAGCCAGGTTCTCACAGCACGTCCCTCCTCAGGAACGATGCTCTGGATTCACGTACTGATGTCCCTCCCCAGGCGTAGCCGAGTTCTCATGTACCTCCCTCTCCAGAGAAATATAATGAATAGTGAGCAATGCTCCTAACTATTCGATGAGTCATAAACCATATACGTCCCTAGGTGGTGATATGTATGATGCAAATGCATGAACTGGTCTAATCTATTGGTCTGGTCTTTTCTTGACATTTAGACTGACTTTGGCAACGTCTGGTGATCCTTATCAGGGTCGGTATCACGATGTGCAAGGTTAGAACATTCAGTATTACTTGTATAAGCTGATAGCTTTCAATAAGACCAACTAGATCAGTCTCCAGTTGAGAGGTGAGACACAAGATCTGCTTAAATACCAATTGTCTAGAGCAGCCCGCTACCTCCCGTTCACTATTTAAAGTTACTGAGGACAAGACCGAGTCTAGTTGAGTCAGATTGACCACAAATCCGGCATTATAGCAGTATAATACGTGAATTCAAAGTGTACAGGCATAAGTGCGACAATATAAATATTATATGACATGATGCAGTGTAAATGAACAGTAGATCTAATAATAACTGAATGTAAACTTTAATAAAAGTTCGTTCCCCACCTTCAGATAAGAACTTCTTCTTTTTCAGATCTGGCGCTTTCCTCCGGGCAGAACTTCGTCGTACCGCACCGAGAGTCACAACTCAGAATTAGTGAAAAGAGGAGGAAAACTCACAATTTAGAGTGAATTTGGTGTGAAAAATGAAGAGGGGGGGTTGATTTATATAGAGGTTTTGGCGCCTGGACGTCCGGGCGGGTGCCCAGACTTCCGGGCACATCTGCCCAAACGAATTTTTTTTTTTGTGAAATACATGGCATTACAGTCCCTCTCCAGAGAAATATAATGAATAGCGAGCATTGCTTCTCACTATTCTATGAATCATAAACCACATACGTCCCTAGGTGGTGCTATGTATGATGCCAATGCATGAACTGGTCCGGTCTTTACGTAACATTTAGACAGGATTTGACAACGTCTGATGATCCTTATCAGGGTCGGTATCACTACGTGTAAGGTTAGGACATTCAGAATTACTTGTATAAGTTGATAACTTTCAAATAAGACCAACTAGATCAGTCTTCAGTTGAGGGGTGGGATACGAGGTCTACTTAAATACCAATCGTCTAGAGCAGCACGCTGCCTCCCGTTCACTATTTAAAGTTACTAAGGACAAGACTGAGTCTAGTTGAGCCAGATTGACAACTAATCCTACATAACAACAGTGTAATACATGTACTTCAAATATACAGGCATAAGTATGAAAATTATAAACATTATATGCAATAATGCAGTGTAAAAGAATAGTAGACATAATGATAAATGAATGTAAACTTCAATAAAAGTTTTAAGACACGCAAACCTATGTTTCATTCCCCACCTTTAGATAAAAAACTCATTTGAGAACTGGCGCCTTCCCCCCCGGTGCAGAACCATGTTGCACTGCACATAGAGTCTCAAAAGAGAAGACAAAAACTCAAAATGAGTGAAAGAGAGAAGAAAAATCAGAAGGAGAAGTGATTTTGGTGTGAGAAATGAAGAGGGGGAGGGTTCCTTAAATAGGAAAAATGGCGCCTGAAGGTTCGGGCATAAGCCTGAACGTTCGGGCAGGTACCCGAGACAATTTCTTTTTTGTGCAAACCTAGGGTATTACACTCTACCCCCTTTAAAAGGATTTCGCCCATTCACTGCCATCGACATCGTTTGCTAGCTCAGGGTCGTGCCTGTAAGGTCCCTGAATGGCACTGTGGTCGGTGGGATGCTTTTTCGTGTTGTTGCTCGAATCCGGCCGCCTGGCAATTTTGGTAGAAGATCCTGCCAAGATGAGGGCACGAGATTATTGTGGAAAAAATTGTTACAAAAAAGCCATGCACGATCTATCGATAAGGATCACTGTCTATGTGGCGATGGAGTTGGTGATGCAAAGTAGTTGTGACTTGACTCAGATCCTGGAGGAGTCGCGCAGGTTGCAAAGGAGGCCATTGCGTGTGTGCATCACTATATCCATCGATATTATTTTCAGACATCTGCATAGTTATTCAAGTAAAACGATGTATTAAGATATTTGTAAACAAGGTTCCATCATTTTATTGATAAGTGAAATAGTATAATGTATCACATCATCAGTTATTATTAGAAAACAATTTAGGGTATTTATGTTCAATTGTTGCTTCTAGTTCCCATGTTGCTTCCTCTACTCCATGGTGATCCTAGAGTACCTTCACAAGTGGTATGCTACGTCCTTAGTTCTTGAGTTTTTTTATCCGAAATCTGTATCGCTCTGTCCTGATACCTATTTCCTTCCTCAACCCGAACCTCGACCAGAGGGATGATATGCGAAGGGTCAGGATGATACTTTCGAACATTGGATACGTGAAAGACGTCATGAACCTTAGACATTGACAATGGAAGGGACAGACGATAAGCAAGTTTGCCAATACGTTCAATGATCTGAAATGAATCGATATACCGTGGGGAGAGCTTTCCTTTGATCCCAAAGCGTTTGACACCTTTAGTGGGCTGAACTTTTAGAAAAATCAAGTCCCCCTTATCAAATTCTAGAGGCTGTCTCCGCTTGTCAGCATAGCTCTTCTGTCGACTTTGTGCAACACAAAGTCGCTCATTTACTAGTGTGATCTTCTCAGAAGTCTCTTGAACTAGTTCAGGGCCCAACTGCGATCGATCGGCCATATCTAATCAACATACCAGAGATCTGCAAGGGCGACCATAGAGAGCCTCGTACGGTGCCATGCCGATACTAGTTTGGTAGTTGTTGTTGTATGCAAACTCATCTAAATGTAAGTATTTTTCCCATCCGTCATGAAAGTCCAAAATGCAACACTGTAACATGTCTTCCAAGATTTGGATAAGACGCTCTGACTGCCCATCAGTCTGAGGGTGAAAGGTTGTGCTCATGGTGATCTTAGAGCCCATTCTACTTTGGAAGCTTTGCCAAAACTTTGATGTGAATCGAAGGTCTCGATCAGAGACGATCGTGAGTGGTATTCCATGGAGGCGTACGATCTCTCTTTCATATAGTTCGACAAGCTTGGCGGGGTTATCCGTGAACTTTATTGGGAAGAAGTATGCAGACTTTGTAAGTCTGTCAATGACAACCCAGTTAGCATCTTGCCCTTTATTATTTCTAGGCAAGGTCGTAACAAAATCCATTGCGATGTTCTCCCACTTCCATTCTCCAGTAGGTAACGGCTGGAGAAGTCCAGAGGGAAGTCTTCGTTCTGCCTTAACTTGCTGACAAACGAGAAATCGAGCAACGAAGTGTGCAACCGCCTTCTTCATTCTAGAAAATCAGAATTGTCTCTTGACATCCTTGTACATCTTTTCACCCCCAGGATGTATAGTGAACCTCGAAAAGTGCATCTCAGTGAGTACTTCTTTCCGAACCTCAAGATCGTTCGGTAGACAGAGACATTTTTTTATAGAAAATAGCCCCGTCTTCAGAAACCGACCAGTGAGGAAGGTCCTGTTCGCTGAGTAGAAGTTCTCGTTTCTCCATTAACATAGGGTTGTTGGCTTGGGCTGCTGAAATCTTTCGAACCAGCTCAGAGTTGGCTGATAATTGAGAAAGTCGTGATCTTGCTCCCTCCTCGATCAGTTGTAGGTTAAAATTCTCCATCTCTGTAGCCAACTTCCCCATTTCGAAGTTAAGAGTGCAAGAAACATAAGATTTTCTACTCAGGGCATTAGCCACAACATTGGCCTTACCGGGATGGTACCGGAGTTGAAAGTCATAATCTTTCAAGAATTCCAACCATCGTCTTTGGCGGAGGTTTAGGTTTCTCTGGATATAGATGTACTTAAGACTCTTGTGATCCGAGAAGACCTCAAACCGTTAACCGTATAGGTAATGACGTCATAACTTCAATGCAAATACGACAGCTGCAAGTTCCAAGTCATGTGTTAGGTAATTACCCTCATGAATCTTCAGTTGCCTCGAGGCATATGCAACAACTTGGCCTTCTTTCATTAGTACGACACCTAAGCCTTGGAGAGAGGCGTCGGTGTATAGTGAAAATCCAAGTGCATTTCTTGGAGTGATTAGTACTGGTGCCGTCGTGAGGCACTTCTTCAATTCCTGAAATAATGTTTCACAGGCGGGATTCCAAATGAATTGCACGTTTTTCAGAGTGATCTTTGTCATAGGTTCAACAATCTTTGAGAAGTCCTTGATGAAGCGTCTGTAATGCCATCCAAACCAGGAAAACTCATAATCTGAGTAATAGTGGTAGGCTGCTTCCAGTTTAGAACCGCTTCAACCTTAGAAGGATCCACCTCAATGCCATTGCCTGAAACCACATGGCCTAGATATTGAACTCGCTTTACTCAGAATTCGCACTTACTCAACTTTGCATACAACTGGTGGCTTCTCAAGGATCGGAGGACTATCTTCAAATATATCTTATGGTCTCCTCGGTTGAGGAATATATCAAGATATCGTCCACAAAAACCACCACAAATCGGTCTAAGTATAACCTAAAGATGTCGTTCATCAAATCCATGAATGCAGCAGGTGCATTTGTTAGACTGAACGGCATGACCAAGAACTCGTAGTGACCGTACCGAGTTCTGAATGTCGTCTTGGTAATGTCCGACTCTCGGATCCGGAGTTGGTAATAACCAGATCGTAAATCAATCTTAGAGAAGTATTAGCATCTCTAAGTTGATCGAACAAGTCATCGATCCTGGGAACCAGGTATTTATTCTTAATGATGACGTTATTTAGCTTGCCATAGTCGATGCAAAGTTGTAACGAACCATCTTTTTTGCGAACAAACAGAACTGGAGCGCCCCACGGTGATGACCTTTTTTCGATGAGGCCATTACTTTCTAATTCCTTCAGTTGTCTGTCCAATTCGACCAACTCAACGTTTGACATTCTGTATGGTGGAATTGAGATAGGCGTAGTCCCAGGTATGAGATTGATTTCAAAATCGAATTCCCTAACCAGAGGTAGACCAGGAAGGTCATTTAGAAATATTGTTTGGAATTCAGATATTACCGGGACATCGTGTACTTCGACAAGGTTGTGCTGGTGATTAATTTTTATCACCAAGGGATAGAGCTCGAAGTTGTGCCTTGAGAAGTGCAGCAGTCGAGTTGTGTATCCATTTCCTTGTTCCCTGAATCTTGACAAACTCCCCCGGGGCAAGGTTAACTGAACTTGCTTCTTCATACAATCGATCTTTGCATTCAGTGGTGCGAGCCAGTCCATGCCTAGGATCATGTCGAAGTCTTCAATGTCCATCACAAAAAGATCTCCATATTTTATCTGTTTTGCCATTCGAAGCTCACATCAAGAACACTGCAAATTCATATCAGTACCAGATCCTAAACTTGATGTGACATGGATTGTGATTTATGTGGGTTCAGGATACAACCCTAAATGTCTTACCAATGCAGACGATATAAAAGAATGTGTAGCACCCTAATCGAACAAGACATGCACCATTGTATTGAACAAGGGAAATGTACTTTCGACTACATCGCTGTCTGGGAGGGGTTGTTGAGCGATAGCAAATGCTCTGCCCTGTTTTTGTTACCCCTGGTTTTGTTGGTTCTGCCTAGGTTGGGCATTAGCAGCAGGTGGTGCTTGTTAGACTGGAACAACGGGAATAGGTTGCTGAAGGTGCAGACAGACATTTCTTACATGGCCCTGTTGGCCGCAGTTGTAACATGTCAGCCTCTGCTGTTGATGGTTCTGTTGTCCATGCTGATTGTGGTGCTGACCACCACCTCTGCCATTGTCGTTTCAACGGCCACCCCTGCCATTACGGCCTCCTTGGCCATGATTGCGAAAACCATGATGGCCAGGGTTAGATGGTTCAGCCTCAAGTATCTTGGCCTCATTCTTCTGAACAGGGGCCAGGAGGGCTAAGTTTTGATTATAGTAGGGCTTCTTCTTGTTGCCCTGCTGCGAGCCCTGTTGAGAAAACATTGCAGGCCGTTTTCCCCTATTCAATCTCTACTCCTGCACACTCTTCTCCTGCTAAAAGCTCATGGCCTTATCAACGACCTCCCTGTAAATCTTGAGATCCAAGATCGACAAGGCTTGTCGAATGTCAGGACAAAGGCCATTGTAGAATTTCTCGGTCTTATCTTGCTCTGTTATGATGGTGGAGAGAGAGCAGACCGATAATTTTTTAAACTTGCCAGCATACTCCCTGACTGTCATGCCGCCTTGGTATAGGTTGTCAAGTCATGTCCATGGTGTTGACCCTTGGGTCCTTCTTTACTGTTATCCACCATGTATTTGCTCCACCAATAATTTGGTAGGACGCAAGTGGAATCTTTCGAGCCTCATCGACTCTCATTGCATCGAGAGCCTTCTTTGACTCATCCAACCATTTCTGCACCTTTGCAGCATCAATGGTGCCAGCAAAAGTAAGAGATTGTAGCCTCTAGTACTTTGTAATCTGGTCGGTTTGAGTCTCCGACCCAGATATCACAGGTGTCTGAACAGTGACAACCTGATTGGCCGCAGTCTCACAAACGACCGTTTGAATAGTTACTTTCATCGCCTCGATAAATCCGACGAAAAAGACTTTCATACTCGAAAACATGGCAAAGGATGTGGGTTGGGCTGGCACTGCCTACCCAGACATAGTGGCAGTGTCGGGTGTGGCCTGTGCTGTCATCGGAGGAGGCGGTTCCTGGTTCTGAATCTCAGGAAGTGCCTCCTATATTGGACGGACAGTACGTAGCCTTCCTTTCTTCCTGGTTTGCATTTTCTCACTGGCAAGGAGAAAATAAAACCATAATTTAGGAAATGTAGCCAAGTATAATGTTATGGTATTCTCAGCAACAAATTCGAGAGTACTGCAATATAAAAACCACCTATCTTTCTAAGTCTGGTGTAAGGTTTTTGTTGAGAAATCAAAGAATGTTATGTGCCTCGTA
The DNA here is from genome assembly GCA_035771175.1 of Paratinospora sagittata. Classification (NCBI taxonomy): domain Eukaryota; kingdom Viridiplantae; phylum Streptophyta; class Magnoliopsida; order Ranunculales; family Menispermaceae; genus Paratinospora; species Paratinospora sagittata. Next base: position 26,465,528 of record CM069595.1, read on the forward strand.
TTTTTGACCATGGTGTAAAACAAGGTTTGAATGTTTATATAATAAGTATAAAACTTTGCAAGTATTTCAAATATTTTGGTTATGGTTTTTTTTTTTTTTTGTGAACATACATACGTATATATTTCATTGAAAATCCATATGAGTCATAAAAATTATAAGATTTGCCTCGGTAAATATCCTGATCTAACGTTCTATCGCAATCTTATGCATTCAAACTTTTTCGCTGAGTCTTTTCGCCTATTATCCAAATTCGTGTGTCCCATACCACATGAAATTGGTAATAAGGGTGTCAACCAAGTTAAGTTGTATGAACACGGTCTTTATAAAACATCGGCTGAATAGTAGTTCACTAATAGTATCGTTCAAGTTTACTCGTCCCATGCCCTGTAAACTTAGTGATAATGTTAATAATGCAACTTTTTCCAAATGTTTCTTTTCATACAAGGTCGTGGGTTTTCTTACTTTCAGATTTTATTTAATATCCTCCAATTTTGTTGTGTCCCATACCACTCCAAAGTTAGTGATACAAAAGAAAGAATGGTTGTAAGTCGGCCCACCAAAGATAGTCTTAAACAAAACATTTTCATTCATATATAAAATAAATTTTACAATGCCAGTGATCATTCCTGATTTTCCTGCCTACTACCGCACCTTTTAGACCTTCTGATAGGTACAGAAAGACTACTAGAAGAAGGTTGAGAATTTGCTCGTTGTTCTTCGACGTTTTGTATACGTGTTAACAAAACACTTTGAGTCTCTTCCATCCGAGCAATACTAGCTATGATCACATTTAACTGCTCGAATGGGTTAGTCGATTTCCCCATCGATGGTTGATGGGTCGATTGTCCCATAGGTGGAGGGTAGGCCGTAGGAATTTGTGGAAAGTATTGGCCGTCCGGTTGACTCATAGGTGTGGGGTAGTTGTTTTGATTGTACGGGGACTCCCTAACAAGAATCTTGCGTTGACTTTTTCGCTGACAACATCTATTTTTGTCTCTAACTCTTTCGCCATTTCCTCCTAAAGTCACGCCGAATACTTCCTCGTCAGTCACCCCTTCACTTGTGACAAATGTCTTGAAGATAGAGGATGTTGTAACCGCCTCAGTGATCTGCTTCGAAGACTCATCAAAAGTGTTGACGTTTGCCCCGTATAGCATCCTCATTATCAAGACTCCGTAGCCGAGGAGTTCCTTTTGTAATACCATAGGTTTGCACAAAAAAAGAAAAAAATTCGTTGGGGCAAAAATGTCTGAACGTTCAGGTGCTAATTTTTCTATATAAAGAACTCTGCCCCTCCTCATTTCTCAGACAAAAATCACTTTTCCTTGTGATTTTCCTCTTCTTTTTCACTCATTTTGAGTTTTTGTCTTTTGAGACTCTCTATGCGGTGCAACACGGTTCTGTCCGAGGGAAGGCGCCAGTTCTGAAAGGAGTTTTTATCTAAAGGTGGGGAACGAAACATAGATTTGCGTGTCTTATAACTTTTATTAAAGTTTACATTCATTTATCATTATGTCTACTATTCATTTACATTGCATTATTGTGTATAATGTTTATACTTGTCATACTTATGCCTATATATTTGGAGTTCACGTATTACACTGTTGTTATGTCGGATTAGTGGTCAATCTGGCTCAACCAGACTCAGTCTTGTCCTCAGTAGCTTTAAATAGTGAACGGGAGGCAGCGTGCTGCTCTAGACGATTGGTATTTAAATAGACATCGTGTTTCACCTCTCAACTGAAGACTGATTTGGTTGGTCTTATTTGAAAGCTATCAGCTTATACAAGTAATACTGAATCTCCTAACCTTGCACGTATTGATACGGGCCCTGATAAGGATCACCAGACGTTGCAAAATCCTGTCTAAATGTTAAGTAAAGACCGGACCAGTTCATGCATTGGCATCATACATAGCACCAACTAGGGACGTATATGGTTTATGATTCATAGAATAGTTAGAAGCAATGCTCGCTATTTGTTATATTTCTCTGGAGAGGGACGTACAATAAGAACCTGGCTACTCCTGGGGAGGGACATCTGTATAGTCGTTCCTGAGGAGAGACGTACAATGAGAACCCGGCTACTCCGAGGGAGGGACATGTGTATGTGAACTCAGACGATGTACAATCATCAAACCAATACGAGACGGTGTCATGCATACATACATATTGGATTGATTATGATGCTCTGATGTGTATTTAAGATATTTGATTATGAAGTTTGCTTTATTAATTGTTATATCCACGAACACCTTTTACCCACTGAGCGTGTAGCTTACCCCGTTGTTATCCAATTTTTCACAGGAGATTAGGGTGGACTGGGTGCAAGTTTTTGGGCCCACATTTTGTACCCTTTGTATTATTCATTGGGGATTTTGGGAGAATGTTCCCTTAATTATTTCATGTACAAATATATTTTGAAATTAATGAAATCAGACTTCTACTTAATCGTGTTTCTGCGCACTCTGCTATTGTTATGATGCCAATTCGCGCCCCGTCCATGAGTGTCTCGCCGGTTTAGGCGCGTTCGGGCGGGGTGTGACATAAAATCTATATTAAAATATATTTTTTAGTTATGAAATGAATTGTGAAGCTAAACATGCATAAACTTTAGCTCCAAACTTAATATTGAAGCTAAATGAAAATTTTAACTACAATTTTATTTTATTTTTTTTGTAGCTTAATATATCTTTTAGCTGTGGAAATATTTTTGAAGCTAAATATATTCTTTAGGTATGAACTTCTATTTGTAGCTAAGTGTATCTTTTAGCTACAAAAATAATATTGAAGCTAAATGTAAACATTAGCTACAAACTTTTATTTGTAGCTAAATATATCTTTTAGTTGCGAAAATATTTTTGAAACTAAATATATTCTTTAGTTATGAACTTCTACTTGTAGCTAAGTATATCTTTTAGCTACAAAAATATTTATGAAGCTAAATATATACTTTAGCTACAAAAATAACATTGAAGCTAAATGTAAACTTTGGCTACAAACGTTTATTTGTAGCTAAATATATCTTTTAGCTGCGAAAATATTTTTGAAGCCAAATATCTTCTTTAGCTATGAACTTTTATTTGTAGCTAAATATATCTTTTAGCTACAAAAATATTTATGAAGCTAAATTTATACATTAGCTACAAAATTAATATTGAAGCTAAATGTAAACTTTGGCTACAAACTTTTATTTGTAGCTAAACATATCTTTTAGTTGCGAAAATATTTTTGAAGCTAAATATATTATTTAGCTATGAACTTTTATTTGTAGCTAAATATATCTTTTAGCTACAAAAATATTTATGAAGCTAAATGTATACTTTAGGTACAAAATTAATATTGAGGCTAAATGTAAACTTTGGCTACAAACTTTTATTTGTAGCTAAACATATCTTTTAGCTGCGAAAATATTTTTGAAGCTAAATATATTCTTTAGCTATGAACTTTTGTTTGTAGCTAAATATATCTTTTAGCTACAAAAATATTTATGAAGCTTAATATATCTTTTAGCTACGAAAGTATTTTTGATGCTAAAAATATAAACTTTAGCCATAAAATTTCATTTGTAGCCAAAGATAACTTTTAGCCACAAAAAGCATATTTGTAGCTAAGAAATTTTAGCTACGAAATAAACTTTGAGGTTAAACAGCTTTTTAGCTACAAAAACCGTTTTCACAACTATTTGGTTACAGGCATGGAGTTTTAGCTACAACTTAGCTAGGAAATATTGTTGTAGCTAAAATGGTTTTTCTACAAAATTATAATTTTTCAAAGCTATTTCTAGCTAACTCCCTTTTTTGTTGTAGTGACACTTATTACAGTTTATAGCATTTAAAAATTATATTTATAGTTCTAAAGAATTTTATTTTGTTGACTTAAACTAACACTATCCTCTATTAATATCAAGTCATCCCTTCTCTATTTAGTGGAAACTCTCATCCGACTTGAAAAGTTTTTACATGGTTTTATTAACCAGCAATTGACGCGCATCGGTTAATACCTCACTGACTTCGTCATTGCCCCAAGCGCAAAGATTAAAAGAGTTTGAAATGATTAGAAGAGTTTGGCTAATGTCAACAATGAAAAGTTGAATATAATTTACCAATATATGAAACTTACAATTGAAAGGAAAATAATCAGTTAAAAAAAATCTAAGGAGTTTCTATTGTGCCTACCCTAGCTTATTTTATTTGAGAGTGTATGCATTGTGCAGTTCATCAATGATTTCCAATTTTAGTAAGAATAATAGGCTGCATGCAAGATTGCATCTAATATACTAGAAGAGCATTTATACTTCCTTTGATGAGTTATTGAATTTTTATTATTAATATATTTCTGTTAAAATCAACTGATGAAAGAGTATTAGACTATATACAAATGGTTTTTTATTTTTCTTACCACCTTAATTACTAAAATGGTTAATGATGTAAATGGTTAAAGATGTAATCACACCATTAACCATTTTAGTAATTAAGGTGGTTAGAAAAATAAAAAACCATTTGTATATAGTCTAATACTCTTTCATCAGTTGATTTTAACAGAAACATATTAATAATAAAAATTATTTAGACTTTATGCAATTTTGTTGAGACAAGATTTTATGCAATTATAATAATATATAAGAGGATAATTATATTTTTAAGAAACATGACAAAACATTAGAAAATATTATTAATTTTTAAAAAAATTGTTTTTCTACAAATATATAAATTATAGGGTAATTCTAAATATACTCACCAAAAACACCTTATGTACCTACATTCATTATAAATTTTTAACAATAATATATAACAAGTGGGTATACAAAATATTTTTGATTGATACATTTAGAATTACTCAAATTATATAGTAACATAGCCGTGGATCATAGGGGTCAATAAGCTTGTATAAGTCATTTTTCTTTTGTGGAGGGAGGAGGAAAGCAGCGCAATCAATGGAAGTTAAGTGAGTACGTAGACCTTCTTGATGCAATAGATCGAACAGTTAATAATTTTGGAATCTAAACTCTAAAGTAGGCGTCCTTATTGATTCTTCCATGCAGTTGTAACATCTTTGAAACCAAAGGACGAGCATATTCTTTGGGGTGGAAATCTTCTTTAAGCTTTTTCTTTTTGGATGATGTTGATGGTAGTGGAAATTAAATGTGAATTGGAATGAATGCAGTATAACCAATTGTCACAAGTTCGATTTCATTGATACTTGATAGCAAAAGGGAAGAGCTAAATTAACGGGCTTGAAAGGCATGCATGCATGATAAATGTTTCCGCGTGATTGGCTCCATGAAGATGATATTAACGTTAAGGCATTGCTTGTTTCCAGCCTTCGCCTAACCCTACAAATACGTTAATTTTCTACAAATAAATATACGAGGGCAGTTCAATTACCTTACATAGCTTGTCAACGCAAGCACAACTGCCCATGGCTATTGCTCGTAATCTCTTCCTCTTTATCTCACCCTTTCTGTTCCTTCAATTCCATGTGTTCTACAAGGCAGAAACTGCGGAAATACATCATCAATATGGTCATGATGTCGCTTGGAATCAATCCTTACTACTACAAACTGTTTGCTCTGATTCGTTTAGAAAAGGTTCCAGTGCTGATTTTTATTATTTAATTTACTTTCCTTTCTAGTCCACTTTTATGCTCTTTTTAGTTTAACCATATCTCTACTGTGTTCATATAGAGAAGGTAATGAAAAAGTGAAAAGAGCTTTAAATGCCGAAATTGTGAGCTAATGTGACCGAGTTATTTAATAGAAAATGAGTAGTGCTATGGAAACACATTTGAATAACACACTTTTGGACTATTAAGTGTTGTTAGATTGTCTTGAATCACGTTTGGTTGCATGATTCGAGTTGATCTAACCATACTCCGAGGCCTAATGTAAAAAGTAAGTGCCTCCAAGTGTGCTTTCAAAATATCAATAAAAATTAATCATCTAAACACCCTATACCTGGCAAGCCAAGTAAGCAAATGCTAGATGCACACTATTAATTGAATTGTTTAGAATTATGTACCAAGGCATAATTAACACATCATTGAAGGCAATCCAATAGTGTATTAAAAATGTTATAGCTGTGATTGTTATGAATGTCAATATAACACTTCTCCCAAACTAACGGCATAGCTGTGAATTAAGTTCGATCAAACACCGCTACGTACTCCGTGATGTAAAAAGAAATAAGGAAATTTAATTATAAATTTGATGACTACTTACTATTAACATGACTTTTTGGTGATTTCAGATTTGATCAAGAGATCATGTAGCAACAGTAACACTTCGATTATCTCACAGAGATGGCCCCTGCTCTCCACCACTTAAGAAGAACCAAAGAAACAAAACAGCTTTCTCCGTGGATCCCACCAATCTCCTCCTCCAAGACCAATCACGAGTTCGTTACCTCCACTCCAAAATCTCCTCCAAATCTACATCATCATCCACAGTAGAGCGAAAGGCCGACGTAGATAACCTCCCAACCAAATCTGGCAGCTTCCTAGGAACCAGAAACTTCATCGTCACGATCGGATTAGGCACGCCAAAACGAGATCTTTCCTTAGTCTTCGACACAGGCAGTGTAATACCCTGTATTTCACAAAAAAAAGAAAAAAAATTACTATTTAGGCAACGCTCGAATGTTCAGGCGCATGCCCGAACGTTCAGGCGCAATGCATGCCCGAACGTTCAGGCGCAAAAATCTCTATATAAGGAACCCTCCTCATTTCTCATTCCTCACACCAAATCACCTTCTCTTGTGAATTTATTCTCCTTTCCACTCATTCTGAGTTTTTAGTTTTGAGACTCTCTGTTCGAGAATCTCAGTGCGGTGCAACAAAGTTCTGTCCGGAGGAAAGCTCCAGATCTGAAAGAAGAAGTTTTTATCTAAAGGTGGGGAACGAAACATAGGTTTGCGTGTTTCATGACTTTTATTAAAGTTTACATTCAATTATTATTATGTCTACTATTTATTTACACGCATTATGTCATATAATGTTCATATTGCCGCACTTATGCCTGTATATTTGGAATTCAAGTATTGCACTGTTATAATGTCGGATTTGTGGTCAATCTGACTCAACTAGACTCGGTCTTGTCCTCAGTAACTTTAAATAGTGAACGGGAGGCAGCGGGCTGCTCTAGGCGATTGGTATTTAAGCAGACCTTGTGTCTCACCTCTCAACTGGGGAGTGATCAAGTTGGTCTTATTGAAAGCTATCAACTTATACAAGTAATACTGAATGTCCTAACCTTGCACGTCGTGATACCGACCCTGATAAGGATCACCAGACGTTGCCAAAGTCAGTCTAAATGTCAAAAAAAGACCATACCAGTTCATACATTGGCATCATACATATCACCACCTAGGGACGTATATGGTTTATGACTCATAGAATAGTTTGGAGCATTGCTCGCTATTCATTGCATTTCTCTGGAGAGGAACGTACATGAGAACCCTGCTACACCCGGGGAGGGACATCAATACGTGAATCCTGAGCATCGTTCCTGTACGTGAACTCAGGCGATGTACGTTCATCAAACCATTATGAGACGGTGTCATGCATACATACATATTGATTGATTATGATGCTCACATGTGTATTTAAGATATTTGATATTGAGCGCGTTAAGCTCACTCCATTATTATCCAATCTTTCACAAGAAATTAGGGTGGACTCGGTGCAGGTTATGGGGCCCACATTTTGTACCTTTTGTATGATTCATTGGGAATTTTGGGAGTATGTTCCCTTGACCATTTTATGTACAAAAATATTCTGAATTAAATGAAATCAGATTTTGTACTGTGTACTATATTTTCGCTGCGCACTGTTGTTACCATTGTTATTGTTCCAAATGCGCGTCCCGTCCAAGAGTGTACCGCCGGTTTAGGCGCGTCCGGGTGGGGTGTGACATTTAATGGTATCAAAGCTTACGGTCCACGGCCCGCCCAAGTTCACCAAATTAGGGGAAGAAAATTTTCATTAGATATATATATATCTTTAGAACTATATATATATATATGAATTATATATAGTTAAGATTTGTATTAAATATATATCTAAGAAAACTATATAGTTTTATATAGTTTAGAAATATATATATAGTTGTGATTAATGAAAACTATATATATTGTTATGATTAAATATATATATCTATATATCTATGCATATAGGAGATATACATGTACCTTGTTATTATTGATGAAAAATTTTGAATGAAAAATTTTGAATGAAAAAATTTTATTAGATATATATATCTCTAGAACTATATATATATGTCAATTATATATAGTTGAGATTATATTCAATATATATCTTGAAAACTATATGATTTTTATATAGTTTGATTTAAATATACCTATAGTCATGATTTATTAAAAACTATATGTATATTTATGATTAAATATATATCTATATACCTTAGTGTATATGAGATATATATATATCATATTATTGAAAAAAAAATTTGAAAAATGTTATTTGAAAAAAAAAAAAATTGAAAATGTTATTTAAAAAAAAAAAAATTGATATATCTAGAACTATATATATATGAATTATATATATAGTTAAGAATTGTATTAAATATATATCTAAGACAACTATATATGATTTTTATATAGTTTAATTTCAAATAGTTGATTTATGGAAACTATATATATAGTTATGATTAAATATGTCTATACATTCCTATGTGAATACGACATATATACATCAGATTACTAATGAAGAAATTTTCATGATGGCATAAACGTCAAAAGAAAACTAGAAAATAATGTCTAGCAGACAAAGCATAAATCTTAAAAAAGTTAGGAATATATTTTGTGTCTTTCACAAATTTATTTTCCTTTCAGCAAAAGAATGGCCTCAAGGGAAGGAACAACTTCCACTAGTAGGGAACCAATTCCCACTAGACTAACGAAATTATCCAAAAGAGAGGTTATGACTATGAGGAGCATCGACAACAGAGATCTCCGCCTCCACCCAATCCTTCACAACAAACTCGCAACTGTGGGTTGGTTGAACATAACAAAGGTTGAGGGTCACGTCTCTTACAACTTGGTAAGATCCTTCTACGAAGCCATGAATTACGTGGGACTTCCAAAAGAGGGAATCAGCCCTATATTGGAGACAACAGTTATGGGGATAAAAATTCCTATCAACGGCGAAATCATCGCTCGACTTATGAAGATTCCGATTAAGGAAAGAATTATTGATCCACATGAACCCCAGACAATTACAGAGATTGCGAAGTCTAATGAACAATTATTCAATTCCCTCACCAAGGAGCCATACACTCAATCGACATTCACCAACCTCCCAAACAATTATCTTAAGCCATATCTTGCCGGCCTTGGAAAGATCGTGTTCGGCAACATCTTGTCAAAAAGGAGGCCTAATGGCACTATGTCAAGAGCACAACTTCTCGTGTTATATTGCATAGAGAAAGAAATAAAGGTCTCCCTACCACACATCATCATCCAACAAATGTTGAGGGTGATTCAAAATCCTTTAAGAAAGGAATTCCTCGTTGGTATCACGACGTGCAAGGTTAGGACATTCAGTATTACTTGTATAAGCTGATAGCTTTCAATAAGACCAACTAGATCAGTCCCCAGTTGAGAGGTGAGACACAAGGTCTTCTTAAATACCAATCGCCTAGAGCAACCCGCTGCCTCTCGTTCACTATTTAAAGTTACTGAGGACAAGACCGAGTCTAGTTGAGTCAGATTGACCACAAATCTGACATTATAACAGTATAATATGTGAATTCCAAGTATACAGGCATAAGTGCGACAGTATAAACATTATATGACATAATGCAGTGTAAATGAACAGTAGATATTGTACCGTTGACCCCAATCATGTTTATTTGGGGTTACTAGTGCACGTCTATTTCACCGTACCGTTGACCCCAATCATGTTTATTTAGGGTTACTAGTGCACGTCTATTTCACCGTACCGTTGACCCCAATCATTTCCTTTTTTAAAACCCTCCTATGACAAGGTTAAGCCCCCCTCTAAGCGGGATAGATGGGCCCAACCAAAGTCATAAGGTTTTCTCAAATCAATGCATCATTCAAAACATTAGAACACATTCATGCTTTCAACATACAATATATATAAGTGATATGATGACATAAAAGATATAATCATAAATGAAGTCTACTCACAACCAAGTCTCGCGAGAGTATTTAACCACACGACCACCAAACCGAATCAACCCAATCAAGATCCTGAAACATACATCAATATCCTACCATACATCAATTTCTATGCTCAATCACGTAGACATTACACATCAACCCTAAATCAGCCCACATATAGACAATAGGCCTAAATTCCATCTAATCCCATCATTCAACTCAAATCACATGACTTAGGCCTCTAATGCATAGTTCTCATTCATAAACCATTCTATTAATCAAAAATACTGATTTTCAATTCCTTAGGCATAAACATGCCCAAATTAGGTCACTTGATCACAAGTAGGCCTAACCCATGATATGGTCACAACCACCAAATCAGTAGCATAATCAACTCTAATCATGCTTAATTAAACATAAGTTGCATCAATTCAATGATTCTAGGCCAAAAGCATCAAAAACCCTAAAATATGAAATTTTCCATACTTAGGCCATATTGCCGATTTACACTAGGTCACCATGTTCAGCCATGTATATCACTGATTTTGCATCATGGGTTCATCAACAATGACAACTAGGTCAACATAGTTGATATGCAAGCTATTTGGAAAGGTCTAAGTTCATATTCTAAATTTAGGTCTAATACAAGCAACCCTACCAATTCTTCATTTAATATTCTGTTCAGATGTATCAATCTACCAACAGAAATATGTAATCACAAAATCAACCGTACAGATATAGGTATGTGAAGAAACAAACCTTCTGTCCAAATATCAGCCCAATCCAACGGTGGACCGAAAAGATAAGTATCTTTGATGAACAAGTCTCTAATCAGACAATTTTTCCTTTCCTGCAACAAATACTCGAACTCAGATGAATATATCACACCACATACTTAACCCATAAACATCTCCACCGTTCAAAATGAAGAAATGTCAGTTGTAAACTACATACCCGAACTTGATATCCATCCAAAGGTAGATTGATGAGATCTAGAAGTTTGAGCGAAACGGCGAGAGAAATTCAAACTTTCCAACCAGCTATGTTTGAGAGGTTAGATCTCTTAGACGAAACCCCTAATCAGGATCTCCACCGTTCAGAATGCAGAAATATCAGTTTTAAACTACATACCCATATTTTATATCCATCCAACGGTAGATTGAGGAGATCTATAAGTTTGAGCAAAACAGCGCGAAAAATCCAGACTTTCCGACCAGCTTTGTTTGAGAGGTTAGATCTCTTAGACGAAACCTCTAATCAAGATCTCCACCGTTCCGAATGCAGACCCATAAGATACGAACTTTCTGACAAAATTTGAGCTCAATCTGACCATAAATCCCAAAGATCAATCACCTTGATGAAAATGTTGCAGAGATTTTCCTCAAGCAACTCCTTTCTTTCTCTTCTTCTTTCCTTTCTCTCCACTCACCTCACTTCCTAGCACTTCCTTGATTCTCTCCACTCATTCTAGCGCTTCCTTGATTCCCTCCACTCACCTCACTTTCTAGCACTTCCTTGGAGAAGAAAAGTGGGCATGGGACACTTGTCCACTTTCATGCACCAACCTTTACATGTGTTGGTCTCATACTACCCATACCAACCACATGTACTTTAACCAATCTCATGCTTCCATGTATTTTAAATGTCCAATCCATTTAATACACCAAATTTTTATTCTCATTTATCTTTTTATTCAATAAATCCTAACCCATATCAATTCATGGTTTAATGGACCCATGCATAAATAATAACATATGCATTATACTTTAATTTAACATGACCTATATATAATTTATAATACACATATTTATATACATTATCAAGCATCAACTATACAAACATTAAACAACCATCAAACAAACACCAACCATATCAAGGCAACACATAGAGTTTGGGCAAAGTGCAATTGGGTTATGGGCTAGATGAAATAATTTTCGGGGCGTCACATCACACCCACCTTAGAATGAACTTCGTCCTCGAAGTTTTAAGGGTAAGAAATTACCTAAGCCCATGAACTCGGCAAAGTGCTCCATCATGTAGTCCTCACGCTCCCAAGTAACCTGCTCCTCGCCATGGAACTGCCATCTCACTTTAACCATCGGAATCTCGCGGTTACGTAACCTCTGGACCTTCCGGTCAAGTATCTGAATAGGTTCCTCATCATAAGTCCCATCCTGCCTCAGTTCAATGTTCCTCCAGTCCAAGACGTGATCAAAATCACTCTTGTACACTCTCAGCATTGACACATGAAAGACATTGTGGACTGCTGCTAACTGAGGTGGCAAGGCTAATCGGTAAGCGACTGGGCCAATTCGTTCTAATACCTCGAATGGCCCAATAAATCTCGGAGCGAGCTTGCCTTTTATCCCAAATCTAGTCTGGCCCTTCTGAGGTGAGACCTTCAATAAAACTTGGTCACCCACCTCGAACTCTACGGTCTTCCGCTTGGCATCAGTGTAACTGTTCTGCCTGTCTTGGGCTACCTTCATATTATGCTTGATCCTCTTAATCTTCTCTGTGTGTTCTTGTACAAACTCTGGTCCCATCACCGCAACATCCACTACCTCCGTCCAACAGATCGGAGATCTACAGGGTCGACCATACAATGCCTCAAAAGGAGCCATGCCAATACTGGACTGATAGTTGTTGTTGTACGCGAACTCACACAGATGTTTGTACTCCTCCCAATTACCACTGGACTCAAGGACACAAGCTCGAAGCATATCCTCTAAAATCGATATCAACCTCTCAGACTGGCCATCCGTCTGGGGGTGAAAAGCGGTACTGAGATCTAGTCTAGTGTCGAGCTGCCTTTGCAACCCCTGCCAGAATACCGATGTAAACCTCGGATCCCTATCTGACACAATCGAAACTGGCACTCCATGTAATCTGACTATCTCCCGCATATAGAGTCTGCTCAGCTTGTCCATAGAATCCCTAGTGTTCACTGGTAGAAAGTGAGCGGCCTAATGTATACATGAGGCTTTTTTGTCACGCCCTGGGTTGCACAGCGTGCCCCATACCCAGGTGTGGGCGCACCCCCTCGGGGCGAACGTCTAAGCCATTATGGATCCATAATATTGTCACATCTAGCCAAATTCGCGATACCCAACAGGGCCCTAGTAACGGACTAGATCATTTACCCCCACTATTCATGAATAGTGAATGGCCTCCCCCAAGTCGAACTCGCAACCTCCCCTTTAAGAGGTTAGATTTCACACTTGGAGTAACCACTAAGCCAATTGATCTAGTCCGTTACTAGGGCCCTGTTGGGTATCGCGAATTCGGCTAGATGTGACAATATTATGGATCCATAATGGCTTAGGCGTTCGCCCTGAGGGGGTGCGCCCACACCTGGGTAGGGGGCACGCTGTGGAACCCAGGGTGTGGCAGATATAATAATAACTGAATGTAAACTTTAATAAAAGTTATAAAACACGCAAACTTATGTTTCGTTCCCCACCTTCAGATAAGAACTTCTTCTTTTTCAGATCAGGCGTTTTCTTCCGGACAGAACTTCGTCGCACCGCATCGAGAGTCTCAAAAGACTAAAAACTCAAAATGAGTGAAAAGAGGAGGAAAAATCACAATTTGGAGTGAATTTGGTGTAAAAAATGAAGAGGGGGGGTTGGTTTATATAGAGGTTTTGGCGCCTGGACTTTCGGGCAGGTGAAATGCCCAATTTTTTTTTATTTATTTATTTATTTTTTTTAGTGAAATACAGGGTATTACAATATATATATCTATATATCTATGCATATAGGAGATAAATATATACCTTGTTACCAATGAAAACAAATTTGGATAAAAAATTTTCTTAGATATATATATGTCGATTATATAAAGTGAGATTTATATTAAATATATATCTAGAAAACTATATGATTTTTTATATAGTTTGATTTAAATATACATATAGTCATGATTTATTAAAAAACTATATGTATAGTTGTGATTGAATATATATATCTATATACCTTAGTATATGAGATATATATATATATATCATAGTATTGATGAAAAATTTGAATGAAAAAAAAAGTTATTAGATATATATATCTTTTAGAACTATATATATATGTGAATTATATATAGTTAAGATTTGTGTTAAATATATATCTAAGAAAACTATATATGATTTTTATATAGTTTAATTTCAAATATATATATAGTTGATTTATGAAAATTATATATATAGTTATGATTAAATATATATATCTCTACATTCATATATGAATACGATATATATTATATCATATTGCCGATAGAAAAATTTGGATTAAATGATGGCATAAACATTAAGAATAGAAAATATTATCCAACTGACAAGGCATAAATCTTAAAAATGTTAAGAATATATTTTGTGTCTTTCACAAATTTATTTTCCTTTTAGCAAAGAATGGTCTCAAGTGAAGGAACAACTTCTAGTAGTAGGGAACCAATTCCCACTAGTCTCAAGGAATTGTTCAAGAGGGAGGTTATGACTATGAGGAGCATCGACAATGGAGATCTCCGCCTCCGTCGGATCCTTCATGACAAACTCGCAACTTTGGGGTGGTTGAACATAACAAAAGTTGAGGGCCACGTCTCTTACAGCTTTGTGAAATCCTTCTACGAAGCCATGAATTGCATAGGACTTCAAGAAGATGGGATCAGCCCTGTTTTGGAGACAACAGTCATAGGAATGAAAATTTCTATCAACATCGAGACTATTGCCCGACTTATGGAGATTCCGATTGAGGAGAGAATTATTGATCCACATGAACCCCAGACAATTACAGAAATCGCAGAGTCTAATGAACAATTGTTCAATTTCCTCAACAAAGAGGCATACACTCAATCGACGTACACCAACCTCCCAAACAATTATCTTAAGCCATCTCTTGTCGGCCTTGGAAAGATCGTGTTCAGCAACATCTTGCCAGAAAGGGGGGCTAATGGCACTATGTCAAGGGCCCAACTTCTCGTGTTATATTGCATAGAGAAGGAAATAAAGGTCTCCCTACCACACATCATCATCCAACAAATGTTAAGGGTGATTCAAAACCCTTTAAGAAAGGAATTCCTCGGTTACGGAGTCTTGATCATGAGGATGCTACGAAGCAAACATCAACACTTTTGATGGGACTTCGAGACAAATCATTGAGCCAGTTACAACATCTTCTATCTTCAAAATATATGTCCCGAGGGGAAGGGTAACTGATGAGGAAGTATTCGGCACGACGATAGGAAATGCCGAGAGAATGAGAGACAAACATGGACGTTGTCTTCGAAGAAGTCAACGCAAGATTCCTGTCAGGGAAGTACCAAATAACGGGACAAACCAGAATCCTACGTCAAATGCCAAAGGGGTTCCAGTTAGGGGATCCCCGTACAATCGAAACAACTACCCTTCACCTATGAGTCACCCGTACAACTAATACTTTCCCCTAATGCCTACAGCTTATCAACCACCAATAGGCCAATTGACTAACCTATTTGAACGGTTAAATGAAATGGCATCTAATATGGCGAAAATAAGAGAGACTCAAAATAATATATTAACACGTATGCAAAACTCCGAAGCAGAGCGAGCAAACTCTCAACCTTCTATTAGTAGTCGTTTTGTACCTAGCAGGAGATCTAGAAGGAGCAGTAGTAGGCAGAAAAATTAAAATTTATTACTAGCATTGTAAACTTTTCTTTTATATATGAATGAAATGTTTTGTTTAAGACTATCTTTGGTGGGCCGACTTACAACCATTCTTTCTTTTGTATCACTAACTTGGGAATGGTATGGGACATAACAAAATTGGAAGATACTAAATAAAACGTGGAAGTAGGAAAACCCATGACCTTGTGTGAAAAGAAACATTTGGAGAAAGTTGCATTACTAACATTATCACTAAGTTTACACGGTATGGGACGAGTCAATTTGGACGATACTATTAGTGAACTTCTATCCAGCCAATGTTTTTAGAGACTGTGTTCATACAACTTAACTTGGTTAACACCCTTATTACCAAAGTCATGTGGTATGGGACACACGAACTTGGCTAATAATTGAAAAGACTAAGAATAAGAGTTTGAAAACATAAGATTGCGATAGAACGTTAGATCAGGATATTTACCGAGGTAAATCCTAGAATTCTTATGACTCGTATGGATTTTCAATGAAATATATATGTATGTTCAAAAAAAAAATCAGAACCAAATCATTTGAAATACTTGCAAAAGTTTTATACTTATTATATAAGCATTCTAACCTTGTTTTTACGCCATGGCCAAACATACGAGATATATAAGATTCTTTGATTCCTCAACAAAAACCTTACACTATACTTAGAAAAATAGGTGATTTTAATATTGCAGTACTCTCGAAATTGTTGCTGAGCATATTATAACATTATACTTGGCTACAGTACCTAAATCTTGGTTTTATTTTTCTCCTTGCCAGTGAGAAAATGCAAACCAGGAATAGAGGAAGGCCACGTACTGTCCGTCCAGCAGTGGAGGCACCTCCTGAGATTCAGGAACCGCCTCCTCCGACAACAGTACAGGCCACACACGACACTGCTACTACATCTGGGTAGGCGATACCACCCCCACCCGTACCCTTTGCCATGCCTTCAAGCATGGAAACCTTCTTCGCCAGATTTATTGAGGCGATGAAGGTTACTGTTCAAACTGTCATTCATGAGACCGCGGCAAGTCAGGTTGCCACTTTTCAGGCACCTGTACGATTTGGATCGGAATCTCAAACCGATCAGATTACCAAGTACAAGAGGCTACAACCTCTTACTTTTGCTGGCACCATTGATGCTGATGAGGTGCAAAAGTGGCTGGATGAGTCAAAGAAGGCTCTTGATGCAATGGGAGTCGATGAGACTCGAAAAATTCCACTAGCGACCTACCAACTTGTTTGGTGGGGCAAACACCTGGTGGATAATAGTGAAAGTGGACCCAAGGGTCAACACAACAGATATGACTTGGCAATAGTTCGAGTCAATGTTTATTGATGAGTATTTTCCCGGCGCCGTTAAGAGGCAGAAGCACCAGGAATTCTCTAAGTTATACCAGAGCAGCATGACCGTCAGGGAATATGCTGGAAAGTTCAAAGAATTATCAGTCTACTCTTTCTCCACCATCTCAATGGAGCAAGATAAGACTGAGAAATTTTACAATGGCCTTCGCCATGATATTCGACAAGCCTTGTCGATCTTGGATCTCAAGATTTACAAGGAGGTTGTTGACAAGGCCATGAGCTTTGAACAAGAGAAGATCTTACAGGAACAGAGAATGAATAAGGAAAAACGGCCTGCAACGTTTTCCCAATAGGGCTCACAACAGGGCAACAAGAAGAAGCCCTACTACAATCAAAACCCAACCATCCCAGCCCCTGTTTAGAAGAATAAGGCCACAACACCTGCGGCTGAACCTTCTAACCCTAACTATCAGGGTTTTCGTAATCATGCCCGCGGAGGTCGTTATGGAAGGGGTGGCCGTAGAAACGGCAATGGCAGAAGTGGTGGTCGACACCACAATCAGCATTACTAGCAGAACAATCAGCAGGGCCAACAGAACCACCCGCAGTACCAGTAGACGTGTTTCAACTACGGCTAGAAGGGCCATGTAAAATATCTCTGTCCGCACCTTCAGCAACCTATTCCTTTTGTTCCAGTCCAACAAGCACCACCTGCTGCTAATGCCCAACCCAGGCAGAACCAACAGAACCAGGGTCAACAAAATCAGGGTAGAGCATTTGTCATCGCTTAACAACCCCTCCCAGACAACAATGTAGTCGAAAGTACCTTTCCTTTGTTCAATACAATGGTGCTACGCATTCATTTATATCGTCGGCATTGTTAAGACATTTAGGCCTGCATCCTGATCCCACAAACATCACACTCCATGTAACATCACCGTTCGGATCTGGTATTGACGTGAATTTGTAGTGTTCTCTATGTGAGCTTCGAATGTCAGAACAAATAATATATGCAGATCTTTTTGTGATTGATATTGAAGACTTTGACATCATCCTCGGCATGGACTGGCTAGCACCACTGAATGCAAATATCGAATGTATGAAGAAGCAAGTTCAGTTAACCTTGCCTACAGGAGAGTTGGTCAAGATTCAGGGAACAAGGAGATGGATACACAAATCAACAGTTGCACTTCTCAAGGCACAACTTCAAGCTCTATCCCTTGGCAATGAAAATGAATCACCAGCACTATACCCTCTCGAAGTACAAGATGTTCCAGTCATATCTGAATTCCCAACAGTTTTTCTAAATGACCTTCCTTGTCTACCTCCAGTTAGGGAATTCGATTTTGAAATCAACCTCATACCTGGGACAGGCCCTATCTCAATTCCACCATACAGAATGTCAAATGTCGAGCAGGTTGAATTAGACAAACAACTGAAGGAATTAGAGAGTAATGGCTTCATCCGAAAGAGTTCATCACCATGGGGCGCTCCAGTTCTGTTTGTTCGCAAAAAGGATGGTTCGTTACGACTTTGCATCGATTATCGCAAGTTGAATAATGTCACCATCAAGAACAGATATCCGTTGCCCAGGATCGATGACTTGTTCGACCAACTTAGAGATGCCAAATACTTCTCTAAGATTGATTCGAGAGTCGGACATCACCAAGACGGCTTTCAGAACTCGGTACGGTCACTACGAGTTCTTGGTTATGCCGTTCGGTCTAACAAATGCACCTGCTGTATTCATGGATTTGATGAATCGCACTTTCAGGTTATACTTAGACCGATTTGTGGTGGTTTTTGTGGACGACATCTTGATATATTCCTCAACCGAGGAAGACCATAAGATACATCTGAAGATAGTCCTCCAGACCTTGAGAAGCCACCAACTGTATGCAAAGTTAAGTAAGTGCGAATTTTGGGCGAAGAGAGTTCAATTCCTAGGCCATGTGGTTTCAGGCAATGGCATTGAGGTAGATCCTTCTAAGGTTGAAGCAGTTTTAAACTGAAAACAGCCTACTACTGGTACTCAGATTAGATGTTTTCTTGGTTTGGCTGGCTATTACAGTCGCTTCATCAAGGACTTCTCAAAGTTTGCTAAACCTATGACCAAGTTCACTCGAAAAAACGTGCGATTCATCTAAAATCCCGCTTGTGAAGTATCATTTCAGGAATTGAAGAAACACCTCACGATGGCACCTGCACTTATCACTCCAAGAAATGCAATTGGATTTTTATTATACACCGACGCCTCTCTCCAAGGCTTAGGTGCCGGACTAATGCAAGAAGGCCAAGTTGTTGCATATGCCTCGAGGCAACTGAAGATTGATGAGGGTAATTACCTAACACATGACTTGCAACTTGCACCTGTTGTGTTTGCACTGAAATTATGGCGTCATTACCTATACGGTGAACAGTTTGAGGTCTTCTCAGATCACAAGAGTCTTAAGTACATATACACCCAGAGAGACCTAAACCTCCGCCAGAGACAATGTTGGAATTCTTGAAAGATTATGGCTTTCAACTCCAGTACCATCCCGGAAAGGCCAATGTTGTGGCCGATGTCCTGAGTAGAAAATCTTATGTTCCTTGCACTCTTAACTACGAAATGGGGAAGTTGGCTACAGAGATGGAGAACTTTAACCAACAGCTGAACGAATAAGGACTAAGACCACGACTCTCTCAATTATCAGCCAACTCTGAGTTCGTTCGAAACATTTCAGCAGCTCAAGCCAATGACGCTATGTTAATGGAGAAATGAGAACTTATACTCAGCAGACATGACCTTCCTCACTGGTCTGTCGCTGATGACGGGACCGTTTTCTATAAAAAATGTCTCTGTTTACCGAACGATCCTGAGGTTCGAAAAGAAGTGCTTACAAAGATGCACTGTTCGAGGTACGCTATGCATCCTGGGGGTGACAAGATGTACAAAGATGTCAAGCGACAATTCTGGTTTTTTGGACTGAAGAAGGCAATTGCAGACTTCGTTGCTCGATGTCTCGTTTGCCAGAAAGTTAAGGCAGAACGAAAACTTTCCTCTGGACTTCTCCAGCCGTTACCTATTGGAGAATGGAAATGGGGGAACATCACAATGGATTTTGTTACGGCCTTACCTCGAAACAATAAAGGGCAACATGCTATCTGGGTTATCATTGACAGACTTACAAAGTCTGCACACTTCTTGCTAATAAAGTTTATGGATAATCCCGCCAAACTTGCAAAACTATATGAAAGAGAGATCATACGCCTTCATGGCATACCACTCACGATCGTCTCTGATCGAGACCCTCGATTCACATCAAACTTTTGGAAAAGCTTCCAGAATAGAATGGGTTCTAAGATCACCATGCGCACAACATTTCACCCTCAGACTGATGGGCAGTCAGAGCGGCTTATTCAAATATTAGAAGACATGTTACGGTGTTGCATTTTGGACTTTAATGACGGATGGGTAAAGTACTTACATTTAGCCGAGTTTGCATACAACAACAGCTACCAAACTAGTATCGGCATGGCACCGTACGAGGCTCTCTATGGTCGCCCTTGCAGATCTCCGGTATGCTGGTTAGATATGGCCGATCGATCGCAGTTAGGCCCTGAACTAGTTCAAGAGACTTCTGAGAAGATCACACTAGTAAAGGAACGACTTCGTGTTGCACAAAGTCGACAGAAGATCTATGCTGACAAGCGGAGACAACCTCTAGAATTTGATAATGGGGACTTTGTTTTTCTAAATGTCCAGCCCACAAGAAGGGTCAAACACTTTGGGATCAAATGAAAGCTCTCCCCGCGGTATATCGGCCCATTTCAGATCGTTGAACATATAGGAAAACTTGCTTATCGTCTGTCCCTTCCATCGTCCATGCCTAAGTTTCATGACGTTTTTCACGTATCTATGCTTCGCAAGTATCGTCCTGATCCTTCGCATATCATCCCTTTAGTCGAGGTTCGGGTTGAGGAATTACATAAGTATCAAGAGAGAGCGATACAGATTTTAGATAGAAAAACTCAAGAACTACAGCGACATAGCATACCACTTGTGAAAGTGCTCTTGGATCACCACGGTGTAGAGGAAGCAACATGGGAACTAGAAGCAACAATTAAACAGAAATATCCTGAATTGTTTTCTAGTGCCAACTGATGATGTGATACATTGTACTATTTTCACTTATCAATAAAAATGATGAGACATTGTTTACACTTATCTTGATAAATTGTTTCACTTGAATAATTACGCAGATGTCTGAAAATAATATCAATCGATATAGTGATGCACACACGCAGTGGCCTCCTTGGCAACTTGTGGCTACTTCTCAAGAAGCAGAGTCAAGTCACAACTACTTTGCATCACCAACTCCATCACCACACAGGCAGCGATCATTATCGCTAGAGCGTGCATGGCTTTTTCGTAATAAACCCGTAGACCTTCTACCAAAATTGTCAGGCAGCCGGATTCTAGCAACTGCACGAAAAAGTATCCCACTGCTTAACCTACCCCCTCTTAAACGATGTAACCAGCGCCCTCCACCACCATATGTTATGCAAAGGTTGGAATCTTCAGAGGACGAGTCCGATTCCATTTGCTCTGCATGGTTTTATGATGATGATGATTCCACCGGCCACAGTGCTATTCATGGACCATTCAAGTACTACCCTGAACTCACAAGAGATGCTGCCGACAGTGAATCTCAAGCAGATAACCATCATAACTACTTGAATTAATTTTGAGGGCGAAGTCCCTTTAAGGGGGGTAGAGTGTAATACCCTGTATTTCACAAAAAAAAAAAAACTCGTTTGGGCAGATGTGCCTGGAAGTCCGGGCAACTAGCACGAAAGTCTGGGCACCTGAGCAGATAACCATCATAACTACTTGAATTGATTTCGAGACCCTTTAAGTGGGGTAGAGTGTAATACCCTGTATTTCACAAAAAAAAAAAAATTGTTTGGGCAGATGTGCCTGAAAGTCCTGGCGGGCGCCAAAACCTCTATATAAACCAACCAACTCTTCATTTTTCACACCAAATTCACTCCAAATTGTGATTTTTCCTCCTCTTTTCACTCACTCTGAGTTTTTAGTCTTTTGAAACTCTCTGTTCGAGACTCTCAGTGCAGTATGATGAAGTTCTGTCCGGAGGAAAGCGCCGGATCTGAAAAAGAAGAAGTTCTTATCTGAAGGTGGGGAACGAAACATAGGTTTGCGTGTTTTATAACTTTTCTTACAGTTTACATTCAGTTATTTTTATATTTACTGTTCATTTACACTGCATTATGTCATATAATGTTTATACTGTCACACTTATGCCTGTACACTTGGAATTCACGTATTATACCTTTATAATGCCGGATTTGTGGTCAATCTGATTCAACTAGACTCGGTCTTGTCCTCAATAACTTTAAATAGTGAACGGGAGGCAGCGGGCTGCTTTAGGCGATTGGTATTTAAGCAAACCTTGTGTCTCACCTCTCAACTGGGCACTAATCTAGTTGGTCTTATTGAAAGCTATCAGCTTATACAAGTAATACTGAATGTCCTAACCTTGCACGTCGTGATACCGACCCTGATAAGGATCACCAGACGTTGCCAAAGTCAGTTTAAATGTCAAGAAAAGACTAGACCAGTTCATGCATTGGCATCATACATATCACCACCTAGGGATGTCTATGGTTTATGACTCATCGAATAGTTAGGAGCATTGCTCGTTATTCATTATATTTCTCTGGAGAAGGAGGTACATGAGAACCCGGCTACGCCCGGGGAGGGACATCAGTACGTGAATCCAGAACATCGTTCCTGAGGAGGGACATACAGTGAGAACCTGGCTACGCCCGGGGAAGGACACCTGTACGTGAACTCAGGCGATGTACGTTCATCAAACCATTACGAGACAGTGTCACGCATTCATACATATTGATTGATTATGATGCTCACATGTGTATTTAAGATATTTGATATTGAAGTATGTTTTATTAATTGTTATACTCACGAACTATTTTACCCACTGAGCGCGTTAAGCTCACTCCATTATTATCCAATCTTTCACAGGAAATTAGGGTGGACTGGGTGCAGGTTATGGGGCCCACATTTTTGTGCCCTTTGTATTATTCATTGTGGATTTTGGGGAGTATGTTTCCTTGACCATTTTATGTACAAAAAATATTCTGAATTAAAGGAAATCAGATTTGTACTGTATATTATATTTTTCGCTGCGCACTATGTTGTTACCATTATTAATATTCCAAATGTGCACCCCGTCTGCGAGTGTACCGCCGGTTTAGGCACGTCTGGGCGGGGTGTGACTGGGACGTACAATGAGAACCTAGCTTCTCCTGGGGAGGGACATCTATACGTGAATCCAGAGCGTCGTTCCTGATGAGGGACGTACAATGAGAACCCGACTACTCTTGGGGAGGGACATATGTACGTGAACTCAGGCGATGTACAATCATCAAACCAATAGGAGACGGTGTCATGCATACATACATGTTGGATTGATTATGATGCTCTGATGTGTATTTAAGATATTTAATTATGAAGTTTGCTTTATTAATTGTTATATTCACTAACTATTTTACCCACTGAGCATGTAGCTCACCCCGTTGTTATCCAATTTTTCACAGGAGGTTAGGGTGGACTAGGTGCAGGTTTTTGGGCCCACATTTTGTACCATTTGTATTATTCATTGAGGATTTTGGGAGAATGTTCCCTTAACTATTTCATGTACAAATATATTCTGAAATTAATGAAATTGGACTTGTACTTAATCGTGTTTTTGCGCACTCTGTTATTGTATAATGCATTCGCGCCCTGTCCGTGAGTGTCCCGCCGGTTTAAGCGCGTCCGGGCGGGGTTGACTATTATCTATTAGACATATGACTAACTAATATGCTTATGTGGACTAGTATATTTATATTTATAATTATAATAATATTTATTTAATTATTTTTGGTGGCTTATTCACTAACTATTTTCCAGATTTCAGCTAATTATTTTTGTTATTCTTTTCGTATTTCGTTTAATCGTTCTAATTCAAATAATATATTTTGTAACAGTCTATGATTTTCGGTATCTACTTGATTATGCGTTTTATTTGATAATATTTTTCTAAATTCTTCATGTTTCTCTACGTGTTTTGCGTTTCATTCTTCCAAGTTATGAACTAACTTGTTAGTCTAGAAATGAGATAGGTCCTATCTTAGAGATTATGCAACAATATTAGTATTTGTTTATTATCAATGAATTATTTATAGTTTATTTATATTTTTTCATGCTTAATGCTATTGATCTCTTGACCATGGATTAATTGATCATAGACTTGGGGAGCGGCACTCAACAGAGGGTTCTTTACGTTGGAACATGAGAAATATGACATGAGATTATCGTAGTATCGATAAATATGCGACGTCTTATGAAGTTGTAGGAAAATCATAAGGCTAAATGCATTGCTAAAATATTGATTTTTATCGATAGATTAAAACAAATATTTTGGTGATAGATTCTAACGCGACACTCGAGAGAGGGTGTTAGAAACTAAAGGATTTTGACTTATAAACTTGAATAATGATTTGATAATAATTATGTCTAATATTGCATAATTGATAATTAGGTGAAATTAAATCTCTAGGTGTAGCACCCGTGCCTTTAGGTGACATCATTTTGACCCATAGTGTACCCGCAGAGTACCCGTATACGTATTCGTATATGTATGTGTTTATGTATTTTGATGCTCGAAGCACATAAGTTCGAGTGTCTTTGCATGATTTTAGGTCATAGAGAGTGCGCATGAAATTCCGGAACCATCGGAGACCCGTTCGACGTCAAAACATGTCGAAAACGGTGTTTTGGATCCAGTGGAGCTCGCTCCATGGAGGAAGTAATTTCTGTCACAAATTACATCAATGGTATGATCTCCTAGATCCGTTGTCCGATTGAGCTGAGATTTTTTGCGCTCATTCTTATCTGATAGATCTTCATTATGAACGGTGAAGATCTTGATCGGAGTTACCTACTGTGAGTTATAAGACTCCAAACACTGTTTCACAGATTTTTAGATTTTCTTACGCAGTTTTGATCAAACAATTGGATCTCGTACTCTCACCGTTGGATTGAGTTGAAAGTTTACCAGAATTTTGGTAACGGACTAATAAAACGTTTGTATGGTTAAGATGTTAAATTAGTGATTAGTGTGCATGAAATTGAATATCTAAGTGAAAGTATTGCAACAAGAAAACTGATTATTTAATAGTTTTTGGCAACTTTTAGTTGTGGGCCCACATACTTCTATATAGGCTATTAACTCATTTTTTTCAGCTCATTCGCACATTTTGCACTTGAGAAATAGGAGAGAAGTGCTGGAGAAGAGAAAGGAGAGGAAAAATTAGGGTTTGGTGGTTTCTTGCTCAAGAACACCTAAGGTTTGCATTTTTCCTCCATTTCTTCCTTGGATCTCTCTATTAGTTGCATGACAGCTTTATTTTGAGCATGAGGGTTTCATTTTGATGCATGCATTGTGATGAACCTTGGATGGGTGAAAAACCAAAGTTGGAGTTGAGTCTTGCATGTCACATATGTGTGATTAGAGAGTGATAGGAGTACATTAATGGTGAAACCCCCAATTTCTAGCAAGAAATTGGAAGGTTTTAGTTCAAATGATCTATACTTAGTTTATGACCTTAAACTTTTTCAAAATCTTTGCATGTCAACTACGTTGAACTAGTGGCCATTGTGGATGATTACATGTTGCAAGATCAGTAAAATTCATGGCTGAACATGGTGGCCTAGTGTAAAATGGGCAATATGGCCTATGTATGAAAATTTCCAGATTTAGGGCTTTTGATGCTCTTGATATAAAATCTGGAAAATTATGCAATGTAGGTCTAATTGGACATGATTAGGGTTGTTTGATGATTGAATTCAGTGGGTTCTCATAATGGACACCCTAAGGTTGACTAATTTTGATCTAGGCTAAGTATTTGACATTTTTTATGTACTTTGACAATTTTGCATGTAATTTGGGGATTTTGCCCAAATTGGGACTTTTCACCCAAAACAAGTCAATTTATGAAATTTACTTGGGGATTGTTTAATTGGACTCAAATTGAATAGAATCATGGGTTTAAAATGTTAGAACCTATGTCAAATTGATATGACTTAGTTCATTTTGACCTTATGTTTTATATTGGCCTAATTGGAGATTTTGACCAAGACTTAGTCAATTGATGAAATTGACCTGATGTATAGTCTAATTGACCCTAATTATAATTGAATGTCATGTATATTAGTGGTTGGATCATGGGATCACCCTATTACATTCAATTTAGGTCAATCTTAGTTTAATTGAGTCTAAATGATCAAGTTGGGCAATATGAAAATTGGCTCAAGGAGGTAATCAATTTATAATCTAATTGACTTTAGATTGGGTTTGAACATGGGGTTTTGACACACTTTATGACTGATTTTCAGTTGGGTTTTCAGCTGCCCGGACGTCCGGGCAAATATGCCTAATAGTCTGGGCACGTGTCCGAACGTTCAGGTGCCAAATCTCCTATATAAGAAGCTATCCCCCTCCTCATTTCCTCACACCAAATCACCTTCTCTTGTGATTTTTCCTCCTCTTTTCACTCATTCTGAGTTCTTTTCTGTTTGAGACTCTCTGTTCGAGACTCTCGGTGCGATACGACGAAGTTCTGTCCGGAGAAAAGCTCCAGATCTAAAAGAAGTTCTTATATGAAGGTGGAAAACGAAACATAGGTTTGCGTGTCTTATAATTTTTATTAAAGTTTACATTCATTTATTATTATGTCTTGTAATACCCTGTATTTCACAAATATATATATATAAATAATAATAATAATAATAATAATTTTTTTAGGCTAAAGCACATGCCTGGAAGTCTAGGCACATGGCACATGCATGGAAGTCCAGGCACATGGCACATGCCTGGAAGTTCAGGCACATGCCCGGTAAAAAACTCTATATAAACTAACCCTCCCCTCTTCATTTTTCACACCAAATTCACTCTAAATTGTGATTTTTCTTCCTCTTTTCACTCATATTGAGTTTTTAGTCTTTTGAGACTCTCTGTCCGAGACTCTCAGTACAGTAAAACGAAGTTCTGTCCGGAGGAAAGTGCCAGATCTGAAAAAGAAGAAGTTCTTATCTAAAAGTGGGGAATGAAACATAGGTTTGCGTGTTTTATAACTTTTATTAAAGTTTACATTCAATTATTATTATGTCTACTGTTCATTTACACTGCATTATGTCATATAATGTTTATACTGCCACACTTATGCCTGTACACTTGAAATTCACGTATTATACTGTTATAATGTCGGATTTGTGGTCAATCTGACTCAACTAGACTCGGTCTTGTCCTCAGTAACTTTAAATAGTGAACGGGAGGCAGCGGGCTGCTCTAGGCGATTGGTTATTTAAGCAGACTTTGTGTCTCACCTCTCAACTGGGGACTGATCTAGTTTGTCTTATTGAAAGCTATCAGCTTATACATGTAATACTGAATGTCCTAACCTTGCACGTCGTGATACCGACCCTGATAAGGATCACCAGACGTTGCCAAAGTCAGTCTAAATGTCAAGAAAAGACCAAACCAGTAGACTAGACCAGTTCATGCATTGGCATGATACATATCACCACCTAGGGACGTATATGGTTTATGACTCGTAGAATAGTTAGGAGCATTGCTCGCTATTCATTATTTTCTCTGGAGAGGGACATACATGAGAACCCAGCTACACTCGGGGAGGGACATCAATACGTGAATCCAAAGCATCGTTCATGAGGAGGGACGTATAGTGAGAACCTGACTACGTCCGGGGAATGACACCTATACGTGAACTCAGGGGATGTACGCTCATCAAACCATTACGAGACGGTGTCATGAATACATACATATTGATTGATTATGATGCTCACATGTGTATTTAAGATATTTGATATTGAAGTATGTTTTATTAATTGTTATACTCACGAACTATTTACCCATTGAGCGCGTTAAGCTCACTCTATTATTATCTAATCTTTCACAGGAAATTAGGGTGGACTGGGTGCAGGTTATGGGGCCCACATTTTGTACTCTTTGTATGATTCATTGGGGATTTTGGGGAGTATGTTCCCTTGACCATTTTATGTACAAATTATATTTTGAATTAAATAAAATCAGATTTGTACTGTGTGACATATATTTCCATTGCGCACTCTGTTGTTACCATTGTTATTGTTCCAAATGCGTGCCCCGTCCGAGCGTGTACCGCCGGTTTAGGCGCGTCCGGGCGGGGTGTGACATTTAATGGTATCAGAGAGTACGGTCCATGGCCCGCCCAAGTCCACCAAATTAGGAGAAGAAAAATTTTACTAGATATATATATCTCTAGAACTATATATATATATATATATATATATATATATATATATATATATATATATATATATATATGATTTGTAAATAGTTGAGATTTATATTAAATATATATCTAGAAAACTATATGATTTTTATATAGTTTGATTTGAATATATATATAGTTGTGAATTATGAAAACTATATATATTAATGATTAAATATATATCTATATATCTATGCATATAGGAGATATATATGTACCTTGTTATTATTGATGAAAAATTTGAATGAAAAATTTTATTAGATATATATATCTCTATAACTATATATATATGTCAGTTATATTTAGTTGAGATTTATATTAAATATATATCTAGAAAACTATATGATTTTTATATAGTTTGATTTGAATATATATATAGTTGTGAATTATGAAAACTATATATATTAATGATTAAATATATATCTATATATCTATGCATATAGGAGATATATATGTACCTTGTTATTATTGATGAAAAATTTGAATGAAAAATTTTATTAGATATATATATCTCTAGAACTATATATATATATATATATATATATATATGTCAGTTATATTTAGTTGAGATTTATATTAAATATATATCTAGAAAGCTATATGATTTTTATATAGTTTGATTTAAATATACATATAGTCATGAAAAAATTTGAATGAAAAATTTTATTAGATATATATATCTCTAGAACTATATATATATATATATATATATATATGACAATTATATACAGTGAGATTTATATTAAATATATATCTAGAAAATTATATGATTTTTATATAGTTTGATTTAAATATATATATAGTTATGATTTATGAAAACTGTATATATTGTAAATATATATATATATATATATATATATATATATATATTTGGATGAAAAATTTTATTAGATATATATATCTCTAGAACTATATATATATGTCAATTATATATAGTTGAGATTTATATTAAATATATATCTAGAAAAACTATATGATTTTTTTATAGTTAGATTTAAAATACATATTGTTCAGATTTATTAAAAACTATATGCATAATTATGATTGAATATATATATCTATATACCTTAGTATATATGAGATATATATATATCATATTTTTAATGAAATAAATTCGAATGAAAAATGTTATTAGATATATCTGTCTTTAGAACTATATATATATATATGAATTATATATAGTTAAGATTTGTATTAAATATATATCTAAGAAAACTATATATGATTTTTATATAGTTTAAATTTCAAATATATATATAGTTGATTTATGAAAACTATATATACAGTTATGATTAAATATATATATCTATACATTCATATACGTATAATATATATATATATATATATATATATATATATTGCTAATCTTAAAATATACATGATGGCATAAACATCAAGAGAAAAATATACAATCTTATCCAACTGACAAGGCATAAATCTTAAAAATATTAGGAATATATTTTGTGTCTTTTACGAATTTATTTTCCTTTCAGCAAAGAATGACCTCAAGTGAAGGAGTAACTTTCACTAGCAGGGAACCAATTCTCACTAGACTTAAAGAATTGTCCAAAAGGGAGGTTATAACCATGAGGAGCATCGACAACAGAGATCTCCGCCTCCACCTAATCCTTCACAACAAATTCGCAACTGTGGGTTGGTTGAACATAACAAAGGTTGTGGGCCAAGTCTCTTATAACTTGGTAAGATCCTTCTACGAAGCCATGAATTACTTGGGACTTCCAGAAGAGGGAATCAGCCCTGTATTGGAGACAACAGTTATGGGGATAAAAATTCCTATCAACGTCGAAATCATCGCTCGACTTATGAAGATTCCGATTGAGGAAAGAATTATTGATCCACATGAACCGCAGACAATTACAGAGATTTAGGAGTCTAATGAACAATTATTCAATTCCCTCACCAAGGAGCCATACACTCAATCGACGTTCACCAACCTCCCTAACAATTATCTTAAACCATCTCTTGCCGGCCCTGGAAAGATCGTGTTCGGCAATATCTTGCCAGAAAGGAGGCCTAATGGCACTATGTCAAGGGCCCAACTCCTTGTGCTATATTGCATAGAGAAGGGAATAAAGGTCTCCCTACCTCACATCATCATCCAACAAATGTTGAGGGTGATTCAAAACCCTTTGAGAAAGGAATTCCTCGGTTACGGAGTCTTGATCATGAGGATGCTACGCGAAGTAAACATCGACACTTTAGATGGGACTTTGACACAAATTGTTGAGCCAGTTACAACATCTTCTATCTTCAAGATATATGTTCCAAGGGGAGGAGTAAGTGACGAGGAAGTATTCGGCACAACGATAGGAAATGTCGAGAGAATGAGGGACAAGCATGGACGTTGCCTTCGAAAAAGTCGACGCAAGATTCCCGTCGGAGAAGCACCAAATTTTGGAGGGCAGAACATCTCAATGAGCCCACTACTTCAAAATTTTTCACCTCATACAGATCTAGATATATACAAGGGGTTCCAATTAGGGGATCCTCGTACAATCGAAACAACTACCCCTCACTTAAGAGTTACCCGTACAACCAATACTTTCCACAAATACCTACGGCTTACCCTCCACCTTTGGAACAATCGAGCCATCAACCACCAATGGACCAATCGACTAACCTTTTTCAAAGGTTAAATAAAATGGAATCCAATATGGCAGAAATGAGAACGGCTCAAAATTATATATTAACACATATGCAAAACTCTGAAGCAGAGCGAGCAAACTCTCAACCTTCTGTTAGTAGTCGTTCTGTACCTAGCAAGAGATCTAGAAGGAGCGGAAGTAGGCAGGGAAATCAAAATTGATTACTGGCATTGTAAACTTTTCTTTTATATACATGAATGAAATGTTTTGTTTAAAGACTATCTTTGGTGGGCCGACTTACAACAATTCTTGCTTTTGTATCACTAACTTTGGAATGGTATGGGACATAACAAAATTGGAGGATACTAAATAAAATGTGGAAGTAAGAAAACCCATGACCTTGTGTGAAAAGAAACATTTGGAGACAGTTGCATTACTAATATTATCACTAAGTTTACACGGTATGGGACGAGTAAATTTGGACGATACTATTAGTGAACTTCTATTCAGCCAATGTTTTTAGAGACCGTGTTCATACAACTTAACTTGGTTAACACCCTTATTACCAAAGTCATGTGGTATGGGACACATGAACTTGGCTAATAATCGAAAAGACTAAGAGTAAGAGTTTGAATACATAAGATTGCGATAGAACGTTAGATCAGGATATTCACCGAGGCAAATCTTAGAATTCTTATGACTCGTATGGATTTTCAATGAAATATATATGTATGTTCACAAAGACCATAACCAAATCATTTGAAATACTTGCAAAGTTTTGTACTTATTATATAAACATTCTAACCTTGTTTGTTTTTACACCATGGCCAAACATACGAGATATATAAGATTATGTGATTCCTCAACAAAAACCTTACACTATACTTAGAAAGATAAGTGATTTTAACATTACAGTACTCTCGAAATTGTTGTTGAACATACTATAACATTATACTTGGCTACAGTTCCTAAATCTTGGTTTTATTTTCTCCTTGCCAGTGAGAAAATGCAAACAAGGAAGAGAGGAAGGCCACGTACTGTTCGTCCAGCAGTTGAGGCACCTCCTAAAATTCAGGAACCATCGCATCCGACAACAGCACAGGCCACACCCGACACTGCCACTCCATATGGGCAGGCAATACCACCCCACCCGCACCCTTTACTATGCCTTTGAGCATGGAAACCTTTTTCATCGGATTTATGGACGCAATCAAAGCCACTATTCAAACGGCCGTTCGTGAGACCGCGACCAGTCAGCTTGCCACGGTTCAAACACCTGTAAAATTTGGGTCGGAAGCTCAAACCGTTCAGATTACTAAATACAAGTGACTACAATCTCTTACTTTCGATGGCACCATTGATGCTGATGAGGTGCAAAAGTGGCTAGATGAGTCAAAGAAGGCTCTTGATGCAATGAGAGTCGATGAGACTCGAAAAATTCCACTAGCGACCTACCAACTTCTTAATGGGGCAAACACATGGTGGATGACAGTGAAAGAAGACCCAAGGGTCAACATAGCAGATATGACTTGGCAACAGTTTGAGTCAATGTTTATTGATGAGTATTTTCCCAGCGCCGTGACGAAGCAGAAGTGCCAGGAATTCGCTAAGTTATACCAGGGCACCATGACTGTCAGAGAATATGCTGGAAAATTCAAAGAATTATCAGTCTACTCTCTCTCCACCATCTCAACGGAGCGAGATAAGACTGAGAAATTTTATAATGGCCTTCGCCACGACATTCTACAAGCCTTGTATCTTGGGTCTCAAGATTTACAAGGAGGTTGTTGACAAGGCCATGAGCTTTGAACAAGAGAAGGTCTTACAGGAACAAAGAATGAATAAGGGCAAACAGCCTGCAACGTTTTCCCAACAAGGCTCGCAGCAGGCCAACAAGAAGAAGCCCTATTACAATCAAAACCCAGCCCTCCCAGCCCATGTTTCGAAGAATGAGGCCACAACACCTGCGGCTGAACCTTCTAACCCTAACCATCAGGGTTTTGGTAATCATGGCCGCGGAGGTCGTTATGGAAGGGGTGGCCGTCGAAACGGCAATGGCAGAGGTGGTGGTCGACACCACAATCAGCAAGCCCAACAGAACAATCAACATGACCAGTAACACAATCAGCAGTACAGGCTTACTTGTTTCAACTGCGGCCAGCAGGGCCACGTAAGAAATGCATGTCCGCACCTTCAGCAACCTGTTCCTTCTATTCCGGTCCAACAAGCACCACCTGCTGCTAATGCCCAACCCAGGCAGAATCAGCCGAACCAGGGTCAACAGAATCAGGGCAGAGCATATGCCATCGCTCAACAACCCCTCCCAGACAACAATGTAGTCGAAGGTACCTTTCCTTTGTTCAATACAATGGTGCATGTTTTGTTTGATTCAGGTGCTACGCATTCTTTTATATCATCAGCATTGGTAAGACATTTAGGCCTGCATCCTGAACCCACAAACATCACAATCCATGTCACATCACCGTTTGGATCTGGTACTGACTTGAATTTGCAGTGTTCTTGATGTGAACTTCGAATGTCAGAATAGATACTATATGCAGATCTTTTTGTGATGGATATTGAAGACTTCGACATCATCCTCGGCATGGACCGGCTAGCACCACTGAATGCAAAGATCGACTGTCTGAATAAGCAAGTTCAGTTAAACTTGCCTATATGAGAGTTTGTCAAGATTCACGGAACAAGGAAATGGATACACAAATCAACAGTTGCACTTCTCAAATCTCAACTTCGAGCGTTATCCCTTGGTGACGAAAATGAATCACCAGCACTACACCCTCTCGAAGTACACGATGTTCCAGTCATATCTGAATTCCCAACAATTTTTCTAAATGACCTTCCTGGTCTACCTCCAGTTAGGGAATTCGATTTTGAGATCAATGTCATACCTGGGACAGAGCCTATCTCAATTCCACCATACAGAATGTCTAATGTCGAGCTAGTCGAATTAGACAAACAACTAAAGGAATTAGAGAGTAATGGCTTCATCCGAAAGAGTTCATCACCCTGGGGCGCTCCAGTTCTGTTTGCTCGCAAAAATGATGGTTCGTTACGACTTTGCATCGATTATCGCAAGTTGAATAACGTCACCATCAAGAACAGATATCCATTGCCCAAGATCGATGACTTGTTCGACCAACTTAGAGAAGCCAAATACTTCTGTAAGATTGATTTACGGTCCAGTTATCACCAACTCCGGATCCGAGAGTCGGACATCTCCAAGACGGCGTTCAGAACTCGGTACTGTCATCACGAGTTCTTGGTTATGCGGTTCGGTCTAACAAATGCACCTGCTGCATTCATGGATTTGATGAATCGCATATTCAGGTTATACTTAGATTGATTTGTGGTGGTTTTTGTGGACGACATCTTGATATATTCCTCAACCGAGGAAGACCATAAAATACATTTGAAAATAGTCCTCCAGACCTTGAGAAGCCACCAACTATATGCAAAGTTGAGTAAGTGCGAATTTTGGGCAAAGAGAGTTCAATTCCTAGGCCATGTGGCTTCAGGCAATGGCATTGAGGTAGATCCTTCTAAGGTTGAAGCCGTTTTAAACTGGAAGCAGCCTACCACTGTTACTCAGATTAGGAGTTTTCTTGGGTTGGTTGGCTATTACAGATGCTTCATCAAGGACTTCTCAAAGATTGCTGAACCTATGACCAAGCTCACTCGAAAAGACGTGCGATTCATCTGGAATCCCGCCTGTGAAGCATCGTTTCAGGAATTGAAGAAACACCTCACTACGACACCTGTACTTATCACTCCAAGAAATGCAATTGAATTTTGATTATACACCGACACCTCTCTCCAAGGCTTAGGTGCCGTACTAATGCAAGAAAGCCAAGTTGTTGCATATGCCTCGACGCAACTAAAGATTCACGAGGGTAATTACACATGACTTGGAACTTGCAGCTGTTGTGTTTGCACTGAAGCTATGGCGTCATTACCTATACGGTGAACGGTTTGAGGTCTTCTCGGATCACAAAAGTCTTAAGTACATATACACTCAGAGAGACCTAAACCTCCGCCAGAGATGATGGTTGGAATTCTTGAAAGATTATGACTTTCAACTCCAGTACCATCTCGGAAAGGCCAATGTTGTGGCCGATGCCCTCAGTAGAAAATCTTATGTTGCTTGCACTCTTAACTATGAAATGGGGAAGTTGGCTATAGAGATGGATAACTTTAACCTACAGTTGAACGTAGAGGGACCACGACCACGACTCTCTTAATTATCAGCCACCTCTAAGCTCGTTCGAAAGATTTCAGCTACTCAAGCCAATGACCCTATGTTAATGGAGAAACGAGAACTTCTACTCAGCGGACAAGATCTTCCTCATTGGTCAGTATCTAAAGACGGAGCCAGTTTCTATAAAAAACGTCTCTGTCTACCGAACGATCCTGAGGTTCGGAAAGACGTGCTTACTGAGATGCACTGTTCGAGGTACGCTATCCATCCTGGGGGTGACAAGATGTACAAGGATGTCAAGCGACAATTTTGGTTTTATGGAATAAAGACGACAATTGCAGACTTCGTTGCTCGATGTCTCGTTTGCCAGAAAGTTAAGGCAGAACGAAGACTTCCCTCAGGACTTCTCCAGTCATTACCTATTGGAGAATGGAAGTGGGAGAACATCGCAATGGATTTTGTTATGGCCTTGCCTCGAAATAATAAAGGGCAAGATGCTATTTAGGTTATCATTGACAGACTTACAAAGTCTGCACACTTCTTGCCAATAAAGTTCACGGATAATCCCGCCAGACTTGCAGATCTATATGAAAGAGAGATCGTACGCCTTCATGGCATACCACTCACGATCATCTCTGATCGAGACCCTCGATTCACATCAAACTTTTGGAAAAGCTTCCAGAATAGAATGGGTTCTAAGATCACTATGAGCATAGCCTTCCACCCTCAAACTGATGGGCAGTCAGAGCGGCTTATCCAAATCTTAGAAGACATGTTACGATGCTGCATTTTGGACTTTAATGACGGATGGGCAAAGTATTTGCATCTAGCTGAGTTTGCATACAACAACAACTACCAAACTAGTATCGGCATGGCACCATACGAGGCTCTCTATGGTTGGCCTTGCAGATCTCCGGTATGCTGGTTAGATATGGCAGATCGACCACAGTTAGGCCCTGAACTAGTTCAAGAGACTTCTGAGAAGATCACACTAGTAAAGGAACGACTTCGTGTTGCACAAAGTCGACAGAAGAGCTATGCTGACAAGCGGAGACAACCTCTAGAATTTGATAAGGGGGACTTTGTTTTTCTGAAAGTCCAGCCCACAAGAGGTGTCAAACGCTTTGGGATCAAAGGCAAGCTCTCCCAGCGGTATATCGGTCCATTTCAGATCATTGAACGTATTGGCAAACTTGCTTATCGTCTGTCCCTTCCATCGTCCATGCCTAAGGTTCATGACGTTTTTCACGTATCTGTGTTTCGCAAGTATCGTCCTGATCCTTCGCATATCATCCCTTTAGTCGAGGTTCGGGTTGCGGAAGGAAATACATATCAGGAGAAAGCGATAAAGATTTTAGATAGAAAAACTCAAGAACTACGGCGACGTAGCATACCACTTGTGAAAGTGCTCTGGGATCACCAAGGCGTTGAGGAAGCAACATGGGAACTAGAAGCAACTATTAAACAGAAATATCCTGAATTGTTTTCTAGTACCAACTGATGATGCGACACATTGTCCTATTTTCACTTATCAATAAATCGATAAAACATTGTTACACTTATCTTAATACATTGTTTCACTTGAATAACTACACCGATGTCTGAAACTAACATCCATGGATATCGTGATGCGCACACGCAGTAGCCTCCTTGGCAACTTGTAACTACTTCTCAAGAAGCAGAGTCAAGTCACTACTACTTTGCATCACCAACTCCATCACCGCACAACGATCATTATCGCCAGAACGTGCATGACTTTTTAGCAACAATCCCGGGCCCTCATCTTGGCAGGACCTTCTACCACAATTGTCAAGAGGTCGAATTCAAGCAACAACACGAAAAAGTATTCCATCGCTCAACCTACTTCCCCTCAAACGATGTAACCATCGCCCTCCACCACCATCTGTTATGCAAATGTAGGAATCTTCAGAGGATGAGTCCGATTCCATTTGCTCTCCATGGTTTTATGATGATGAGGATTCCACTGGCCACAGTGCAATTCAGGGACCATACTAGCACTATCCTGAACTCGCAAGAGATGACGTCGGCAGTGGATCTCAAGCAAATAACAATCATAACTACTTGAACTGATTTCGAGGGCGAAATCCCTTTAAGGGGGGTAGAGTGTAATACCCTGTATTTCACAAAAAATATATATATAATAATAATAATAATAATAATAATTTTTTTTTTAGGATAAAGCACATGCTTGGAAGTCCAAGCACATGGCACATGGCACATGGCACATGGCACATGGCACATGACACATGACACATGGCACATGGCACATGGCACATGCCTGGAAGTCTAGACACATGGCACATGGCACATGCCTGGAAGTCCAGGCACATGCCCGGAAGTCCAGACAGCCTGCCTGGACTTTCAGGCGCAAAAAACTCTATACAAACCAACCCTCCCTTCATTTTCACACCAAATTCACTCCAAATTGTGATTTTTCCTCCTCTTTTCACTCATATTGAGTTTTTAGTCTTTTTAGACTCTCTGTACGAGACTCTCAATACAGTACAACGAAGTTCTGTCCGGAAGAAAGCGCCAGATCTGAAAAAGAAGAAGTTCTTATCTGAAGGTGAGGAACGAAACATAGGTTTGCGTCTTTTATAACTTTTATTAAAGTTTACATTCAATTATTATTATGTCTACTATTCATTTACATTGCATTATGTCATATAATGTTTATACTGCCACACTTATGCCTGTACACTTGGAATTCACGTATTATACTGTTATAATGTCGGATTTGTGGTCAATCTGACTCAACTAGACTCGGTCTTGTCCTCAGTAACTTTAAATAGTGAACGGGAGGCAGCGGGCTGCTCTAGGCGATTGGTTATTTAAGCAGACCTTGTGTCTCACCTCTCAACTGGGGACTGATCTAGTTGGTCTTATTGAAAGCTATCAGCTTATACATGTAATACTGAATGTCCTAACCTTGCACGTCGTGATACCGACCCTGATAAGGATCACCAAACGTTGCCAAAGTTAGTCTAAATGTCAAGAAAAGACCAAACCAGTAGACTAGACCAGTTCATGCATTGGCATGATACATATCACCACCTAGGGACGTATGTGGTTTATAACTCGTAGAATAGTTAGGAGCATTGCTCGCTATTCATTACATTTCTCTGGAGAGGGACGAACATGAGAACCCGGCTACACCCGGGGAGGGACATCAGTACGTGAATCCAAAGCATCGTTCCTGAGGAGGGACATATAGTGAGAAGCTGGCTACGCCCGGGAAGGACACTTATACGTGAACTCAGGCGATGTACGTTCATCAAACCATTACGAGACGGTGTCATGAATACATACATATTGATTGATTATGATGCTCACATGTGTATTTAAGATATTTGATATTGAAGTATGCTTTATTAATTGTTATACTCACGTACTATTTACCCACTGAGCGCGTTAAGCTCACTCCATTATTATCCAATCTTTCACAGGAAATTAGGGTGGACTGGGTGCAGGTTATGGGGCCCACATTTTGTACCCTTTGTATGATTCATTGGGGATTTTGGGGAGTATGTTCCCTTGACCATTTTATGTACAAATTATATTATGAATTAAATAAAATCAGATTTGCACTGTGTGACATATATTTTCGCTGCGCACTCTGTTGTTACCATTGTTATTGTTCCAAATGCGCGCCCCGTCCGAGAGTGCACCGCCGATTTAGGCGCGTCCAGGCGGGGTGTGACATGTTACTGCTCATTTACACTGCATTATGTCATATAATGTTTATACTATCACATTTATGCCTGTATATTTGGAATTCACGTATTATACTGTTGTAATGTCGGATTAGTGGTCAATCTGGCTCAACTAGACTCGGTCTTGTCCTCAGTAACTTTAAATAGTGAATGGGAGGCAGCGAGCTGCTCTAGGCGATTGGTATTTAAGCAGACCTTGTGTCTCACCTCTCAACTGGGGACTGATCTAGTTGGTCTTATTGAAAGCTATCAGCTTATACAAGTAATACTGAATGTTCTAACCTTGCATGTCGTGATAGCAACCCTGATAAGGATCACCAGACGTTGCCAAAGTCAGTCTAAATGTCAAGAAAAGATCAGACCAGTAGACTAGACCAGTTCATCCATTGGCATCATACATATCACCACCTAGGGACGTATGTGGTTTATGACTCATAGAATAGTTAGGAGCATTGCTCGCTATTCATTATATTTCTCTGGAGAGGGACGTACAATGAGAACCCGGCTACGCTTGGGAAGGGACATCTATACATGAATCTAGAGCATCGTTCCTGAGGAGAGACGTACAATGAGAACCTGGCTACGCCTGGAGAAGGACATTTGTACGTGAACTCAGGCGATATACGTTCATCAAACCATTACGAGACGGTGCCATGCATACATACATATTGATTGATTATAATGCTTTGATGTGTATCTAAGATATTTAATTATGAAGTTTGTTTTATCAAT
Source organism: Paratinospora sagittata (assembly GCA_035771175.1). Lineage (NCBI taxonomy): Eukaryota > Viridiplantae > Streptophyta > Magnoliopsida > Ranunculales > Menispermaceae > Paratinospora > Paratinospora sagittata. The sequence goes on from CM069595.1 coordinate 26,505,323, forward strand.
TGTTATATTCACGAACTATTTTACCCACTGAGCACATTAAGCTCACTCCATTATTATCCAATTTTTCACAGGAAATTTGGGTGGACTGTGTCCAGGTTTATAGGGCCCACATTTTGTACCCTTTGTTTTATCCATTGGGAATTTTGGGGAGTATGTTCCCTTAACTATGTCATGTACAAATTATATTCTGAATTAAATGAAATCAGACTTGTACTATATTGTATTTCCGCTGCGTACTCTGTTATTACCATTGTTATTATTCCAAATGCGTTCCCCGTCCACGAGTGTACCGCCGGTTTGGGTGACAAAAATGTTATTTAAAAACAATAAGTTTTATTGCTGTAAACAATTAAAGACAAAAAAATTCATCGTCATTTTAAGTTAACCACCAAAAACTTCTTAGTCTAAAAATGTTATTTGTGACAAAATAAATTCGTTGGTAAATTGTAACTTTAGCGGCAAAAATTTTGTCGCTGAATGTTATCATCAACGAAAATCCTCTCTTGGCAATCATTGCATTCTTCTTTTTTTTTTTATCACAACCTGTATAGATATGAATATGTCAAACATAATATCAAAACCTTCAGATCATCCATCACAAATCTTTTAATAATACGTAAAGAAGAAACAATTATAAAACATAATAAATTTGATGCCACAAATCCTATCACGAATCTTATAATAAAATCATTTGTCACAAATCCAACTATTCAATAGTAAATACCAAATAATAACTACTACTACTATGTTCAACAAGTGTCATAACATTTCAAATAAAATTAACAAAGTATCATTTTCAAATTTCAAAATGGATCATCTTCTTAATAAAAACCCCATTAAATAAACTCAACCTCCAACAAAAAGATAGGCATCCATAGTGTTGGCTTCCTGCTTCTTAAAAAAAAAATTCAAAACAAACATTTTAGTTTGCATTATCATTCAGTTTAAATAACGAATGTTTTAAGTTATAAGAAATGAAAAAATGAGACTAAACAGATAAAGATTAATTTTCAAAAAAATAATTAACAATAATCTTAATCAAATAAAATAAAATTAAAGTTATACTCAAATTAGCAAGTAGCACATAATAAATTATAATACTAAGAATTTTCATTAAATCAATAATGCATATGACAATTAAAACATAAATCTGTCAATGTTTCCAACTCATTCTCTTAAGCTTTAAGAACTTGACTTTAATGAAATAAAAAATATTATATGCCAATAAAATTTATATCTATAATAAACAGTGCTTAAATATCATTTGAACTAAATAGGATCCAACAAGTAATTAGATATATTTCAAAGTTTATTCAAAGCTAAAAAGAAAAATCCATTAACAAACAAGAGTCATTGGAGTTGTACAATACTTTAAAAAATAATCATTATTGGTCATAAAAGAGTTCACATTCATTAAGAATATTTTAAGCTAATAGGAGACCTATAATCTCACAATTCTAAGGCCCTAAAAGAAAATTTGTGTAAACCAAGTGAAATTAATGAATTTAATGTGTGAAATGCATTTATTTAATTGTATATGTAATGCAACAACCACTACCCACCACCCGAAATATTTATATGAGATGTCAACATGTTGTGATATATCATAAAAGTAAATTAATCACAGATATTCAATCAATTAGAATAATATAAAGTTATTTCCAATTAAAACTAAATCATACTTACCATTAGTGATCAAGTCTCAAAATTGGGTGATTGGGTCATATCAATGTCTGGAGGCATGAACATTGCTTTAATTTGTGCTACGGTCTCCTCAAACTCCTTGTAGTGACTTTCCAAGAATGTATTGTTCGCAACCAACTCCTTCTTGTAAGCAATCAATTCATCCATCTTTTTTTGGGATTCTTGGTATATTTGTCTTATGTCGTCTACCGATGGTGCATATGATGGGGCTGCATACGGAGAAGCGCATGCAATCGGCTTGGGCCCATGTCCTAGACCCCTAATATAACCCCATTTTGGCCCTAAGATCTGTCATTAAAGTCAAATTATTGTTGCAAACATTACACAAAATTAAGTAGCAAAAAACTACAAGGGTATGAAAATTACATCTTATGCAATGACATCTTCATTAATAGGGTTGGAGCTCTCCTCAATTTTTACTTGTGCTTGTAATTCTTCCATTTTTTTTCAGCATTTTTCTCTATTGAAAAATGTAAACAAGAACCAAGAATATGTTGGTCTAATAATTTATGATTTCCAACACATAAAAAAAGAAAAAAAAGGAAAAGAAAAGAAAAGAAAAAAAAAATGACTACACATATAAATAACAACTGTCAACATTAATGTATTTACGCGAAAAACTTAAAGCACAATTCAAAATAACAAAACATATCAAACAAATCTAAAATAAAATACTAATTTAATGAATTGCAATTTGATAATAGAACATCCACCTTAAACTTAACAAAATCAAAGACAGTAAATCTTCCAAGAAATGGAATAACATATTACTTAATAAATGCAAACAAATTTTAACCAAGTTCTTACTAATCTTAAGGTTGTAATTAAGTTTCCTTACATGATTTTCCTCAACCTTCTCTGACATCCAGGTCTTCTTCTTCTTACTTCTGTAACATTCTTCGTAAAGATTAAGACAAGATTGTTCCTTTTCGATCTCAACATCGCACTAATTTAAAAAAAAAATCACATGTTATACATTGGATGAGATCACTTGAACTCTAAACAAAATAAAACACAACTTGCCCACTTACATTACACTCTCTGAGCCGCAAGAAAGATGTCGATCCCGCCCAATGTGAGGTGTCTACCTTTGCTCTGTTCTTCGCATTTGTTTCACTTTTTTCTGAATTAAGATATTTATTACTACCACAATGTATTATTGACGTATTTATGATTCTAAATGGTTATGAATACATACCTTGTAAGATTCTTCACTGACAAAATTGTAATACCACTTCCAGTCTTCAACACTAATATGAGGCATTTTATCTTTACTGTATTGTTCTGCATCTTCCAACGAATTAAATAACCAAAGCAAATGTCGAAGGTCATGACGATAATTTCTGTACCTCGTCGTCATGTTATCGTTAACGCATTTAAGCAAGTGAGGAACTCATAAGTCAATGTCAAACTTGTTCTATACAACACATTATTAAATTTGATTAGTTCCATTTTAAAGAAGAAATAACTAAATTCATAACACTAAAAAAATGTAAAACATAATATGAGAATGATCAATACTACAATCACAAAAGTAAAAAGGTGATAGGTTACAATTCATACCACTATGCGTTGATACATTGGAGCTTTGTCAGCATCTGGAATTTGTCTCCATTTCTCATATCTTAGTGGAGCGAATGCTCGTATAGTTATCCAACACTCAGTAGAAAACATAGAAGCGTTACTACATATTGGCTTCCCAATCTTAGAGTCTATTAAGGCGCATACGACCATTGACTTGCACTATTTTTTCAAGCCCAAGACCTCTTGTATTCTTTCAGTTGGGTTTAACATTGCTACTAGAACCTGTGGATAAAATAATGGGAAAGATATTGAGAATTTGATAAAGCTATTGCAAACTGAGATAAATCACAATACAAAGTTTCAAAGAAAACTAAATAGGTAAAAGGAAAAAAACAATTCAACATCAATTATATTGAAATAAAATAAATAAATTTCAATTTAAGTAGTTATATATGTTATTGTCAATAATCTTTACAACAATATAATCTACTTCTATGCAAGTTACAATTGATTCTAACATATGAATCATAATTAACATATATCAATTTTCACATGTCACGACCACTATACGTGACGTCATAACCGGCACGGGAACCTCCGAGTATACCCTCCGTCAATACACCCGACGTCTCGTCAGCCTAAAATACATATACGAATCTCCAAAAAGAAATAAAAGTACATCCTTAACAACCAACTAACATGATCATAATGAAATAAAATATTACTTCTCCAAATTGCCAAATATAAAATTTCAAAGTCTTCAAAATGATACAAAATCCAACACATCCCAGCTATGTGTTAAATATACAATTACTAGATGTTATCACGTACATAATTATCAAAATACAAAACTAAATGTACAACACCTACATGAAACAAAAACAAGGGACGCTCCGCAGTCAAGCCTTCCCTTTTCATTTTCTATCAGATCCTGAAAGAAGATGGTGAAGTGTGAGCTACAGCCAGCTCAGTGAATGTTATTTACAAGTGGCATATACGTGCATTTATAAAACATGGTAAGATCATAAATCATTGAAATATCATGATGACGAAATAGATTACATACATGCTAACATAATGGATCAAGTCATACATAAGACAATGCATACCATTTGTAGTCATGCTCATGCAATCCTAACACCTCCTGAGTACGGGGGTTCAAGGCTGGTGCGCTACACACAGTACCTGAACACACACTCAATACTCGTATCCTAATAGGATTTCTAGGGTTGTGCAACACGTAAGATTAGCCTAAACTAACCTACCCATACACAAGCCATAAAATCTTCTGCCAGGTACACAACTGGGATCGCCGCTAGACTTACGGGAATTCCCAAAAAAAAGGAAATGCCAACTAGGAGCCTCAACCCAAATTGTTATCCCAATAAATTATGCTCAAATGTATTTCATGGAATATTAAAACATGCATACCATCATACATAAGCATTTAAAACATTTCTATACTACAATGCCAGATATAAATAATCCAAAAGTAAAAGAACACTCACTCTTGAGTGGCTAAGTCTAGCCAATCCAATCGCCAAAACTCTTCAATTGACTAAACGGGTTCAAGATCAATCACAAGACCTGGAAATAACATGGTTCACACAACTGAAAATCAGTCATAAAGTGTGTCAAAACCCCATGTTCAAACCCAATCTAAAGTCAATTAGATTCTAAATTGATTAACCCCTTGAGCCAATTTCCATAGTGCCCAACTTGACCATTTAGACTCAATTAAACTAAGATTGACCTAAATTGAATGTAATAGGGTGATCCCATGATCCAACCACTAATATACATGAAATTCAATTATAATTCGGGTCAATTAAACTATACATTAAGTCAATTTCATCAATTGACTAAGTCTTGGTCAAAACCCCCAATTCGGCCAATATAAAACATAAGGTCAAAATGAACAAAGTCATATCAATTTAACATAGGTTCTAACATTTTAATGATTCTACTCAATTTGGGTCCAATTAAACAATCCCCAAGTCAATTTCATAAATTGACTTGCTTTGGGTGAAAAGTCACAATTTGGGCAAAATCCCCAAATTACATGCAAAAATGCCAAAATACATGAAAAATGCCAAATACTTAGCCTAGATCAAAATTAGTCAACCTTAAGGTGTCCATTATGAGAACCCACTGAATTCAATCATCAAACAACACTAATCATGTCCAATTAGACCTACATTGCATAACTTTCCAGATTTTATATCAAGAGCATCAAAAGCCCCAAATCTGGAAATTTTGATATATAGGCCATGTTGCCAATTTTAAACTACGCCACCATGTTCAGCCATGAATTTTACTGATCTTGCAACATTGAATCATCCACAATGGCCACTAGGTCAACATAGTTGACATGCAAAGATTTTGAAAAAGTCTAAGGCCATAAACTAAGTATAGGTCATTTGAACTAACCCTTCCAATTTCTTGCTAGAAATTGGGGGTTTCACCATTAGTGTACTCCTAACACTCTCTAATCACACATATGTGACATGCAAGACTCAACTCCAACTTTGGTCTTCCACCCATCCAAGGTTCATCACAATGCATGCATCACACTGAAACCCTCATGCTCAAAATAAAACTATCATGCAACTAATAAAGAGATTCAAGGAAGAAATGGAGGAAAAATGCAAACCTTAGGTGTTCTTGAGCAAGAAACCACCAAACCCTAACTTTCCTCTCCTTTTCTCCTCTCCAGCTCCTTTCTCTCTTTTCTGGCTGAGAAATGAGAAAATGAGCCTAAAATTACGTTTTGGTTGCTTAAATAGATAAGCTTGGGCCCACAACTAAAAGTTGCCAAAAACTATCAAAAAAACAGTTTTCCTGTTGCAATACTTGCGCTTAGATAGTGAGTTTCTTGCAAAATACCCACCAATTTAACATCGTAACCGTACAAACGTTGCATGAGTCAGTTGCCAACGTTATGGTAAACTTTAAACTCAATCCATCGGTGGGATTGCGAGATTTTACTGTTTGATCAAAACTGCGTAAGAAAAATCTAAAAATCTGTGAAACTGTGTTTGGAGTCATATAACTCATAGTAGGTAACTCCGATCAAGATCGTCACCGTTCATAATGAAGATCTATCATATTAGAATGAGTTGACAAAATTTCAGCGCAATCGGACCACGGATCTAGGAGATAAAACAATTGATGTAATTTGTGACAGAAATTTCTTCCTCCATGGAAGAAGCTCCACTGGATCCATAACACCATTTTTGACATGTTTTGACGTCGAACGAGTCTCCGATGGTTCCGAAATTTCATGCGCACTCTTTATGACCTAAAATCATGCAAACACACTCGTACTTACATGCTTCGAGCATCAAAATACATATACACATATGTATACGAATATGTATACGGGTACTTTGCGGGTACACTATGGGTCAAAATGAAGTCACCTAAAGGCACGGGTGCACAACTCTTCCCAACTTAGGAATATTTTTTTCCTCAAAGAAATAAAAGAAAGAGAACTAACCTCAGTCGGTAAAGAGGTCGGGGAATTGCTCCCTTATCTGGTCCTCGTGCTCCCAGGTTTGCTCTTCATTATCGTGGAATTTCCATCTGACTCGCATAAGCGGGATTTCCTTATTTCTCAATTTCTGAACCCTACGAGCCACAATCTGAATAGGCAACTCCTCATAAGTCGTATCCTCCCCAACTTGCTGATGACTCACATCAAGAACATGAGCTGGATCGGGATAAGACTCCTTCAATGGATCCTCATTAAACTTCCTCAGCATCGATACGTGGAATACATCATGAACACCCTCGAGCTGAGAAGGTAAAGCCAACCTGTACGCTACTGGTCCAATCCTCTCAACAATCCGGAATGGCCCAATAAACCTAGGGGCAAGTTTCCCACTGACACCGAACCTCATCTGACCTTTGAGTGGCGAGACCTTAAGCAAAACTAGATCTCCCACTGCAAACTCTAACGACCGATGCCGGTTATCATAATAACTTTTTTGCCTATCCTGAGCTGACTTCAGCCTCTGCCGAATCAGCTTGACTTTCTCAGTCTGCTCAACAACTGCATCAGGGCCCCATAACTGCTTATCACCCACGTCGTACCAACAAGCTGGAGATCTACAGGGTCTTCCATACAAAGCCTCATACGGTGCCATACCGATGCTAGCCTGATAACTGTTGTTGTAAGCAAATTCACACAAGGGAAAATGCTCACCCCAACCACCACCGAACTCTAAAATGCAAGACCTGAGCATATCATCCAGCATCTGAATCACTCTCTCGGACTGACCGTCCGTCTGATGATGAAATGCTGTACTGAGTCGGAGGCGGGTCCCAAATCGAGTCTGCAAGGCCTACCAAAACCTCGATATAAATCGTGGATCTCGATCCGACACGATAGACAAGGGCACTCCATGCAATCTCATGATCTCTCTCACATATAATTTGCTCAGTCTATCCACAGAGTCCCTGGCGCTCATAGGAAGGAAGTGCGCACTCTTGGTCAATCTATCGACCACAACCCAAATGGCATCAAATCTGCCCTGAGACCTCGGCAATCCCATGATGAAATCCATTGTGATGTGTTCCCATTTCCACTCGGGTATGGGCAATGGTTGCATCTGACCTCCAGGCTTCTGGAGTTCAGCCTTAACCTGCTGACACACCTCACATCTCTGCACATACTCAGCAATACACTTCTTCATCCCGTGCCACCATACAGAACTCTTCATGTCATGGTACATCTTGGTAGCCCCTGGATGAACAGTATACTGAGACCTGTGAGCCTCTCAAAGTATCTCAGCACGCAACTCAGCATCATACCAATCTGCCAATCGGCCTGGTCAACACTGTCTGTGTATCCACGGTACATGTCATAATCTGGACAATGTTCCTGTAAATATCTAACCCGCGGAATATGGGCATCCGCAAGCTGCACGTGCATCTGAGCACATATCTCAGTAAGTGGTGCGTTCGAGAGTATACTCATCATAGTCACTCTCTCAAGTAAATGCCACTGCAGGGCCATCTAAAAAGCAACAACCTGAGTCCCTGCTCGCCTACGGCTCAAAGCATCAGCCACAACATTGGCTTTGCCAGGATGATACTCCAAAGAGAAATCATAATCTTTTAGTAACTCGAACCACCTCCTCTGCCGCATATTTAGCTCCTTCTGATCAAAGAGGTACTTCAAACTCTTGTGATCAGAAAACAAAGTGAACCTCTCACCATAAAGGTAGTGTCTCCATAGCTTCAGTGCAAATACAATAGCGGCCAGCTCCAAATCATGCACAGGGTAGTTGTGCTCATGCACCTTAAGCTGTCTAGATGCATATGCAACCACTCGACCCTCCTGCATCAGTACACATCCCAGACCTAAGAGTGATGCATCAGTATAAATCACCAACTCTTTCCCAGGCTCTGGAAGAATCAACACTGGAGCTGTAGTCAACCTCTTTCTCAACTCACTGAAAGCTCTCTCACAGGCATCCGACAGCGTGAAGGCCACGTTCTTCTGAGTCAGCTTAGTCATCGGCGCGGATATCGTGGAAAAATTTTTCACGAACTTCCTGTAATAGCCAGCCAAACCCAAAAAGCTATGAATCTCGGTCACTGTGATAGGTTTTGGCCAATCAATGATTGCCTCAACTTTAGCAGAATCAACAGAAATACCCTCTGCACTAACCACATGACCCAAGAATTTCACCTCAGTCATCTAGAAATCACACTTGCTCAGCTTGGCATACAGCCTATGCTCCAACAATGTCTGCAAGGTAACTCTAAGATGACGCTCATGATCCTCTCTTGTCTTAGAATAGACTAGGATATCATCGATGAAGACTATAATGAATTGGTCAAGGTACGGCCTGAACACTCTCTGCATCAGATCCATGAACATAGCTGGTGCATTAGTCAACCCGAAGGGCATCACCAGAAACTCATAATGTCCATACCTCGTCCGAAAAGCAGTGTTCGGCACATCCTCATCTCTCAACCTCAACTGATGGTACCCAGACCTCAAGTCAATTTTAGAAAAGAACTTGGCCCCAATCAGTTGGTCAAACAAGTCATCAATACGAGGAAGTGGATATTTGTTCTTCACAGTCACCTTATTCAGTTGACGGTAGTCTATACACAAACGAAGACTCCCATCTTTCTTCTTGATGAACAACACAGGTGCTCCCCAAGGTGACATGCTAGGGGAAATAAATCCCTTGTCCATCAGCTGATCAAGTTGGGCTCTGAGTTCATTCAACACTTTCGGTGCCATACGATACGGTGGAATGGAAATGGGTTTAGTCCCGGGCATCAACTCAATGATAAAGTCTACCTCTCGCCTAGGCGGCAAGCCAGGTAACTCATCAGGAAAGACCTCTGGGTACTCGCAAACTATAGGAATTTCTGCTAGCTGAATACCCTGACTCACATAATCCACTGGCGTAAAACTCGTCATCGTAGCAACCTCATCATTAGTGGCTAATCTACCCTGGGTAGGTGGTCTCGATGCAGTCCTGCCTCGAAAGACGAAGGCTGGCTCTCCGGGTATCTGAAAGATAACCCTCTTGCCGAAGCAATCAATGTGAGCGTGATACGCTGCCAGCCAATCCATACCCAAAATGGCATCAAACTCTAGGAACTCTAAGACTCTAAGGTCAACAGACATCTCGTGGTCCTCGAATCTCACAATGCATCCCACACATACCATATTAAGGTAAATTCTCTCACCACCGCCGTACTCAAAATCAATGGCGTACTAGTCCTAACAGTAGACAATCTTAATCTATCTACTACACCACCATAAATAAATGACAGAGTAGAACCAGCATCAATCATGACATACATCAAAGAATTGCAAATGTTAATTGTACCTTCTATTAGTTGCTTGCTAGCCTCGGGATTTGCCTGCGTAACAACTCTGGCCTGCTCTCTGGTAGGTGCAGCTGTAGATCTAAATTGACCAAAAGGCATCCTCTGTGGACATTGGTTCCTCTTATGCCCTGGAGCCCCGCAACCGTAACACACAATCGACCTCGGTGCTCTAGGTGCAGAAGATACAGCCTGCAACCCGATTCTGGCTGTCGGCTGTCCACCAGATCTGACAAAACTCTATTGCTGCTGCTGGGATCGACTAGAAATCTAAACACTGTGGCCCGCAGCTGGTGGTATCACTAATACTGGAGCGAAGGCTACAGATGCCTCATATCCACTGCCGCTGAATCTTGGCCTCTTATTACGTCGGCTTCTCCTGCCACTGAAATACTGTGCCTCTGACCCTGCCTACTGAGTCTAAAATGTAGATGCTGCGGGTGCTTGGACTGCTGAAGGTAATCTCATCCGAGAATTGGCCTCTGCGGCCTCAAAATCTACGGCCTGCCCCATAGCCTGCGCATAGGTCTGCACTCCAGCCAGTGCCAATCCCTGACAGATACGGTCTCGAAAACCATCCCGCATCCTTTGCATCCTCAGCTCATCGGTAGAAACCATCTCTGGAGCGAAGAGTGCCAACCTGTTGAACTCTTGCTCGTACTCTCTCACGGACATGTTGCCCTGGGTCAGATTTAGAAACTGGATCCGATGTTGATCCCTCTTGGACCGTGGATAGAACTCTACAAAGAACAACTCCTTGACCAAGCCCGGACCACGCCCTCGAGACGCTCCACCCGTTTCCACCATTTGTTAGCCTTGTCAATCAGCTTAAACATGGCAAGCTTGACCTTATCATGCTCAAGCGCCCTCATATCACTGAAAATGGTCTCCATCCGAGTCAACCATCCCTCAGCAAGCTCTAAATCAAGACCTCCCGGAAACTCAGCAGGATCCCGATTCTTGAAGGCTTTCATAACCCTCTCATAGCGGTCCTTCTTTGCCCGCTCAGCCTCAGTCTCCCCAACTACGGCATGCTGGACCCCAGCTGGTCCTGCCTGCTCTGCTTGATCCCCTACTACTGCTGCCACACTACTGTGTTCTACAGCCGCTGCTACATCACCCTGCGTACGGCCTAGCAACTCGAGAATCTGGGCCGGCTGCTGCTGAGTGGCCTCTAAGACTGCCTCTATAAGCCTAAGGCGTTCCTCTGGGTCCATGGCTGATCCTGCTCTTTCCTCTCTTGTAAATATCTGAAATTCACAACAAGGAAAAGCTCAATCAGGATCACAATCCAGGAAAAAGTTACCCCTAAGATAACTACCTATAATCATACTCATAAAGGCAATCATAATGTCATATAAGTCTTTTATTCTTTTTAAGGATTTTAAACTTAAAACACACTCTCTGATACCATAGTTGTCACGACCCACTATACGTGCCGTCATGACCGGCACGGGAACCTCCGAGTATACCCTCCGTCAGTACACCCGACGTCCCGTCAGCCTAAAATACATATACGAATCCCCAAAAAGAAATAAAGTACATCCTTAACAACCAACTAACATGATCATAATGAAATAAAATATTACTTTTCCAAATTACCAAATATAAAATTTCAAAGTCTTCAAAATGATACAAAATCCGACACATCCAAAGTATGTGTTAAATATACAATTACTAGGTGTTATCACATACATAATTATCAAAATACAAAACTAAATGTACAACACCTACATGAAACAAAAACAAGGGACGCTCCGCAGTCAAGCCTTCCCTTTTCCTTTTCTATCAGATCCTGGAAGAAGATGGTGAGGTGTGAGCTACAGCCAGCTCAGTAAATGTTATTTACAAGTGGCATATACGTGCATTTATAAAACATGGTAAGATCATAAATCATTGAAATATCATGATGACGAAATAGATTACATACATGCTAACATAATGGATCAAGTCATACATAAGACAATGCATAACATTTGTAGTCATGCTCATGCAATCCTAACACCTCCTGAGTACGGGGGTTCAAGGCTGGTGCGCTACACACAGTACCTGAACACACACTCAATACTCGTATCCTAATAGGATTTCTAGGGTTGTGCAGCACGTAAGATTAGCCTAAACTAACCTACCCATACACAAGACATAAAACCCTCTGCCGGGTACACAACTGGGATCGCCGCTAGACTTACGAGAATTCCCAAAAAGAGGAAATTCCAACTAGGAGCCTCAACCGAAATTGTCATCCCAATGAATTATGCTCAAATGTATTTCATGGAATATTAAAACATCCATACCATCATACATAAGCATTTAAAACATTTTTATACTACAATGCCACATATAAATAATCCAAAAGTAAAAGAACACTCACTCTTGAGTGGCTAAGTCTAGCCAATCCAATCGCCAAAACTCTCCAATTGACCAAACGGGTTCAAGATCAATCACAAGACCTGGAAATAACATGGTTCACACAACTGAAAATCAGTCATAAAGTGTGTCAAAACCCCATGTTCAAACCCAATCTAAAGTCAATTAGATTCTAAATTGATTAACCCCTTGAGCCAATTTCCATATTGCCCAACTTGATCATTTAGACTCAATTAAACTAAGATTGACCTAGATTGAATGTAATAGGGTGATCCCATGATCCAACCACTAATATACATGAAATTCAACTATAATTAGGGTCAATTAGACTATACATTAAGTCAATTTCATCAATTAACTAAGTCTTGGTCAAAACCCCCAATTAGACCAATATAAAACATAATGTCAAAATGAACTAAGTTATATCAATTTAACATAGGTTCTAACATTTTAAACTCATGATTCTACTCAATTTGGGTCCAATTAAACAATCACCAATTTCATAAATTGACTTGCTTTGGGTGAAAAGTCACAATTTGGGCAAAATCCCCAAATTACATGCAAAAATGCCAAAGTACATGAAAAATGCCAAATACTTAGCCTAGATCAAAATTAGTCAACCTTAAGGTGTCCATTATGAGAACCCACTGAATTCAATCATCAAACAACACTAATCATGTCCAATTAGACCTACATTGCATAATTTTCCAGATTTTATATCAAGAGCATTAAAAGCCCCAAATCTGGAAATTTTGATACATAGGCCATATTGCCAATTTTAAACTAGGCCACCATGTTCAGCCATGAATTTTACTGATCTTGCAACATGGAATCATCCACAATGGCCACTAAGTCAACATAGTTGACATGCAAAGATTTTGAAAAAGTCTAAGGCCATAAACTAAGTATAGGTCATTTGAACTAACCCTTCCAATTTCTTGCTAGAAATTGGGGGTTTCACCATTAGTGTACTCCTAACACTCTATAATCACACATATGTGACATGCAAGACTCAACTCCAACTTTTGTCTTCCACCCATCCAAGGTTCATCACAATGCATGCATCAAATTGAAACCCTCATGCTCAAAATAAAACTATCATGCAACTAATAGAGAGATTCAAGGAAGAAATGGAGGAAAAATGCAAACCTTAGGTGTTCTTGAGCAAGAAACCACCAAACCCTAACTTTCCTCTCCTTTTCTCCTCTCCAGCTCCTTTCTCTCTTTTCTGGCTGAGAAATGAAAAAATGAGCCTAAAATTACGTTAGATAAGCTTGGGCCCACAACTAAAAGTTGCCAAAAACTATCAAAAAAACAGTTTTCCTGTTGCAATACTTGCATTTAGATAGTCAATGTCTTGCAAAATACCCACCAATTTAACATCGTAACCTTTCAAACGTTGCATGAGTCAGTTACCAACATTATGGTAAACTTTCAACTCAATCCAACGGTGGGATTTCGAGATCTAACTGTTTGATCAAAACTGCGTAAGAAAAATTTGAAAATCCGTGAAACAGTGTTTGGAGTCATATAACTCATAGTAGGTAACTCCGATCAAGATCGTCACCGTTAATAATGAAGATCTATCATATAAGAATGAGCTGACAAAATTTCAGCTCAATCGCACCACGGATCTACGAGAGAAAACCATTGATGTAATTTGTGACAGAAATTTCTTCCTCCATGGAGCAAGCTCCACTGGATCCAAAACACCGTTTTTGACATGTTTTGACGTCGAACGGGTCTCCGATGGTTCCGAAATTTCATGCGCACTCTTTATGACCTAAAATCATGCAAAGACACTTGAACTTACGTGCTTCGAGCATCAAAATATATATACACATGTATACGAATACGAATACGTATACATAGGTCAAAATGACGTCACCTAAAAGCACTGGTGCTACATCACACTTGAAACTGAACTTTCTGGAAGTGTCTCATCTTCAATATTGTTAATAGTAACTCTACATCTGCAAGAAGCAGGAGCCATGTGTTTGAGAAAAAAATTGATATTATTATCTCAAATATATGATATACAACTGGTGTTAATATATGAATCATAACAAAAACCATTGAAAATGCCAAAAAACTAAATATTCAAGATAAAAATTCATGTATACCATTAATGAGGAATGTTATACTAACATCGCTTATCACCCTACTAGTCATTATCACTATCGATGTGTACATGGACATCATTGTCACTTTCAATATTATAGTCCAGAATTGTGTCATCATCATCTCCTTCTAACTCCAAGATAGACTCAGTCGATTGCCATTCTTCAACCTGCCTATTGATTGTACTGGCTGATGCAACGAACTCTGGAGCTACATCATCCCTATCTAATGTACCATGAGAAGATGGATCCGTAGAAGGTAAATTTAGCCTTTCAGATGACATATTAATTTGAAATGGCTCTTCTTCACTAACGTCAACATCAACATTTTCTTCATCACTATCCACCTCGATTGGTGTTTCAAATTCCTATATATTTCTGGAAGGAACACGTTGTACAACTCGCCAATTATTCCCTAACTTCGTGTCCATGAAGTAACACACTTGCGTTGCTTGAGTTGTTAGTGTGAAGGGATCACTCTCGTACCACGTTGCATTAATGTTGATTGAAATGATGCCATTTTCCTTTTTCATTCCACCTTTCTTAGGATTAGTGTCATACCAATTGCATTTAAAAAAGACCACCTGATATCTTCCTATATATATGAGCTCAATGACATCTACTAGCATACCATAAAAGTCTAACACTTGATCCTCGTGCTCTCCCTCAACAATTATTCCATTGTTTTGGGATTTAAGTTGACCACCCCTCCCCTTAGTATGAAAACGAGCACCATTTACATTACAACTAGAGTACAATCGTACGCGCTTGTCTGGTCCACATGCCAAAGCGTACAATTCCTCAATTATTTCGGTTGAACCTTGTTTGCGTAGAGACTTTACCTAGTAGATAACATCAATAAACTTAATAAAAACAACAAATGAAAGAAATAGTGTTTGTTAAACATCATTGTAACTAATATAATTAAGAATTATAAAAATACATACTTTCTCCTCAAACCACTAAGGGAATGATTTATGTTGTCTTTGAAGGATATCATTGTGATTTTCTTCCATCAACTCATTCTTATGTTGTCTGCATTATACGATGTCAATTCTAATTTGTTGCAATAAATAATAAAATAGAAATTAAAACTAATGACATACTTACAAAAAATATGGTTCCAACTCATCACAATTGTGCAATATGAACCAACATGCCATATCAAATTCCGTCAAAGACATAATATCATAACCAGTAAATCCGAACGGGTGAGCTCTTTGAGAGAAAATTGGTAAATGTACCTCATCTTGAATGTTATTGTCTGCATTGCGTTCCTCACAATTGAATCTCGTCTCTACACCAGACAAATACATGGAGCAAAATGTAAGACATTCATTTGTGCTATATGCCTCAGCTATGGAACCCTCTGGATGCACTCGATTCCTTGCGTAACCCTTTAGCCAGCCTAGGAATATTTCAATTGGATACATCCACCTTTAGCTAACTGGCCCTCCGAGTTGCGCTTCTTCAAGCAAATGAATTGCTAAATGCACCATCACAT
Source organism: Paratinospora sagittata (assembly GCA_035771175.1). Classification (NCBI taxonomy): domain Eukaryota; kingdom Viridiplantae; phylum Streptophyta; class Magnoliopsida; order Ranunculales; family Menispermaceae; genus Paratinospora; species Paratinospora sagittata. The sequence goes on from CM069595.1 coordinate 26,521,400, forward strand.
CAAAAAAGGTCGGTGGAAATATACGCTCCATTTTACATAAGACATGAGCAATATCATCTTTTATTTTGGTCAAGTCCTTAGATCGCAAGGTGCGTGCACACAAAACATTAAAAACCTGCGATAATTCAACAACCACACTGTAAACATCTTTTCTTAAGTATCCTCGTAATCCAATAGGAATCAAACGCTGGATCATAACATGACAATCATGACTTTTCATTCCCGTTATTTTTCCATCGCCGATATTGACAAACCTTGATATATTTGCTGCATAACCATCATGGAATTTAGTACACCTTAGAAATTCACAGAAGCCTTGTCTTCCCATCAACGACATTGTGTAGCATGCAACATGCATTGTGAAGCTCCTTCCTTATGTTCACATCTGCCAAATCCATGCGTGCCTTGTAAGTATTCTTTGACTTTCCTTCAATGTTAAACAATGTTCCAATAATATTATCACATATGCTCTTTTCTATGTGCATTACATCGAGGATGTGACGGATCTTGAGTTTATGCCAATACGACAACTGAAAAAATATACTCTTCTTTGTCAAGTTCAATTGATCATTAGCTTGCTTCCTCTTCTTGTGTGTAGGATGTTTTCCAAGAGTGAAATTTGCAAGTCTACTTAATTGACGCAAGATATCGTAACCAGATAAGGTTATTGATGTGGACCGACGTTCTAGTTTTCCATCAAATTTGTAACTCCTCCACGTGTGATTTAATGGGAAATAGCGTATGTGACCCATATAACATATCTTGCTCCTTAACTTCTTTGAGCACGTTTGGTCATTGCCTATAGGACATGCCTTGTAGCCCTTTCAACTCCATTGTTGAAAGTATATGTCAATCTCATTGCCAGGTGCTTTTGGACCTGGTATTCATAAAGACAACATATAGAATGGGTCTTTCATACACTTCCATGGTGTCAATGTAATGTCTGTACCTTAGGATGATGTCATTTTGACCCGTATACGTATGCATATATGTTTTTGATGCTCGACACGTGTTGGTTCGAGTGTCTTTGCATGATTTTAAGTTTTTTAATGTGTGCGTAAAGTTTTGGAATAATGTTGAAACATGTCAAAAATGGTGTTTTGGAACAGTGGAGCTCGCTCCATGGAGGAAGAAATTTCTTTCACCGATTACATCAATGGCGTGATCTCTAGATCCATGGTCCGATTGAGTTGAAATTTTGTCGACTTATTCTACTCTGATAGATACTCATTATGAACGGTGAAGATCTTGATCAGAGTTATCTACTGTGAATTATAAGACTCCAAACACTGTTTCACGAATTTGTGGATTTTCTTGCGCAGGTATGATCAAATGATTGGATCTTGTAATTCCACCGTTGGATTGCGTTGAAAGTTTACCAGAATATTGGTAACTGAAGCATAAAAATTGGGAACGGTTAAGATGTTAAATTGGAGAGTATGTTTCAAGAAAATAATTACCTAAGTGAAAGTAATCGTAGCAGAAAAAACTGTTCCTTTTTATTTAAGTGTATTTTTTCATGTGGGCCCAAAATTTTTCTATAAAAGCAACCAACTCATTTTTTTAGCTCACTTGCTCATTTTTTCACATTGAAGAGAGGGAAAGGAGCTTGGAGGAGAGGAAAAGAAGGGGAGAAGAGAAATGAGAGAGAAAAGGCTAGTGTTTGGGTGATTCTTGTCCAAAATCCTTCTAAGGTATCAATTTCTTTCTCATTTTGTTCCTTCTATCTCTTTCATGTGTGTTTGCAAGCTTAATTTTGACCTAAGGTTTGTATGAATCCCGAAATTTAAGGGAGTGGTAGAAAACCAATGTTGGACTTAGGCTTTGATTTTGTGATATGTGTATCTAGATGATATGGGGAGTCCATAAATGGTAAAACCCCCAATTTCTAACAAGAAATTGGTGGGGTTTCATGGATTTGACCTAAACTAGAATTTTAGACCTAGGGTTTACTATTCAAATTGCATGTGATTTATGATGAATGCATGGGTAATTGTGGATGTATGGCACTCCAAATTACTGATTTTGATTAGTGGATACCCTATTGTAGTGTAATTTTGGTCTAGGCCGTGTAATTTGGAAAATTGTCATGTAATTTGGGGATTTGCTCAAATTGGGCTTTTTGACCTAAAAAAAGTCAATTGATTAAATTGACCTGGGAATTGTCTAATTGGACCCAAATTGAATGAAATTATGGGTTTAGAATAGTTGGACATATGTTAGAATTAAATGACCTAGTTCAATTTGGCTCTGTGCCTATTGTAGAGAATTTTTTCCAAATTGGGGATTTGCATGTGATTTGGAAATTTTGCCCAAATTGGGGATTTTGACTTAGACTTGGTCAATTAATGAAATTGACTTGATAAATAGTCTAATTAACCTTATTTATGATTGAATGTCATGTATATTGATGGTTGGATCATGGAATCAACCTATTACATTCAATTGGGTTAATTATGGGTAAAATTTATATTAATTGGTTGAATTGAGAAATATGAGATTTTGCTCATGTGTATAACCAATTTAGGAACTTAATTGGCTATGAATTTGGGTTTAAAAATGGTTGTTGAGCATACTTTTGACTGATTTTAGTATTGTATGAACCATGATTCATGTAGGAGTTGTGGTGGATCTAAGTAACTCAAATAGGCCAATTGGGGATTGAAGTACTTCGGGTGATTTTGTGGCTTTCTAGTGCTTCTTGGATTGGAATTGGATTGGCTAGGTCTAGCCAATCAAGAGTGAGCGTTTCTTTTACTTGTGAATTCTATATGTGGCATTGTAGTATAAAATGCTTTAAATGCTTGTATAATGTAATATGCATAATTTATTGAATTCATGAACTGTATTTGAGCATAGTCAGGTGGGAAAGCAGTTGAGTTATGTGCATTCCCTAAGGTTGGGATTTCTTATGGAATCCCATTAGGCCGATCGAGAATTCTCAATTGCAAACCTTGCAAAGATTTTATATGGGTTGTGTATGTTAGGATTCGCCTAGGCGTGGAACTTGCTTTGGTGGGCGAATCCTATGGCTCATGCAATCCTTGGAATCCTAATAGATACGGGTAAGAAATCGGTCGGGCATGAGTTTCGTGCAGACATGACCCTTGTGCTGATTCTTACTCAGGAGGTGTTTAGGTTGCATATGCATGTTTATAAATGGTATGCAATTCTTGTTTATGACATGATACGTTAAATTGGCATGTATATAATCTTGCTTACTCTCATAATTATTTAAATGGTTTTAATGATCTTTCAATGTTTTAATTAAATGCATATATATGTTGCCACTTGTATAGAACATTCACTGAGCTTGTTTTAGCTCACCCTCATCCTTATCTTTTCAGGACCTTATAGGAAGGGGAAAGGGAAAGCTTAGCTGCGAAGCGTCCCCGTACTTTTGTTGACGTAGGTGTTAGTACTTTTTCGCATTTATTTTGATAAATTGCACTATGTAACACCTCATGATTATACCTAACATTTAGATGGGTTTGTACTTATGGTTAAGTATATTATGTACTTTTGAACACTATGGACTTGGAAACAAAAAATGGTTGTCATTTTGGTATGTTTTTTTTTTATGATCTTATTTTATGTTCATGTGTTTATTATTATGTATTTGGGATTGTGGTGTTGAGGGAGGATATATACGGGGTTCTGTGCCGGTCATGACGTCACAACTCGTGGGTCGTGACACATTATATGGTATAAGGATCACTGGCCAAGTACTGTACAAAATACTCATAGAACCGAATGGATTAAATTCATCGGTTGCTAGCCCAAGCCTCACATTTCTAGGATCATTAGCAAACCACTCATATTGCAAATCAAAGTCCTTCCATACAACATAATCAGCGGGATGTTGCATGATACCATCCCTCAACTTATGTTGCTCTTGGTGCCGTCTCATATCCTCATCTGTATGTTGAAATAAGAACAACCGTTGTAGCCTTGGTGTGATAGGAAAATATCGCAATATCTTATGTGGAATTTTTTTCCCTTTGCCATCATTCAACTTCCACCGACTCTCACCACATACTGAACAAACCTCATCGTTTTCATTATCTTTCCAAAACAATGCACAATCGTACTTACAAGCATGGATGGCCCAAATCTTGAAGCATTTTCTTCGTTTTATAATGATTACTAGGGATGTTTGCTCCATCTGGCAACACTTCTTTCAATAGGTCCAACAACATGGTAAACGACTTATTACTCCAATGGTTGATTACATTCAAATGTAGAAGCTTAACAAAGAATGATAACATAGAGAACTTCGTACAACCGGGGTACAATTCACGTTAGGCCTCATTCAAAAGAGTGTCAAACTCACCCTCTGTGTATTGCTCATTGTTTTCTCTTGTACGATCAGTTTCAATGTGAATGGATTCTTGATTAAACTCACCAGCTTAGACGTCACTCAACCAATTGCTCATATCATTATCTTCACTATCAGTAGAACTCAATGACTCTTCTACCCCAACCACACCATCATGATCAACATGCAAGTACTCTTCTAAGTTTGATTCCTCCCCATGATGGACCCAAAATTTATAAGTTCGTGACATCCCATAAAAGTATAGATGAATTTCAACTTCATCGATTGACAATACACATGTGTTTAAACAGTCTCTACAAGGGCAACGAATCTTATTTTCTGCACCCATGTGGTTCTTAGCAAATGTGATAAAAGCTTTGGTCCCATCAATATACTCCTTACTAGCCCTATTAGGGAGAGTAATCCAACTTTTATCCATTATTTGATCTTTGTATATGCCACAATAAAGAAGACACCCAATTAAAACTATGAGGGCTACACACACAATTAACAAAAGTTCATTGTTACTATAAAAGTTCCATTTTAACAATAGGGTTCTTGTGTAATTTTTTATAAGATTTCTTTGAACAAAAAATTGAGTTAATATACAGAGCATAAGCTTCCAAATCCTTTAAATGACACCAAGCATAAGCATCATTGTAAGAACACAAGAAGTAGTGGTTGTAGTTACTAAGAATCATCTAGAGACGGTTCTACCTACTTTCACTTGTTAGTTTGATAGATTGGGCTTGGCTTAGTAATAGTGATGAGTCTTCTCAAGAAAGGCCTGATGGAGCTTATAGAGTTACAGTTGCAACCATTATAGTGTGTGGTTTAGCTGATGGATAACCCTAAAGCATCCATCTCAATTAACCTTTTAATCCTCGAATATGATGACAAAAGCATGAAAATTAAAATAAAGATGAGAAAGACATAACTAACAAACTGTTATGGACAATGAAATCTACTAAAATTTTTTTATTTAGTTCACAAGAAATATAAAGGGAGAGACGGGAAAAATTGAAAGCCAAGAAATGCTAATGAACAAAAACTTTAGGCATTTGGGCTCAATTATTCCTCAAGAAGTAGAAATCGGTAATGATATGAGCATTAGAATTGAAGTAGGGTGGGGTAAGTGGAGGAGGGCTTCCAGAGTATTATATGATTGACACATCATATTGAAGTTGAAAATATATATATACAAAACTGCCTACCAAAGCTCTACATGCTTCACAGATTTGAAAGTTGGGCAACAAAGAAATATCATGTAAACGAACTACATACAACAGAAATCCCACATAAACGAACTACATATAAAAAAATCCAAATATGAAAATACAAAACAAGAGAACAACAATTTGCTACGGCATCACAACATTTGGCTAACAATGTGAACTAAAAAAATAGATGGCTTATTATCTTTGGTGGTGGAAGTTCTGTTTCTTCGCGTTAAGCAGATGTGTTTCTTTGGTGGTGGAAGTTCTATATACCCAAAAAAAATTTCTAGCTAGCAAGTCATTTTGAATACAATGGAATTCATCAGATTATTATTATTATTATAAATGTTAGATATAGAAAGAAAGAAGCCTATATGTTCAATTAAAAACTTTCTCTTGGCAATAATATTTCAGCAAATGTGTTAATACATTATCTATATGAAAATCATATGACAACCATTAACATAACAGTACTTTATATTCCTTCTGATCACAAAAATATAAACTGCAATTTGAATATATCCTGCATGAGAAATAGTATAGCATATATATATATATATATATATATAAGTAGAACACTCAAATTCAAAATCAAAATAATTAATGTTTTCAAAGAAAAAAAAATTTGAAGCCCCCAAAATTATTTAAGGAGTCTTGCTTATGTGAATCAAAGAGATCGTGATCAGAACAGAAAAGAACAGAGAAGATAAAGGAAATATACCTAGTGGAAATGGAGGTAGAGGTGGGGGTGAAGGAAGGATATGAGAGTTCCTTTGAAGCCATTTTTAACAACTAAGTAAGGCAGAATATAAGTTGTATATATATGTAAATATACCAAAGAAGCAAGACTATTGTTGGGGCTTATACATATGGTCAAATATTTCTTAATATTATTAAGTGGTTAAAAGATGCATGAGACAGTGGGAAGGCTCTCTTCATATAGGCTGCTACATTCTATTTTGGATCCTTAAATGATCATTTCAAATTAATAATTTAATTAGTTTGGAGGGTGAAGACCAACGTTCATAAATTTTTTAACAGACTAGTTAATTCAACTCGGTTAGTTGGCCAAGCTTTTATATGTGGTAATAACACGGACCCAAGAGTAAAACAGTGGCCTTTACTAATCTTTTTTCCATATAAATAGTAAAAGAAGCATCAAAACAAGTGCGTGAAAATTCGCAATACAAGAAAAAGGGAACAAGCGTTGCAAAGTGAAAAACTTGCAGATATCGTGAAATCATAAGACTAATCCAACAAAGACAATGACATCCAAAAGGAAGCTTATCTAACTCACCTGCTTGGTGTACCACTCGCAATGTTATAAACAGAGGCTGATAGTATGATCAAGCTTCGAAACTTAGTGAAGTTTTTAAGTCATTTCATCAAACACATAGAAGGCATGAAATTAACACTAAACTTTTCAATTTTGAAGTAAATCAGTAATTTCATCAAACACATACAAGGCATGAAATTAACACTAAACTTCAATCAAACTAAGAGCATCAAAGGTAACTTGTAGAGCTAACTAAAAAAAACATCTAATTTACAAGAGAGAAATATATGGTACCTTGAATTTGGGGTCTAAGTTTCCTTTTGGTTGCACCTAAATAAAGAACCTCAAATGCTTACAAACCTATAACGACGATAATCTCTTCCCACTATTCTTCTTCTTCCTTTTGGTTCTTTCTACGGGTTGAACCTCTTGAATCTGCCATGAGCATAACCCTAGAAGATGATTCCGTTTTTTTCGATGCAGTGGAGACGTGAAGGAAGAGCCCAAGAGCGCAGGAACCATTCACTGGGCTTTTGACATGATTACCCTTTAAAAATAAAAAAATTTTACAAATGCCATCAAAATACAAATATTGACCCCTTTGCCCTATTTTACTATTTAGCGCCCAGTCAGTGCACAACACAAGTGCCACGCGGGCGAGAGAGCTGATGATGTTAAGAAGGCGTTTTTTGAAAAGACGCCTTTCATTGTAATTTTTTTTACAGGAAAGGCGTTTTTTCAAAAGATGCTAATTTTTTTTTTTAAAAAAAAACGGAAGGCGTCTTTCTATTTAAAATAGAGCAAAAGGGGTCAATATTTGTATTTTGATGGCATTTGTGAAATTTTTTATTTTTGATGGGTAATCATGTCAAAAGCCCACCATTCGCTCGCGCGTTCTCGCTTCTTTCGCTCGGGTGTGTGGTTCTCCAATTTAGATTAGGGATTGGGACTTGGGGGTTTTCACGCATTCACGAGTTTTTTTATTTTAATTTAGGTTTTTTTTTAAATGTATTTTAATTTAGGTTTATTACTGTTTAATGGTAACTTAGTTTTTATTAAAAGTAAATTGGACGTTTCTTTTTTGAGAATAATAAAGTTAAGTGTTTTTTTTAATAGTTAATAATAAAGTTAAGTGTTTCATTTAATAAATACTTCCATATAATATTATAAATAATTATATTTAATAAATACTTAATGAAAATATTATTTTAATTATAAAATGTTTTAATTATAGTATATTATCATATAATTTTTCTTTAGGAAACATATTTGTTTATACAAATAAGTTGAATGTTTCATATAATAGATTTAGTTCTTTTACTTCTATATTATTTGTATGTTTAATAAATTCATTTAATAACAATAATTGATTTTGTCACACCTCGCCCGGACGCGCCTAAACAAGCAGAACACTCACGGGCAGGGGCGCGAATGCATCATACAATAACTGAATGCGCAGGAACACAATTAAGTATAAATCTGATTTCATTAAATTTAGAATATATTTGTACATGAAATAGTAAATGGAACATCCTATCCAAAATCCATAATGAATAAACAAAAGGTACAAAAATGTGGGCCCAAAAACCTGCACCCAGTCCACCCTAATCTCCTGTGAAAAATTAGATGACAACGGGGTGAGCTACAAGCTCAATGGGTAAAATAGTTCATGAATATAACAATTAATAAAACAAACTTTATAATCAAATATCATAAATACACATCAAAGCATCATAATCAATACAACATGTATGCATGACACCGTCTCATATTGATTTCATGATTTTACGGCGCTTTGAGTTCACATATTGCTGTCCATTCCCAGGTAAACCCGAGTTCTCGGTTGTACGTACCTCCCCAAGGATGTTACCCTGGATTTGCGTACAAATGTCCTGTCACGACGACCCTGACGTAGGCTGACGTCATGACCGGCACAGTGTACTATACACTGTACATACCCATATACAGTATATAATACACTGTCAGCCTTCGCGTAGTCTCACAATCAATCCCAAAATTTATAGTAATTTTTTTTTCCAATATACCACAAATCACATCCAATATAGATCTCTATAATCAATCCCTTCCTTCACACATCACATTTTCATTTCATCATCCAATATATTAAACTATTTATGCCCACACATCCCATCTAGATGATAATTCATATATATATAATGTGTGATAAGTATACATATCAAAATAACAAAAATATAATCTATTTCCTCCAAACGTACATACACATACCAGACGAAGGCTCACGTGAGTATCACTCACGGAATTTTCCTTTTCCCTTCGACTCAATACCTGAAATATTGGAGGAAATGGGGTGAGCAAACAACAGCTCAGTGAATATAATTCTTGAGATGACAATTATATACATTTAGAGAAATATGACATTTAAAATCATTTCAAACACTTATGCAACACATGCATCATTCAACGAATATATTATACATGTCAACAACATAAATTTCATGAGTTTTTCATAATACAATGCACAATCTCCCTCCTCCGCAAGGCAAGAGAGTGAGTCTAACCCTTGTATCTCATTACCCAATTCACAGTCATTTCAAGGATCGCAACCCTTGTTAGGACAGACCTACTGACAATGAGGACTCGCAAAACCTCATCCGGGTCTAATTCCTAACGAAATGACAATGAGGATTCGCAAAGCCTCATCATTACAAACTCCAATGCTAAAATCAGTTTGCATGCCCATAAAACTCAATGTATATATAAATATACCATGCATACAATCAAACATTTTATATATGTATAATGTCATACAAGAACCAAATCAAGAAAACTATACTCACAATACAACACGTTCAACTTAAACCCAATCATCATCGCTTTCGAGTCCAGCTCCAAGTTAAATCCAACTAATTTAACTTGTCACAATCACTCCATAATTCAATTTCATGTATTCATATCTATTTACATTTTTAATTTCTCAACTCACTTCAAATCACAATAAATCCATTTAGGACCCATAAGCAGTTGAAGAAACTACTAAATCGTTTCTGTGGTCAATCTAGATATTTCCACAAGAAAGAACAGTGAAAATAGATGTCCAAATCATATTTTCACGACACCATATCCTTAGTTACTAAAACGATCAAAGCATATCCAAATATCATGTTCCAACGTCCGGAATTCAGTTCTTCACGATTCTATGATCTCAAACTGGGGTTTCATTGGGTTCACATCACTGTGCACAGTACTATTCACATTACTGATCAATGTTCACTATTCACTATGTACTGTACACTATTCACTGTAACTATTCACTATTCACTATTCATCACTATTTATCCGAAAGATGTAAATTGTATTAAATTTGTCAAACGGTCTCCAAAACGCATGAAATAGAATCTAACCACAGATTCGGAGTCCCGATAGTCCAGAGAGTGTTTTCTACCTTCCTAGCGGATTTTCCATTAACGTTGGGTCAAAACCCCAATTTTTGAAAATACCGTAAAACGACTCCCACAGCTAAAATTAGTCCGCTAGAATCGTTACATCTAGCTTAGATAGTAATTTCACGAAGGAATAGACTGAAAATTACTTACCAGAAGTCCAGATTTCACGCGAATCACGCGTTCCTCTTTTCTTTCCTCTTCTTCTTCTTCTTTCTTTCGTTTTCTCCTTCTGCTTATCCAGCAACTGCGTTAAGTTTGATTTTATTTTTTTATTCTTTTTTTTGTTTTGTCTTCTTCTAAATACTATTCACGATACTATTTGATGAACAGTACCTTATGAATAGTATACTTACTATTCAAATACTATTTATTATTTTATTTTATTTTATCTTTGTATTAGTTCTTCTTCTTCATACACTCAATCCACATTTTTAAGTAACCAATCATACACACATATATTTGTCTTTTTCTTTATACACTCAATCATACACGTATATTTAGCTCTTACGTATAAAATACGTGTATTCTCAAGTGTTTACTTAGCTCTTGCATAGAAAATACGTGTATGTATTTAAGTAAATTTACGAGGTGTTACAATCTCCCCAACATAAGGAATTTCGTCCTCGAAATTTAAAATCCAAGACTATTCCTCAAGTGATACTCAATTCCAGAAAACTGCTCCCGCATTTTATATTTTCACTTCCATGTTTGCTCTTCTTGATACGTGGTATCCTCCCTAACTTAGCGTTGAGTTATATCCATAACATATATGAAATCCGAATGACATTTCCTCAACATCAAGATATAGAAACTATTATGGACACCTATCACCTGTGACAGTAGAGCAAATCGGTAAGCCAATGGACCTATCCTCTCAAGGATCTCTCATGGTCCAACAAATGCGAGCTTTCTTTTCATTCCAAATCTCATTTGGCCTTTTTGTGGTAAGACCCTTAGCAAAACTGAGTCAGCCACAATAAAGTTCAAGGCCTATATACCAACCCTGTGCATTTAAGAATATCCTCTGGCACCAATCACAATAACTCCATACTTTCAAGTCAAACAAGTTTACACAAATAAAGTATTCCTTCCAACTTCCACCAAAATTCAAGTATACTAGACCCGAGCATGCTCGCAAGCATCAAAGTCATTCTCTCAGTCTGTCAACCAGTCTGAGAGTACATATCACACTGAGAAGGAGATGAGTACCAAAACGAGTCTGCATCATATATCAGATCTCGACACAATCTTCGGATCTTAATCCGGCATGAAAAATATCTGAGTACTCCCATCAAATCTCTCTATCTCACACATATACAATCTGCTCAGTCTATCAATAGAATTTCGGTGTTCATTGGAAGAATATATAAACTGACCAGTCCACTAATGGTTATCCAAATGGTATCATATCTACCCATAACCCATAAGCTACCATTTGAATCCCATCTTTATTTAACACAATCCATATTACCACTTCCATCATCTTTCATACGGATATCATACTCGTTTCATCATAAATCTTACTCTCTGAATATGAGTATCAATCAGCATCCGAGCACAAATATCAACACATGGAGTAACAGAGAGTACACTCATAACTGTAACTCTCATTCACAAACAATCTTCTATGGCTCACTGATAGTTACTACTCCAGTTTCAGCCCTTTTTTTTTCTGCTCAATGCCTCAGCAACATATTGGCCTTTCCCAGGATAATAATTCAATATAAAATCAAATCCTTTGAGACTTCTTGCCACATTTATTACCTCATATTCAGTTTCTTTTCGTTGAAATAATTACTTCAGACTCTTAAAATCTGAAGCGAATGTGACATTTTTAGTATAGAGGCAATGCTCTCATTATGTCAAAATAACTACCAACTACGTTTTATTCACTCTCAGGATAGTTATTCACGTGCACTACCAAATATCTGAAGGCATAAGTAATTAACCTATCCTTTTGTATCAATGCAAAATCCAGATCTGGACGTGATCTTCATCAATCACAATTTCTTCCAGGTTCTGAAACTCGGAACAACATTTAATATTGTGAGAGTGTCCCCATGCACAACGGTCCACACATTATATAACATTCATCTGGCTTAGTTTCGTGAGTGGAACAAATAGCTTCAAGGATCTTTCCACGCACTTTCTATAACATACAACTAATACCAGAGAACTTCTGATTTCCATCATTTAAATCAGTTTTAACAGTTCTATGATCACTTTGACCTTCGCAGCATCCTTAAAGCTACTATTTAAACTGGTCATGTGATCCAAAAATTCTCATCTTAATTATATTCAAAACTCATATTCACCGAGCTTGGCACTCAATCGGTGCTCTCTCAGTGACTACAAGATAATTCCGAGGTGCTATTCATGCTCCTCTCATTTTTTCTTGGGACGATTTCATATATCATCATCGAAGACTATGAAAAAAATAGTTTTGCATTACATCCTTTTCTCGAATTCTTAACTGATGGTGCCTAGATCTCAAAAGGATCTTAACGAAACTTTGGCTCCATTTAGTTCATCGCATTCGACTATCTATCCATGGTAAAGGATATTCATTCTTTCTTATTATCCTGCTCAGTTAACAGTAATTTATACTTAAACATATTTCACTATACCTTCTTTCCATATTATCACAAATGCTCTCCAAGGTGGCATATTAAAGATAATCAATCTTTTTTTTTTTTCCATTAACACATGTAGTACCTTCAATCCTCACAATTCCTCAGGTACTCTTTATATGAAGGAATGAAGATGCGTATTAGACTGGCATCAGTGTTCTATGCTATCAATTTTCTGTCCAGGTGGCAATTTTAATAGTTCATCAGAGAATACTCCAATATATCAGCTCACCACAGGAATTTTAATCAATTGCATGCCTTCTTACCTTACTCTACATGGCTTTGTACTAGCCATATGCTTCATGTCCTCGTCAATAATTATCTTATCTTAGATAGAAGATTTTGAGGGTATAAATTTCTCGAGATTCAAAATGAGAATTTTCCACTTAATCCGTATATTACTTCTTTTCGAAGAGACGTTCCACCTAGCATGAGAGGTGACCAGCCAATCATACCCACAAAGCATCCAATTCCAAAAATTTCAGATTCTAGAGCCCATAATTACTTGATGACTCTCATAGTTATTACACATAATCTTTGCTAACCATATCATGATAGATTCTTTCTCCTGTAGGCATACCCACAATCAATGATGCATTCTTTTAACAGAAGATAATACAATCTGTCTACCATATCACCAAAGATAAAGGACCAGGTAGATCTAACAACACATCAGAATATACACCATAACCAAATATTGATCATACATGTTATCAACGTCTTACTCATCTTTGGATCTGGTTTTGTATTTACTTTAATTTATTCTCTAAAATCTGGTGGAGTCACATTGATAAAATTTACTGGAGCATTCCATATCAACTAACTGGAGATTAACACATCTTTTTCAGATTGATAATCGACAATCATAGGTCTAGATACAATGTCGCAGTTTGTGACTCTTGCTCAGGCAATGGAAACCAATTCTGGTTTTCATAATTCGTTAACATCACTTTTCTTTTTCCCATTTGTATTGGGTTAGTACCTGACCCAATACTGCCAAAATCACAACCTTACTCAATGTTTCACTTATCTTCAATTTCATATTTTTGCCCCAACATTTCCTTACAGTACTTATTTCGCCTTGTACCTAACACTGGTGTTGATGACTCGACTTCAAAGGGCGGTACAAGTTATATCACTAATATTGCTAGGGTTAACAATTTCACCACAGTTTTGGCTGACCCGAAATTTATAGGCTGTCTCACAACTTGCGTATATATTTGTAACCCCACAATTAGCAAACCTACCGTAGAGGATCCCAAAATTTATTCTAGATCCTTATCATTATCACACTATCCATAGTGAGCATTCCCAAAAAGAAACTATACCAGTCTGTTGAAGTCATGTTTGTATTTATGGTTAGGCATGTCACTACATTAAACTTTTTCATGCCTTAAACAATTTCAGCATGATGATAGAAGCCCTTAGAAAATAGCTTCTTTAATTAATCTCATGCCTTAATCATCTTAGGAGTCCTTAACCCAATTTTCTATCATCTCTTATCATCATTGAGCTTAAACTTAGCTAACTTACTTTATCATTTTCAGAGACTTAATCATTCTCTAAGATGGTCTCCATTCAGAGTAGCAAATCTGTACTATGTCTACTATCAGACTGCCAGTAAAGATAGGAGAGTCTCTTCTTCTGAAAGTTTCCATAACTTTCACATATCTTTTCATTTCATCTGGCTTATCATTGAGACCGTCTATTTATTTTCTTTTGACTTCAGCCTCCATTATATATGTTTTTTTTTTTTCAGAAATACTCACACCATTGGCACCCACATCTGGAGCTATCAATGGTTCAAGCCTCTGTCATTCTCACATTACAACTTTGCCACAAGCTCATAAGCTGTGCATTTCGTTGTTGTTGGGTAGTTACTAGCCATATATAAGCTATGTCATTTATTACACTGGATTACATCCAGTTCTTTTTCTTTCAGCCTTCTGATCCTTTCTTGATCAGCAATTTTCATTGTTAATCATGACTGGTCTTTTCCAAATCTGGAATTCACTGACACAGGTGATTCTCAGTCAAGATAACATATTGGATTAGGCTCAACATAATAGTACTACCCATATGTATACCCATACAATCAATCATAAGATCATAAAGCTTTTATCTTTTTACAAATTTTAAACTTAAGCTCTGATACCAATATTGTCACGACGCCCCTGACGTAGGCTGACGTCATGACCGGCACAGTGTACTATACACTGTACATACCCATATATAGTATATAATACACTGTCAGCCTTCGCGTAGTCTCACAATCAATCCCAAAATTTATAGTAATTTTTTTTTTCAATATACCACAAATCACAACCAATATAGATCTCTATAATCATTCCCTTCCTTCACACATCACATTTTCATTTCATCATCCAATATATTAAACTATCTATGCCCACACATCCCATCTAGATGATAATTCATATATATATAATGTGTGATAAGTATACATATCAAAATAACAAAAATATAATCTATTTCCTCCAAGCATACATACACATACCAGACGAAGGCTCACGTGAGTATCACTCACGGAATTTTCCTTTTCCCTTCGACTCAATACCTGAAATATTGGAGGAAATGGGGTGAGCAAACAACAGCTCAGTGAATATAGTTTTGAGATGACAATTATATACATTTAGAGAAATATGACATTTAAAATCATTTCAAACACTTATGCAAGACATGCATCATTCAACGAATATATTATACATGTCAACAACATAAATTTCATGAGTTTTTCATAATACAATGCACAATCTCCCTCCTCCGCAAGGCAAGAGAGTGAGTCTAACCCTTGTATCTCATTACCCAATTCACAGTCATTTCAAGGATCGCAACCCTTGTTAGGACAGACCTACTGACAATGAGGACTCGCAAAACCTCATCCGAGTCTAATTCCTAACGAAATGACAGTGAGGATTCGCAAAGCCTCATCATTACAAACTCCAATGCTAAAATCAGTTTGCATGCCCATAAAACTCAATGTATATATAAATATACCATGCCTACAATCAAGCATTTTATATATGTATAATGTCATACAAGAACCAAATCAAGAAAACTATACTCACAATACAACACGTTCAACTTAAACCCAATCATCATCGCTTTCGAGTCCAGCTCCAAGTTAAATCCAACTAATTTAACCTGTCACAATCACTCCATAATTCAATTTCATGTATTCATATCTATTTACATTTTTAATTTCTCAACTCACTTCAAATCACAATAAATCCATTTAGGACTCATAAGCAGTTGAAGAAACTACTAAATCGTTTCTGTGGTCAATCTAGATATTTCCACAAGAAAGAACAGTGAAAATAGATGTCCAAATCATATTTTCACGACACCATATCCTTAGTTACTAAAACGATCAAAGCATATCCAAATATCATGTTCCAACGTCCGGAATTCAGTTCTTCACGATTCTATGATCTCAAACTGGGGTTTCATTGGGTTCACATCACTGTGCACAGTACTATTCACATTACTGATCAATGTTCACTATTCACTATGTACTGTACACTATTCACTGTAACTATTCACTGTGCACTATTCACTATTCACTATTCACTATTCATCACTATTCATCACTATTCATCCGAAAGATGTAAATTGTATTAAAATTGTCAAACGGTCTCCAAAACGCATGAAATAGAATCTAACCACAGATTCGGAGTCCCGACAGTCCAGAGAGTGTTTTTCTACCTTCATAGCGGATTTTCCATTAACGTTGGGTCAAAACCCCAATTTTTGAAAAAATACCATAAAACGACTCCCACAGCTAAAATTAGTCTGCTAGAATCGTTACATCTAGCTTATATAGTAATTTCACGAAGGAATAGACTGAAAATCACTTACCAGAAGTCCAGATTTCGCGCGAATCATGCGTTCCTCTTTTCTTTCCTCCTCTTCTTCTTCTTTCTTTCGTTTTCTCCTTATGCTTCTCCAGCAACTGCGTTAATTTTGATTTTATTTTTTTATTCTTTTTTTATTTTGTCTTCTTCTGAATACTATTTACGATACTATTTGATGAACAGTACCTTATAAATAGTACACTTACTATTTAAATACTGTTCATTATTTTATTTTATTTTATCTTTTTATTCGTTCTTCTTCTTCATACACTCAATCCACATTTTTAAGTAACCAATCATACACACGTATATTTGTCTTTTTCTTTATACACTCAATCATACACGTATATTTAGTTCTTACGTATAAAATACGTGTATTCTCAAGTGTATAGTTAGCTCTTGCATAGAAAATATGTGTATGTATTTAAGTAAATTTACGGGGTGTTACATGTCCATCCCCACGAAATTCCGGGTTCTCATTGTACTTTCCTCTCCAAAAAAATATCAATAATAGTGAACATTACTTCTAACTATTCTGTGTATCATAAACCACATACGTCCCTAGGTGGTGCTTATGTATGATGCCAATGCATGAACAGGTCCGGTCTTTACTAACATTAGACAGGATTTGACAACGTCTAGTGATTCGTATCAGGGTCGGTATCACTACGTGTAAGGTTAGGACATTCAGTATCACTTATACAAGCTGATAGCTTTCAAGTGAGACCAACCAGATCAGTCTCTAGCTTGAGATGTGAGACACGAGGTATGCTTAATACCAATCGTCTAGAGCAGCACGTTGCCACTTGTTCACTATTTAAAGTTACTGAGGACAAGACTGAGTATGGTTGAAAAAAATTGACCACTAATCCAGCATAGTAACAACGTAATACATAAACTCCAAATATACAGGCATAAGTATGACAAATATGAACATTATACGCAATAATGCAGTGTAAATGAATAGTAGACATAATAATAAATGAATGTAAACTTTAATAAAAGTTATAAGACACACAAACCTATGTTTCGTTCTCCACCTTCAGATAATAACTCATTTGAGAGCTGGCTCCTTCCCTCGGGAAGAACCGCGTTGCACCGCGAAGAGAGTCTAGAAAATAGAGTCTCAAAGAGAAAAGAGAAAAACTCAAGGAAAATGAGAGAAAGGAGAGAGAAATCAAGTGATTTGGTGTGAGAAATGAGCAGGGGGGTTTCTTAAATAGGAAAGAAGTGCCCGAATGTTCGGGCGGGTGCCTGAACATTCAAGCATGTGCCCGAAGTTCAATTTTTTTTTTGTGCAAACCTAGAATGTTACACTCTACCCCCCTTAAAAGAATTTCGCCCTCGAAATCAGTCCAAGTAGTCATGATTGCTATCAGTGTGAGATTCGCCGCCATCGTCATCATTCGCTAGCTCAGGGTAGTGCCTGTAAGGTCCTTGAATAGAACTGTGGGCGGTAGAATCCTCAACATCATGAAACCATGAAGAGCAAATGGAGTCGGATTCGTCCTCAGAAGTGTCCGACCTTTGCCTAATGGATGGTGGTGTAGGGCTTTGTAGGTTGCATTGTTTAAAGGGAGGTAGGTTGAGTGGTGGGATGCTTTTTCGTGTTGTTGCTCGAATCCGGTCGCTTGGCAATTTTGGTAGAAGATCCTGCCAGGATGAGGGCACAAAATTGTTTCGGGCAAAATTGTTACAAAAAAGCTATGCACGCTTTGGCGATAAGGATCGCTGTCTGTGGGGTGATGGAGTTGGTGATGCAAAGTAGTTGTGGCTTGACTCAGATCCTGAAGGAGTCGTTATAGGTTGCCAAAGAGGCCATTGCGTGTGTGCATCACTACCTCCATCGGTACTATTTTCAAACATCTGCATAGTTATTTAAGTGAACCGATCTATTAAGATATTGTAAACAAAGTTCCATCATTTTATTGATAAGTGAAAAAGTACAATATCACATCATCAATTATTGACTTGAAAACAATTCAGGGTATTTCAATTTAATTGTTTCTTCTAGTTCCCATGTTGCTTCCTCAACTCCGTGGTGATCCCAGAGCACTTTCACATGTGGTATGCTACGTCGTCTTAGTTCTTGAGTTTTTCTATCCAGAATCTATAGCCCTATCTTTTTATACTCATTTCCTTCCTCAACTTGAACCTCGACTAGAGGGATGATATGCAAAGGATCAGGACGATACTTTCGATGCATAGATACGTGAAAAACATCATGAACCTTAGATATGGATGATGGAAGGGATAAATGATAGGATAGTTTGCAAATACGTTCAATAATTTGAAATGGATCAATATATCGTGGGGAAAGCTTTCCTTTGATCCCAAAACGTTTGACACCTCTTGTAGGCTGAACTTTTAGAAAAACCAAGTCCCCCTTATCAAATTCTAGAGGCTGTATTTGCTTGTCAGCATAGCTCTTCTGGCGACTTTCCCAAAACTTTATGTGAATCGAGGATCTCGATCAGAGACGATCATGAGTGGTCTGCCATGGAGGCATACGATTTTTTTTTCATACAATTTGGCAAGCTTGGCGGGGTTATCCGTGAACCTTATAGGTAGAAAGTGTGCAGACTTTGTAAGTCTGTCAATGATAACCCATATAGCATCTTGCCCTTTGTTATTTCGAGGCAAGGTTGTAACAAAATCCATTACAATGTTCTCCCACTTCCATTCTCCAATAGGTAAAGGCTGGAGAAGTCTAGAGGGAAGTCTACGTTCTGCCTTAACTTGCTGGCAAATGAGACATCTAACAACGAAGTCTGCAATAGCCTCCAGAAAACTAGAATTGTCGCTTGACATCCTTGTACATCTTGTCTCCCCCAGGATGCATAGCGAACCTGGAACACAACATTTCAGTGAGCACTTCTTTCCGAACCTCGGGATCGTTCGGTAAATAGAGATATTTTTTGTAAAACACTGCTTCGTCTTTAGAGACCGACCCGTGAGGAAGGTCCTGTCCGTTGAGTAGAAGTTCTCGTTTCTCCATTAACATAGGGTCGTTGCCTTGAGCTGCTGAAATCTTTCTAATATGCTCAGAATTGGCTGATAATTGAGAGAGTCATGGTCTTGCTCCCTCTTTAATCAGTCGTAGGCTAAAGTTTTCTATCTCTGTAGCCAACTTTCCCATCTCGAAGTTAAGAGGGCAAGCAACATAAAATTTTCTATTCAGGGCATCTCCCACAAAATTGTCATTACCGGGATGGTATTGGAGTTGAAAGTCAAAATCTTTCAAGAATTCCAACCATCGTCTTTGGCAGAGGTTTAGGTTTCTCTGAGTGTAGATGTACTTAAGACTCTTGTGATCCAAGAAGACCTCAAACCGTTCATCGTATAGGTAATGACGCCATAACTTCAGTGCGAATACGATAGCTGCAAGCTCCAAGTCATGCGTTGGGTAATTACCCTCATGAATCTTTAGTTGCCTCAAAACATAAGCAATAACTTGGCCTTCTTGCATTAGTAATGGACTTAAGCCTTGGAGAGAGGCTTCAGTGTATAGTGAAAATCATACTCCATTTCGTGGAGTGATTAGTATTGGTGCTGTCGTGAGGTGCTTCTTCAATTCTTGAAATGACGATTCACAGGCAGGATTCCAGATGAATCGAATGTCTTTCTGAGTGAGCTTGGTCATAGGTTCAACAATCTTTGAGAAATCCTTGATGAAGCGTCTATAGTAGCCAGCCAAACCAAGAAAACTCCAAATTTGAGTAATAGTGGTAGGCTGCTTCCAGTTTAAAACCGCTTCAACCTTAGAAGGATCTACCTCAATGCCATTGCCTGAAACCACATGGCCTAGGAATTGTTCGCCCAAAATTCGTACTTACTCAACTTTGCATACAATTGGTGGCTTCTCAAGGTCTGGAGGACAATCCTCAGATGTATCTTATGGTCTTCCTCGGTTGAGGAATATATCAAGATATCATCCACAAAGACCACCACAAATCAGTCAAAATATTGCCTAAAGATGCGGTTCATCAAATCTATGAACGCAGCAGGTGCATTTGTTAGACCAAACAACATAACCAAGAACTCATAGTGACCGTACTGAGTTCTGAATGCCGTCTTGGTAATGTCTGACTCTCTAATCCGGAGATGATGATAATCGGATAGTAAATCAATCTTAGAGAAGTATTCGGCATCTCTAAGTTGGTCGAACAAGTCATCAATCCTGGGTAGTGGATATTTGTTCTTGATGGTGACATTATTCAACTTGTGATAGTCGATGCAAAGTCGTAACGAACCATCCTTTTTGCCAACAAACAGAACTGGACCGCCCCAGGGTGATGAACTTATCTTGATGAAGCCATTAGTCTCCTAGTCCTTCAGTTGTTTGTCCAACTCAACCAGCTCGATGTTGGACATTAGATATTACTGGGACATCATGTACTTCGAGAAGGTACAATGCTGGTGATTCATTGTCATCACCAAGGGATAGAGCTCGAAGCTATGCCTTGAGAAGTGCAACAGTCGAGTTGTGTATCTACTTCCTCGTTCCCTGAATCTTGACAAACTTGCTAATGGGCAAGGTTAACGGAACTTTCTTCTTCATACAATCGATCTTTGCATTCAGTGGTGTGAGCCAATCCATGCCGAGGATGATGTCAAAGTTTTCAATGTCCATCACAAAAAGATCTACAAATATTATTTGTTCTGACATTCGAAGCTCACATCGAGAACACTGCAAATTCACGTCAGTACCAGATCCTAACGGTGATGTGTCATGGATTGTGATGTCTGTAGGTTCAGGATGCAACCCTAAATGCCTTACTAATGCAGAAGATATAAAGGAATGTGTAGCACCCGAAGCGAACAAGACATGCACCATTGTATTGAACAAGAGAAATGTACCTTCGACTACATTGTTGTCTGGGAGAGGTTGTTGAGCGATGGCAAACGATTTGACCTGGTTCCGTTGTCCCTGGTTCTGCTCTAATCGATATTGCTTAAACGTTTTTCAAAACCATGCACAAATCACTTGCATATTTGCATATTTTGATCATACGCTTTATGGTATTTCAAATGATTTAATTTTCTATGTTTAATTTGAAATTTACCGAGTTTTTATTCGCATTTATCATATTTTTAATCAAATGTCAAAAACTATTTTTAAAGTCTTTCAAGACGCTAATGACTTAGCAACGCTCTCCTGAACTTTATAAGTCAGGACGCTAATGACTCATTAGGACGCTAATAACATTCAAGGTTGAATTGAACTGATTCATTAAGACACTCACTTGTAAGTAGCGGCCTCACTACGAATCAACCTTTGAAGTTGTCAGGACGCTGATTGTGAATCAGCTTGCTGAAAGATCTCTGAGAGTCTAAGTTCTTCAAAGATGTTGTCTTTAAGGACCCAAATAGTTATAACTTGGATAAACTATCAAGATGCTACCTGAAGCTTGCTGAAAGACAAACTTATATAGTTGTAGCGCCCTCATCTTTGGGAACCAACTTAATAACTTTCAGAACACTGATTGTCCTTCAGCGTACTTGGTTTTGTTTTTCAAATGTTTTAAAATGACAGAACGCTTACATAGTTGTAGTGCCCTTATGTTTTATGTTTTAAAAGGTAGGACGCTTACTCAACAAAATAGCACCCTCATGTACTTAATTGTTTTAAAACAAAGCAAGACACTAACTGTGCATTAATGCCCTCAGGGTTAAGTCACTTATGCCACAAAGAAAGTCAGGACGCTTACGAGTTAGTAGTGCTCTCTCTTCATTGTTTAGCAGGACGCTTATACATAATGAGCGCCCTCAAGGAACAAAACGACAAAGTTGATATTATGCGTCAGGACGCTGATTACGGAATCAGGACGCTAATTCAACAACCGTCACTGTTCTAACAAGTACACTATATCAGCCTACTTTTTTAGAACAGATCTTTGCACAGAATCCTTTTCAGATTTATCAAAGATCTTCTCTGATACATGAATCAAGTTTTTCTAAAACTTTCCTTATTCATGTAATCTAAAGAGAATCATAATGTTAGTGAAAATTACAGTTACCATTTTCATATAACATTCTAGTCGTTGTATGTAAACGCTCACATTGTATTTGAATTTCAAATGTCTAACGGCTATTATCTACTAGGCCTATAAATACCAAGATTTTGGATCAAACAACTCGCCGATAATTTTTATTGTGCCAAAAACGTTTTGAATGTTAGACAGTGTTAAATCTTTTAAAAGTTTTCAAATGTTTTAAGTTTTCAAAGTATTCTTCATTGATACTTTACTTAGTCAAAAGATTTTCATATTGAGCTATAATTATATTTTATCTTCGAAAATCTATTTTGAACTGGTTTCTACTCAAATTCTCAGCCTGGATTTATACTTAACATCAATCAGGCTGATAAAGGAATTTGAGAAATAGTTCATGAGAGATACTGTCACACCCCGTCCGGACGGGCCTAAACTGGCGGGACACTCACGAACGGGGCGCGAATTGATATCACAACAATAGCAAAGTGCGCGAAAACACGGTTAAGTACAAGTCTGATTTCATTAATTTCAGAATATAGTTGTACATGAAATAATTAAGGGAACATTATTCCAAAATCCCCAATGAATAATACAAAGGGTACAAAATGTAGGCCCAAAAACCTGCACCCAGTTCACCCTAATCTCCTGTGAAAAATTGGATGACAACGGGGTGAGCTACACGCTCAGTGGGTAAAATAGTTCGTGAATATAACAATTAATAAAGCAAACTTCATAATCAAATATCTTAAATACACATCAGAGCATCATAATCAATCCAACATGTACGCATGCATGACACCGTCTCGTATTGGTTTGATGATTGTACATCGCCTGAGTTCACGTACAGATGTCCTTCCCCAGGAGTAGCCAGGTTCTCATTCTACGTCCCTCTCCAGAGAAATATAATGAATAGTGAGCATTGCTTCTAACTATTCTATGAATCATAAACCACATACGTCCCTAGGTGGTGCTATGTATGATTCCAATGCATGAGCTGGTCCGGTCTTTACTTAACATTTAGACGGGATTTGGCAACGTCTGGTGATCCTTATAAGGGTCGGTATAAAGACGTGCAAGGTTAGGACATTCAGTATTACTTGTATAAGCTGATAGCTTTCAAATAAGACCAACCAGATCAGTCTCCAGTTGAGAGGTGAGACACGAGGTCTACTTAAATATCAATCGTCTAGAGCAGCACGCTGCCTCCCGTTCACTATTTAAGTTACTGAGGACAAGACTGAGTCTGGTTGAGCCAGATTGACCACTAATCAGGCATAACAACAGTGTAATACATGAACTCCAAATATGCAGGCATAAGTATGACAACTATAAACATTATACGCAATAATGCAGTGTAAATGAATAGTAGACATAATGATAAATGAATGTAAACTTTAATAAAAGTTATAAGACACGCAAACATATGTTTCGTTCCCCACCTTCAGATAAAAACTCCTTTGAAAACTGGCGCCTTTCACCGGGCAGAACCGTGTTGCACCGCACAAAGAGTCGGGGAAAGAGAGTCTCGAAAGAGAAGACAAAAGCTCAAAATGAGTGAAAGTGAGAAGAAAAATCACAAGGAGGAGTGATTTTGGTGTGAGAAATGAGGAGGGGTAGGGGTTCCTTAAATACGAAAAATTGGGCCTGAACGTTCGAGCGTTGCGCCTAAAAATTCGGGCAGGTACCCGAGACAACTTTTTTTTTTGTGCAAACCTAGGGTATTACACTCTACCCCCCCTTAAAAGGATTTCGCCCTCGAAATCATTCCAAGTAGTCATGATGGCTATCTGCGTGAGATTTACTGCCGTCGTCATCGTTTGCTAGCTCAAGGTAGTGCCTGTAAGGTGCCTGAATGGCACTGTGGCCGGTGGAATCGTCAACATCATGAAACCATGGAGAGCAAATGGAGTTGGATTCGTCCTCAAAAGGTTCCAACCTTTGCTCAATAGATGGCGGTGTAAGGCTTCGCTGGTTGCATCGTTTAAGGGAAGGGAGGTTAAGCGGTGGGATGTTTTCTCGTGCTGTTGTTCGAATCCGGCTAGCTGGTAATTTTTGGTAGAAGATCCTGCCAAGATGAGGGCACGGGATTGTTGTGGGAAAAATTGTTACGAAAAATCCATGCACGCTCTGGCGATAAGGATCGTTGTCTGTGTGGCGATGGAGTTGGTGATGCAAAGTGGTTGTGACTGGACTCAAATCCTGAAGGAGTCGCCACAGGTTGCCAAGGAGGCCATTGTGTGTGTGCATCACTATATCCATCGATATTATTTTCAGACATCTGCATAGTTATTCAAGTGAAACGATGTATTAAGATATTTGTAACCAAAGTTTCATCATTTTATTGATAAGTGAAATAGTACAATGTATCACATCATCAGTTATTACTAGAAAACAATTTAGGGTATTTCTGTTTAATTGTTGCTTCTAATTCCCATGTTGTTTCCTCTACCCCGTGGTGATCCCAGAGCACCTTCACAAGTGGTATGCTACGTTGCCTTAGTTCTTGAGTTCTTCTATCCATAATCTGTATCACTCTCTCCTTATACATATTTCCTTCCTCAACCCGAACCTCGACCAGAGGGATGATATGCGAAGGATCAGGACTATACTTTCGAAGCATGGATACGTGAAAAACGTCATGAACCTTAGACATGGAAAATGGAAGGGACAGACGATAAGCAAGTTTGCCAATACGTTCAATGATCTGAAATGGACCGATATACCGTGGGGAGAGCTTTCCTTTGATCCCAAAGCGTTTGACACCTCCTTTGGGCTGAACTTTTAGAAAAACCAAGTCTCCCTTATCAAATTCTAGAGGCTGTCTCCGCTTGTTAGCATAGCTCTTCTGTCGACTTAGTGCAACACGAAGTCGCTCCTTTACTAGTGTGATCTTCTCAAAAGTCTATTGAACTAGTTCAGGCCCTAACTGCGGTCGATTTGCCATATCTAACCAGCATACCGGAGATCTGCAAGGGTGACCATAGAGAGCCTCGTACGGTGCCATGCCTATACTAGTTTGGTAGTTGTTGTTGTATGCAAACTCATCGTAAGATGATCATTAAAGTCCAAAATGCAGCATCGTAACATGTCTTCTAAGATTTGGATAAAAGTCTCTAACTGCCCATCAGTCTGAGGGTGAAAGGCTGTGCTCATGGTGATCTTAGAGCTCATTCTACTCTGGAAGCTTTGCCAAAACTTTGATGTAAATCAAGGGTCTCGATCAGAGACGACCGTGAGTGGTATGACATGGAGGCGTACAATTTCTCTTTCATATAGTTCGGCAAGCTTGGCGGGGTTATCCGTGAACTTTATTTGCAAAAAGTGTGTAGACTTTGTAAGTCTGTTAATGATAACCCAGATAGCATCTTTCCCTTTATTATTTCGAGCCAAGGCCATAACGAAATCCATTATGATGTTCTCCCACCTTCATTCTCCAATGGGTAATGGCTGGAGAAGTCCAGAGGGAAGTCTTCGTTCTGTCTAAACTTGCTGGCAAACGAGACACCGAGCAACGAAGTGTGCAATCGCCTTCTTCATTCCAGAAAACCAGAATTGTCGCTTGACATCCTTGTACATCTTGTCACCCCCAGGATGCATAGCGAACCTCAAACAGTGCATCTCAGTGAGCACTTCTTTCCGAACCTCAAGGTCGTTCGGTAGGCAGAGACTTTTTTTTATAGAAAACGGCCCCGTCTTCAGAGACCGACCAGTGAGGAAAGTCTTGTCCGCTGAGTTGAAGTTCTCGTTTCTCCATTAACATAGGGTCGTTGGCTTGAGCTGCTGAAAACTTTCGAACCAACTCAGAGTTGGCTAATAATTGAGAAAGTCGTGATCTTGCACCCTCCTCGATCAGTTGTAGGTTAAGATTTTCCATCTCTGTAGCCAACTTTCCCATTTCGAAGTTAAGAGTGCAAGCAACGTAAGATTTTCTACACAGGGCATCAGCCACAACATTGGCCTTACCGGGATGGTACTAGAGTTGAAAGTCATAATCTTTCAAGAATTCTAACCATCGTCTTTGGCGGTGGTTTAGGTCTTTCTGGGTGTAGATATACTTAAGACTCTTGTGATCCGAGAAGACCTCATGTCACGACGTCCCTGACCTAGCTGACGTCATGACCGGCACAGTATACTATACACTATACGTACTCGTTTACAGTATATAGTATACTGTCAGCCTTCAAATAGTCTCATAATCCTTCTCAAAATTTTCAAAAATTTCGACAGCACCTCCCCATAAAATGGACATTTCACATTTTTTTCCTAATATACCACAAATCAAATCAAAGAGATATATATAGATAATCATCATTCCATTCATTCCACACATCTAGTCATTCTCATTTCATTCATTTATCAAATCATATCATCTCCATATATATACATAATCATTCCATCTATCTATACCATAATCCAAAAGACAACCATTGCCATTCATAAATCAAACATTCCATCATCCAAATATATATATATATATATCATCGCCAAATATCTTAACAATCCAAAATAACCATTGATATCTCATTTTTCCAAACTAACCCCTCTAGATGGTAATACGTATATAAGATGTGTGATAATTATATATATATCAAAATATATAAAACATGTAACTACTTCTTCCAAAGCATACGTACATCAACAAGGCCACGTCCTAGTCACGTGCTGATGACGCTCAAAGTTTTCCCTTTCCTTTTTCTTTTGTACCTGAAATAGTGAGGGAAAGGGGTGAGCAAACAACAACTCAGTGAATATAGTTCTTGACATGACAATCGCATGCATTTAAAGAAACATGACATATCAAATCCTTTAAATTAAAATATTTCAAAACCACATATGCAACATTCATCAAAATACTATACATGCACACAATATATAATTTATGCTCATTCATAAAAACTTTTTCATCTCCCTCCTTCAAGGCAAGAGAACGGGTCTAACCCTTATATGACCGTACAAGGTAGCCACAACCTCTCATTACCCAATTCACAGTCATTTCAAGGATCGCAACCCTTGTTAGGACAGGGCTACTGACAATGAGGTTTCGCAAAACCTCATCCGGGTCTAATTCCTAACGAAATGACATTATTATCAGCTCCAATTGCTAACATCAGTTTGCATGATCAATAAACACTCAATGCAGTACATATAAATATAATGTGCATAAAATCAAACATTTTATATGTATACAATGTCGTACAAGAACCAAATCAAGAAAACTATACTCACAGTGGTTACACGAGGTTTCTAAGCCAATATACCCTCAAGAGCATTTATCCATGCACTTAATCTCTCAATTCAAACACCGCAATTTGGTAATTCAAACCATAAAGCATCATGAGAATTACCATTTAAACTCACCAAAACACCATTACTAACACTCAAATTTCCTAGCTAGTTCAGTAGCTAAGATGGAGTTATTTCACAGTGAAAATGCCACATTTACACTAGATCTCAACACCAACGTACTCATATAAGCATATGAAAACATATGTCAATTTTTTAAAAAATCTAGGACATTCCTAAAATTATTTTGTTCACTTCGACACATGTCAAATCAGTCATTCTATCATTCTACTACCTTCAATAGGTATTTTATTAAGGTTTGACACGTTCGCGAGGCATCCACAGTCAATTTTTACTCACAAAAATCATGTCTTTAGCTACTAAAAATATCAAAGCGTATCCAAAAATCATGTTCTTAACATCGAAACGTCCGGAATTCAGTTCTCTATGATTCTATGTTCTCAAACCGGAGTTTCATTGGATTCTAATTCCATTTTATGCACTGGATATGATTACAGTACTATTCATTAGAAACATGTGACTTTTTACTAAAATTGTCAAACGGTCTCCAAAAATCATGAAATTAGCATCGATGGACTCGCAACAGTGCATTCTACCATTCTATAGCCTTAAACTGGAGTTTCATCGGGTTTTAAAATGATTCGAAAGGTTTCAAAGATCAAAGCTAAGGGTTCCAAAGGAATTCAAGCTCAAATCTAACTTCTAATAGCTATAAAAACTACAAACGAACAAATAAATTCAATCGAACCATATATTTAAGGTTCCTACAGCCTAGGAAGCGTTTTCCAACCTTCCTAGCGGATTTTCATTCACGTTGGATCAAAACCCCATTTTTTTGGAAACGCCGTAAAACGGCTCTCAAAGCAAAAATTACTCCGAAAGAAATGTTACATTTATCTTAGATATCAATTTCACGAAGAAATAGAGTGAAAAATAGTTACCATGGGTCTCGATTCGGCGAAAATCTCGCGTTCCCCTTTTTTTTTCTTCTTTCTCTCCGTTCTCTCGCTCTCTGGTTCTTCTTCTCTTTCTTTTTGTTTCTTTTTTTTTTGTTTAACGTGTGAGAAAGAAAGGTGAGAGAATGAGAAAAAAAATGAGATATTATAATACCAATGTATATCATATTATACTAATATATATATCATCTTATAATCATCTTATAATCTAATGATAAGATGACATTTAAGAATGCAGATCTACTTA
This sequence comes from Paratinospora sagittata, assembly GCA_035771175.1. Classification (NCBI taxonomy): domain Eukaryota; kingdom Viridiplantae; phylum Streptophyta; class Magnoliopsida; order Ranunculales; family Menispermaceae; genus Paratinospora; species Paratinospora sagittata. The sequence goes on from CM069595.1 coordinate 26,550,641, forward strand.
ATTTAGGTATGTTACACATATACGTTTAACTCCTACGTTCGTATTCGCGTACATCTACGTATTCCTCAACGTAGGTGTATAATTAAAAGTACAGGGTGTTATAATCTCCCCAACTTAAAGAATTTCGTCCCCGAAATTTAACAGATAAGGAGAAATATACCTCAAGTGGTAAAGAGATCAGGAAATGTCTCCCTCATCTAGTCCTCGCGTTCCCAAGTCTGCTCCTCATTATCATGAAACTGCCATTTGACTCTGACCAAATGAATTTCTTTATTTCTCAATTGTTGAACCTTCCTATCAAGAATCTGAATGGGCCTCTCTTCATATGTAGCATCCTCCCCAACTTGTAACTGTGTTACATCTAAAAGATGTGTCGAGGGTGGATATTTCGTCGGGTCTGTATGATATTTTCTCAACATAGAAATATGAAACACATCATGAACACCGACTAACTGAGGAGGCAAAGCAATCCGGTATGCTAACGGACCAGTCCTCTCTGTGATTTTGAACGGTCCAATAAAGCGAGGAGACAATTTTCCTTTCACCCCGAACCGCATCTGACCTTTCCGTGGCGAGACTTTAAGCAGCACGAGGTCATCTACTGCAAACTCTAGAGATCTGTGGCGGTTATCAAAATAACTCTTCTATCAGTCTTGGGCAGCTTTTAGTCTCTGTCTGATCTGTTTAACATGCTCAGTGTGATCAATAACAACTTTCGGTCCCAAAAACTGTGATTCTCCAACCTCATACCAACAAGTTGGAGATCTGCACGGCCTACCATACAAAGCTTCATAAGGTGCCATGCCAATATTGGCCTGATAGCTGTTATTATAAGCAAACTCACACAATGGTAAACTTTCACTCCAAGTCCCACCAAACTCTAAAATACATGATCTGAGCATGTCTTCCAGCATCTGAATCACCCTCTCAGTCTGGCCATTAGTCTGAAGATGAAACGCTGTACTAAAACGGAGATGAGTACCAAATCGGGTCTGTATGGCCTGCCAAAAGCTCGATGTGAACCGCGGATCTCTATCCGACACAATAAAAACAGGTATACCATGCAACCTGACAATCTCCCGCACATACAATCTGCTCAGTCTATCAATCGAGTATTTGGTGGCCATTGGAAGAAAGTGTGCAGATTTAGTCAATCTGTCAACTATTACCCAGATGGCGTCAAATCTACCCTAAGATCTGGGTAGTCCTGTGATAAAGTCCATCGTGATATGCTCCCATTTCCATTCTGGAATAGATAATGGTTTCATCTGACCTCCTGGTCTCTGATGTTCAGCTTTCACTTGCTGACACACCTCACAATTTCGCACATACTCAGCTATATCTTTCTTCATCCCATGCCACCATACTGTTCTCTTCATATCATGATACATTTTTGTAGACCCTGGGTGAATGGTATACTGAGATCTGTGTGCTTTCTCTAATAACTCAGCCCTCAATGCCCTATCCACGGGTACCCATAATCTCCCCTGATAACGCAGGACACCATCTGGACCTCTCTGCCAATCTGCCCTGTCTGCACTATCTGCCCAAGACTCATACATACCAAGATCAGGATCATGCTGCTGCATATCCTTAATCTTTTGAATAGAAGAATCTGTCAACTGTATATGCATATGAGCACAAATGTCAACGTGTGGAGCCATGAAGAGAACACTCATCATAGTCGCTCTCTCTAAAAGTCGCCACTCCTGGGCCATCTGACAAGCTACCACCTGGGTCTCAACCTATTTTCTGCTTAATGCATCAGCTACGACGTTGGCCTTTCCAGGATGATATTCTAATGTGAAATCATAATCTTTTAGGAATTCCAACCATCTACGCTGTCTCATATTCAACTCTTTCTGGTCAAAACTTCAAAATGATACAAAACCCAAGACATCCCAACTACGTGTTAAATATACAATTACTAGGTGTTATCATGTACATAATTATCAAAATACAAAACTAAATGTACCACACCTACATGAAACAAAAACAAGGGATGCTCCGCAGTCAAGCCTTCCCTTTTCCTTTTCTATCAGATCCTGAAAGAAGATGATGAGGTGTGAACTACAACCAGCTCAGTGAATGTTATTTACAAGTGGCATATATGTGCATTTATAAAACATGGTAAGATCATAAAACAATTGAAATATCATGATGACGAAATAGATTACATACATGCTAACGTAATGGATTAAGTCATACATAAGATAATGCATAACATTTGTAGTCATGCTCATGCAATCCTAACACTTCCTGAGTACTGGGGTTCAAGGCTGGTGTGCTACACACAGTACCTGAACATACACTCAATACTCGTATCCTAATAGGATTTTTGGGGTTGTGCAGCACGTAAGATTTTCCTAAACTAACCTACCCATACACAAGCCATAAAACCCTCTGCCAGGTACACAACTAGGATCGCCGCTAGACTTACGTGAATTCCCAAAAAGAGGAAATTCCAACTAGGAGCCTCAACCCAAATTGTCATCCCAATGAATTATGCTCAAATGTATTTCATGGAGTATTAAAACATGCATACCATCATACATAAGCATTTAAAACATTTCCGTACTACAATGCCACATATAAATAATCCAAAAGTAAAAGAACACTCACTCTTGATTGGCTAAGTCCAGCCAATCCAATCGCCAAAACTCTCCAATTGACCAAACGGGTTTAAGATCAATCACAAGACCTAGAAATAACATGGTTCACACAACTGAAATATAAGCTCAAAATGAACTAAGTCATATCAATTTAACATAGGTTCTAACATTTAAACCCATGATTCTACTCAATTTTGGGTCCAATTAAACAATCCCCAAGTCAATTTCATAAATTGACATGCTTTGGGTGAAAAGTCCCAATTTGGCAAAATCGCCAAATTACATGCAAAATTGCCAAAGTACATGAAAAATGCCAAATACTTAGCCTAAATTTAAATTAGTCAACCTTAGGGTGTCCATTATGAGAACCCATTGAATTCAATCATCAAACAACCCTAATCATGTCCAATTAGACCTACATTGCATAATTTTCCAGATTTTATATCAAGAGCATCAAAAGCCCCAAATCTGGAAATTTTCATACATAGGCCATATTGCCAATTTTACACTAGGCCACCATGTTCAGCCATTAATTTTACTGATCTTGCAACATGGAATCATCCACAATGGCCACTAGGTCAACATAGTTGACATGGAAAGATTTTAAAAAAGTCTAAGGTCATAAACTAAGTATAGGTCATTTGAACTAACCCTTCCAATTTCTTGCTAAAAATTGGGGGTTTCACCATTAGTGTACTCCTAACACTCTCTAATCACACATATGTGACATGCAAGACTTAACTCCAACTTTGGTCTTCCACCCATCCAAGGTTCATCACAATGCATGCATCAAAATGAAACCCTCATGCTCAAAATTAAGCTATCATGCAACTAATAGAGAGATTCAAGGAAGAAATGGAGGAAAAATGCAAACCTTAGGTGTTCTTGAGCAAAAAACCACCAAACCCTAATTTTACTCTCCTTTTCTCCTTTCCAGCTCCTTTCTCTCTTTTCTGGCTGAGAAATGAGCAAATGAGCCTAAAATTACGTTTTGGTTGCTTAAATATACAAGCTTGGGCCCACAACTAAAAGTTGCCAAAAACTATCAAAAAATTAGTTTTCCTGTTACAATACTCGCACTTAGATAGTCAATTTCTTGCAAAATACCCACCAATTTAACATCTTAACCATTCAAACGTTGCATGATTAAGTTACCAACATTCTGGTAAACTTTCAACTCAATCCAACAGTGGGGTTACGAGATCTAGCTGTTTGATCAAAACTGCGTAAGAAAATTCAAAAATCCGTGAAACAGTGTTTGGAGTCTTATAACTCATAGTAGGGCAACTCTGATCAAGATCTTCACCATTCATTATGAAGATCTATCATATAAGAATGAGGTGAAACAATTTCAACTCAATCAGACCATGGATCTAGGAGATCGACTATGGATGTAATTTGTGACAGAAATTTCTTCCTCTATGGAGAGAGCTCTATTGGATCCAAAACACCGTTCTCGACATGTTTTGACGTCGAACGGGTCTCTGATGGTTCTGAAGCTTCATGCGCACTCTTTATGACCTAAAATCATGCAAAGACACTGGAAATTTCGTGCTTCGAGCATCAAAATACATATACACATACATATACGAATACGTATGCGGGTACTCTGTGGGTACACTATGGGTCAAAATGACGTCACCTAAAGACACGGGTGCTACAAAAACCCAGCCCTCCCAACCCCTGTTCAGAAGAATGAAGCCACGACACCTGCGGCTGAACCGTCTAACCCTGGCCATCAGGGTTTTCGCAATAACAACTAATTGAGAAGGGAGCAAGACCACAACTCTCTCAATTATTAGCCAACTCTGAGCTTAGTAGAAAGATTTCAGCGGCTCATGCCAACGACCTTATGTTAATGGAGAAACAAGAGCTTCTACTCAACGGACAGGACCTTCCTCACTGGTCGGTATCTGAAGACGGAGTCGTGTTGTAACACCCGTACCTTAGGATGACGTCATTTCGACCTGTAGAGTACCCGTATACGTATGCGTATACGTATTTGATCCTCGACACAAGTTGGTTTGAGTGTCTTTGCATGCTTTTAAGTTGTTTAATGTGTGCGTAAAGTTTCGGAAGGATGTCAAAACATGTCGAAAACAGTGTTTTGGAACAGTGGAGCTCGCTCCATGGAGGAAGAAATTTTCTGTCACCGATTACATCAACGACTTGATCTCCTAGATCCGTGGTCCGATTGAGCTGAAATTTTGTTGGCTTATTCTTCTCTGATATATCTTCATTATGAACTGTGAAGATCATGATTGAAGTTATCTACTATGAGGTATAAGACTCCTAACATTGTTTCATGGATTTGCGAATTTTCTTGCGCAGTTTTGATCAAACGATTGGATCTTGCACTACCACTATTGGATTGAGCTAAAATCTTACCAGAATGTTGGTGAGTCGTTTGCAAGAAATTAATTATCTAAGTGCAAGTAATCGCAGCAGAAAAAACTGTTCCTTTTTATTTAAGTATATTTTTTCATGTGGGCCCAAAATTTTTCTTTAAAAGCAACCAACTCGTTTGTTTTAGCTTAGTTGCTCATTTTTTCACATTGAAGAGAGGGAAAGGAGCTTGGAGGAGAAGAAAAGAAGGGGAGAAGAGAAAGGAGAGAGAAAAGGCTAGGGTTTAGGTTATTCTTGCCCAAAATCCCTCTAAGGTATCAATTTTTTTCTCATTTTCTTCTTTTTATCACTTTCATGTGTGTTTGCAAGCTTAATTTTGACCTAAGGTTTGTATGAATCCCGAAATTTAAGGGAGTGGTGGAAAACTAATGTTGGACTTAGGCTTTGATTTTGTGATATGTGTATCTAGATGGTATGGGGAGTCTATAAATAGTAAAACCCCCAATTTCTAACAAGAAATTGGTAGGGTTTCATGGATTTGACCTAAACTAGAATTTTAGACCTAGGGTTTACTATTCAAATTGCATGTGATTTATAATGAATTCATGGGCAATAGTGGATGTATGACACTCCAAATTACTGATTTTGATTAGTGGATACCCTATTATAGTGTAATTTTGGTCTAGGCCATGTAATTTGAGAAATTGCCATGTAATTTGGGGATTTGCTCAAATTGGGGCTTTTGACCTAAACAAAGTCAATTGATTAAATTGACTTGAAAATTGTCTAATTGGACCCAAATTAAATGAAATTATGGGTTTAGAATGGTTGGACATGTGTTTAGAATTGAATGACCTAGTTCAATTTGGCTCTATGCCTATTGTAGAGATTTTTCCCTAAATTTGGGATTTGCGTGTGATTTGGGGATTTTGCCCAAATTGGGGATTTTGACTTAGACTTGGTCAATTAATGAAATTGATTTGATAAATAGTCTAATTAACCCTATTTGTGATTGAATGTCATGTATATTGGTGGTTGGATCATGGGATCAACCTATTACACTCAATTGGGTTAATTATGGGTTAAATTGATATTAATTGGTTGAATTGAGCAATATGGGATTTGGCTTATGTGTATAACCAATTTAGGAACTTAATTGGCTATGAAATTGGGTTTAAACATGGTTGTTAAGCATATTTTTGACTGATTTTAGTATTGTATGAACCATGTTTCATGTAGGGGTTATGGTGGATCTAAGTAACCCGAATAGGCCAATTGGGGATTGAAGTACTTGGGGTGATTTTCTGGCTTTCTAGTGCTTCTTGGATTGGAATTGGATTGGCTAGGTCTAGCCAATCAAGAGTGAGTGTTTCTTTTACTTGTGAATTATATATGTGGCATTATAGTATAAAATTTTTTAAATGCTTGTATAATGTAGTATGCATGATTTGTTGAATTCATGAACTGTATTTGAGTATAGTCAGTTGGGAAAACAATTGAGTTATGTGCATTCCCTAAGCTTGGGATTTCTTATGAAATCCCATTAGGCCGACCGAAAATCCTCAATTGTGGACCTTGCAGAGGTTTTTTATGGGTTGTGTATGTTAGAATTCGCCTAGGCATGGTACTTGCCTCGGTGGGCGAATCCTATGGCTCATGCAATCCTAGGAATCCTAATAGATACAGGTAAGAAATCGGTCGGGCATGGGTTTTGCGCACACATGACCCTTCCACTGATTCTTACTCAAGAGGTGTTTAGGTTTCATATGCATGTTTATAAATGGTATGCATTGTCTTGTTTATGACATGATACATTAAATTGGCATGTATGTAATCTTGCTTACTCTCATGATTATTTAAATGGTTTTAATGATCTTTCAATGTTTTAATTAAATGCATATATATGTTGCTACTTGTATAGAACATTCACTGAACTTGTTGTAGCTAACCCTAACCGTTATCTTTTCAGGACCTGATAGGAAGGGAAAGGGGAAAGTTTAGTTGCGGAGTGTCCCCTCACTTTTGTTGACGTAGGTGTTAGTACTTTTCCGCATTTATTTTGATAAATTATACTATGTAACACCTAATACTTATACTTAACATTTAGATGAGTTTGTACTTATGGTTAAGTATATTTTGTACTTTTGAACACTATGGACTTGGAAAAAAAAAATTCTGGTTGTCATTTTGGTATTTTTTTTTATGATCTCATTTTATGTCCATGTGTTTATTGTTGTGTATTTGGGATAGTAGTGGGTTTTAGAAGGTTTATCGGGATACCGTGCATGTTGAGGGAGGATATAGACGGGGTTCCGTGCTGGTCATGATGTCACAGCTCGTGGGTCGTGACACGTGTTTTACAAAAAAACGTCTCTGTCTGTCTAACGATCCTGAGGTTCGGAAGGAAGTGCTCACTGAAATGCACTGTTCGAGGTTCGCTATGCATCCTTGGGGAGACAAGATGTACAAAAATGTCAAGTGACAATTCTGGTTTTCTAGAATAAACAAGGCTATTGCAAACTTCGTTGCTAGATGTCTCGTTTGCCAACAAATCACTTGATTTCTCTTTTCTCTCTTTGAGACTCTCTTTTCGAGACTCTCTTGGCTGTGCAACGCGGTTCTGCCCGGGGGGAAGGTGCCAGTTCTTTTGAAGGAGATATTATTTGAAGGTGGGGAATGAAACATAGATTTGCGTGTCTTATAACTTTTATTAAAGTTTACGTTAATTTATCATTATGTCTACTATTCATTTACACTGCATTATTGCGTATAATGTTCATACTTGTCATACTTATGCCTGTATATTTGGAGTTCATATATTACGTTGTTACTATGCGTGATTAGTGGTCAATCTGGCTCAACCATACTCAGTCTTATCCTCAGTACCTTTAAATAGTGAACGAGAGGCAGCATGCTGCTCTAGAAGATTGGTATTTAAGCAAACCTCATGTCTCACCTCTCAAGCTAGAGACTGATCTGGTTGGTCTTACTTGAAAGCTATCAGCTTGTATAAGTGATATTGAATGTCCTAACCTTGCACGTAGTGATACTGACCCTGATACGGATCACAAAACATTGCCAAATCCTGTCTAATGTTAGTAAAGACCAGACCTGTTCATGCATAGGCATCATACAGAAGCACCACCTAGGGACGTATGCGGTTTTTGATACACAGAATAGTTAGAAGGAATGCTCACTATTATTGATATTTCCCTGGAGAGGGACATACAATGAGAACTCGGGATTTCCTGGGGATGGACATCTGTACGCGAATCCTGGGCGACATCCTTGGGGAGGTTCGTACAACCAAGAACTCGGGTTTACCTGGAGATGGACAGCAATACGTGAACTCAAAGTGCCGTAAAATCATGAAACCAATACGAGACGGTGTCATGCATACATGTTGTATTGATTATGATGCTTTGATGTGTATTTATGATATTTGATTATGAAGTTTGCTTTATTAATTATTATATTCACGAACTATTTTACCCGCCGAGCGTGTAGCTCACCCCGTTGTTATCCAATTTTTCACAGGAAATTAGGGTGGACTGGGTGCAGGCTTTTGGCCCCACATTTTTGTACCCTTTGTTTATTCATTGGGAATTTTGGGGGCATGTTCCCTTTACTATTTCATGTACAAATATATTATGAATTTAATGAAATATGATTTGTACTTAATTGTGTTCTTGGGCACTCGGTTATTGTATAATGCATTCGTGCTCCGTCCGTGAGTGTTTCGTCGGTTTAGGCGTGTCCAGGCAGGGTGTGACACAAAGTAGATAGAAGCTAAGGCTACCCTGACTGACGATGCTAAAGTTGTTGTAGATTTTGTCAAATCTCATATTTTTTTCAGGTTCGGAACACCAAAAGCTATAATTAGTGGTCGAAGCTTAATTGAAGAAATACAATGTTCCTCACCGCATCTCTATTGCTTATCATCCGCAAAAAAGTGGACAAGATGAGGTATTCAATAGAGAAATCAAGTCCATACTTGAGAAGACTGTCAACCCGAATAGGAAAGATTGGAGTATGCGGCTTGATGATGCACTATGGGCCTACAGAACAGCCTGCAAGACCCCTATAGGTATGTCTCCTTACTGTTTGGTATTTGGCAAACCATGCCATCTTCCTGTTAAGCTAGAACATAGAGCGTATTGGGGTGCCAAGCATTGTAATATGAGGATGGATGAGGCGAGTGCACAAAGGAAATTACAACTGCAAGAGCTAGAGGAAATTCGTAATGATGCCTATGAGAGTTCGCAAATTTACAAGGAAAAGACGAAAGCCTTTCATGATCAAATGATTTCTAGAAATAAAATTTCAGTTGGTTAGAAAGTTTTACTTTTTCATTCTAGATTGAAATTATTTCCTGGTAAATTGCGTTCTAGATGGGTTGGACTTTTATTGTTACTAACGTATTTCCTCATGGTGCAGTTGAGATACAAAGTCCAGACACTGGTAAAATTTTTAAGGTCAATGGTCATTGCTTAAAACCTTTTCATGAAGGCTTTCAGGTGTGTAATGCTGAAGAGATTGATTTGGAATGCCCGGTTAATTAACAATAAGGCGTGACCACATCTAGCCAAAGACATTAAAGACAGGCGCTTCTTAGGAGGCAACCCAAATTTTTCTTTCCGTATTCAAAATTATTTTTCTGCTTTTTATGATTTTTGTTAAATGTTTTGGAGTGTAATTGATTTTTCTTCATTTTTGGGACAAAAGATGATTTTATTTAGCCCGTGGGCTTGCTTTATAGAGCATGAGTAACCCAAAATTGAGCAACAATCCAGAAGAAATTTTTGTATAAGACGTGCCCACGTCTTATTTTGGGTTTAACTTTACCATTTTTACTGCACATAACTTATTTTTAAGCGTGCCCATGTTTAATTCAAATAGTTCTGCTGTTTCTCGGAGACAAAATTTGCACTATTTCATTTTCCTTATATATATAATTTAAAAAAAAAAATAGTATTATTTCTCCTTTTCTTATTATTTTGCTTTTTCTTTCATTCATTTTCTTTTAACCTAGTTTTCTATTCTCTTCTTCTTTTCAGTGCCGCCATCTTCTTTTTCCAGTAGTGACCTTACTTCAACAATAGTTTCAGCGTACTCAACTCCGACCACCACTCCAGGTGCACTACTCCCACTGTCGGCCTTCTTCGCGACTCTAGCTTGTGATCTTGTAGTCGTTTCATCAATTCTCAGTCGCGCAAGAGCCTTCTTCTTCATTCAGGATTGCCAGATCGCAAAGTTAATAGCAATTTTTTCCTCTCAAAGCTCGTCGGACTGACGCCGCTTTTTAGATCACCAACAACATCAACCTTCCCATTTTGCTAGTGTCTTGACGAACAAGCGTCCATTGATTTTGGGATTTTTGATTACTCAGTTGGTTGTTCATGAGAATCTGATTGTTCTTGAAGGGCCGATATGATGGCCAGTTTCAAAGACTCGAGCTTCAGATTGGGAGGATGGAGGAAAACATGGCTGCTTTCTTTGCTCATGTGGGATTCACTCCACCTCACCCACCTAGCATATAGATGATGTTTTGATGATCCTCAACATTTTCCGGGAAGTCTTTTGCTTACTTTTGCTCTCCTTCCTTTTGTTTTTTTTGTCATTTTTGAGCATCTGTTTTTGATCCATTAAGGGCAATGTATGGATTAGGTGTGGGGAAGGGAACTTGGCATCTAAATTCTGATTTTTCTTTGAACATGATGAATAGGTTAGTTTCATATTTGCTTCATATTTCATTTTTGCTAGAAAAGTTTTCAAAATCTAAGTATGGAGTTCTTGTTTGTTGATTTTTCTTTGCAGAATTCTAGATTCTTTTGAGGCTTATCCTTAAATGAGTTGAGTTGAATTAGGGGATTAGCATGAATAGTTGAGTTCTTATTTGCTACACAGTGATTGATTGTCTTGAATGAAAAATGTGCAGGATTTGATACACATTTAACCTTTTGTGAGCTTTTGCGCCAATGAGCACTTATTACATTATGCTCGATTTTCTTATTGACTGATTGTCATACATAGTTTGATTATTCTAGAACTTTCTTTGTTAATGCATGTTGAGACTACATTGTTGAGTTGGATGCATTAAAATGATAAGGGCATTTAGGTTTAGCCATTTTAACTTTCTTAAAAGCCTACCCTGATTTTACCCTTAGAAAGCCAATTTTGAGCCTTACCCTTTTCTTTGTTGAACTAACCATGATATGAGCAATATTAAACCCTTCTTGTTGATCCCTCTTTTGAACCTTGAATTGAAGGATTGTATGAGCTTATTTACATGAAAATTCAATTATCTTTGAGAAGTTTGAAAGATGTTGGAATAAAGTGATTCAAATTGTAATTTTCTTGATCTCTTAAGAAAAAAGAAAAAAAAGGGAAAAAGAAAAGAAAAGAAAAGAAATGGATGCAAAGCTGAATTCAGACTCAAGTGCTTAAATATTGTGATATACTGAGTCCTTAAAAAAAAAAAAAAGAGAGCAATTGTAATTGTGTTGATGCAACTTGGAGTGAAGAGAACATTTGAGATTATTGAAATTGAATTTCATGTGAAGTTTACAATTCTTTTGATTGATTTGCCCAAAAGGAATTTCAAATCCTTCAAACATTTTAGCTAAGGTTTGATAACAAGGAATCTTTGGGCATTTGACTCATATTTAGTGGTGGAGATGTGATATATTAGCAAGCTTATGGTAATATCCTTCGATGTTTTGACTTGAGAGTTTATTGATACCCTGAAATCTTTGAGTGTATCGAGTGAATCAAATGAGAGGGTATTAAATCCTATTGCATTTTGATTTTGAAACGATTGTTAAAATGATTATTCACTTGTGTTGGTTTATAAGAGTTTATTCTATGAATTGCTTGTTTCTTGTATTTTGATTTGAGTCTTTTAAGTTGAGATAGAAGAAACAAGGATGATGAGAAGAGTTAATGAATTTGAGCTATTGTATGCTTGAGGACAAGCATTACTTTAGTGTGGGGGAATTTGATAGAGTGTGTGATAGCTATATAACTTGTGACTTCCCCTTGTGCTTTAATGTTTAAAAATGCTTTCATCTTGGATTTTGATTATGTTTTGTATTGTGTGAAGTAGATTGAAGAATTGCATCAAAATGAGGTTGGAATCAAATACTTAACATGATTTGAGCAATGTCATAAATTTTGAAGAAATTTGGAGCTCAAGACTGTGAACGACCCAGAAGAGGTTTTGGCTTAAGTTGCAGACGCGTTCTATTTACCCAGTGTGTGCAGAGTTGAGTTCGTTCGATAGAGCATGGGCGTGCCTTACCATTCCATACAATTCCTATTTTTGGCCGTGATTTCTTAAGGAAAAGATGTGGTTGACAGCTGGAAGAGTGTTTAATTAAGGCTATCTTTATTTTAAATCTTTTTGGAAAGTCTTTGTTGATTCCAAGGAAAGGATCAATGTTAATAGGATTTCCTTATTAAAGTTAGATACTTACTTTTAGTAGAATTCCTTTTTTTTGGAGTTGGAAAGCTAGATTCTCTCGAGGGATTTATTTTTAGATAGCTAGATATATATTTAGAGAGGGGGGGGCGCTCTTAATCAAGACGACGGGGAATTTTTTCTTTTTTTTTTGGTGTTCTTCCTTCTTTCATGTGTAACTAAATATTTTCTCCTAGCCAAAGGATAGTTGAAGTTTTGGATTCTTCAAGAATTGTGAGATCTAATTAATTTTCATTGTTCTTTTATTCTTTAGTATTTATATATCTTCAGTAATTCTAGAGATTATTGTTTTGGTTGATTAAGCAAAGGGCCCATTGTTTGATTGTCAAAATAATATTTCGCCATTTAGAATTTCAAATCCGTAATTGTTTGAATATTCTAATACTTGTGGTAAAATAACATAGTTGATTATAATAGAGATTTTCAATTTATGTTATGAAGGTATGTAATCTAATCTAAATGAATCGAGCTTGTGTGTTTATTTATGTCCGACTCTCTGATCCAGAGTTGATGATAGTCGTATCGTAAATCAATCTTAGAGAAGTATTTGCCATCTCTGAGTTGATCGAACAAGTCATTGATCCTAGGCAATGGGGTATCTGTTCTTGATGGTTACGTTATTCAACTTGCGATAGTCGATGCAAAGTCGTAACGAACCATCTTTTTTGTGAACGAACAGAACTGGAGTGCCCCAGGGTGATGAATTTTTTCTGATGAAGCCAGTACTCTCCAATTCCTTCAGTTGTTTGTTCAACTAAACCAACTCGACATTGGACATTCTGTATGGTGGAATTGAGATGGGTTTAGTCCCTAGTATGAGTTTGATCTCAAAATCGAATTCCCGAACTGGAGGTAGACCAGGAAGGTCATTTAGAAAAATCGTTAGGAATTCAGATATGACAGGGACATCATGTACTTCAAGAAGGTATAGTGATGATGATTCATTGTCATCACCAAGGGATAAGGCTCGGAGTTGTACCTTGAGGAGTACGACAGTCGAATTGTGCATCCATTTTTGGGTTCCCTAAATATTGACAAACTCCCCAGTTGGCAAGGTTAACTGAACTTGCTTCTTAAAACAATCGATTTTAGCATTCAGTGGTGCTAACCAGTCCATGCTGAGGATGATGTCGAAGTCTTCTATGTCCATCACTAGGAGATATGCATAAATTATCTGTTTTGAAATTCGAAGTTCACATCTAGAACACTTTATTTTTATGTCAGTACCAGATCCTATTGGTGTTGAGACATAGATTGTGATGTGTGTGGGTTCAGGTTGCAACCCCAAATGTCTTACCACTGCAGAAGATATAAAGGAGTGTGTAGCACCAAAATCAAACAAGACATGCACCATTGTATTGAACAAAGAAAATGTACCTTCTAATACATTTTTGTCTGGAAGGGGTTGTTGAGCTACGACATATGCTCTGCCCTACTGCCTTTGTCTCTGGTTCTGCTGGTGGGGTTTGTTGGACTGGGAGTACAGGAACTGGCTACTGCGGTTGTGAAGGGTGGGGACAGAGGTTTTTTACATGGCCCTGCTAGCCGCAGTTGTAACAAGTCAGCCTCTGATGTTGAGGCGCTTGTTGTCGGTTCTAGTGACCGTGCTGATTGTGGTGTTACTGGCCACCACCTCTGCCATTGCCATTGTGGTGACCACCCCTGCCATTGCAGCCTCCTCTATTATGATTACGAAAACCCTAATGGCCAAGGTTAGAAGTTTCAGCCGCAGATGTCGTGGCCTCATATTTTTGCAAGGGGGCTGGGAGGGTAGGGTTTGAATTCAGGTAGGGTTTTTTCTTGTTACCCTGCTGAGTGCCCTGTTGGGACAAAGTTACAGCATATTTTCCCCTATTTTTTCTCTATTCCTGATCAATATTCTCCTGCTCATAGTTCATGGCCATATTCACAAGTTCCCTGAAGTTCTTTAGCTCTAAGAAAGCCAGGGCATGGCGAAGGTCAGGTCGGAGGTCATTAAAGAATTTTTCAGTCTTGTCTCGCTCTGTAGAGATTGTGTAGAAAGAGAAGACATATAATTCTGTGAACTTCGTAGCATATTCTCGAACCGTCATACTTTCCTAATAGACACTTGCAAATTCCTGGCGTTTTTGCCTCTTCACGGCGCCGGGGAAATATTCATCAACGAACGATGACTCGAATTTTATCCAAGTCATAGTTGTCACATTGATCCTTGGGTCCTCCTTCACTGTTCTCCACCAACAAGTTGGTTCGATGCTAGAGGAATTTTTTTGTCATCGATGACGCTTAGACTAGCCCAACCATTTTTTAGCCTCATCAGCGTTTGGGGTGCCCAAAAAAATGATGGGGTAGAGCCTTTTGTATTTTGTGATCTGATAGGTTTGGCAGTCCAAATCAGATCTGACAGGTGCCTGAACGGTGATCACCTGATTAGCCGTTATTTCACGAATGACCATTTGTACAGTCGCCTTCATTGCCTCAATGAATCCGACAAAAAAGCGTTCGATGCAAAAAAACATGTTGAAAGGTGTAGGTTGAGGTGGCACTGCCTGTCCAGAAGTGGTTACAGTGTCCTGTTCGGCCTGCTCCGTCCTTGGAGCGGCGATTCCTTATTCAGTGTCTCAGGAGGTGCTTCCTCTGTCGAACGAATGGTGCGTGGCCTTCCTCTTCTTCTGGTTTGTATTTTCTCACTGGCAAGGAGAAAGTAGAACTTTTCTTTTAGGAGTTTTTTCTCATGAAATGTAGCCAAGTATAGTGATATGATATTCTCAGCAATTCATAGATTTAAGAGTTCTGCAAATATAAAACCATCTATTTTTTCTAGGTATGGTGTAAGGTTTCGGTGAGGAATCAAAGAATCTTATGTGCCTCGTATGTTTGGCCATGGATAAAAAAACAAGGTTAGAGTGTTTATATAATAAGTATAAATTGTGGAAGTATTTCAAATATTTTAGTTCTGGTTTTTGTGAACATACATACCTCTTTGAAAATCCATACGAGTCGTAGAGGTTCTAAGATTAGCCTCGCTAAATGCCCTGGTCTAACATTCTATCGCATTCTTATGTGTTCAAACTCTTTTTCTTAGTCATTTCGATTATTATTCAAATTCGTGTGTCCCATACCACATGAATTTGGTAATAAAGGGTTCAACTAAGTTAAGTTGTATGAATACGGTCATTACAAAACATCGGTTGGAGAGGAGTTCACTAATAGTATATTCCAAGTTTACTTGTCCCATACCATGTAAACTTAGTGATAATGTTATTAATTCAACTTTTCCCAGATGTTTTTCCACACAAGGTCGTGGGTTTTCTTACTTCCACATTTTATTTGGTATCTTCCAATTTTGTTGTGTCCCATACCATTCCAAAGTTAGTGATACAAAAGAAAAATAATGGTTGTAAGTCGGCCCACCAAACATAGTCTCAAACAAAGTATTTTCCTTAGGAGTTGGCAACCCTTGAGACGTCGTATTGCCTTGGGATGGGGGGTTCCAGAAAGGTGGATTTACCGGAACTCCCTGTTCGTCATGATTTGGCTAGGGTTGCTCAAAGTTTCCTTCTGGGTTCCCAAAGATGTCTTCCTCTGTGACCCATTGATGATTAGGTTGTTCATTGTTTGGGTCTGGGTTCTTTTCAGTTCTCTGACTTGTTTCCTTATTTGGCGCTCCTCTGGTAGGAATTTTGTGCCGACTTCTTCGTCGACTACACTCTGTGTTATCACTAGCCCTTTTACTATTTTCCTCTGAAGTGGCGCCAAATAATTCCTCATCGGCCACCCCTCTTTTTGTGTTAAAAGTTTTGTTATAGGAGGATAATGGAACATCTTTAGTAATCGGTACAGATGATTCATCAAAGGTGCTAAGGTTTTCCTCGGCTAGCAGCTTCATGATTAAAGCTCCATAATCGAGGTATTTGTTTTTGTAGGGTTTTGGTTTACTCTGGCCATTTGTTGAATGATGATGTGAGGTAGAAAGATGAAGATTTCCTTATCTATGCAGTAAAAGACAAGGAGTTGAGCTTTTGACATTGTACTTTTACTCACCACTTCAGGCAGGATGTTATCGACCATAATCTTCCCAAGGCCTGCAAGGGTTGGTTTTAAGAGATTATTTGGGAGGCGAGCGTATGTCTTTTCGGTGTATACCTTTCGGGTGAGAGAGTTGAATAATTGTTCTTTTGATTCATCAATTTCTACAACAGTCTGGGGTTCATGTGGATCAATGATCTTGTTTCCAATTGGGATTTCCATTAGTCGAGAAATATTTTCGACGCTGATAGAAATATTTACTCCCCTGACCAGTATCTCCAAGACCCAATGGGAGTCGACGAGACTCGGAAGATTCCACGAGCAACCTACCAACTTATTGGTGGAGCAAACACATGGTGGATAACTGTAAAAGAAGACCCAAGGGTCAACACAACAGATATGAGTTGGCAACAATTCGAGTCAATATTTATTGATGAGTATTTTCCCGGCGCTGTGAAGAGGTAGAAGCGTCAGGAATTCGCTAAGTTATACCAAGCCAACATGACCGTCAGGGAATATGCTGGAAAATTCAAAGAACTATCGGTTTACTCTCTCTCCACCATTTCAACGGAGCAAGACAAGACTGAGAAATTTTATAATGGCCTTCGCCATGATATTCGACAAGCCTTGTCGATCTTGGATCTCAAGATTTACAAGGAGGTTGTTGACAAGGCCATGAGCTTTAAACAAGAGAAGATCATGCAAGAGCAGAGAATGAATAAGGAAAAACGGCCTGCAACGTTTTCCTAATAGGGCTCGCAACAAGGCAACAAGAAGAAGCCCTACTACAATCAAGACCCAACCCTCCCAGCCCCTATTTCGAATAATGAGGCCACAACACCTGCGGCTGAACCTTCTAACCCTAACCATCAGGGTTTTCGAAATCATGGCCACGAAGGTCGTTATGGAAGGGGTGGCCGTAGAAACGGCAATGGCAGAGGTGGTGGTCAACACCACAATCAGCATGGCCAGCAGAACAATCAGAATGGCCTGCAAAACAATCAGCAGTACAGGCCGACATGTTTTAACTGTGGCCAGTAGGGCCACGTAAAGTATGCATGTCCGCACCTGCACCAACCTATTCCCGTCATTCCAGTCCAACAAGCACCATCTGCTACTAATGCCCAACTGAGGCAGAACCAGCAAAATCAGGGACAACGGCATCAGGGCAGAGCATTTTCCATCGCTCAACAACCCCTCCCAGACAACAATGTAGTCGAAGGTACCTTTCCTTTGTTCAATACAATGGTGCATGTTTTGTTTGATTCAGGTGCTACGCATTCTTTTATATCGTCGGGATTGCTAAGACATTTAGTCCTGCATCCTGAACCCACAGACATCACACTCCATGTCACATCACCATTAGGATCTGGTACTGACCTCAATTTGCAGTGTTCTCGATGTGAACTTCGAATGTCAGAACAGATCATATATGCAGATCTTTTTGTGATGGACAATGAAAACTTCGACATCATCCTCGGCATGGACTAGTTAGCACCACTGAATGCAAAGATCGAATGTATGAATAAGCAAATTCAGTTAACCTTGCCTACAGGAGAGTTTGTCAAGATTCAGGGAACAAGGAAATGGATACACAAATTAACAGTTGCACTTCTCAAGGCACAACTTCGAGCTCTAACCCTTGGTGATGAAAATGAATCACCAGCACTGTACCCTCTCGAAGTACACGATGTTCCGGTCATATCTGAATTCCCAGTAGTCTTTCTAAATGACCTTCATGATCTACTTCCAGTTAGGAAATTCGATTTTAAAATTAACCTCATACCTGGGACGGGGCCCATCTCAATTCCTCCAAACAGAATGCCAAATGTCGAGCTGGTCGAATTAGACAAACAATTGAAGGAATTAGAGAGTAATGGCTTCATTAGAAAGAGTTCATCACCCTGGGGTGCTCCAGTTCTGTTCGTTCGCAAAAAAAAATGGTTCGTTACGACTTTGCATTGAACAGATATCCGTTGCCCAGGATCGATGACTTGTTCCACCAACTTAGAGATGCCAAATACT
Organism: Paratinospora sagittata; assembly: GCA_035771175.1. Classification (NCBI taxonomy): domain Eukaryota; kingdom Viridiplantae; phylum Streptophyta; class Magnoliopsida; order Ranunculales; family Menispermaceae; genus Paratinospora; species Paratinospora sagittata. Next base: position 26,569,112 of record CM069595.1, read on the forward strand.
TCTCTAAGATTGATTTAAGGTTCGGTTATCACCAACTTCAGATCCGAGTGTCAGACATTAAACTCAGTACTGTCACTACAAGTTCTTGGTCATGTCGTTTGGTCTAACAAATGCACCTGCTGCATTCATTGATTTGATGAATCGCATCTTCAGGTTATACTTAGACCGATTTGTGGTGGTTTTTGCTGACGACATCTTGATATATTCCTCAACTGAGGAAGACCATAAGATACATTTGAAGATAGTCCTTCAGACCTTGAGAAGCCACCAACTGTATGCAAAGTTGAGTAAGTGCGAATTTTGGGCGAAGAGAGTTCAATTCCTATGCCATGTGGTTTCAGGCAATGGCATTGAGGTTGATCCTTCTAAGGTTGAAGCGGTTTTAAACTAGAAGCAGCCTACCACTGTTACTCAGATTATGAGTTTTCTTGGTTTGGCTGGCTATTACAGACGCTTCATTAAGGACTTCTCAAAGATTGCTGAACCTATGACCAAGCTCACTCGAAAAGACGTGCGATTCATCTGGAATCCCGCCTGTGAAGCATCATTTCAGGAATTGAAGAAACGCCTCACGACGGCACCTGTACTAAACACTCCAAGAAATACACTTGGATTTTCACTATACACCGATGCCTCTCTCCAAGGCTTAGGTGTCGTACTAATGCAAGAAGGCCAAGTGGTTGCATATGCATCGAGACAGCTGAAGATTCATGAGGGTAATTACCCAACACATGACTTGGAATTTGCAGTTGTCATATTTGCACTGAAGTTATGGCGACATTACCTATACGGTGAACGGTTTGAGGTCTTCTTGGATCACAAGAGTCTTAAGTACATCTACACCCAGAGAGACTTAAACCTCCGCCAAAGAAGATGGTTGGAATTCTTGAAAGACTATGACTTTCAACTCCAGTACCATCCCGGTAAAGCCAATGTTGTGGTCGATGCCCTGAGTTGAAAATCTTATGTTGCTTGCACTCTTAACTACGAAATGGGGAAGTTGGCTACCGAGATGGAGAACTTTAACCTACAACTAATCGAAGAGGGACCAAGATCACGACTCTCTCAATTATCAGCCAACTCTGAGCTAGTTCGAAAGATTTCAACTGCTCAAGCCAATTACCCTATGTTAATGGAGAAACGAGAACTTCTACTCAGCGGACAGGACCTTCCTCATTGGTCGGTCTCTGAAGACGGGGCCGTTTTCTATAAAAAAACGTCTCTATCTACCGGCAAGGCACCGTACGAGGCTCTCTATGGTCGCCCTTGCAGATCTCCGGTATGCTCGTTAGATATGGCAGATCGACCACAGTTGGGCCTTGAACTAGTTCAAGAGACTTCTGAGAAGATCACACTAGTAAATGAGGGACTTCGTGTTGCACAAAGTCGACAGAAGATCTATGCTGATAAGCGAGGCAGCCTCTAGAGTTTGATAAGAGAGACTTTATTTTTCTAAAAGTTCAGCCCACAAGAGGTGTCAAACGCTTTGAGATCAAAGGAAAGCTCTCCCCACGGTATATCGGTCCATTTCAGATCATTGAACGTATTGGCAAACTTTCCTATCGTCTGTTCCTTCCATCGTCCATGCCTAAGGTTCATGACATTTTTCATGTATCTATGCTTCAAAAGTATCGTCCTGATCCTTCGCATATCATCCCTCTAGTCGAGGTTCGGGTTGAGGAAGGAAATAGGTATCAGGAGAAAGTGATAAAGATTTTAGATAGAAAAACACAAGAACTACAGCGACATAGCATACCACTTGTGAAAGTGCTCTGGGATCACCACAGCGTAGAGGAAGCAACATGGGAACTAGAAGCAACAATTAAACAGAAATACCCCGAATTGTTTTCTACTACCACCTGATGATGTGATACATTGTACTATTTCATTTATCAATAAAATGATGGACCTTTGTTTACACCTATCTTAATACATTGTTTCACTTGAATAACTATGTAGATGTTTGAAAATAATATCAATGGATATAGTGATGCACATACGCAGTGGCGTCCTTGGCAACCTGTGGCTACTCCTCGAGAATAGAGTCAAGTCACAACTACCTTGCATCACCAACTCCATCGCCACACAGACAGCGATCCTTATCGCCAGAGCATGCATGACTTTTTCGTAACAATCCTGTGCCCTCATCTTGGCAGGATCTTCTACCAAAATTGCCAGGCGGCCGGATTCGAGCAACAGCACAAAAAAACATTCCACCACTCAACCTACCTCCCCTCAAACGATGTAACCAGCGCCCTACACCACCATCTATTAAGCAAAGATTGGAATCTTCTGAGGACGAATCCAACTCCATTTGCTCTCCATGGTTTCATGATGTTGAGGAGTCCACTGGCCACAGTGCCATTCAGGGACCATACATGACCTACCCAGAACTAGTAAACGATGACGTCGGCAGTGAATCTCAAGCTGATAACCATCGTGACTACTTGAACTGATTTCGAGGGCGAAATCCTTTTAAGGGGGGTAGAGTGTAATACCCTAGGATTGCACAAAAAAAAAATTAGGTACCTGCTTGCCCGAATGTCCAGGCGCAACGCTCGAACGTTTAGGCGCAACGCTCAAACGTTCTGGCGCATGCCCGAACGTTCCGGCGCAATGCCCGAACGTTCTGGCACATGCCCGAATGTTCCGGCGCAATGCCCGAACATTCCGGCGCAATGCCCGAACGTTGAGGCGCAGGCCCGAATGTCAGGCGCAACGCCCAAACGTTCAGGCGCCAAAAATCTCCATATAAGGAACCCTCATCATTTCTCATTCCTCACACCAAATCACCTTCTCTTGTGATTTTCTTATCCATTCCACTCATTCTTAGTTTTCAGTCTTTTGAGACTCACGGTGCAGTGCGACGAAGTTCCGTCCAGAGGAAAGCGCCAGATCTAAAAAAAGAAGTTTTTATCTGAAGGTGGGGAACGAAACATAGGTTTGCGTGTTTTATAACTTTTATTAAAGTTTACATTCATTTATTATTATGTCTATCATTCATTTACACAGCATTATTTCGTAGAACATTCATATTGTTATATTTATACCTGTATATTTGAAGTTCATGTATTACACTGTTATAATGCCGAATTTGTGGTCAATCTGGCTCAACTAGACTCGGTCTTTTCCTTAGTAACTTTAAATAGTGAATGGGAGGCAGCGGGCTGCTCTAGGCGATTGGTATTCAAGCAGACCTTGTGTCTCACCTCTCAACTGGGGACTGATCTAGTTGCTCTTATTGAAAGCTATCAACTTATACAAGTAATACTGAATGTCCTAACATTGCACTTCGTGATACCAACCCTGATAAGGATCACCAGACATTGCAAAATTCAGTCTAAATGTCAAGAAAAGATCAGACCAGTAGACTAGACCAGTTCATGCATTGGCATCGTACATATCACCACCTAGGGACGTTTGTGGTTTATGACTCATAGAATAGTTAGGAGCATTGCTTGCTATTCATTATATTTCTCTAGAGAGGAACGTACAATGAGAACCCGGCTTTGCCTGGGGAGGGACATTTGTACGTGAATCCAGAGCATCGTTCCTGAGGAGGGACGTACAATGAGAACCTGGCTACGCATGGGGAAGGACATCTGTACGTGAACTCAGGCGATATACGTTCGTCAAACCATTACGAGACGGTGTCATGCATACGTACATATTGATTGATTATGATGCTCTCATGTGTATTTAAGATATTTGATATTGATGTATGTTTTATTAATGGTTACACTCACGAACTATTTTACCCACTGAGCTCATTAAGCTCACTCCATTTTTATCCAATTTTTCACAGGAAATTAGGGTGAACTGGGTGCAGGTTTATGGGGCCCACATTTTGTACCCTCTGTATTATTCATTGGGGATTTTTGGGGAGTCTGTTTCCTTGACTATGTCATGTACAAATGAATTCTGAATTAAATGAAATCAGACTTGTACTGTGTTTTATATTTTCGCAGCGCACTCTGTTATTACCATTGTTATAATTCCAAATGCGCCCCCTGTCCGTGAGTGTACCGCCGGTTTAGGCGCGTCCGGGCGGGGTGTGACAGTCTCCTTTATAAATAGGACATCTCATAAAAACAAATCACCTAATAATCCATCCAACAAAACATATTTATATATCATCCACATCCATCAAAATATATCATCATTCAGTCTATTAAAGTTCAACCCTGTTAACATCTAACAGTCTCCATCTATCCAATACATCCATCTATTAATTACAGACATCTACTTAGTTATACATGTGGGGTCTTATATATACATATATTTATAAATCAAAATATCAAAATACATGTATACTATTACCAAACCTACATCAAAAACACTCTTCTAGCAAGACACTCTTATTTCATTGATACACTATTCCCTTGCCCTTCTCTGCTGCTGAAGAACATGAAAAATTTGGGAATAGGATGAGCCAACGGTGCCCGGTGAAATAGAATTCATGTATACCATCATCTATATATCTACATCATCATGTATGCATGAGCATGTTATGCCAATCAATATGCAGTATATACATCTCATAGTAACATCCAATATACAATGCCAACCAATTCCATATGCAACACACATATTTCAGCCTTATTCAAGTATGTGACAAATTTTCCAAGACAGATATGAATATATATTGTCAATAGGTACTAGGTTTGGAGCTTAAAGTCACATTCCAGCCTTACTTGAATAAATCAGCCAGATGTACTAATGGACTAGTTCTTTGTACTATTAAGTACTTACCAACTAGTGTTCTAAAGAAGAAATGTAAACCGTACTCTAATTCCAAGTTAGCATTCCTCTTTTCGAACATAATTAGCTTTCCTCACAAACCATACTAGAACACGTCACACTTTCCAACTGAATATATTCCTACATAAACCTTTAAATCTAAATAGGACCACTAGACCCGAATATTCTTGTAGGGAGTAAACTCAACCTACTCGATTATATCCAAAGGTCTAGCTCCAATAAAGTTATTAGTCTATATAGAAAATCTCAGCCTTTTCTTCATGCCACAATCAAACATGCACATGTACAAGCATTCACATATAAATATTATGATGATATAAATGAAAATATAATGAAATTCTACTCACACCAATGCCAGAATAGTTCCCACACTAGCAATTCACTCCACACTCCTATTCAAGCTTGCACATATCATTTCATTGCATATTAACATCTTTCTCTATTATTTCTTATTTCACATAATCTCTAACTCATTTTAATTTTAACTCTAACTAATTCATTCAACTAAGCTCAACTACGTTCTGGTAACATGCAATGAACTCATTCTCATTTTATATCAAGTTGTAACTTTCCAATTCAGTCCCATAATTATATTCGAGTCTCACAGACACGTGATGGTCAGTTTAAATAATTTCTACCACCCTTTAAAATATTTTCAAAGTGAAAAATAGTAGAAATAAGCTTTTTAACTTTATTTCTATAAGTCTCCAAGTTCAACATACTTACTAAAACCATTTAATCACATACTAAAAATATCAATCAATATCCAAAAACCATGATCTTGGTATCGAAACGTCCGAAATTCAGTCCTCTACGATTCTATGGTTTCAAACTAGAATTTCACTGGAGTTTGACATGGTTCCAAAGGCCGCAGTGTCAAATTTGGCTTCTGACAACTGTTCTGACGCCAATAATACACATGAACACAAATAAACTACATATTCGGGATCTACACCATTATAGGAGTGATAATATATAATTTTTACATATTTCCACTCAAAGTGGGTCAAAACTTCATTTTTTAAAATACCACAAAACACCTCCTATAGCAAAAATTAGACCGCTAAGATTGTTACACATAGCTTAAATAGCATTTTTGCAACGAAAAGAAGAAAAACTGACTTACCCGAGTGACGAATCAGCCACAAAACCGTCACTTTCCCCTTTGTCTCTTTCTCTTTTTCTCTCTGCTCGTAAATTTTTTTCCTCTTCTGGACAAGATAAGAAACTTGAATGAACTTCATCTTATCATCTTATGATCCCATGCTCCCAACTTCACCAAGTTAACCAACTTTCTTCTTTTGTTTTTTTTATTACGTTAAATCATAAAGCATACATCATTTAAATATAGTTTTCATACTTTAAGTTACTTCATTCAACTTTATTTAACTTAACAGTCATCTCATGTAATACCATTTAAATTCAATCAATATAATTCAACTCCCATCTAATTATACCATTTTCTCATTTAATAAACCATTCACCTAATTCACTTTATCATACATGCATACATTTGACTCTTACGTATGTATACTTGGGTATATGTATAAGTTAATGTAGGTGTATAAAACTTTTGGGGTCTTAGATTTTATAGAAATGAAGGTCGTTATACTAACGGTTAAATTAAAATTGGCACACCTAGTGTGCTAGCATTTGGAACCCTTCCTATGTAAAAGATTCACATGTTGAACACTTAAGCTATGTAGTAGGAGGAACATTTTCTTCATGAGATTAAGATTGTTGTTTTAGCTCTTTGATATGTCTGTGTGGATATACTTAAAATTCACTGGATATCTTTTATGGTTTGTATGCTTGATATGCTAAAGTTGCTAAGGTTAGAGTTTGCATTGGATTAAATTTTGAGATGTAAAAAATATAAGTGAAACTCTGTAATGATGTGATGATGAGGATGAGGATGACATTTTAGTTGATCATTATAATGAGTCAAATGAGGCACTTGAAAGTGAATAAGCTAGTGATTTTGATACTTAGGTGATTGTCACTACTATCTTTTAGTTATTTTAAGTTGTGTATTTGATATTTTTGTTTGGTAGTTGTACTTGCATTGTGCGTAAACATCTTGTTAGGTGCTATTGCTAATGTAATTATTTTGCATATTAATAATTGAGAATTATTTTGTGATATTGTGTTCGTATTTTAATTAAGTTATTGCCATTTTTTTTAAATGCATCGACATGATTAAGTAAATTGTAATGTCAATTGACTCTTTTAGAATTTGAAATAGCTTTTGTTCATAATGGCACCTGGTAAATGCTTACGTAATTGTACAACAGAACAAAATCAAGGAGCTGCCACCACTGACATCTCTTTTATTGGTATTGAAATTTGCTTCTATAATCGTATTTAACTGCTTTGAATGAGATTTGTTAAAGGTTTATGTTTTGTTTACTATTATAGGGTCAAAGAGAAAAATGCGAAGTAAAACAAGAGGATTGGGTTTAAATAGGATAGTTCGAATATATGGTAAAATGCCGCAAACTGTGCAACCACATATTGGGAAGCCAGTGTGTGCTAGGTCACCGAAATTCGTAAATGAATGTGGTATTATTGTTCGTACTCTTGCACCACCCAGAGTAAAGTATTGGCGTGAAATTACCCCAGCGGATAAGGAACCTCTCTTCCTACATCTACTAGTAAGTTTCCACGCAATATTATAGACCATGTTATACCCGTTGGCCCAGATGTGTCCGCGAGGAGGGGTGAATTGGACACCTAGAAGATTTTAACCTTTCTTTTGAATCTATGAAATATTGAAAGTAGATTAAACAAGTATGGTAAATCAAGTATGATAACAATAAGACACACAAGATCTAAAGTGGATTAGCCTCACCTACATCCACTATCTATGTCACACCCTGGCCCGGATGCGCCTAGATCTGCGGGACACTCACGGACGAGGCGCGACTCGGAATCATAACAATGGCAGAGTACGCGGAAACACGATTAAGTACAAGTATGATTTCATTAATTTCAGAATATATTTGTACATCAAATAGTTAAGGGAACATTCTCCCAAATTTCCCAATGAATAATATGAAGGGTACAAAATGTGGGCCTAATAACCTGCACCCAGTCCACTCTAATCTCCAGTGAAAAATTGGATAACGACTTGGTGAGCTACACGCTCAGTGGGTAACATAGTTCGTGAATATAACAATTAATAAAGCAAACTTCATAATCAAATATCTTAAATACCATTCAGAGCATCGTAATCAATCCAACATGTATGTATGCATCACACCATCTCGTATTGGTTTAATGATTGTACATCGCCTGAGTTCACGTACAGATGTCCCTCCCCAGGAGTAGCTGGCGTCTCATTGTACGTCCCTCCTCAAGAACGACGCTCTGGATTCACGTACAGATCTCCCTCCCCAGGAGAAGTCAGGTTCTCATTGTACGTCCCTCTTCAAAGATATATAATGAATAGCAAGCATTGCTTCTAACCATTCTACGAATCATAAACCACATACGTCCCTAGGTGGTGCTATGTATGATGCCAATGCATGAACTGGTCCGGTCTTTAGTTTAACATTTAGACAGGGTTTGGCAACATCTTGTAATCCTTATCAGGGTCGATATCACTACGTGCAAGGTTAGGACATTCAGTATTACTTGTATAAGCTAATAGCTTTCAAATAAAAACCAACCAGATCAGTCTCCAGTTGAGAGGTGAGACACGAGGTCTACTTAAATACCAATCGTCTAGAGCAGTACGCTGCCTCCGGTTCACTATTTAAAGTTACTGAGGACAAGACTGAGTCTGGTTGAGCCAGATTAACCACTAATCCGACATAGTAACAGTGTAATACATGAACTCCAAATATACACGCATAAGTATGACAGTATAAACATTTCACGCAATAACGCAGTGTAAATGAATAGTAGTCATAACGATAAATGAATGTAAACTTTAATAAAAGTTATAAGACACGCAACGTCACACCCCACCAGGACGCGCCTAAACCGGCGGGACATTAACGGACGGGGCACGAATGCACGGAAGCACGATTAAGTACAAGTCTGATTTCATTAATTTCAGAATATATTTGTACATGAAATAGTTAAGGGAACATTCTCCCAAAATCCCCAATGAATAATACAAAGGGTACAAAATATGGGCCCAAAAACCTGCACCCAGTCCACCCTAATCTCCTTGAAAAATTGGATAACAACGGGGTGAGCTACACGCTCAGTGGGTAAAATAGTTCATGAATATAACAATTAATAAAGTAAACTTCATAATCAAACATCTAAAATACACATCAGAGCATCATAAAGAATCCAACATGTATGTATGCATAACACTATCTCGTATTGGTTTGATGACTGTACATCGCCTGAGTTCACGTACAGATGTCCCTCCCCAGGAGTAGTTTGGTTCTCATTGTACGTCCTTCCTCAAGAACGACGCTCTGGATTCACGTACAGATGTCCCTCCCCATGAGAAGTCAGGTTCTCATTGTACGTCCCTCTCCAAAGATATATAATGAATAGCGAGCAGTGCTTCTAACCATTCTATGAATCATAAACCACATACGTCCCTAGGTGGTGCTATGTATGATGCCAATGCATGAACTGGTCCGGTTTTTAGTTTAACATTTAGACAGGGTTTGGCAACATCTTGTAATCCTTATCAGGGTCGGTATCACTACGTGCAAGCTTAGGACATTCAGTATTACTTGTATAAGATGATAGCTTTCAAATAAGACCAACCAGTTCAGTCTCCAGTTGAGAGGTGAAACACGAGGACTACTTAAATACCAATCGTCTAGAGCAGCACGCTGCCTCCGGTTCACTATTTAGAGTTACAGAGGACAAGACTGAGTCTGGTTGAGTCAAATTGACCACTAATCCGACATAGTAACAGTGTAATACATGAACTCCAAATATACAGGCATAAGTATGACAGTATAAACATTTTACGCAATAACGCAGCGTAAATGAATAGTAGTCATAACGATAAATGAATGTAAACTTTAATAAAAGTTATAAGACACGCAATGTCACACCCCGCCAGGACGCGCCTAAACCGGCGGGACATTCACGGACGGGGCACGAATGCACTGAAGCACGATTAAGTACAAGTCTGATTTCATTAATTTCACAATATATTTGTACATCAAATAGTTAAGGGAACATTCTCCCAAATTTCTCAATGAATAATAGAAAGGGTACAAAATGTGGGGCCAATAACCTGCACCCAGTCCACTCTAATCTCCAGTGAAAAATTGGATAACGACTTGGTGAGCTACACGCTCAGTGGGTAAAATAGTTCGTGAATGTAACAATTAATAAAGCAAACTTCATAATCAAATATCTTAAATACCATTCAGAGCATCGTAATCAACCCAACATGTATGTATGCATAACATCATCTCGTATTGGTTTAATGATTGTACATCGCCTGAGTTCACGTACAGATGTCCCTCCCCAGGAGTAGCTGGGTTCTCATTGTACGTCCCTCCTCAAGAACGACGCTCTGGATTCACGTACAGATATCCCTCCCCCGGAGAAGTCAGGTTCTCATTGTACGTCCCTCTCCAAAGATATATAATGAATAGCGAGCATTGCTTCTAACCATTCTATGAATCATAAACCACATACGTCCCTCGGTGGTGCTATGTATGATGCCAATGCATGAACTAGTCCGGTCTTTAGTTTAACATTTAGACAGGGTTTTGCAACATCCTGTAATCCTTATCAGGGTCGGTATCACTACGTGCAAGCTTAGGACATTCAGTATTACTTGTATAAGCTGATAGCTTTCAAATAAGACCAACCAGATCAGTCTCCAGTTGAGAGGTGAAACACGAGGTCTACTTAAATACCAATCGTCTAGAGCAGCACGCTGCCTCCGGTTCACTATTTAGAGTTACAGAGGACAAGACTGAGTCTGGTTGAGCCAAATTGACCACTAATCCGACATAGTAACAGTGTAATACATGAACTCCAAATATACAGGCATAAGTATGACAGTATAAACATTTTACGCAATAACGCAGCGTAAATGAATAGTAGTCATAACGATAAATGAATGTAAACTTTAATAAAAGTTATAAGACACGCAATGTCACACCCCGCCAGGACGCGCCTAAACCGGCGGGACATTCACGGACGGGGCACGAATGCACTGAAGCACGATTAAGTACAAGTCTGATTTCATTAATTTCACAATATATTTGTACATCAAATAGTTAAGGGAACATTCTCCCAAATTTCCCAATGAATAATAGAAAGGGTACAAAATGTGGGCCCAATAACTTGCACCCAGTCCACTCTAATCTCCAGTGAAAAATTGGATGACGACATGGTGAGCTACACGCTCAGTGGGTAAAATAGTTCGTGAATATAACAATTAATAGAGCAAACTTCATAATCAAATATCTTAAATACCATTCAGAGCATCGTAATCAATCCAACATGTATGTATGCATAACACCATCTCGTATTGGTTTGATGATTGTACATCGCCTGAGTTCACGTACAGTTGTCCCTCCGCAGGAGTAGCTGGGTTCTCATTGTACGTCCCTCCTCAAGAACGACGCTCTGGATTCACGTACAGATATCCCTCCCCAGGAGAAGTCAGGTTCTTATTGTACGTCCCTCTCCAAAGATATATAATGAATAGCGAGCATTGCTTCTAACCATTCTATGAATCATAAACCACATACGTCCCTAGGTGGTGCTATGTATGATGCCAATGCATGAACTGGTCTGGTCTTTAGTTTAACATTTAGACAGGGTTTGGCAACATCCTGTAATCCTTATCAGGGTCGGTATCAGTACGTGCAAGGTTAGGACATTCAGTATTACTTGTATAAGCTGATAGCTTTCAAATAAGACCAACCAGATCAGTCTCTAGTTGAGAGGTGAGACACGAGGTCTACTTAAATACCAATCGTCTAGAGCAGCACGCTGCCTCCGGTACACTATTTAAAGTTACTGAGGACAAGACTGAGTCTGGTTGAGCCAGATTGACCACTAATCCGGCATAGTAATAGTGTAATACATGAACTTCAAATATACAGGCATAAGTATGACAGTATAAACATCATACGCAAAAACGCAGTGTAAATGAATAGTAGTCATAACGATAAATGAATGTAAACTTTAATAAAAGTTATAAGACACGCAATGTCACACCCCGCCAGGACGCGCCTAAACCGGGGGGCATTCACGGACGGGGCACGAATGCACTGAAGCACGATTAAGTACAAGTCTGATTTCATTAATTTCACAATATATTTGTACATCAAATAGTTAAGGGAACATTCTCCCAAATTTCCCAATGAATAACAGAAAGGGTACAAAATGTGGGCCCAATAACCTGCACCCGGTCCACTCTAATCTCCAGTGAAAAATTGGATAACGACTTGGTGAGCTACACGCTCAGTGGGTAAAATAGTTCGTGAATATAACAATTAATAAAGCAAACTTCATAATCAAATATCTTAAATACCATTCAGAGCATCGTAATCAATCCAACATGTATGTATGCATAACACCATCTCGTATTGGTTTAATGATTGTACATCGCCTGAGTTCACGTACAGATGTCCCTCCCCAGGAGTAGCTGGGTTCTCATTGTACGTCCCTCCTCAAGAACGACACTCTGGATTCACGTACAGATGTCCCTCCCCAGGAGAAGTCAGGTTCTCATTGTACGTCCCTCTCCAAAGATATATAATGAATAGCGAGCACTGCTTCTAACCATTCTATCAATCATAAACCACATACGTCCCTAGGTGGTGTTATGCATGATGCCAATGCATGAACTGGTCCGGTCTTTAGTTTAACATTTAGACAGGGTTTGGCAACATCCTGTAATCCTTATCAGGGTCGGTATCAGTACGTGCAAGGTGAGGACATTCAGTATTACTTGTATAAGCTGATAGCTTTCAAATAACACCAACCAGATCAGTCTCCTGTTGAGAGGTGAGACACGAGGTCAACTTAAATACCAATCGTCTAGAGCAGCACGCTGCCTCCGGTACACTATTTAAAGTTACAGAGGACAAGACAGAGTCTGGTTGAGCCAGATTGACCACTAATCTGACATAGTAATAGTGTAATACATGAACTCCAAATATACAGGCATAAGTATGACAGTTTAAACATCATACGCAAAAACGCAGTGTAAATGAATAGTAGTCATAACGATAAATGAATGTAAACTTTAATAAAAGTTATAAGACACGCAATGTCACACCCCGCCAGGACGCGCCTAAATCGGCAGGACATTCACGGACGGGGCACGAATGCACTGAAGCACGATTAAGTACAAGTCTGATTTCATTAATTTCAGAATATATTTGTACATCAAATAGTTAAGGGAACATTCTCCCAAATTTCCCAATGAATAACAGAAAGGGTACAAAATGTGGGCCCAATAACCTGCACCCAGTCCACTCTAATCTCCAGTGAAAAATTGGATAACGACTTGGTGAGCTACACGCTCAGTGGGTAAAATAGTTCGTGAATATAAAAATTAATAAAGCAAACTTCATAATCAAATATCTTAAATACCATTCAGAGCATCGTAATCAATCCAACATGTATGTATGCATAACACCATCTCGTATTGGTTTAATGATTGTACATCGCCTGAGTTCACGTACAGATGTCCCTCTCCAGGAGTAGCTGGGTTCTCATTGTACTTCCCTCCTCAAGAACAACGCTCTGGATTCACGTACAGATATCCCTCCCCAGGAGAAGTCAGGTTCTCATTGTACGTCCCTCTCCAAAGATATATAATGAATAGCGAGCATTGCTTCTAACCATTCTATGAATCATGAACCACATACGTCCCTAGGTGGTGCTATGTATGATGCCAATGCATGAACTAGTCCGGTCTTTAGTTTAACATTTAGACAGGGTTTGGCAACATCCTGTAATCTTTATCAGGGTCGGTATCACTACGTGCAAGGTTAGGACATTCAGTATTACTTGTATAAGCTGATAGCTTTCAAATAAGACCAACCAGATCAGTCTCCAGTTGAGAGGTGAAACACGAGGTCTACTTAAATACCAATCGTCTAGAGCAGCACGCTGCCTCCGGTTCACTATTTAAAGTTACAGAGGACAAGACTGAGTCTGGTTGAGCCAAATTGACCACTAATCCGACATAGTAACAGTGTAATACATGAACTCCAAATATACAGGCATAAGTATGACAGTATAAACATTTTACGCAATAACGCAACGTAAATGAATAGTAGTCATAACAACAAATGAATGTAAACTTTAATAAAAGTTATAAGACACGCAATGTCACACCCCGCTAGGACGCGCCTAAACCGGCGGGACATTCACGGACGGGGCACGAATGCACGGAAGCACGATTTAAGTACAAGTTTGATTTCATTAATTTCAGAATATATTTGTACATCAAATAGTTAAGGGAACATTCTCCCAAAATTCCCAATGAATAACAGAAAGGGTACAAAATGTGGGCCCAATAACCTGCACCCGGTCCACTCTAATCTCCAGTGAAAAATTGGATAACGACTTGGTGAGCTACACGCTCAGTGGGTAAAATAGTACGTGAATATAACAATTAATAAAGCAAACTTCATAATCAAATATCTTAAATACCATTCAGAGCATCGTAATCTATCCAACATGTATGTATGCATAACACCATCTCGTATAGGTTTAATGATTGTACATAGCCTGAGTTCACGTACAGATGTCCCTCCCCAGGAGTAGCTGGGTTCTCATTGTACGTCCCTCCTCAAGAACGACACTCTGGATTCACGTACAGATGTCCCTCCCCAGGAGAAGTCAGGTTCTCATTGTACGTCCCTCTCCAAAGATATATAATGAATAGCGAGCACTGCTTCTAACCATTCTATCAATCATAAACCACATACGTCCCTAGGTGGTGTTATGCATGATGCCAATGCATGAACTGGTCCGGTCTTTAGTTTAACATTTAGACAGGGTTTGGCAACATCCTGTAATCCTTATCAGGGTCGGTATCAGTACGTGCAAGGTGAGGACATTCAGTATTACTTGTATAAGCTGATAGCTTTCAAATAACACCAACCAGATCAGTCTCCTGTTGAGAGGTGAGACACGAGGTCAACTTAAATACCAATCGTCTAGAGCAGCACGCTGCCTCCGGTACACTATTTAAAGTTACAGAGGACAAGACTGAGTCTGGTTGAGCCAGATTGACCACTAATCTGACATAGTAATAGTGTAATACATGAACTCCAAATATACAGGCATAAGTATGACAGTTTAAACATCATACGCAAAAACGCAGTGTAAATGAATAGTAGTCATAACGATAAATGAATGTAAACTTTAATAAAAGTTATAAGACACGCAATGTCACACCCCGCCAGGACGCGCCTAAACCGGCAGGACATTCACGGACGGGGCACGAATGCACTGAAGCACGATTAAGTACAAGTCTGATTTCATTAATTTCAGAATATATTTGTACGTCAAATAGTTAAGGGAACATTCTCCCAAATTTCCCAATGAATAACAGAAAGGGTACAAAATGTGGGCCCAATAACCTGCACCCAGTCCACTCTAATCTCCAGTGAAAAATTGGATAACGACTTGGTGAGCTACACGCTCAGTGGGTAAAATAGTTCGTGAATATAAAAATTAATAAAGCAAACTTCATAATCAAATATCTTAAATACCATTCAGAGCATCGTAATCAATCCAACATGTATGTATGCATAACACCATCTCGTATTGGTTTAATGATTGTACATCGCCTGAGTTCACGTACAGATGTCCCTCTCCAGGAGTAGCTGGGTTCTCATTGTACGTCCCTCCTCAAGAACAACGCTCTGGATTCACGTACAGATATCCCTCCCCAGGAGAAGTCAGGTTCTCATTGTACGTCCCTCTCCAAAGATATATAATGAATAGCGAGCATTGCTTCTAACCATTCTATGAATCATGAACCACATACGTCCCTAGGTGGTGCTATGTATGATGCCAATGCATGAACTAGTCCGGTCTTTAGTTTAACATTTAGACAGGGTTTGGCAACATCCTGTAATCCTTATCAAGGTCGGTATCACTACGTGCAAGGTTAGGACATTCAGTATTACTTGTATAAGCTGATAGCTTTCAAATAAGACCAACCAGATCAGTCTCCAGTTGAGAGGTGAAACACGAGGTCTACTTAAATACCAATCGTCTAGAGCAGCACGCTGCCTCCGGTTCACTATTTAAAGTTACAGAGGACAAGACTGAGTCTGGTTGAGCCAAATTGACCACTAATCCGACATAGTAACAGTGTAATACATGAACTCCAAATATACAGGCATAAGTATGACAGTATAAACATTTTACGCAATAACGCAACGTAAATGAATAGTAGTCATAACAATAAATGAATGTAAACTTTAATAAAAGTTATAAGACACGCAATGTCACACCCCGCTAGGACGCGCCTAAACCGGCGGGACATTCACGGACGGGGCACGAATGCACGGAAGCACGATTTAAGTACAAGTTTGATTTCATTAATTTCAGAATATATTTGTACATCAAATAGTTAAGGGAACATTCTCCCAAAATTCCCAATGAATAATACAAAGGGTACAAAATGTGGGCCCAAAAACCTGCACCCAGTCCACTCTAATCTTCAGTGAAAAATTGGATAACAACTTGGTGAGCTACAGGCTCAGTGGGTAAAATAGTTCGTGAATATAACAATTAATAAAGCAAACTTCATAATCAAATATCTTAAATACACATCAGAGCATCGTAATGAATCCAACATGTATGTATGCATAACACCATCTCGTATTGGTTTGATGATTGTACATCGCCTGAGTTCACGTACAGATGTCCCTCCCCAGGAGTAGCTGGGTTCTCATTGTACGTCCCTCCTCAAGAACGACGCTCTGGATTCACGTACAGATGTCCCTCCCCAGGAGAAGTCAGGTTCTCTTTGTACGTCCCTCTCCAAAGATATATAATGAATAGCTTGCATTGCTTCTAACCATTCTATGAATCGTAAACCACATACGTCCCTAGGTGGTGCTATGTATGATGCCAATGGATGAACTGGTCCGGTCTTTAGTTTAACATTTAGACAGGGTTTGGCAACATCTTGTAATCCTTATCAGGGTCGGTTTCACTACGTGCAAGGTTAGGACATTCAGTATTACTTGTATAAGCTGATAGCTTTCAAATAAGACCAACCAGATCAGTCTCCAGTTGAGAGGTGAGACACGAGGTCTACTTAAATACCAATCGTCTAGAGCAGCACGCTGCCTCCGGTTCACTATTTAAAGTTACAAAGGACAAGACTAAGTCTGGTTGAGCCAGATTGACCACTAATCCGACATAGTCATAGTGTAATTCATGAACTCCAAATGTACAGCCATAAGTATGACAGAATAAACATCATACGCAGTAACGCAGCGTAAATGAATAGTAGTCATAACGATAAATGAATGTAAACTTTAAAAAAAGTTATAAGACACGCAATGTCACACCCCGCCAGGACGCACCTAAACCGGCAGGACATTCACGGACGGGGCACGAATGCACGGAAGCACGATTAAGTAGAAGTCTGATTTCATTAATTTCAGAATATATTTGTACATCAAATAGTTAAGGGAACATTCTCCCAAAATCCCCAATGAATAATAAAAAGGGTACAAAATGTGGGCCCGAAAACCTGCACCCAGTCCACTCTAATCTCCAGTGTAAAATTGGATAACAACTTGGTGAGCTACACGCTCAGTGGGTAAAATAGTTCGTGAATATAACAATTAATAAAGCAAACTTCATAATCAAATATCTTAAATAAACATCAGAGCATTGTAATCAATCCAACATGTATGTATGCATAACACCATCTCGTATTGGTTTAATGATTGTACATCGCCTGAGTTCACGTACAGATGTCCCTCCCCAGGAGTAGTTTGGTTCTCATTGTACGTCCTTCCTCAAGAACGACGGTCTGGATTCACGTACAGATGTCCCTCCCCATGAGAAGTCAGGTTCTCATTGTACGTCCCTCTCCAAAGATATATAATGAATAGCGCGCATTGCTTCAAACCATTCTATGAATCATAAACCACATACGTCCCTAAGTGGTGCTATGTATGATGCCAATGCATGAACTGGTCCGGTCTTTAGTTTAACATTTAGACAGGGTTTGGCAACATCTTGTAATCCTTATCAGGGTCGGTATCAGTACGTGCAAGGTTAGGACATTCAGTATTACTTGAATAAGCTGATAGCTTTCAAATAAGACCAACCAGATCAGTCTCCAGTTGAGAGGTGAGACACGAGGTCTGCTTAAATACCAATCGTCTAGAGCAGTACGCTGCCTCCGGTTTACTATTTAAAGTTACTGAGGACAAGACTGAGTCTGGTTGAGCCCGATTGACCACTAATCCGACATAGTAACAGTGTAATACATGAACTCCTAATATACAGGCATAAGTATAACAGTATAAACATTTCACGCAATAACCCAGTGTAAATGAATAGTAGTCATAACGATAAATGAATGTAAACTTTAATAAAAGTTATAAGACACGCAATGTCACACCCTGCCAGGACGCGCCTAAACCGGCGGGACATTCACGGACGGGGCACGATTGCGCGGAAGCACGATTAAGTACAAGTCTGATTTCATTAATTTCAGAATATATTTTTACATCAAATAGTTAAGGGAACATTCTCCCAAATTTCCCAATTAATAATACATAGGGTACAAAATGTGGGCCCAAAAACCTGCACCCAATCCACTCTAATCTCCAGTGAAAAATTGGATAATGACTTGGTGAGCTACACGCTCAGTAGGTAAAATAGTTCGTGAATATAACAATTAATAAAGCAAACTTCACAATCAAATATCTTAAATAAACATCAGAGCATCGTAATCAATCCAACATGTATGTATGCATAACACCATCTCGTATTGGTTTAATGATTGTACATCGCCTGGGTTCACGTACAGATGTCCCTCCCCAGGAGTAGCTGGGTTCTCATTGTACGTCCCTCCTCAAGAACGACGCTCTGGA
Organism: Paratinospora sagittata; assembly: GCA_035771175.1. NCBI lineage: Eukaryota > Viridiplantae > Streptophyta > Magnoliopsida > Ranunculales > Menispermaceae > Paratinospora > Paratinospora sagittata. Next base: position 26,587,918 of record CM069595.1, read on the forward strand.
TTCACGTACAGATGTCCCTCCCCAGGAGATGTCAGGTTCTCATTGTACGTCCCTCTCCAAAGATATATAATGAATAGCGAGCATTGCTTCTAACCATTCTATGAATCATAAACCACATACGTCCCTAGGTGGTGCTATGTATGATGCCAATGCATGAACTAGTGCGGTCTTTAGTTTAACATTTAGACAGGGTTTGGCAACATCCTGTAATCCTTATCATGGTCGGTATCAGTACGTGCAAGGTTAGGAGATTCAGTATTACTTGTATAAGCTGATAGCTTTCAAATAAGACCAACCAGATCAGTCTCCAGTTGAGAGGTGAAACACGAGGTCTACTTAAATACCAATCGTCTAGAGCAGCACGCTGCCTCCGGTTCACTATTTAAAGTTAAAGAGGACAAGACTGAGTCTGGTTGAGCCAGATTGACCACTAATCCGATATAGTAACAGTGTAATACATGAACTCCAAATATACAGGCATAAGTATGACAGTATAAACATTTCACGCAATAACCCAGTGTAAATGAATAGTAGTCATAACGATAAATGAATGTAAACTTTAATAAAAGTTATAAGACACGCAATGTCACACCCCGCCAGGACGCGCCTAACCGGCGGCACGTTCACGGACGGGGCACGAATGCACTGAAGCACGCTTAAGTACAAGTCTGATTTCATTAATTTCAGAATATATTTTTACATCAAATAGTTAAGGGAACATTCTCCCAAATTTCCCAATGAATAATACAAAGGGTACAAAATGTGGGCCCAATAACCTGCACCCAGTCCACTCTAATCTCTAGTGAAAAATTGGATAACGACTTGGTGAGCTACACGCTCAGTGGGTAAAATAGTTCGTGAATATAACAATTAATAAAGCAAACTTCATAACCAAATATCTTAAATACACATCGGAGCATCGTAATCAATCTAACATGTATGTATGCATAACACCATCTCGTATTGGTTTAATGATTGTACATCGCCTGAGTTCACGTACAGATGTCCCTCCCCAGGAGTAGCTGGGTTCTCATTGTACGTCCCTCCTCAAGATTGACACTCTGGATTCACGAACAGATGTCCCTCCCCGAGAGAAGTCAGGTTCCCATTGTACGTCCCTCTCCAAAGATATATAATGAATAGCGAGCATGGCTTCTAACCATTCTATGAATCATAAACCACATACGTCCCTAGGTGGTGCTATGTATGATGCCAATGCATGAACTGGTCCGGTCTTTAGTTTAACATTCAGACATGGTTTGGCAACATCTTGTAATCCTTATCAGGGTCGGTATCACTGCGTGCAAGGTTAGGACATTCAGTATTACCTGTATAAGCTAATAGCTTTCAAATAAGACCAACCAGATCAGTCTCCAGTTGAGAGGTGAGACACGAGGTCTACTTAAATACCAATCGTCTAGAGCAGCACGCTGCCTCCGGTTCACTATTTAAAGTTACAGAGGACAAGACTGAGTCTGGTTGAGCCAGATTGACCACTAATCCGACATAGTAACAGTGTAATACATGAACTCCAAATATACAGGCATAAGTATGACAGTATAAACATTTCACGCAATAACCCAGTGTAAATGAATAGTAGTCATAACGATAAATGAATGTAAACTTTAATAAAAGTTATAAGACACGCAATGTCACACCCCGCCAGGACGCGCCTAACCGGCGGCACGTTCACGGACGGGGCACGAATGCACTGAAGCACGCTTAAGTACAAGTCTGATTTCATTAATTTCAGAATATATTTTTACATCAAATAGTTAAGGGAACATTCTCCCAAATTTCCCAATTAATAATACGTAGGGTACAAAATGTGGGCCCAAAAACCTGCACCCAATCCACTCTAATCTCCAGTGAAAAATTGGATAACGACTTGGTGAGCTACATGCTCAGTGGGTAAAATAGGTCGTGAATATAACAATTAATAAAGCAAACTTCACAATCAAATATCTTAAATAAACATCAGAGCATCGTAATCAATCCAACATGTATGTATGCATAACACCATCTCGTATTGGTTTAATGATTGTACATCGCCTGGGTTCACGTACAGATGTCCCTCCCCAGGAGTAGCTGGGTTCTCATTGTACGTCCCTCCTCAAGAACGACGCTCTGGATTCACGTACAGATGTCCCTCCCCAGGAGATGTCAGGTTCTCATTGTATGTCCCTCTCCAAAGATATATAATGAATAGCGAGCATTGCTTCTAACCATTCTATGAATCATAAACCACATACGTCCCTAGGTGGTGCTATGTATGATGCCAATGCATGAACTAGTGCGGTCTTTAGTTTAACATTTAGACAGGGTTTGGCAACATCCTGTCCTTATCATGGTCGGTATCAGTACGTGCAAGGTTAGGAGATTCAGTATTACTTGTATAAGCTGATAGCTTTCAAATAAGACCAACCAGATCAGTCTCCAGTTGAGAGGTGAAACACGAGGTCTACTTAAATACCAATCGTCTAGAGCAGCACGCTGCCTCCGGTTCACTATTTAAAGTTACATAGGACAAGACTGAGTCAGGTTGAGCCAAATTAACCACTAATCCGACATAGTAAAAAAGTAATACATGAACTCCAAATATACAGGCATAAGTATAACAGTATAAACATTTTACGCAATAACGCAGTGTAAATGAATAGTAGTCATAACGATAAATGAATGTAAACTCTAATAAAAGTTATAAGACACGCAATGTCACACCCCGCCAGGACGCGCCTAAACCGGCGGGACATTCACGGACGGGGCTCGAATGCACGGAAGCACGATTAAGTACAAGTCTGATTTCATTAATTTCAGAATATATTTGTACAAGAAATAGTTAAGGGAACATTCTCCCAAAATTCCAAATGAATAATACAAAGGGTACAAAATGTGGGCCCAAAAACCTGCACGCAGTCCACTCTAATCTCCAGTGAAAAGTTGGATAACAACTTAGTGAGCTACATGCTCAGTGGGTAAAATAGTTTGTGAATATGACAATTAATAAAGCAAACTTCATAATCAAATATCTTAAATACACATCAGGGCATCGTAATCAATCCAACATGTATGTATGCATAACACCATCTCGTATTGGTTTGATGATTGTACATCGCCTGAGTTCACGTACAAATGTCCCTCCCCAGGAGTAGCTGGGTTCTCATTGTACGTCACTCCTCAAGATTGACGCTCTGGATTCACGAACAGATGTCCCTCCCCAAGAGAAGTCAGGTTCCCATTGTACGTCCCTCTCCAAAAATATATAATGAATAGCGAGCATTGCTTCTAACCATTCTATGAATCATAAACCACATACGTCCCTAGGTGGTGCTATGTATGATGCTAATGCATGAACTGGTCCGGTCTTTAGTTTAACATTTAGACAGGGTTTGGCAACATCTTGTAATCCTTATCAGGGTCGGTATCACTACGTGCAAGGTTAGGATATTCAGTATTACTTGTATAAGCTGATAGCTTTCAAATAAGACCAACCAGATCAGTCTCCAGTTGAGAGGTGAAACACGAGGTCTACTTAAATACCAATCGTCTAGAGCAGCACGCTGCCTCCGGTTCACTATTTAAAGTTACAGAGGACAAGACTGAGTCTGGTTGAGCCAAATTGACCACTAATCCGACATAGTAACAGTGTAATACATGAACTCCAAATATACAGGCATAAGTATAACAGTATAAACATTTTACGCAATAACGCAGTGTAAATGAATAGTAGTCATCACGATAAATGAATGTAAACTTTAATAAAATTTATAGGACACGCAATGTCACACCCCGCCAGGACGCGCCTAAACCGGCGGGAGATTCACGGACGGGGCACGAATGCACGGAAGCACGATTAAGTACAAGTCTGATTTCATTAATTTCAGAATATATTTGTACAGGAAATAGTTAAGGGAACATTCTCCTAAAATTCCCAATGAATAATACAAAGGGTACAAAATGTGGGCCCAAAAACCTGCACCCAGTCCACTCTAATCTCCAGTGAAAAATTGGATAACAACTTGGTGAGGTACAGGCTCAGTGGGTAAAATAGTTCGTGAATATAACAATTAATAAAGCAAACTTCATAATCAAATATCTTAAATACACATCAGAGCATCGTAATCAATCCAACATGTATGTATGCATAACACCATCTCGTATTGGTTTGATGATTGTACATCGCCTGAGTTCACGTACAGATGTCCCTCCCCAGGAGTAGTTGGGTTCTCATTGTACGTCCCTCCTCAAGAACGACGCTCTGGATTCACGTACAGATGTCCCTCCACAGGAGAAGTCAGGTTCTCATTGTATGTCCCTCTCTAAATATATATAATGAATAGCGAGCATTGCTTCTAACGATTCTATGAATCATAAACCACATACGTCCCTAGGTGGTGCTATGTATGATGCCAATGCATGAACTGGTCCGGTCTTTAGTTTAGCATTTAGACAGGGTTTGGCAACATCTTGTAATCCTTATCAGGGTCGGTATCAATACGTGCAAGGTTAGGACATTCAGTATTACTTCTATAAGCTGATTGCTTTCAAATAAGACCAACCAGATCAGTCTCCAGTTGAGAGGTGAAACACGAGGTCTACTTAAATACCAATCGTCTAGAGCACCACGCTGCCTCCGGTTCACTATTTAAAGTTACAGAGGACAACACTAAGTCTGGTTGAGCCAAATTGACCACTAATCCGACATAGTAACAGTGTAATACAAGAACTCCAAATATACAGGCATAAGTATAACAGTATAAACATTTTACGCAATAACGCAGTGTAAATGAATAGTAGTCATAACGATAAATGAATGTAAACTTTAATAAAAGTTATAAGACACGCAATGTCACACCCCGCCAGGACGCGCCTAAACCGGCGGGACATTCACTGACGGGGCACGAATGCACGGAAGCACGATTAAGTATAAGTCTGATTTCATTAATTTCAGAATATATTTGTACAAGAAATAGTTAAGGGAACATTCTCCCAAAATTCCCAATGAATAATACAAAAGGTACAAAATGTGGGCCCAAAAACCTGCACGCAGTCCACTCTAATCTCCAGTGAAAAATTGGATAACAACTTGGTGAGCTACATGCTCAGTGGGTAAAATAGTTCGTGAATATAACAATTAATAAAGCAAACTTCATAATCAAAAATCTTAAATACACATCAGAGCATCGTAATCAATCCAACATGTATGTATGCATAACACCATCTCGTATTGGTTTGATGATTGTACATCGCCTGAGTTCACGTACAAATGTCCCTCCCCAGGAGTAGCTGGGTTCTCATTGTACGTCCCTCCTCAAGAACGACGCTCTGGATTCACGTACAGATGTCCCTCCACAGGAGAAGTCAGGTTCTCATTGTACGTCCCTCTCTAAAGATATATAATGAATAGCAAGCATTGCTTCTAACCATTCTATGAATCATAAACCACACACGTCCCTAGCTGGTGCTATGTATGATGCCAATGCATGAACTGGGCCGGTCTTTAGTTTAACATTTAGACAGGGTTTGGCAACATCTTGTAATCCTTATCAGGGTCGGTATCAGTACGTGCAAGGTTAGGACATTCAGTATTACTTGTATAAGCTGATAGCTTTCAAATAAGACCAACCAGACCAGTCTCCAGTTGAGAGGTGAGACACGAGGTCTACTTAAATACCAATCGTCTAGAGCAGCACGCTGCCTCCGGTTCACTATTTAAAGTTACTGAGGACAAGACTGAGTCTGGTTGAGCCAGATTGACCACTAATCCGACATAGTAATAGTGTAATACATGAGCTCCAAATATACAGGCATAAGTATGACAGTATAAACATCATACGCAATAACGCAGCGTAAATGAATAGTAGTCATAACGATAAATGGATGTAAACTTTAAAAAAAGTTATAAGACACGCAATGTCACACCCCGCCAGGACGCACCTAAACCGGCAGGACATTCAAGGACGGGGCACGAATGCACGGAAGCACGATTAAGTACAAGTCTGATTTCATTAATTTCAGAATATATTTGTACATGAAATAGTTAAGGGAACATTCTCCCAAAATCCCCAATGAATAATAAAAAGGGTACAAAATGTGGGCCCAAAAACCTGCACCCAGTCCACTCTAATCTCCAGTGTAAAATTGGATAACAACTTGGTGAGCTACACGCTCAGTGGGTAAAATAGTTCGTGAATATAACAATTAATAAAGCAAACTTCAAAATCAAAAATCTTAAATACACATCAGAGCATCGTAATCAATCCAACATGTATGTATGCATAACACCATCTCGTATTGGTTTGATGATTGCACATCGCCTGAGTTCACGTATGTCCCTCCCCAGGTGTAGGTGGGTTCTCATTGTACGTCCCTCCTCAAGAACGACGCTCTGGATTCACGTACAGATGTCCCTCCCCAGGAGAAGTCAGGTTCTCATTGTACGTCCCTCTCTAAAGATATATAATGAATAGCGAGCATTGCTTCTAACCATTCTATGAATCATAAACCACATACGTCCCTAGGTGGTGCTTTGTATGATGCCAATGCATGAACTGGTCCGGTCTTTAGTTTAACATTTAGACAGGGTTTGGCAACATCTTGTAACCCTTATCAGGGTCGGTATTAGTACGTGCAAGGTTAGGACATTCAGTATTACTTGTATAAGCTGATAGCTTTCAAATATGACCAACCAGACCAGTCTCCAGTTGAGAGGTGAGACACGAGGTCTACTTAAATACCAATCGTCTAGAGCAGCACGCTGCCTCCGGTTCACTATTTAAAGTTACTGAGGACAAGACTGAGTCTGGTTGAGCCAGATTGACCACTAATCCGGCATAGTAACAGTGTAATGCATGAACTCCAAATATACAGGCATAAGTATGACAATATAAACATTATACGCAATAACGCAGTGTAAATGAATAGTAGACATAACGATAAATGAATGTAAACTTTAATAAAAGTTATAAGACACGCATTGCCACACCCCGCCAGGACGCGCCTAAACCGGCGGGACACTCACGGACGGGTCATGAATGCACGGAAGCACGATTAAGTACAAGCCTGATTTCCTTAATTTCAGAATATATTTGTACATCAAATAGTTAAGGGAAAATTCCCCCAAAATCCCCAATGAATAATACAAAGGGTACAAAATATGGGCTCAAAAACCTGCACCCGGTCCCCTCTAATCTCTTGTGAAAAATTGGATAACAACGGGGTGAGCTACACGCTCAGTGAGTAAAATAGTTCGTGAATATAACAATTAATAAAGCAAACTTCACAATCAAATATCTTAAATACACATGAGAGCATCATAATTAGTCCAACATGTATGTATGCATAACACCGTCTCGTATTGGTTTGATGATTGTACATCGCCTGAGTTCACGTACAGATGTCCCTTCCAGGAGTAGCTGGGTTCTCATTGTACGTCCCTCCTCAGGAACGATGCTTTGGATTCACGTACAGATGTCCCTCCCAGGAGAAGTCAGGTTCTCATTGTACGTCCCTCTCTAAAGATATATAATGAATAGCGAGCATTGCTGTTAACCATTCTATGAATCATAAACCACATACGTCCGTAGGTGGTGCTATGTATGATGCCAATGCCTGAACTGGTCCGGCCTTTACTTTAAGATTTAGACAGGGTTTGTCAACATCTTGTAATCCTTATCAGGGTCGGTATCACTACATGCAAGTTTACGACATTGAATATTACTTGTATAAGCTGAAAGCTTTCAAATAAAACCAACAAGATCAGTCTCCAGTTGAGAGGTGAGACACGAGGTCTACTTAAATACCAATCGTCTAGAGCAGCACGCAGCCTCCAGTTCACTATTTAAAGTTAAAGAGGACAAGACTGAGTCCGGTTGAGCCAGTTTGACAACTAATCCGACATAGTAATAGTGTAATACATGAACTCCAAATATACAGGCATAAGTATGACAGTATAAACATCATACGCAATAACGCAGCGTAAATGAATAGTAGAGATAACGATAAATGAATGTAAACTTTAATAAAAGTTATAAGACATGCAATGCCACACCCCGCCAGGACGCGCCTGAACCGGCAGGACATTCACGGACGGGGCACGAATGCACAGAAGCACGATTAAGTACAAGTCTAATTTCATTAATTTCAGAAGATATTTGTACATGAAATAGTTAAGGGAACATTCTCCCAAAATCCCCAATGAATAATACAAAGGGTACAAAATGTGGGCCCAAAAACCTACACCCAGTGCACCCTAATCTCCTTGAAAAATTGGATAACAACGGGGTGAGCTACACGCTCTGTTGGTAAAATAGTTCGTGAATATAACAATTAATAAAGCAAACTTCATAATCAAATATCTTAAATACACATGGAGCATCGTAATCAATCCAACATGTATGTATGCATAACACCATCTCGTATTGGTTTGATGATTGTACATCGCCTGAGTTCACGTACAGATGTCCCTCCCCAGGAGTAGCTGAGTTCTCATTGTACGTCCCTCCTCAAGAACGACACTGTGGATTCATGTACATATGTCCCTCCCCAAGAGATGTCAGGTTCTCATTGTACGTCCCTCTCCAAAGATATATAATGAATTGCGAGCATTGCTTCTAACCATTCTATGAATCATAAACCACATACGTCCCTAGGTGGTGCTATGTATGATGCCAATGCATGAACTGGTCCGATCTTTAGTTTAACATTTAGACAGGGTTTGGCAACATCATGTAATCCTTATCAGGGTCGGTATCACTACGTGCAAGGTTAGGACATTCAGTATTTCTTGTATAAGCTGATAGCTTTCAAATAAGACCAACCAGATCAGTCTCCAGTTGAGAGGTAAAACACGAGGTCTACTTAAATACCAATCGTCTAGAGCAGCTCGCTGCCTCGTGTTCACTATTTAAAGTTACTGAGGACAAGACTGAGTCTGGTTGAGCCAGATTGACCACTAATCCGGCATAGTAACAGTGTAATGCATGAACTCCAAATATACAAGCATAAGTATGACAGTATAAACATTATACGCAATAACGCAGTGTAAATGAATAGTAGACATAACGATAAATGAATGTAAACTTTAATAAAAGTTATAAGACACGCAATGCCACACCCCGCCCGGACGCGCCTAAACCGGCGGGACACTCACGGACGGGTCATGAATGCACGGAAGCACGATTAAGTACAAGCCTGATTTCATTAATTTCAGAATATATTTGTACATCAAATTGTTAAGGGAACATTCCCCCAAAATCCCCAATGAATAATACAAAGGGTACAAAATATGGGCTTAAAAACCTGCACCCAGTCCACTCTAATCTCTTGTGAAAAATTGGATAACAACGGGGTGAGCTACACGCTCAGTGGGTAAAATAGATCGTGAATATAACAATTAATAAAGCAAACTTCACAATAAAATATCTTAAATACACATCAGAGCATCATAATCAGTCCAACATGTATGTATGCATAACCCCGTCTCGTATTGGTTTGATGATTGTACATCGCCTGAGTTCACGTACAGATGTCCCTCCCCAGGAGTAGCTGGGTTCTCATTGTACGTCCCTCCTCAGGAACGATGCTCTAGATTCACGTACAGATGTCCCTCCCTAGGAGTAGTCAGGTTCTCATTGTACATCCCTTTCCAAAGAAATATAATGAATAGCGAGCATTGCTTTTAACTATTCTATAAATCATAAACCACATACGTCCCTAGGTGGTGCTATGTATGATGCCAATGCATGAACTGGTCCGGTCTTTACTTAACATTTAGACAGGATTTGGCAACGTTTAGTGATCCTTATCAGGGTCGGTATCACTACGTGCAAGATTAGGACATTCAGTCTCTAGTTGAGATTTGAGACATGAGGTCTACTTAAATACCAATCGTCTAGAGTAGCACGGTGCCTCCCGTTCACTATTTAAAGTTACTAAGGACAAGACTGAGTCTGGTTGAGCAAGATTGACCACTAATCCGGCATAGTAACAGTTTTTAAGTTTTATACATTGTCCGTTGGACAATATTTTTTATATTTCTCTTGATGTTTATGCCAATGTCGAATCCAATTTGTCATTAGCAACAAGTTATATATATATATATATATATCTCATATATACATAGATATATATAGATATATATATATATATGTATAGTTCTAAAGATATATATATCAAATTTAAATTTTTTCTTCTACTTATTGGTGGACTTGGCTGGGTCGTGGACCTTTTGCTCTCTGATACCATTAAATGTCACATCCCGCCCAGACGCGGCTAAATCGGCTGAATACTCACAGACCGGGCGCGAATGCATTATACAATAACCGAGTGCCCAAGAACACAATTAAGTACAAATATAATTTCATTAAATTCAGAATATATTTGTACATAAAATTGTAAAGGAATATCCTCCCAAAATCTCCAATGAATAAACAAAAGGTACAAAAATGTGGGCCCAAAAACCTGCACCCAGTCCACCCTAATCTCCTGTGAAAAATTGGATAACAATGGGGTGAGCTACACACTCAGTGGGTAAAATAGTTCATGAATATAACAATTAATAAAGCAAACTTCATAATCAAATATCATAAATACACATCAAAACATCATAATCAATACAACATGTATGCATGACACCGTCTCGTATTGGTTTTATGATTTTACGGCTCATTGAGTTGACGTATTGTTGTCCATCCCCGGGTAAACTCGAGTTCTCGATTGTACGTACCTCCCCAAGGACGTCGCCCTGGATTTGCGTACGGATGTCCATCCCTAGGAAATCCCGGGTTCCCATTATACTCCCTCTCTAGGAAAATATCAATAATAGTGAGCATTGTTTCTAACTATTCTGTGTATCATAAACCACATATGTCTCTAAGTGGTGCTTATGTATGATGCCAATGCATGAACAGGTCCGGTCTTTACTAACATTCAACAGGATTTGGCAACGTCTGGTGATTTGTATCAGGGTCGGTATCACTTCGTGCAAGGTTAGGACATTCAGTATCACTTATACAAGCTGATAGCTTTCAAGTAAGACCAACAAGATCAGTCTCCAGCTTAGGAGGTGAGACACGAGGTCTGCTTAAATACCAATCGTCTAGAGTAGCACCCTGCCTCCTATTCACTATTTCAAGTTATTGAGGACAAGACTGAGTATGGTTGAGCAAGATTGACTACTAATCCGGTATAGTAATTGTAATACCCTTGGAATTCACCAAAAAAAAAAAATTGTATCGTTCAGGCGCCAAATCCTCTATATAAGGAGCCCTCCCCCTCCTTATTTCTCACACCAAATTCACTCCAAATTGTGAATTTTCTTCTCTTTCTCACTCATTTTGAGTTTTTGTCTGTTTGAGACTTTCTTTACGAGACTCTCCGTGCGGTGCAACGGGGTTCTGTTTGGAGGAAGGCGCCAGATCTGAAAGAAGAAGCTCTTATCTGAAGGTGGGGAACGAAACATAGGTTTGCGTGTTTTATAACTTTTATTAAAGTTTACATTCATTTATTATTATGTCTACCATTCATTTACACAACATTATTTCGTATAACGTTCATACTGTCATATTTATGCATGTATAGCTGGAGTTCATGTATTACACTGTTGTAATACCGGATTTGTGGTCAATCTGGCTCAACCAGACTCGGTCTTGTCCTCAGTAACTTTAAATAGTGAACGGGAGGCAGCAAGTTGCTCTAGGCGATTGGTATTTAAGCAGACCTCATGTCTCACCTCTCAACTGGAAACTGATCTGGTTGGTCTTATTGAAAGCTATCAGCTTATACAAGTAATACTGAATGTCCTAACCTTACACGTCGTGATACCGACCCTGATAAGGATCACCAGACGTTGCCAAAGTCAGTCTAAATGTTAAGTAAAGACCAGACCAGTAGACTAGACCAGTTCATGCATTGGCATCATACATATCACCACCTAGGGACGTATGTGATTTATGATTCATAGAATAGTTAGGAGCGATGCGCGCTATTCATTATTTTTCTCTGGAGGGGGACGTACAATGAGAACCCAGTTGAATTCCTAGGGAAGGGCATTTGTACGTGAATCCAGAGCATCGATCTTGAGGAGGGACGTACAATGAGAACCCGACTACGCCTGGGGAGGGACATCTGTACGTGAACTCAAGCGATGTACAGTCATCAAACCATTATGAGACGGTGTCATGCATACATACATATTGATTGATTATGATGCTCTCATGTGTATTTAAGATATTTGATATTGAAGTATGCTTTATTAATTGTTATACTCACGAACTATTTTACCACTGAGCGCGTTAAGCTCACTCCATTATTATCAAATTTTTCACAGAAAATTAGGGTGGATTGGGTGCAGGTTTATGGGGCCCACATTTTGTACCCTTTGTATTATTCATTGGGGGTGTTAGGGAGAATGTTCCCCTAACTATTTCATGTACAAGTTATATTCTGAAATTAATGAAATCAGACTTGTACTGTATTGTATTTTCAGCTGCATAAGAATGTTACCATTGTGATAATTCCAAATGTAAAATTTTACAAGATATATATATATATATCTCTAGAACTATATATATGTATGAATTGTATATAGTTGAGAATTCTATTAAATATATATCTAGAAAACTATATAGTTTTATATAGTTTAGATTTAAATATATATAGTTATGATTTATGAAAACTATATATATGGTTATGATTATATATATATTTATATATATCTGTATATGTATGTATATATGAGATATATATACCACGTTGTTAATGAAAAATTTTGGATGAAAAATTGTATTAGATATATATATCTCTAGAACTATATATATATATCAATTATATATAGTTGAGATTTATATTAAATATATCTAGAAAACTATATATTGTTTTTATATAGTTTAGATTTAAATATATATTTAGTTATGATTTATGAAAACTATATATATGGTTATGATTAAATATATATATATATATATATACATATATATACCATGTTGCTAATGGAAAAATTTGGATGAAATTTTTTTTATTAAATATGTATATCTCTAGAACTATATATATATCAATTATATGTAGTTGAGATTTATATTAAATATATATCTTGAAAACTATATATATATAGTTATGATTAAATATATATATCTGTATATATGAGATATATATATATATATATATATATCTATATATATATACCATGTTGCTAATGGAAAAATTTGGATGAAATTTTTTTTATTAAATATGTATATCTCTAGAACTATATATATATCAATTATATGTAGTTGAGATTTATATTAAATATATATCTTGAAAACTATATATATATAGTTATGATTAAATATATATATATCTGTATATATGAGATATATATATATATATATATATATATCATATTACTAAGGGAAAATTTTGATTAAATGATGGCATAAATATCAAGAGAAAAATAAAAAATATTATCCAACGGACAAAGCATAAATTTTAAAAATGTTAGGAATATATTTTGTCTTTCACAAATTTATTTTCCTTTCAGCAAAAGAATGGCCACAAGTGAAGGAACGACTTCCAGTAGTAGGGAACCAATTCCCACTAGACTCAAGGAATTGTCTAAAAGGGAAGTTATGACTATGAGGAGTATCGACAATAGAGATCTCCGCCTCCGGCCCATCCTTCACGAAAAACTTGCAACACTGGGGTGGTTGAACATAACAAAAGTTAAGAGCCAGGTCTCCTACAACTTGATGAAATCTTTCTACGGAGCCATGAATTACGTGAGACTCCTAGAAGATGAGATCAACCCTGTTTTAGAGACAACAGTCAAGGGAACAAAGATTTCTATCAATGTCGAAACTATTGCACGACTAATGGAGATTCCAATTGAAGACAAAATCATTGATCCACACAAACCCCAGACAGTTGTAGAGATCGCAGAGTCCAACGAACAGTTGTTCAATTCCCTCACCAAAGAGTCGTACACACAATCAACGTATACCAACCTCCCTAACAACCTCCTCAAACCATCTTCGGCTAGACTTGGAAAGATCATATTCGGCAACATCTTGCCAGAAATGGGGACTAGAGGCACTATGTCAAGGGCTCAACTTCTTGTGTTATATTGCATAGAGAAGAAAATTAAGGTCTTCCTACCTCACATCATTATCCAACAAATGTTGAGAGTCGTTCAAAACCCTTTGAGAAAGGATCTCCTCGGCTACGGAGTCTTGATCATGAGAATGCTATGTGAGGCAAACATCAACACTTTTGATAAGTCTTCTAAGCAGATCACTAAGGCGGTTACAACATCCTCTATCTTTAAGACATATGTCACAAGTGGAGGGGTAACTGACGAGGAAGTATTCAACGCGACTTTAAATGGCGAAAGAATGAGAGATGATTATGGACGTTGTTATCGAAAGAGTCAACGCAAGATTCCTGTTAGGGAAGTACCAAATAATGAGCCAAACCAGAACCATACGTCAAACCCAGCCTCGAATGATAATCCAATCGCGCAACTGTTCACTAAGGAAGATTTATTTGCCAACCTAAATCAACCTCAAACAAATCAAGATAGACAAAGTGCATAAGCAAATCCACCAACCTGGAATGTGCCAACTCAAGGCAACACTTCGTACCAAAGGTTTCCAACTCATGAGGTACCGTGTCGGTCGGTTCCACAAGTTCCTGTGAACCAACAACAACAGAATTGGGCGGCACCAAATTATGAAAGATAGGACATCCCAATGAGCCCATTATTTCAAGACTTTTCAACCCAAACAGATCGAAATGTCCGAGGGATTCCAGTTAGGGGATCCCCGTACAATAAAACAACTACACCTCACCTATGAGTCACCCGTACAACCAATACTTTCGACCAATGCCTACGACCTACTCTCCTCCTATGGGACAATTGACCTATCAACCATCGATGGGACAATCGACTAACCCATTTGAACAGTTAAATGTGATCGTATCCAGTATCGCTGAGATAAAAGAGACTCAAAATGATATGTTAACACGTATGCGAAACTTCGAAGAACAACGAGCGAATTCTCAACCTTCTTGTAGTAGTCGTTCGGTACCTAGCAAGAGGTCTAGGAGGAACGGTAGTAGGCAGGAAAATCAAGATTGATTACTGGCATTGTAAACTTTTCTTTTATATATGCATGAAATGTTTTGTTTAAGACTATCTTTGGTGGGCCGACTTACAACCATCCTTTCTTTTGTATCACTAACTTTGGAGTGGTATAGGACACAACGAAATTGGAGGATACTAAATAAAGTGTGGAAGTAAGAAAACCCACGACCTTGTGTGAAAAGAAACATTTGGAGAAAGTTGCATTACTAACATTATCACTAGTTTACACGGTATGGGATGAGTAAACTTAGACGATACTATTAGTGAACTACTGTTCAGCCGATGTTTTATAGAGATCGTGTTCATACAACTTAACTTGGTTAACATCCTTATTACCAAAGTCATGTGGTATGAGACACACGAACTTGGATAATAATCGAAAAGACTAAGAGTAAGATTTTGAATGCATAAGATTGCGGTAGAACGTTAGATCAAGATATTTGCCGAGGCAAATCTTAGAATTTTTATGACTCGTATGGATTTTCAATGAAATATATATGTATGTTCACAAAAACCAGAACCAAATCATTTGAAATACTTGCAAAGTTTTATACTTATTATATAAACATTCTAACCTTGTTTTTACACCATGGCCAAACATATAAGGCACATAAAATTCTTTGATTCCTCAACAAAAACCTTACACTCTACTTAGAAAAATAGGTGGTTTATATATTACAGTACTCTCGAAATTGTTGTTGAGCATACCATAACATTGTACTTGGCTACAGTTCCTAAATCATGGTTTTATTTTCTCCTTGCTAGTGAGAAAATGCAAACTAGGAAGAGAGGAAGGTCACGTACTGTTCGGCCAGCAGAAGAGGCACCTCCTGAGATACAGAACCAGGAATAGCCACCTCCGACTACAACACAGGCCATACCCGACACTGCCACTACGTCTGGGCAGGCAGTGCCACCACAACCTACACACTTTGCCATGCCTTCGAGTATGGAAGTCTTCTTCGCCGGATTTATTGAGGCGATGAAAGTAACAGTTCAGATGCCCGTTCGTGAGACCGCGGCCAGTCAGGTTGTCACTGTACAGGAACTTGTGAGATCTGGGTCGGAGACTCAAATCGACAAGATTACGAAGTACAAGAGGCTACAACCTCTTACCTTTGTTGGCAGCATTGATGCTGAAGAAGTGCAAAAGTGGCTAGATGAGTCAAAAAAGGCTCTCAATGCAATGGGAGTCGATGAGACTCGAAAGATTCCACTAGTGACCTACCAACTTATTGGTGGAGCAAACACATGGTGGATAACAGTAAAGGAGGACCCAAGGGTCAACACAGTGGATATGACTTGGCAACAATTCGAGTCAATGTTTATTGATGAGTATTTCCCCAGCGCTGTGAAGAGGTAGAAGCGCCAGGAATTCGCTAAGTTATACCAAGGCAGCATGACCATCAAGGAATATGCTGGCAAGTTCAAAGAATTATCGGTCTACTCTCTCTCCACCATCTCAACGGAGCAAGATAAGACTGAGAAATTCTATAATGGCTTTCGCTCTGACATTCCACAAGCCTTGTCGATCTTGGATCTCAAGATTAAAAAGGAGGTTGTTGATAAGGCAATGAGCTTTGAGCAAGAAAAGATCGTACAGGAACAGAGAATGAATAGGAGAAAACGGCCTGCAACGTTTTCCCAACAGGGTAGCAAGAAGAAGCCCTACAATAATCAAAACCCAGCCCTCCCAGTCCCTGTTTAGAAGAATGAGGCCACAACACCTGTGGCTGCACCATCTAACCCAAACCATCAGGGTTTTCGCAATCATGGCCGAGGTGGCCGTTATGGCTGGGGTGGCCGTCAAAACGGCAATGGCAGAGGTGGTGGTCAGCACCACAATCAGCATGGCCAATAGAACCAACCGTAGTATCGGCCGACGTGTTACAACTGCTGCCAAAATGGCCATGTAAAATATGTCTGTCCGCACCTACAACAACCTATTCTCGTTATTCCAGTCCAACAAGCACCACCTGCTGCAAATGCCCAACCCAGGCAAAACTAGTAGAACCAGTAGAACCAGCAGAACCAGGGACAACGGAACCAGGGCAGAGCATTTGCTATAGCTCAACAACCTCTCCCAGGTGCTACTCATTCTTTCAAATCGTCTGCATTGGTAAGCCATTTAGGGTTGCATCCTGAACCCATAGAAATCACACTCCATGTCACATCACCTTTAGGATCTGGTACTTACGTGAACTTACAGTGTTCTCGATGTAAGCTTCGAATATCAGAACAAATAATATATGCAGATCTTTTTGTGATGAACATTGAAGACTTCGACATCATCCTCGGCATGGACTGGCTCACACCACTGAATGCAAAGATCGACTGTATGAAGAAGCAAGTTCAGTTAACCTTACCCACGGGGGAATTTGTCAAGATTCAGGGAACAAGGAAATGGATACACAACTTGACTGTTGCAGTTCTTAAGGCGCAACTTCGAGTTTTATCCCTTGGCGATGAACATGAATCACTCGCACTGTACCCTCTCGAAGTACACGACGTCCCGGTAATATCTGAATTCCCAACAATTTTTCTAAATGACCTTCCTTGTCTACATCCAGTTAGGAAATTCAATTTTGAAATCAACCTCATACCTGGGACCGGGCCCATGTCAATTTCACCATACAGAATGTCAAATGTCGAGCTGGTCAAATTAGACAAACAACTGAAGGAATTAAAGAGTAATGGCTTCATCAGAAAGAGTTCATCACCCTGGGGCGCTCTAGTTCTGTTCGTTCGCAAAAAGGATGGTTCGTTACGACTTTGCATGGATTATCGCAAGCTCAATAACGTCACCATTAAGAACAGATACCCGTTGTTTAGGATCGATGACTTATTCGACCAACTTAGAGATGCCAAATACTTCTCTAAGATTGATTTACGATCCGGCTATCACCAACTTCGGATCCGAGAGTCGGACAATACCAAGGAGACATTCAAAACTCGGTACGGTCACTACAAGTTCGTGGTCATGCCATTCGGTCTAAAAAACGCACCTGCTGCAGTCATGGATTTGATGAACCGCATCTTCCTGTTATACTTAGACCGATTTGTGATGGTTTTTATGGACGATATCTTGATATATTCCTCAACCGAGGAAGACCATAAGATACATCTGAAGATAATCCTCCAGACCTTGAAAAACCACCAGCTGTATGCAAAGTTGAGTAAGTGCGAATTTTGGACGAAGCGAGTTCAATTCCTAGGCCATGTGGTTTCAAGCAATGGCAATGAGGTCGATCCTTCTATGGTCGAAGCGGTTTTAAATTGGAAACAGCCTACCACTTTTACTCAGATTATGAGTTTTCTTGGTTTGGCTGGCTATTACAGACGCTTCATCAAGGACTTCTCAAAGATTGTTGAACCTATGACAAAACTCACTCGAAAAAACGTGCGATTTATCTGGAATCCTGCCTGTGAAGCATCATTTCAGGAATTGAAGAAACGCCTCATGACGGCACCTGTACTTATCACTCTAAGAAATACACTTGGATTTTCACTATACACCGACGCCTCTCTCCAAGGCTTAGGTGTCGTACTAATGCAAAAAAGGCCAAGTGGTCGCATATGCTTCGAGGCAACTGAAGATTCATGAGGGCAATTACCCAACACATGACTTGGAACTTGCAGCTGTCATATTTGCACTGAAGCTATGGCGTCATTACCTATACGGTGAACGGTTTGAGGTCTTCTCGGATCACAAGAGTCTTAAGTACACATATACTCAGAGAGACCTAAACCTCCGCCAAAGACGATGGCTGGAATTCTTGAAAGATTATGCCTTTCAACTCCAGTACCATCTCGGAAAGGCCCATGTTGTGGCTGATGCCCTGAGTAGAAAATCTTATGTTGCTTGTACTCTTAACTAAGAAATGGGGAAGTTGGCTACCGAGATGGAAAACTTTGACCTACAACTGATCGAAGAGGGAGCAAGCTCACAAATTTCTCAATTATCAGTCAACTCTGAGCTGGTTCGAAAGATTTCAGCAGCTCAAGGCAACGACCCTATGTTAATGGAGAAACGAGAACTTCTACTCAGTGGACAGGACCTTCTTCACTGTCGGTCTCTGAAGACGGGACCGTTTTCTATAAAAAACATCTCTGTCTATCGAATGATCCTGAGGTTCGGAAAGAAGTGCTCACGGAGATGCACTGTTCGAGGTTCGCTATGAATCCTGGGGGTGACAAGATGTACAAGGATGTCAAGCGACAATTCTGGTTTTCTGGAATGAAGAAGGCGATTGCAGACTTCGTCAAGTTAAGGCAGAACGAAGACTTCCCTCTGGAAGTGGGAGAACATCGCAATGCATTTTGTTACGGCCTTGCCTCGAAATAATAAAGGGAAAGATGCTATCTGGGTTATCATTGATAGACTTACAAAGTCTGCACACATTTTGCCAATAAAGTTCACGGATAACCCTGGTAAACTAGTCGAACTATATGAAAAAGAGATAGTACGTCTGCATGGCATACCACTCATGATCGTCTCTAATCGAGACCCTCGATTCACGTCAAAGTTTTGGCAAAACTTCCTTAGTAGAATGGGCTCTAAGATCACCATGATCACAGCCTTTCACCCTCAGACTGATGGACAGTCAAAGCATCTTATCCAAATCTTAGAAGACATGTTACGCTGTTGCATTTTGGACTTTAATGACGGATGGGCAAAGTACTTACATTTAGCTGAGTTTGCATACAACAACAGCTACCAAACTAGTATCGGCATGGCACCGTACGAGGCTCTCTATGGTCGCCCTTGCAGATCTCCGGTATGCTGGATAGATATGGCAGATCGATCACAGTTGGGGCTTGAACTAGTTCAAGAGACTTCTGAGAAGATCACACTAGTAAAGGAACGACTTCGTGTTGCATAGGGTCGACAGACGAGCTATGCTGACAAGTGGAGGCAGCCTCTAGAATTCGATAAGGGGGACTTGGTTTTTCTAAAAGTTCAGCCCACAAGAGGTGTCAAACGCTTTGGGATCAAAGGAAAGCTCTCCCCACGGTATATCGGTCCATTTCAGATCAATGAACGTATTAGATAACTTGCTTATCGTCTGTCCCTTCCATCATCCATGTCTAAGGTTCATGACATTTTTCACGTATCCATGATTCGAAAGTATCATCTTGATACTTTGCATATCATCCCTCTAGTCGAGGTTCGGGTTGAGGAAGGAAATAAGTATCAGGAGAGAGCGATACAGATTTTGGATAGAAAAACTCAAGAACTAAGGCGACGTAGCATACCACTGGTGAAAGTGCTCTGGGATCACCACGGAATAGAGGAAGCAACATGGGAACTAGAAGCAACAATTAAATAGAAATACCCTGAATTGTTTTCTAGTAATAACTGATGATGTGATACATTGTAATATTTCACTTATCAATAAAATGATGAAACCTTGTTTATACATATCTTAATACATCGTTTCACTTGAATAACTATGCAGATGCCTGAAAATAATATCAATAGATACGGTAATGCACACACGCAGTGGCCTCCTTGGCAACCTGTGACGACTCCTTCAGGATCTGAGTCAAGTCACAACTACTTTGCATCACCAACTCCATCGCCACACAGACAACGATCATTATAGCCAGAGCGTGCATGGCTTTTTCGTAACAATTTTGTTCAAAACAATCCCGTGGCCTCATCTTGGCAGGACCTTCTACCAAAATTACCAGGCGGTTGGATTCGAGCAACAACACGAAAAAACATTCCACCACTCAACCTACCTCTCCTCAAACGATGTAACCAGCGCCCTCCACCACCATCTGTTAAGCAAAGGTTGGAATCTTCTGAGGACGAATCCGATTCCATTTGCTCTCCATGGTTTCATGATGTTGAGGATTCCACTGGCCACAGTGCTATTCAGGGACCATACAGGCACTACCCTGAACTAGCAAAAGATGAGGCTGACAGTGAATCTCAAGCAGATAACCATCATAACTACTTGAATTGATGTCGAGGGTGAAATCCCTTTAAGGTGGGTAGAGTGTAATACCCTTAGAATTCCCAAAAAAAAAAAAAAATTGTATCGTCCGGGCAGCCTGCCCGAATGTTCAGGCGCCAAATCCTTTATATAAGGAGCCCTCTCCCTCCTCATTTCTCACACCGAATTCACTCCAAATTGTGATTTTTCTTCTCTTTCTCACTCATTTTGAGTTTTTGTCTGTTTGGGACTCTCTTTACGAGACTCTCTGTGCGGTGCAACGCGGTTCTGTCCGGAGGAAGGCGCCAGATCTGAAAGAAGAAGTTCTGAAGGTGGGGAACGAAACATAGGTTTGCGTGTTTTATAACTTTTATTAAAGTTTACATTCATTTATTATTATTTCTACCATTCATTTACACATCATTATTTCGTATAACGTTCATACTGTCATATTTATGCCTGTATAGCTGGAGTTCATGTATTACACTATTGAAATGTCGGATTTGTGGTCAATCTGGCTCAACCAGACTCGGTCTTGTCCTCAGTAACTTTAAATAGTGAACGGGAGGCAGCGAGCTGCTCTAGGCGATTGGTATTTAAGCAGACCTCGTGTCTCACCTCTCAATTGGAGACTGATCTGGTTGGTCTTTTTGAAAGCTATCAGCTTATACAAGTAATACTTAATGTCCTAACCTTGCACGCCGTGATACCGAACCTGATAAGGATCACCAGACGTTGCCAAAGTCAGTCTAAATGTTAAGTAAAGACCAGACCAGTAGACTAGACCAGTTCATGCATTGGCATCATACATATCACCTCCTAAGGAAGTATGTGGTTTATGATTCATAGAATAGTTAGGAGCGATGCTCACTATTCATTATTTTTCTCTGGAGAGGGACGTACAATGAGAACCCAGTTGAATTCCTAGGGAGGGACATTTGTACGTGAATCCAGAGCTTCGATCTTGAGGAGGGACGTACAATGAGAACCCGGCTACGCTTGGGGAGGGCATCTGTACGTGAACTCAAGCGATGTACAGTCATCAAACCATTACGATACGGTGTCATGCATACATACATATTGATTGATTATGATGCTCTCATGTGTATTTAAAATATTTGATATTGAAGTATGCTTTATTAATTGTTATACTCACGAACTATTTTACCCACTGAGCGCGTTAAGCTCACTCCATTATTATCAAATTTTTCATAGGAAATTAGGGTGGACTGGGTGCAGGTTTATGGGGCCCACATTTTGTACCCTTTGTATTATTGATTGGGGGTGTTAGGGAGAATGTTCCCCTAACCATTTCATGTACAAGTTATATTCTGAAATTAATGAAATCAGACTTGTACTGTATTGTATTTTCGCTCCATACTCTGATGTTACCATTGTGATAATTCTAAATGCGCGCCTCGTCCGCGAGTGTTCCGCCGGTTTAGGCGCGTCCGGGCGATGTGTGACAGTAATAGCATAATACATGAACTTCAAATATACAGGCATAAGTATGACAAATATGTACATTATACGCAATAATGCAGTGTAAATGAATAGTAAACATAATGATAAATGAATGTAAACTTAAAGTTATAAGACATGCAAACCTATGTTTTGTTATCCACCTTCAGATAATAACTCCTTCGAAAATTGGCTCCTTCCCCCGGGCAGAACCGCGTTGCACCCCAAAGAGAGTCTCGAAAAGAGAGTCTCAAAGAAAGAATAGAAAAACTCAAGGAAAATGAGAGAGAGAAGAGAGAAATCAAGTGATTTGGTATAAGAAATGAAGGGGGGGGGCGAGGGGGTAGGGGGTTCCTTAAATTGGAAAAAAGTTGCCCGAACGTTCAGGCATGTGCCCAAAGTTCAAATTTTTTTTGTTTTTTTTTTTGTTTATTTTTGTGTGCAAACCTAGGGTATTACAGATTTCTTTTTCATGTCATAAATGGTCAGACAAATTTTTTTATCAGTTGTTAGCTATCTAATGAAACCCTCCTTCTTTATTCAAACTAAAGGTCAACTATAGCAAAGTTAGTAATATTAGTTGGTGTTTTGTTTGAAGGAATCTGTATACAGAGATGAGAATTGATTGAAGGGAATTTGTGGATTAAAATCTTGATAAGATTATTGAATTTTTAAGTAAGTTATCTAACTTTAATAAAAATATTAATTTTTAAAGTATAATTATATTAGTTTTTAATGAAATTAATTATTTTTACATTTAAAATTAAATATTTTTAATAACATTAATTTTTTTTTATGAATCTCAAAGATTCGCTTTCTCACTGCTCACATTACCCCATACCAAATGCACCTTCATAGCTAAAAGGTAAGAACTTTATTTTTAAAAATTCATAGTTTAATTTATGATGTTATATAAACATTGTAAAATTTTTAGTTATATTTAAGTTGTGATTAACTCTATTAATTAATAGTTATTTGACAACAACTTTGGTTAAAGGAACTGTTACAGCTAGATCAAATAAACAATGTTAACACCATTACATTAAGGTAGCATTTGGTATAAGAATGAGAATTTTAAATATTCCCAAGTTTGTTTCATTTTTGTGTTTTTTTTTTTTTTCTTTGAAGGGGAAGGTGATTTTCGCGAAAGCAAATTCTCATCCATCATAAGACAGTGATTCCGATCTAGATAGGTAACATTCTTTTGCCTGGAAAAGTTATTGTTACCATGAAAAAGTTATTATTATCATGAGAAAATTAATTTTTACGTACACTTATGCTGTTTATTTTGTTAATTATAATATTATAAAATTTAAATTATTTTTATAATATTATATTATTTGATTAATATAATGTTAATAATAAATAAAATCTTAAATTATTTTAGTAATTACATAATAAAAGACATTAAGTTTATTAAAATACTTTAATATTAATTCCTTGCTGTAACTGTTTGACTGTAAGGTCAGAGTCAGGGCTTTGCAAAATGACCTTGCTTCTTGCAGATATAACAACGAGCAGGTTTAGGGACTGAGGTCCGTCGTTTGAAATAACGAAGACGTCATTTTTTCTTCCAACGAAATCCTTTAGAAGACTTCTGAGGATTCTTCTTATGGAAATTCCAAAAAGTCATGCGAGAATGCTTAGGAGATTTCTTAGAAAACTTAGACTGACTAGAACAGTCACAGTCTTTTTTACATCCAATCTCAAGATATTTCTTATCACAGACATGTGGAGAATTGAATTGAGACTTAGATGTATCCTTGATGATTTTCCTTAGTTCACAAATCTTGTCAATAGCTTCAAGGAGTAATTGGAAAATCTCAGCAAGGGATAATTGGTCAAGAGGACGACCAGTGGCCAAGAGAAGGCGATTGAGTTCAGGATGAAGATCCTTTGGTAGAGAAGCAATAAAAGTATGTTTTAAATCTGTCTTATCATAACCACCAAGAAGATGATAACATTGCAACATACGGAGGTAGTGGCGATAAAGATCTTTTTTCCGGAGAGAACAACATTTCATAGTAAAATATTCTTGCTTGTATTTTTTCTCCAGAGAGGATAGATCACCAACGAATTCACGAAGAAGCACATGATAAAGGTCAACTACAGAGAGTTGAGTGAGTTGAAGAACTCTATATTCACCAAGAGAAGTTAACCAATCACGAACAAAACCAGTGCATCTAGATAGGAAATCTGATATGACAACATTAGTTGGGCGTCCAACAACTTGTTGATTAGACATCCAAGCACCCCAATAAAGTATCTTGTTGCGCCATTGGTCATAAGGGATGTCTTCCAGAGAAAACCAAGGACCATTACCAGAACGAGCATATTGTGTTTGATTTGTATCTGGTGGAGGATCCTGTGGAGGATCAGGAACAGGAGGCATCGTCATTTCTTCATCAAACTGTTGTTGGTGAGATGTAGAAGGATCATCGACCATATGGATTTGAGCAAGAGCAGATATATCCATTGCCTGAGAATCATAAGAATCGGCAAGAGAGGCCTGAGACTCAGTATTATCAAGAGAGTGGCCAAAACTCTGAATATCTTCATCAGTATGGTTATCAGTATCGTGATCAGTAGAATCTAAAGTAATGGACTCCAATTGATCAGCGATGTCATCAACAGGAGCAATATCATCACATTGATCTTCATAAGGATAAATAGGGTTACTGGGTAGAGGTTGTGATATCGGAGATTGTTCAGAAAGTGTGAAAGGTGGTGTAGACAAAGGTTGACTAGGTACAAAGGGTGAAGAGAAAAGAGGAGCTTTTCCTCGATCACCAAAACTTGGTCTAGGACGTTGTGGAGCTGGTATGAAAGGTGTTGGGACTGGTGTAGTTAAGAGAGGTGGAGCTGGAAACGGAGGAGGTACCGAGAAACTAGGTACAGTAGGTACAGTAGGTGGGTAAGAAGAAAAGGTTTCACGAGATCGAGCTAGCATAAGGGTCTGGATAAAGGTAGTTTGAGCATCGGTATGAGTGCTAGTTGGAGGTAGCACAGGTGAAGGTTGAGGCATAGATGAAGGAAAAGAAGACCGGAATATAGACATCGGATAAGCTTCTGGTAAGACAGGAGGTTTCTGAAATTTTTGAAGATCAGCAGAAACATATCTAAGTTGTTCCTTTAGTTGACGAATCTCTTGTTCAGCTGCATTAAACGAAGGACCACTGATATTATGCTGCAAATAATACCCGGAGAAGGGCATCCAAATCATTGATTTTAGCAGTGATGTCAGCATAGTATTTTTGACTGATAGCAGCCTGAATATCTGTATTCTGTACTAAACTAGAAGTGGTAGAAGAAAGAGTGTGAAGTTGTTCATCAATCTTCTGTAAATAACCATTTTGCACAAGAGCATTTTTAGTTTGCCAGTTTAATACCTCTTCAGCTGGAGTGATGGGTTTAGGTGTCCCATCAATACAAACTTCAGTAGATTGAGTAAACGGTCTGGCAGTTGTCTGATACGTAGGATCTTGAACTCGAGTAAGAGGAGGAAAATCGGTATCATAAGATCCAACTGGAAAATATGGAGGAATAAATGGAGCTGCGGGAGGAGCAGGTGGTTCTGGATGATGTCGGTGATAAGATCTGCAAGTAGATAAAACTGGTTTCTTCTTCTTTTTACGATGGCGAACATAATCGTCATCAAAACGACAATCATCATAATAGAATTCCATGTCATCAGCACAAGGACAACCAGGTTTACACATCTCAGGAGCACAATCCCAGATAAAATGTCCATCAACATGAGAATGATAGAGGACGGATCCATCAGGTTGAAAAGAATGAAGTGGAGGATCTTCGACTGGTTCATGAGTAGAAACGGGCTGAATCATCATAGAATGATGTACAGGGAGTACATCCTTGGTAGAAGGTGGTGGATCAAAACTAATCTTGACAGCACCATCAGCTTGTTTCTTCAAGAGATGACAGACAGTACTCGTGACAGGTTCAGAGCGTTGGAGAAACTGCTCATAATTGGTAAACCATGTCAAAGGTAACATTTGACGAAGATCTTTCTGTGGGATCTGCTTAGGAATTTGCACAATAGTAGGAACCTCACTATCATGGACAAAGGCCATAATAGTACCAGATGGTTTCTGGGTTCTAAGGTGGATAGCATGATCTTGGAGGCGAAAAGCCATTTGATGATGGAGTGTGCCATGATACTATCCATGCGGTGTTGTACACCAGTAAATTGCACTTGGACTTTAAACCGAGTTGGAATGGTAGGATCTTTAAGACAGACGTTGAAGTCTGGAGTGATGGTAAAGACCATAGATCCATGACTCAAAGTAGTAATAACAGTACCTATACAGGCATGTTCATAATCGAGAAGATTGGTGTCCAGTAAAGCAATTCTAGCATACATAGGTAGGTCACCTCGACCATGATAAGAAAGAACTAAACGAATAGCACCCATATGGAGATGAGTGTATCCGTGAGCCAACCAGTGACGGATGAACGAAGGTTCAAACTCAAGGGTTACATACTGTTCTTGAAGAGTAGCTTCAAGTTGACAGTGGGAAAGGGCAGTACTCTGGATATACTCCTTAACAGGAGGACTCTTACGACTAATTAATTTTTTGACAGACGTAGAAAACGACTGCTATTTTTTCGTAAATAGCCAATAAGGATTTAACAAAGGAGGAATAGCTGCACTAACTTTACTATCTTCAGGAATATGGGTAACTTCGATTAAATCATCTATCTTAGATGCTTGCTTAATACATGATTCAGGAATACTAGAGAAATTGAAAGAAGAAGATTTCAAAATGGGGGTAGGTTCAGACACAGAAGGTGGAGGAGGACTCTCACCAAAGGCATCCATGATACAAGCCACAATTGGTCACGAACAAGGCACTCCTAGCCGTTCTTGGACCTTCCTGCTTTATCCGACGGATATAAACGGTGCAAAATAGATTCCTTTAAAATTCTATGACAAACTTAAAAACCATTTCAAAACCAACGTAATTCAATCTTCAAGTTCAACGAAATCACATATGTAACAAACAAAACAAAGACGAATCAAACCGAAGAATAATATACCAAGGATAATTAAAACAACGATTAACCAGATAGGAAGATGAGATAGCAAAGACATGATAGCAAACCACGCTATTTCATACCATATATTATACATATACCGCACTACAAGGAAGATGGCTCTGATACCATTGTTATACATATACTGCACTACAGGATGATCAAGATATTGAATCTCTATTTTCAGAACAAGATTCTCCTGATGAAGCTACACTGTTTGCATATCAAGCTTATTCATCTGATGACTCTTTGCCTTCTGATAATGATCCCTATGATCAATATCTCGGTATGATTGCTGCTTCTTCTACAGCTCCTTCTCATGTCATGCCCTATGCAGAAATTTCAGTTCTACCTTCTAAGTATGAGAATCCGATCAAAGTCATTGCTTACTTTGATAATGGCGCATTCAAGAGTATGATGAATCCGCGCATCCTTCCTTCTGATTATTGGAAAGCTCATACTGAGTCCTTCAAAGCCGCTAATAATGAGATATTTCAGACGCATTTAATTACTTCCAAAAAGATAGGTCTGAAATTCTTTCCTAATCTCACTATATGGACTCATATAATTGGATGTGATCTTCCCGATAAAGACATCTTATTTGGTATGGACATTTATTCGAGATCCAAGCTCAGAATTTTACCTACTGGTATCTCCTATCAGAATCAGACTCTTCCATATACAACTATTCCAAAGTTATATGCTATCCTCGATGTTCCATCACTACAGGATAAGCTCAAGTCATGTTTCAGTGACTCTCACAAGGATTTCACTCCTCAGAATCCTTTATGGAAGAATTCAACATATTACGTCCATTTACCCTTCAAACTTACTGAAGATGTCAATCCCACTAATGCTATCCATCCTGGCATGCCTCCCGATGAACTTGCCCTTGCTCGGCAAGAGTGTGCTGAATTGTTATCCCAAGGTTTGATTGAACCAACTAAGTCCGACTGGGCTTGCCAAGCATTCTATGTGAATAAACGTGCTGAACTCAAATGAGGAAAGAAACGTCTTGTAATCAATTACAAGCCCTTGAACATCTTTCTCAAAGATGATAAGTTTCCTCTACCAAAGATTTCCTCTCAACTTGCTCTCCTTTCAGGATCTACTATTTATAGTAAATTTGATCTGAAAGCAGGCTTTGGCAATTGGGCATTCATCCCGATGATCGCCCTAAAACAGCTTTCTGCATACCTAATGCTCACTACCAATGGACAGTTATGCCCTTTGGTCTCAAGGTCGCTCCTTCTCTATTTCAGAAAGCTATGACAAAGATATATGCACCTTTGTTGCATACAGTTCTTATATACATTGATGACATACTTTTATTCTCCAAGACTGCCGATGAACACACTCAACTTATATCACAGTTTTTGGATATTACTCAACAGTATGGCATCATGCTCTCCGAGAAAAAGAGTATAATTCAAACCACTGACATAGAATTTCTTGGTATGAAATTCTTCAATGGAGTCTATCAGCCTGGCTCTCATATTGCTGTTGAATTACTCAAATTCCCTGACTCTGACCTTACAGTCAAACAGTTACAGCAATTCCTTGGCGTGGTGAATTATCTCAGAACTTTTCTCCCACATATTAGTCGCTATACATATGTTCTCTCTGCTCTATTAAAGAAAGATCCACCTTCGTGGCAATCTTGTCACACAGATGCTGTGACTTTTATCAAGCAAGCGTGTTAGAATCCTCCACCATTAGTCATTCCTAGCTCCGGTCAACTTATACTCCAAACAGATGCTTCTGATTTATATTGGGGTGTTGTTCTTCTCGAACACAAGGATAATGTTGATCATATTTGTGGCTATCACAGTGGAAAGTTCTCTGACTCTGAACTTCACTACCATATCACAATTAAGGAAATTCTCGCAGTTCGATATGGCATACAGAAGTTCTCCTTCTTCTTAAGACCAGCTACATTTGAAATTCAGATGGACAATTCATCTTTTCCTAAGATGCTGGACTTTAAGAACAAGATGGTTCCCTCTGCTCAACTTCTTCGACTCCAGGAATGGTTTACTCAATTCAATTTCACAGTTAAACATATTCCAGAAAAAAAGAATGTTTTAGCAGATTTCTTATCCCGACCAATCCAAAAGACTAAGGCCCAATTATCATTATTTACTGGATGTCTTACATTACCATTATTGTTACAACCCAAACTAGTAACCAGGCCTAAACCCATACAAATTATCCATCCTCTTGGATCTTTCCCTCTCATAGGTGCAATCTTCCCTCCAGAATTACCCAATCCAACAACTGCCTATGAAGTCCAAGAATGTGCCCGTAACAATCTGTTTTATTATGCTCATAAATATTTTATGGACAATCCGGCCCAAACTCATCATGGCAATCCATTTAACCAGACCAGACCGTACTTGTTTCTGTTTCATCTCCGGCCCAATATTTCTGAAACATTGTTCTGGTACATTTGGTGTGTCTCCTGCCTATATAAGATTTCTATCACCTTCATTCCTTCTCAGCTCCAGCAATATTTTTACGGTCATCAAACTTCTCTTCTTGATTGTTGTCTTGATCTATTTGCTCCACATCGTACATGGCAAACATATGTTACTGAGATTTGTCAACAGTCTCCGACTAGATTACATGCAGTATATATATGTTATCAGCCTTTCTCTGATTCTCCTCAAGGTCTCGTTGCAGAACATTTTCTCCAACAGTTCCAGACTTACTCCTGCAACCTTACTCCTCCAGTGCTTACTGGCATACGAGATTTCCTCAACGACATCAATGGTGCTCCAACTGTTTCACCAAGTATTCATGGTCCGCATGAGTTTATCCCATCTGACCATCTAGATGCATTAATCCAGAATCTTGCACCTTGGTCTCCAGAATCTCCTCCTGCAAACTTCAGAGATCCTCCAGACCGATCTCCCAGTCCTTCTCCTTAGACACGACGACGTGTAAACGATCCACCTCTTTCTTATGAAGATATTTATGACTGTCAACAACAACAAGACATAGAATATCAACACCAAGTTCGTCAAGGTCTTCGATCTCCTCCACCTACTGATCACCATGACTTCTGGCAACATTTAGACGACAATTTTGATGATTCCCGGCAAGACATGGACACAGTGTGATACTTCTCCATAATTAATCGTGGCTGATGAAACTCATCTTCGCGATACTCTCAACCTCTTCCTCAGAGATGCTCGCCTTCTCCGTCTTCGTCGTTTTCGTGATGCTCGCAGAATTCTCCAACGTATCAGTAATATTGATCTGTACTTCTCCTCTCCTCGCACAAGACTGTATGTTCTTCATCGTCTCCCCCGAACTCGCCGACTGTTTCGCCGTCAGCTTCAGCCACTTCTTGATGATGTCACGCCGCCATCATCAGCTTCCTCAGCATCCACTACTATGACTATGCATCCGTTCCAGACACCTTTCCAGCCGTCAAGACGCTTTTCAGATTCTCCCTTATCTTCTGACTCAGCAAGCACATCCACTTCTATCGTGGTCCCCACTTCTTTCTCCCATGATCCACAAGAGGACAAATCATCATGAAGCATCTACTTTATGTACAGTAAAAAGTAGAAGATACTTTGCTTTAGTCACATATTCTTTCGCCGTGCTTATCCTTCTAGATCAGACGATCTTATCTTCAAGCCAGCTCAATGACTACCAGCTGTCTATGGATTTGAAACCATTTGAAGTCCGTGGAATTGAAGATATGTTAAGTCCGTCCATGTATTTGCTTATAAATAAGAGTTCATTTGTTTAGAACTCTAAGAGCCATAAATGTTTAGTCTCCGTTATTTGTAAGTTGTCCTAGTCCTTAACGTTTGTAGTGTTCATTTCCAGAATCATTGTATGAAAGCTTTGTGTAAGCTGAAGCTTTGTATAAGCTTGAGTGCCTTATAGGTGTTTAAAGTCCTAGCACTAACAATGCTCTTAATTTATTTCAAAATTTAATCAATTTTATTTCAAAATTTATTATTTTATTTACCATAAAAAATGCTATATAAATGCAAAACCCAATGCAATTTCCAACATCGATTGACATGGTTAGTAGGTTTCTATTGATGTCCTGCGTTGTTTTGATCGACATTTACAACCACTTTTTCTTTGATGACATCATGCAAAAGAGTTTTTCTTTCTTTCAAAGAACATCAAAGATAAAGAGTCAACCAAAAATAAAATAATTTTATTTTAATGAATTTTGTTTTTTAAAAAATATATTATTTTGATAAAAACTAAATTTATTATTTTTAGAAAAAATGTTTTTGGTAAGTCTGAATAAAGATAAATTAATTTTTAATGCAAAATGAGTTTTTTTGTAAAACATTAATAATATTATTTTTTATAAAAATTTATTTTAGTATTTTAATAAATTACTTTTAGTGTATAAAAATTAATTTCTTATTTTAGTATTAAATTGTTTTTAATAAAAATATTTTATTACATTTAATAAAACTAATTTTATTCTTTTAATAAACACACATTTATTATTTAAATAAAAAATACTTTTAGTATCTTAAATTAAAATTTTAATTAAACTATTTTAATTTTATTATCATAATAAAAAAATATTAATTACCAAAGATTCCTGAAAGGTAAGTGTTTTTTTTTTTTTTTTTTTTTTCATACTTCACCAAGGCACATGTTTTCTGTAGTGAACACTTAAAACAAACCTCTAAGAAACTTAAGAAATACCAGTGAAGATGTCCATTGTGTCCATGTAACACTAAAAGAGAAAAAATAATTTTATCTTTGATAAATATTAATTTTGGTATTTTAATAAATTACTTTTAGTGTATAAAAATTAATTTATTATTTTTAGTATTAATTCATTTTTAATAAAAATGATTTTATTACGTTTAATAAATAATTTTTTATTGTTTTAATAAAAATACTTTTATTATTTTAGTAAAAAATACTTTTATTATTTTAATAAAAGTAGACTAAGAGAGTTAAAAATATACTAACTAGAGTAAAAAAGACACAAAGAGACCTGAAAGAAGAGGAGTTTAATGGGGGAGAAGAGTTTGACAACCATTGGAAAGGAGAAAAGAAGGAAGAAAAGAAGGGAGAAAAGAAGAAAGGAAGAAAAGAAAAAGTCAAAGTAAATGTCACACCCCGCCCGGACGCGCCTAAACCGGTGGTACACTCTCGGACGGGGCGCGCATTTGGAACAATTACAATGGTAACAACAGAGTGCGCAGCGGAAATACAGTACACACAGTACAAATCTGATTTCATTTAATTCATAATACTATTGTACATAAAATGGTCAAGGGAACATACTCCCAAAATCCCCAATGAATCATAAAAAGGGTACAAAATGTGGGCCCCATAACCTGCACCCAGTCCAACCTAATTTCCTGTGAAAGATTGGATAATAATGGAGTGAGCTTAACGCGCTCAGTGGGCAAATAGTGCATGAGTATAACAATTAATAAAGCACACTTCAATATCAAATATCTTAAATACACATGTGAGCATCATAATCAATCAATATGTATGTATGCATGACACCGTCTCGTAATGGTTTGATGAACGTACATCGCCTGAATTCACGTATAGGAACGATGCTCTGGATTCACGTACTGATGTCCCTCCCCGGGCGCAGCCTGGTTCTCATGTACGTCCCTCTCCAGAAAAATGTAATGAATAGCGAGCAATGCTCCTAACTATTCTATGAGTCATAAACCATATACGTCCCTAGGTGGTGATATGTATGATGCCAATGCATGAATTGGTCTAGTCTACTGGTCTAGTCTTTTCTTGACATTTAGACTGACTTTGGCAACGTCTGGTGATCCTTATCAGATTCGGTATCACGACATGCAAGATTAGGACATTGAGTATTACTGTATAAGCTGATAGCTTTCAATAAGACCAACTAGATCAGTCCCAGTTGAGAGGTGAGACGCAAGGTCTGCTTAAATGCCAATCGCCTAGAGCAGCCCGCTGCCTCCTGTTCACTATTTAAAGTTACTGAGGACAAGACCGAGTCTAGTTGAGTCAGATTGACCACAAATCCGGCATTATAACAGTGTGATACATGAATTCCAAATATACAGGCATAAGTGCAGCAGTATAAATAGTATATGACATAATGCAGTGTAAATGAACAGTAGACATAATAATAATTGAATGTAAACTTTAATAAAAGTTATGAAACACGCAAACCTATGTTTCGTTCCCCACCTTCAGATAAAAACTTCTTCTTTTAGATCTGGCATTTTCCTCCGGACAGAACTTCATTGCACCGCTTTCAGATCTGGTGCTTTACTCCGGACAGAACTTTGTTGCACCGCACCGAGAGTCTCGGACAGAGAGTCTCAAAAACTAAAAACTTAGAATGCGTGGAAAGGAGAAGAAAATCACAAGAGAAGGTGATTTGGTGTGAGAAATGAGAAATAAGGAGGGTTCCTTATATAGAGATTTTTGCGCCTGAACGTTCGGGCATGTGCCGGAACGTTCTGGCATGCGCATGAATGTTCTGGCACGCGCCTGAACGTTCTGCCACGCGCCTGAACGTTCTGTCAGGCGCCTGAACGTTCGGGCGTTGCCCAAATAGCAATTTTTTTTTTGTGAAATACAGGGTATTACACTCTACCCCCCTTAAAGGGATTTCGCCCTCGAAATCAAGTCAAGTAGTGATGAGGGTTATCTGTGTGAGAAGTAGCCACAGGTTGGTAAGGAGGCCACTGTATGTGTGTATCACTATATCCATTGATATTAGTTTCAGACATCTGCGTAGTTATTGAAGTGAAACAATGTATCAAGATAGGTGTAAACAATGTTTTATCCTGTGATTGATAAGTGAAAATAATACAATATATCACATCATCAGTTGGTACTAGAAAACAATTCAGGGTATTTCTGCTTAATTGTTGCTTCAAGTTCCCATGTTGCTTCCTCTATGCCGTGGTGATCCCAGAGCACTTTCACAAGTGGTATGCTACGTCGCCGTAGTTCTTGAGTTTTTCTATCTAAAATCTGTATCACTATCTCTTGATACTTATTTCCTTCCTCAACCTGAACCTCGACTAAAGGGATGATATGCAAAGGATCAGGACAATACTTGCGAAGCATAGATACGTGAAAAACGTCATGAACCTTAGGCATGGACAATGGAAGGGACAGACAATAAGCAAGTTTGCCAATACGTTCAATGATCAGAAATGGACCGATATATCGCGGGGAGAGCTTGCCTTTGATCCCAAAGCGTTTGACACCTCTTGTGGGCTAGACTTTCAAAAAAACAAAGTCCCCCTTATCAAATTCTAGAGGTTGTCTCCGCTTGTCAGCATAGCTCTTCTGTCGACTTTGTGCAACACGGAGTCGTTCCTTTACTAGTGTGATCTTCTTAGAAATCTCTTGAACTAGTTCAGGGCGTAACTGCGGTCGATCTGCCATATCTAACCAGCATATCGGAGATCCGCAAGGCCGACCATAGAGACCCTCGTATGGGGCCATGCCGATACTAGTTTGGTAGCTGTTGTTGTATGCAAACTCAGCTAGATGCAAATACTTTGCCCATCCGTCATTAAAGTCCAAAATGCAGCATCGTAACATGTCTTCTAAGATTTGGATAAGTCTGCAATTTCCTTCTTCATTCCAGAAAACCATAATTGTCGCTTGACATCCTTGTACATCTTGTCACCCCCAGAATGCATAGCGTACCTCGAACAGTGCATCTCAGTAAGCACTTCTTTACGAACCTTAGGATCGTTCGGTAGGCAGAAGCGTTTTTTATAGAAAACGGCTCCGTCTCCAGAGACCGACCAATGAGGAAGGTCCTGGCCGCTGAGGAGAAGTTCTCGTTTCTCCATTAACATAGGGTCATTGGCTTGAGCGGCTGAAATCTTTCGAATGAGCTCAGAGTTGGCTGATAATTGAGAGAGTCGTGGTCTTGGTCCCTCTACGTTCAGCTGTAGGTTAAAGTTCTCCAACTCTGTAGCCAACTTCCCCATTTCGTAGTTAAGAGTGCAAACAACATAAGATTTTCTACTCTGGGCATCGGCCACAATATTAGCCTTTCCGGGATGGTACTGGAGTTGAAAGTCATAATCTTTCAAGAATTCCAACCATCGTCTTTGGCGGAGGTTTAGGTCTCTCTGAGTGTATATGTACTTAAGACTCTTATTCCGAGAAGACCTCAAACCATTCACCGTATAGGTAATGACGCCATAACTTCAGTGCAAATACGACAGCTGCAAGTTCCAAGTCATGCATTGGGTAATTACCCTCATGGATCTTCAGTTGTCTGGATGCATACGCAACCACTTGGCCTTCTTGCATTAGCACGACACCTAAGCCTTGGAGAGAGGCGTCGGTGTATAATGAAAATCCAATTGCATTTCTTGGAGTGATAAGTACAGGTGCTGTCGTGCGGAGTTTCTTCAATTCCTGAAATGATGCTTCACAGGCGGGATTCCAGATAAATCGCACGTCTTTTCGAGTGAGCTTGGTCATAGGTTCAACAATCTTTGAGAAGTCCTTGATGAAACATCTTTAATAGCCAGCCAAACCAAGAAAACTCCTAATCTGAGTAACAGTGGTAGGGTGCTTCCAGTTTAAAACTGCTTCAACCTTAGAAGGATCTACCTCAATGACATTGCCTGAAACCACATGGCCTAGGAATTGAACTCTCTTTGCCCAAAATTCGCACTTACTCAACTTTGCATACAGTTGGTGGCTTCTCAAGGTCTAGAGGACTATCTTCAAATTTATTTTATGGTCTTCCTCGGTGGAGGAATATATCAAGATGTCATCCACAAAAACCACCACAAATCGGTCTAAGTATAACTTGAATATGCGATTCATCAAACCCATGAATGCAGCAGGTGCATTTGTTAGACCGAATGCATAACTAAGAACTCGTAATGACCGTACCGAGTTCTGAACGCGGTCTTGGTGATGTCCGACTCTCGGATCTGAAGCTGGTGATAACCGGACCTTAAATCAATCTTAGAGAAGTATTTGGCATCTCTAAGTTGGTCAAACAAGTCATCGATCCTGGGCAACGGATATCTGTTCTTGATGGTGACGTTATTCAACTTGCGATAATAGATGCAAAGTCGTAACGAACCATCCTTTTTGCGAACAAACAGAACTGGAGCACCCCAGGGTGATGAACTCTTTCGGATGAAGCCATTACTCTCTAATTCCTTAAGTTGTTTGTCTAATTCGACCAGTTCGACATTTGACATTCTGTATGGTGGAATTGAGATAGGCCCTGTCCCAGGTATGAGGTTGATCTCAAAATCGAATTCCCTAACTGGAGGTAGACTAGGAAGGTCATTAAGAAAAACTGTTGGGAATTCAGATATGACTGGAACATCATGTACTTCGAGAGGGTATAGTGCTGGTGAGTTGTTTTCATTGCCAAGGGATAGAGCTCGAAGTTGTGCCTTGAGAAGGGCAACTGTTGATTTGTGTATCCATTGCCTCGTTCCCTGAAGCTTGACCAACTCTCCTGTAGGCAAGGTTAACTGAACTTGCTTCTTCATACATTCGATCTTTGCATTCAGTGGTGCTAACCAGTCCATGCCAAGGATGATGTCGAAGTTTTCAAAATCCATCACAAAAAGATCGGCATATATTATATGTTCTGACATTCGAAGCTCACATCGAGAACACTGCAAATTCACGTCAGTACCAGATCCAAACGGTGGTGGGACATGGAGTGTGATGGTTGGGGGTTCAGGATGCAGGCCTAAATGTCTTACCAATGCGACGATATAAAAGAATGCGTAACACCTAAATCAAATAAAACATGCACCATTGTATTGAACAAAGGAAAGGTACCTTCGACTACATTGTTGTCGGGGAGGGGATGTTGAGCGATGGCAAATGCTCGGCCCTGATTCTGTTGACCCTGGTTCTGTCGGGGTTGGGCATTAGCAGCAGGTGGTGCTTGTTGGAGCGGAACAACTAGAATAGGTTGCTGAAGGTGCGGACAGGCATATCTTACATGGCCCTTCTGGCCGCAGTTGAAACAAGTCGGCCTGTACTGCTGATTGTTTTGCTGGCCATTCTGATTATTCTGCTGGCCTTACTGATTGTGGTGTCGACCACCACCTCTGCCATTGCCGTTTCGATGGCCACCTCTTCCATAACGACCGCCACGGCCATGATTTCGAAAACCCTGATGGTGAGGGTTTGAAGGTTCAGCCGCAGGTGTTGTGGCCTCATTCTGCGAAACCGGGGCTGGGAGGGCTGGGTTTGGATTGTAGTAGGGCTTCTTCTTATTTCCCTGTTGCAAGCCTTGTGAGGAAAACGTTGAAGGCCGTTTTCCCTTATTCATTCGCTGTTCTCGTAAGATAGTCTTGTTCAAAGCTCATAGCCCTGTCAGCAACCTCCTTGTAAATCTTGAGATCCAAGATCGACAAGGCGTGTCGAATGTCATGGCGAAGACCATTATAAAATTTCTCAGTGTTATCTCGCTCCGTTGAGATGGTGGAGAGAAAGTAGACTGTTAATTCTTTGAATTTTCCAGCATATTCTCTGACGGACATGGTGCCCTGATATAACTTAGCAAATTCCTGGCGCTTCTGCTTTGTCACCGCGCTGGAAAAATACTCATCAATAAACATTGACTCAAACTGTTGCCAAGTCATATCTGCTATATTGACCCTTGGGTCTTCTTTCATTGTGATCCACCATGTGTTTGCGACACCAACAAGTTGGTAGGTTGCTAGTGGAATTTTACGAGTCTCATCGACTCCCATTGCATCAAGAGCCTTCTTTGACTCATCCTGCCACTTTTGCACCTCATCAGCCTCAATGGTGCCAGCGAAAGTAAGAGGTTGTAGCCGCTTGTATTTAGTAATCTGATCGGTTTGAGCTTCCGATCCAAACTTTACAGGTGCTTGAACCGTGGTATCCTGACTGGTAGCGGTCTCACGAACGACCGTTTGAACAGTGACTTTGATTGCTTCAATAAATCCGGCGAAGAAGGTTTCCATGCTCGAAGGCATGACAAAGGGTGCGGGTGGGGGTCGTATTGGCTGCCCAGATGTAGTGGCAGTGTTGGGTGTGGACTGTGTTGTTGTCGGAGGCGTTGGTTCCTGAATCTCAGGAGGTTCCTCCACTGTGGGACGAACAGTACGTGGCCTTCCTCTCTTCCTAGTTTGCATTTTCTCACTGGCAAGGAAAAAATAAAACCAAGATTTAAGAAATTGTAGCCAAGTATAATGTTATAGTATGCTCAGCAACAATTTCGAGAGTACTGCAATATTAAAATCACCTATTTTCTAAGTATAGTGTAAGGTTTTTGTTGAAGAATCAAAGAATCTTATATATCTCGTATGTTTGGCCATGGTGTAAAAACAAAGTTAGAATGTTTATATAATAAGTACAAAACTTTGCAAGTATTTAAAATGATTTGGTTCTGGTGTTTGTGAACATATATATATTGCATTGAAAATCCATGCGAGTCATAAGAATTCTAAGATTTGCCTCGGTAAATATCCTGATCTAACGTTCTATCGTAATCTTATGTATTCAGACGCTTACTCTTAGTCTTTTCGATTATTATCCAAGTTCATGTGTCCCATACCACATGAATTTAGTAATAAGGGTGTCAACCAAGTTAAGTTGTATGAACACGGTCTCTAAAAATATTGGCTGAATAGAAGTTCACCAATAGTATCTTCCAAGTTTTACTCGTCCCATACCGTGTAAACTTAGTGATAATGTTAGTAATGCAACTTTCTCCAAATGTTTCTTTTCACACAAGGTCATGGGTTTTTTACTTCCACATTTTATTTAGTATCCTCTAATTTTGTTGTGTCCCATACCACTTCAAAGTTAGTGATACAAAAGAAAGAATTGTTGTAAGTCGGCCCACCAAAGATAGTCTTAAATAAAACATTTCATTCATATATAAAAGAAAAATTGACAATGCCAGTAATCAATTTTGATTTTCCTATCTACTACCGCTCCTTCTAGATCTCCTGCTAGGTGCAGAACGACTACTAACAGAAGGTTGAGAGTTTGCTCGCTCTGCTTCGGGGTTTTGCATACGTGTTAAGATATTATTTTGAGTCTCTCTCATTTCCGCCATATTGGATGTCATTTCATTTAACCGTTCAAATAGGTTAGTCGTTTGGCCCATTGGAGGTCGATGGGTTGATTGTCCGATAGGTGGAGGGTAGGCCATAGGCATTTGTGGAAAGTATTGGTTGTACGGGTGACTCATAAGCGAGGGGTAGATGTTGATAGGAATTTTCGTTCCCATGACTGTTGTCTCCAAAATAGGGCTGATCTCATCTCCGTGAAGTCCCACGCAATTCATGGCTTCATAGAAGGATCGCACCAAGTTGTAAGAGACTTGACCCTCGACTTTGGTTATATTTAACCAATCCAGTGTTGCGAGTTTGTCGTGAAGGATTGGGCGGAGGCGGAGATCTCTATTATCGATGCTCCTCATAGTCATAACCTCCCTTTTGGACAATTCCTTGAGTCTAGTGGGAATTGGTTCCCTGCTAGTGGAAGTTGTTCCTTCCCTTAAGGCCATTCTTTGGCTGAAAGGAAAATAAATTTGTGAAAGACACAAAATATATTCCTAACGTTTTTAAGATTTATGCCTTGTCTGCTAGACATTATTTTCTAGTTTGCGTTTGATGTTTATGTCATCATGAAAATTTCTTCATTAGTAATATGTTGTATATGTCGTATTTACATATGAATGTATAGACATATTTAATCATAACTATATATATAGTTTCCATAAATCAACTATATATATATATATATATATATATATATATATATATATATATATTTGAAATGAAACTATATAAAAATCATATATAATTGTCTTCAATCCAAATCTTAACTATATATATAATTCATATATAGGTCTAGATATATCAAAAATTTTTTTTTTCAAATAGTGAATTTTTTTTTTTATCAAATAAAATTTTTCAAAATTATTATTATTTTTTATTTATATCAAATAAAATTTTTCGAGATTTTTTAAAAATTTTTTTTTTTTATCAAATTAATTTTTTTCGAATTTTTTTTTTTTTTATATATACCTCATATACACTAAGGTATATAGATATATATATTCAATCATAACTACACATATAGTTTCTAATAAATCATGACTATATGCATATTTAAATCAAACTATATAAAAAGCATATAGTTTTCTAGATATATATTTAATATAAATCTCAACTATATACAAATCATATATATAGTTCTAGAGATATATATATCTAGTAAAAATTTTCTTCTCCTAATTTGGTAGACTTGGGCGGGCCATGGACCGTACGCTCTGATACCATTAAATGTCACACCCCGCCCGGACGCGCCTAAACCGGCGGTACACTCTTGGACGGGGCGCGTATTTGGAACAATTACAATGGTAACAACAAAGTGCGCAGCGGAAATACAGTACACACAGTACAAATCTGATTTCATGTGTGCTTAAATACCAATCGCCTAGAGCAGCCCGCTACCTCCCGTTCACTATTTAAAGTTACTGAGGACAAGACCGAGTCTAGTTGAGTCAGATTGACCACAAATCCGGCATTGTAACAATGTGATACATGAATTCCAAATATACAGGCATAAGTGCAGCAGTATAAATAGTATATGACATAATGCAGTGTAAATGAACAGTAGACATAATAATAATTGAATGTAAACTTTAATAAAAGTTATGAAACACGCAAACCTATGTTTCTTTCCCCACCTTCAGATAAAAACTTCTTCTTTCAGATCTAGCGTTTTCCTCCGGACAGAGCTTCGTTGCACCGCTTTCAGATCTGGTGCTTTCCTCCGGACAGAACTTTGTTGCACCGCACCGAGAGTCTCGGACAGAGAGTCTTAAAAACTAAAAACTTAGAATGCGTGGAAAGGAGAAGGAAATCACAAGAGAAGGTGATTTGGTGTGAGAAATGAGAAATGAGGAGGGTTCCTTATATAGAGATTTTTGCGCCTGAACGTTCGGGTATGCGCCTGAACGTTCTGGCATGCGCGATGCGCCTAAACGTTCTGGCATGCATTGCGCCTGAACGTTCGGGCGTTGCCCAAATAGTGATTTTGTTTTTTTGTGAAATACAGGGTATTACAGTAAGTATTGCATGGCCAATAAAATAGGAGCCATTAAGAAACTCAAACATGCTTATGACATGAGATATCATTTTGAGTCAAGAAATAAGTCGAGAAACTTGTACGTGTAGCACGACTCATAAAAAAATTATTTAAAATTATTAACTTTATTAAAAATTAAATAAACTTATTTAAAATTAAATATTTTTGATGAAAATGAATGAATTTCTTAAAATTTAAATCATTTAGTTAAAAATAAATAATTTAAGTAAAAAGAAATATTTTTTACTACCAATTAAATAATTTTATCAAAAATTAATTAATTTTATGAAATTATTTAATTTTAGTAAATATAATTCCGCCATAAATAAGGTGGAAACAACACTTTCGTTCCTAAATATTTTGTAGAGAAATACATATAATTGGCGATAACAAATCTTGTCACTAAAAAATGCGTTGCGAATATGCATATCACTTTTTTACGACTAAATAATATGATAAATATATTCGTCACAAAAAGGTATTTTTATCGACAAAACTTTAGTTACTAAATTTTTAGTTGCGAATACATACTTATTAATGACAATAAATCTTGTCGCTATAAAATGTTTCACAAATAT
Source organism: Paratinospora sagittata (assembly GCA_035771175.1). Lineage (NCBI taxonomy): Eukaryota > Viridiplantae > Streptophyta > Magnoliopsida > Ranunculales > Menispermaceae > Paratinospora > Paratinospora sagittata. The sequence continues at coordinate 26,630,175 of CM069595.1, forward strand.
GCCACTTATTCACAATGAAATAATTTTACGATGAATATATTTGTCGCTAACAAATATCTTGGGAGACGACACTTTTGTTGCTAAATATTTTGTTGCAAATATATACTCATTGATGACGACAAATCCTACCATTAAGAAATGCGTCGTAGATAGGTCACTCGTTCGTGAAAAAATAATTTTGTGATGAATTTATAAAGTCGCTATTAATAATTTTATCAACGAAATTTGATTCATCCCAAATAGTTTTGTCACTTGGGTATATTGGCCACAATTTACTTAATTCCGTTGGTAAATAGTCCTTTAAGCAATGAAAAAAAAATTATCGCAGAAAATTTTGTCGCTAAAAATACAGTTTCTTGTAGTGCTTTTACATATCTGGATCTCTTGCCCACAACCTTTGCATGTTTTCAATTGTTAGTAGTTACAAATTATTAAAGTCATGTAAAACATTTGAAATGTTCACCATTACCTCATCATAAATCTCATCATTTGTCATAAATGTAGGATCATTAGGCTCTTGAGATTGAAAAGTTGTTTGCAGACAACGCATCCTTGTCTGTCACAAAAGAATTTGTAAATATACATGATAAATAAAAAACCTGATCAAATAAAAAATAAATTACATTTTTTGATTTTTACATAATCCGCTGCTGCTTGCTCATTTATCCATCCCTTGTCAGGTTTGTAACGCATTTTGTGAAATAAATCGATTCTTGAAAACACCTCATTAGTTTAAGCATTGCGCTATTATTAAGAGCACACATAGTTATGCCAATAACTAATTATGTATTGCACAATTATAGTTAAGTGTAAAGGTCACCTGAGGTTCTCAATGGCTTAAAAATGACTTTGAACCACAATAGTGCTTATACTTTTGGCCTTTGTGGTTTTTTGAATTTGTAGCTGATTTTTGCTATACATAAATAGATATACATATATAATAATTAGCAAATTACCAATCTCATTAATAAACGTGAAATAAACTAAGAATTTCACATGCAAGCAACAAAGTTGAACCATTGCACACTATAATTAAATGTACTCCATACCTAATACTTAGGACTAGCAAAAAATTCACAAAGCCAAATCCAATTGTCTTTCTCAAAATCTTTAGATCGGTGGAGTTTTGCTTCTTCCATGTTGGCAAATTTCTTGAAATATGGGCTCTATGGCAAAAGTTCCTAAATCGACCTGCCATTATATCATTACAACACCTTCTTACATGTAGCCGTTAGAGGTCCAAATCAAAACTTTCTTGTTACTTAAAATTGGAATAATTAGAATCTATTTGCAATCTCATAAAAAGATAGGTATTGTTGAACCAATTATCCTCATGTTCCTTACAAGAGTATGTCCCTTAGATGAACAATATTTTGATGATTACAAACCACATTGTGTTTATGACAATATTGTATGCATAGCACATCTAATCCTACATGAAAGTTTCGAAGAATCAATGATGCATGGTGAACGTGTCGTCAAGATCCATCTGAAGACTATGATCACTTGAAGAATATATATGTCGTTATATAATTAGAGTGTGTTTAGGTTGTAGAAATATGATTCAACAATATGCATGATTACATGCTTTAGTCGAGTTGATTTTTGATCATTTACATTGAATTTTGTATATTTGATTTGATTCGTAAATACCAAGACTTTATCGCATCTATTGAGTTTTTAATGGAAAATTAAAATTGTTTTAAAGTGTCCATCAAGACGCTAATGTCTTAAAAGTTCCCTCTTGGACTTAGTAAGTCAGGACGCTGATAATACATTAGGATGCTGATAGAGTTCATGGTTGAATAAGTATTTATCTATCAGGACACTTACTTCATTTGTAGCGCCCTCATTAAGTCAACCAGTGAACTTGTCAGGATTTTGATTATACAGTAGCTCGCTTACTATTTTTTGAGCTTTTAATGATTTAATCTTTAAGGACGCTGGTAGTTATAAGTTGAAAAACATTCAAGACGCTACTTGAACAGAAGCGCCCTCACTTAAGAACCAACTTAGTAACTCTGAAGACGCTAATCGTTCTTCAGCTTACTTATCATTTTTACAAGTTAAAACATCAGGACGCTCATCTCCTAGTAGCGCCCTTATAGTTTTCGATTTTTAAATATCAGGACGCTTGCACTTTTCTAGCGCCCTCGTGACATTAAGTGTGTTAAAACAAAGAAGGACACTAACTTTTGTTTAGCGCCCTCATAGCTTTCAGTCGTTTTCAATCATTAAGTAAGTTAGGATACTTACGATCAATTAGCGCCCTCACTTCACAGTTCAGCAGAACGCTTATGGTCCATGAGCGCCCTCAAGGAACAAAATGACAAAGTTGTACTTATGCGTCAGAACACTGACTAACCAATCAGGACGCTAATCTAACACTGTCACAAAGTTTACACCTGCACTTTTTAGAAGAAACTTTTCATAACTGAGCAAAATTTTTCAGAACCTTTTGAATCTTTTCAGAACGTTCTAATACTTTATTAGAACGTTCCTTTTTCATGAAAGATCAAAAGATTCAGGTGTTGTCGCCGTAATTGCACAGAGCTAAATCTATTTGTTTTGGGAAAGAAGGTGCTCATTGTTTTTGAAATAACTGTGTGCCAAAATTGCGAAGTCCATTAAGCCACTGCTGTTTCTATATATATGCTGCCTTAGAGCAGATCAAAATTATCGATCTATCAAATACAAAAACTAAAAACCATTCAAAATGTTTTAATAGTTTTCATTTGTGCAAAAACTTTTGGAAGTTAGTCTTCTACTCACTACTTTAAACTCACGATCTTTTGAAATACATTAAGTCTTCTGGATTAGTTGATCTTCATCTATATCTTTTTTAAAATCCTTTGAAGAAGACGAAAACTTTTTGAACTAGTTTTCAGCTGAACTTCATCATACATTTTGTTGAATCTGTGGTAACAGAAGGTTTTGATTCTAAGTAAAGGGAATCATATCTCATCTTGTACTTTGATATTAGCGACTGATTTGTCACTGGGTTAGAGCAAGCGTTGCTCAAAGTTGTAATGGTCATTCTTATACCCGAAAGTTGAGAAAAGGTTCTTCTCACACCCGTAAGTTGAGAAAATGTACCGGTTTGGTTTTCACCCGTAACAAGATCCTTAGTGGAGTTTTGACAAATCCTAATTGAGGAGGTTAGATTGTAATACCCTAGGTTTGCGCAAAAAAAAAGTGTGTTCGGGCAGACGACCCAAACGTTCGGGCGCCATTTTTCTTATATAAAGAACCTCTCCACCTCCTCATTTCTCAATCAAAAATCACTTCTCCTTGTGATTTTCCTTCTCTTTTTCACTCATTTTGAGTTTTTGTCTTTTGAGACTCTCTGTGCGGTGCAACGTGGTTCTGCCCTGGGAAAGGCCCCAGTTCTGAAAGGAGTTTTATCTGAAGGTGGGGAACGAAACATAAGTTTGCGTGTAATACCCTAGGTTTGCACAAAAAAAAGTGTGTTCGAACGATCAGGCGCGAATTTTTCTACATAAACAACCCCTCCCCCTCCTCATTTCTCACACCAAAATCACTTCTCCTTGTGAATTTCCTTCTCTTTTTCACTCATTTTGAGTTTTTGTCTTTTTGAGACTCTATTTCCGAGGCTATCTACGTTGTGCAACGCAGTTCTGCCTAGGGGAAGGAGCCAGTTCTAAAAGGAGTTTTTATCTGAAGGTGGGAAAGAAACATAGGTTTACGTGTCTTATAACTTTTGTTAAAGTTTACATTCATTTATCATTATGTCTACTATTCATTTACACTGCATTATTGCTTATAATGTTTATATTGTCATACTTATGCCTGTATAATTGCAGTTCATGTATTTATACCTTAAATACTGTGTATTTCTCATATTTCTCACAATGTTTAAATCCAACTCTTAATTATGAGATCTTCGATGAACTTCGAGCTAGAGTTGAATGTCTTGAGCGTTGATCAAAAGAAGTAGTCTTAAAGCTTGATCAAAGCGTTCGTGATGTGATCTTGAAATCATGATATGATCTTTGAGGTCTTTTGATTGAGACGATCTTGAACGACTGATATGACCTTGAGTTCCTTGATCGAATTATTCTTTGACTTTTTGCTTTCCTGAGGTGTTGAGATAGGTTCTTGATTAAAACTTGTTAGCACCGAAAGAGATTTTGTTTGTGATAGTCAAAATATACTTCATGAAGTATATGTAGGGACGTGCTAAGTGATGAACCGCATAGGTTAACAAAAGGCAGTACTCATAAGATTTTTGTATCTAGCCTGGCGTGAAAGCTTTGCCAAAATTTCGATGTGAATCTAGGGCCTCGCTCACAGACGATGGTGAGAGGGATCCCATGCAATATGATAATTTCTCGTTCATAGATTTTGGCTAACTTGGCTGGAGTATCGGTAGATTTAACTGGCATAAAATGTGCCATTTTAGTTAACCTATCAACAATTACCCAGACGGTGTCCTGACCCTTGACGTTTTTGGGTAGTGTAGACACGAAATCCATGGCAATATTATCCCATTTCCATTCCCCTATAGGAAGTGGTTGTAATAAACTAGAGGGGAGCCTGCGATTGGCCTTTACTTGTTAACAAGTAAGGCACTTGGCCAAGAATTCTGCTATGGCCTTTCTCTTTCCATTAAACCAGAATTGCCTTTTCATGTTTTTATACATTTTGTTTCCTCCTGGATGTATAGAGAACCTAGATTTGTGGCTCTCATTCATCAGGTCCTGCCTAAGCTCTAGGTCCTGAGCTACACACAATCGCCCCTTACATAATACCACACCATCAGAAGTGAGAGACCATTGATGCGGAGCTTGGTTTCGCAGAATAAGCTCCTTCATCTTTCTAAGCTCATCATCTTTGGCTTGTGCAACAACTATTCTTTTAATATGGTCAGAGTGGGTAATGAACTGGGCAAGTCTAGCTACATTTTCATAATTCCGGAACCGCAAGTTATACCTTTCCAGCTCGTATGACAGCTTGCCCATTAAAATTTACCGTACAGGCGGAGACATATGACTTTCTACTGAGGGCATCAACCACTACATTGGCTTTACCCGGATGGTATTTAAGTTCAAAGTCATAATCTTTGATGAACTCGAGCCATTGCCTTTGTCGAAGATTTAAGTCTTTATGAGTATAAATATACTGAAGACTTTTGTGGTCGGAGAAGACTTCAAATCGTTCTCCGTACAAGTAATGTCGCCAAAATTTTAAGGCAAACACTACTGCTGCGAGTTCTAAATCATGAGTCGGATAATTGACCTCATGAATTTTCAACTGCTGATAGGCATAGGCCACGACACGATCTTCTTGCATTAGCACAACTCCAAGTCCTTAAAGCGATGCATCTATGTACAGTGTGAAGCCAATCCCATCCTTTAGAGTGGTCAGAACAGGTGGTGAAGTCAGCCTTTTCTTGAGTTCTTGAAAAGCCGATTCGCAGGTTTCACTCAAAATAAAACGTGTGTCCTTTCGGGTTAATCGAGTGAGTGGTTCAGTAAGTTTGGAAAAATCTTTGATGAATCGTCTGTAATATCCGGTTAATCCGAGGAAGCTCCTAATTTCTGTGACATTAGTAGGTTGTTTCCAACCCAGTACTGCTTCTACCTTGGCTGGATTTTCTTTGATGCCATAACGGGACACGACATGACCGAGGAACTTAACCTTAGTCATTCAGAATTCACACTTGCTTAACTTGGCGTACAATTCGTGCTGCTGAAGGGTAGTAAGTACAGTTCGCAAGTGTATCTCGTGGAGTTCCTCTGTGAGAGAGTATATTAGTATGTCATCAACAAATACAACGACAAAGTGATCCAGGTATGGTTTGAAAGTGCGGTTCATTAAATCCATGAACGCCGCTGGTGCATTTCATAAGCCGAATGGCATTACAGTGAATTCGTAATGACCATATCTGGTTCGGAAAGCTATTTTTGGGATGTCTTCTTCCTTAACCCATAGTTGGTGATACCCCAAGTGAGGGTCAATTTTTGAAAAGAACCTTGCTCATCTTAATTGATCGAATAGATCTTCTATTCGAGGTAACGAGTATTTGTTCTTAATAATAACTTTGTTCAGCTTTCTATAGTTGATGCAGAGTCGAAGTGAACTGTCTTTTTTCTTGACAAAAAGAACTGGAGCACCCCATGATGACGTGCTCTTTCTTATAAACCCCAACTTCTCCAATTCCTTTAACTACTTCTCCAGTTCTACTAATTCTACATTAGGCATACAGTAAGGTGAAATGTAGACAGGTTCAGTACAAGGAATCAACTTAATTTCGAAGTCAAATTCCCGAGGAGGAGGGAGTCTTGGTAGTTCATGTAAGAATACCCTTGGATATTCACGAACAATTGGAATATCTTTTAGGCTGGGTGGATACTGAAAATTATACTTTTTTCATCCTGATCAAGTTTTGGAAGAGCTTGCATCTGAGATCTTATAAGGGACATGGTAGAATGATGAACGTGTCCACGAACCCCTTGGATTTTTAGATTATTCCATTAGGCAATGTTAGCCAAACTTGCTTCTTCTGACAATCTATTTGAGCATGTAATGGTGTTAACCAGTCCATTCCCAAGATTATATCAAAATCAGAGAAATCCATTACTAGGAGGTCTGTTACCTGCTGATGATCCAATATTTTGAGTTCACAATTTGAACATATTTGATTTATTTCCATACCCGGTCCTATTGGCATGGATACCCGAATTGTAACGAGAGTAGCCTTTAGTTGCAGTCCTAATTTCTGGACTACTTGGGTAGCAATAAAAGAATGCGTAGAACCCGAATCGGATAAGACATGTATCAACATGTTAAGAAAAATAAAGGTACCTTCCACCACGTTATTTTTTGGCATCGCTCGTTCAACAATAGCGTAGGCATGTCCTTGCTGCCTAGGGCCTTGTTGCTGTCTCGGTGGTGGTGGAACTATTGGGGCTGTTGCTGAACTGGTGCAGCTGGGGCCCTGGGTTGACCAAGGGCTGGGAGAGGAGGTAGGGGAAATCGCCGATTTTTTCCATTTCTTTGGCCTGCCTGATTTTGGTGATTGCGAAGGTTTCTTTGGAAATTTTGTTGTGCTGGAGCAAATGGAGCGAACTGAAGTCGAGGGTTTTGGGGGTTGCCCATACTGGGGAGAGTGTTTTGATTTGGCTGGTAAGGTCTCTTCCTACTAGACTGTTGTACTGGCCCAATGACTCACTTTCCCCGATTTTGCCTATGTTTCTACTCAAGCTTCTCCTGCTCATAATTTATAGCCATGTTCACCAATTTTCTAAAATTATCAAGCTCTAAAAAGGCAATGGCCTGCCTAATGTCGGGCCTCAATCCATTAAAAAACTTTTCAGCTTTGTCCCTCTCGGTACTGATGGTAGAGAGAGAAAATGGAGAGTTCTGTGAAGTTGGCTGTGTATTCTCAGACTGTCATAGTTCCTTGAAAAAGTCTTGCGAATTCCTGTCTCTTCTTTCTCTTGAAAACATTTGGAAAATACTCATTGATTAATTCAACTTCAAATTGTTTCCATGTCATGGTACTGACATGTACTTGAGGGTTTTCCTTAATTGTTTTCCACAAGGAGTTGGCGTTTCCAACTAACTGGTAAACAACAAGAGGAATTTTTCTTTCTTTAGATGCTCCCATTGCTTCGAGCGCCTTTCGAATTTCTTCTTGCCACTTGTAGGCTTCACCGGAGTTGGGCTTTTCATCAAAAGTGATGGGCTGTAGTCGTTTGTACTTTGTAATTTGGCTGGTCATCTGATCCATCTTCTGCTTAGACAGTTCTAAGTGCGGTTGAGGGACCGCAGTTTGATGATCAGCAACACTCTGAACTAAACCCCTCATGGACGCCTTCATGTATTCGGTAAAACCTTGAAAAAATTGTTCCATGCTAAATGGTAGGACTACTCCATTAGAAGAAGCTGCAACAGTTTGTTCGGCTGCCAGGGCATTAGTGTTGTCGTCCATCGCTTGTTCTAAGGTAGGGGGATTAGGTTCAGATCCAACATTCTCTTGTGGCTGCATAAACACAGACGCTTGTCGAAAGGAGCTAGGGTTGTGCTGACTTCTTGTTTGTACCGACATCGTTTGCAAATTGGCTTGATGTTAGCACAAAATGTGCGATATAAGTTCTGTGGAAGGAAGGAGGATTGATTCGTGATGCGGTGCACATGCATAGTTCCTGAGTGACATGTCATAGGTTTTAACCTCCTAGTTTTCTAGGCTAGGTAATAGGGAGAAATAAAATGAGGAGCCTTAGAGCATCGTGACATTGTACCTTTAGGTTGGTCTAAAAACAAAACCAAGAGTGTGTTTTAATGTTTTCAAAGACTATTATAGTAGTATTTGCGTCTTTAAAACCTTTTTTAAAAAAATTTCTTGTGTATTTGTGAGAATAACTATGTTGTTGAATATCAGTACATGCCACAAATATTTTTATGACTTTTTCCTTGTGTTGTCACTTACATCTACATGTCGCAAATCCTTTGCACTTGTTTATACTATGCTCACCTATCACCAAGACCTGACGATTCCTATTATCGTCCAAATTCATACGTCCCATTCCGTATGAATTTGGTGCTAAGGGACGTGGTGAAATCAAGGGGATGTGTGCGCTGTCTTTTGCAGATTCCTGTGAAAAACCGTCTACCATTATTATCCTTCAAGTTCTCACGTCCCATACCAAGTGAACTTGATGATACTGATGGCAAGTCGGACTTCCGCCATGAACTGCTACATAGTAGGTCCGTAGGTTACCTCGTATCGTATTTTTCATCAGTATTTGTGGAGTTTGTTGTGTCCCATACCACGTCAAACCCATTAATAGTGAAGAAATTCACTGGACGAGTGGGCCCACCATAAATAACCTAGCACACAACATCACATAATGTTTAGTATATCATGAGTTGAAAATTTGACATGAAGTTTTATTTTTTATTTATTATTATTATTATATTTTTTATACAAAGTTTTATAAACTATTTCAACTGCTACAAGGATGTCTAAATTTCCTTCAAAATACTTTCAACCCACTACGAAGTTATGTTAAACTACTAGAAAATTTGCCTAGCAACTAATTACGAAAATTTAAAAACTTCAAATTCATCATGAGTAAACTATTGAGGAGGTACGAAATCAAAATTTTCAGAAGAGAATTGAGATATTGACTGTTCCATGCTGGGAGAGTATAGAGGAGTTTCCATAACTTGCCCAACAAATGCTGAGTTAGGAAACTGAGAGGCCCCAATGTTGAGGTTTAGATTCACCGACGAATCTTATGTTTTTAATCATTTGCTCCTCGGTTGCCAGCATCATTTCTCAAATTTGATCCACAAGTTGTTGTTGGGTGACAGTATTGGTTTCTTGTGTTGTGGATGGAGAAACGTATTCTTCCGTAGAAGGGTTTGCCTCATCTTCCGAAATATCAGAAAAATCAAGGTTAAAATCCTCAAGATCTTTTGGAGAAGTGTCTTCCTCTATTTCAGGAAAATCTTCCCACTCAGTTGGCACATTTCATCACTTCTTAACCGCACGACTTTCCTTGGGTCCACATGAGTTCAACGGACTTTCGGTGATGTCACCGTACAAAAGAGATGTTATCTTGGTTGGGCTAGGAAAAACTCTGAAACGACGAAACACTTTCTTTAATAGTGCTTCATATGGATGACAAGTTCGTTCCCGAGTGCAATGTGCCATGTGACGCAAGATGATATAAGGAAGATTCACATGAATTTTCTTTATCAAATAGTATGCCAAAAAACATTGAGGGTGAGTGGTAGTAGATCTTTTTCTAGGTTGGGGCAAAACATTTGACACGATCACTTGAATGAGATGATTATACTGCTCTTTAATTTCTTTGGTGAAAATCCTAGTGGCCATGTAATCAGGCTGACAAGTAAGACACCTAAACATATGTCGTGAGTTTGGTACCACACTTAACCTGCCTCTAGAAGTGTAAATATCACAGAGTGGTCTTATATCAGGGATTTCTAAAATTTCTGACAATATTTCAGATGTAAAGGTGATATCATCACCATTCACCTTTGTAGTGATGGTGAAAGTATCTTGGTTTTTTACGGTCAAATTTTTGTAATATGAGACAACAGAAGACCAAAAAATGCACATTTCAAGATTGATGACTGGTGTCCAACCTAAGGTTGCAAGTTTTTCATGGAGCATAGGGTAGTATTCATCAGGTAAAATTACCAGTCTTTTCGTTTGAATTGGAATTGAAGGGAAATATCTAAATCGAGGGGGCTGAGACCTTTCACTTTCAACATTCTTCTTAGACTTATTTTGTCTTTGCTCCATCAAGTTATTTTTGTTTTGTTTTGGAAGATGAAACTTGGAGAGGAATAAAAGGTATATTATAGAAAATAAGTATATAGCTAAGAAAGAAGGAAAACAAGATAGGTGAGGAGGGTAAGTGAAGGAAACCCCCTTCCCCCTTTCTATTTATAGAAAAATATGGGGGGAGGGGTTGCTAAAAAGCAACAAGGGTGCCGGCCTCCTTACGGGCCGACCCTTGGAGGGGCTGGCCCAGTCCCACCTGGCCAGCATCCGGTCTGAATTCTTTTTTATATTATTTAAAAATACCAGTGGGCAGTGTCCAAGACCATGCTCTGATACCAAAATAACTGTCACACCCCGCCCTATTGACCCAGCGCGAAGTGCAATAGTTAGGGCGTCGAGTGCTTACTCCACTCGATCAGAGTCGCATATACAGAAGCATAATGACCCACATCATGAATAATACAATACAAACTATTAAGGAAAATGTTGTTATATTGCACATATAAAGTTTGTTAATTATTACATATTTTATAGCAAAAAGACAACAAAAAGGTAACAAGGGCGAAACCCCTACAAAAGTACCAAAATAACAATAGAGGAGTAGTCAAAGATAGTCGTTTAGAAGCCTAGAACCATCGCCACCATAGTTTAGACCGATCTGACAGGACTTGGGGATAGTACATATACAAAAGTCCCAACATAGATAGGGTTTGGCGATAACCCTCGAAATAAATCCATTCTAACCCATCTTAATTCCCTTGAAAGATTAGCAACGGGGTGAGCTTAACAACTCAGTGAGATCAAGCAGGGTAAACAAGTCTTACATGCATAATAATAAATATAGAACAAAAGTCATCAAATAGTTATGCCACAACAATACAATTAAGCAATGATATGAATTAAACTTGGTCACACGACATCACATGCCAGGTACCATTAACTTGCAACCTGTGAACCGATGCACCAATAATAACCAGCAATTGAGAGGTCTCACGAGTTCCAGTGCTAACCAGTGACAGTGTCACTCTGTCGGGTCCACCGTAATGGCATGACACCCAATAATATAACATAATGATGATCCCCGTGGTCTAGCGTAACGGCATAGCACCCATGGTTATGAATTTAACATTTTTAATAGATAGTCTCATACATGAAGTAAAACATAGTAACAAATATGATGCATGATGCTATGTAATTCATTATCAAACAAGTAAGAAATGCAAACCTAGCCTTCATTCCCCACCTTAACACACTTTCAGTGGCGTAATGCCTTCTTCTAACTTCTTGAAGTGTGCAGGGATGAAAGATAATGCAAAAAGGTTGAAGGAGAGCGAGGAGGTAGGCGAGGGATAACTGAGGGGGGCCACCCCCCATGGGGACGATCCTTTCCTTGGGACCGTCCCACTATGAGGGTATATATTTTTTCTTTGAGGGGGGCTTTTACCACTTATTAAAATTATACGCGAAGGGTTTTCAAGCAGTTGAATTTGTTTCTACTGTAGAAAAAGTGGGGTGTGTTACAGTGGCACCATATGGATTCAGATCTGCTGACTGGGCGCCACCAAAGATTTTCAATTTTTTTTAAATGAATGCATCTTTCAAAAAGGCGCCTTTAATTTTTGTTTAAATGATTTGTTCTAAAGACATCTTCATAAAAAACGTCTTTACTTTTTTTAAAAAAGAAGACTTGTTTTAAAGGCATTTTTCAAAAAGACACCTTATTTAAAAAAAAAGGGCGTGGGGATCGACCCCATGCCGCCTGACTCACGCCCTTCTTTTTCCCAAACTCGCTAGCACCTCCATTCCACCGTCGTTTGAGCTGAAACTTGTCGTCGCTGTAGCTTTCTACTATCTTTTTCTCTCGCTCTTCTCACTCATCTCACTCTCTTTCGCTCTCTGCTATCTTTATCTCTCTCTTTTCTCGTTTTCTCTGCTCTCTCTGCTCACTCTCATCATCTCTGCCCTCTCTCACTCCTTGCTCGCTCTCTCACTCTCTCCTGCCCTCTCTCACTCTCTCTCCTCTCACTCTCTGTCTCTCTATCTCTCCCTCTCGCATTCTCCCCCACTCCCTCCTTTCTTCGTTTATCTCTATCTCACCTACAAAACTCTTCGTTCTCTCGCCTATCTTCCTCTCGCGCGATCTCCTTAATCTCTCTCCTCTCATCTCCTCTCCATTTCTCATTTCCACTTGCTTGTAACCCCTTTCCACGTGTTACAACGCCTTCGTCAAATTATTTTATTTGATTAGGTTTGTTTTTTTTTTTTCATTTTTTTAAGTTGTGTTAAATCTTTTTTTGATGGGTTGTATAAATTATTTGAGATCAAATGATAAATTTGATGGTATTTTTTATGTATGTTGTCGGCGTGGCGGTGATGTCAAAGTGGCAGGATTGTGGAGACCTCTCCAGTGAGAATTAAATATATAATAATTTAATTTTGTTGTTTGGATTATTTTATTAGCAATTGGTTACGTTAAAACAAGCTTTAACGTTTATACTTTCAAATAATTGTACCAAAAGGTAAAAAAATATATTAAATCTGGAAGTTAAATTGTTCAAATATTGAGAGATGTTTTCAAATTGAACATTAATTTTTATAATAGTTTTTCATGGTTTTGCGATAAATTTTCATGTGTGTAAAGTATAAATATTAGATTATAATTTCCTCAAAAAATATTATAGTATAATGATTTTTTAAGTATTAATATTATAGTTTAGACATAAATTTTTTATGTTACTAGTGGAAGGCACATGCGAAGCACGTGAAGATGTTAGGAATATATGACATTTAAATATATACCCCAAATGAATTTAATTAAACAAATTGGATGAGTTCAGTTAAAAAATTGTGCATTATAATCAACATTTAAAAATTTGTGCATCATAATATATATATATATATATATATATATAATAGAATAAAATATTTAAATTATCAAATATATTTAAATAACGGTTAAGTAATTGAAATTTAAAAAATAATTAGTTCAATTACTCACATATAAAACTAGTTAACCTTCACTTATGCTTGCTCATGCGCTTCTATTTGCATATAATTAGTTTTGTTCCATGTTACTACAAAATACTTTATATGTTAACAATTTGTTCAATTACTTGCTTCTACTTGCATATAATTAGTTCTATTGGTAGCACTTATTTTTTCTCCAAAAAAGATTTTACCTACTTGGCTAATTACCTCTTTGGTGCGTGATTATACTATTCAATCTTCGAAAAGGAAAAAAGTTATTTACATTTCTGTTTATTTGTTACTTTGTTGAGAATCTTAGACTTTTATTCTATGCTTAGTTTGAGGGAATCGCAATTTTATTAACGTGTTACTTCCAGATGATAGATAGGTTTGTCTCAGTAAAATGCTACAATTTTGGTTCTGTAGTACATAGTCCGCAAGGGGCATCATATGATAGACTGCCAGTCGGGGTTCTAAGAGTTCGATTAGGCATTGGTCTTGAAGAATTTGAAGGGCTTATTTGAGGTGCACTAGGGATTTCAATTTGTGCAACGATCAATATCACCTATAGATATCCGTTGTTTTTTGGCGATAGGGATTTCACTTATACGTGGGTTCCGATTAGAACTGAGCAAGCGCTAAGGGATATTTTTTCCATATTGCAAGAGCTCCCATCTCCTAATAATATGGAGGTGTATGTAGAAGTTGTTGGTGGAAGTCCAAACCAAGGTCATCAAATATAGAGTCGCCGAAGCCATGCAAATTTTGGCAGCCCTAGTGCAAAAAAGATCAATGGAGAACATTGGTCCGAGTACAACTTCACCTATTAAAGCTGCAAACGAATACATGACCAATGATTCTGACGATGTTGGTCCGTCTGGTGTACCTTTGGTTGATGATGATTTCAATGACGAGGACGACAATGCACACCTCGATGAAGACAATGATGAAGATAGTGATGAAGACAGTGATGACTATGAGGGACATGAGATGTCTAATTCTGTTGGTATGCATGATACATTGTTGAGGGTAATTGAACATGATGGGTCTATGTATGCATTGCCAGTACGAGAAGATGGCAATGGGGTAAGCATGGAGGACACCGAATTACAAGACACTGAGTTGCATAGTATGGGGGATACACCACAACCTACCATGGCAGGTTTTGAGGCTCCATCACCAAATTTCATGCAACTTAATTGTCAAACTATGACCCTATTACCAGACAATCATGATAGCATATCTATGGGGTGGAACGAGTCACAAGATCTTTGTAAAAGACTCACATTTCTTAGTAAGGAAGACTTGTAACATAGCATAAAACGATGCTGCATAGCCAAACAACAAGAATATGATGTGGTCGATTCAGAACCTAGCTTCTGGTCAATTAGGTGTAAGAAATGGAGAGACGGTCGTCAGTGGAGGTGGTGTGTGCAAACTGCAAGTGCACGATGTCAAGTTATAAATACCGATGAGAATATAGGGTTATCGTCCTCTAGGACTGAATACTACACTAATTACCACGTTTACTAACTCTAATTTTAATTTTGAATATCCAATTCGAAAGTTTAAGTAAATTAAGGGCATGTTAGGCACACAGGATAGGATGGGATTGGACTAAATATAGTCCAAATCCTATGTTTGGGTGTGAAGTGGGATGAGATAAAAATAATCCCACTTCATCAAGTTATCCCATTCTAATGGGATAAAATAATCCCAACCAAAATAGTGGGATTATTTTATCCCACCATTCTTTTTTTTTTGGCATTTTGCTCCTCATTTTCTTCTTCTTCTTCTTCCTCATTCTTCCTTTTTTTTTTAAAATAAATAAATAAAATCCATCAACGACTACAACTTTGCGATTGCAAAACCAGGGTTTTGCGATTTCGCAAAATTTGAGTTTTTTAAAATATTTTTTATGTGATTTTATTTTTTTTAATTTAATTAAAAAAATTTAATTACTAATCGTTCCAATCCCAAACATACCACTAAACACAAGATTACTCTATTTTTAATCCTATCCCATCCTATTCAATTCAATCCAATCCCATAAAAATAAATCTATCCTATCTCGCACCAAACGAGTCCTAAAAACAATAATTAATCAAACTAAAACTAAACTAGCAATGCAATAGAAATAGATAGGAAATCAACGGATGAATAGTCTAGAGGTTTGATATCACCTCACTCTCAACACTGCCTATATATATATATATATATATATTTATTTATTATTAATTCAATTTTCTTGTTTATAAGTCGAAAACCATAACGTTTTTAATTCCCTCTCTTAAGCACCAATTAGAACATATTATTAGCACCTTGGTCTTATTTTTTCGATGAAAACCTAAGATCCTAATAACTCATTAAGTTCTATAATTTTCTTCCTATGACTTCAAAGGGTCTCGATCTCCTCTCGGTCTAACGATAAACTAGGTTATATTTTCCTTGTTTCGATCAATAGTACCATCTTTTGGAGCACCTACTTTATGTCTATAATCATCCAATCCATGATCAAGGGATCAAAAACATTAAACCCAGAAAAATATAAATCAACTAGAAAATATTATTAATAATAATCGAAACAATAAAAACTATGGCATAGCCTTGAGTTTGGATCAATGTAACCCTTTAGAAATAGGGTTTAGTTCATAGCTCTCAACATAAACAAATAAAATAATGATATGAACATGAATCTAAACAATGAAAACAAACTAGATTGATAAAGAGAGTGTTGGAGAATCTCTTCTTCGCTTCAAACTCGATCTTCTCCACTCTATTCCCTCTTTCGAACCTTAAATAATGAAGTATTTATATGTACAAGCCAATAGGATGTCAAAATAAAAAGCCTGAACTCGTAAGACTAAATCCTGCAAAACTTCTAATTTTGCGCAACTCTCGGCGCCGCGGTGTCCACAGTGGACACACCGGTGCCCAGTTATTGGTCCTCTTCTTTTCTTCTTCTTGTTGCTCGACGCCGCGGAGCTCAGTCTCTGGATTTTTGCATTATTTTTCATTATGGACTTAAACCATTTTTTCTTCACCTCTTTTGACTTGCATGCTTCATGTATCTTCATCTCAACTTCTTGTAACATGTTTCCATCATCCAAATCCACTTTCAACAAATCTAAGCACTTACAAAACAAAGCAAAAAATAATGAGTAACACACTTATATAACCAGCTTATAAAATTAAAAACTGAAATAAAACAACATATACCAAAAAGTGACTAAATTAACGAATAGACCAAAACTAACACAATCCAACCAAACTAATAAATAAATTATCCTAAAATTCATCTAAAACCTACTAAAAAATATATCTAAATATCTAACTCATTAGGAGGCTAAGGGCTTCTAAACGCAAGAAATCGGGGTTGTTTGATCACAGTGTCCATTCCCACACACGTGTTTTTCCCCAAATGTCGCAAGATCATAGAAAATTGGATTTAAAGCTAATATATCGCTGGATTTTTAATGTTGTAAAGCAAGATCTTTCAACTTTAGTGTCAGCTAGGGGTGTTAGTGGGTTGGTTCAAACTGCAGAACCGAACCGAACCAGTGTGTTCGGTTCGGTTCGGTTCGATTTCGGTTTGAGAGTTTTAAAAATTGATCAGTTTGGTTTGGTTTACGGGTTTTGGTCTTGAAAACTAATGGTAAACCGAACCAAACCTATCATGGGTTAAAATGGTAATTTTACATAAACCCTAATCCTAACCACAGCCCCCGCATCTTCAATTCATATTTCTTTCTATGTAAACGTGCTGCCCAAAACCCATCTCATCTTCTCATCCTCAATAATGGTAGCTTCTTCTTCTTCTTTTCTCTCTCTCCTTTCTTTTCCTCATCTTCTCATCTCTCCTTCTTTCCATCACAACATCATCTTCTTCTGATGTATCCTCCGATGATCCGTTAATCCAGCAAGTCTTTTCCGACGACGACAATGACCTGATCTTGAACGCCGACCACCACTTCACCAATTTCATCAAGAGGTTCGGGAAAACCTATGCCGCCGAAGCTGAACACGCCTACCGATTCTCCATCTTCAAGGTTAATCTGCGACGGGCTAAGCTGAAACACAAATTTTTTTTTTTTTTTTTTTTTTATTCTTTGATTTGGATGGTTGATTTATAACCCTAGATATTGATTATATTTGATTTTTTCTCACATTTATGTATAGGGGAAATAAGGCAAGGGAATGAGAGGGTTTGGTTTGAGGTGGTGACTATAAATGGAAAAAGAAGGCTTCTTGCATCATCAATGAATTCCAGGTGTCTGGTTTAGCATCATTTTTTTCATGTTTAATTTCAGTTCTTGAAAGTTTGTTTCTTCTGATTTTGTTAAGCACAGTAAATGGTGATGATTTAACGGATTGCTCTTGTTGTGTCTTTTACTTATGAACGCTTGAATTGTTCTTTGTTGGAATTTAAACTTTTGAAACAAGATTTAATGTTATGAAATGGGAAAAGAACCGAATGTTTTTTCGTGGAGAATTTTTAAAATAGTATTTATTGTTTTCCAAGGATTGAGTTTTACCTACATTGTCTTAGACTTGTAAATATAACAAATCAAAGATTGTTGTAACATTACATGATTATGTTGTATTATTTAAAATATGTGTTTCTTTTAATTGTAAAAAATATATTTTATTGGTTAAAAAATGTGAACCGATTAACCCAAATCGAACCAAACCGAATTGGTTCGGTTCGGTTTAAGAGGATATAATTGGTTCTGATTG
The DNA here is from genome assembly GCA_035771175.1 of Paratinospora sagittata. NCBI lineage: Eukaryota > Viridiplantae > Streptophyta > Magnoliopsida > Ranunculales > Menispermaceae > Paratinospora > Paratinospora sagittata. The sequence continues at coordinate 26,648,161 of CM069595.1, forward strand.
GTTTACAAAAATCCAATCCAATGCCCCACAGTTCGGTTTGCGGTTTGAGGTCTAAACTGATCAGAACCGAACCGATGACACCCCTAGTGTCGGCGCTACATCAAATAATTAAAGATATAAATAAATATGATGTGCATTACAAAAGAGTGTGGTGTGCAAAAAAGAAGGTGATGGAGAGGATATTTGGTGATTATGAGGGATCATATAACCTGCTTCCAAAGTGGATAGATGCATTGAATGCTAGCAATCCAGGTTCACACGCATTTGTAGTTCACTACTGTGACGCCCTGAAAATTATTTCATCTAGCCCATAACCCAATTGCATTTTTCCCAAACTCTATGTGTTTGCCTTGATATGTTTGGTGTTTGTTTGATGGTTGTTTAATGTTTGTATATTTAATGCTTGATATGTATATAAATATGTGCATTATAAATTGTACATGGGTCATGTTAAATTAAAGAATAATGCATATGTTATTATTTATGCATGGGCCCATTAAACCATGAATTGATATGGGTTAGGTTTGATTGAATAAAAGGATAAATGAGAATGAAAATTTGGTGTATTAGATGGATTGGACATTTAAAATACATGCAAGCGTAAGATTGGTTAAAGTACATGTGGTTGGTATGGGTAGTATGAGACCAACACATGTCAAGTTGGTGCATGAGAATGGACAAGTGTCCCATGCCCCATTTCTCTTCTCCAACACATGTCAAGTTGGTGCATGAGAATGGACAAGTGTCCCTTGCACCATTTCTCTTCTCCAACACATGTCAAGTTGGTGCATGAGAATGGACAAGTGTCCCTTGCACCATTTCTCTTCTCCAACACATGTCAAGTTGGTGCATGAGAGTGGACAAGTGTCCCATGCCAACTTCTCTTCTCTAAGGAAGTCCTAGAGAGTGAGATGAGTGGAGGGAAAGGAAAAAAGAAGAGAAAGGAAAGAAGAAGAGAAAGAAAGATGAAGTTGCTTTGAGGAAGTCTCAGCAATGTTTTCATCAAAGTTTGTCAACCAGTTCATATCTTATGGTTATTCATTCTCATCGGTGGAGATCTTGATTGGAGGTTTCTTCTGAGAGATATAACCTCCCAAACAAAGCTGGTCGGAAAGTCTAAATTTCTCGCGCAGTTTAGATCAAACTGATAGATCTCCTATACCTACTGTTGGATGGATATGATATTTTAAAGGATGGTTCAAAACTAATATTTCTGCATTATGAACAGTTGAGATGTTGATGGGTCAAGTTTTTTGTGTGATATAGTCATCTGAGTTCAAGTATTTGCAGCAGGAAAGGAGAAATTGTCTGATTAGAGACTTGTTCATCAAAGAGGCGTATCTCTTCGGTCCACCGTTGGATTGAGCTGATGTTTGGACAGAAGGTTTGGTTCTTAACATACTTCAATCTAGATGGTTGATTTTGTGATTAAATATTTCTGTTGGCAGCTTGATACATCTGAACAGAATATTAAATGGAAAATTGGTAGGGTTGTTTGTATTAGACCTAAATTTAGAATATGAACTTAGAATTTTCCAAATAGCTTGCATGTCAACTATGTTGACCTAGTTGTCATTGTTGATGAGCCCATGATGCAAAATCAGTTATATACATGGCTGAACATGGTGACCTAGCGTAAATCGGCAATATGGCCTAAGTATGGAAAATTTCATATTTTAGGGCTTTTGATGCTTTTGGCCTAGATTCATTGAATTGATGCAATTTATGTCTAATTAAGCATGATTAGGGTTGATTATGCTACTGATTAGGTGGTTGTGACCATATCATGGGTTAGGCCTACTTGTGATCAAATGGCCCAATTTGGGCATGTTTATGCCTAAGGAATTGAAAATCAATATTTTTGATTAATTGAATGGTTTATGAATGAGAACTATGCATTAGAGGCCTAAGTCATGTGATTTGAATTGAATGATGGGATTAGATGGAATTTAGGCCTATTGCCTATATGTGGGTTGATTTAAGGTTGATGTGTAATGTCTATGTGATTGAGCATAGGAATTGATATATGGTTGGATATTGATGTATGTTTCAGGACCTTGATTGGGTTGATTCGGTTTGGTGTCCGTGTGTGGTTAGATACTCTCGCGAGGCTTGGTTGTGAGTAGACTTCATTTATGATTATATTTTTTATGTCATCATATCACTTATATATATTGTATGTTGAAAGCATGAATGTGTTTTAATGTTTTGAATGATGCATTGATTTGAAAAAACCTTATGACTTTGGTTGGGCCCATCTATCTGGCTAATAGGGAGACTTAACCTTGTCATAAGAGGGTTTTAGAAAGAAAATATTTGGGGATGAGAACGGTACGGTGAAATAGACGTACACTAGTAACCCCAAATCAACATGATTGGGGATGAGAACGGTACGGTGAAATAGACGTGCACTAGTAACCCCAATGCATGTGAAATGTGGATCTAAATTGATAGGCTTTTACTTGCATCGAACTTATTATAAATGCTTGATATCTATATGTTATGAGCTTTTAATCATGCTACACATTGACATGCATACATGATATTTATTGATGAGTATTGATAGCATATTTGAATTCTATTCACTGGGCACGGTTGGCTCACCCTCATTTTTCTCTTTCAGGTCCTTCTGTCCTGAATAAGGGCAAAGGAATAGTCATATCTTGAGGGCCTTGCCGGCGAGAGAATCCAAGGCCTCGATGTGAGTTGAGCGGCATTTTGATTGAACTTTGTTTTAAATTATGATGTATTATATTTTGGATTATGTAATTATAACACTTACCACATTGTAGTATAGGTGAGTTGGGACTTGTTAGATAGACTATGTGGGCATATGACGATTTTTTTTGTACCCATAGTTCTGAACTTTATGTGTATGTCCATCTAGATGGACTGTAGGGATTATGGTTTTATTTATGGTCCATTTTTATGGATTATCTCTTGTCTTGGATGATTAATACGGTTGGTAGTTTTGTTTAGTACCTTTTTATATTATGTCGTTGTTTGGGATAGGGCTCGTAGGGTCTCAACCACCTTACGGGGGTTGAAGAGTGGTTGGAGATGCCTACATCTGGCTTCCCGCCCTGGCATTCCACAAGCCATTCCCTATGGGTTGGTGGTCTAGGGTGCGGGGTCGCCACAACTACCCTCCCGACGGCTATGGTACTGCCATGTTTCATTGAATGTTTTTGGGTTTTTGGTCCCTCAATTGAGGGGTTTAAGCATTTTAGGCCTATCATACAAATATATGGTACTCACTTATATGAAAAATACCGTGGTAAGTTACTCATTGCCACAGGAATCAATGTAGCCAATTACATATTCCCTTTTGCATTTGATATTGTTGATCAAGAAAATACGGACAACTGGGAATAGTTTCTTAGGAACCTTCGTTATAGTGTGACGAATAGAGAAGGCATTTGCCTTGTCAGTGATCATCACCCTAGCATATTGAGTGTTGTTAAAAAAGTAGAGAAAGGCTGGACCGAGCCTTAGGCATATCACAGGTTCTGTTTGAGGCATGTGGGTACTAATTTCAACAATAAGTTCCACAACAAAAAGTGGAGAGATTTGGCCAGGGCAGCAGGGTCACAACACCAACCACGTAAGGTTGAGACACTAATGAAAGAGCCAAAGCACCAGAAAAAGGGTTACACAAGATGGTTTAATCTCATTACCCTTCCTAGAGAGAGGTAGACAATGGCTTACGATGGTGGGGTGCGGTACGGTTGGATGACTACCAATGTGGCTGGTTAGTCCATGCATATACTTCTTTGAGTTGTCTGTGCTACTTATTTTTATTGTCCGCTCTACTAAAATGACGTGCAATTTCTGATTAATTTTTTTTTCTCTTTTTTTCTGTAGAGTGCTTCAATGGAGTATTGAAGGGGCCCCAATTTTATCCGGTCACAACATTGGTGCAGTTGGCGTTCTATAGATGTGTTTCATGGTTCATCGTTAGACGACAATAAATAAACCAAGCAATTAGTAGAGGAGAAGTTTTCACAGAGTATGCCGTTAACAAAATGAGAACTTGGGGGCTTAAGGCAGAGAACCACACAGTTACATTGATCAATCAACATCTTGAGACATTCGAGGTTGTTACCGGAATACAAGATGCACGCATGAACAAAAGGGGAAACAAGCAAGTCGTTCGACTAAAAGATAGTCGTTGCAGTTGCGACAAATGAGAATGTTATGGGATCCCTTGTTCACACGTACGAACAACGTGTCATTTTACTTCCATTGATTGTGACCTTACATTGATCATTAGTGTCTGTTATCACAATAACCCTCATGACCCATAAAAGATATTTTGATGATTATAAACCACATTCCTAAATATACTTCATATGAAAATGCATGAAGAAGCTTATCAAAGAATTTCAAAAGAAGAATGGTCGTGATCGTGTTGAAGACTGTATTGATTCAAGCTGCTAATATTACTTTTAGATGCTATAGAATGATTTAGGCTTGTAGAATCTTAGTCATTACATGATTCAGCAAAATCATTCAACCCATAAGCTTTTCACGTGATTTCGGGAATATTTGGATTCTTAGTGAAAACGTGTTTCATCGATTCAAGTTGTTTTCAAATAAATTTCAAACTATTTGAATGTTTTTCAAAGTGTTTGATTTGATTTGAAGAGTACAAAGCTTGATTTAATTTGATCGGATTTCAATAGTGAAAAATCATGTTAAGTGTCTACGAGGACACTAATGTAGTGGCTAGTCACTTAATATCAAGTTAACACTGCAGGACGCTACTTTTCCATTAGAACGCTACTAGTTTCTGGAAACGTGTGGACATGTTTTAAAGTAAGACACTGATGTTTGATTAGCGCCCTCCCTGTCATTTTGAGAAACTAGTCGTTAAGTCCATTAGGACGCTAATGCTTGATTAGCGCCCTCCCCGAGTTTCTAAGAAATTAGAACTCAAGTTCGCCAGGACACTAGTGCTGGATTAGCGCCTTCTCTAAGCAAACTTTGAACAACTTGATTTTCAAGTAAATGTTCCAGTAGGACGCTAATATCGCGCCAAAACGCTAATGCACCATCTTGATCTTCTAGATCTTGTTACTTCAGGACGCTAGTGCCATAGTAGGATGCTAATGAAAAACTATTAGAAAATCTTTTGAGAAGTCTGTCACCTGCGCACTTTCTACTTTTTTTGAGCATTTCTATTTTCATATAAGCGCAGAATTTGAGAAATTTTCAACGTTATTAAAGACCACATTTTGGTGAAAGTTTCTAACCATTGCATTTGAAATTCAAATTAAAGCATTTGTATTTTTGGGAGATCGAAATCCTAAACGCACTCTTTATATATTTGCAACTATGAACCGTTGAATATACAACTTAACATTTAGAAAATCCTTGCGCTCAAACTCTTTGAATGTTAGTCATTTTTTTGTTTTGAAAAAGATCAAAATATTGATTTGTTACTTTGATTTCAAAACATACTTTCTGGATTTGTATGATCGTGAACTTCAATCTTTTGAAAATCCAAGAAAGATAGAAAAGAAGAACCTCAACTTTCGGCCGTTCATAAACTCAAATCTTTTGTTGAATTTGAGATGCACTGAGGTTCGCATTGCGATGTAAGTGTGTCATTGATTCGTGGTAAAAGAATCAATTCCTATTCTTATAAATTATTTGTAATGTGACAGGGAGTCACGAAGCTGAGCTAGTGTTGCTCAAAGTGTATCAGTTGATCTCACACTCGCAAGTTGAGAGACTATAAAAGTTTAATCCTCACCTTTGAAGAGGGTTGGATAATGGAGTTTGGACAAAATCCTAATAGGGGAGATTAGTTAGTGGAGGTAGCCAAGAACTGAACCACTATAAATCTTGTGTGTTCATTTGTTGTTTACTGTTCTTCAGTATCGTATGTTATAACTTGTTTAAATCTGTGAATCAATTTTATTGAAAGGTATAACCTGCTAAATCGTCCAATTCACCCCCCTTTTCAACATTTCTGCGCCAACAGTGCCACCTCGACCAATACTTCAAGTATTATGAACCTCAGTTTCATCCCATTCTGGACGAATCTTATTGGCCACAGTGTACTATCTTGTACACTATGATACCTAATTTTTCTCTTGCTCGTAAATCTTGTCGATCAAGGTCATCACACCTAAGAAATGAGATTGATATAAAGGAACCCTCTTATAAGATTAGATGTGGACATTGTGGACATGAAGGCCACATGCGTTGTCCAGCCCTCCGTGGAGGGGCTACAAAAGCTATTGTTTGCCCACATATATTTCATGTTTTCTAATTTTTCAGTCTCATGGATCTTTCGCAGCTTAATTTGACACTTTTGTATCGACTTTGTCATTTACGAGCTCCTGTTTTAATGATGAGTGTTTTCTACTATTTTATATAGTGTTTTATAGTATTAATTTTCTCTTGTTTTTTTTTTTTTTGTTAATTTTTCACCATCTTCGATGCTAATATGTGCTAATTAAATGTAATGTTATTTCATCTAGGTTAGATGGATCCAGGTCCTTCATATCCATCAGTACTGACTATGCAGGCCCGTTATTGATCTGGTCCCATCTGGGATGGAGAGGTACTTGACTTTCATTTTGATATTTAATCAACTCATTTTTTACAAAGTCTGTCATTGACAGTATAACTTTTGATTTTTTTAATGCAGCCAGTGAAAGAGTTGCATTGCCGACGTAGGGAGGTCGTGGTCCATCGCATGCTTCCACTAGACCCATGTATTATTCCATACTTGAAGTGAGCTAATTTTTACGGGGTAGCACGTGTTGGATTCATTTAGTTGAACTAACACTGAATTACTGCCTTCATTGAGCGTTGGCGTTAAGAAACCCATACCTTCCACCTAACAGTTGGAGATGCGACTATTACACTCTAAGATGTAAAGGTACAATTGAGGTCGCGGGTCGATGGTCTACCAATGACAGGATCGACCAACCTTAATTAAGGGGTTTTATGTGCTGAGTTGCTTGGGTTCATGCGGAGGGGAAAGAAAGATGTGGGGGACAACTGAGTCTAGTCACCCTTGAAGAAAGAGTTCCTTGACTAAAATTCAAGTACAACAGTATGCATGAGCCTACATTTTGCAGCTGATTGGAAGAGGTGGCTTGTTGTTAGACTAGTGAGACAATCTTGTACACCTATGTGTTCTACCTCTTCTTGCGGACTTTGATGTGGTTGATAGTTATGCTTGGGGCAATGCAATGTTAGAATGGCTATATCTTCAAATGTGTCGTCCCGTTGATTGTGGAAAGAAGTGTTTCGGGAGCACTAGTCTTGGTATAGCTATGGGCATGGGATAAATTTTCATTTTTGGCTCCAAGGAGACGCAACATTCCTCGCGAGGATCATGCTGGTCCAAATGCACATCTTTTGCCACCACCACCATTGGCATATAGGTACATGGGTTAATTTTTACTTGAGTCACCTTTACTCTTCCCTTTTAACATTCACCATTAACATTTATTAATTTGTCGTTAACATTTGCAGGTGGAGATACACGTTGGTAAAGAAAGAGATCCCAACGCATGTGTTGAATAAATATAGAGAGGCCTTGGACACCAAAGGTCTTTAAGAGGTATAATTTTTCAAAAAATTTACACATATGTATTGCTTAATTCTGGTGTTGCATGGTTTCTCAGTTTCGACGTTAGGAACGATGTATATATAGGTCAGGTGGACTCCATATACCAATGATTTGATTGATGCATTGCTAGATTATTGCAAGCATGGGCGACACATCTGGCACACAGTTTCTCCACTAATTTGTTTCGCCATAGTTAAGTTACTTCAGCCAGATCGAGTGTTGCGTCAATTTGGCATGAGACAAGTGATTCCGGAGCCATGTGACACTAGTGTTGACCTTCAATACTGTGATATGAGGGGCCAATGTGATAGTGATTGGATTTAAAAGCACATATATTATGTTGACGAATGGGAGTGCCGTGCACAAAACTTGGCAGCTGGTGATGTCTATGAAAATAATGTTTCATCACATATGGAGTACAATGACCCATACATTATTTGGTACCGATCAATAACCCGAAGGTATATGATTGAAAGTGGCACAACTATCGATTGCTTCGTAACAAAATACATTTTGCAATTACGTTTTCGCATATTACCAATGATAGTTATTTTCTCTAACTTATGGCATTTTTTTAATATAGGTTCGCAACACGGCTCAAGTTAATTTGCGCGGTTGAGTTAATGATATGATAGCCTTGACGGACATTGAGAAGATTTCAATGACTGCGCTACAAATGGTGCATGCAGATTACATGGTTAGGGGGGGACACAACAGAAGGACCATCGTCAGCATACCATCACAGTCCCACTACTCCTTCCAGTTGAGTGGATCCATTCACAAATATCCACACGTCACCATTGCAATGGGATCCTTCCACCTTTGGTGACGCAAGAACACATATTGAGATTGACCTGACAATTACTTCATTCGAGGAAAATCCAACGTTGGGTGAAAAAGGTTACCAAAATTTTGACCTTTACCTAGGGAGAAATTGGAATCCAAAAGGAAATTGGATAGGTAGAGGAAAATGAATGCCAAGGCAAGGGTTAGGGCAAGGGCAAGGCGTGGGAGGTGTATTTATAGTAGATACAGTTATTGAGGCACATGATGAGCGTGACGACCATGGTCATGAGGATGAGCACATATCTGCTATGCCAGTTGGTGATGATCCAGCAGCACACATTTCTAGACCTTCAGATAATGTCGAGCCAGCTGTTTAGGAACCTTTGCAACACTATACGAGAGATCACTTACGACGTAACAAACGACATAAATGGCCAATATGTGGATCTGATTGACAACTTGTTTTATCATTTTGTATATGTTTTGATAATGTGTAGTCAAAATGAATTTATACATGCTATTTCAATTCAACAAATGCTTTTCACTAGAATTATCTTGTATATGTTTTGATAGTGTTGTAGTCAACATTTATATACACTTGTTATTTAAATTTAATAATTTTTTTTTCATCAGAACATTTTACTAAAATCTTTGGGTTTTTTTAAAGAACTTGATTTCCAGAGATGGGTAAAAAATTCATCGGGGCATTGGAGCAGGGTTTTGTCACCTCCGGGGGTTTGTGGGAGGGTATTCAGACTCACTCAATGTAATACCCTGTATTTCACAAAAAAAAAAAAAAAAAAAAAAAAAAAAAAAAAAAAATTTACTATTTGAAATTTTTACTATTTGGGCAACGCCCGAACGTTCAGGCGCATGCCAGAACGTTCAGGCGCCTGCCAGAACGTTCAGGCGCCTGCCAGAACGTTCAGGCGGCATGCCAGAACGTTCAGGCGGCATGCCAGAACGTTCAGGCGCCTGCCAGAACGTTCAGGCGCCTGCCAGAACGTTCAGGCGCCATGCCAGAACGTTCAGGCGCCTGCCAGAACGTTCAGGCGCCTGCCAGAACGTTCAGGCGCCATGCCAGAACGTTCAGGCGCCTGCCAGAACGTTCAGGCGCCATGCCAGAACGTTCAGGCGCCTGCCAGAACGTTCAGGCGCCTGCCAGAACGTTCAGGCGCCTGCCAGAACGTTCAGGCGCACAAAATCTCTATATAAGGAACCCTCCTCATTCTCATTTCTCACACCAAACCAAAATCACCTTCTCTTGGGATTTTCTTCTCCTTTCGACGCCTTCTAAGTTTTTAGTTTTTGAGACTCTCTAATCGAGACTCTCGGTGCGGTGCAACAAAGTTCTGTCCGGAGAAAAGCACTAGATCTGAAAGCGGTGCAACGAAGTTCTGTCCGGAGAAAAACACCAGATCTGAAGGTGGGGAACGAAACATAGGTTTGCGTGTTTCATAACTTTTATTAAAGTTTACATTCAATTATTATTATGTCTACTATTCATTTACACTGCATTATATCAATAATGTTTATGACCTGAATGTCCTAACCTTGCACGTCGTGATACCGACCCTAATAAGGATCACTAGACTATGCCAAAGTCAGTCTAAATGTCAAGAAAAGACCAGACCAGTAGACTAGACTAGTTCATGCATTGGCATCATACATATCACCACCTAGGGACGTATATGGTTTATGACTCATAGAATAGTTAGAAGCATTGCTCACTATTCATATTATTTCTCTGGAGAGGGACGTACATGTGAACCTGGCTACGCCGGGGAGGGACATCAGTACGTGAATCCAGAGCATCGTTCCTGAGGAGGGACGTACAGTGAGAACCTGGCTTCGCCCGGGGAAGGACACCAGTACGTGAACTCAGGCGATGTACGTTCATCAAACCATTAGTACGTGACGGTGTCATGCATACATACATATTGATTGATTATGATGCTTACATGTGTATTTAAGATATTTGATATTGAAGTATGCTTTATTAATTGTTATACTCATGCACTATTTACCCACTGAGCGCGTTAAGCTCACTCCAATATTATCAAATCTTTCACAGGAAATTAGGGTGGACTGGGTGCAGGTTATGGGGCCCACATTTTGTACCCTTTGTATGAATCATTGGGGATTTTGGGAGTATGTTCCCTTGACCATTTTATGTACAAAAGTATTCTGAATTATATGAAATCAGATTTGTACTGTGTACTGTATTTCCGCTGCGTACTCTGTTATTACCATTATGATTGTTCCAAATGCGCGCCCCGTCCGTGAGTGTACCGCCGGTTTAGGCGCGTCCGGGCGGGGTGTTACACTCAAAGTCATCCGGTAAAAAAAACCTGTGGTTTGGTCTCAGTGTGGCCAAACAGTTCACTAAAATCTTCAATTTTTCTAAATAACTTGATTTTCGGAGGGGAGAGGGAGTCAAAAATTCACCAAGGCATGGGAACGAGGTTTCATTGCCTCCAGGGTTTCATGGGAGGGTATTTAGACTCGTTCAAAGTGGTCTGGTAAAAAAAAACTCGTGGTTTGGCCTAGGTGAGGCCAAACAGTTCACTAAAATCTTCGATTTTTCTAAAGAACTTGATTTCTGGAGGGGAGTAAAAAATTCACCGGGGCATGAAAGCAAGGTTCCGTTGCCTCCAAGGGTTCGTGGGAGGGTATTCGAACTCTAAAAAGTGGTCCGGTAAAAGAAAACCTCGCTACCATACTCGAATGAATGACGTAATTATATAAAAAACAAAAATTGTATTAAAGGCGTCTTTTCAAAAGACTCTTTTAGTACAAACTTTTTTTTGTACTGAAGGTGTCTTCTGTATGGCATTTCTAGTCAGTAGATCTAAATTCACATGGCTCCACATTATTTGCTGACTGGGCGTTGACTGGTTAATTTATGACAAATGGGTCATTATTTCTATTTTAATGGCATTTGTGATTTTTTTAAAATTTTTTGTGGCAATCAAGTCAAAAGCCCCTACTAATAATAAGAATACTTGAAGGCCTCTCACTGTATGGCCATTTTTTGCTTTCTTCTCAAAATGCCCTCCTCTACAATACTATTTATTGTTTTTTAAATAAAATGAGATATTAAATAATTGAGGGTATATTAGAAAATATGCTCAATAACCAAATATCTCCGCTTTCCACAAAATATGGAGAAAATCTATAACTGAGTTTTCAAAACCAACCCAATTACTTATTTTGGATAACTTCCTCTATCTAAATCTCCCATGACTTCTACTACTTTAAAAGTCATTCTTATTCTTTAGGTTTTAAATTCACATTTCACTCTTCTTCATTAATTTGCAATAACAATATCACCTTCGATTATAGCTTAAGATTATCATTTCTTTAGGTATTGTTTTGTTATTTTCTTCACTTTTCAAAACTCATTTGGCGGTGTTCTTTGCATCAAATATACTAAATTTGGATAATCTCCACTTCTTAAAACCCATTGAATAAGTTTCACTTCTTAAACTCAATTTGCAGTCTTCTTTATTGTAATCAATGAATCGTGCTTTTCGAAACCCTCTGAAACTTTCCATCAACCTACTGTAAGTGGTGAAGATTGTAGTTTACAATTTTTTCTTTCCTCTTAGTTTTTTAAAATTTTGATATCGATTTATAAATTGTATAATATTGCAAGATGTTTATTTGGATTGAATTGGTAGAGATTTTTAAGGATTTTTTTGAAAAATGAATTTGAAGCCCCTTTCTTATGTAAAAATCTTAACATAATCATCTATTTATTACTTCACATGCAACGCACGTGCACAATCACTAATATATATCATGCAAAAACTTGTGCAAACGTGGGCAAACTCACAGGGTGATCACTTTAGTATAAATCCCAAATATATCTTTCTATTTCTTAATACTTTAATGGTTTTAAAAACTACAATTTAAAATTTTGATGTGTAATTTAACATTAAAAGGATTTTTTTTTTTTTTGATAAGCTTACTAGATTTCTAAAATCGCAAATCACGTTCCCAAGCTTGCAGGATTTTAAAAAGGGTAATACTTCAGTAACACTCTAGAGGTACAACAATGGGCACATCAATGATGAAGGCCACATCATCAAACATTTAATGCAAAAAGACGGTGAAATAATCTTTTTCACACTTGAGGCAAATTGCATGGAATGAAAAGGTTAAATAGTAATAAATACACCTACTTTCTCTTTATTTAACCATTTTCACACTTGTTCTCCATACCATTTTTGCAGAGAAAAAGCTTTAGTTGGACTTGACGAAAATCTTACTTAAATAAATATGAGTTAGAATGAAGCTTTATATATTTGTTTTTCTTAAAAAAAATACACTATAGAGGTAATATGAAGGCGCACGACCATGAGATGATTTCGATAAAGCGCAATTGACGGGGCTCTCCTTTATATAGTAGGACAGTGATGAACTACGACCATCAAATCATTTTGCAACATGTATCTCGAGGAAAATCCCATGACCTCGAGTTAAAGAACTGAATCGACACCATACACGATCGTACGATTTGTAATGATATGTTTCTCAAGGATCATCACGTGACCATAGCTAGCATAGGAGACACGCTAGGGACGAGCTGACCTAAGAATAATGGCCGAGCATAAATTGGTCCGACCTTTTAACGAAAACTTGGACACTAGGGAGTAGATGTTGAGCCATTATGATCAGTATGCCGAGCTGGCATCCAGTCAGGCAACCCCTTGCCCACGTGTCACCCAAGAAGAGGGCAAGTACGAATTCTAGTTGGCACTACCGAGCCAAATAAGAAATGACTCAAGTGACACAAGATGAGCAGAGGATGAAGACGAGAAAGGACTCCAGGTCGGTACTATTGACCTGTTGTGGACTACACAACACTCATCAAGGAAGCGACTCTCGACAGGAAATTCAAAACTCCATGAGCTAGGTATCCTGATCTCATGAAGAGCATAAATAGTGCATCGCAGTGCGAGCTGAATCCCACGGGATCTATTGCAAGGCATCAGGAATACTGCACTTATGTCACGACAGAACATACAGCTACCAGGAATACTACATGCATGTCACAATAGAACATATACCTGTCAATTCTGGCCAAAGACCCCTACCCCTATAAATACTCCACACCCCTAATTAACGAGGTAAGCCATTCACTACTTCAGTAATAGTCACACTAGTACTCGACTCAACTTAGATCTAACTTAGGCATTGGAGGGTCTTTGGTCGGCACTAACTTAGGCATTGGAGGGTCTTTGGTCGGCACCACAGCGGTGCTCCTTACGATAGCCTATTCTTCCTTTTCTTTGTCTCTCAGGTCTGAGGTACCAAGCAAGCGAGTCCCCACCTAAGCGAGTTCCATCTTATCACGTTTCGTCCACCTCATCAATCTTTAGTGTTGGTCAAGTCTTGCACCAACATTTGGCATCGTTTGTGGGGATGACATTTTGAGCTTAGATCGGCTCAACATCATGAGCCAAGAAGTAGAACACCCGATCGATGTGGAACCAACCACTTTGCCTTACGGAGCTCGAAATAAGAGGGACATGTTAGACACCCAAGAGGAAAGTGAATTGGGTGTTGGTAGATTTTTCAGGACCTTTCCCAAATAATGCTAAACAAAGCTGAATATATCGCAGGAAATAAATACAACAACAAACAATACGACACACAAGATTTAGAGTGGTTTGGCTTCCCAATAAGCCTACCTCCATTACTTGATCTCTCCGATCAAGATTTCCTAACACTTTATTAAACTGATCCTACCTCACGGGTGAGGATCCAACCGATTACAAACATCGATTCTCGGTTAGGAAATCTTCCCAACTAGCTAACAAACTAGGTTTCAATGATACATTCAATATTCAAAAGGAAATTTGTTCAACATGGAACAAACTTCAAAAAAAAAAACTTACAACGAGATATTGATTTCTTTCATATTTCTCAGTCACAAGATTTGAACTTAAGCACAACAAGAAATGAAAACTGAAAATATTTTACCTCTTTTTAATCAAAAAACAAGATATGTAATAAAACTCGTGATTATGAACAATTTTTTTAGAAGATGTCTATTCAAAAACTTAGTGGAAGATGATAAAGTGCACAGGTTCTCCAATAACGACTGCCTCTTTTTCAACTCAGTTGTAGAGAATGATATTGGAAATGAATAATAAAAGTTCTTGTCATAAAGTAGGGTTTAATAATAGATTATACAACAAACATGTTTAAAAACCCTAAACTTATCAGGGACGACCAAGATAAGTGTATTAAACTCATTTTAATCAAAATCAACGGCCTTAATCGAATGCTCAAATTTAAAACACGAAAAATCGCATTTTAGGAAACTATCTAGGTGGAGTGCGTTCCAGGCATGGAGTGTGTTCCACGAGAGAGAGAAAATAATTTCTCCTCTTTAGGAAACACGTTCCACTCTACTGGAACGCATTCCACTATGCTGGAACGCATTCCACAAGATTCGAGAGAAAAACACAATATTTTGTTTATCCTACTAGAACGCGTTTCTCACTGTTGGAACGCGTTCCACAAGACCTGAGAGTTTTGGAAATTTTTTCCCTTGAATGGAACACATTTCTCACTGCTGGAGTGTGTTCCTTCAAGTTTTAGACAAAAAATGGGGTGTTTTCTCTACTGGAGTACGTTCCTTCAGGAAGGAATGCATTTCTTGGGTTCTTGGGAAACATGCACATGGGTTCAAGAATGCATTCTTGAACATGTATGAGTTCCTTAAGTGATAAAACATTAAAATTAATCAATCGCGGAACACAATTTAAAACAAGAAGCAAATCTGAAAAAGTGAATTCTCATCAAAACATGTGAAGGAGTGAGTTCCTTTAATTTTGACACATATGAAAAATTCATTTTCAAAAGCATGCATTACGTTCATTTTAAAGTATGTGTAATATGAAAACATTTATAATCATGATTCTACTAAATGAAGAAACCGAAATTTGAATATGGAAAGTTTCAAAAACAAACACGATCAAGAAAACAAGTGGCTGATCAAATGTAGAAAAAACCTACAACCTAAGAGAATTTAAAGCAATTTCAATAAGGAACAATGTTACATCCATGTGCTTTGATCTCCGGTTGAATTTGGTTGGCTTTCGTTTGACTTCAATTGACTTAGTTTCACACACACCGACTAAGTTCTCTTGTTTTTGGATTTTGTTTTCTCGATCCTGAACTCCAGTCTTGACCTTCACTAAATGGTTATTAGCTTTTTCTTTAAACTTCAAGTCCAAATACATGACACCAAATTGGAACATGCTCAACAAGTATGTTAGATCACATAGAATATCATTTATAATCATCAAAATCAAGGAAGGCAAGGGTCATCAAGCCAACAATCTCCCCTTATTTGATGATTTCAAACATCTTACTTTTTGCCTAATTGAAGCAATAAAGAGCTTGATGAATAAATAAGCACAAACCGCAAAGTAACATGTAAACAATCAACCATGTAGTGGTAAAAATCATAAAGTAAAGCACAATAACAAGTCAACAAAGTTATACAACAAAATAAAAGTCAAAGTGTATGATCAGTATTAGAGTACAACCATCCAAAAAGAAATTTCTCCCCTTGAATCCTATCCTTACTCCCCCTTAGTTAGTGCATCTAAGCACGATGACCAAACTAATCCCAAAATTCTCCCCCCTTTTGAAATATCAAAAAGGATGGATCACTCCCTAGGCCTGAGAAGGACCCAAATGATGCTCCAGAACAGGGGTGTAGCCAAAATTTATTTTTAGGGTGGGCTAAAATTTTTTTTTAGACAAACTTCGACAGTACAAGAAAAATTTATTAATTGAGATATGTGAATCACTAATATCCAAAGGATAGACATGTGTAGTTCACACATATAGTTGCAACTTTTACAGTTAGATTATCATTTCTTTTTCTGTAAGGGAAATACTAATCTAACTACAAAAATTTGTAACTACATGTGTATCTATTGGATTATTTATTGCATACTTTAAGATATATAAATCGATATATTCAAAGGATAGACATGTATAGTTATTTTGAATCTAACTAAACATTATAAAAAAAAGGGTCCAACTAAACTTTTTGAAAATCATTTGACAACCTTATCTTTTACGTTAAAAATCAATACTTAAGTGACAAATTTAGAAGAGTTGGTTTTTAGGTGTTTAGATGTAAATTTTTTAATTGATTGTGATTATAATTTGTTGGATATTATTATTTGATAAATTAATATTTTATATATTTTATATTTAAAAAATTAAGAAAACTTAATATATATATATATATATATATATATATATATATATGTATGCTCCCTTGGGGCTTACCTTGGCCTGGCTCTGCCCCTGCTCCAGAATATTAAAAATTTCGTATTGAGAAATGGCTAGGTCAAGCGATGGAGCAGATGGTCCAGCCAGTGGCACTGCTGGGGAAAAAATTCATGTATTGGAGGCTGAGAAGATGAGGGAACAGGATGATGAAACTACTGGTGGAACGAGTCGAACCGAGTCTGAAGTTGCTGGAACTCAGCATAAAATGAAGTTTCGGCTGGGAGATCATCGGAATAACCAAGGAAACGTGAGACTTAATGTAACACCCCGTAGTTTTAATTAAATACATACGTTGAATTACGCGTAAATCGAGATGTAGAATACATGTATTTTATACGTAAGAGGAAAATATATGCGTATATAAAAATACATGTTATATCTAAGGGGTATGAGCAGATAAATCAAATTATTAAATGAATAATATAAGTTTTATTTGGTTAATTAAATATGTGAATTGAGTTGATGAGGAGCATGGGAAAAAAATAAATTAAGTATCTCTCATTTCTAATCTCTCTCTCTCTCTCTCAAACGTTTAAAAAAAAGAGACAAAAGAAAGAAGAATGGAGAAGAAGAAAGAGGAAAAAGACGTGGGAACGCCAATTTTGCGCCAAATCGAGACCCGCGGTAAGTGATTTTCACTTTAGTTCTTCGTGAAATTGATATCTAAGCTAGATGTAACGAGTTTCTCGGATTAATTTTTGCTATGAGAGCCATTTTATGACGTTTTCAAAATTGGGGTTTTGACCCAACTTGAATGAAAATTTGCTTGAAAGGTTGAAAGACACTTCCTAGACTGTAAAAGCCCCGAATATGTGGTTAGATTTTATTTATTTGTTCATTTAGAATTTTTATGGCTGTTGGAAGTTATATTTGATATTTGAGACATTTCGAATCATATTAAAACCTGATGAAACTCCAGTTTAAGGCTATAGAATGGTAGAATGAATTGTTGTGGGTCCATTGATGCTAATTTCATGATTTTTGGAGACTGTTTGACAGTTTTAGTAAAAATTATCCATGTTTTCAATGAACAGTGACGTAAACAGTATTGTAAATAGTATTATAATTATATCCAGTGAATAAAATAGAATTGGAATCCAGTAAAACTCCAGTTTGAGATCATAGAATAGTAGAAAATTGAATTTCAGACGTTTCGATATTAAGATTGTGATTTTTGGATATGATTTGATATTTTTAGTAACTAAATATATGGTTTTGGTGAGTAAAATTGACTTTGAATACCTCCGCGAACATGTAAAACTTTAGTAAAATATTTGTTGAAGGTAGTAGAATAGTAGTAAGACTGATTTTACACGTGTCAACGTGGAATGTTCTATACTTTTAATAAAATTGATATATGTTCCAGTAGAAAAAAAAAACTGAGAATTAGTGAAAATATGAATTGAAAATCTATTTTCACTGTTCTTTCTTGTGGAAATATCTAGATTGACCACAAAAACGAGATAGTAGTTTCTTCAACTGTTTATGAGTCCTAAATTGAGTTGAAATCTAAATTCACAGAATGTGTATAATATTTCTCAGGTTGATCTTTATTATTGGTGATTTGAAGTGAGTTGAAAAATTAAATATGTAAATAGATATGAATAAATGAAATTGAATTATAGAGTGGTTGTGACAGGTTGAGTTAGTTGGATTTAAATTGGAACTGGACTCGAAAGTGACGGTGATAGTATTTAAGTTGGAAAGTCTTGTGCTGTGAGTATATTTTCTTGATTTGGTTCTTGTATGGCATTATATATATATGAAATGTTTGATTGTAAATATGCTATGTATATATATTGTTGCATTGTATATTAATCTGCATTCATAAATGAGTTTTTTAGCAGTGAAGCATGTGAGACTTGCAAAGGCAAGTTGGTGTCATTTTGTTAGAAATTAGAACCAGATGAGTGTTGTAATACCCTAGGTTTGTACAAAATAATAATAATAATGATAATAATAATAATATTTTTCGGGCACATGCCCGAACGTTCTGGCGTAATTTTTCCTATTTAAGGAACCCCTCCCCCTCCTCATTTCTCATACCAAAATCACTCCTCCTTCTGATTTTCCTTCTCACTTTCACTCATTTTCAGTTTTTGTCTTCTCTTTTGAGACTCTCTTTCCGAGACTCTCTGTGCGGTGCAATGCGGTTCTGCGCCGGGGAAGGCGCCAGTTTTCAAAGGAGTTCTTATCTAAAGGTGGGGAACGAAACATAGGTTTTCGTAACTTATAACTTTTATTAAAGCTTACATTTATTTATCATTATGTCTACTATTCATTTACACTGCATTATTGCGTATAATGTTTATACTTGTCATACTTATGCTTGTATATTTGGAGTTCATGTATTACACTATTGTTATGTTGGATTAGTGGTCAATCTGACTCAACTAGACTCAGTCTTGTCCTCAGTAACTTTAAATAGTGAACGGGAGAGAGCGTGCTGCTCTAGACGATTGGTATTTAAGTAAACCTCGTGTCTCACTTCTCAACTGGAGACTGATCTAGTTGCTCTTATTTGAAAGCTATCAGCTTATACAAGTAATACTGAATGTCCTAACCTTGCACGTAGTGATACCGACCCTGATAAGGATCACCAGACATTGCCAAATCTTGTCTAATGTTAAGTAAAGACTGGACCAGTTCATGCATTGACATTATACATAGCACCACCTAGGGCCGTATGTGGTTAATGATTCATAGAATAGTTAGAAGCAATGCTCGCTATTCATTATATTTCTCTGGAGAGGGACGTATAATGAGAACTTGGCTACTTCTGGGGAGGGACATCTGTATGTGAATCCAGAGCGTCGTTCCTAAGGAGGGACGTACAATGAGAACCTGGCTACTCCTGGGGAGGGACATTTGTAAGTGAACTCAGGCGATGTAAAATCATCTAACCAATACGAGACTGCGTCATGCATACATACATGTTGGATTGATTATGATGCTCTGATGTGTATTTAAGATATTTGATTATGAAGTTTGTTTTATTAATTGTTATATTCACGAACTATTTTACCCACTGAGGGTGTAGCTCACCCTGTTGTTATCCAATTTTTCACAGGAGATTAGGGTGGACTGGGTGCAGTTTTTTGGGCCCATATTTTGTACCCTTTGTATTATTCATTGGGGATTTTGGGAGAATGTTCCCTTAACTATTTCATGTACAAATATATTCTGAAATAAATGAAATCAGACTTGTACTTAATCGTGTTTCCGCACACTCTGCTATCCTTATGATGCCAATCTGCGCCCCGTCCGTGAGTGTCCCGCCGGTTTAGGCGCATCCGGGCGAGGTGTGACAAGTGTTATGCGTAACCTCATTGTCAGTAGGCCTGTCCTAACAAGGATTGGAGATCTTTGAAATGACTGTGAATTGAGTAATGTGAGGTTCGAGCGTAGGCTCCTTATCGGTGTATAATAAAGAGTTCATACCCGCTCCATTACGATAAGGAGGGAGATTGTGGTTTTAGTTGAAAACGATGCATTATTTTCTTGAAAAATCACAAAATCTATGTTGTTGACATGTATGATATATTTGTTGAATGATGCAGGTCTTTAATAATTGTTTTAAATTATTTTAAATGTCTTGTTTCCCTAAATGCATTTGTTGATTGCTCACTCCATTTCCTCCAATATTTCAGGTATCGAGTGAGATCAAATCACGTGATTGCATTTATCTCGTATATGTATGTAGAGGATATGGGTTACTTTTCTATATTTTGATAGGTATAATTATCACATTATTATTTATATACTATCACATAGTTGGGTGGAATGGAAATATGGGTTTTGTTATTTGGATTATAAAATGTTTAATGATGATATATTTAATCATACGATCATGGTGGATGAAATGACTTGAGAAATGAATAGTATTTGAACATTTTGGGTTATGAAGTGCTTGTGATATTGAGAGGATTATTTATTGTGGAATGAATGACATGAATGAATATTGTGAATGAGTATATATATATATATATATATATATATATTGGATTTGATTTGTGGTATATCAGGTTGTGAGTGGTCCATTTTATGGGGAGATGCTGTCAAAATTTCTAAAAAATTTGGGAATTATTGTGAATGTCCGTTGAGGCTGACAATGTATTGTATACTGTATATAGGTATGTACAGTGTATAGTACACTGTGTCGGTCATGACGTCAGCCTACATCAGGGGCGTCGTAACACTTGATTTTGCCTCTGTGCCAATCCAGTTACCATATCTTTAATTGCAATAAGATTGGACTAAATAGTTGTAAGTGTGGTGGTGTGTGAATCATGAATCTCACGGAGCTGCTAGTGGATACGAGCAAAATGAAAAGAGCTGGCAGCTGCAGGTGGAGCTGGCTGATTGTGTCACGACTCCTTCGATAAGGTGACGTCACGACCAACACATAATACCATATACGCCATACATAGAGGATGATACCCTGTAAACCTTCTTTCTTAACAAAATACACGAAAATCCCTAAAAAGTTTTGGTAAAACCTCCCCATAAATATGTTGTTCTAAAAAATTCCTGATAATCTACAAAATCCACCAAATATCAAATCTCATGACACCACAAACACACTAATCATTTACACAATCCAACATCATATGATAATCACATGAACATGAACCAAACTCCTTAATCATACATATGTCAAGGTAGTAGATGACAAGTATTGATGAACCCTTTGTAGCCTTGCCCTTGCCCTTGTAGTCACCACCTATAATGAAAGAAAATTTGGGGTGAGCTACAACAAGCTCCGGGAATAATCTATCTGTGACATTACATATGCATTTAAATAAATGATGGCATGTAAATCGTTATAAAACATATATGCAAACAACATATAATAACAATACATGTTCAAGATATAATTTGCGCCACTCTATACATTTATACAATGCATAAGCAAATAAGCAAATCCTCACAATCAGGTACATGAGCGCATCTTTCTTCATTATGCATATTCAAGGATAGATCTGCCTCATCTGACCATCGACGCCGATCATTTCAGGGATTCATCCTTTTTTAGGAACTGCACCAATGCCATGAGTATTTACTCTATACTCATGCGAGTCTACGAACCTAGAGACTTACCCCAATGGAAATGATCACATACCTTACTTACTCTAGTAAGCCTAAGTATGTTCGATGTTCCAAAAACACGTTTTCATGCATTCAATACATAATGCTTATAATCATGCTTTCATTTCATAAAAACAAAATTTTATAATTACAATGCTACACAAAAGAACATAGATAGAAATACTCACAAACAATAGTGTACAATCTACATTACATTTTTCTACACTTTTAGTTCAAATAGGTTCAATTGCTCACTTAATAGCACCAATGACAGCATAAGCACCTCACTTGCCAATTGATCAAATCATCAATTTCTTCAACAAATTTATGCAATGATAAGCAATTATCATTGCCAAAACTATTCCCAATCAATACTCAATCATAATTCACATTGAAACACATCAAAACACCATTTAAAATCATCTCCAAACCCTCAGCCGCTTCATCACAGCTGGGTTTGAAAATCAACATTTGAACCATGGAAAATCATTAATTTTATCATGAAACAACTCAAAATTCAGAAAGGAACCATTTACCTTTGATTTAACCAAGCAAATCACACAATTCCAGCTCAAAACCCACTTTTTCAAGTTTTCAATCTAGCCATGGAAATTATCCAATTTTCACATATGTTAAACAACTTGATGAGAAGAATTCAAATTCATGAATTTTAGCTAGAAATAACCAATCCTTAACTTGGATTTTGGTTTCTCTAGCTCATTCCCCTTCTTCATTTCCATTGCTCTGGTTTCTTTTAGCTCCAGCAAGTGAGAATGTGTTACAAATGCTAAGAAATGACGTTTAAAACAATTGCAAACCACCACACTGTCCATTTTTAAAAATTGCCAGGCCCACAGAGAAGCGCGTTTCTCCCCAAGGAAACACGCTTCCTTGCTGCATAGAAAATGGATTTCCTTTGGAATTTTCGTGAAAAATGCGTTTCCTTGAGAATTTTTGAAAAACCATGCTCTCGGGTTTTTATTAGAGAAACGCGTTTTCCTTTAAGAAATGCGTTTCTTTGAACATTTTCAGAAACTTTTCATCTCGGGTTTTTTTTACAGAAATGCATTTCTCCATGTTCCAGGTGAAAAAATTACTAAGTGTTGGGTTTTCATGCTATGTGTAGGGTCTAGGTACAAATACCACCCAAAAATACACACAGTCACCCTATTCTAAGGCCATACACCTACGTATACGCGTAAAAATATGCCTGACAATACGTATGAGTCAACGTACAAGTTTGACTCGTAAGTATGGGGTGTTATAGACTTGGACTAGCTTTATCTCGGGGAGGGTCATCAGCCGAATCATTTGAAGAGCTGCTCGAAACGGTCTCATCACCATTAGAGGATTCTTCAAGAACGACATCCTCCATCTCATCCGATGATGGGTTACTCGGATGAGGAGACTCGAAATACCCGTAACATTTTCCCTCTGGCACCTGCTTGGGAATAAGCCATCTTTGCATGCGACGAACGTAATAAAATCCCATATTATGCAATGTACCCTCATCGACAACGTCTCTCGGCTGGACATGATGCATCGGTAGAATGGTGGAGAGATCTATGCTTACTTACTCAAATAATGGAGTGAGGTGCATCGCGTACAGTAAAACATGTGAATGAGCCATAGTAGTCGCGATGTGATGCACTAGGGATGTGAGAGAGATTCACCCTTGTTCCTAAAGTAATCGCTCATATAAGAGAGAAATCGATCTTTGTAACCTTACTTCGACTGCTTTTCCTCGGAAGAATAACTTGAGAGATGATGTTGTGAATCAAATGGGGCATAAAAAAGAAAACAATGTTGGAGTACTTTTTTGGGTACGAAGGAAACTCTTTTCTCTTTGAAAAATTATTCAATGCTTCCAATGTATCAAAACCCAGAAAGTTGACATTACCAGGGTGATCCTTAGATTTCTTAGATGGAATGACATCCTCATCATCGTAAATGCTGAATTTTTCTAATTCCTTTTCTAAAGATATTTTAGGATCGACCTCATCAAACTTTATGTGGATAGATTCTTCTACTATTTTTGATGTCTTGTTGACACTCTGTAAGCTTTGCTATAGGAAGAGTATCCTAGAAATATGCCTATATTAGATTTAGGATCAAACTTGTCTAAATCTTCCTTATCATTCAAAATAAAACACTTGCATCCAAACATTCTAAAGTGACTAATGTTGGGTTTTCTACCCTTCCACAATTCATATGGTGTTTTATTTATTTTCTTCCTAATCATGGTTCTATTCATCACATAGTAAGCAGTGTTTATGGCTTCAGCCCAAAAATACTTTGCCACGTTATACTCACATAACATGGTGCTACACATCTCCTAAAGTGTTCGATTATTCCTTTCGACAACTTCATTCTATTTTGGAGTTCTGGAGGCTGAAAGGTGATGAGATGTATCCTTGTTTGTTACAGAAATCTTCAAGATTCTTGTTAACAAACTCTCCACCCCAATCGCTTCGAATAATAGTGATCTTATAACCCTTCTCATTTTTAACATGAGAGCAAAATTGTACAAACACATTAAACACCTCATGCTTATGAGCAAGAAAGTATACCCCCGTGAATATAGTGAAATCATCCACAATAACAAAGTAATATGATTTTCCATCTAAGCTATGGGTATGTGTAGGTCTAAACAAATCCATGTGGATAAGTTCTAGAGCTCTAGATATAGAGTTCTTGTTTTTTCTCTTGAAGGAGGACTTTGTGTGGTTACCCAGTTGACAAAGCTCACATACTCTATCCTTCAAGTACACTCCTTTAAGAATGCCTCAAGCAAGGTCAAATTTAGCAAGCCTCGAGATTTTATCCATCCCAATATGAGCTAGCCTCCTATGAGACAACCATGCATCATTATGTTGAACAACACTTAACCATGAGACATTCTGATCACCAATATCGTGAAAATCAAACACATACACATTTTTATTTCTAAAAAGCAACAAAGGCAATGCAACCATCATCATGCTTTACAATACATGTAGTTGCTTCAAACGAAATGGCATATCCCTTGTCACACAATTGGCTTATGGTCAAGAGGTTAGGCTTCAGGCCATCAACAAAAAGAACATCAAAAATAGTTAAGAGATCGTTACCTACTTTGCCGTCGTAGATGATTTTCCCCTTGTTGTTGTCCTCGAAAGTGACAACTCTTCCATCTTTGCAGGAGAGGTTCAAAATTTGGATCCGTCATCAATCATGTGCCTTGAGCACCCCTTATCAAGATACCATGAGTCATGTTTGGAGCCATCTTACACCACATGAGAAACCTTTGATTTTGGTACCCAAACAACTTTAGGTCCTTGTGGGTTAGCAGCATTCAAGATAGACTTTTCAATCCATGCTAATTTTCCCTTTTTCTTATTTCTAATGGGACATCTCACAATAGTATGGCCTAGCCTATTGCAATGATGGCAAATAGGTGTTTTGGTCAGCAGGTGATCATAGGTTTTTTGTTTAGACCCTACATTATATCCTAGACCAGCCCTGTTGAATGCACACCGCTGTGAACTCATCATCATGTCAAACATCTTCTGTCCATTTGTGAACTTGGTCACTGTGGATATCAAATCTTCCACTCTTTTTGAGTGTCTCTCTCCTCATTGATGTTTTGTAGGTTCACTTGAAGTGCACCATTGGTCTTAAGGCGTGACTCTGTTTCCTCTAAGGTTGTATTCAAAACCTTTTTGAGCTTCTTATTTTTCTGGATTTTCCTTTCTAGTTGACTTTTCAAAAAATCAAAATCATTAGCATCAACTAAATCATCGAAGTCATCAAAGTTTTCAGGGTCAAAAGTTTTTACCTTCGTGCTTGCCATCAAACACAATACCACTTTCTCATCACCAGATTCTGACTCGTTCTCACTTGATGAAGAATCATCCCATGTTGTTTTGAGGACCTTCTTTTCTTTTCTTTTTTGCTGTTGAAGGTATTCCTTTTCTTGTTCGGGCACTCGCTCTTCACATGTCTCGGCTTGTTACATCTGAAACATATCAGTTCGTTTGGTTTTGCACCAAATTTCTTACCCTTGTGGAATTTTGAGCTGGACCCGACTTTTCCTCTTTTTCTCACAATTTGGCTAAGTCTTTCGGAAAGCATAGCCTGTCACACCCCGTTCTGTTATAAAAAAAAAATCGCAACAGATCATAGAATCGGAGTGCGAACAATCTTGGACATCAACATAGATCTTTTTATTCATCCTCTTTGTATATAGAGGGTACAAAGTACAAGAGGTACATTATTTTACATACACGAGTATGCAATGGAAATTACATCAAAACTCACTCTAGATCTAACTCGACGTTCGTACCCTATGCGCCTCGCGCCGCATATAGCTCATGTTAACTTTCTCTTTTGACCAAAATGTCTAAGCCTTGAAAATGTTAGCAACGGAGTAAGCTATCGCCCAGTAGGTCAAGCATATATTCCATGGATTATGACAATTATTAAATAGAGCATCACTATGGCGACCCCGCACCTTGGACCACCATCCACGCGGGACGGCGTGCGGAATACCGGGGCAAGACACCCGGCGTAGGCATCTCCAACCACCCTCAACCCGTGTGAGGCGCTTGAGACCATATGAGCCTTATACAAAACTAAAACATAACTTATGCAATTCTACCATCTAAAATAATCATCAAGATGAAACCATAAATAATCCATACATAAAACCATAACCCATCAGTCCATCAAGATGGACATACCTATATAGGTCCAAAAACCATGGGTACCAAAAATCAACCGTCATATTGGCCACATAATCTAACTACAAGAACCCAACTCACGAAATACTACAAATGTGAAAAGTGATATAATTACATAGTCCAAAATAAGAATACATCATAATTAAAACAAAGTTCACCAAAAGCGCCTCCTAACTCACGTTAAGGCCTTAAACTCTACGCCGGCATGGTCCTCAAGAGATGACTACTCCCTTGCCCTTGTCATGAACAGAAGAACCTAAAAGAGGGGAATGAGGATGAGACAATGGTGCCCAGTGAATAGTACTCAAATATGCCATCAATACTCATCAATAAAATGTCATGTATGCATGTCAACAATGTATAGAATGATTAAAACTCATAACATATAGATATCAAGCATTTATAATAGTTCGATGCAAGTAAAATCCTATCATTTCGATTCGACATTCCATATGCATTGGGGTTACTAGTGCACGTATATTTTACCGTACCTTTCCCATCCCCAAACATTTCCTTTCTAAACCCTCCTATGACAAGGTTAAGTCTCCCTATTAGCCAGATAGATGAGCCAAATCAAGGTCATAAGGTTTTCTCAAATCAATGCATCATTCAAACCATTAGAATATGTTTCATGCTTTCAAACATACAAGATATAAGTAATATGATGACATAAAAGATTTAAACATAAATGAAGT
This sequence comes from Paratinospora sagittata, assembly GCA_035771175.1. Taxonomy (NCBI): domain Eukaryota; kingdom Viridiplantae; phylum Streptophyta; class Magnoliopsida; order Ranunculales; family Menispermaceae; genus Paratinospora; species Paratinospora sagittata. Next base: position 26,675,373 of record CM069595.1, read on the forward strand.
CTACTCACAACCAAGCCTCGCGAGAGTATCTAACCACACACGGTAACCCAAACCGATTCAACCAATATAAGATCCTGAAATGATCATCAATATCCAAAACATACATCAATTTCTATGTTCAGCCACATAGAAAATATACGTCATTTTATCAACCCACATATAGACAATAGGTCTATATTTCCTCTAATTTCAACATACATCTCAATCCACATGTCATAGGCCTCTAATGCCTAAGTTCCATTCACAAATCATCCATTCGACCATAATTACCAACATTCAATCCCTAGGCATAAACATGCCCAAATTGGGGAATTTAATCACATATAGGCCTAACCCATGACATGGTCACCACTAATCAATTAATAGCACAAACAACTCTAATCATACTCAATTAGACATAAAATGCATCAATTCCATGTCTTAAGGTCAAAGGCATCAAAAGCCCTAAAATATGGAAATTTCCCTTACTAGGCCATATTGCCAATTTACACAAGGTTACCATGTTCAGCCATGCTAATCCACTGATTTAGCATCAAGGATTCATCAACAAGGCCTATTAGTCAACATAGTTGACATGCAAGGCCTAATCTCAACTCTAGGACAAAATCCCTAAATTTGAGCAAATCCCAAAATTCATGGCCTAGGCCAAATTTGCACTACACCTAAGGTTTTCAGCAAGCAAGATCAGTAAATTGAACCATGAATCATCCAAATTTACCCATAAGATCAACATATATGACATGCAACTTGAATGGAAAACCCTAAGTTCATAACCTAGGTTTAGGTCAAATACGTGGCTAAACATTAATTACACTCCTAATTCAATGCACTGTTTGGATGTAACAAACTACCAAACGAAATATCCAATAACTAAATTAACCGTTCAGATTCAAGAAAATCAAGAGACAAACCTTCTGTCCAAAATTGAGCTAAATCCAATGGCAGATCAAAGATATATGTCTCTTTGATTAAGACAACTCAAATTGAACGGTTTCTCATCTCTTACTGCAAATACTTGAACTCAGACGATTATATCTCCCAAAATTCTCAAGCAGTCAACATCTTAACCGTACATAATACAACAAGTTTAGTTGTGAACAATATGCGGAAGTATCACATCCATCCAATAGTAGATTTAGGAGATCTAAACTGTGCGAGAAATCCAAATTTTTGACCAACTGTGTTTGGGAGGTTATATCTCTCAGAAGAAAACTCCAATCAAGATCTTCACAGACCAGAATGAAGAACCATAAGAGACGAATTGGCTGACAAATTTTCAGCTTGATCCGACCACGGATCTAGGAGATCAAACCTCTGATCAAAACGTTGCTAAGACTTCCCTTCAAACAACTTCTGTTCTCTTTCTCTTCTTTTTTTTTCCCTCCACTCAACTCACTCTCTAAGACGTCTTTGGAGAAGAGAAGTGGGGCATGGGACACTTGTCCACTCTCATGCACCAACTTGACATGTGTTGGTCTCATACTTCCCATACCAACCACATGTAGTTTAATCAATTACATGCTTCCATGTATCTTAATGTCCAATCCATCTAATACACCAAATTTTCATTCTCATTAATCCCTTTTATTCAATCAATCATAACCCATATCAATTCAGGGCTTAATGGGCCCATGCATAAATAATAATAACACGTGCATTATGCTTTTATTTAACATAACTCATATACAATTTATAATGCACACATTTATATACATTATCAAGCATCAAATACACAAAAATATATATCAAACAAACACACAGAGTTCAGGCAACATGCAAATGGGTTATGGGCTAGATGAAAAGACTTTTAGGGGCGTTACAATCACAATCACAAATATCAGATAAACACAACATGAACATCGTCAATATTTTATTTAACCATTAACCAGTAAACATTCATAATATGCCGTCACGTAAGGCTTCGTGACCAAGCACCACCATGGGTTTACGTATAGATGTCCATCTCCAGGAAAATCTGTCCTCGGTTCACACCATATGTCCATCCCCAGGGAAATTCATATAACCAATATTTCAATAGTAAGGTACAACCCAGTCCTTACATCTCCTTTTGGTTGACACAATAAAGTTTACAACAGAGGTCCATCACCACACCCCGTTTTATTATCAAAAAAAAAAATCGCAACAGATCATAGAACCGGAGTGCAAACAATCCTGGACATCAACATAGATCATTTTATTCATCCTCTTTGTATAAAGAGGGTACAAAGTACACGAGGTACATTATTTAACATACACGAGTGCGCAATGAAAATTACATCAAAACTCTTGATCTAAGTCGACGTCTATACCCTATGCGCCTCGCGCCCGCACGTAGCTCATGTTAACTTTCTCTTTTGACCAAAACGTTTAAGCCCTGAAAATGTTAGCAACGGAGTAAGCTATCGCCCAGTAGGTCAAGAAGATATTCCATGGATTATGACAATTAATAAAAAGAGCATCACAATCACAGATTTCAAATAAACACAACATGAACATTGCCAATATTTTATTTAACCATTAACCAGCAAACACTCATAACACGCCGTCACGTAAGGCTTCGTGGCCAAGCACCATCCTGCGTTCACGTATAGATGTCCATCTCCAGGGAAATCTGTCCTGGGTTCATACTATATGTCCATCCCATGGAAATTTATATAACCAATATTTCAATAGTAAGGTACAACCAAGTCCGTACATCTCCTTTTGGCTGACACAATAAAGTTTATAGCAGAGGTGCACCACCTAGGGTTGACTCAATCAAGTGGGCATTCATGCACCACGAGCGACTCTCATGGGCCAAAATTTTCAATAATCAATCCACAAGTCACGAACGGCTTACGTACCTAGGTGGTTACGTTGTCTACTAACTTTCATGGTGAAGCTTCAAAGACCAAGGAAGAATATCGTCTCGTGCACAACCTTGGCATATACCTTTTATAATGTGTTTCAATGTGAAATCAAAGGTTATGCATTAGGACATATTTTAGCGATGTCTATTGATGCCTAAATGATAGTCATAAGGATTGGCCATCACCATCGCGCATAATAAGGACATCACAGGGAAAAATATTGTATACGTGAATAGCGTTGTACACATGAATAGTACCATATATGTGAATAGTATTGTATGTGAATTGTACCATATACGTGAATAATACTGTTTATGTGAATAGTACTATATGACAAGGCTGTTCCAAAGGAACAACTTTCAATAAAATCAAGCAGACAAGTCCCCAACCTGAGTGGTGGAGTCACAATGGTCTCGCTTAATTACCACTCTTCTAGAGCAGCAAGTTGCCTCCTGTTCACTATTCAAAGGTACTTGGGACAAGACTGTGTTTGGCTAATTAAATCAATTACTAATTCAACAGAGTAATGGTATGGCGCGTGGATTCCTTATACCAAGGTACATGCATAAATGGTATGGTGAATATCAGACATAATGAATAGTGCATGATAACTTTATGAAAAGACCTAATACATACAAACCTATGCCTTCATCCCCAACTTCAACTTGCACGCTTTCCAAAGTTGCACCGCAAGGATGGAGGGTTTCCAAGCGAGTCTTAGAGAAATAGAGAATTTCAAGAGGAGAGAGAAAATCTTAAAGAAGGGAGAGAAATCTCCAAGTGAGAGGGAGAGCAAGAGAGGGAAGGAAAAGTGGTGAGAAATAATGAGAGGAAGGGACCCCTTTTTATAGGGGTCCCAAATATGGGGGAGCCCTCATAAGGGCCCCCCCTTGAGGTATTACATTATAGCCCCCTTAAAGGAATTTTGCCCTCGAAATTTAGTCGATGTTGTACTATCATCGTTATTAGTATTGTGAAATGATGAATATGAAGGACAAAGCTTGTTGAGGTCAAAGAGGGCGGGAGAGTCGGACAATTTTGATATGGCTTTGTGTTTCCCTACTATATGAAAGTTACCAATTGTTTTTTGATGTTCATCCTTTACTCCTGTTCAACCTTTTCTTGTTTGTAAGTCGTGGCTATTTTGACAATCTCTTGATAATTCTTATACCTAAAGAAGGTAGAGCTTCATTGGATAATCTTAATTATATTTGTTTCATTTGGCACTTTATCTCGATACTTCTTAGTCATTTCTCTACTTCTTTGTATAAATATGATCTTATGCCTCATATCGTGCCTTATTTCTGGTTAAGTACATATTACCTTCGAGTTAGTTATGAGTGGTTTTCCTTGATAAGGCTAACTAACTCTGTGTTCGTCGGACACTGAAAATCAAATGAACTCGAGGTTGTGGACCTCCTCCTCAATCAACAACTATGTTTCGTATGATTATAAGGTTTGTCTGTCGTGACTGAATTTCTTCGTTTATATCCTTTACTATAGATATAGTGATTGTTGTTCATTAGCACCAATGATCTCGTCACGTGCTATTGATTTCTTCATCTACAGTTAGATGAGGTCTAGTCTTATTTTGTTGGATGCATCTACGTTTTATTTAACATGGAATTGTAAATTCCCATTTCTAGCTTATGTTCTTAGGTATGGTTATCATGGATCACTGTTCCTAACTTTTCTAGGGTTAGGGACTGGAGTTGTGACTTTTAATTAGGTATCTTTGATTCCTAGCTTAATCCCGATATCCAATCCTAAAATCCAAAACATGACACATTGGGTTGGCCAAATTTAAAAATAGTTTGGCAACTTGACTAAAATAAGGTGTTTGGTTCAAAACCAGTTGAAAAATCCTCCAACTTTTGGATTGGTTCCAGTTTCAAGTCGTCAACCAAAAATACCTTTGTTCCACTTATAATCATCCTGATGCACTATCGTACACGAATGCATCGCAAAACAAATGCAGCAATCAAGTTCTGTGAATATTCAGATCTCAAGCCATAACAAGTATCCTCCAAGTTTGTCCGTCCCATACCGTCCAAGCTTGGTGATAGAAGCTATATCCTGGTTTCTAAAAATTCACCACACAATGTGAACCATCCAAAAACTCAACCTATAACTAGTATCCTTCAAGTTTGTCTGTCCCATACTTGCCAAACTTGGTGATACAAGTTATAAATTGGTTTTTAGAGATTCACCACACAAGGCTACAGGTCCTCCATGTCCAAAATATTCTAGGTATCCTCTACATTCGTTGCATCCCATACCACCCCGAATACACCAATAAAAGGTCAATCAAGGTCATGAAATTCTCGTCAAGCATTCTATCCTAAATTTTCCAATGGTAGTATCATCCATTTTTCATGTTCTTCCTTAATGAACTCGTATTGTAGCCTACCAACTGCACCGCATTTTACAATGGTCTTAACCAGCTTGAACCATATGGTATCCTTCTTTCGAACCACTTTTTTTTCCCAAAAAACTTCATGTTACATTATCGCAACCAATATTCGGATGCTAGGGTGAAAATACCTCTCAGTTCAAGTTCTAGTCGGTTTGTTAATTTCAGGTGTCTTTGAGCATGAGGACACTGGTGCATTAAGGCTCTGAATTACATTCCTTTAAATCAGTTTGATCAATATAACATTTTTCTTTGGATGATATACAATTGTTTGCTCATTCGACATTTTTCTCAAGAACCTAAAATTTTGCAAGCTTTCAAGGTTTTCCATCTTTTCTTATGCTCGCAAGCTGATAGTTGCATATTTAGGTTTTAGAGCTTGTTTTAGGTGTGCTTTAGGATATTTCATACATTAGTTTAGCGTGTTTATGTTAGTTTTGATGCATTTGATAGTTTAGGAATAAATTGGATTTTATGCATTATTTTGGTTTGTTAGTTTATATGTTGGATCAATTTATGTTTAGAGTGAGTTAATTACTTGTTCTGCATTGTTTTGTAGGTATTTAGATGTGTGGAAGTGAGCATGAATGATGGACACAACATACGAGAAGCCTAGATGATGTTCCATGAAGAACCCAAGTTAAGAAGTGGAAGAAAATTGGCTAAGTCCACAAGAAGTAGTGAAATTTGGCTAAGTCCACATAAAACAGAGGAAAATTTACGTTCTGGGCGCAGCGGCGCTTGAATGCAGGGTCGCGGCGCTAAAAAGAGAAGGAAATTAAGGAAGGCTGAAGGCTCAGAGCGCCGCGACGCTGATTGCTTTTTAATGTTGCATTTTAACAACTTGGATTTTGGAAATTTTGAGGACTTTCTAATTATTTTCAGACAACTAAAGGGGGCATATTATATATCACTTTTTAGGGTTTTTCGAGGGGAACACATTGGAATATAGAGGGGAGAATGAAGGTTTTGATGGCTGGAACAAAGTGGAGAAGAAGATTCGTATTGAAGAAAATTGAAAATCTCTACACCAATTCGAGTTTGTTTTCCTTTGTTCTGATTCATGTCTGAACCATTATTTATTGTTTTTATGTCTTTAGTAAGGAATTAAAGCCTCTTTCTAGAGGTGTAGATTGATCCAAGCTTGATACTATGTCTAGTTTTATGGTTTGATTATTAATGATGAATTTCTTAGTTTATTTATACTTTTCTGAGTGTAATGCCTTTAATCCCCTGATCACGGATTGACTAATCATAGACTCGAGGTAGATACTCCAAAAGAGGGTACCTTGGGTTGGAATGTGGAAAGTATAACCTAGGCTATCGTGAGACTCACAAGGAGATCGAGAACCTTTGAAGTCGTTAGATGGAAATCATAAATCTTAAGGAGTTATTGTTGTTTTTGGTTTTCATCGAAAGAGTTAGACCAAGACAACAATAATATGCTCTAGTTTTGCTTCAAAAGAGGAAAATAGAAACATTAGGATTTTTGACTTATAAGCTAAGGAACTAATTTAATAATAATAAATATATATAAAGAAGTAGTTGAGAGTGAGGTGACATCAAACCTCTAGTATATTCTCTGATTGATTTCCTATGTGATTTACATTGCGTTGTTAGTTAATTAGCTAATTGATGTTTTAATTACTCAATCACTCGATTTCGATTGTCTAGATAAAATTAGGGTTAAAACTTTATACCTAGTGTAGTAAATATCCCTAAGGATGATACCCGATTTCTTATCGGACTATATTATATCTTGACACCGTACGCTTGAGGGTTTGCGTGTAACACAAGCTTCTAAGACTCGCTTCGAAAACCATCGGTTCAACACCTCAGGTTATGGGCCTTATTTTATCAAATCTTTGGTCAGATTTGGTTATTAGATCCAACCACTCCTTATGTCTTTTAATAATCTACTTGGTTAGTCATTTGATATTTTTCAATGAGCCATATTTCCTTCAATGCTCATTATTTTAAGTAGGTGTATCCTTGCGATTTTCCTTAAGACTTATTGTCCTTAAGGTTTATTTCCTTTCCAAAATTTCCTTTAAGGTTTAGTTTGTTGTACCTAATCACATATTAGGCTTAAAATTTTCTCAACGACGTATTTGCCTTAATCTTGATTCCCAAATAGTTTCGCATCATCCTAAAGCTAATTTCTTGATTCTCAAGTAAATCTTCGGCTATATACATCACATTGATTTGCTTACTAAGGTTGAGCTCTCATTACATATCAAATCATCCTTATATATCTAATAAGGTTTTTAACTAATTGGATCATCCAATCTTTAGGGTCACATACTAATTTGATTAAGTGACCTTATCATATACTTCATTACTTCTTTTACTCTAGGTTAATTTCATAACCTAAGATCTTTGTATAGTCCATCCACAACCATTGGTTGAGAACATACTAAACTCATATCTCCAATCAAAGTATAAGGGCTCATTTTCTCACACTATGATCATCTAATTTATTTGACCATATCAATACCCAAAATCAATATACTAAGTGATTATATTAGTACTATTATCAAGTAATCCAATCATTTGATCACCTTAATATTAAAATAAAATCGGGTATGCTAATACCCATCAAGGACTACATTTCTCTTGTCACGATCACTCATTATATATAATATTAAGATCAAATAATAAATCCATCCTGATCGGGTCATACTCTCCATACGTGGCAAGACTAATATACATATTATGCACTCACTTTTGATGCCCATGTAGCTATAAAAAAAATCATCATAATCATTGTTTATATATATAAGATCACGAGTTTGAAATGGCCCAAAGACCTTAAAGTCAATACTAGTCATTGATCATAATCATAGGTTCCTCAAATCTAGAGTCCCAATATGTACGTCTATTTATTTAGATCATTCTCAAACCTTATAATTCCCATATAATCATAAATCCTTCAATTTCTGATTGAATATGCTTAAATTCAAGAATCTAACCTTCATTGTATCATTATTCTCTCAAAAATCCGACTAGCACAGTAATCCCATAAGCTCAAGATAGGGATATTTATATCCATTCAATGTAACAATATTCAACCCTTATTAATATCAAGCTAGGACTATACGTCACACGTAATCATCTAATCACCATATTTCTCAGTAAAATCCAAATAATTCTTTGAGATGGAGCTACCTTAGTACCTATTCTTATGGTACACGTGCACCACCTTATGCCACCTAAACAAAAACAACTCTTTCATAGACTGCACCTAGCAGAGGATGCCACGCGTGCATGCCCATGTGTTAGAGCATCATTGTGCATACCAAGGGACTGACGCGCACACCAAAGTGGTCAACGACCGATGCGTGTACCGAGGGATTGTCGCGCACACTGAGGTACTAAAATTGTACCAAAGTGGTAGACACACGTATCGGAAGGGGCCGATATGTGTGTTGTATTCACATTGTCGACGCGTGTACCGAGAGAATGACATGGGTATGGCATTGGTCACAAGATCATTCTCTGATACCATTCATTGTCACACCTCGTTCAGTTATAAAAAAAATCGCAACAGATCATAGATTCGGAGTGCAAACAATCCTGGACATCAACATAGATATTTTTATTCATCCTCTTTGTATACAGTGGGTACAAAGTACACGAGGTACATTATTTTACATACACGAGTGCGCAGCAAAAATTACATCAAAACTCACTCTAGATCTAAGTTGACGTCTGTACCCTATGTGCCTCGCGCCGCACGTAGCTCCTGTTAACTTTCTATTTTGACCAAAACGTCTAAGCCTTGAAAATGTTAGCAATGGAGTGAGCTATCGCCCAGTAGGTCAAGCATATATTCCATGGATTATAACAATTAATAAAGAGTGCATTTCAATCACAGATATCAAATAAACACAACATGAACATCGCCAATATTTTATTTGACCATTAACCAGCAAACACTCATAAAACTTCGTCACGTAAGGCTTCGTGGCCAAGCACCATCCTGGGTTCACGTATAGATGTCCATCTCTAGGGAAATCTGTCCTGGGTTCACACTATATGTCCATCTCTAGGGAAATTCATATAACCAATATTTCAATAGTAAGGTATAACCCAGTCCGTACATCTTCTTTTGGCTGACACAATAAAGTTTGTAGCAGAGGTACATCGCCTAGGGTTGACTCAATCAAGTGGGCATTCATGCAGCACGAGCATCTCTCATGAATAGTATTGCATGTGAATTATACCGTATACATGAATAGTACCATATATATGAATAATATCATATACTTGAATAGTGTTGTATGTGAATAGTATCGTATCACAAGGTTGCACCAAATGAATAGCTTTCAATAAAATCAACCAAGCTAGTCCTCAGGCTGAGTGGTGGAGTCACAATGGTCTCGCTTAAATACCACTCTTCTAGAGCAGCAAGTTGCCTCCCGTTCACTATTTAAAGGTACTTGGGGCAAAACTGTGTCAGGCTAATTAAATCAATTACCAATTCAACAGAGTAATGGTATGGCACATGGATTGCTTATGCCAAGGTACATGCATAAATGGTATGGTGTAAGTGAATATCACACATACTGAATAGTGCATGATAACTTTATGAAAAGACATAATGCATTCAAACCTATGCCTTCATCCCCACCTTCAACTTGCACACTTTCCAAAGTTGGTGTTTCCTTCTGAAGGCAACAACTCTGCACCACAAGGATGGAAGGTTTCCAAGCGGGTCTCAAAGAAAGAGAGAATTTCAAGAGGAGAGAGAAAATCTTAAAGAAAAGAGAGAAAATCTTAAAGAAAAGAGAGAAATCTCCAAGTGAGGGGGAGAGCAAGAGAGGGAAGGAGAAGTGGTGAGAAATAATGAGGCGAAGGGACCCCTTTTTATAGGGGTCCTAAATATTGGGGCTTGAGGGTGCCCCCACAATGACGCCCTAAAAAAGGGAGCCCCAATGTGGGGGCACATGTGCATATATATATATATATTTGTACAATCCAAGGTATTACATAGCCACTTCATCATTCGTATCCTCATCGGTGGATTATTCCTCTAGAGACTCTTGGGAGGCATTTAGAGCTGAATTTCTCTTTGTTTTGCTCTCCTCTTTTGGCATAATTTTCTTTCGATCTTTCAGCTTCATCTCATGTACCATCAAGGATCCAAAGAATTCATCAAAGGTGTATTCTCCGAGATTCTTTGCCTCTTCTATAGCTGCCACCTTTGGATCCCATTCTTTAGGCAATCCTCTTAGAAACTTGCCTATGTTTTGGCTTGAGGGTAGCTTTCTCCGAGATCTTTTATCTCATTGATAAGCTTGGTAAATCTATTTATGGCTTCAGCTATTTCTTCACCCTCTTTTACCTTAAAGGTTTCATATGCATCCTCAAGCATACATAATTTCGTTTCTTTCACTTGCTTGGTACCTTCATGGGTGACTTCTAACTTATCCAATATCTCTTTGGTTGTGGTACTTGTACTTACTCGGTTAAACTCATCTAGGGATAGACTGCAAAAGAATATATTTATGGTTTGGTCATTCAATTGCTTTTTTTTTCTTCTCATGAGGTAACAATTCTTATCTAGCCTTAGCAATTGCTTCTCCATCTTCAACTTTAGTAGGAGGTTGGTAAGTGTTTACCACATTCTCCCACATTTTCACGTCTTGCGCTCTTATATAGAAACACATACGTGTTTTCCAGTAAAGATAGTTATTTCCCTCAAATAGAGGTGGTCGATGGGTGGTCTGCCCTTCCTTGAAAGTGATTCTAGCACCATCATTACTTGATCTCCCTGATCAAGATTTCCTAACACTTCATTAAATTGATCTTACTTCACGGGTGAGGATCCAACCGATTACAAACACCGATTCCTAGTTAAGGAATCTTCCCAACTAGCTAACAAGCTATGTTTCAATGATACATTCAAAATTCAAAAGGAAATTTGTTCAACATGGAACAAACTTAAAAAAGAAAAACTTATAACGAGATATTGATCACTTCTAGATTTCTCAGCCACGAGATTTGAACTTAAGCACAACAAGAAATGAAAACTGAAAATATTTTACCTCGTTTCGATCCAAAAACAAAAATGTAATAACACTTGTGATCGTGAACAAATTTTGTAAAAGATGTCTGTTCAAAAATTCAGTGGAAGATGATAAAATGCACAGGTTCTCGAATAGTGGCTGCCTCTTTTTCAGCTCAGTTGCAGAGAATGATATTAGAGAATGCATAACAAAAGTTCTTGTCATAAAGTATGGTTTAATAATAGATTATATAGTAAACATGTATAAAAACCCTAAACTTATTATGGACGACCAATATTAAGTGTATTAAACTCATTTTAATCAAAATCAACGGCCTTAATCGAATGCTCGAATTTAAAACACGAAAAATCGCATTTTTGGAAACTACCAAGGTGGAGTGCGTTTCACGAGAAAAAGAAAATATTTTTTCCTCTAAGAAACTTGCTCCACTTTGTTGGAACGCGTTTTAAAAAATTCCAAGAAAAAAACATAGTATTTTGTTCATCTTGTTGGAACACATTCCTCACTGTTGGAATGCGTTCCACAAGACTCAAGAGTTCTGGACATTTTTGCCCTTGCATGGAACGCGTTTCTCACTTCTGGAGTGCGCTCCTTCAAGTCTTAGACAAAAATTGTTGGCCCAAGTATGTCCAAAAGGGGGGGTGAATTGGACACTTAGACAAATTAAATATTAATCTAATGGCAAATAATAAAATGTTGAAATGTAAATCAATTGAAATAATTGATTTATAGTGGTTCGACTACTTGCCTACCTCCACTACCTAACCCCCTCAGTGTTGGCCCAAATGTGTCTGAGAAAGGGGTGAATTGGGCACTTAGCAGATTTCAACCTTTCTTTTAAATGTATGAAATATTGAAAATAGATTAAACAAGTATGGTAAATCAAGCACGATTATAGTATAATAGTAAGACACAAGATTTAGAGTGGTTCGGCCTTGCCTACATCCACTACCTAACCTCGTCAGTTCAAATTTGTCCAAACTCCACTAAGGATCTTCTTATGGGTGAAGACCAAACCGTTACACCTTCACAATTTACAGGCTTGACAATAACCGTTTCTCAACTTCTGGGTGTGAGAATGACCGTTACAACTTGAGCAACATTTGTCCTAAACCAGTGATTATCCAGTCACAAAATCCAAGGAACAAGATGAGATGTGATTTCCTTTACTTAGAATCAAAGTGATACTTACAAAGCTTTGGATTGAACCTTATGTTACCACAGATTCAACAATATATGTATGATGAAGTTCAGCTGAAAACTAGTTCAAAAAGCTTTCATCTTCTTCAATAGATTTTTGAAAAGATATAGATGAAGATCAACTAATCCAAAAGAATTAATGTATTTCAAAGGGATTGTGAGTTTAAAGTAGTAATTAGGAGACTAACTTCCAAAAGTTTTTGCACAAGTGAAAACTGTTAAACGTTTTGAACGGTTTTCAGTTTTCGTATTTTATAGATCAATAAATGATCTGCTCTAAGGCAACATATATCTAGAAACAACAATGACACAACGAACTTGGCAATTTTGGCGCACAAAGTTATTTAAAAAAATAAGAACACATTCTTCCCTAAAACAGATCAATTCAGCTTTGTGCAATTACGACGACAACACCTGAATCTTCTGATCATTCATGAAAAAAGAATGTTCTGATAAAGTATTAGAATGTTCTCAAAAGATTCAAAAAGTTCTAAAATTTCTTTGCACAATTCTGAAAAAGTGTAATTGTCAGAACCGTGACAGTGTTGAATTAGCGTCCTGATTGGTTAATCAGCGTCCTGACATATAATGACAACTTTGTCATTCTGTTCCTTGAGGGCGTTCATGGACCATAAGCGTCCTGCTGAACTTTGAAGTAAGGGCGCTACTTGATCGTAAGCATCCTATCTTACTTATCAATTGAAAATGACTAAAAGCTATGAGGGCGCTAAACAACAGTTAGCGTCCTGCTTTGTTTTAGCATACTTAAAGTCACGAGGGCGCTACAAATGTGCAAGAGTTCTGATATTTAAAGCACGAAAACTATAAGGGCGCTACTAACGACGTAAGCGTCCTGATGTTTTGAAACATTTTTAAAACAATTGATAAAACATAAGGGCGCTACTAGGTGATGAGCGTCCTGATGTTTTAACTTGTAAAAATGATAAGTACGTTAAAGAACGATCAGTGTCCTAAGAGTTACAAAGTTGGTTCTTAACTGAGGGCGCTCCTGTTTTATTAGCGTCCTGAGAGTTTTTCAACGTATAATTATGAACGTCCTTTACAATTTAAATCATTAAAAGTTTGAAAAACAGTCAGCGAGCTGATATTGAATTAGCGTCTTGTCAAGTTCATTGGTTGACTCAATGAGGGCACTACTAATGAAGTAATCGTCCTGATAAATATGGGTGTTTCAACCTTGAACTCTATCAACATCCTAATGTATCATTAGCGTCCTGACTTACCAAGTCCAAGAGGGCGCTACTGAGACATTAGTGTCCTGAAAGATGTATTAGCGTCCTGATGGGCACTTAACAACAATTTTGATTTTTCATTTAAAACTTGATAAATGCGATTAAAGTCTCGACATTTTTGGATCAAATCAATCATAGAGAATTCAATGTTAATGATTGAAAAATTAACTTGACTAAATCATGCAATCATGCATATTGCTGAATCATATGATGGTTAAGATTATACAACCTAAATACACTTTAATCCTATAGAATATGTCTTCAAACGATCATGGTCTTCGAATAGAACTTGATTAGCACTTTCATCATGCATCATTGAATCTTCGAAACCTTTATGTAAGATTAGATGTGCTATGCATACAATATTATTATAAATAGAATGTGGCTTGCAATCTTCAAAATATTGTTCATATAAGGGATATACTCTTGTAAGGGACATGAGGATAATTGGTTCAACAATCTCCCCCTTTTTGATGATTTCAAACACATTACTATAGGCTTTAAAGCAAGTTAAGATAATGTATGCAATGCAGTGATAATGTTATGTATTACTAATACTAATGCTCCTTGTTTCATATGATATGAGTTTAGCACCAAGGAATATATTGAGACAATTAGTCTCCCCCTTAGTTTATGAGTAGTTATGATGCTTCTCCTCCTTGATAGAGGTAAACATCAAAACATTATAGATCAGTCTCAGAGAACATACCAAGCTCTCTTTGAATGTGAACAAATTGGTCTTTAGGTAAGGCTTTAGTGAATATATCAGTCAGTTGTTCATTTGGTACAGTGTGAGATAATGTAACTTCTCCATTTTGCACATGATCCTGTAAAAAAGTGATGTCTTATTTGAATATGTTTAGTTTAGGAGTGCAATACAAGATTTTTTGATATGTTAATAACACTTGTATTCTCACACAGAATTTCAACACATTTTACAAATATTTGATAATCCTGAAGTTGTTGTTTTATGTACAAGACCTGAGAACAGCAACTTCTAGCTGCAAAATATTCTGCTTTAGCTATGGATAGTGCCACTGAGTGTTGCATCTTGCAAAACCAAGAAATTAAGAATTTCCAAGAAAGTGACAAAATTCAGAGCTACTTTTCTGATCAGTTAGACTGTCCGCATAGTCGGAGTCTACATAACCTTTCAGATCAAATGTAGTATTTTTGGAATACCAAATTCTTAAGTTTGTTGTGTCATTTATGTATATGAATATTCGTTTGACACATTTTAAGTGAGATTTTCTAGGTTCTGATTGAAATCTTGCACAAAGACAAACACTGAACATAATGTTAGGATTACTTGCTGTTAAGTATAATAGACTTCCAATCATACTCCTATAAAGTTTTGAATCAATCGGTTTCCCTTTTTTATCCTTATCTAATTTGATTGCTGAGTTAAAGGGAGTATCAATTTCGAATTATTCCTTTGAAACTGTCACACCCCGCCTGGACGCGTCTAAACCTGCGGAACACTCACGGACGGGGTGCAAATGCATTATAAAAATAACCGAGTGCACAGGAACACAACTGCGTACAAATCTGATTATATTAATTTCTGAATGTATTTGTACATGAAATAGTAAAGGGAACATCCTCTCAAAATCCCTAATGAATAAACAAAGGGTACAAAAATGTGGGCCCAAAAACTTGCACCCAGTCCACCCTAATCTCCTGTGAAAAAATGGATAACAACGGGGTGAGCTAATGCCCAATGGATAAAATAGTTCGTGAACATGACAATTAATAAAGGACACTTCATAATCAAATATCACAAATACACATCATAGCATCATAATCAATACAACATGTATGTATGCATGACACCGTCTCGTATTGGTTCCATGATTGTACGTCGCCTGAGTTCACGTACAGATGTCCATTCCCAGGTAAACCCAGGCTCTCATTGTACGTCCCTCCTCAGGAACGACACCCTGAATTCACGTGCAGATGTCCATCCTCAGGTAAACCCGGGTTCTCATTGTACGTCCCTCTCCAGGGAAATATCAATAATAGTGAGCATTGCTTCTAACTATTATGTGGATCATAAACCGCATACGTCCCTAGGTGGTGCTTATGTATGATGCCAATGCATGAACATGTCCGGTCTTTACTAACATTAGACAGGATTTGGCAACGTCTGGTGATTCTTATCAGGTCAATATCACCATGTGCACAGTTAGGATGTTCAGTATCACTTATACAAGCTGATAGCTTTCAAGTAAGACCAACCAGATCAGTCTCCAGTTTAGAGGTGAGAATCGAGGTCTACTTAAATACCAATCGTCTAGAGCAGCACGCTGCATCCCGTTAAATCCCTACTCATTGTTTAGGCAAAAACGTCAGTCTGTTACGTCTTCTATACGTACTTTAATTTCTAGGAAAGTTCATCCTATCAAGGAATATGTCCAGAGTACTGCATTAACAAACTGCCAACTTGAATCCACACATCAAAAACAGTATGTTACCCTAGAATTTGACCCTGATTTCATACGCCACTGGTTAGCTAATGGCTATACCCATGTCCATCTTGGCGCAATTAGGCTTGTGTTATCTTATCATGGCCGGGGTGATGTTCTTCTATTTGCCCGTGTTGCCTTGTTAGACAACAATTTACTTGACTATGAACGTGCTTGTATAAGCACTGTTATCACTACTCTCAGTCATGGCTCCATGGTCTTCACCATAGCCCCAGACTTTAATATCTATCTTAGTGATCCTACTTTGCCTAATCGGTTCAAAGTCCAAATTCAGTTTTCAGGTGTTAAACACTGTGTTGATAGCGTCATCGCTACTTTGCATCATCAAATGGCATTTCGTCTCCAGGATCACGCTATTCATTTAAGAACCCGGAAGCCTCATGGCACCGTCATGGCTTTTGTCAACGACAATGAAGTTTCGACTATTGTCCAGATCTCGAAGCAAATTCCATGAAAAGATCTTAACCAGATGATGCCAAAGACCTGGTTCACCAATTTTGAACAATTCTTAAAGCATTCAGAACCAGTCACCACAACTTCATGTCCCCTCATGAAGAAGCAATATGATGGTTCAGTCAAGATTAGTTTCGAGCTACCGAATCAACCACAGGAACATCTTCCTGTGCATCATTCAATGATGATCCAGCCTGCATGCAAAGATCATAAGGATGATCCTCCTATCCATTCATTTAAACCTACTGGATTTCCATATTATCATTCTCATCTCAATGGCCACTTTATATGGGACTGTAATCCAGATATGTGTCATCCTGATTGCACTTGCAAGGATGAAAATGATGATGAAGATCTAGAAGATTGGTTGGATAGATCGTGTCAATACTATGTAGATCGGTATAAAACGAAACAGAAGTAGAAAAAGATATCTTCATGCAGATCTAATGCACAAAGAACTTATTATGACCCTCCTGCTCCTCAAGCAACATTAGTTGCTCAACCATGTTTTCCTATTGGTCCCTATGACCAGGATTTTCCTCCACTTACAAGAGTTGCAGATCCACATCATCATACAAGTGCGAAACCTTTTTCAGTCACTTTTGAAATCCGCCCTGATAGATCTCCAAAGCCACTGTCGCAGCCAGAAGATGTATTGAATTGGCAGACAAAGAATGCTCTTGTACATAATCAATATTTGTAGAAGATTGATAGTCAGTTGACCACTCTCTCTTCGACCACTACCAGTCTTACTCATAAGACCGATGCTCAGGCAGCTCTAGCTCAGAAGTATTATACTGAACTCACAGCAAAAATTCAGGAGTTAGATGTTACTTTACGGTATTACCTTGATCAGAGGTATACTGGACCAGAATTCCATCAATATGAGGTTGAATTACATACTCTCAAACAACAACTATCTTATATTACGACTGATCTTCAAAAATATAAGAAACCGCCATCTGATCCGTATCAGAAAATTTTGGATTCTTATATGTTTACCTCACCTTAGCCTACACCTCGTCCACAGACCCCTGTTGACTCCACTCAATTCCTATTTTCCAATATGTTTCTTAAATCCAAACCTCACCCTACTCCGAGACCACCTCCCCAGAGACCACCTCCACCTAGAGGTCCTAGACCTAGTTTTGGATGACCACATGGTAAAGCTCTTATGGAACATGAACCTGAGTATTATGACCTCTCATATACTCATGATACTTTTCAACCTACGTACGCATCTCATAGTCCAGTTCCACCACCAATTCCTGTACCACCACTAGAGCCACAACCAACTCCTCCTGAACCTCAATACCAACCTGAACTACCTCTAACCCATCCAATTGAACCTTTAGTCCATTTCCTTGACCACCTTGTTCAACAAGATCAGAAGACAGCTAATTCTGATGCAACTTTTCCAACTGATTCAGCTCCTATTATGGACTCTTCTACTGCTACTGATCTAGAAGGATTTGTTTCATCTGATTCAAATTCCCTTGCAAACTCCTATGTTGTCGATTCTTCTCAACTTTCTGATCAGTCCTTTGATGGTCCTCAGCTAATGGATATTTCTAATGTCGCTGATATCAATATGGCCCAAGGCACCTCCTCCTCTCACAATGAACCAGAAATCACTGAAATTATTGATGAAGATACTGAAGATGCTCTTTTTATTGGTCCTCGCGACATTCCACAATCTGCCACTAGAAACACCAATGGTCCTTGGTTTTCTCTTGATGACGTCCCTGTTGAAAAATGGCGTATCAAGCTTTCTACATGGTGTGCATGGATGGATAACCAAATGCTCACAGGCAAATCCTCTGAAGATGTTCTTTGAGATTTCTTCTCTCGTTGCACAGGATTGCTCTGTGATTGGTTATTAAGCATGGGTGAATATCGCATTATTTAAATGGTACAAATGACCATTTTTGAAGTCTATCAGCTCATGCTCAAAGAATTTGTTGGTGATATTACTCTTGTTGAAAAATAATACAAACAAGAGTACTTTACAATGAAGTGTTGCTCCTTAGACAAAAGAGATCTCCCTCGTATGATCCTTCGTTTCCATTTACTTGGTGGGATCAACAAACCAGATCTCAAGTACACCTTTATTGCCTTATTGCCAGAAGAAACTCATGCAGAAGTGAATCGCCTTATTCTCGCTACTAGCAGACCTATGGATCAGATTTCATTTGCCAAAATTTTCCAATTTCTTATTACAGCTATTAACAAGTTATGTGAGGTTCGCAAGACAATCAAAGATATGTCAAGTCCTGATGTTAACTATAATCGAGTCTTGCACCCATCTATCAAGAGTCTAGTTCAAGTTTTATGCTTTCTTCAAGTTGTCTATGAGTCTCTTGTATTTTTTCAAGTTTGTATTCACAGTTGTGTATGTTGTCCTTATGTATTTTCATATCTAGTTTCTAGAGTCGATATTGTATTCAGTCCTAGGTGTTTAAAATATGTCCTAGTAGATACTATCGTGTGTTTGTGATAGTATTAACCCATAATACTTGTCTATGCTTGTTACAAGGATTTTCCCTTATACCAAATGGATGTAAAGAGTGCATTTCTAAATGGATCATCAATGAAGAGGTATATGTGGAACAACCTCCAGGGTTTGAGGATGCTCAAGACCCGAATTGTGTGTTCAAACTCCACAAAGCCTTATATGGATTAAGACAAGCTCCAAGAGCTTGGTATGATAGACTGAGTTCGTTTCTTTTAGATCATAAATCTCAAAACGGAAAACTTGATCCTATTCTGTTTATCAAACACAAAAATGACAATATGCTTCCGTTTATCAAACACAAAAATGACAATATGCTTATTGTTCAAATATATGTGGATGATATCATTTTTAGTGCATCAAACAAAGAGTTGTGTGATGAGTTTTCAAAACTAATGCAAAAAGAATTTGAAATGAGTATAATGGGAGAACTTACATACTTTCTCGGCTTACAAATTAAGCAAATGCCAAAAGGCACCTTCATAAGCCAATCAAAGTATGTTAAGGAAATGGTTAAAAAGTTTTTGTAATACTCTAGGATTGCACAAAAAAAACAAATTAATTTTTGAACTTCGAGCACCGCCGGAAGGTTCGGGCATTCTTTTTTCTATAAAAGGAGGGCTCCCCCCTCTCATTTTCACACCAAACCAACTCTCCTCCTCTTGTTGGAAAACTTTTCTCTCTCTTTCTTTTGAGACTCTCTTTTCAAGACTCTCTTCGATGTCTATGCCTTCTTCTTGGTTGTACCCTTGTGCAACCAATCTAGCCTTATTTCGGACAATTATACCTTGTTCATTATTTTTGTTTCTAAAGATCCATTTGATTCCTATAACTAATTAATGAAATGGTCTAGAAACTAATTTCCATACTTTATTTCTCACAAAGTGTCCTAGCTCTTCTTGCATATCAAGAATCCAATTTTCATCTTTTAGTGCATCTTCCACCTTGATTGGTTCAAATTGCGATACAAAAACAACAAGCTTTTGATCTCTTTGAATTGAAGCTCTAGTGGATACACCCTTTTGTGGATCTCCTAATATTTGATCTTTAGATAGCCCTTGAAGCAATCTCGAGTTTTTAGATGTTTCTAAAGGTTTTTCAGTCTCAAGATCTATGATCTTAGTTGTCTTGGGATCATCATCGTCAAAGTTTAATTGTTTAACTTCATCCTCAAGAATTTTGTTACTTTCACTTTTATCAAAATTTACATGAATTGATTCTTCTACAATTTGAATAGATTTATTGAAAACTCTATAGGCTCTATTGTGAGAAGAGTATCCTAAGAATATTCCTACATCAGATTTAGGTTCAAACTTGTCTAAATTGTCTTTATCATTGAGGATAAAACACTTACATCCAAATACTCGAAAGTAACTGATGTTAGGTGCTCTACCTTTCCATAGTTCATATGGAGTTTTATTCAAGTCTTTTCTAATTAAGATTTTGTTCATTACATAGCAGGCTATGTTAATAGCCTATCCCCAAAAATGGTTTGCAGTGTTATACTCATTAAGCATTGTTTTACACATTTCTTGCAAAGTCCTATTTTTCCTCTCAACTACACCATTTTGTTGTGGTGTCCTAGGGGCTGAAAGATGGTGAGTGTAACCTTGATTATTGCAGAAGTCTTCAACAATTTTATTAACAAATTTACATCCTCTATCACTTCTAATAATGTTGATTTTATGACCCTTTTCATTTTCAACTCTTTTACAAAATTTTATAAATAGTTCTCACACATTACATTTATAAGCTAATAGAAATACCCAAGTAAATCTAGTAAAGTCATCAACAATCACAAATACATAAGATTTACTACCTAAGCTTTGGGTCTTGGTTGGTCCGAATAGATCCATTTGAATCAGTTAAAGAGCTCTAGAGGTAGATTGATGTCTCTTGCTCTTAAATGATGATCGGGTATGATTACGAAGTTGACATGGTTTACATACCTTGTCTTTTGAGTAAATTCCCCTTGGAATACCCTTGGCAAGATTATGTTTAACAATTCTAGATATGTTATCCATACTAACATAAGCAAGTCTCTTATGCCAAAGCCATGCTAATTCACACGAAATAGCACTTAAACATGTTACGCTTTGCTTTTCCATGTCATTAAGATTTGTACAATAAACATTCTTATGTCTGGATGCCATGAATGCAACAATTTTATCTATATGTAAAACAATGCACCTATTTGCTTCAAATGAAATGTCATAACCCTTGTCACATAATTGACTTATGCTCAAGAGATTATGTACAAAAAATCATTACAAATCGTTGCCATTGATTCCAATGCCTTCAATATCACCTTTGTTGTCGTCTCTGAAGTGACCTTTCCTCCTTTCTTCTTTTCAAGACTCAAAAATTTTGATTTATCTCCAGTCATGTGCCTTGAGCAGCTGCTGTCTAGATACCATACTTCTTCATTTTTGCTCATCTTCGTGCTTGCCATTAAGCACAGTGCAGGAGTGTGATCTGAATCCGGTTCATCCTCACTTGAGCTTGAATCATCCCATGTGGCTTTTAAAACTTACTTGTCCATCCTTCTTGAAGTTGTATTCTTCTTATGTCTAGTGGGACACTTACTCTTTACATGACCAAGTTTGTCATAACCTTAATAAATCAACTCTGTAAGTTTTGACTTGGGTTTCTTTTCTTTGTGGAACTTGGAGTAAGAACCACTCTTACCCTTTCTCTTAATTAACCTGTTGAATTTTCTAGATAACATTGCCATGTCATCTTCTGATTCTAAATCTGAATCACTTTTAGAATCAGTTTCAACATTGAGCGCAATAGATTTCTTTTCTTTTTCCTTAACCTTGACCGGACACATCTTATCTTTTATTTTCATTTCATGAACCATTAATGAACCACACAGTTCATCAAAGGTATATTTAACCAGATTTTTGGCTTCTTCAATGGTCGTGGCCTTGGGTTCCCAAGCTCTAGGTAGACCCTTTAAAAACATTTTGTAACGCCCGTACCTTAGGATGACGTCATTTTGACCCGTAGAGTACCTGTATAGTACCCGTATATGTATATGTATACGTATATGATGCTCAACGCGCGTTAGTTAGAGTGCCTTTGCATGAAGTTTCAGAATGACCGGAGACCCGTTCGAAGTCGAAACGTGTCGAAAACGGTGTTTTGGATCAGTAGAACTCGTTCCATGAAGGAAGAAATTTCTGTCACCAATTACATCAATAATTTGATCTCTTAGATCCGTGGTTCGATTGAGATACAATTTTGCCAGATTATTCTTCTCTGATAGATCTTAATTATGGTTGGTGAAGATCTTGATCGGAGTTGTCTACTGTGAGTTATAAAGCTCCAAACACTGTTTTTCAGATTTATGGATTTTGTTGCGGAGTTTTGATTAAACGGTTGGAACTCACAATCCCATGGTCGGATTCAGCTTAAAGTTTACAAGAATGTTGATAACTGACTTATAAAACTTTGGAACGGTTAAGATGTTAAATTGATGAGTCATTTGCATAAAATTGAGTATCTAAGTGGAAGTAATTGCAGTAGAAAAAAATTGTTCCTTTTGTTTAAGTGTATTTTGAGTTGTGGCCCAAATGTTTCTATAAATACAAACAAAAATGGGATTTTAGCACACTTGCTTATTTTTCCACCTTCGATAGTGCTAGAGAGCTTGGAGAAAGGGGAAAGAAGAGGAGAAGAGAAAAAGAAGGGAAAAAAGAGGTGTTTGAGTGGATTCTTGCTCAAGGATCATCAAGGTAACCATTTCATTCCAATTTTTCTTCCTTCCATCATTCTCTTACAAGCATGCACTGATGTTTTCGACCTAGGGTTCTATTGAATCCCGTTTTTGAAAGGGTGATGGAAAATCAAAGTTGGAACTAGGTCTTGAAATTAATATATGTTGACTTAGAGTGTATGGGGAGTACTCTAGAGGTGAAACCCTCAATTTCTAACAAAATATTGGAGGGAGACTTGACCTAAAACTTGTGTTTTGACATAGAGTTTTCTATTCAAATTTCTTGTGATTTGTATGAAATTGATGAGTAGTTATGGATGTATGACACTCTAAATTACTGATCTTGAATAGGGGAACCTAATTGTAGGGTAATTTTGGCTTAGGCCATGTAAATTGACATTCCCATGCAATTTGGGGATTTTCATGTAAATTGGGGATTTTGCCCAAATTAGGGCTTTTGACCTAAACCAAGTCAATTGACCAAATTGACTTGGGAGTCATCTAATTGGACCTCATTTGAGTAGATTCATTGGTTTAGAATGTTTGAACCTATGTTAATTTGGTATGAGTTAGTTCAATTTGGCCTTAGGTTATGTATTGCCAAATTGGGAATTTTAACTTGAACTTAGTCAATTGATGTAATTGACTTGAGGAATAACCTAATTACCCTTAATATGATTGAATGCTTTGTGTTATAGTGTTTGAGATCATGGGAATCAACCTATGGCATTCAATTTGGGTTAGGTGTAGTCTAATTTGGTGATTATATGGTTGAATTGAGCAATATGGGTTGACTCATGACTATGACCAAGCTAAAATCTCAAATTGACTATAGAATTAGGTTTGAACATGGTTATTAGCATATTTTGGCTGATCTTTAGTATTGTATGGACCATGTGTTATATGTAGGGACCTTGGTTGGTTTGAGTAAGCCACGTAGGCAAATTGGTTATTGAAGTACTCGAGGTGATTCGTAGATCTTCTAGTACTTTCTTGGATTGGAAATTAGATTCGCTAGACTTAGCCAATCAATTGTGAGTGTTTCTTTATTTGTGTCTTCTATGTGTGACATTCTATTATAGAAATGTTTTAAGTGCTTAATTATTATGGGATGCATGATTTGATATCTCATGAAAATTACTTGATCATAGTCAGCTGGAAAAACAATTTGAGTTGAGTCTCCTAGTTAGAGCTTCCTTTGAGAAATCCCGTAAGTCTAGTGGGATCCCAGGTTGTGGACCTTGCAGAGGGTTTCAAGGGTAGGCGCAGCCGCAGTTCGTCTAAACCTGAAATAGGGTTTGGAATGAATAGTAAATCGGTGACGTGCCCTTGGAATTCCTATTAGAATACGGGTAAGAGGTCATTCGGGCATGGGTCTCGCGCACTCATGTTCTTGAATCGATTCTTACCTAGGAGGTGTTTAGGTGCATGAACTTGTCATAAGTGATATGCATTGTCTTGATATGACATGAGCTCTTATATTGAACATGTATGCAACCTCGTTTACATTCTAGTTGTTTAAACTGTTTTAATGAATCTTGCAATGTTTTACATAAATACACATGTTATGTAGCCACTTGTAGAAAACATTCACTGGGCTTGCTGTAGCTCACCCCTCACTATTATCTTTTCATGATCGGATAGGAAGGGAAAGGGAAAGGCTTAGTTGCGGAGCATTTCCCGAACTCTGGTTGATGTAGGTGTTAGTACTTTTCTGCATTTATTTTGATAAATTGTACTATGTAACACCTAATACGTATACTTAACACTTAGATGGGTTGTAGTCATTGTTAAGTATTATTTTGTGCTTTTGATCACTGTGGACTTTGAAAAAAAAAATTTATGGCTTGCATTTTGGGAATGTAATATTATTTGATTATGTCCATATGTGTTTATTGTTGTGTATTTGGGATTATGATGTGTATTAGAAGGCTTATCGGGATGTCGTATATATCGAGGGAAGATATGCAGGGGTTCCGTGCCGGTCATGACGTCACGTATCGTGGGTCGTGACACTTTCTAACGGTTTCTTCTTAGTCGTAGCTTCTGCTTAAGTTTTTCATCTCATTGATGTTTGTTGTAAATCGAGCGATAACCTCTGCTATAGAATCAGTTTGGAGCTTTGCCTTCTTGACTTGCAAAGTTCCTTTGTGGGTGACCTCTAACTTATCCCAGAGTTCCTTAGCGGTTTCACACGCGCTAACCCTATTGAACTCTTCAACAAATAAACTGCAAAACATAATGCTTACAACTTGGTTATTTAACAACTCTTCCTTTTTTCCTTGGGACTCCATTCATCTGAATCCTTAGGGACATTAATGCCATTTATGGTCTTTGTAGGTGTTGGACATCCGTTTATCACAACATCCCACATTTCAAAGTCTTGGGCTTTAAGATAGAATTTAATCATGGTTTTCCAATGTGGGTAGGTATCTCCCTTTAATAATGGTGGTTGGTTGGTGGAGTTTCCTTCACCCAAAAGATAAGCATTCTTTGCATTTTGTCCTACCATACTTAATCAAAGATTGTTAGATACTTTGACGGTTAACCTGCTCTGATACCAACTGTTGACCCAGATGTGTCCGAGAAGGGGGATGAATTGGACATTTAGCAGATTTTAACATTTCTTTTAAATGTATGAAATATTGAAAACAGATTAAACAAAGCATGGTAAATCAAACACAATAACAATAAGACACACAAGATTTAGAGTGGTTCGGCCTCGACTACATCCACTACCTAACCTTCTCAGTTAGGATTTGTCCAAACTCCACTAAGGATATTCTTACGGGTGAAGACAAAACTATTATACCTTCTCAATTTACGGGCTTAACAATAACTGTTTCTTAACTTCCGGGTGTGAGAATGACTGTTACAACTCGAGCAACACTTACTTTAAACCAGTGACTATCCAATCACAAAAACCAAGGCACAAGATGAGATATGATTCCCTTTACTTAGAACCAAAGTGATACTTACAAAGCTTTGGATTGAACCTTCTGTTACCACAGATTCATCAAAATATGTATGATGAAGTTCAATTGAAAACTGATTCAAAAAGCTTTCATCTTCTTCAATGGATTTTTGAAAAGATATAGATGAAAATCAACTAATCAGAAGACTTAATGTATTTCAAAAAGATAGTGAGTTTAAAGCAGAAATTAGAAGACTAACTTCCAAAAGTTTTTGCACAAGTGAAAACTGTTAAACGTTTTGAACGGTTTTCAATTTTTGTAATCTATAAATCGATAAATGATCTGCTTTGAGGCAACATATATATAGAAACAACAATGGCGCAATGGACTTGGTAATTTTGGCACACAAAGTTATTTCAAAAACAACGAACACATTATTTCCTGAAACAGATTGATTCAGCTCTGTGCAATTACGGCGAGAGCACCTGAATCTTTTGATCATTCATGAAAAAAATGTTCTGATAAAATATTAGAATGTTCTAAAAAGATTCAAAAAGTTCTAAAAAGTTTTGCGCAGTTCGTAAAAAGTGTAACTCTCAGAACCATGATAGTATTGAATTAACGTCCTAATTGGTTAATCAACGTCCTGGCGCATAATGAAAACTTTGTCATTTTGTTCCTTGAGGGCGCTCATGGACCATAAGCATCTTGCTGAACAGTGAAGTGAGGGCGCTACTTGATCATAAGTGTCTTATCTTACTTATCAATTAAAAATGACTAAAAGCTATGAGGGCGCTAAACAATAGTTAGCATCTTGTTTTATTTTAGCATACTTAAAGTCATGAGGGCATTACAAATGTGCAAGCGTCCTGATATTTAAAGCACGAAAACTATAAGGGCGCTACTAGCGACGTAAGCGTCTTGATGTTTTAAAACATTTTTAAAACAACTAAAAAAAATAAGGGCGCTATTAGGTGATGAACGGCCTGATGTTTTAACTTGTAAAAACGATAAGTCCCTTGAAGAATAATCAGCGTCCTGTGAGTTACTAAGTTGGTTCTTAAGTGAGGGCACTCTTATTCTATTAACTTCCTGAGAGTTTTCCAACTTAGAACTATCAACCTCCTTAACGATTTAAATCATTAAAAGCTCGAAAAATAGTCAATGAGCTGATATTGAATTAGCGTCGTGACAAGTTCATTGGTTTACTCAATAAGGGCGCTACTGATGAAGTAATCGTCCCGATAAATATGAACGTTTCAACCTTGAACTCTATCAGTGTCCTAATGTATCATTAGCATCCTGACTTACCATGTCCAGGAGGGCGCTGCTGAGACATTAGCATCCTGAAAGATGTATTAGCGTCCTGATGGGCACTTAACAACAGCTTTGATTTTCCATTTAAAACTTGATAAATGCGATTAAAGCCTTGGTATTTTTGGATCAAATCAATCATAGAGAATTCAATATAAATGATCAAAAAATCAACTCGACTAAATCATGCAATCATGCATATTGCTGAATCATATGACGGTGAAGATTCTACAACCTAAATACGCTATAATCCTATAAAATATGTGTTCAAACGATCATGACCTTCAAATAGATCTTGATAACACTTTCACCATGCATCATTGAATCTTCGAAACCTTTATGTAAGATTAGTTGTTCTATGCATACAATATTATTATAAACAAAATGTGGCTTGCAATCATCAAAATATCATTCATATAAGAGAATACTCTTGTAAGAGACATGAGTTAGGATTTTCAAACCTCAGTTAGGATTTTCAAACCTCATATAATTGGTTCAAAACTCAGTTAGGATTTTCAAACCTCTTCACTAAGGGATTCTCTTATGGGTGAGAACCAAACCGTTGCAACTCTTTCTCAACTTCCGGATGTGAGAACCACAATTACACTACTCAACCTACGGGCTTGAGACCAATCTATACCTCTTGACTTACAAACTAGAGAACTACCTATCTCAACTTCCGGGTGTGAGACTAACCTAAAACCTTCTCAACTTACAGGCATGAGAATGACCACTTTGTTGAATAAAACAAAGATAAGTATTTAGTAGTTTGTATAACTACTGTTACAACTCGATGTCGTATACAAGATATGAAATGAAGTACAATTGTATCCTATGAACTATCTCTCAAATTTCTCTTTCTGCAAGAATGACGTGAGATTAAAATCGTGCTGAAAATTTGAGTAAAAACAATTCAATAAACTTCAAACAAATTTTCAATGAATAGATAAAGTGTAAGCTCAATATGAAAATATTTTGAATGAAACTTGTTTCAAAGAAAACACTTTGAAAAACAATTTAACTATGAAAAACAATTTTAAAATTCGACTAACTTTCAAAAGTAATGGCTTGAGAATTTTTGGTATTTTTTGTTTTGAATCTAAGTGTTGGTATATATAGACTTAGTTGAGATAAAATGGTTGAGCATTTGATTTGAATTTTAAATATGAACGTTTTCTCACAACGACTTTAATCTTTCACAAATATGGTAAGTCTAGTTTCTTACGAATAATTCTAATATAGTTTAGATAACATGAATAAGGAAAGTCTTGTTAAACACGGTTCATGCACCTGAACTGTCAACAAACAGGTTGACAATTGCTTTTTTAGAACTTATGTTAGTGTTGGATTAGCAGCCTGATGTTTAATCAGCGTCCTGATGCATAATACCAACAACTGTCATTTTGTTGCTTGACGACGCTCATACAACGTGAGCTTCCTACTGAACTATGAAGTGAGGGCGCTAGTTGAACGTAAGTGTCTTGTCTTACTAAAGACATTTTAAAACGTAAGGGCGTTATTGGAGCATAAGTGTCCTGACTTACTTGGACATTTTAAAACTATAAAAATGATGAGTACGTTATTAATCAATCATCATCCTGCTGAGTTACATAGTTGGTTCTTGTGAGGGCTCTACTGGAACGTAAGCGTCCTGATATCGAAATACTTAATTTCATTCAGCGTGCTGGTATTCAATAAGCGTCCTGATAAGTTCTTTTGGTTGAATTGATGAGGGCCCTACCGACAAAGTAAGCGTCCTGATAGATATAAACTTTTCAACCTTGAACATTATCAATGTCCTAATGTATCATCAGCGTCCTGACTTACCAAGTCTAGGAGAGTGCTGCTGAGACATCAGCGACCTGATTGATGCATCAACGTCCTGATAGACACTCAAAATAATTTTGACATTTTTCATCATTTTAAAGCTCGATAAAAACAATATTAAACACTTGGTGTTTTAATCGAATCAAACATTAAAAGTCATTGAGTGAACAATAAAATCAACGAAAAACACCTTGAAATCAAATCGATTAAACCATGCAATTATGCATATATTGTAAATCTTACTGGGAATGATTTGAGCGAAAGTTTTACATTCTAATAGCTCAAAACTCGAAGCCTTGATCTTGATTAATCAATCGTCTTGAAAGCTCAATTCTTTGATCTTGATTCTTGATATTTCTGAAACACTTAATAAGATCGTTAGATACTCAATTGAGTGGTTTGAAATCATTGAAACATTCAGATCATAGGGTTCCTTGAGATAACAAAAATGTGGTGTTTTCTCTGCTAGACTGCATTCCTTTAGGAAGGAATGCATTCCTCGGGTTCTTGGGAAACGTGCACATGGTCAAGAATGCAATTCTTGAACATGTATGAGTTCCTTAAGTGATGAAACATTAAAATCAATCGTAGAACACGATTTAAAACAAAAAACAAACCTAGAAAAGTGAATTCTCATCAAAACATGTGAATAAGTGAGTTCCTTTAGGAAGGAGTGAGTTCCTTGAATTTTGACACATATGAAAAATCCAATTTCAAAAGCATGCATTACGTTCATTTTAAAGTAAATGTAATAAGAAAACATTTATAATCATGGTTGCATGAAGAATAAACCGAAAAACTACTAAATCGAGAAACCAAAATTCGAATATGGAAAGTTTCGAAAACAAACACGATCAATAAAACAAGTGGCTGATTAAACGTAGAAGAAACCTACAACCTAAAAAGATCTAAAACAATTAAAATAAGAAACAATGTTACATCCTTGTGCTTTGATCTCCGGTTGACTTTGGTTGATACCTGTTTGACTTCAATTGACTTGTGTTCTTGACTTGGTTTCACACACACTGGCTGAGTTCTCTTGTCTTTTGATTTATTGTTCTCGATCCTGAACTTCAGTCTTGACCTTCACTAAATGGTTATTAGCTTTTTCTTTAAACTTCAAGGCGAAATACATGACACCAAATTGAAACATGCTCAACAAGTATGTTAGATCACATAGAATATTGTTTGTAATCATCAAAATCAAAGAAAAGGAGAGTCATCAAGCCAACAGGGCAGAGCACCTAAGAACCAACTGAAGAGCTCTACCCAGAAGTAGAAGTTTTGTAGGCTGAGTGCTATTGCAAAAAACCTTGAGAAAATGTCCCGGGTGGTCTTGGAGCAACAACAAGTACTGAGGGAGGTACTCCTCCTTCGACCACTCAACGAGCTTCAACCCTAGATGGAGGAAGGGAACACGTGTCGGAGTGACAGTTCGAAGAAGAGGCCAGCCCGGAGGCAGGACAAACCGAGCTATAACCGCAAGTTTTTATTTGCCAAAGACTTACACCACTTTTTGGTGGTCAAGAAGTGTAAGAGCCCGACATCTTCCCACCATATGTTTGTACCAGTAAGAAGTACCCCAGCTAGGTCGGGATCAATGAGGTCTTCTAGATCTGCACATACCAACTCAGCCTAGTCGTGGAAGAGATCTTTCTAAACACTACAAGGAGTAAAAAGAGCTCCTTTCCCCGTTCGTGGACGAGATTGTGCAGGTTTATCTGCCGAAGAACATCAAGACCGCAGATGTAGGTCAATACGATGAGAAAGGAGATCCCCTAGATCACATCGAGAACTACATTCCTGAATGGACTTCAAGGGGTATGATGACCCGACTATGTGCAGGGGATTCTGAATAACCCTCAAGGGCCTAGCTCGGAAGTGGTACCGAAAGCTCCGACCAGGTTTGATCTATTCTTTCGGCCACTTATATTACAAGTTTGTGAAGCACTTTGTGGGGCTGAGAAGAGTGGGAGAAGCTAGTGAGCAACCTTCTAGCCATCAGAAAAAAGTTGGGAGAAAGCCTCAAGGACTACTTGGATTGGTTCGACAATAAAGTGATACAGGTTGTCGACTTCGAGCTGGTAAGTTCTACTACTCTTTAGGGAAAAAAGAGACTCAGACCTATAAGGAAATTCTACGTCGGGCAACAAAGTTCGTCAATGCTGATGAATGGAACGTGGCCAAATGAGCAAATGAGAGGCCCGTCAAGAGTTTCGAGCAAAACAACAAGAGAAAAAGGATGAACGAGAGGTGTCGAAGGAAAACTACTATGATGGAAAGAAGACAGATTCTTGTCGACAGGATTAGATGAGCAATAAGGAACCCCAAAGTGTTCGCACCACCTACACACCTCTGAACATGTCCTAGGAGAATGTATTGCTGGAGATCCAGAACGTAGATTATGTGCGCTAGTCGAAGAAGCTGCATACGCTAGCGGGACAGAAAGATAGGAAAAAGTAATGTCGGTTCTATCAGGACCATGGTCATAATATCGACCAGTGTTATGACTTGAAGGAAGAAATTGAGACACTGATCTACAAGGGTTACCTAAAGGAGTTCGTCTAAGACTCCGAGCAGAAGAGAGGTGAAACTCGAGAGAAAGACAGAGTTGAACCAGTCAGGGAGATCAGAACCATCTTCGGTGGAGATCTTATCGTAGCATCAAACTGAGCCAGGAAGGCTTATGTCCGAGAAGCCAGGTTGGAGTTCATGAACCTCGGCTTTTGACTTGAGAAGTAGAAGCGAAACGAGTTCACAATCACTTTCACAGAT
Source organism: Paratinospora sagittata (assembly GCA_035771175.1). Taxonomy (NCBI): domain Eukaryota; kingdom Viridiplantae; phylum Streptophyta; class Magnoliopsida; order Ranunculales; family Menispermaceae; genus Paratinospora; species Paratinospora sagittata. Next base: position 26,707,123 of record CM069595.1, read on the forward strand.
GAAGAAGCACAAGGTATCCTCCATCCACATGCAGATGCCTTGGTAGAAGCCACGACTGTGGCTAACTACAAGGTCCATCAAATGTTGGTCGACAACGGAAGCTCAGTCGATATCCTTTACTGGTTAGCCTTCGAGAAGTTTGGATTGACCATGGAACATTTCAGCCATATTCATGTGCCACTCATCGGATTCACTAGAGATTGTCTTAATCTCCCCAAGGAATAAGAAACACCTGTGTGCTATTCGCTTTGGTTTTCAAGCCTCTAACAACAAGGAGGAATGCAAAACACTCATACCAGGGTTACGACTTGCTCATAGCTGGGGGGTAAGCGACCTAACTATTCATTGTGGTTCTTAGCTTGTGGCTGGGCAGATCACGTATGAGTACCAAGTTAAGGATGAAAAACTGTAGGCATACCTACATGAACCACTGACCTTGCTTATAAGGTTTCAGAGCTATGAAGTGACATAGGTGTCAAGAACAAAGAATTCCTTAGCCGATCTACTGTCCAAGCTTGCTTTGTCTTCTGAGGCCGAGCTTATGATCAACGTGCCAGTTGAGTTCCTACCTGCTCGGAGCATTGGTGAACCGACTCAGGTCAGTATACTCAACCATGCCACCTTGTGGATGGACCTGATCAAGAAGTTCATACATAGCGACGAACTTTCCGACGATAAGATAAAGGCAAGGAAGATACAAAGACAGGCTACTTGGTACTCCCTCATAGACGACTAGCTCTACAAGCGCAACTTCACACTACCTTACCTAAAGTACCTTCGTGAAGAGTAGGCACAACAAGTCTTTGAGGAGATTCACGAGGGTGTATGCAACAACTATTCAGGCGAAAGAGCACTTGCATACAAAGTCTTCCGCCAAGGTTATTTCTAGCCGACGATACACAAGGACTCGTTTCGAACAACCCAAAAATGTGATAGTTGCCAGAGGCATGGTACTACCATATGACTTCCTTCTGAGAACCTCTCGCCAATTTAGAGCCCGTGGCCTTTTGCTCAGTGGGGGATGGATTTGACAAGACCTCTACCGACCTGCAAAGCACAAATCAAGTTTGCTATCGTTGTTATGGACTACTTTACCAAGTAAGCAAAAGTTGAACCTCTAGCGACCATTACTAAGTAGAAAACCACAAGCTTCATCTGGCAATCGATTGTGTGTCTCTTCCGTGTTCCATATGCCATCATTTAAGACAATGACAAACGATTCGACAATGCCAGGTTCACCTCATTCTACGAAGAGCTAGGCATTCGACATTTTTTCCCACACCAGCTCACCCTCAAGCTAATGGACAGGTCGAAGTCGTGACTTGCTGCAAGTTTTGTGGTCATACCGCACCACCTTCTGAACCGCGATAAGAGAAACACCTTTCTCCCTAGCATTCGAGATGAAAGTTGTCATCCATGTAGAGGGTTGATATATCCCGAGGATAGCAAGATTTGACGAAAGAATGAATTCAAAAACTGAGTGTGCCGAGCTCAACCTATTAGAAGAGAAACGAGAGCAGGCACCGATCAGGATGGCAACAAACCAGTAGAGAGTTTCCAAGCACTACAACTCCAAAGTCAAACACAAAAGCTTCGAGGTTGGGGATCTGGTGCTAAGGAAAATTATGCTCTACACCAAAGAACCTGGGTTGGGAGCCCTTGACCCAAATTGGGAAAGACCTTATAGAATCATTGTTGTGCTCCTAAATGGGTGTGTACGAGCTCGAGGACTTAGCAAGGAGGAAAATACCAAAGCTTTGGAACACGGAGCATCTCAAGAAGTACTACCAATAGGAACAGTTACTGAAGAGTTTTTGCATTTTCATGTTATTTTCTACTTTGTTCTTTAAGGGGACACTTTACTACATCAATAAAATGACTTCACATGCCTTTTTTTACAAGCTTAGAGTTGAAAACTACAAATTTCATAGTACCTTGGGGTCTCTGAACAAGTTGGAAGCCACCGAGAAGAAAGGCCTTAGCCCTAGAGTGCCTTGGGGGTATCTTGCAATAGCTCAGTACCCACCGAGAAGAAGATTTGGGATACCAGTACGTAACATCGTTGCGACTGAGATGCGTGTCTATACCCTTGACTGCCTTGGGGAAGCAAAAATGCTCGCTACCAAGAAGAGGACCCCGGTCCAAAGTGATTTTGGGGGTTGGGAAATCCCTACCGAGAAGTCAAAGTGAATGCAAGTATTCACTAGCCCACCGACCTAGTAAGACACCGACCCAATATACCTTAGGAAACGCTACTATGTTGGGAAAGTTCTATGTATGCAGACACATGGACCGATGACTACTGGCCTCACACCACTCCGAGCAGCTCATACTTGTACAAAACTCAAAGACGGAAGTTCATGGGATAGCTCGACACCCAACCTAAACCTGCTGAGCACATCAACTATTGACCTCTCAAGACTTGGAAAAGTTCTAGAACATGTAAGTAAACAAAACGGGGAAGCTAGAAACGGAATGAACATAAATGAGATTTTGTTCAAATTAAAAATAAGTCTCAAGTATAATGAACATAAAAGAAAAGAGAACAACAAAAAAAATGAAAGCTTCAGAAGATATGCCTAAAGGTCCTGAGCAGACCGCTCATGATATAGGGGCTCCAAGTCAATTGTATCGTCAAAATGCTCTGAATGACCAGCTCCCTAATCGTTCCCCCCGAATAGCTGTTGCTCGGCCTCTTCTTCTTCCTCATCATCATTGCCTTGCAGTCGCGACTTGGCTTGCCAGGCGTCGAACTACTTGAAGTTCACCGATCCTTCGTAGTAAGATTCCAGGTCAGCACGGTAGTATGTCACCGCCTTCTGGTACGCATTCTTCTGGATCAGGTAAAACTCTTCGGACTTCTTGAACTCCTCGACAGCCCAAGCACGCTCCTTTGGTATTTCGACCTTCAGGGACTTCGACATGGCACGATGGAAGTCAGCCTCGGCTAGGATGTTTTTTAGCTTGGCATCCTTCTTTGTGAGCTTAATGTCCTTCATCACAAGCTCAGTTTAAAGCTTTACCACCCGAGCTTTAGCCTCCACCTCCGAAGCCTAGTACTTTTTAATTTAAGCCTCTACATGGTGTAAGGCCAAAATAGTATGTGTAGCGACCTGCAAAATAAAACAAGAGCAAAGCCTATCAAATACCGACCACTTCCACAACAAAGAAAGAAAAATTCACAAGTATACATGTTGTCGTGTGCAATTTGCAAGCGTACGGTGTCAAGTTATAATATATACCAATGAAAATCAGGTTATCGTCCTCTAGGATTGAATACTACACTAATTGCCATGTTTACTAACTCTAACTCTATTTAGAACATCAAATTCGAAAGTTCAAGTAAATTAAAAGCAATAATTAAACAAACAAAAACTAAACTAGCAATGCAATAGAATTAAATAGGAAATCAATGGATGAATAGCCTAGAGGTTTAATATCACCTCACTCTCAACTATGCCTACATATATATATATATATATATATATTTATTTATTATTAATTCAATTTCCTAGTTTATAAGTCGAAAATCCTAACGTCTTTAATTCCCTCTCTCAAGCACCAATGAGAACATATTATTAGCACCTTGGTTTTACTCTTTCGATAAAAACCTAAGATCTTAATAACTCATTAAGTTCTATGATTTTCTTCCTATGACTTCAAAGGGTCTCCGTCTCACGATAACCTAGGTTATATTTTCCTTATTCCAACCCAAAGTACCCTTTTTTAGAACACCTATCTCAAGTCTATGATCATTCAATAAACCCAGAAAAATATAAATAAACTAGAAAATCTTATTAATAATAATCAAAACAATAAAAACTATGGCATAGCCTTGAGTTTGGATCAATCTACCATCTAGAAAGAGGATTTAGTCATAACTCTCAACATAAACACATAAAATAATGATATGAACATGAATCTCAACAATGGAAATCAAACTAGAAAGATAGAGAAAGTGTTGGAGAATTTCTTCTCTGCTTCGAACTCGATCTTCTCCTTCGCTTTCTTCTTAGCCGCCAACCCTTGTTCTTTACTCTATTCTCCTTCCAAACGCTCTCCTAATGTTCTATTTAAAGTTAGGAAGAAGTAAAAAAAAAAAAAACCATGCAATTCAGAGTTAAGATGAGCAAGATATGGGCAAAACACGAAAATCAGGCAGAAATAGAAACTCCTAGCACCGTGACGCCCATTGTAGGCACCATGGCGCCTAATCTCTATTTTCATTTTTTATGCCATCACTCCTGGGCGCAATGGCGCCCATTCGTGGCACCGCGGCACCCACCCACTGGATTTTGCACACATTTTACTTTGTGGACTTAACCAATTTTTGAACTCTCTTAACCAATTTTTGAACTCTCTTTCACTTGCATGCTTCATGTATCTTCATCTCAACTTCTTGTAACTTGTTTCCATCATCCAAATTCACTTTCAATACATCCAAAAACCTAAAAAAAAAACTATGACTAATGAGTAACACACTTATATAATCAAAATAAACAAATTATAAAATTAAAAACCAAAATAAAAGCAACGTATACCAAAATGTGACTAAACTAACAAATAAACCGAAATTAGAACAAACCAACCAAATTAATGAATAAATCATCCTAAAACTCATCTAAAACTTACTCAAAAATATATCTAAATATCTTACTCATAACATATCTCGATGCTTTTAATGAAGGCATTACTCAGGCCTTCAAGGATCTGCTCGCCTTAATAATTTGCGGCACGAGCTTCGGGAAGTCCGACCTTCCAACTAGAGAACTATAGCTCGGTACCGCCGATCTTTTTTACGATCAGACAGACATCCATCAGCCCCTTCTTCACTCGACGCGCCTTGATAGGTCCCAAGCTCATGACCTTAACCCTCTTCTTTTACGTTAACTCGACAACGTTCGGAGAGGAAGAGGCATTTTGCACGAGAGCCCGAACAGGAGAAATCGAGGTGGGGGTAGGCTGGTTGCTCGATTCCCTATTAGAAGCAGCAGTTGGCTGATGAGTCCCCGCCCAACTCGTCAATGGTGTATTCTACCTCAGCAACCTTCAGTACGTCCTGTGTAAGAGGCCGACCAAAATTGCTTGCTTAGGAGGTGCCAAGCACACATTGAGAACGATCCACTTGGAGGAGAGTAACGTTAAGGCCTTCCTCCTCAAAAGTACCTTACTCAGAGGCTCCCTCCTCGGGACCCCCCTCCTCATCCTCATCCTTATCCTCTTATTCCTTGCCAAGGCCAAAGAGGTCATCATACTCAATATCTAATTCCTCAGATGGTGAGGAAGGGAGATCAATATTAGAAATAGGGTAGGCCATGGTTGAAAAGACTAAGGATGTGATCAAACAAACATAGAAAGCCGAGTAGAAAGGAAGATACCGAGCTCGGTGACTTATGGCGAATTGATAAAGGGAAAATAACGGGTTCTCTTTTATATAGTGGAATAGTGATGAACTACGACCATTAGATGATTTTGTGACACGCATCTCTAGGAAAATCCCATGACCTTGAGTTAGAGAACTGAACCGATGCCGTACACGACCATATGATTCGTAACGATACATTTCTCAAGGATCATCACGTGACCATAGCCAGCATAGGAGACACTCGAGGGACAAGCTGACCTAAGAATAATAACCGAGCAGAAAAGGGTCTGATCCCTTAACGAAAACTCGGACCATAGGGATAGATGTTCAACCATTATTATCAGCATGCCAAGCAGGCGTCTAATCAGCTCACCCCTTGCCCACATCTCACACAGGAAGAGGGCAAATACGAATTTTGGTCGGGGTTACCGAGCCAAACAAAGAATGACTCAAGCGACACAAGATGAACAGAGGATGAAAACCAAAAATGACTCTAGGTCAGTACTACTGACCTATTGTGGACAACACAACACCTATCAGAGAAGCGACTCTCGACAGGAAATACAAAACTCTGTGGCTAGGTATCCCGGGCTCATGAAGAACATAAAAGGCTTCTCGCAGTGCCCACGGGATTTACTGTGAAGCATTAGGAATACTGCGCATATGTCACGACAAAACATACACCTACCAGGAATACTACACGTATGTCACGACAGAACATATGCCTACCAATTCTAGCCAAATACCCCTACCTCTATAAATACTCCATACCCCTCATTAACAAGGTAAGCAATTCACTACTCTAGTAATAGTGATACTAGTACCCGACTCAACTCGGATCTAACTTAGGCATCAGAGGGTCTTTGGCTGACACCACACTGATACTCCTTATGATAACCTATTCTTTATTTTCTTTCTCTCTTAGGTCTGAGGTACTGATTAGGCAAGTCATCACCTAGGTGGGTTCCAACTCAGCACGTTCCCTCCACCTCATCTCTCTTTTGTGCTGGTCAAATCTTGCACCAACAGTAATAAAATTACCCTTTTCTATATAAAGTAATTATCTTTTAGGATAATATGGAAAATATTTGTAGCAACACATACATTAAGATTTAATCAAACACTAAACAAGAGTTTTGGGTATGGAGGACAAAGGAAAAATTATGACCCATTATAACCTAAACAACATGTTGTGGGTAATAAAGATAAATAAACACTTTTAGATGACTTAAACCCATTATATATGAAAACAACTCTTGAATGATAAAAGAAAAAAAATATGGGAAAGAAAAGAGAATAAGAGACCTACCTCAGAGCAAATGGTGGAGTGATTTTCGTAAGTCCCACCTAAAGCTGTTTCTCTGCAAAAATGGTATGGATAACAAGTGTGAAAAGGGTCAAATCAGAGAATGTAGGTTTATTTATTACTATTTAACATTTCCATTCCTTACAAGTTATCTCTAGTGCGAAAAAAATTAGTTCACCACCTTTTTACATTAAATGTATGATGATGGTGGCCTTACCACATTAGCGATAGGCCCATTAATGTACCTCTAAAGTGTTACTCTAGCATTACCCTTTCAAAAACCGCAAATCAGATCCCAAATCGTTTCCTTCTATATCTCACTTTCCAAAACAGTTGAAAAACTGAACGCATTAAAAACTCCCTCTTCCTTTTGCCCCAAATGGCTCCACCCCTAGTTAGTTCCACTGAATTAGTTTCCCTTGGTATAGAAAATAAAAGAAAAACATAATTTGTTCTTAATGGAAGAAAGAATGAATGAAAAAACTTGCAGCAGTGGTTTGGTGATGATACTGAACCAATGGACCTTGCACACGCAGAAGAAGAGAATGAGAAAACAGAGAGAGTAAGTGAGAAAATGGATAATTAATCTTTTCAAATCCCTGATCATAAATGTGAACAAGGCCTCGGAGAGGTCAGAGAATGAGACAGGATGTTGCTGACAGTAGCAAGCTTTTTTCTTCTGCTGAAGAAGTAGCATTAAGGTTGAGACATAATTAATAGTTTTTTTATAGTATTTGACTAACATATTTTTTAAACACACTTTATTGATATTACGCCTGAAAGTTGCAAGAACACCTTGAATCACGTGTTGATGTCAAGGGTAATGTCAATCAAATGTGTTTAGAAAGAGTGTTACCAAATTATTATTTTTTAAATAAGAAGTAATAGTAACATTTTTTTTAACAGTAATAATAGTAGTTATACGACTCATAATAACATTTCACAATTAAAACTTTGAAGTAATTACATTTTTTGACATACAAGCCTATGAAGATAACGTATTCCTTCTTCTATATTTTATATTACATGATGTTACATATGGAGAAACTTTGGTGAGTTATCTTTGTTTGTTGTTGTTGGAATTTGATCCTCTAGTTGGGGATCTTAGATTTTGATAATGTTTATCATAATCGGATTATTATTATCTTAAGTTATCTAATTGGATCACCCCTTAATAATTACATTAAGATAACTACTATTTGGTAGGTATCTTATCTCCACCACATCTCAAATTGGAGAGTATCAAGGAGATTTGATCCTCTAGAATGCCAATAAATTAAGAAAATGTGAACACCGTAAAATACACAGAAAATTGCAGAGAATTTTCATCAAGTAGAGAGTGGGGTTTTTGTACTATGAAATACGTTAAGAACTCATGACATTGTGGTCCCAATCACACGTGACAACACTAAACGCGTAGAGCACATTCGAGACGATCTTGGTAATGTTTTTGCTTCCCTATTTAATTTAATTCGATTTACATGATTTGTATTCAAATGATTTCTACATTGGTATTAGTGGATCTTCGCCTGATTCCGGCAAACTTATCGGCCAATGAACATACCCACACGATCTTTGAAGTGAGGTCTTGAAAACGGACCTATTTGCCTGACCAAAGGTGAGTTAGAGTGATTGCAACACTCTCACAAAACCAGTCGGTTGAAAACCATTTAAAAAATAAAATAAAAATTGCTTGATCGTAGGAATCAACAGGTTTTCTAGCAAAATACCCCACCTTCGTGATTGCCGGTTGACGGAGGTCAGGCCGAACCTCTTTCCGGCGCTGGCAGGGCAACATCGTGGTGGCGCCGTATCCACCACGATTTGTAGTTGCAAACCAGTCGGGTGGGGAAGATGACCTACACGGGTCATCACCCACTCGGCCCAGCCCAAACCCAAGTCTCTCTGACCTGATTTCAAAAAATCAAAAAAAGGGCTTGGTCCAGGCCAGTGTTAATCTAAGTTGTTCATCACTTTGCACATCCCTAAATATGCTGTGATGAAGTATATTTTGATGATCACAAACAAAGTGCTTTTCGGTGCTAACGAACGTTTATCAAGAACTTATCTCAGCACCAAAGGAAAAGCAAAAAGCCAAGGAACGACTTGATCAGGAACTCAAAGATCATATCCAACGGTCAAGATCGTTTTAATCAAAGAACATCATCAATCACATCCTGATTTCAAGATCACTTCTCTTGAACGATTCGATCAAGCTTCAAGTCTACATCTCTCGATCAACGTTCAAGACATTCAACTCTGCGCAAAGCTCTTATTGAAGATCTCATAATGGAGAGTTTGATTTAACGGTTATGAGAAATGTGAAAAAATACACAAAGTATTTAAGGTATATCTTTCTCTAATCGTTATTGCTCAAAATATTCTTCAAAACCATGCATAAATCATCTGCATATGTTTTTCAAATCGGCATGTTTTGATTTTTCGTCTTATGGCATTTTAAACGATTTAATATTATATATTTAATTTGAAATCCACCAAGTTTTGTTTGCATTTATCGTATATTTAATTGCGAGTCAAAATTATTTTCAAAGAGTCTTTCAGGACACTAATGATTTAGCAGCGCTCTCCTGAACTTGTTAAGTCAAGACGTTGATGAGTCATTAGGACACTGATAACGTTCAAGGTTGAATTGAACTGATTTATTAGGACGCTTACTTGTATAGTAGCGGCCTCCATTATTAGCCAACTTTTGAAGTTGTCAGGAAGCTGACTCAGCATCAGCTCACTGAAAGATGTCTTAAGTTCTTCAAAGAATGTTTCTATGAGAATGCTGATAGTTATAAGTTGAATTATCTATCCGGACGCTTTCTGGATAGAAGCGCCCTCACTTTTGGGATTCAACTTAGTAACTTTCAGGACCCTGATTGTCCTTCTGCGTGCTTGTGTATTTGTTTAAAGTGTTTTTAATTGGTAGGACGCTGACATAGTTGTAGCGCTCTTATGTTTTGTTTTATGTTTTAAACTAGCAGGATGCTTACTCGGATAGTAACGCCCTCATGCACTTAATTGATTTAAAACATAGCAGGGTGGTAACTGTGCAATAGTGCTATCAGGTTTAAGTCGTTTAAGTGTCAAAGTAAGTCAGGATGCTTACAAGTTAGTAGTGCCCTCACTTAAGTGTTTAGAATGACGCTCATACGTAATGAACGCCCTCAAGGAACAAAACGACAAAGTTGATATTATGCGTTAGGACACTGATTAAGGAATCAGGACGCTAATTCAACAACTATCATTGTTTGAATAAGTACACTACATCATTTTACTTTTTCAGAACAGACCTTTGCACAGAGTCCTTTTCAGACCTATCAGAGATCGTCTCTAATACATGAAATAAGTTTTTCTAAAACTTTCCTTTTTCATGAAATCTAAAAAAAATGAGAATGTTAGTGAAAATTGCAGTTGCCATTTTCATATAACATTTTAGCCGTTGTGCGTAAACGTTCATATTATTTGAACCTCAAATGTTTAACAGCTATGTCGTACTAAGTCTATAAATACCAACACTTAGGATCAAACAACTTGCCAATCATTTTGTATTGTGCCAATATTTTTTGAAAGTTAGTCTGTGTCAAAATGTTTTTCAACATCTAATCTTTCAAAGTATTTTTCATTGATACCTCTACGTATTCAAATGATTTTCATACTGAGCTTATTTTTATCCTATCTTTGAAAATCTATTTAATCTGGTATCAACTCAAATTCTTAGCACTGATTCATACTTGGTATCATTCTTGCTGAAGATAGAATTTGAGAAATAGTTCAAGATATACAGTTGTACTTGATTTCATATCTTAAGTACTGTATTGAACTATATCACTAGTTGCGTTAACTACTGACCATTGAACCAGAAGTTTTCATACTTATATTTTATATCTATTTTGAAAACTATCCATGTCTGTGATTTACACCAGTCCTTTGTTTTATAAGTCAATCTTTATTCGGTATATATTATTTTCGAAGAAGCATTGAATTTCATATCACATCATTTATGCTTTTCGAAACTGCACTTGAGCAATACCGAACATTGAAAGGTAAAGGAATGTAGGTGTATTTTAACTTAGCATTACTTATTTCATATTTCATATCTTTGTAATGCTATGTACTGAGCTTTATTGTAAATTGTTCTACTACGTTAGAACCAACCAACATCTTTAGTGTTGTAATGTTGGTATGTTTCTAGACTGAAACAACCAGGACAAGTAAAGGTAGTTCACTCGATGATTTCAGGGTTGAAATCATGTAGGTTATTTCTGAACTTGTAAAAGAGAAAAAAATAAATCCTCACCTGTAAGTAGGAGATAGGTTCGTCCTCAACCTGTAAAAGGATAGGTTATTTCTCAAGCAAAAGAGAAACCGGTTCTTCCTTATCCCGCAAAAGGAAAACGATTTTTCCTTATCCCGTAAAAAGAAAGATGGTTCTTCTTTAGCCATTAAAAGGAACATGAGTTTTTTCTCATCCCGAAAAAAATAATTACAGTTCGTCCTTAGCTTGTAAAAGGATAGGTTTGCCTTTAACCTGTAAAATGGCAGTTGTACGGTTTGGTTCTCACTCGTAAGAGAATCAGTTAGTGGATTGAGAAAATCCTAATCGGGAGATTAGGTAGTGGACCTAGGCTTGGTCGAACCACTATAAATCTGTGTGTCTCAGGTTTGCAATTTAGTTTGTGTTGTATTTTGCATCAAATTCCAATGTACCAATGTACATCACTAAGTTATTGGAAGATAATTTTAAAATTGACCATCGCACCCAATTCACCCCCCTCTTGCGTGGACCAACAACCCATACTAGATTCAAACCCACCCGGACCAATCTGGGACAGTCCAACTGAACTGGTCCAGTCCGACTAAATTGGTATTTAAAAAAACAAATTGGTTAAATTTGGGCCGTTCAATTTTTTTGATGACTAAAAACGAAGGCCTTTTGGTGCTTTTTAGTAAAAGTCATAAATTAGACCTTGACATGTTTTTGCATAATATTTACATCCATACGGTTACATTTATCACATTCACGTTGTAATTTGAATGTAATACCCTGTATTTCACAAAAAAAAAATCGTTTGGGCAGAAATGCCCGGACGTCCGGGCACCCGCTTGAACTTCCGGGCGCCAGCCCGAACGTTCAGGCGCCAATTATTCCTATAAAAGGAGCCCTCTCCTTCTCATGTCCTCACACCAAATCACCTTCTCTAGTGATTTTTCCTCGTCTTTCCACTCATTCTGAGTTTTTAGTCTTTTGAGACTCTCTGTTCGAGACTCTCGGTGCGATACGACGAAGTTCTGTCCGGAGGAAAGCGCGAGATCTAAAAAAGAAGAAGTTCTTATCTGGAGGTGGGGAACGAAACATAGGTTTGCGTGTTTTGTAACTTTTATTAAAGTTTACATTCAATTATTATTATGTCTACTGTTCATTTACACTGCATTATGTCATAGAATGTTTATACTATCGCACTTATGCCTGTATATTTGGAATTCACGTATTACACTGTTATAATGTCGGATTTGTGGTCAATCTGGCTCAACTAGACTCGGTCTTGTCCTCAGTAACTCTAAATAGTGAACGGGAGGCAGCGGGCTGCTCTAGGCGATTGGTATTTAAGCAGACCTTGTGTCTCACTTCTCAACTGGGGACTGATCTAGTTGGTCTTATTGAAAGCTATCAGCTTATACAACTAATACTGAATGTCCTAACCTTGCACGTCGTGATACCAACTCTGATAAGGATCACCAGACGTTGCCAAAGTCAGTCTAAATGTCAAGAAAAGACCAGACCAGTAGACTAGACCAGTTCATGCGTTGGAATCATACATATCACCACCTAGGGACATATGTGGTTTATGATTCATAGAATAGATAGGAGCATTGCTCGTTTTCATTATATTTCTCTGGTGAGGGACGTACAATGAGAATCAGGCTACGCTTGGGGAGGGACGTACAGTGAGAACCTGGCTATGCCTGGGGAATGACATCTGTACGTGAACTCAGATGATGTACGTTCATCAAACCATTACGAGACGGTGTCATGCATACATACATATTGATTGATTATGATGCTCTCATGTGTATTTAAGATATTTGATATTGAAATATGCTTTATTAATTGTTATACTCACGAACTATTTTACCCACTGAGTGCGTTAAGCTCACTCCATTATTATCCAATTTTTCACAGGAAATTAGGGTGGACTGGGTGCAGGTTTATGGGGCTCACATTTTGTACCATTTGTATTATTCATTGGGGATTTTGGGGAGTATGTTCCCTTGACCATTTCATGTACAAATTATATTCTGAATTAAATGAAATCAGACGTGTACTGTGTATTATATTTTCGTTGCGCACTCTGTTATTACCATTGTTATTATTCCAAATGCGCGCCCCGCCCGCGAGTGTACCGCAGGTTTAGGCGTGTCCGAGCGGGGTGTGACAGTGAAAATATGCAATATATGTTGTGATGTAACATGAACCGTTCAATTTTGATTGTTAAATTTGAATCATTAGATCATGTTTTTTCAAAAACACATGAACTGTGACATATGGTTTTTCACAAAGATCTTTACATCTGTACGGTTGCATTCATGATATGACTTCAACATGATGATAAATCTATAATTGTCTACATGATATGATCCGAACCATTGATTTTTCCATGATTAAAATGATGGAATTGAAGCATGAATTATACACTGTTGTGAACAGTGAACTTATTTAGTTTTTCATTCTCTTTCCATCTGTATAGAAAATTATCTGGATATTATTGAATGACATGTTTTGCATGAATTGTTTAAGTAATGGTTATTTGATTTAGAGAAATAGGTGATGATTGTGAACAAAAGTGACCTTTCGAACCTATTCTCTGAAATTATTTATCATTGACTTAACTAGAATTTTGCGGCAAACATAAATGTGTGTATTAATGGGTGCTAGTATTAATATGTGCTATTATAATGTCTATATTTTAGAGCTATGAATACTGCTACCAAGAATATTATTGCTGACTTGAATAAGAGAGAAAAGTTGAACGGGGACAACTTTGACATTTGGCATTGAAGAGTCTAGTTCATACTAGAGGAGCAGGAGGCTCTTGAAGCCTTAACCCATACCATGTCTGAACCTGAACATGGGAACATTGCTCAACATAGGTGAAATATGGAAGCATTTCAACAGTGGAAACGCAAAAATAGCCTGGCATGCATCACTCTACTAAGTAGTATGACATGTCTTGATGTGCCATTTTGAGCAGTATGAGACTACCCAAGAGATGTGGACTGCCCTTAAAGAAAAGTTCGAGATGACCTCTGCTACTAAGCTGCGGCAGCTAACAATTAAGTTTGAAATGTATGTAAAACGACAACATCAAAAGATGACACAACATCTATGTGAACTGTCAAACATGATTCATGAACTAAACCATGTTGGGCATGTTCTCATGAATGAACAACAGATTCATGCAATCGTCCGCTCTTTTCCACAGAACTGGGAGCATATGTAGATTACTTTGATCCATAATGATGGTATCAAAACTTTTGAAGATATTGCTTGACATGTTGAGTTAGAGGCTGAGCGCTTGGAAGCTGCCAAACCCTCTACGCAGGCTCTGGTTGCTGAATCAACTGATTCAAAGAAAAAAAAGAACCACCCGTTCAAGAAAAATACCAGAAAGGGCAGGCAAGGTCCCACAAATGGAAAGGTTACGAAATCGAATAATAACTGTCACAAAAGGGGCTGACGTAGTGGTATCAAGAAGGACAAAAAAGATATAAAATGTTTCAACTGTGATAACCTTGGTCATTTTGCACGTGAGTGCACTGAACTATGAAAAGAAGAGGTAATTTATTCTACTTTTTCTCAATGTTTTGTTCTAGTAAATGTTTGCTTGTTGAATCTCATCCTATGTGGATAATTGACTCAGGAGCAACAGACCATGTAACGAAAGACTGTGGAGCTTTCGTAGAGTATTGTCAGATTCCAGTGTGAGCTTGATGGATCTATGTAGGAAACAATACCAAAGTTGAAGTTAAAGGGATTGACACTTGCAAGCTGGTGTTGCGTGGTGGTCAGACCCTACTTCTGCATGATGTCCTCTATGCACCTTGCATCAGATGAAATTTAGTTTCAGTAGTTGTCCTTCTAGATTTAGGTTTCAATTTAAATTTCAATGCTACTGGTGTAATGTTATATTTAGGAACTCAATTTTATGGTTATGGTCGTTTTTCTGATGGTTTTATTGTTTTTGATACTAATCACATTAATTCAATAAATGGTAGTAGTTTTTCTCTTGTTACATCTTCTTCAAATAAAGTTTAATGTATGACATGTTAGATTAGGACATATTGGGCATGATAGAATGAACAGACTTGCAAGAGAAGGCCTTTTAGGCTCTCTGTCAAAAATAGACTTGCCCATATGTACCCATTGTTTGGCAGGTAAAACTATTAGAAAACCATTTGGTCAAGCTTTCAAAGCCAAACAACCTTTGCGACTAGTTCATTCTGATATTTGTGGACCCATGAGTGTACGGGCACGACATGGTGCTCTATATTTCATCACCTTCATTGATGATTTTTCACGATTTGGATACATTTACTTGATATCCCACAAATCTGAAGCATTGGACTGCTTCAAGAAATATGTATCGCTAGTAGAAAACCAGCTTGCTAGACATATTAAAGCGTTACGAACTGATCGAGGTCGGGAATACCTTTCTGATCAATTCAAAGAATTTTGTGATGAAAAAGGGATAGATAGACAACTAACGATCCCAGGCACCCCGCAACAAAAGGGTATTGCAGAACGAAGGAATAGAACTTTGTTAGACATAGTTCGATTAATGATGTTTAAAGCGAATCTTCCAAATTTTTATTGGGGAGATGCTTTGATGACTACGGTGTACATTCTTAACCATGTTCCTTTTAAATCAATACCCTCAACTCCTTATGAGCTCTGAACGGGAAGAAAACCTTATTTGAGCAATTTGAGATCTTGGGGATTAATAGCTTATGTACACTCACCATCCCAACGATATAGAAAATTGGGACCATGAGGCAAGAAATTAATATTTATTAAATACTCTGAACACTTAAAAGGGTATGTGTTTATAGGTGAAAACGAAGAACAAGTTTTCACAGGGTACAAATTTAGAAATGCCACTTTTGTAGAGAATGACTTAGCAAATGTGAAGCAATTGAGGATCTTCCCTTGTACGAATTAAATTCAGAAAATAATGATCCTAATGCGCCAATGGAGGCAATCAATGATGATGCTCATGATGAGATTCATCCGAGTAAGAGTGTCAGATCAACCCCTATTGTTTCTGAGGACCAGTTGCGAAGGAGTACTCGTAAAAGCATACTTCGCCGTCGTTTTGAAATTGAAGGCAAAGCTTTTATGATAGCTCCACATGATGAAAGTGACCAAGAACAATCCAAGAAGCTCTTTCATTTGATGCTAGTGATCAGTGGATGAAAGCCATGACAAAAGAAATGGAGTTAATGCGGATTAATCATGTCTGGGACTTGGTTGATCTTCCATTTGGGCAAAAAGCAATAGGGAACAAATGGGTTCTCAAAATCAAACACAAAACATATGGATCCATTTAGAGGTATAAGGCACGATTGGTCGCTAAGGGTTAGTCCCAACAAGAAGGAATAGATTATGATGAAACATTCTCACCAATTGTGAGATTTGTATATATTCGACTTCTTTTAGCTATCGTTGCATATTTGGACTTAGAATTACATCAAATGGATGTAAAATCAACATTTTTGAATGGTGAACTGGATGAAGAAATTTATATGTAACAACCTACGAGATTTGTAGCTAAAGACCAAGAGCGCAAGGTTTGCAAGCTCAAACAATCAATATATGGTCTTAAGCAATCATCCAAACAATGGTATTTGAGATTTCATCAGGCTGTGTAATCCTATGGATTCACAATGACTGATGAAGACCATTGTGTCTATATTAAACGTTCAGGAACTCATTTTTTCTTCTTTTCCTTATATGTGGATGATATTCTCCTTGCTGGGAATGATATGACATTCATAATCATGATTAAAGATTGATTGTCTTCAACATTTGACATGAAAGACATGGGCGAGGAAAACTTCATACTGGGTGTGAAAATTCATAGAAATTGGTCAAAAATATCTTGGCATAATCTCAAGAACAATATATTAAAACAATCCTTGAACGATTCAACATGCAAAATTGCAAGCCCGTTGATACACACAAAAGGAATACCCCTTAGTCATGATATGTGCCCTAATACTCCTTCTGAAAAACAAAAGATGTCAAAGGTTCTTTACGGCCAGTGCTATTGAAAGTTTGATGTACGCAGGGATGTGTACTCGACCAGATATCTGTTATTCAGTCAGTCGTTATCAAGAAAATCCTGGAGAAGCACATTGGAAGGCAATAAAGAGAATTCTGAGATATTTGAAAGGCACGATAGACTTGTGCTTATGTTATCATAGTAAAAACATGCATTTATTGGGCTACTCTAATGCTGATTGAGGCGGTGACCCAGATGAACGCAAATTTACCTTAGGATATGCTTTCTTGCTGAACAATGGTGCAATATCATGGAGTAGCAAGAAGCAGACGTGCGTTGCGAAGCTAAGTTTGTAGCTTGCTCTGCAGCTGTATAAGAGGTTATTTGGGTTTGACGGTTTCTGCAATATTTACAGGTAGTTCATAACGCATCAAAATTGGTCACTATCTATAGTGATAGCCAAGCTGCGATTGCCTACACCAAAGATCCCAAATACCATGGCAAGACCAACCATATAGACATTAAGTATAATTTTGTTCAAAACATAATAGCACAAGCAGAAGTCAGCATACAACATATTTCTACGCAAAGGATGATGGCTGATCCATTAACTAAGCCAATCGCTAGAGATGTTTTCTTTGCACATTTTAAATCCTTGGGTTTGCGTAGAATATAATAAGTTTTTTTTATGTAACAGACTTATTTCATTAGACCATTTCATAAACTCCTCATTGTTTATTATGGTTGTTTGTATTTGATCTATTATTACTAGCACCAACACACATAACAGTATGTTCACAGGCATGATTGGCTTACTTACATGAGCGACCTTTGGCACTTCATGCAGAATGAGCAGATATGAGACATTTGACTAATGTTGCTTTGAATAGCAATAGGTCATTTTATGATGATATGTCACCTTGATTGAAGTCAAGACGAGGTCTATTTTTTAGGACCGATAATGGATTAACTCACTATCCATGAAGCCTGTTGTTTAGAACTGGATACGAGATCCTTCAATTGGCTCATTAAATTGGATATGCGAGCTCTTAAGGAACTCGAGTTAGGCGCATAGATGCGACTAGACTAGAAATTCGTATAGTGTTTTGAGTTGAACATACCTCTTCTGAGTAAGAGTTACTCCACTATAGCATGTAATTTTACATTACATGTGTAAGTCGACCACTTTGCAACTGAGTGGAAGATCCCTGCTTCCTCACTGTGTGAGTTCAGATATGTCCATTTCTATATGAGACTAATGGGATGCCCTTCGTTACTTTTGACTGCACCACGAAGTGAAGTCTTAATGTGTGCTACTTTGGTAAGTCACCCAAGGTCATGAGTGATTCGACCTTTATGGGACATTATTGGGAAAACGATTAATTCTAAACCTAGTGGTGTAAGGGTGAAAGGAAAATTCTTTAGGATCACATCTCTATAGTATATTCTTAATCTTGAGATACTCATGTTGCAAAGTTTAGGATGACAATATTAAGAATATGCTATTAGACTTTGAGGTTTAAGTATTGCCCAGGAGGGATAGGGAATATTTGAACAGATGTGACTAAATGAATCTAGAGCATTTTGAGGCACTAACATTCTTTTAAAAGGGTAGATGTCTCTATGCTGGCTCGTCAAGAGTTTCTAGTATATAGCTCTCGAATGCAGATGCTCTCACTATCGCACGGTCTATTAACTTATCACTTCCTCAATGAAGATTAGTACTTGTCGTTCACACCATGTACTAGTGGGAGATAACACTATATGGATCAAATTCAGGGTGCCCATGATGTATTCAACCCATATACTCCTACGTACACATCATGTACGAGTGGGAGATGTTGGAATTTGATCTTGTAGTTGGAGATCTTAGATTTTGATAATGTTTATCATAATCGAATTATCATTATCTTGAGTTATCTAATTGGACACTCTCGGGTGCCTTATTATCTAGAATCCCTTTCAATTATCTTCCAAGCTACTTTCTTTCTCACATTTACACTGCTTCCTTTTTCCTTTTCTTCTTCTTTTTCTTCTTCTTATTCCTTCCCTCACTAAATCTCCATTTTCTCCGCAGTTACTGCTTCCCCACTTCTCATTTTTCTTTCTTATTTCCCCTTAATTAAAAAAAAATATTTTAAGAAGACACCTGTCTCAAATAATTTCATGTGTCCACTACATATAGTGCTCTTTTTATTTTTATTTTTTATACACTGTATAGTATTGCTTAGCTATCTCTTTCTTCCATTACTTTTAAATATAAATTGTTACGGTTTGTTTCTAATAACTTTGAGGTATAGATATATTTTTGATTTTTTGCTGTTAATTTTCTAAAGCACTAATTATGTATTACTGATTGTTTCTTTCATATCCAATTTGTTTGGTCATTTCTCTCAAACAAAGTATTTATTTCAATTAAAATGCATTTTATCATTTACCCAAGACCTCTCAGATTGAAGTTTTTTTTTTAAATGTTACATTTTAAAAATCTTGAATTAAATAAATCTCACGAATAGATGCAGATTTTTTCTTTTCAATTAACAAATACCATCTTAATATTGATTGAATACTAATTTAGTCAATAAAAAATTATATATATATATATATATATATATATATATATATATATATATATATATATATATATATATATATATATATATATATATATAACACCCCGATTCTCATACAAATCACGCATTGAAAATAAGTAGGTACAATCTTAAATATCAACTCCATGATCCCCAATGCTTCAAATCGCATCTGGGTCGTCCTCGCTTTCTCCCAAGTGCAAGTTCCCGAAAGTTAACAATAAAAATGAGCTAAAAACCCAGTGATCATACATAATAATTCTCATGCATTAAAAACGTGACGATAATATATAATTCAACCAATACGACCACACATCACAAATGCATAACCAAAGCATTAAGATCAATAAATATAATATGATGAACATGAAGGATTTCTTTAGCACTAAGTGTGAAGACAGGCCATTAGAGTAATTTCAAAACTGTTATAACAATCTTGTATTCTAGGTGTTTCTAGAAGAATCAACTGTTTGTTAAGTAACAAACCGGTTGTTAGGAAGTTCATTGACAGTTACAATACTGTCACTCTGTCGTAGATATTTTCTTGTACTAACCGAGCTCCTATAAGTAGAAGATCACATAGTGTTCCCGAAACTCTAGATGGTATCAAAGCTTGAGGCATAAGCCATGAACACCTCCTCTCGTTCAACTTTAATTCCAAATTCTCCTGCTTCAATGGTTGAAACTAGAGCATCAGCTAGTTCCCCGTTTGGGAAAAATTTAAATCAGTCAGATGTCAATAAAACTAGATTGACTCAATTATCTCATGGAAGTCTTTGATTCTTCCAGTTGTTAAAGGACTCAAACTAGAAGGATTTCTTTTAGGCATAAACCATGTCCACCAGCTATGCTGCCGGGATCGAGTGATGGCACTAAGCTAGGTAAATCAGAACCCAAGATTGTATATATTTAGCATGTAGCAAGAGCTAATCGCTCTCAAAATGTAAGAAAGAGTGGAGATCAAGCCAATATATCCACTTGCAATAGTAATTACATAAAATAGGATGAATGCAATACTATAAAAATAAGTAATACGAACAAACCTAGGAAAACATCCCATCTTTTATATACATCCTTTCGTAAATAAGGATCGAGATGTCAAGGACAAGGATTGAGCTCAATTTTCTTTTTTTCCTCTTATCTATCTTCTCCTTTTCTGCTCTCTTTCTTTTCCATCTTTCACGCCATTGGCCACATGGACTCCTTGATGGGAGTTGAAAGTGACTTCTCGTATATATATACTTGGTCTAGATTAATTCCACGATTAATCTCAATTTGATTAATTCATAGAACCTTATAAATTTAATAATTAGAATCCAATCTAATTCAATTATGATCTCAACAACATGATGGATTTTATATGATAATCCATTGAAGCACCTTATCTCTCATATAAGGTTATTCTCATAATTAATACACCTTATTTACCACATAAGGTTATCATCCCAATTTCATTAACCTTAATTATCATACAAAGTTATTATCTCGATTTATTTACCTTATTCACCTAATGAGGTTATTATCACAATCACCTTATTCATGTAATAAGACTATTACTTAATTCTCATGCCATATATATGTCATATAAAGGCATTTCCTCAATTTAATTAACTAAATATAATAAGGTTATTAAGCCATTTAATTCACGTTAATTACTTAATGAGGGTATTTCCTCAATTAATCAACCTTATCCCTATAATAAGGTCATTATCTCAACATCAATAATATTAATTATTTTATGAGGCTATCATTTTTGGCCTACAGAGTCCAAGAGGTAGGTGAATTGGACTTTTTGTTGGATTTTTACTTTTTGTAAACTAAAACAAATGGAACAAATAAAATGCAGAAACAGAGACAAAGAATAGTGCATAGCTATTTTAGTTTGGTTCGACTCTTCAAGCTATTCGCCTAGATAAGTGTTCAATAGAGAGGATGAATTAGACAAATTTGTAGGTTATACCTTTCAAAAATAAATAATGACAGAAACTGAAGTGCAACGGAAATAAAATTATGAATACAACAGATTTAGAGTGGTTTGACACTTGCCTACATCCAGTACCTAATCTCCTCGGTTCTGATTTATTAAACTCCACTATTGATACCTCTTCATAGGTAAGGATCAAACCTTTACACCTTTCTCAACTTCATGAGTGTGAGAATAACCGTTACAACGAGCTTATATCAGCTCAAACCAAGTGACTCCCCGTCACCTTTCAACATAAATTTTGTATCTATGATTCTTTTACCTAGAATCAATTAAAAATACTTACAGAGTAGAATAGACTTCACTAGAATATGTTCAGCAAGATGATAAATATTAAGCTCGGGTGAAGAGTGAAGTAGCTCTTTGTCTCCTTTAGATTTCTTGAATAGATTAAGAAATGATGACCGAAAAATCTAGGAAAGTTTTTTAAGATCAGAGAATATTGAAAGTGTTTTCCATATTCTTCCAGTAGAAATATGACTTACTTTCAAAGAGTTTTTTACGCAATTTATCTCAAAGTATATTTTAAAACAATGGCTCTCTATTGCATATATAAAGGTGTACTAGGGTTTCAATATCCAAAAACCCTACGATTTTTGTTTGAAATTCAAATGCAATGGATAAAACCTTTCCCAAAAATGGTGTTTACAAAGACGTTGAGAAATCACTGCCAAAAAACATTTACCCGAAAATAAAAATGTCACAGTTTGTACGTATGAAGAAACAACTTTTTCTGACACACTTTCTTGAGCGTCCTACTGCTTTGGGAGGACGCTACAACTTTTTTCTTACACTATAGTATTGCTTAACTATCTCTTTCTTCCATTACTTCTATATATAAATTGTTACGGTTGTTTCTAATAACTTCGACGTATAGATATATATATATATTTTTGTTGTTGTTAATTTTCTAAAGCATTAATTTTTTTTTTTATATTACTCATTGTTTCTTTCATAGCCAATTTGTTTGGTCATTTCCCTCAAACAAAATATTTATTTCAATTAAAATGCATTTTGTTTAACCAATTTTTTTTTAATGTTACATTTTAAAAATATAATAATGTTATTTATTGATTTGCTAATAATAACAACTTGTACACATATAAATGTTCGTATTTAAAAATATATCCTAATTACTGTAAAATCACAACTTTTTTTTTAACACAATGATCCAACTTATCATTACAAATTAAATAAAAGTTATAATAGTTAAAAATAAAAATTAAAAGATTTATCATTTTGTACGTATATCATTTTTTTTGTCCTGTATTTAGTTCTCATCTTATTTCTTTTGCAACGAATCCTAATGTTATTATTTTATATATTGAGCTATATAACATAATTTTTATTTTTATTTCCTATTTCATTCTATTCTTATTAATACAACTTTTATAATTTTTGTTCATTCCATGACAACTATATTTAATTGTGTATAATTAATTTATACTTTCATTACTTATCACATATTAAATTATACACTATCATATTACAATTAATTACGTAAAATTTTATGAAAGATTATAACAAATTAATTATGTCACACCCCGCCTGGACGCGCCTAAACCGGCGGTACACTCGCGGACGGGGCACGCATTTGGAACAATAACAATGGTAACAACAGAGTGCGCAGCGGAAATATATGTCACACAGTACAAATCTGATTTCATTTAATTCAGAATACTTTTGTACATAAAATAGTCAAGGGAACATACTCCCCAAAATCCCCAATGAATCATACAAATGGTACAAAATGTGGGCCCCATAACCTGCACCCAATCCACCCTAATTTCCTGTGAAAGATTAGATAATAATGGAGTGAGCTGGGTAAATAGTTCGTGAGTATAACAATTAATAAAGCGTACTTCAATATCAAATATCTTAAATACACATGTGAGCATCATAATCAATCAATATGTATGTATTTATGACACCGTCTCGTAATGGTTTGATGAACGTACATCGCCTGAGTTCACGTACAGGAACGATGCTCTGGATTCACGTACTGATGGCCCTCCCCGGGCGTAGCCGGGTTCTCATGTACGTCCCTCTCCAGAGAAATGTAATGAATAGCGAGCAATGCTCTTAACTATTCTATGAGTCATAAACCATATACATCCCTAGGTGGTGATATATATGATGCCAATGCATGAACTGGTCTAGTCTACTGGTCTGGTCTTTTCTTGACATTTAGACTGACTTTGGCAACATCTGGTGATCCTTATCAGGGTTGGTATCACGGCGTGCAAGGTTAGGACATTCAGTATTACATGTATAAGCTGATAGCTTTCAATAAGACCAACTAGATCAGTCCCCAGTTGAGAGGTGAGACACTAGGTCTGCTTAAATAACCAATCGCCTAGAGCAGCCCGCTGCCTCCCGTTCACTATTTAAAGTTACTGAGGACAAGACCGAGTCTAGTTGAGTCAGATTGACTACAAATCAGGCATTATAACAGTATAATACGTGAATTCCAAGTGTACAGGCATAAGTGCGGCAGTATAAACATTATATGACATAATGCAGTGTAAATTAACAGTAGACATAATAATAATTGAATGTAAACTTTAATAAAAGTTATAAAACACGCAAATCTATGTTTCGTTCCCCACCTTCAGATAAAAACTTTCTTTCAAATCTGGCGCTTTCCTCCGGACAGAATTTTGTCGCACCGCACCGAGAGTCTTACAAACTAAAAACTTAGAATGAGTGGAAGGAGAAGGAAAATCACAAGGAGAGTGATTTTGGTATGAGAAATGAGAATGAGGAGGGTTCCTTATATAGAGATTTTTGCGCCTGGAAGTCCAGGCAGCCTGCCTGGACTTCCGGGTATGTGCCTGGACTTCCGGGTATGTGCCTGGATTTCCAGGCATGTGCCATGTGCCATGTGCCAGGACTTCCAAGCATGTGCCATGTGCCATGTGCTTTGTGCCTGGACTTCCAGGCATGTGCCATGTGCCATGTGCCGTGTGCCTGGACTTCCAGGCATGTGCCATGTGCCATGTGTCATGTGCCATGTGCCATGTGCCGTGTGCCTGGACTTCCAGGCATGTGCCATGTGCCATGTGTCATGTGTCATGTGCCATATGCCATGTGCCATGTGCTTTTTCCTAAAGAAAAAAATTATTATTATTATTATATTATTTTTTTTTTGTGAAATACAGGGTATTACAAATTATATTTTTAAGATAACAATTTTCAAATTAAACAAAAAAAAAAAACTTAATGAATATTATATATTCACTTGCAACATACACATATATCTCTTAGTGTTTATATATATATTTAAATTAAATATTGGGCCTTCGGGCCGGGTCGGATCTTGACATGTGAACCCAAACTCGCCCAATAAATTTTGGGACCGGGCCGATTTTGATCGAGCCAGGTGGGACCCATAGGCCCCGGGCAAAATTACCACCCCTAATAATACCATCTTAATGTTGATTGAATACTAATTTAGTCAATAAATAATTATATTTATATACAACATCTCGATTCTCATACAAATCACGCAACAAAAATACATCAAGATGGAGAACCAAGCCATTACAATCTTGAATATCAACTTCACGATCCGCAATTGTAATACCATAGGTTTGCACAAAAAAAAAAAAATGAACTTCAAGCACCATTTTTTTCCTATTTAAGGAACCCCCTTCCTCATTTCTCACACCAAAATCACTTCTCCTTGTGATTTTTCTTCACTCTCTCACACTCATCTTGAGTTTTTGTCTTCTCGTTTGAGACTCTCTTTCCGGTTCTGCTAGGGGGAAGGAGCCGGTTCTCGAAGAATTTTTTATCTGAAGGTAGGAACGAAACATAGGTTTGAGTGTCTTATAACTTTTATTAAAGTTTATATTCATTTATCATTATGTCTAATATTCATTTACACTGCATTATTGCGTATACTGTTTATACTTGTCATACTTATGCCTGTATATTTGGAGTTTATGTATTACACTATTGATATGCCGGATTAGTAGTCAATCTGGCTCAACCAGACTCAGTCTTGTCCTCAGTAACTTTAAATAGTGAACGAGAGGCAGCCTGCTGCTCTAGACGACTGGTATTTAAGTAGACCTCGCGTCTCACCTCTCAACTGGAGACTGATTTGGTTGGTCTTATTTGAAAGCTATCAGTTTATACAAGTAATACTGAATATCCTAACCTTGCACATGGTGATACCGACCCTAATAAGGATCACTAGACGTTGTCAAATCCTGTCCAATGTTAAGTAAAGACCGGACCAGTTCATGCATTGGAATCATACATAAGCACCACTTAGGGACGTATGTGGTTTATGATTCATAGAATAGTTAGAAACAATGCTCACTATTCATTATATTTATCTGGAAAGGGACGTATAATGAGAATCCGACTATTGCTGGAGAGGGACATCCGTACGAGAATCCAGAGCATCGTTCCTAAGGAGGGACGAACAATGAGAACCCGACTACTCCTAGAGAGGGACATCTGTACGTGAACTCAGGCGACGTACAATCATGAAACCAATACGAGACGGTGTCATGCATACATACATGTTGGATTGATTATGATGCTCTGACGTGTATTTATGATATTTGATTATGAAGTTTGTTTTATTAATTGTTATATTCACGAACTATTTTACCCACCGAGCGTGTAGCTCACCTCGTTCTTATCCAATTTTTCACAGGAGATTAGGGTGGACTGGGTGCAGGTTTTTGGGCCCACATTTTTTTACCCTTTGTATTATTCATTGGAAATTTTGGGAGGATGTTCCCTTAACTATTTTATGTACAAATATATTCTGAAATTAATGAAATCGGATATATATATGTTCGAGGTTCGCTATGCATCATGGGGGTGACTAGATGTACAAGGATGTCAAGCAACAATTCTGGTTTTCTGGAATGAAGAAGGCGATTGCAGACTTCGTTGCTCGATGTCTCATTTGCCAGGAAGTTAAGGCAGAACGAAGACTTCCCTCTGAACTTCTCCAGTCGTTACCTATTGGAGAATGAAAGAGGGAAAACATCGCAATGGATTTTGTTACGGCCTTGCCTCGAAATAATAAAGGGCAAGATGCTATCTAGGTTATCATTAACAGACTTACAAAGTCTGCACACTTTCTGCCAATAAAGTTCACGGATAACCCTGCCAAACTTGCCGAACTACATGAAAGAGATATCGTACACCTCCATGGCATACCACTCATGATCGTCTCTGATCGAGACCCTCGATTCACAACAAAGTTTTGGAAAAACTTTCAGAGTATAATGGGTTCTAAAATCACCATGAGCACAGCCTTTCACCCTCAGACTGATTGGCAGTCAGAGCGTCTTATCCAAATCTTAGAAGACATGTTACGGTGTTGCATTTTGGACTTTAATGACGGATGGGCAAAGTATTTACATTTAGCTGAGTTTGCATACAACGACAGCTACCAAACTAGTATCGGCATGGAACCATACGAAGCTCTTTATGCGACGCCTTGCAGATCTCTGGTATGCTGGTTAGATATGGCAGATCGACCGTAATTAGGCCCTGAACTAGTTTAAGAGACTTCTGAGAAGATCACACTAGTAAAGGAACAACTTCGTGTTGCACAAAGTCGACAAAAAAGCTATGCTGACAAGCAAAGATAGCCTCTAGAATTTAATAAGGAGGACTTTGTTTTTCTAAAAGTTCAGCCCACAAGAGGTGTCAAACATTTTGGGATCAAAAGAAAGCTCTCCCCGCGGTATATAGGTTCATTTCAGATTGTTGAACGTATTGGCAAACTTGCCTGTCGTCTGTCCCTTCCATCGTCCATGCCTAAGGTTCATGACGTTTTTCACGTATCTATGCTTCGCAATTATCGTCCTGATCCTTCGCATATCATCCCTTTAATCGAGGTTCGGGTTGAGGAAGGAAATAAGTATTAGGAGAGAGCGATACAGATTTTGGATAGGGAAACTCAAGAACTAAGGCGACGTAGCATACCACTTGTGAAGGTGCTCTGGGATCACCTCGGCGTCGAGGAAGCAACATGGGAATTAGAAGCAACAATTAAACGGAAATACCCTGAATCATTTTCTAGTACTAACTGATGATGTGATACACTATACTATTTTCACTTATCAATAAAATGATGGAACTTTGCTTACACCTATCTTAATACATTGTTTCACTTGAATAACTATGCAGATGTCTGAAAATAATATCAATGGATATAGTGATGCAAACGCGCAATGGCCTCCTTGGCAACCTGTGACGACTCCTTCAGAATCTGAGTCAAGTCACAACTACTTTGCATCGCCAACTCCATCGCCACACAGACATCGATCTTTATCGCCAGAGCATGCATGGCTTTTTCGTAACAATTTTGTTCAAAACAATCCCGTGCCTTCATCTTGGCAGGACCTTCTACCAAAATTACCAGGCGGCCAGATTCGAGCAACAACACGAAAAAGTATTCCACCGCTCAACCTACCTCCCCTCAAACGATGTAACCAGCGCCCTCCACCACCATCTGTTAAGCAAAGGTTGAAATCTTCTGAGGACGAATCCAATTCCATTTGCTCTACATGGTTTCATGATGTTGAGGATTCCACTGGCCACAGTGCTATTTAGGGACCATACAGGCACGACCCTGAACTAGCAAAAGATGACGTCGGCAGTGAATCTCAAGCAGATAACCATCATAACTACTTGAATTAATTTCGAGGGCGAAATCCCTTTAAGGGGGGTAGAGTGTAATACCTTGTATTTGGCAGAAATGCCCGAACGTCAGGGCAGCCTGCCCGAACGTTCAGGCGCCAAATCTCCTATATAAGGAGCTCTCCCCCTCCTCATTTCCTCACACCAAATCACCTTTTCTTGTGATTTTTCCTCCTTTTCACTCATTCTGAGTTCTTGTCTGTTTGAGACTCTCGGTGCGATATGACGAAGTTCTGTTCGGAGAAAAGCGCCAGATCTGAAAGAAGTTCTTATCTGAAGGTGGGGAACGAAACATAGGTTTGCGTGTCTCATAACTTTTATTAAAGTTTACATTCATTTATTATTATGTCTACTGCTCATTTACACTGCATTATATCATATAATGTTTATACTGTCACACTTATGCCTGTATATTTGGAGTTCATGTATTATACTGTTGTAACGCCGGATTAGTGGTCAATCTAGCTCAACTAGACTCGGTCTTGTCCTCGGTAACTTTAAATAGTGAACGGGAGGCAGTGGGCTGCTATAGGCGATTGGTATTTAAGCAGAACTTGTGTCTCACCTCTCAACTTGGGACTGATGTAGTTGGTCTTATTGAAAACTATCAGCTTATACAAGTAATACTGAATGTCTTAACCTTACACGTCGTGATACCAACCCTGATAAGGATCATAAGACGTTGTCGAAGTCAGTCTAAATGTCAAGAAAAGATCAGACCAGTAGACTAGCCAATTCATGCATTGACATCATACATATCACCACCTAGGGACGTATGTGCTTTATGATTCATAGAATAGTTAGGAGCATTGCTCGCTATTCATTATATTTCTCTGGAGAGGGACGATGAGAACCCGGCTACGTCTGGGGAGGGACATCTGTACGTGAATCCAGAGCATCGTTCCTGAGGTGGGACGTACAATGAGAACCTGGCTACGCCTAGGGAAGGACATATGTACGTGAACTCAGGCGATGTATGTTCATCAAACCATTACGAGATGGTGTCATGCATACATACATATTGATTGATTATGATGCTTTGATATGTATTTAAGATTTTTAATTATGAAGTTTGTTTTATTAATTGTTATATTCACGAACAATTTTACCCACTGAGCGCGTTAAGCTTATTCCTTTGTTATCCAAATTCTCACATGAAATTAGGGTGGACTGGGTGCAGGTTTATGTGGCCCACATTTTGTACCCTTTGTATTACTCATTGGGGATTTTGGGGAGTATGTTCCCTTGACTATGTCATGTACAAATGAATTCCGAATTAAATTAAATCAGACATGTACTGTGTTATATTTTCGCTGCATACTCTGATATTACCATTGTGAAAATTCCAAATGCGCGCCCCGTCCGCGAGGCACACTTTCACTGAAACGCTATTCCCTTGCGCTTATCTGCAACAAAACGACCTGAAAGATAAGAATGGGGTGAGCCAACGATGCCCAGTGAAATAAAATTCAATCATACCATTACTC
This sequence comes from Paratinospora sagittata, assembly GCA_035771175.1. NCBI lineage: Eukaryota > Viridiplantae > Streptophyta > Magnoliopsida > Ranunculales > Menispermaceae > Paratinospora > Paratinospora sagittata. Next base: position 26,736,823 of record CM069595.1, read on the forward strand.
ATTCATCTAAACATCCACATGTTCAATGACATGTAAGAAGCAAATACAACATCATATGTAAACATCATAATTCGAGAACATATAATCAATGCATTTTAAAATTCATGCCCCTTATTAACCGTTACTCCACATATTGTAACCAGTGTACCAAGGTCATAGTACTCATACAACCAATGGCAAGACACTTTCAAATTGATTTCTCAACTTGAGGTCACATGTGTTTTATTAATTCAATTTGATACTCCGTCAGTGGCAGTGAATATAAAGTTTATTCAATGATCCAACGTAAGTTATCCATGACTTTGTTAAAAGTCTAGCCAATCTCCCCCAAGGCATCGACTCAATACTGGTCATAGAAAGACTCCGTAGTAGAACACTAAATGATGACTCAAATTCAACCAACAAACAAACATGCTAAAAACCCACCTTTAATTCATATTTAGTAAGTTTACTAGAATAAGTGATCATTTCCTTGTAGGGAATTCACATCCTACTTGGTATATCCAAGATCTACTTTTCCACTATAAACCACTAAAAATCAACAAAGGGTTTTCTTCATCATATGCACACCATGAAATTCTCAATAAAGCATTCATGTTCAAGCAATCAATATATATAGGATGATATAAATGAATAACAAGATTAAAATTCTACTCACAACCAAAATGCCAGAATACTTTCCACACTATCAATTCACTCCACACCTCTATTCAAACCTGCACATATCACCCTTTTCACATTAATATTATTACCCAATATCTCTTTCTATTCTCATAACCAACTTATTACATTTACACACAAAAATCCCCAATATTCCACCATTTCTACCATAGAAAATTTTCCAATTTCACATCTAAACTTAATTACAAACCATACCATGTTAGAAACAATAGAAATCATCAATTAAGCTAATTTTACATGTTTCCAACTTCTTTTCCCCAATTTCTAGCTAGTTCTACACTTCAATTTAGGTTATGGAACATCTCAACCACGAAATTGAAGTGTAAATTCTAGAAATACATGGTTTCTTAGTGATTTAGGTTAGGGAATGCCAATCCCACCATTTCCAAACGTTTTCTAACAAAGAACATCAAAACCCTAAGTTGGAAATCACCAAAATCATCATCTATTACGAAATCTATACGGTTAGAAAGGTTCCTTTCGCTCTAAATAGCAGTTTCATGGAGAAAAATTGGAGAAATGACTCACCTCGGCGTTGATTCGGTGAAGATTTGCTCCGGAACCCTCTTTTCTCTTTTCCCCCTTTCTCCTCTTTCATTCTTGCTAAAATGAGCAAATAAAAGTGGGTTTGGGTGTTTTATTTTGCACACACTGCCCCACTGACTTTTATTAAAAAGTTGGATTTTAACGTGAAGAGCATGCTTCTCCCTTCTTCTGAAAATCACTAACTCTCGGGTTTTGCAAGGAGCGCACTTCTCCCCTGCCCTGAAATCTATCTTGTTTCCAGCATAGAGGATTGCACTCCTCCCCCCTTGGGAGCATGCTCCTAAGCCCAATTTACCCTTATTACTCACTTTTTTTCCACTTATTTCTTCCCCCTATTGGTCTCCCAAATCAATTTACACTAACACATACAAATCAAACATCAGAAAACATACAACACACACACACTCATAATCACACTAAAAAGTCTGGGTCTCATTTTATGAAATTGAAGGTCGTTACTTGAGCAAACCTTGAAAAACATCCCATCTTTTACATTCAGCCTTTCATAAATAAGGATTGAGACGTCAAGGACAAGGATCGAGCTCACGAACTATGGTGGAACTCCTTCTTTTTTTCCTCTTATCTCTCTTCTCTTTTTCTCATTTCTCCTCTATTTCTTTTCCATCTTTCTTTCCTTTGGCCACACAGACTCCTTGATGGGAGTTGAAAGTGATTACTTCTTGTATATATATACTTGGTCTAGATTAATTCCACAATTAATCTCAATTTGATTAACTCGTAAAACCTTATAAATTTAATAATTAGAATCCAATATAATTCAATTATGATCTCAATAACATGATGGATTTTATATGATAATCCATTAGAGCACCTTATCTCTCATATAAGATTATTCTCATAATTAATACACCTTATTTACCACATATTCATTAACCTTAATTATCATACAAAGTTATTATCTCGATTTATTTACCTTATTCACCTAATGAGGTTATTATTACAATTAACCTTTGTTGATGTAACTACTCTTACTCAGTTTTGTTTTGATAATTACAAACAACATACTTGTGTTATCTAATCTTTTTGACGTAGTTGTTTCAGTGTTAACTAGATATATATCAATTAGACTCAACTGCATTGTCAAAGCGTGTGGAAAGAACAACACCACTCAAAGATTCAAGAGCTTCATGGTTGTATATCTTTAGAATCTTAGTGCTGTAGAATTAACATCTACATGTTCTAGCCACACATGATCTGCATCTTTTCAAAATTCATGGATATAGTTTATAATTCTCATGCATACACATTTTTACATGTTTAATCATGCATGCATTCATATTAGTCTGATAATCATGCTATTACTTGATTAAAATTGTTTATCATGCATATTTTTATCTACAATCAACAGGCATTATTTTCCACCAACTTTGCATGGTTTTACTATCGTATGTAAAATGTTATCACTGTTTTAATCGTTGGTTTAATCAATCAAGTTATTCATGTTTAACTTTGATTATTGTGTCAAAATATTTTTAAGATGATAAACTATGTTTTCAACAGTGTCCTAAACCTATTTTGATCAAAAATTGAGTTTTTATCACTTCATAATGAAGGAACAGGATCCTGGTTGAAGGAACTCGTTCCTGTATATTTTTCTCGAGACTCAGAATTTTTTATCAGGGTTTAAGGAACGTGTTCCTTGTAAGAGGAACACGCTCTTATTGAATTTCTCGAGACTCAATTTTTCTGATCAGAGAAAAGGAACGCACTCCTGCTAGGAAGAACGCACTACTGTTGCCAATAGAAAAATGGAATTTTTTTTAAGAGTCAGTGGTTCTTATTGAAGGAACCCGTTCCTATGCCCAACGAATACATTGAGGAACGCGCTCCTTAACTGGAGGAAAATCTAAAACTTTTCAAATTTCAAACCAGAAGCGTGCTCCTACTTTGAGGAACGCGTTCCTGTACTTTCATGCGGTGTTTGTCTATAAATACCACACTTGCTTATTTGAAAAGCAACTTTTGGAATACTCAAGAGAACTTGTGCGATTTTTCTATAGTGTTTATACTCGTCCAAAACAAGTTCCTAAGCCTATTTCAAACATCTTTCAAGCAAAAGTTCAACCACATTTGATCATTTAATCCAAGCTTTCGAAAATTTCTCCACATCTTTTCTAAACTTTGAGAAACTTTGAAGTTTCTCCTGTGCAAGTGTTGAAGATGGTTTTGGTGATTTCTACATCTTTGTTTGAGTCTTGATCGTGTTTTGAGCAACTAACTTCACACAAGAAGAATCTTGTGCTTCAATCTTACCTTGTGGGGTATACATTTCTTTAAACTTGATTCTTGTGATTTTGGTGAATGCAAATTAGTTTTATGCTTATCTTGTTATATTTAAACTGATTTTGTGTTGAGTTATATGTGTGAATATCTTGTTCATCATATCAAAATACATTGTTTAGTGGTTTTATAGATAGTTTGTGGTATCGATTCATGTGCTAATATCATATCCTATTTGAATTGAAGTTTTTAATCGATACTTGATTTGTATGATTCGTGTTCTTAAACATATATTCATTTGGAATCATCAAGTCTTGATTATAGTAGTATATTGATTCTTGTGCATTAAACTTGTATTTGTTTAGAATCAATATATTGATTGATTGTGCATAATAGATTCACTGTTTTACAATGCATATATTTGAATTGAGTGCATTTGAGTAAAGAAACTATTTCAACACTTTGCATCATTTAAAATCATAAGTGGTTGGAATAGTATTTGTCGATTCATTCATGATTGTAAGCTTTCATTGTTGAGAGTGATTTTGATCACATCTCTATATATTTTGTAATCTTGATTTATTGTTGACTTGTGTGTCAACTTGGGATTATTTGAACATATATTGTATTCCACGTAACCACACCCGTAAGTTGGTTACAAATGTGGCTTTCTAGCCAAGCCTTAGAGTAGGCTAGACCGTGGCTTTCTAACCAAGCCCTAGTGTAGGTTAGAGTGTGAGTGGCTTCTTAACCGAGCCCTTGTGTTGGTTAGTGTATAAGCTTGAGCCAAGCCTTGGTGTAGGCTCAGTGTAAACAACTTCTAATCTGCCCATATTAGCCAATAGTGCATTGGAAAATTCTGACCGGTGCGGTTGAGTAGTGGATGTAAAGTCGAGGGGAGTCGAACCCCTCTAAATCTCTGTGTTCATATTTATTTCCTGCACTTGTTTTTATTTGTTTAGTTTCTATTGTTACCTACCGCGCTTTATATTTTGTTAATTTAATCAACCGAAAGGTAACGCAAAAATCCGCAACGTCCAATTCACCCCCCCCCTCTTGGACGGTTATACTAGGCCAACAACCTTATTCCTGTAATAGGATTATTACTTAATTCTCATGCCTTATATACATCATCTAAAGGCATTTCCTCAATTTAATTAACGTTATTTATCATATAATAAGGTTATTAAGCCATTTAATTCACGTTAATTACCTAATGAGGGTATTTCCTCAATTAATCAACCTTATCCCTGTAATAAGGTCATTATCTTAACATCATTAATCTTAATTATTTTATGAGGTTATTATTGTTGGCTCAAATAGAGTCCAAGAGGTGGGTGAATTGGACTATTTGCTAGATTTTTACCTTTCAAAAATTAAAACAAATGGAACAACTAAAATGCAGAAACAGAGACAAAGAATAGTGTTGGTCCACCCAAGAGGGGGGTGAATTGGGTGCGATGGTCATTTTTAGTCTTATCTTCCAATAACTTAGTGATGTACATGAGTATATTGGAATTAGATGCAAAATAGAATACAAACTAAATTGCAAACGTTAAACACATAGATTTATAGTGGTTCGGCCGAGCCTACGTCCACTACTTAATCTCCCGACTAGGATTTTCTCAATCCACAAACTAATTTTCTTACGGGTAAGAGCCAAACCATTACAACTACCATTTTATAGGTTAAAGGCAAACCTATCCTCTGATGGGCTAAGGATTAACCAAATTTCCTTTTTCCGGGATGAGGAGAAACCCATGTTTCTTTTGCGGGATAAGGAAGAACTGTTTTCCCTTTACAGGATAAGGAGGAACCGCGATTCTTTTATGGGATAAGGAACAACCATTTCTCTTTTATAGGTTAAGAGATAACCTATCCTTTTACAGGTTAAGGATGCACCTATCCTTTTGCGGGATAAGGATGAACCGGTTTTTTACTTACAGGTGAGGATGAACTTTTTTCTCTTTTACAGGTTTAGAGATAACCTTACATGATGTGAAGTGATCTTGAAATCATGATGTGAATGTTGAAGTCCTTTTGATTAAGACAAACTTGACCGTTAGATGTGATCTTTGAGTTCCTCGGTCGAGTCATTCCTTGACTTTTTGCTTTCCTTAGGTGCTTTGATGAAATCTTGATAAATGTTTGTTAGCACCGATAAGTACTTCATTTGTGATCGTCAAAATATACTTTATCACAGTATATTTAGGAAAGAGCTAAGTGATGAACCGTATAGGTTAACAATCTCCCCTTTTTGATGATGACAAACAAATCGAAAAAGTAAACGCTTAAGCAAAAAGATTAATGAAAATTTCTTTTCCCCCATCTATTCCTCTCCTTTTTTTCTCCCCTTTTGATATCATAAAAAAGTGAAGAAAAGAGACTAAGATCTCCCCTTGTGACTTAGTAAAGCAGCGAAACCCCCTTACACGGAGACTCCCCCTTACTTTGTTCATTCACCCTCAATAATTTATGACAACGTGTCATACTTAGGTACGTGAGAATGCGTAAGGTCTACTATACTGGAATCACGTGAGAAAAAGATCTTTTTTTAAGCACATAGAGAAATAGTTTGACTAATTCATAAGCTAAAATATTTGAAATAATAGCGTAGCCGAGAACTGTAGTCAGAGGGAATGAGAGAATTGTCGAAAGATGAATTCATAGAGAATTTTTAATCGTGGACAATTACTCTCCTTAGTGTTTGGCATAAATATAAATTTGATAATTAAACCAGACCAAACACAGAGTATGCTTCAAGATGTGTAAATAAACAAGCATAAGCATACTTATAGCATAGGCAGAATGATTTATGATTGAGCAAGGCCTAGCTATTATGATTCTAATAAGATGCAAAGTATATTGTTTGAGGTACATGACATATATTAGATATCAAAAATCACATTCAATTGATGCATACAAAATATAATATTAAAAAGCAACATCAATGGCATTTGAAATGGAAAATTATAAACTTTTCATAGTTTAGACATGTGAAGATATACAATAAGTATCAAAGTCTAAACATACTGAATATATGCTAAACTTCATAGATATCAATCAAACAACAACATACATTCATTCTCCTATTCTAGGTATAAAATTTCAATTGGAGCATGGCCTAGAATGATTGATACACTGATTCTAATGAGAAAGCATTTGGAAGGGTACGCGCTCATTAGAAATCAGATATCCATGAGTTTGATGCTAACATGTTATGGTATGAATCAGATGCATCAAAGTTAGGAAATCATAGAAAAGATAATGCCAAAAGATAGTAATCGTAAGTGTAGGCAACAATCTTTTCAAGATATAGGCGTATGATATGAAATTGTATACATGACCTATATTCATTTGCAGAAACATGAATCATGTAGATAAGACTTTCTAAGATCAGAGCAAGCATGATCATGATTTGAACTAGCATAGGGAGAAATCAATTGTAAGAGCATAACCTAGCTATTGTGTACACCAAATCATTATATATCATGTTGAATAAGCATGAAGATTTGTGATACCACATAAGTTCAAGATGAGCATAGAAAATCATGATATAGTATGAGATACAAGATAAGTCTAATCATGATATTTATCAGACAGTCACAGACATGCATATCAAATACTCAAGATAGACGTGACTAGTCAAGAATGATGTCGCAAATATACTGAACATGATAATCAGGCAGAAGTAGGTATCAGAGTTAGCTAAAGATACCATTAAGATCATATAAGTAGGCATACTAAAACATAAATCAATCATATTACAACCTGAGACTTGTGTGTGCAGCATATGAATATGAAATATAACATTCACACAAATTCAAGCAGATCAGTCATTCAACCATAATAGAGCATCAAAATATGAATGAGAGATGGAAAGATAATTTAGTGAGCTAATTTTTGCAATTATATAGAGAAGTAGCCATTTAAACATATTGATTTTAGTTTTCAAGGTCCAGAGGACCATTTCAAAAAAAATTACACAAGACAAAAAGATAAACAGACAGACAAACGGATAGGGGCAGGGAGCAGGGAGCAGTAAACATTTAGCTTGACGAGGATCTTCTTGAGCATCATGAGATTGAGGTGTTGCTGATCTCGGCAGATGAGGAGGCGGGTCATCCATTCTTGCACTCATGTGTTCGATATATGCAAGAACAGGACCAAGCCTTCTAATCTGTCTCATTGCAAAGGAGAAACTCCCATTGATTGCATCTTCAAGAACAATTTTAGACTTGTCCACCTTTTTGAGAAGAGTAAACAACATGTCCTTTTGAAATCTGCTGACTCTCTCAAGTTCCTTTAACCTCTGCTCCTGCTCACAGAGAAGCTCGACAACCATCTGAAATCTGGCGGAGTTGGTCTCAGAGGATTGGCTTAGGAGATTCTTGATTGAAGATTCTCCATGATCTTCATGGGATGGCTCTAGTTTTATGGGTGGTTGCGATTCAGACCTGGAGATACCTGGAGGAGGCTTGGAGAAGGTTTTCAGATACCTACTTCTTTCGATTTCTTTAATCGATTCATTGGAAGAGGAAGATAAGGAAAAACCACTTGAGGAAGAACAAGATTTTTCCCTTGGTCGCTTTTGGGATTCTTGGTTATCGGAAGCCATGAGAGATATTGAGAAAATGTAGAGGCTGGGATGTTTTACTGCAGATGATGCTAGTGAAGATGAAGCGAGCGCTTTCATAAAAATGCTTCAAAGGCGGTCATGCATTAAATGCGATATGGCGTGCAGGAGCGAGTTGACGTCATCGAGATAACAACACAGAGGACTATATTCAAAAAGTGCAAATCGCTGAAGTGACTGCTAGGGTTTCTAATTTTAAGATGCGAGAAACAAGAAACCTAAAACACACCCTAAATTGACCATAGGATCTAGACTCTTGGTCCACCCAAGAGGGGGTGAATTGGGTGCGATGGTTAATTTTAGTCTTATCTTCCAATAACTTAGTGATGTACATGAGTATATTAGAATTAGATGCAAAATAGAACACAGACTAAATTGAAAACGTTAAACACAGATTTTTAGTGGTTCGGCCGAGCCTACGTCCACTACCTAATCTCCCAATTAGGATTTTCTTAATCCACTAACTGATTCTTTTACGAGTGAGAACCAAACCGTTACAACTGCCTTTTTACAGGTTAAAGGCAAACCTATCATTTGACGAGCTAAAGATGAACCAAATTTCCTTTTTTCAGGATGAGGAGAAACCCATGTTCCTTTTACGGGATAAGGAAGAACCGTTTTCCTTTTACGAGATAAAGAAGAACCGCGATCATTTTAAGGGATAAGGAACGACCATTTCTCTTTTACAAGTTAAGAGATAACCTATCCTTTTACAAGTTAAGGATGCACTTACATCTCAGCAAAACCAAACACTAACAAATGTAACTGGTCAAATGGCTTAGTCGGTTGTCCCATAGATGGTTGGTTGGCCAGTTGTTCCATCGACAGATGGTAGGCTGTAGGCATTGGTGGTACATGTTGGCCGTATGATTGACCCATAGGTGGAGGGTAGTTGGTTTGATTATACGAGGATTCCCTAACTGGGACTTCTTGGACGGTTGGATATGCTTGAGTCAGAAAATTTTGAAAAAGTGGACTCATCGAGATATCCTATCTTCCGAAGTTTGGTGCCGCCCAATTTTGTTGTGGTTGGTTCACAAGGAATTGGGGAATTGATTGGTAGGGCATCTCAAGAGTTGGAAACCTTTGAGACGTCGTATTACCTTAGGTCAGGAGGTTCCAGGAAGGTGGATTTGCCGAAACTCCCTGTCCATCCTGATTTGGTTGGGGTTGATCAAAGTTTCCTTCTAGGTTCCCAAATGATGATTGTGTTGATCATTGGTTGGGTCTGGGTCCATTTCGGTGTTCTGACCTGGTTCATTATTTGGCGTTTTCCTGACAGGAATTTTGCACCGACTTTTTTGTTGAAAACCTTCAGTGTTATCTCTAACCCTTCCGCTATTTTCCTCTGAAGTAGCGCCAAATAACTCCTCGTCTGTCACCCCTCCTTTTGTGATGAAGGTTATGGAAAAGGAGGATAAATGCAATGATTTTAGTAATCTGTGTTGAAGATTCATCAAAGGTGTTGATGTTTGCCTCGTTTAGTATCTTCATGATTAGGGCTCCATAGCCAAGGTATTCCTTTTTTGTAGGGTTTTGGATTGCCCTTGATATTTGATAGACAATGATGTGAGGTAGGGAGATTGAAATTCCCTCCTCTAAACAGTATAAGACAAGTAGTTGAGCTCTTGACCTTGAACCTCTAGTCACCACTTTTGACAAGATGCTGTCGGCTACAATCTTCCCAAGGCCTGCAAAGGGTGGTTTAAGGAGATTGTTTGGGAGGTGAGCGTACGTCTTTTGGGTGTACGCCTTTTGAGCAACTTGAATAGCTTTTCCTTGTATTCAACAATTTCTTCCACAGTCTGGGGTTAATGTGGATCAATGATCTTGTCTCCAATTGAGATTTCCATTAGTAGCGAGATAGTTTCGATGTTGATAGAAATTTTTACTCCCCCGATCAATGTCTCCAAGACAGGGTAGATTCCCTCCTTCTGGAGTCCCACAATATTCTTGTTTTTGTATAATAACTTCACCAAGTTGAGGGAGACAAAACCCCTAACATTTGTTATATTCAACTACCTCTGCTTTGTGAGTTTGTCGTGAAGGGAAGGACGAAGGCGAGGATTCTTCATGTCGATACTCCTCACTAATGCAACCCTCCGTTGGTAAAGTTTCGTTAATCTTGTGGAAACTTGTTCGCGACTACTGGAAGTTGTTCCTTCACTAGAGGCCATTATCTTGCTAAAAGGAAGATAAAACTTGCGAAGCACACAAAATATATTCCTAATATTTTTAAGATTTATGTCTTGTCCATTGGACAATATTTTCTATTTCCCCCTTAATGTTTATGCCATTATTGAATCCAAATTTTTCATTAGCAACAGCTTATATATATATATATATATATAATTATAATAAATCTTAACTAAATATATATATATATAAATCTTAACTATATAAAACTATATAGTTATAAAGATATATATATCTAATATATCTTAACTATATATATATATAGTTATAAAAAAAATTCTTCTACTAAGTGGTGGATTTGGGCGGCCCGTGGACCTTTCTCTCTAATACCATTAAATGTCACACCCTGCCTCAATGCGCCTAAATCGGCAAAACACTCACAAGCGTGGCGCGAATGCATTATAACAGTTACCGAGTGCACAGGTACACAATTAAGTACAAATTTGATTTCATTAATTTTAGAATGTATTTTTGTACAAAATATAATTGAGGGAACATCCTTCCAAAATCTCTCTATAAATAAACAAGGGATACAAAATGTGGGCCCAAAAACCTCCACCCAATCCACCCTAGTCTCCTGTAAAAATGGTTAACAACGGGGCGAGTTAATGCCCAGTGGGTAAAATAGTTCGTGAATACGACAATTAATAAATAAGACTTCATAATCAAACATCGCATATACACAACATAGCATCATAAACAGTACAACATGTATGAATGCATGACATCATCTTGTGATGGTTCTGTGATCGTACATAGCCCTGGATTCACATACAGATGTCCATCTCCAGGTAAACCCGGATTCACATTGTACGTCCTTCTCTAGGGGAAACATCAAGAATAGTGAGCATTGCTCCAATAACTATTCCAAAAATGAAAATAGTGAGCATTGCTCTAATAACTATTTTTTGGATCACAAAGCACTTACGTCCCTAGGTGGTTATGTATGATGACTATGCATGAACAGGTTTGGTCTGTACTAATATTAGACAGGCCTTGACAACGTCTGGTTATACTTATCAGGGTCAGCATCACCACGTGCGTTGTTAAGATGCCCAATATCACTTGTACAAGCAGATAGCTTTCAAATAAGACCAAACAGACCAGTCTTTAGTCGAGAAGTAGGACACGAGGTCCGCTTAAATACCAATCTTCTAGAATAGCAAGCTGTCTCCCGTTCACTATTCAAAGTTACTGAGGACAAGACTAAATATGGTTGAGTCAAATTGACCACTAATTTGGTGTAGTAACAGTGTAATACATAAACTCCAAATATACAGGTATAAGTATGATAGGTATGAACATTATACGCAATAATGCAGTGTAAATGGATAATTGACATAATGATAAATGAATGAAAACGTTAATAAAAGTCATAAGACACGCAAACTTATGTTTCGTTCCCCACCTTCAGATAAAACTTCTTTCCAGAACTGGCTCTTCTTCCCGAGTAGAACTGCCTTGCACAAAGAGGAGAGTCTCTAAGAGAGAATCTCAAAAAGAGGAGAGAGAAAATAACAATGAGAGCGATGAACCAACAAAGAGAGCAAGAGAGAAGAGAGATGAGTTGTGTGAAAAATGAAAGGGGAGGGGGGTGGGGGCTTTTATAGAAAAAGGAATGCTCAAACCTTCTGCCCAAAATTCATTTATTTTTTATTCTAAACCAGGGGTATTATAGTTAAACTACATAAATTTGTTTGTAAAACAACATTATATTCAGTGAATTGGAACCGATATTATGGTCAAGTTATTTCTAAGTTATCGCGGTGTGAATTATAGTTGTTCAAACAAACATCGCAATTGATGGAAATATCAAGCGGATAACAGTTATCCATCAAATTCGTACGTCCCATACCGTTCGAACTTAAGGATAAAAATTATCAACTAACTTTTTTCATAATTGCCAAACATGGCCATGGGATGATTTCTCCTCACTCATCTTAATTACAAGTCATGCCTGAGATGTCCCATACCACCCCAAGTATGCCCATAATTAAAACTTATGATTCGCCACCACCCCATCAAACATGGTCTCATGCACACAAGAAATGTTTGAACAAATAGTATTTATTAATATAGACATAATACAAAAGCTAATACAAGCCTAAACTTTTCTTAATGTCTTCTCCGTTAACTGAATCTCTATGAATCCAAATATGATGTCATCACATTAGTTTTTTCTTCAATGTCATCACATTATAATAAAAGTATCGAACGTGATCCTTCTTTATCTTTGAAGGTATTTGGGGAGCGTTACCCTAACCAATTTCCTAGAGAAATTTTATTGCTCCATGTTTATCTCCAATATTCACCTTGTATGATTTTCTCGCATTCATTCCTTTTTTTCTCATATTTTTGCCCATCTTTGTTCTAAAATCATAATTTTCTGGTGTTGTTACTATTTACAACTCTATACATATATTTAATTATAAATCATATATATTGTGCACTTTGTATATATTTATGTATATATATTTCCTTGAGTATTTATATATAGATTTTGTTGGATATATGTATGTATATTTGGTTCACTCTTTGATTATACAATTATAGCCCTGCATGGATTATGCTAGATTTTGGTGTAGTATACTGGCAAATATACTGATTAAAGATTATTAGTATGATTATTAATATTATTGTGTATTAATCTTATTTTGTTTTTAATCATCACATGTGTGGTTTATTTATTAATGGACTTGTACATTACATTTTTATTAATATGCACTATGTCTAATGTATGATACATATTATATATACATATAAATATATTGTGTATAACTTTTATTTTATTTTTATTTTTTTTAACTATAATAGTAGTCATGACCCAACCAACATGGTTGGGTCATAGTTACCCAGCCAAGTTGGCTGGGTTATTTCCCAGCACAAGGCCAGGAGAGCCAATTTTTTTTTTTTTTATTAACCCCCCCACATGCTGGGTAATTATTACCCAACACGTGGCTAGGGAACCAGTCGTGGCTTGTTGCAGCCTGGCCAAGTGGGCGGGCTGTAAATTTATTTTTATTATTTTTACACCCTCAACGTGTTGGGTAATTATTACCCAACACGTGGCTGGGTTGTTTTCCCCAGCCCACGTGGTTGGCCGGGTTATAATTTATTTATTTATTTTTAATGATTATCCAGCCACATGGGTTGGATTTAGCATATGGCTAGAAGTTCCCCGTGTAATACCCTGTATTTCACAAAAAAAAAAAAAAAAAACGAAAAATTACTATTTGGGCAACGCCCGAACGTTAAGGCACATGCTCGAACGTTCAGGCGCATGCCAGAACGTTCAGGCGCAATGCAAGCCCGAACGTTCAGGCGCAATGCATGCCCGAACGTTCAGGCGCTATGCATGCCCGAACGTTCAGGCGAATGCCAGAACGTTCAGGCGCATGCCAGAACGTACAGGCGCATGGCAGAACGTTCAGGCGCACGCCCAAACGTTCAGGCGCAAAAATCTCTATATAAGAAACCTCCTCATTTCTCATTCCTCACACCAAATCACCTTCTCTTTTGAATTTCTTCTCCTTTCCACGCATTCTAAGTTTTTGAGACTCTCGGTGCGGTGCAACAAAGTTCTGTCCGGAGGAAAGCGCCAGATCCGAAAGAAGAAGTTTTATTTGAAGGTGGGGAACGAAACATAGGTTTGCGTGTTTCATAACTTTTATTAAAGTTTACATTCAATTATTATTATGTCTACTATTCATTTACACTGCATTATGTCATATATTGTTTATACTGCCGCACTTATGCCTGTATATTGGAATTCATGTATTCCACTGTTATAATGCCGGATTTGTGGTCAATCTGACTCAACTAGACTCGGTCTTGTCCTCAGTAACTTTAAATAGTGAACGGGAGGCAGCGAGCTGCTCTAGGCGATTGGCATTTAAGCAGACCTTGTGTCTCACCTCTCAATTGCGGACTGATCTAGTTGGTCTTATTGAAAGCTATCAGCTTATATAGTAATACTGAATGTCCTAATCTTGCACGTCGTGATACTGACCCTGATAAAGATCACCAGACGTTGCCAAAGTCAGTATAAATGTCAAGAACAGACTAGACCAGTTCATGCATTGGCATCATACATATCACCACCTAGGGACGTAAATGGTTTATGATTCATAGAATAGTTAGGAGCATTGCTCGCTATTCATTACATTTCTCTGGAGAGGGACGTACATGAGAACCCGGCTACACCCGGGGAGGGACATCAGTACGTGAATCCAGAGCATCGTTCCTATACGTGAATTCAGGCGATGTACGTTCATCAAAGCATTACGAGACGGTGTCATGCATACATACATATTGATTGATTATGATGCTCACATGTGTATTTAAGATATTTGATATTGAAGTATGCTTTATTAATTGTTATACTCATGCACTATTTACCCAATGAGCACGTTAAGCTCACTCCATTATTATCCAATCTTTCACAGGAAATTAGGGTGGACTGGGTGCAGGTTATGGGGCCCACATTTTGTACCCTTTGTATGATTCATTGGGGATTTTGGGAGTATGTTCCCTTGACCATTTTATGTACAAAAGTATTCTGAATTAAATGAAATCAGATTTGTACTGTGTGTACCGTATTTCCGCTGCGCACTCTGTTGTTACCATTGTTATTGTTCCAAATGTGCACCCCGTCCGAGAGTGTACCGCCGGTTTAGGCACGTCCGGGCGGGGTGTGACATTTAATGGTATCAGAGAGTATGGTCCACGGCCCACCCAAGTCCACCAAATTAGGGGAAGAAAATTTTATTAGATATATATATCTCTAGAACTATATATACATATGTCAATTATATATAGTTGAGATTTATATTAAATATATATCTAGAAAACTATATGATTTTTATATAGTTTGATTTAAATATACATATAGTCATGATTTATTAGAAACTATATGTGTAGTTATGATTGAATATATATATATATCTATATACCTTAGTGTATATGAGGTACGTATAAAAAAATAATAATAATAATAAAAAAATTTCGAAAAAAAAAATTCGAAAAAAAAAAAAATAGTTGGAACATTTTATTTGATATATCTAGAACTATATATATATATATGAATTATATATATAGTTAAGATTTGGATTAAAAAAACAACTATATATGATTTTTATATAGTTTAATTTCAAATATATATATATAGTTGATTTTTAGAAACTATATATAGTTATGATTACATATGTCTATACATTCATATGTGAATACGACTTATATACATCAAATCACTAATGAAGACATTTCATGATGGCATAAACATCAAAAGAAAACTCGAATATAATGTCTAGCAGACAAGTCATAAATCTTAAAAATGTTAGGAATATATTTTGTGTCTTTCACACAAATTTATTTTCCTTTCAGCCAGAGAATGGCCTCAAGGGAAAGAACAACTTCCACTAGCAGGGAACCAATTCCCACAAGACTCAAGGAATTGTCCAAAAGAGAGGTTATGACTATGAGGAGCATCGACAATAGCGATCTCCGCCTCCGCCCAATCCTTCAAGACAAACTCGCAACATTAGATTGGTTAAATATAACCAAAGTCGAGGGTCAAGTCTCTTACAACTTGGTGAGATCCTTCTATGAAGCCATGAATTGCGAGGGACTTCACGGAGATGCGATCAGCCCTATTTTGGAGACAACTGTCATGGGAACGAAAATTCCTATCAACATCGAGATTATTGCTCGACTTTTGGAGATTCCGATTGAGGAGAGGATTATTGATCGACATGAACCCCAAACAGTTGCAGAGATCGCAGAATCTAATGAACAATTGTTCAATTCCCTCGCCAAAAAGCCATATACTCAATCAATGTACACCAGCCTCCCAAACAATCATCTTATGCCATCTCTTGCCGGCCTTGGAAAGATAGTATACGGCAACATCTTGCCAGAAAGGGGGACTAGAGGCGCTATGCCAAGGGCCCAACTCCTTGTGTTGTATTGCATAGAGAAGAAAATAAAGGTCTCCCTACCACACATCATCATCCAACAAATGTTGAGGGTGATACAAAACTCTTTGAGAAAGGAATACCTCGGTTACGGAGTCTTGATCATGAGGATGCTATACGAAGCAAACATCAACACTTTTGATGGGACTTCGAAGTAGATCACAGAGCCGGTCACAACATCTTCTATCTTCAAGATATATGCCACAAGGGGAGGGGTAACTGACGAGGAAGTATTCGGCATGACATTAGGAAATGCCGAAAGAATGAGAGACAAACAAGGACGTTGTCTTCGACGAAGTCGACGCAAGATTCCTGTCAGGAAAGTACCAAATAACGAGACAAACCAGGATCCTACGGGGTTCCAATTAGGGGATCCTCGTACAATCGTACCCCTCACTTATGAATCACCCGTACAACCAACACTTTCCCCCAATGCCAATGACCTACCCTCCATCTATGGGACAATCGAGCCATCAACCACCAATGGGCCAATCAACTAATCTTTATGAATGGTTAAATGAAATGACATCCAATATTGCTGAAATGAGAGAGACTCAAAATAATATCTTAACGCGTATGCAAAACCCCGAAGCAGAGCGAACAAACTCTCAACCATCCGTTCGTAGTTGTTCTGTACCTAACAGGAGATCTAGAAGGAGCGGTAGTAGGCAGGAAAATTGATTACTGGCAATGTAAATTTTTCTATTATATATGAATGAAATGTTTTGTTTAAGACTATCTTTGGCGGGCCGACTTACAACCATTCTTTCTTTTGTATCACTAACTTTGGAGTGGTATGGGACACAACAAAATTGGAGGATACTAAATAAAATGTGAAAGTAAGAAAACCCATGACCTTGTGTGAAAAGAAACATTTGGAGAAAGTTGCATTACTAATATCATTAAGTTTACACGGTATGAGACGAGTAAATTTGGAAGATACTATTAGTAAACTTCTATTCAGCCAATGTTTTTAGAGACCGTGTTCATACAACTTAAGTTGGTTGACACCCTTATTACTAAATTCATGTGGTATGGGACACATGAACTTGGATAATAATCGAAAAGACTAAGAGTAAGCGTCTGAATACATAAGATTACGATAGAACGTTTGATCAGGATATGCACCGAGGCAAATCTTAGAATTCTTATGACTCGTATGGATTTTCAATGCAATATATATGTATGTTCACAAACAACCAGAACCAAATCATTTTAAATACTTGCAAAGTTTTCTACTTATTATATAAACATTCTAACCTTGTTTTTTATACCATGGCCAAACATACGAGATATATAAGATTCTTTGATTGCTCAACAAAAACCTTACACTATACTTAGAAAAATAGGTGATTTTAGTATTGCAGTACTCTCGAAATTGTTGTTGAGCATACTATCACATTATACTTGGCTACAGTTTCTTAATCTTGGTTTTATTTTTCCCTTGCCAGTGAGAAAATGCAAACCAGGAAGAGAGGAAGGCCACGTATTGTTCGTCCCGCAGTGGAGGCACCTCCTGAGATTCAGGAACCGACGCCTCCGACAGCAGCACAGGCCACACCCAACACTGCCACTACATCTAGGCAGGCAATACCACCCCCACCCGCACCCTTTACTATGCCTTCGAGCATGGAAACCTTTTTCGCTGGATTTATTGAAGCAATCAAAGTCACTGTTCAAACGGTCGTTCGTGAGACCGCGACCAGTCAGGTTACCACGGTTCAAGCACCTGTAAAGTTTGGATCGGAAGCTTAAATCGATCAGATTACTAAATACAAGCGGCTACAACCTCTTACTTTTGATGGCACTATTGAGGCTGATGAGGTGCAAAAGTGGTTGGATGAGTCAAAGAAGGCTCTTGCTGCAATGGGAGTCGATGAGACTCGCAAAATTCCACTAGCAACCTACCAACTTGTTGGTGCCGCAAACACATGGTGGATCACAGTGAAAGAAGACCCAAGGGTCAATATAGCAGATATGACTTGGCAACAGTTTGAGTCAATGTTTATTGATGAGTATTTTCCCAGCGCGGTGACAAAGTAGAAGCGCCAGGAATTTGCTAAGTTATATCAGGGCACCATGACCGTCAGAGAATACGCTGGAAAACTCAAAGAATTATCAGTCTACTCTCTCTCCACCATCTCAACGGAGCGAGATAAGACTGAGAAATTTTATAATGGTCTTCGCCATGACATTTCACATCACCGTTCGGATCTGGTGCTGACGTCAACTTGCAGTGTTCTCGATGTGAGCTTCGAATGTCAGAACATATAATATATGTCGATCTTTTTGTGATGGGTTTTGAAGACTTCGACATCATCCTCGGCATGGACTGGCTAACACCACTGAATGCAAAGATCGAATGTATGAAGAAGCAAGTTCAGTTAACCTTGCCTACAGGAGAGTTGGTCAAGCTTCAGGGAACGAGGCAATGGATACACAAATCAACAGTTGCCCTTCTCAAGGCACAACTTCGAGTTCTATCCTTTGGCAATGAAACCAACTCACCAGCACTATACCCCTCTTGAAGTACATGATGTTCCAGTCATATCTGAATTCCCAACAGTTTTTCTTAATGACCTTCCTGGTCTACCTCCAGTTAAGGAATTCGATTTTGAGATCAACCTCATACCAGGGACAGGGCCTATCTCCATTCCACCATACAGAATGTCAAATGTCGAACTGGTCGAATTAGACAAACAACTTAAGGAATTAGCGAGTAATGGCTTCATCCGAAAGAGTTTATCACCCTGGGGCGCTCCAGTTCTGTTTGTTCGCAAAAAGGATGGTTTGTTACGACTTTGCATCGATTATCGCAAGTTGAATAACGTCACCATCAAGAACAGATATCCGTTGCCCAGGATCGATGACTTGTTCGACCAACTTAGAGATGCCAAATACTTCTCTAAGACTGATTTACGGTCCGGTTATCACCAACTCCGGATTCGAAAGTCGGACATCACCAAGACGGCGTTCAGAACTCTGTACGGTCATTACGAGTTCTTAGTTATGCCGTCCGGTCTAACAAATGCACCTGCTGCATTCATGGATTTGATGAATCGCAAATTTAGGTTATACTTAGACCGATTTGTGGTGGTTTTTGTGGACGACATCTTGATATATTCCTCAACCGAGGAAGACCATAAAATACATTTGAAGATAGTCCTCCAGACCTTGAGAAGACACCAACTGTATGCAAAGTTGAATAAGTGCAAATTTTGGGCAAAGAGAGTTCAATTCCTAGGCCATGTGGTTTCAGGCAATGGCATTGAGGTAGATCCTTCTAAGGTTGAAGGAGTTTTAAACTGGAAGCAGCGTACCACTGTTACTCAGATTAGGAGTTTTCTTAGTTTGGCTGGCTATTACAGACGCTTCATCAAGGACTTCTCAAAGATTGCTGAACCTATGACCAAGCTCACTCGGAAAGACGTGCGATTTATCTGGAACCCCGCCTGTGAAGCATCATTTCAGGAATTGAAGAAACGCCTCACGACAGCACCTGTACTTATCACTCCAAGAAATGCAATTGGATTTTCATTATACACCGACGCCTCTCTCCAAGGCTTAGGTGCCGTACTAATGCAAGAAGGCCAAGTGGTTGCATATGCATCCAGACAACTGAAGATTCATGAGGGTAATTACCCAACACATGACTTGGAACTTGCAGCTGTCATATTTGTACTGAAGTTATGGCGTCATTACCTATACAGTGAACGGTTTGAGGTCTTCTCGGATCACAAGAGTCTTAAGTACATATACACTCAGAGAGACCTAAACCTCCGCCAAAGACGATGGTTGGAATTCTTGAAAGATTATGACTTTCAACTCCAGCACCATCCCGGAAAGGCTAATGTTGTGGCCGATGCCCTGAGTAGAAAATCTTATGTTACTTGCACTCTTAACTACGAAATGGGGAAGTTGGCGACAGAGTTGGAGAACTTTAACTTACAGCTGAACGTCGAAGGACCAAGACCACGACTCTCTCAATTATCAGTCAACTCTGAGCTAGTTCGAAAGCTTTTAGCCGCTCAAGCCAATGACCCTATGTTAATGGAGAAACGAGACCTTCTACTCAGCGGCCAGGACCTTCCTCATTGGTCGGTCTCTGGAGACGGCACCATTTTCAATAAAAAATGTCTCTGCCTACCGAACGATCCTGAGGTTTGTAAAGAAGTGCTTACTGAGATGCACTGTTCGAGGTACGCTATGCATCCTCGGGGTGACAAGATGTACAAGGATGTCAAGTGCCAATTCTGGTTTTCTGGAATGAAGAAGGAAATTGCTGACTTTGTTGCTCGATGTCTCGTTTGCCAGAAATTCAAGGCAGAACGAAGACTTCCCTCTGGACTTCTCCAGCCATTACCTATTGGAGAATGGAAATGGGAGAACATCGCAATGGATTTTGTCACGGCCTTACCTCGAAACAATAAAGGGCAAGATGCTATCTGGGTTATCATTGACAGACTTACAAAGTCTGCACACTTCTTGCTAATAAAGTTCACGGATAATCCCGCCAAACTTGCAGAACTATATGAAAAAGAGATCGTACGCCTTCATGGCATACCACCCACGATCGTCTCTGATCGAGACCCTCGATTCACATCCAACTTTTGGAAAAGCTTCCAGAATAGAATGGGTTCTAATATCACTATGAGCACAGCCTTCCACCCTCAGACTGATGGGCAGTCAGAGCGGCTTATCCAAATCTTAGAACACATGTTACGATCCTACATTTTGGACTTTAATGACGGATGGGCAAAGTATTTGCATCTAGCTGAGTATGCATACAACAACAGCTACCAAACTAGTATCGGCATGGCCCCATACGAGGCTCTCTATGGTCGGCCTTGTAGATCTCTGGTTAGATATGGCAGATCGACCGCAGTTAGGCCCTGAACTAGTTCAAGAGACTTCTGAGAAGATCACACTAGTAAAGGAACGACTTCGCGTTGCACAAAGTCGACAGAAGAGCTATGCTGACAAGCGGAGACAACCTCTAGAATTTGATAAGGGGGACTTTGTTTTTCTGAAAGTCCAGTCCACAAGAGGTGTCAAACGCTTTGGAATCAAAGGCAAGCTCTCCCCGCGATATATCGGTCCATTTCAGATCATTGAACGTATTGGCAAACTTGCTTATCGTCTGTCCGTTTCATTGTCCATGCCTAAGGTTCATGACATTTTTCACGTATATATGCTTCGCAAGTATCGTCCTGATCCTTCGCATATCATCCCTTTAGTTGAGGTTCGGGTTGAGAAAGGAAATATGTATCAGGAGAAAGCAATCCAGATTTTAGATCGAAAAACTCAAGAACTACGGCGCCTTAGCATACCACTTGTGAAAGTGCTCTGGGATCACCACGGCGTAGAGGAAGCAACATGGGCACTAGAAGCAACAATTAAACAGAAATACCCTGAATTGTTTTCTAGTACCAACTGATGATGTGGTACATTGTATCATTTTTACTTATCAATCCCAGGATGAAACATTGTTTACACCTATCTTGATCCATTGTTTCACTTCAATAACTACGCAGATGTCTGAAAATAATATCAATAGATATAGTGATGATGATGTGGTACATTGTACCATTTTTACTTATCAATCCCAGGATGAAACATTGTTTACACCTATCTTGATCCATTGTTTCACTTCAATAACTACGCAGATGTCTGAAAATAATATCAATAGATATAGTGATGCACACATGCAGTGGCCTCCTTATCCACCTGTGGCTACTTCTCAAGTCGATAACCCTCATCACTACTTGACTTGATTTCGAGGGCGAAATCCCTTTAAGGGGGGTAGAGTGTAATACCCTGTATTTCACCAAAAAAAAAATTACTATTTGGGCAACGCCCGAACGTTCAGGCGCATGACAGAACGTTCAGGCGCACGACAGAACGTTCAGGTCCAATGCATGCCTGAACGTTCAGGCGCATGCCAGAATGTTCAAGCGCATGCCCGAATGTTCAGACGCAAAAATCTCTATATAAGAAACCTCCTCATTTCTCATTCCTCACAACAAATCACCTTCTCTTGTGAATTTCTTTTCCTTTCCACACATTCTAAGTTTTTGAGACTCTCTGTCCGAGACTCTCGGTGCGGTGCAACAAAGTTCTGTCCGGAGGAAAGGGCCAGATCCGAAAGAAGAAGTTTTATCTGAAGGTGGGGAACGAAACATAGGTTTGCGTGTTTCATAACATTTATTAAAGTTTACATTCAATTATTATTATGTCTACTATTTATTTACACTGCATTATGTCATATACTGTTTATACTGCCGCACTTATGCCTGTATATTGGAATTCATGTATTGTACTGTTATAATGTCGGATTTGTGGTCAATCTGACTCAACTAGACTCGGTCTTGTCCTCAGTAACTTTAAATAGTGAACGAGAGGCAGCGAGTTGCTCTAGGCAATTGGTATTTAAGCAGACCTTGTGTCTCACCTCTCAACTGGGGACTGATCTAGTTTGTCTTATTGAAAGCTATCAGCTTATACAGTAATACTGAATGTCCTAATCTTGCACGTCGTGATACCGACCCTGATAAGGATCACCAGATGTTGCCAAAGTCAGTCTAAATGTCAAGAAAAGACTAGACCAGTTCATGCATTGGCATCATACATGTCACCACCTAGGGACATATATGGTTTATGATTCATAGAATTATTAGGAGCATTGCTCGCTATTCATTACATTTCTCTGGAAAGGGACGTACATGAGAACCCGGCTACACCCGGGGAGGGACATCAGTACGTGAATCCAGAGCATCGTTCCTGTACGTGAATTCAGGCGATGTACGTTCATCAAACCATTACGAGACGGGTCATGCATACATACATATTGATTGATTATGATGCTCACATGTGTATTTAAGATATTTGATATTGAAGTATGCTTTATTAATTGTTATACTCATGCACTATTTACCCACTGAGCGCGTTAAGCTCATTCCATTATTATCCAATCTTTCACAGAAAATTAGGGTTGACTGGGTGCAGGTTATGGGGCCCACATTTTGTACCCTTTGTATGATTCATTGGGGATTTTGGGAGTATGTTCCCTTGACCATTTTATGTACAAAAGTATTCTGAATTAAATGAAATCAGATTTGTACTGTGTACTGTATTTCCGCTGCGCACTCTGTTGTTATCAATATTATTGTTCCAAATGCGCTCCCCGTCCGTGAGTGTACCACCGGTTTAGGCGCATCCGGGCGGGGTGTGACACCCCGCCACCCAGGCTATGGCCGGTGCATACCCGATCATTGGCTGGGCTTGCTTTCGGCCAATTTTTTTTTTGTTATCTCTTCCTCCCGCACCTTTTCTTCTCCCATCTTTTCCCCTTGTATTTTATTTCTTTCAACAGAATCCCTTTTCCGATCTTCTTTTTCTCTTTCACCAAAATTTCTTTCAGCATTTTCACACTTCACTAACTCCTATTTTTTCTACTACATTTTTCTTATTACCTAAATTCTTTGTATTATGAGTAGAAAATCTATGGCTCTGATACCATAAGTTGTCACAACCCGAATATTCTCTTATTTTAAAATCCTTTTAATTAAGGATTTGATGATAAATAGCAACAAGAGAAATTTCGATTACAACTTTTGTATTCTCCAAACTAATTTCACTTTATTATATGACTTATTTTCTATAGTACAAAAATGTCATTTTCTTACATATGCTATAATTTTAACATTTTTAAAACCAAAACTAACACACACGAGTGTCGAACACACTTCAACTTTTATAGACAGGTAAAGGTTGTGACGGTCAACTTATTTGAGTATATTCACAAATATACATTATTTGTTGCTTACGTTCCTCCTATCTTTCATCCTTTTTTTCTTTTCCCTTGACACTAATTTCCTTGAGATAAAATTTAAGGGTGAGCTTTATGCCCAATGGGTTCCCTAGCGGGTTTCCACACCTTAGGCAAATCATCAAAATAAATATTCAAACAAGAATATAACAACAATTGCACACATATGCATATGGAAACTTTGCCAGCAAGTGAATGAAACATTTTAAGAACTATGAAATAATAAGCTGCATTTAGCAATCCTGCAAGGGCCAGCTTCCAACCCAAATAAGCTGCATTTAGCAATCCAGCAAGGGCCAGCTTTCAATGTCGCACCCTGCCCGGACGTACCTAAATCGGTGGAACACTCAAGGATGGGGCGCAAATGCATTATAACAATAACCGAGTGCATAGGAACACAATTAAGTACAAATCTGATTTCATTAAATTCAGAATATATTTGTACATGAAATAGTAAAGGGAACATCCTCCCAAAATTCCCAATGAATAAACAAAGGGTACAAAAATGTGGGCCCAAAAACCTGCACCCAGTCCGCCCTAATCTCTTGTGAAAAATTGGATAACAACGGGGTGAGCTACACGCTCAATGAGTAAAATAGTTCGTGAATATAACAATTAATAAAGCAAACTTCATAATCAAATATCATAAATACACATCAGAGCATCATAATCAATAAAACATGTATATATGCATGACCCCGTCTCGTATTGGTTCCGTGATTGTACCTCGCCTGAGTTCACGTACAGATGTCCATTCCCAAGTAAACCCAGGTTCTCAGTGTACCTCCCTCCTCAAGAACGACGCCCTGGACTCACGTACAGATGTCCCTCCCCAGGTGATCCCGGGTTCTCATTATATGTCCCTCTCTAGCAAAATATAATGAATAGTGAGCATTGCATCTAACAATTTTGTGAATCATAAACCACATACGTCCCTAGGTTGTGCTTATGTATGATGCCAATGCATAAACGGGTCCGGTATTTACTAACATTAGATAAGATTTGGTAACATCTGGTGATCCTTATCAGGGTCGGTATCACCACGTGCAAGGTTAGGACATTCAATATTTCTTGTACAAGCTGATAGCTTTTAAATAAGACCAACCATGTCAGTTTCCAAATTGAGAGGTGAGACACAAGGTCTACTTAAATACCGATCGTCTAAAGCAGCACGCTACCTCCCGTTCACTATTTATAGTTACTGAGGACAAGACTGAGTGTGGTTAAGCTAGATTGACCACTAATCCGGCATCTCAACAGTGTAATACATGAATTCCCAATATACATGCATAAGTATGACAAGTATGAACATCATACTCAATAATGCGGTGTAAATGAATAGTAGACATACTGATAAATGAATGTAAACTTTAATAAAAGTTATAAGACACGCAAACCTATGTTTCGTTCCCTACCTTCAGATAATAACTCCCTCGAGAACTGGTGTCTTCCTTCAAGCAGAACCGCATTGCATTGCGAAGAGAGTCTCAAAAGAGAGAAGAGAAAACTCAAGGAGAGTGAGAGAGAGAGAGAAATAACAAAAAAATTAGTGATTTGGTGTGAAAATGAGGGGGGCCCTTTTTATAGGAAAAAAGTGCCCGAAGTTCAATTTTTTTTTTTGTGGAAACTTAGGGTATTGCACTCTACCCCCCTTAAAATGATTTCGCCCTCGAAATCAGTCCAAGTAGTCATGATTGCTATTAGCGTGAGATTCTCCACCGTTGTCATCGTTCACTAGCTCAAGTTAGTGCCTGTAAGGTCCCTGAATAGCACTGTGGACTGTAGAATCCTCAACATCATGAAACCATTGAGGGCAAATGGAGTCTGATTTGTCCTCAGAAGGTTCTGACCTTTGACTAACAGATGGAGGTGTGGGGCTCTACAGGTTGCATCATTTAAGGGGAGGTAGGTTGAGCGGTGGGATGCTTTTTTGTGTTGTTGCTCCAATCAGGTCGCCTGACAATTTTGGTAGAAGATCCTGCCAAGATGAGGGCACGGGATTGTTTCGGGCAAAATTGTTACGAAAAAGCCATGCACGCTTTGGCGATAAGGATCGCTATCTGTGAGGCGATGGAGTTGGTGATGCAAAGTAGTTGTGGCTTGACTCAAATCCTGAACGAGTCGCCATAGGTTGCCAAAAAGGCCATTGCGTGTGTGCATCATTACCTCCATCGGTATTATTTTCAGACATCTGCATAGTTATTTAAATGAAACAATATATTTAGATATTGTAAACAAAGTTTCATCATTTTATTGATAAGTGAAAAAGTACAATGTATCACATTATCAATTATTACTAGAAAACAATTCAGGGTATTTTTGTTTAATTGTTTCTTCAAGTTCTCATGTTGCTTCCTCAACTCCGTGGTGATCCCAGAGCACCTTTACAAGTGGTATGCTACGTCGCATTAGTTCTTGATATTTTATATCCAGAATCTCTATCGCTCTCTCCTGATACTTGTTTCCTTCTTCAACAAGGACCTCGACCAGAGGGATGATATGTGAAGGATCAGGATGATACTTTCGAAGCATGGATACGTGAAAAATGTCATGAACCTTAGACATGGACAATGGAAGGGACAGATGATAAGCAAGTTTGCCAATACGTTCAATGATCTGAAATGGACCGATATACCGTGGGGAGAGCTTTCCTTTGATCCTAAAGCATTTGACACCTCTTGTAGGCTAAACTTTTAAAAAAATCAAGTCCCCCTTATCAAATTCTAGAGGTTTTCTCCGCTTGTCAGCATAGCTCTTTTGTCGACTTTGTGCAACACGAAGTTGCTCCTTTACTAGTGTGATCTTCTCAGAATTCTCTTAAGCTAGTTCAGGCCCCAACTGCTGTCGATCTGCCATACCTAACCAGCATACCAGAGATCTGCAAGGGCAACCATAGAGAGCCTCATATGGGGCCATGACGATACTAGTTTGGTAGTTGTTGTTGTATGCAAACTCAGCTAAATGTAAGTGTTTTGCCCATTCGTCATGAAAGTCCAAAATGCAGCACTGCAACATGTCCTCCAAGATCTGGATCAAACGCTCTGACTGCCCATCAGTCTGAGGGTGAAAAGTTGTGCTCGTGGTAATCCTGGAGCCCATTCTATTATGGAAGCTTTGCCAAAGCTTTGATGTGAATCGAGGGTCTCGATCAGAGACAATCGTGAGTGATATGCCATAGAGGCGTACGATATCTCTTTCATATAATTCGGCTAGCTTGGCGGGGTTATCCGTGAACTTTATTGGCAAAAATGTGTGCAGACTTTGTAAGTCTGTCAATGATAACCTAGATAACATCTTGCCCTTTATTATTTCAAGGCAAGGAGGTAACAAAATCCATTGCGATGTTCTCCCATTTCCATTCTCCAATAGGTAAAGGTTGGAGAAGTCCAGAGGGAAGTCTACATTCTGTATTAACTTTCTAGCAAGCTAAGCATCGAGCAACGAAGTCTGTAATCATCTTCTTCATTCTAGAAAATTAGAATTTTCGTTTGACATCCTTGTACATCTTCTCACCCCCATGATGCATAGCGAACCTCGAACAGTGCATTTCAGAGAGCACTTCCTTTCAAACTTGAGGATCGTTCGGTTGACAGAGTCTTTTTTTGTAAAAAACGGCCCCTTCTTCAGAGACCGACCAGTGAGGAAGGTCTCGTCCGTTGAGTAGAAGTTCTAATTTCTCCATTAACATAAGGTCGTTGGCTTGAGCTGCTGAAATCTTTCGAATAAGCCTAGAGTTGGCTGATAATTGAGAGAGTCGTGATCTTCCTCGCTCCTCGAGCAGTTGTAGGTTAAAATTCTCCATATTTGTAGCCAACTTCTCCATCTCGAAGTTTAGAATGCAAGCAACATAAGATTTTCCACTCATTGCGTCAGCCACAACATTGGCCTTATCGAGATGGTATTGGAGTTGAAAGTCATAATCTTTCAAAAACTCCAACCATCGTCTTTGCCGGAGGTTTAGGTCTCTCTGAGTGTAGATGTACTTAAGACTCTTGTGATCCGAGAAGACCTCAACTCGTTCACCTTGTAAGTAATGGCACCATAACTTCAGTGCGAATACGACAACTGCAAGTTTCAAGTCTTGGGTAATTACCCTCATGAACCTTCAGTTGCCTCGAAGCATATGCAACAACTTGGCCTTCTTACATTAGTATTGCATCTAAACCTTGGAGAAAGGTGTCGGTGTACAGTGAAAACCCAACTCCATTTGTTGGAGTGATTGGTATTGGTGTTGTCGTGAGGCACTTCTTCAATTCCTAAAATGATGATTCATAGGCGAGATTCCAGATGAATCGCACGTCTTTCTAAGTGAGCTTGGTCATAGGTTTAACAATCTTTGAGAAATCCTTGATGAAACGTCTTTAGTAACCAGCCAAATTGAGAAAACTCCGAATTTGAGTAACAGTGGTAGGGTGCTTCTAGTTTAATGCCGCTTCAACCTTTTAAAGATCCACCTAAATGCCATTACCTGAAACCACATGACCTAGGAATTGAATTTACTTCACCCAAATTCGCACTTACTCAACTTTGTATACAACTGGTGGCTTCTCAAGGTCTGGAGGACAATTCTCAAATGTATCTTGTGGTCTTCCTCGGTTGAGGAATATATCAAGATATCATCTGTAAAGACCACCACAAATAAGTCTAAATATAGCCTGAAAATGCGGTTCATCAAATCCATGAACGCAACAGGTGCATTTGTTAGACCGAACGACATGACCAAGAACTCGAAATGACTGTATCGAGTTTTTTAATGTTGTCTTGGTAATGTCCGACTCTCGGATCCGGAGTTGATGATAACCGGATCGAAAATCAATCTTAGAGAAGTATTTGGCATCTCTAAGTTGGTCGAACAAGTCATCGATCCTGGGTAGTGGATATCTGTTCTTAATGGTCACGTTATTCTACTTGCGATAGTAGATGAAAAGTCGTAACGAACCATCCTTTTTACGAACCAACAGAACTAGAGTGCCCTAGGGTAATGAACTTTTCCTGATGAAGCCATTACTTTCCAATTCCTTCAAATGCTTCTCCAACTCAACCAACTTGACGTTGGACATTCTGTATGGTGGAATTGAAATAGGCCCGGTCTCAGGTATGAGTTTGATCTCAAAATCGAATTCCCCAACCAGAGGTAGACCAAGAAGGTCATTTAAAAAAACTGCTGGGAATTCAGATATTACCGGGACATCATTTACTTCGAGAGGGTACAGTGCTGGTGATTCATTGTCATCAGCAATGGATAGAGCTCGAAGCTGTGCCTTGAGAAGTGAAACAGTCGAGTTGTGTATCCATTTCCTCGTTCCCCGAATCTTGACAGACTCCCCAGTGGGCACGGTTAACTGAATTTGCTTCTTCATACAATCGATATTTGCATTCAGTGGTGCGAGCCAGTCCATGCCGAGGATGATGTCGAAGTCTTCAATGTCCATCACAAAAAGATCTGCATATATTAAATGTTCTGACATTCGAAGCTCACATCGAGAACACTGAAAATTCACGTTAGTACTAGATTTTAATGGTGATGTGACATGGATTGTGATGTTTGTGGGTTCAGGATGCAACCCTAAATGCCTTACCAATGCAAAAGATATAAAAGAATGCGTAGCAGCCAAATCGAACAAGACATGCACCATCGTATTGAACAAGGAAAATGTACCTTTGACTACATTGTTGTCTAGGAGGGGTTGTTGAGGGATGGCAAATGTTGTGCCCTGGTTTCGTTGCCCCTTGTTCTGCTAGTTCTGCCTGGGTTGGGCATTAGCAACAGGTGGGGCCTATTTGACTAGAACAACGGGAGCAGGTTGTCGTGGTTGCTGAGGGTGGGGGCAGACATTTCTTACATGGCCCTGCTGACCTCACTTGAAGCACGTCAGCCTCTACTGCTGATGGTTCTGTTGACCATGCTGATTGTGGTGCTGACCACCACCCCTGCTATTTTCGTTTTGACGGCCACCCCTGGCATTTCAACCACCTCGGCCATGATTGCGAAAACCCTGATGGCCAGGGTACGACGGTTCAGCCGCAGGTGTCGTGGCCTCATTCTTCTGAACAGGGGCTGGGAGGGCTGAGTTTGGATTATAATAGGGTTTCTTTTTGTTGCCCTGATGCGATTCTTATTGGGAAAACGTTGTAGGCCATTTTCCCCTATTCATTCTCTGCTTCTGCTCAATCTTTTCCTGCTCAAAGCTCATGGCTTTTTCAACGACCTCCCTGTAAATCTTGAGATCCAAGATCGATAAGGCTTGTCGAATGTCACGACGAAGGACATCGTAGAATCTTTTGGTCTTATCTTGCTCCGTTGAGATGGTAGAGAGAAAGTAGACCGATAATTCTTTAAACCTGACAGCATACTCTCTAACTGTCATGTCGCCTTGGTATAACTTGGCGAACTCCTGGCGCTTCTGCCTCTTCACAGCGCCGGGAAAGTACTCATCGATGGGCAATGACTCGAATTGCTGCCAAGTCATGTCTGCGGTGTTAACCCTTGGGTCCTCCTTCACTGTTATCTACCATGTATTTGCTCCACCAATAAGTTGGTAGGACGCAAGTGGAATTTTTTGAGCCTCATCGAGACTCTTATAGCATCGAGAGTCTTCTTCGACTCATCCAGCCATTTCTTCGCCTCCTCCGCATCAATGGTGCTAGCAAAAGTAAGGGGTTGTAGCCTCTTATACTTCATAATCTGGTCAGTTTGAGTCTCCGACCCATATCTAACAGGTGCTTGAATAGTGACATTCTGATTGGCCAAGGTCTCACGAACGGCCGTCTGAACAGTTACTTTCATCGCCTCGATAAAACCAGCGAAAAGGACTTCCATACTCGAAGGCATGGCAAAGGATGTGGGTTGGGGTGGCACTGCCTGCCCAGACGTAGTGGCAGTGTCAGATGTGACCTACGCTATCGTCGGAGGAGGCGGCTCCTGGTTCTAAATCTCAGGAGGTGCCTCCTCTGCTGGACGAACAGTGCGTGGCCTTCCTCTCTTCCTGGTTTGCATTTTCTCACTGGCAAGGAGAAAATAAAACCATGATTTAGGAACTATAGCCAAGTATAATGTTATGATATTCTCAACAACAAGTTTGAGAGTACTGCAATATAAAAAACCACCTATTTTTCTAAGTGTAGTATAAGTTATTTTGTTGAGGAATAAAAGAATCTTATGTGCCTCGTATGTTTGTCCATGGTGTAAAACAAGGTTAGAATGTTTATATAATAAGTAGAAAACTTTGCAAGTATTTCAAATGTTTTGGTTCTGGTTTTTTGTGAACATAGATATATATTTCATTGAAAATCCATATGAGTCATAAAAATTCTAAGATTATCCTCGGTAAATATCCTGATCTAACGTTCTGTCGCATTCTTATGTGTTCAAACTCTTTCGCTTAGTCTTTTCGACTATTATCCAAATTTGTGTGTCCCATACCACATGAATTTGGTAATAAGGGTGTCAACCAAGTTAAGTTGTATGAACACGGTCTCCATAAAACATCGATTGAAGAGGAGTTCACTAATAGTATCGTCCAAGTTTACTCGCTCCATACCGTGTGAACTTAGTGATAATGTTAGTAATACAATTTTCCTCAAATGTTTCTTTTCACACAAGGTCATGGGTTTTCTTACTTCCACATTTTATTTAGTATCTTCCAATTTTGTTGTGTCCCATACCACTCCAAAGTTAGTGATACAAAAGAAAGAATGGTTGTAAGTCGGCCCACCAAAGATAGTCTTAAACAAAAAAATTTCATTCATATAAAAAATCACAATGCCAGTAATCATTCCTGATTTTCCTGCCTACTACCTCTCATTTTAGACCTCATGCTAGGTAAAGAAAGACTACTAGAAGAAAGTTGAGAAGTTTCTCACTGTTCTTTGACATTTTGCATACGTGCTAACAAAGCATTTTGAGTCTCCTACATCCCAGCAATACTAGATACAATCACATTTAATTGCTCGAATGGGTTAGTCAATTGCCCCATCAATGGTTGATAGGTTGATTGTCCCATAGGTGGAGAGTAGGCTCTAGGCATTGGTGGAAAGTATTGACCGTATGGTTGACTCATAGGTGCAGGGTAGTGGGTTTGATTGTACGGGGATTCCCTAATTGGAACCTCTTGGATGTTTGGATATGCTTGAGTCGAAAAGTTTTGAAACAATGGACTCAATGGGATATCCTGTCTTCCAAAATTTGGTGTCGCACAATTCTATTGTTGTTGGCTCACAGGAACTTGTGAAACTGGCTGATACTGTACCTCAGGAGTTGGAAACCTTTGGTACGTAGTATTGCCTTGGGTTGGGAGGTTCCAGGAAGGTGGATTCGCTGGAACTCCCTGTCCATCCTGATTTGTTTGAGGCTGACCAAGGTTGGCAAAGAAATCATCCTCAGAGAATAAAGGATCGGGTTGACCATTATTCGGGGTTGGGTTTCTTGTAGGGCCTGGTTTGACTCATTATTTGGCGCCTCCATAACGAGAATCTTGCGTCAACTCTTTCACTGACAAGGTTCATTGTTGTTTTTAGTTCTTCCATTATTTCCCCCGGAAGTCTCACCAAAAATATCCTCTTCAATCACCTTTCCACTTGTGGCAAAAGTCTTGGAAATAGAAAACGCAGTAACTTCATTAGTGATCTGTTTCGAGGGTTCAACAAACGTATTGACATTTACCTCCCATAGCATCCTCATGATCAAGACTTCGTGACTGAGGAGCTCCTTTCTCGTAGGGTTTTGAATCACTCGCAACATTTGTTGGATGATGATATGAGGTAAGAAGACTTTAACCTTCTTCTCCAAGTAATATAGCACAAGAAGTTGCGCCCTTGACATAGTACCTCGAGTCGCCTTTTTCGGCAAAACGTTGTGGACCACAATCTTCCCAAGACCGGCAAGAGGTGGTTTAAGGCGATTATTTGGGAGGTTGTCGTACGTCAATTGGGTGTGCAACTTGTTGGCGAGAGAATTGAACAGCTATTCTTTGGACTTGGCGATCTCAGCAACCGTCTGGGCTTTGTGTGGATCAATGATTCTATCTCTAATCGGGTCTCCATAAGTCGTGAAATAATTTCGAGGTTGATAAAAATCTTTGCTCCCCTGACTGTTGTCTCCAAGACAGGGCTGATCCCATCCTCTTGAAGTCCTCAGCAATTCATAGCTTCGTAGAAAGACTTCACTAAGTTGAAGGAGACGTAACCTTCAACCTTGGTTGTATTTAACCATCCCAGCGTTGTGAGTTTCTCATGAAGGATAGGACGGAGGCGGAAATCTCTATTGTCGATACTCCTCATAGTCATAATTCTCCTTTTGAATAGTTTCGTAAGTCTGGTGGAATTGGTTCCTAACTACTGGAAGTCGTTCCTTCACTTGAGGCCATTATCTTGCTCAAAGGAAGATAAAACTTGTAAAATACAAATATATTTCTAACATTTTAAAGATTTATGCTTTGTCCGTTGGACAATATTTTCTATTTTCTCTTGATGTTTATGCCATCATTTAATCCAAATTTTCCATTAGCAACAACTTATATATATATATATATAGAATTCATATATATATATATATATATATATATATATATATATATATATATATATATATATAGTTCTAAAGATATATATATATATATATATATCTAATTAAAATCTTTCTTCTCCTAATTGGTGGACTTGGGCAGGCCGTGGACCTTACTCTCTGATACCATTAAATGTCACACCCGCCCGGACGCACCTAAACAGGCGGAACACTCACGGACGGGGCGCAAATGCATTATAACAATAACCGAGTGCGCAGGAACACAATTAAGTACAAATCTGATTTCATTAAATTCAGAATATATTTGTACATGAAATAGTAAAGGGAACATCCTCCCAAAACTCCCAATGAATAAACAAAGGGTACAAAAGTGTGGGCCAAAAAACCTGCACCCAATCCACCCTAATCTCCTGTGAAAAATTGGATAACAACGGGGTGAGCTACACGCTCAGTGGGTAAAATAGTTCGTGAATATAACAATTAATAAAGCAAACTTCATAATCAAATATCATAAATACACATCATAGCATCATAATCAATAAAACATCTATGTATGCATGACCCCGTCTCGTATTGGTTCTATGATTGTACCTCGCCTGAGTTCACTTACAGATGTTCATTCCCAAGTAAACTGGGTTCTCATTGTACGTCCCTCCTCAAGAACGATGCCCTGAATTCACGTACAGATGTCCCTCCCCAGGTGATCCCGGGTTCTCATTGTACGTCCCTCTCTAGCGAAATATAATGAATAGTGAGCATTGCTTCTAACAATTTTGTGAATCATAAACCACATACGTCCCTAGGTGGTGCTTATGTATGGTACCAATGCATGAACGGGTCCGGTCTTTACTAACATTAGACAAGATTTGGCAACATCTGGTGATCCTTATTAGGGTCGGTATCACCACGTGCAAGGTTAGGACATTCAATATTTTTTGTACAAGCAGATAGTTTTCAAATAAGACCAACCAGATCAGTCTCCAGCTTGAGATGTGAGACACAAGGTCTACTTAAATACCAATCGTCTAGAGCAGCACGCTGCCTCCTGTTCACTATTTATAGTTACTGAGGACAAGACTGAGTCTGGTTAAGCCAGATTGACCACTAATCCGACATCGCAACAGTGTAATACATGAGTTCCCAATATACAGGCATAAGTATGACAAGTATGAACATTATACGCAATAATGCAGTGTAAATGAATAGTAGACATACTGATAAATGAATGTAAACTTTAATAAAAGTTATAAGACACGCAAACCTATGTTTCGTTCCCCACCTTCAGATAATAACTCCCTTGAGAACTGGCACCTTCCCCAGAGCAGAACCGCATTGCACCGTCAAGAGAGTCTCGAAAGAGAGAAGAGAAAACTAAAGGAGAGTGAGAGAAAGAGAGAAATCACAAAAAAAACAAGTGATTTGGTGTGAAAATGAGAGGGGGAGTTATAGGAAAAAAGTGCCCGAAGTTCAATTTTTTTTTTTTTTTTGTTGTACAAACCTAGGGTATTATTCTCAACCCCAAATAAGTTGCGTTTAGCATTTCAGCAAGGGCCAACATTGAACCCAAATACCCGTTCACTAGTGAATGTAAAGTTGTGTGCATAACCGTAGTATGAATATAAACTTTTAATGAAAATACTATAATGCACAAACCATAAGTTCCTCCCCACCTTGAAATGAGAGTTAAAACAGCGTCTCCTCGTGCCTTTTTCCAAAAAGATAGAAAAAAGATATTTTCTTTTGAGTTTGAAAATTCTGAAAACCTCCCCCTATTTATAGGTTGAAAAATATGTCACTTTTCAAAAATGCCCTAGGAGATTTTATTTATTTATTGTCTCGTCTTTTACTCGGGTACGTTCTCGAGAATGTTCTTTAATGTAATTCCCGTCATATCCTTTTTTGTATTTCGAGAAACTTCTTTTAGATTAATACCAATTATGTCCTTTTCTAATTTTTATCCTTCAACTTTTTCATAATACCAATCTTGTCATTTTGAAGGTTCAAGACTAACCTATCCTTTTATAGGCTAAGGATGAACCACAACTTTCTTTTACGGGATAAGAAAGAACCGAAAATTCTTTTTGCGAGTTGAGGATGAACCATTTGACCCTTTTCAAGATAAAGGGTGAAACTAAAATCTTTGATTCCAATTTAGGAATCTCAAGTGAACCACAATCACTTGACTTGACTTGTTTCAACTTGAACAACCGAAAACACTAAGTACAAATATTACAATAATAAAGTTTGTTCTATATAAATAGAACAATTACAATGAAGCTCATATAATTCAATACAAGAGAAGTAAACTTTAAAGCTCAAGAATAAGAAAGATAACTTACAACATTTACCTTTCTCGGGTTCAATATTGCTCAACAGTGAAATTTGAAAAGGATGAATGAAGACTTGAAAACTGTTGAAAATCAACTTCAAAAGCTTTTCACAAATCAATCAAAGTTTCTGGGTACTTTGAAAATGAGAGGAGAAACATTTTAAGGATAAAACTATTTTTTCATTTTATCAGTCAAAGAAAACTAGAAACATGGATAACATGTTTTAAATCTTTTGTTTCTCTCTCTCTCTTGTTTGTAAAAGGGTTAGAAAAAGTGCATTTATAGATTTAAAACAAATACTAGCCATTACACTCAAGATAATAACCATTGAGATGTTCAGAAATTTAGATTTTTGACCGTTATAGTTTCTGCAAAACACAGGGAGCGTGCTTCTCTAGCCATGGAGTGTGCTTCTCTGTCAAACAGAAACTCAGTTTTCTGTCTGTTTGCAAGGAATGCGCTTCTTCTTTTTCAAGAGTGCACTTTTTGCACTTTTCATCTCCAGGAGTGCACTTCTCCACTAAAACAGAAAAAAACTTAAGGATCAGTCAGAATGGAGCGTGCTCTTAGGCATATGGAGCACGCTTCTCTGACTCTGTTTTGCAAAAATACTTAGTTTTAAAAATTGTTCGACTTTCAAATGATTTAAAACATGAAAACTAAGTTTACAAACATTGTGCACTTCCATGAAAACAAGTTTAAAGCTATTTTTCTTTTCAAAACAAGTAGAAAATTTACTTGAAAAAACTTTTGCAAGTGGAGCTTTTGTAAAATCTTATGCACACATGATTTGAGAAAAGTTGAGCAATACGAAACAAAGAAAATGCATCCTAATTTTAGACTTACACACTTCTCTCATTCACTTCAAGTCATTTCTTCTTTGAATCTTCAAGAGTCGTAGAAATTGTCCTTGCTTGAAAAAATTCTTGGACTTGAGCTTGTAGTTCTTCTTTGATCCTGTATTCTTTTTCCTTTTTACTTTAGGTTCTGAAACATACTTAATTAAAATCATTAGCACCATATGTTATATTGTTTGTTAGCATCAAAATACTTACGTACAATCTAAGTAGAAAACCACTTAGATCAACAATCTCCTTCTTTTTATGATGACAAATAATATAAACTTGATAAACATAATAATCAAATAGTCCAAGATAGTATGGTCATAATGAATTTGAAATATGAAGCACTCAAGTAGACATACTATCAATCAATGATGTTTATCAAGAGTCCACTATTTTCCCCTTTTGACATTATAAAAAAGGATTCAAAATTTTTCTAAATTCTCATGGAGAAAGTCTTATGACAAAGCATCAAAACAGGAGAGTTCTCCCTTTCAAAAAGCAATGTAGACTCCCTCTAAAACTATGCATTCATTGATCATTCAAACATATTTATGATATATAATCAAGAGTGAGCACATAGGAATGCATAGGAGATGCCATAATCAAAAGTCAAAAGCATAAGAATCAAGCATAGTACATCAAACACATGAAGAAATATAGCATGAGTTTTCAAATTGAAAACTAGTTTTTCTAATGAGTGCCTTGAGTTCTCAAACTATCTTTTGCATCTGATTGAATCATGATAGCTAGTCCATGCTTAATCTTAGAAAACTCTTGCCTATGTTATAATCTTGATGAATGCTCATGCTCATGCTATGAAGCATATATCTGTCTTTTAGGCTTTGCTCATTATATTAAAATCTTGTTTATGCTTAATATCATGAGATGAACTTGCTCGTGCCTACATTTTTTATGAATCAATTTGTTTTGACACTTTATCTCATTCATTCAAGATTAGATGCCTTGGTTCACTATATCATATGCATCTACATCGATCATTGGCTATGCTATATATGCACTATTCTCATATCTTATCTAGCTAGCCTATGAAATCTTTTGAGCTGAACTTTTAATCATAACATGATTTTATTTCTCCCTGAGCTTACGCTTCTTGATTTTCATATTTTTTACTTATGATATGACATCTCCTATGCATTCTTATGTGCTTAATCTTAATTATAAATCATGAATTTTCTTGAGTGGTGAATGCACAAATTTAGGGGGAGTCTCCATCTCTTTTTGAAAGAGGGAGCTCTCGTGTTTTGATGCTCTATCATAGGATGTTCTTCATGAGAATTAAGGCAATTCTTGAATCCTTTTTTATAATGTCAAAAGGGGGAGAAATAGCGGACTCTTGATTTGGTAAACATCATTGGATGATGGTATGATTACTTGTGTGCTTCATATTTCAAATTCATTACGACCATACTATCTTGGACATTTTGCCTATCATGTTTATCAAAATTTATATTGTTTGTCATCATAAACAAGATGGGAGATTGTTGACCTAAGTAGTTTTTCACTTAGAAATCTCCTATATGTTTTGATGCTAACAAACAATATAACAATTGGTGCTAATATTTGAACTAAGTGTGTTTCAACACCTTAAGTGAAAAGAAAGAAGAAGAATACAAGATCAAAGAAGCGTCTCAAGTTTCTTTCAAGACCTAAAGATTCAAAGAAGAAATGATTTGAAGAGAATGAGAGATCTATGTATGTCTAGAATCAGGATGTACTAGTTATTCCAATAACCCTTATGTCTGGTATATGAGAGAAGATATTTTGATGATTAACAAACCACATTCCTATGTATATTGAATACATGATGATGCATTGACACTTCACTCAAAGCATGATGCAAAGGAAGTCAAGCTCGTGATCAAGATTAAGATCATATATATATATATATATATATATATATATATTCAGGAATTAAATGGTATGTTATTAGAATGATTTAGGATTGTAGAATGTCAGCCATTATCTGATTAAGCAAATTATTCACTTCATGAATTTTCCACGATTTCTCATAAGTTTTGAATAGATTTTCTATCTCAAAGAAAATGAGTTTAATCAATTCAATTCGTAGATTTTTTGACTCATCTTTGGACCAATTGCATGATTTCCAAATGTTTTGTTTGATCCAAAAAGCTTAAGTGTTAATTTAATTTGATCGAGTTTTGGAAAAATCAATTTTCAAGAAAATTGTTTTTCAGTGTCTTTTAGGACGCTGATGGGACATTAGGATGCTAATGCAGTGGCTAGTCACTTAATATCGAGCCAACACTGCGGGACGCTAATGGAACATTAGGCCGCTTGTCACAACCCCTCTACGGGTGACGTCACGACCGACACAATACCTCAGATGATGCCATAACATGGCAAAACACGAAGTACTGCTAAGCCTCCAGTGGAATACCTAAACAAATACAATATACAACCTGTATATGACAATAAATAATTGAACCAAAATTTAAATTCATCATCCATATAACAAGATCCAATCCATCCTGTAATCATCCACATGATTCAATATCTACGAAATATCCATTAGAAACTCAGCCACGAGTCCATCATTTATAGATGTCATATACAATCCATATATAGTCTATGTGTTATATACATATATTGACTGATAGTTTCTATACAAGTTCCAAAGAACAAAATAAACTAAATAACTATGACTATATACATATGTCAAAATCCCCAATATATAAAACATACATCCAAAAAGAAGGAGAAGAAGCCTTTGGCAATCTACTAGGCCTTGCCCTTCCCTTTTGGATTTGAACCTGGGAAATATAGGGAAAATGGGTAAGCTCAACTAACTCAATAAATATTTTTCTCATAAATCTCCACATATGCATTTATAGGAAAATATGTATGCCATAGAAATCACATTTAAAACATAAATGCATCAACGAAAACATATTAGACATGCTTCCAATTAATCATAATGATTATGCATCATGTAATAAAATATGTAGATGCCTCCACGAGGTCACAACAGGATAATAATGCTTACACTTTCCCCATTAGTCTATGGGGTACAGGTCAACACATTACCCAATACTAGTTCTCCTACCCTTGTATTCCTCGGTAAAACCAAAGGTCCCCACCATGGAGTACCAATTCAAGTACTCCGGCGGCACCATTCCCTGAAGAACAAGTAATAGGAAAACCACTACACTTTGAGTATTCAATCCAAATACCCCAGCAAACACTCCGAGTATTCAATCCAATTACCCGAGCAATGCAATGTGTGAAATCCATTCGCATGATCATAAATACAATGCACATATACAATAGGATGTGTACCATTCGACAATTTCATTTCATATAAATACAATGCTATAAATGGAGAAATAAAGTGAGGAATACTCACAACCAATCACTAAGCCAATTACCCAAGCCAAAAGACCTCAAATTTGGCCAATCAATTCACAATGACCTGAAATGAATCAAATTCACAGCATATGATCAAATTCAAGCCCAATCATGCCTAATTGCATTTAAAAGCCCAAAATTAGATAAATCTCTACAATGGCCTATATGGTCAATTGGACTAACCACCATGCCATACCATGGGAATTATTCAATTGACGCCATGATTCATCTAAGTATGCCATTTTAATCAACATAGATCACATGCATACCATTTACTACCCACATGCATGATCAACTTGGTTGCACAACCTAAGCTCACCAATTCCATGGTAAACTACCATTAAAGCATGTAAAAGCACTTTAAATCAAGGAAACTAAGCTTAGAATTGCTAGGTTAGGGTTTGTGATCTCGAAACCCTAATTTCCCACTATACAAACATACATGCATGTCATCAAAACACCATACAAGTGTTGGAATTTAACCCAATAAGAAAAACTAGGAAGAAAATGGGGTAGAAATCTTACCTTGGGAGCAACCTTCACAAACCCTAGCTCCCAATCACTCAAAACCCCCAATCTTCTTCTTCACTCTTGTTTCTCCTCTTCCTCTAGCTGAAAATGTAACAAATGAGGAAGAAAAATGAGAAATTTGCTTAAATACCAGCACTGGGACAACTTGTAAAAAAATAAATAAAAAATAGCCTAAATCATGAGGAGCGCGTTTCTCCAGTCAAGGAGTCTGCTTCTCAACCCAATTCCTGAGAAAAGTGCTCTCGGTCAGTTTCAGAGGAACGTGTTTCTCCTATTTCCTGAAAATCCCAGATCTCGGTCTCACGCATGGAGCACACTTCTCCCTTTAAGGAGCGCGCTTCTGCTACCTAAAAACTTAAAAAAAAATTATACTTAAGTGCATTTTCACATTCCCACATACATTAACAATATAATAAACACAAAAATACTCATAAATACATTGTATATACACAAAATACGAGTATAATACACATCCAATATATATGCAACCACCTAGAGTCGGGCATTTTACATCATCATATGTGAGTGCGGGTCATTATAGCGCTAATGGTTTATGGGTTTGAATGTTCATCGTTCAAGTTAGGATGTTGATCGAGTATTAGTGCCCTCATCGAACCAACCTAGAAAAACCAACAGTTGCAATCAGGACGCTAATCGAGTATTAGCGCCCTCTCTGACGCTAATGTAGCATTAGCCCCCTCCCAGAAGAAGTTGACAAAAAAGTCTATTTTTCATAACAGTGTAATTCAGAACGCTAATTCTTGTGATTGCACAAATGCTTTAGGTTTTCTCGAACAGTCTGATTATGTACATTTTGATGAAGCAATTTGACCGTTTGATTTGAAATTCAAACCAAGCGCCAAAACTTTTTAAAAGTCTGAATTTCGAAGGCTCTCTATATAAGTATATCACTTTGAGCCATTGAATAGATAACAAAGAAAAGAAACAAGATTTTCACAAAAACTCTTTGAAAGTTAGTCTGATATTTTTGTGAAAAACAGATCGAAAATACATTGAAAATACTTTGATTTGAAATCTCCTTCTGGATTAGTTATTCGTCACTATCATATCTTTCAAAATCCATTGAGGGAAGGAGGAGCATAAACCTCTCACTTTTCAGCCAAGCGTAATCACATATTCATAGTTGAATCAGTGTTGGTCTGAGGTTCATTATTTGCTTTATAAGTATTTCTCTGATTCTTGGTAAAAGAATCAAACTCTCTACCTTGTATTTGGTTTACTTTGGCGACTGTGTATGTCACTAAGGTTGAGCAAGTGTTGCTCAAGTGATTAATTGTTTTTTTCACACACGTAAAGTTGAAAAAGGTTGTAACGGTTTGATCCTCACCCGTAGGAGGATTCGATAATGGAGTTTGGACAAAATCCTAATCGGGGAGATTAGGTAGTGGAGGTAGGCAGTAGCCAAACCACTCTAAATTTGTGCGTACTTTACTAATTGATTGTTCCTTTAATTGTTCTTTATCGTTTATGTTTATTGACTACTACTGTCTTGTTTCAACTATAAATTTGTTTTGTTAAGTTTTTAAAACCTGGACCATTGTCCAATTCACCCCCACCCCCCTCTTAGACATTTCCAGGCCAACAGTACTTTCTTTTTTTAGTATTGTTCGATCTTTTTCAAATCATGCATGCATAAGTTTTTTTTTTTTCCAAATGTCCACTTGCAAAAGTTTTTCCAAGTAGTTGTTGTACTTGTTTTGAAAAGAAAAAAAATCTTTAAACTTGTCTTTATGGTTGTGCAAAAATGTTTATGAACTAAATTTTTATGTTTCAAATCATTTGAAAGTCTACCACTTTTAAAAACTAAGTATTTTTGCCAAAATTGTGTCAAAAAAACGCACTCCCTAAGCCTAGGAGCATGCTCCTGTCTAACTGAACCTTTAGTTGCTCTCCGTTTTAACCAATAAGCGTGCTCCTAGAAGAGGAGAAGTGCGCTTATGAAAGAGGAGAAGCGCGCTCACTGCAAACAGAGAAAAATCTGGTCTTCTGTTGCGCTCCCTGTGTTTTGCAGAGATTATAACGATCAAGAATTTGATTTTTTGAACATCCCAACGACTATTTTCTTTAGTGTAATGGCTAGTATTTTTTTCTTAACCTATTGATAAGTTGAGTTTTAAATTAGTTCGTTTGCATGATTTTTGATAGATTTTTAGAAGCATTTTCCCAATTTCTAGGTGTTTTTGGCATATTTTGTGTCTTAGGTTCATTCAGAATTTTTTTTATGAGTTTTATAGGTTAGTTTTAGTGGTTTTCATGAATAAAATGCTTTAGGTTAGTTTAGGAAAATAAATATGATTTTTTGGAATTTTTCCAAAAATTATTAGTGTCATTTTCATGTTATCATGTTTCATGTTGCATTTTTAGTGCATAGTTGCACTCCGAGTT
This sequence comes from Paratinospora sagittata, assembly GCA_035771175.1. Lineage (NCBI taxonomy): Eukaryota > Viridiplantae > Streptophyta > Magnoliopsida > Ranunculales > Menispermaceae > Paratinospora > Paratinospora sagittata. The sequence continues at coordinate 26,779,945 of CM069595.1, forward strand.
TGAGCATTTGATTAGTATGATGGAATTACTTGCTTTTGTGTTATGTTTTGTAGGTGAATAAGCGCTTCAAAGTGTGCTGAAACGAGGCTCAAACGATGAAGAAAAGTGGCCAAGATTATGAGCGAGAAGCGCTCAAACAGTGGAGAAAGAATGGAAAAATCGGCTAAGGCATATGAGTGCAATGTTTGCACTTGCAACACTCTAGGCGCTGCAGCGCTTAAGGGGAAGTGCTGCAGCGCCTACAATGTGTAAAAATTAGCCAAAAACTTGTTACACGCAAACCCAGCAAGCGTACGGTGTCAAGTTATAATATATTCTGATGAGAAATTGGTTATCGTCCTCAGGGATATTTACTACACTAGCTATCACGTTTTAACCTTAATTTTATCTAGACAATCGAAATCGAGTAATGGAGTAATTAAAACAACAATTAAACTAATTGACTATTAACTAACAATGCAATGTAAATCAGATAGGAAATCAATAGGAGAATATACTATAGGTTCGATGTCACCTCACTCTCAACTATATCTTTATATATATATATATATATATTATTAAATCAGTTCGTTAGCTTATAAGTTGGAAATCCTAATGTTTATAATTTCCTCTTTTGAAGCAAAACTAGAGCATATTATTGTTGTCTTGGTTCGACTCTTTCTATGAAAACCAAAAACAACAATAACTCATTAAGATCTATGATTTCCACCTAACGACTTCAAAGGTTCTCAATCTCCTTGCGAGTCTCACGATAGCCTAGGTTATACTTTCCACATTCCAAACCAAGGTACCCCTTTTGAAGAATCTACCTCGAGTCTATGATCAGTCAATTCGTGATCAGGGGATCAAAGGCATTACACTCAGAAAAGTATAAATAAACTAAGAAATTCATTAATAATAATGAAACCATAAAACTAGACATAGTATCAAGCTTGGATCAATCTACACCTCTAGAAAGAGGCTTTAGTTCATAACTAAAGACATAAAAAAAAAATGGTTCAAACATGAATTAGAACAAAGGAAAACAAACTAGAATTGGTGTAGATATTTTCAATAATCTTCAATACGAATCTTCTTCTCCACTTCGTTCTAGTCGTTTTTCCAATGTGTTGCTCTCAAAAAACCCTTCAGTTTAATATATGATAGCCCCCTTTTGTCGTCCAAATCATAATTAGAAAGTCCTCCGTAGTCCAAGAACCGCTCCTACTGGATAGTCGCTCGCATCACACATGATCTCGAACGGTTCACTCCAATCCGGTATCACCATGATAGGCGCCGATATCAAAGCTTTCTTGATCAACTCAAAAGCTTCCTCACAATACTCATCAAACACAAATGGAGTCTCTTTCTCACGTAAGTTGCAAAGGGACTTTGCAATTTTTGAAAAATCCTTTATAAATCTTCTTTAAAACCCTGCATGCCCCAAGAAACTCCTTATGTCCTTAACACTCTTCGGATGTGGAAGCTTCTCAATAGTAACAATCTTTGCCTTGTCTGCCTCAAGACCCTTAGATGAAATCCAGTGTCCAAGAACAATCCCCTCATGCACCATGAAGTGACAATTTTCCCAATTAAGCACAAGGTTTGTTTCTTCGCACCTCTTCAACACAAGGGAGAGGTTATGTAAGCAATGATCAAATTAGGACCCAAAAACTGAAAAATCATCCATGAAGATCTCCATGATGTTCTCCACCAAATCCGCAAATATAGCCATCATGCACCGTTGAAAAGTTGTCGGTGCATTACATAATCCAAACAGCATGCGCCGAAAAGCAAAAGTACCATACGGGCAAGTTAATGTAGTCTTCTCTTGATCCTCCGGGGCGATGGCTATCTAATTATACCCCAAATACCCATCTAAAAAATAATAGTAAAAGAAGCCCGACAATCGATCTAACATTTGATCAATAAAAGGAAGGGGGAGGTGATCCTTCATTGTGGCCTTGTTGAGCTTCTGGTAATCTATGCAAACTCTCCAGCCCGCCATTGTTCTAGTCGAAATCAGCTCATTCTTATCATTCATCACCACAGTCAAACCACCTTTCTTGGGTACTACGAGAACCGGACTTACCCACGAACTATCTGGAATGGCGTATACGATTCCCTCCTTGAGCCACTTTACTATTTCAGCTTCGACAACCTTTTTCATGGCTCGATTTAGCCTTCGTTGATGCTCAATTGAGAGCTTGTAAGATTCCTCCATCAAGATCTCATGCATACAAATGGAAGGACTTATCCCCTTTATGTCGGCTATAAACCAACCCAAAGCGGACTTGTACTCTCTCAAGATGCGTAATAGCTTCTCTTCCTCCACACTTGATAAGGCCGAAGATATGATGACCGACATAGTAGACTTCTCACCCAAAAATGCATAACGAAGGTGCTCTGGTAAGGGCTTCAACTCCGGTGAAGACTCTAATGACTCGGGTGGCAAAGAGGCTTCAATATCTTATGCTTTGTTGATTGTACTCGTAGGATTGTGGGCCTCAAGAGCTAAGGCATAATTCTGGACTTCATCATGAGAGGCCTCATCTCTAGATACCGAACTTACAAGACACTTCTCTAAAGGATCTCCTGGTGCAGCCTTACCATGTACCTCGGTCACACATGCATCAACCACGCTCGCTACATCAATCCAATGATATGTATTCCCTTCTGATGGGAATTTAAGGGTCTTGCATATGTTAAACAACACTTCTTCATCATTTACCCTCAAGGTAAGCTCACCATGTTGTACATCGATCAAAGCTCTCCCGGTTGCTAAGAATGGTCGCCCAAGTATAAGAGGAATATCACCATATCCAAAACAACAAAGTTCACCGAAAAGATGAACTTGTCCACCTTCACTAGCACATCCTCAATGATACCCCGAGGGTATGTAAGTGATCGATCCGCTAGTTGCAAAGATATTGTAGTTGGCTTCACCCTAATTTCCTGAAAATTGACAAGGGCATCAAGTTAATGTTGGCACCTAAATCACATAAAGCTTTATTAAAATTTAAAGACCCTGGATCTTTTAACTTTTGAGGTAGCTTCTTTTGTAGTATTGCACTACATTCTTCAGTAAGCCTCACCGTCTCATAGTCCTCAAGCTTCCTCTTCTTTGTCATCACATCCTTCATGAACTTGACGTAGATTGACATTTGCTCCAATGCATCTGCAAAAGGGATGTTGATGTGAATCTTTTTGAAAATTTCTAGAAACTTGGCGAATTGCTCGTCAAGCTTCTTCTTTTCAGATCTCTGAGGAAATGGAATAAGAGTTTTGAGTTTGGGAGGGTTATCCGTGAAAGTAATAGAACCAGGCCGGTAGGGTTACAACAAGCCCAGTGAGTAATCTACCAGTGGCTGTAATACCCTGTATTTCACAAAAAAAAAAAATTTTTTTTGGGCATATGTGCCTGGAAGTCCAGGTAGCCCGCCTGGACTTCCAGGCGCCAAAGCCCCTATATAAACCAACCCTCTCATCTTCATTTTTCACACCAAATTCACTCCAAATTGTGATTTTTCCCCCTCTTTTCACTCATTTTGAGTTTTTAGCCCTTTGAGACTCTCTGTCTGAGACTCTCAGTGCAGTATGACGAAGTTCTGTCCGGAGGAAAGCGCCAGATCTGAAAAAGAAGAAGTTCTTATCTGAAGGTGGGGAACGAAACATAGGTTTGCGTGTTTTATAACTTTTATTAAAGTTTACATTCAGTTATTATTATATATACTTTTCATTTACACTGCATTATGTCATATAATATTTATATTGTCGCACTTATGCCTGTACACTTGGAATTCACGTATTATACTGTTATAATGCCGGATTTGTGGTCAATCTGACTCAAGTAGACTCGGTCTTGTCCTCAGTAACTTTAAATAGTGAACGGGAGGCAGCGGACTGCTCTAGGCGATTGGTTATTTAAGCAGATCTTGTGTCTCACCTCTCAACTGGGGACTGATCTAGTTGGTCTTATTGAAAGCTATCAGCTTATTCATGTAATACTGAATGTCCTAACCTTGCACGTCGTGATACCGACCCTGATAAGGATCACCAGACGTTGCCAAAGTCAGTCTAAATGTCAAGAAAAGACCAGACCAGTAGACTAGACCAGTTCATGCATTGGCATCATACATATCACCACCTAGGGACGTATGTGGTTTATGACTTATAGAATAGTTAGGAGCATTGCTCGCTATTCATTATATTTCTCTGGAGAGGGACGTACATGAGAACCCGACTATGCCTAGGGAGGGACATCAGTACGTGAATCCAGAGCATCGTTCCTGAGGAGGGACGTACAATAGAACCTGGCTACGCCAGGGGAGAACGTCCGGACGGACATTTGTATGTGAACTCAGGCGATGTATGTTCATCAAACCAATACGAGACAGTGTCATGCGTAATATTGATTGATTATGATGCTCACATGTGTATTTAAGATATTTGATATTGAAGTATGCTTTATTAATTGTTATACTCACGAACTATTTACCCACTGAGCGCGTTAAGCTCACTATATTATTATCCAATCTTTCACAGGAAATTAGGGTGGACTGGGTGCAGGTTTATGGGGCCCACATTTTGTACCATTTGTATTATTCATTGGGGATTTTGGGGAGTATGTTCCCTTGACCGTTTTATGTACAAGTTATATTCTGAATTAAATGAAATCAGATTTGTACTGTATTTTGTATTTCCGCTGCGCACTCTGTTGTTACCATTGTTATTGTTCCAAATGCGTGCCCCGTCCGCGAGTGTACCGCCGGTTTAGTTGCGTCCGGGCGCGTCAGGACTCACAACTTTAGTCGATTTTAATCGTTAAGTAAGTCAGGACGCTTACTTTCAAGTAGTGCCCTCACTTCATAGTTCAACAAGACGCTTACAATCTATAAGCACCCTTAAGGAACAAAACGACAAAGTTGGTTTTACGCGTCAGAACTCTGATTGACAAATCGAGAAGCTGATCCAACATTGTCATAAAGTTGCTATTTGCATTTTTTTTGATACACTTTCCAGAACTATCCAAAACCTTTTTCAGAACTTTTTGAATCTTTTCAGAACATTCCAACACTTTATCAAAACATTTTTATTTTCATGAATGATCAGAAGAGTCAGGTACTGTCGCTGTAATTGCACATAACTGAATCGATCTGTTTCGGGAAAGAATGTGCCCATTGTTTAAAATAGCTTTGTGTGTCAAAACTCTACTTGAAATGTTCAAGTCTTTTACGCCATTGCTATATCCATTTATATGCTGCCTAAGTGTAGATCAAAGAGAACAACAAAACAAAAAATGAGAAAATTGATAATCAATTCTCAAATCTTGAAACACTTTTCACTTGTGCAAATACTCTTGAAAATTATACTTCCACTCGTTTCTTTAAACTCTTGATGTTTTTCAAATACGTTTGAGTCTTTTGGATTAGTTGGTCTTCATCTATATCTTTTCAAAAATCCATCGAAGAAGACAAAAGCTTTTTGAACTTATTTTCAGTTGAAATTCATCATACATATTTTGCTGAATCTGTGGTAACAGAAGGTTTAATTCAAAGCTTTGTAAGTATCACTTTGATTCTAAGTAAAAGGAAACATATCTCATCTTGTACCTTTATATTTGTGACTCGATAACCACTGATTTAGAGCAAGTGTTGCTTGAGTTGTAACTGTTGTTCTCACACCCGAAAGTTGAGAAAGGTTATTCTCAAGCCCATAAGTTGAGAAGGTGTAAGAACATCCTTAGTAGAGTTTGGACAAATCCTAACTGAGGAGGTTAGGTAGTGGACGTAGGCGAAGCCGAACCACTCTAAATCTTGTGTGTCTTACTAATATTGTGTTTGATTTACCATACTTATTTAATCTGCTTTCATTACTTCATACGTTTTAAAGAAAGGTTAAAATCTGTTAAGTGTCCAATTCACCACCCCTCTCGGACACATCTGGGCCAACATCCAAGACTGGCTGAAAATCAATTGTGGGTGAAGTTGGAGATGCTGCAGATCTCAAACTTGAAATAGCATCAAACAAAGGTTGAAGTTTGCTAGAATCAATAGTAGATAGTGTTGGAGTAGAGGTCGAAGCTGAGGATGTGATCGCGATCTTTATACTTGAGATTTCTTCCGAAATTGTCTTGAGGATACTTGTGTCCAATGCAGCAGGCTGTGCAAGAGTAGCGGGCTAATGAGACAGTGAGCTGATTGACTCCTTAATTTGTTTCAAATTCTCTTGCAAGTCATTCAGAAAGTTAAGATCAGGTACTGCTGTGCTAGTAAATGGCAAAACAGATTTCAAAGACTCAAATTGATGCTTAATGGTTGATACCCTTTGACTTAACTTATCTGAAACTTGATTCAATCCATCTGCACATTACCTAATTTCATCTCATTCTACAAGCCGTTTGATTAGTGATCAACTTTTTCATCTCTTTCAACATGATTGATCTTTTTTTTTCTTGAAGTTCTTTCATTTTTCTTAACAAGTTTTCTTCATAAAAAACAAATCAAGATGGCTGAACTTTAGGCTGAAATGATGAGGGATAATCGACATGATCAGTAAAGTGTTGTGGAGATTGAGTTGTGAATTCTCCTTCAAATCTCTTTTCTTCTTCCTGAATTAGAACATCTTGAGGGACAGTAGAGGTGGCTTTATCATGTCCTTCATGAACTTGCTCATGGGGTTTCTCTTCCATTAGAATGTCCCCTTTAAAAGGTAAGTCTAAAGTAGTTTTCTCTAAATCAACTTTTTCTTCTTCTTGGAGTTGATCATTGTTCACTCCGTTCTCTTCATTACTCTCATTAAATGGTTCAGTAACCACTCTTTGTGGTACAACTCTGATGTGATACCATTTCTTGGATGCTGGAGCATAGACATACTTCATCAACTTGACAATTGTGTGTCCTATGCAACAATATCTATCCATTTCTTCCTTCACTATTCCATTCAAATCAACACTTGCTTTCTTTAGCAATGGTGTGATATACATTCCAAAGGGCATAAGTATGTAAGGAAGATTAACCCTTTTTCTTTGAAGAATGCTCCAGGTGAAAAATAAGTGTAGTTCATTCACACTCCCCCTACTGCCAGACCTTGGCTGCACTACATGGGATACAATGTTGTGAATGATCCTAGGGATAAGTTTGAAGGATTGATTGGAAAGTTTGCTATCCACACGTTTGTGATCCTTCTTCCTAGACACATAATTCAAGGTTGCAACACTATTATAGCCTGGGAATAGAATGCCTTGTTTTGAGAAAGTGCCAACTTGATCACCATCAGACAATGAGAATGTATTAATGAAGTATTGAGGTGAGATTTCAAGAGGTTTTCCTTTGACAAAAGTTTTCCTAACTACCCCGTATTTAGGCTTCTTCTGAAGATTCTGGTAGAACTTCTTGATCAGGTTTGGATACCACATATTTTGATAAGAGAAGAATTGTACCCATCCCTGGAATTCAAACAAAGGTTGCACATTTAAATGTGCTTTGGCAAAAAATTTAAAATCAACAAAATATCCTGCAAGAACAAAACGTGATGCTAGTTTTTATGCTCTTTTTTCTTTCTTGGACCTTTTTGTAGGCTGAATAGAAGAAGATGGTTCAGGTTGAGTGGTTTGAGCTGGGACAGTGGCTGATTCCACTGGAAATGGTTCAACAACAGAGGTTGTGGGTACTTCAGGTGCTGAAACTGCTGATTCTGGTTGAATTTCAGCAACTCAAGGTCGTACGCTTCTAGATGGTGATGGAGATGAAACTCTTTTTCGTGCAGAAAAGGTGGCTAATTTCTTAGTTCTAGGTGCCATTAGAACACTCTGGTTCTTACTGGATAACTGACGAAAATAGATTTTCTAGCGTTTCCTAGACAAGAAATTGGTTGGGAAAATGAAGTTTACCTTCTAAATTAAAAAAAGTGACTCGAAAGATATGATTTGCAGCACAGATTGCAGAGGTTTCTAACAGTTTTTCCTTTTTCTCTCAATAGCGTTCTTCTAGGGCAGAAAGAAGTGGAGATGATGAAGTTCCCCCTTTTTATAGCCTTTGGGTCTGACTTGGATTAGCGTCCTAATGTCGTGTTAGCGTCCTAACGCGCACACTAGCTATTCCTTACTTAAAACTCAATTAGCGCCGTAAAGCATTATTAGCGTCTTAACACAATTTGATAAACTAACCAAGACATTTGCAGATTAGCATCCTCCTGAACGACTAGTGTCCTGACAGAATTTAAGTAACTGTCGTAGTTCATCGCACTAGTAGCGTCCTGACGTACACCAACATCCTTCAAAACGTTGAATACTGATTTCCAACATTCATTACTTAATTTTTAATTTTGACATTTTGAACAAGCAATCATTACTGGTGATTTCGTTTTCATAAGTAGATCATCAAAATATCATAAATTTGCATAAATCAACATAACATTCTTTATCAATCACGCATTCAAATAGTTCAACATCTCATGTTCATCATGATAAAGTAATGATATAGTGATCAATTTCGATAATTACGGAAAAGATATAACATTGCAGACAAGCGCATCAGTAATTTTGAAAATTAAGTAAATATACCTCAATGGTTTCTTTCAAGGTACTGCAGACTCTTCAATTGGAGCGGTCTCGCTTCTTTTGTTGAAGATTGAGTAACAACTGAATATTTTTCCGATTTGGATTCTCCATGCCGTTCTTCTTGTTTGTGCTTCAACATGAGCTCTTTCGTCTCTAGTCGGAATTAATGTTCTGATAGCTCTTGAAGATGTTAAGGATTTTTGTCTATTGTACATATTCATTAGAGTTGACTCATCCTCGTTACCAAGCTTACTTGCATTTCCATTTGGTAGATTTGCCAATTTATCTTATCTCTCAGATGATGTTTCTAATCCATTCAGTATGCAACTTAGTTTTCTGAAGTTGATTTCGAAAGGATTTGAAAATTCTTCTAAAAACTGTATTTTATACTTCCATTTTTCTGGAAAACTATCAATAAGGTATTTTACTAATGTAGAGTGTGGAACAATATTTCCAAAACTTTCAAGTTCTTTTGAAATTCTTAGAAATCTTTGCATAGCTGTTTCTGTTTATTCTCTTTCTAAAAATCTAAAGTGTTCTAGTGCCTCTTCTAACATTTTGATTTGATTTCTAGTTTCTTCTTTTCCTTCTATGGATTTCGACAAGTCACGAAAATTTTTTCAAGTCATTTCCCATGAATTGAATGTTTCTCCTATGATAATCATTTTTTCATTCCAAGACTTCAAAAGTTTATCACTAAACATATTATATCAATACCTGTAGGTATCTCTTGACCAAACTCTTTCATTCCTTCAAGAATGGATTGAAATATGTCTCTACACACATCGATAGACTCATTCTCAGGAATTTCAAAGTTATTGATAGTTGCATATTTAGATAGCTTTTAGAGCATGTTTTAGGTGTGTTTTAGGATGATTTATGCATTAGTTTAGTGTGTTTATCTCAATTTTGATGCATTTGTTAGTTTAGGAATAAATTGATTTTTATGCATTATTTCGGTTTGTTAGTTTATGTGTTTGCTCAATTTATGTTTTGAGTGTGTTAATTACTTCTTTTGCATTGTTTTGTAGGTATTTAGACGTGTGGAAGTGAGCATGAATAATGGAAGATACATATGAGAAGCCTAGATGATGATTCATGAAGAACCCAAGTCAAGAAGTGGAGGAAAATTTTTGAAATCCATAGAAATGCACGCAAAGTCACGGATTTCAGCGTCGGGACTATAGTAGCTATCATGTTATAACCCTAATTTTATCTTTGGCACCGTTGCCGGAGATAAGTACTAGTTTTCACTAGTATCGTGTCCTTTAACTTTGATTTTAATTTAGATTTTTGTTTTGATTTTTGTTTTGATTTTTCTTTTTAGTTTATTTTGTAGAGCAATGACATACAATTTCGACCCCTCAACTTTCCAAGATAGTTTCGAGCTAGTTGATCCTATTATTGCGTTGTAGGCATCAATGTCCAATCTTCAACTTCAAATATCCAAACTTCAAGATGCAAGATCTCAACCTACTATAGAGAGAATGGGAGTTGCAAGCATGGAATATTCAGGATTTGATTCAAATATGAAGCAAGTTCAATATGGTAACCATTGGGCTTATGATTGTATGGGTGACCCTTTACCCTATCAATACCATTCTGGTATTTATAACCATGAGAACTACTCCTATGATAATTCATGGAATGTCTTGCAACCTCAATCTAATTTCTATTATCAAGTAGAAGATGAGTCTTCTTTGGAGGATATGTTGAGCTCATTCATGATGGATACACGGGCATCAATCAAGAATTTAGAAGTTCAAGTGGGGCAACTCGCTTCAAACATGAATGCCCAACAATGTGGTTCATTGCCTAGTACTACCGAGATGAATCCTAGGGAGCAATACAATGCCATCATATTGAGTGATGAAGAAGATATCAAGGGGGATGATTCATTATGTCAAGACATGACACCACCACCACCACCACCACCACCACCACGACCATTGAGTATTCTAGAAGAGATGCACCGCTATGAAGCTTTGAGAGTAGAAGAAATGAGTTCATCTCACCTGGTGCTTGAGTGTGATGATCAAGAGGTGCCTATAGATGTGCAATCGGGTGATCTTACTACGCCATATGTTGATTTGGTGCCTACCAATGTGGAGGGGTGCTTGGAAGCCAATGCATAAACGGTTGGAAAATGCAAGTGGAGTATTTTGATGACATTCCTCCATTAGATTGGAGTGATGCTTCAACAGACTTTGTATCTCTACCGGAGGATCATTCTTATGTGTTTTTGTGGGAGGAGTTCAAAAGTCTGATGATCCCATTGTTAATTTTAAATAATGAGGAAGATAGGAGAATGCTGGAAATAATAAGGAAACATACTCAGTTTAAGCGAGAAGAAAAAGTCAAGCTGAGGACGTTAAACTAAGCCCTTGTTGGGAGCAACCCATCGGTTACTTTATGTTTTCTAATTTTATTTTATTTATTTAGTTGTTTAGTATCTACATTTACCAATGACTTGCCTTTTGTTATCTCATTCCTAGGTTCTAGATCAAGTTTGGGGAGGCCTCCCTAAAGGAACATACTTGAAAGATAGAGTATGTGAGCCATGCCAATTGGGCAAACATACAAAATCTTCTTTTAAAAATAAGACCCAAAGCTCAATTACAAGAGCTCTTGAACTTGTCCATATGGACCTGTTTGGACCAACTCGAACACAAAGCTTAGGTGAAAATCTTATTGTCTTGTGATTGTTGATGATTTTACTAGTTATACATGGGTTTACTTTCTTGCACATAAGAATGATGTATATGATATATTTGTAAAATTTTGCTCTTGTGTTGAAAATGAAAAAGGATACTAGATCACTTTCATAAGAAGTGATCGGGGTGGGAAGTTTGTAAACAAAAGTCTTTTGCAACAAGCAAGGATACATCCATCACCTTTCAGCCCCTAGAACCCCTCAACGAAATGGAGTTGTTGAAAGGAAAAACAGATCCCTTCAAGAAATGTGCAGAACAATGTTATGTGAATATGATGTAGCAAAATACTTTTGGGCTAAAGCTATAAATATTGCTTGCTATGTCATGAATAGAGTGATGATGGTTAGGAGAAAATTGAACAAAAGTCCTTATGAACTTTGGAAGGGTAGAACTCCTAAAATTGATCACTTAAAAGTCTTTGGTTGCAAATGTTATATCTTAAATGATAAAAACAATCTTGATAAATTTGACCCTAAGTTTGATATTGGTATATTTTTAAGGTATGCATCTCACAGTAGAACTTACAGGGTATTCAATAAATCTACAAAAATCGTAGAAGAATCAATACATGTTAAATTTGATGAATTTGACCTTAGAATGGCTCCAGAAAATAAAGTAGAACAGGTTAGAATAGATGATGATGATGATGATGATGATGATGAAATCATAGTTAACAAACCTATCGAACATGAATCTAGTGAACCCCAAGCTGAATTAGTTGTTGAACCATCTAAGAACACTAGGTTGCTTTTAGTTCACCCTCAAGATCAGATCATAGGTTATTCAAACCTAGGTGTAGCAACTAGAGCTTTACTTAGAGATCAAGGGCATGTAGCCTTTGTCTCCCAGATTGAGTATACTAAGATAGAAGAAGCTTTAGCTGATGAAAACTAGAGTCTTGCTATGCAAGAAGAGTTGGGACACCTCACTAGAAACAAAGTATGGGATCTAGTACCTAAACCGGAACACCAAAGTGTTATTGAAACCAAATGGGTGTTTAGGAACAAGAAAGATAAGAAAGGAATCATAGTTAGAACCAAAGCAAGAATGGTAGCACATGGCTACAATCAAGAAAAAGGAATTGACTATGAAGAGGCTTTTGCTCCAGTAGCAAGATTAGAAGCAATCAAATTATTACTTGCTTATGCTTGCTATAAAGGATTCATGTTATATCAAATAGATGTCAAAAGCGTTTTCTTGAATGGTTTTGTAAAGGAAGAAGCCTATGTGAAGCAACCACCTTGTTTTGAACACTGTCACAAACCTGATCATGTTTATAGACTTAGAAAAGCATTATATGGTTTGAAGCAGGCTCCTAGAGCGTGGTATGATAGGCTTAGCATATTCCTCTAGGATCATAACTTCAAGAAAGGGACCTTAGATCCAACCTTGTTCATCAAATGCAAAAATAATGATATGCTTCTAGTACAAATCTATGTTGACGACATTATCTTTGGTGCATCAAACAAAATCGTGTGCGATGAGTTCTCCTCTATCATGACAAGTGAGTTTGAAATAAGCATGATGGGAAAATTAAACTACTTTCTTGGTTTACAAATCAAGCAAATGTCAAATGGGACATTCTTAAACCAATCGAAGTATGCAAGGGACATGATTAAAAAGTTCATATTTGAGAATTTGAAATCTATTGATACTTCTTGCAGTTCATCTATCAAAATAAATAAGGATGGGAAAGGCAAACTAGTCAACCCTAAGTTGTATCGAAGAATGGTAGGAAGTTTGTCGTATTTTACGGCGAGTAGACCTGATATTATGTTTGGCGTTTGTCTATGTGCTAGATTCCAGTTTGATCCTAAAGAGTTTCATCTAAAGTGTGTTAAAAAGGATATTTTGATACATCAGTGGCTCACTAGATATGGGTATCTGTTAACCTATATGGTTCATCCTTAGCACATCCCTAAAGTATACTTGATGAAGTATATTTTGATCACAAACAAAGTAGTTTTTGGTGTTAACGAACGTTTATCAAGATTTCATCTTTGCACCAAAGGAAAAGCAAAAAGCCAAGGAACAACTCAATCAAGGAACTCAAAGCTTACATCCAACGATCAAGCTCGCTTCAACTAACAGACTTCAATGGTCACATCATGATTTCAATATCACTTCTCTCGGACATTTCGATCAAGCTTCAAGACTACATCTCTCGATCAACGTTCAAGTCATTCAACTCCAAATTACTTTTATTGAAGATCTCATAATGAAGAGTTGGATTTAACGGTTATGAGAAAAGAGAAATACACAAAGTATTTAAGGTATATCTTTCTCTAATAGTTATTGCTCAAAATGTTTTTCAAAACCATGCATATATCGTTTTCGTATGTTTTCTAAATCTGCATGTTTTAATGTCTTAACTATATTTCAAGAAATTTAACACTATATATTTATTTGAAATATACCGAGTTTTTATTCGTAGTTATCGAATATTTTATCATGAGTAAAAACTGTTTTCAAAAATCTTTCAGGACGCCAATAAAATAGCAGCGCTTTCCTGAACTTGTTAAGTCAAGACGTTGATAGTTCATTAGGACGCTGATAACGTTCAAGGTTGAACTGAACTAAATAATCAGGACGCTTACTTGTATAGTAGCGGCCTCCTCTATTAGTTAACCTTTGAAATTGTCAGGAAGTTGACTTAGCATCAGCTCACTGAAAGATGTTTTAAAAGTTCTTCAAAGAATGTTTTTTTGAGGACGCTGATGGTTATAAGTTGATTAAACTATCATGACGCTTATTGGATAGGAACGCCCCCACTTTTGGAAATTAACTTAATAACTTTCAGGACGTTGATTGTCCTTCAACATGTTTTTAAATGTCTTAACTTGCAAGACGCTTACATAGTAGTAGCGCCCTCATGTTATGTTTTTAACCCAGGAGGACGCTTACTCTGATAGTAGCACCCTCATGCACTTAGTAATTTGAAAACATAGCAGGATGCTAACTGTGCATTAGCGCCCTCAAGTTTAAGTCCTCTAAGTGACAAAGTAAGTCAGGACGCTTACGAGTTAGTAGCGCCCTCACTTTAGTGTTCAGTAGGAAGCTTATACATAATAAGCGTCCTCAAGGAACAAAACGACATTGTTGATATTTTGCGTTAGGACACTGATTACAGAATTAGGACGCTAATTCAACAATTGTCACTGTTAGAATAAGTACGTACACTACATCAGTTTACTTTTTCAGAACAGACCTTTGCACAAAGTCCTTTTCAAACCTATCAGAGATCGTCTCTGATACATGAAATAAGTTTTTCTAAAACTTTCTTTTTTCATAAAATCTGAAAAGAACCAGAATGTTAGTGAAAATTACAGTTGCCATTTTCATATAACATTCGAGCTGTGGCGACCCCGCTCCCCGGACCACCAACCCCGCCTAGGAATGGAGTGCGGAATGCCGGGGCGGGACGCCCGACATAGGCATCTCAAACCAGTCCTCAACCCTCGTGAGGGGGTTGAGACCCTACGAGCCTTATCCCAAATAACGACATAATATAAAGAGGTACTAAACAAAACTACCAACCGTATTAATCATCCAAGAGAAGAGATACTCCATAAAAATGAACCATAAATAAAATTGTCATAATCCCTACAGTCCATCAAGATTGACATACACATAAAGTTCAAAACTAAGGGTACAAAAAAAAAACCGTCATATGTCCACATGGTCTATCTAACAAGTCCCAACTCACCCATACTACAATGTGGTAAGTGTTATAATTACATAGTCCAAAATATAATACATCATAATTTAAAACACAGTTCAATTAAAATGCCTCTCAACTCACATCGAGGCCTTGGATTCTCTCGCCAGGAAGGCCCTCAAGATATGACTACTCCTTTGCCCTTATTCAGGACAGAAGGACCTGAAAGAGGAAAATGAGGGTGAGCCAACGGTGCCCGGTGAATAGAATTCAAATATGCTATCAATACTCATCAATAAATATCATGTATGCATGTCAATGTGTAGCATGATTAAAAGCTCATAACATATATATATCAAACATTTCTAATAAGTTCGATGCAAGTAAAAGCTTATCAATTTGGATCCACATTCCACATGCATTGGGGTTACTAGTGCATGTCTATTTCACCGTACCGTTCTCATCCCCAATCATGTTGATTTGGGGTTACTAGTGCACGTCTATTTCACCGTACCGTTCTCATCCCCAAATATTTCCTTTTTAAAACCCTCCTATGACAAGGTTAAGTCCCCCTATTAGCCAGATAGATGGGCCCAACCAAAATCATAAGGTTTTCTCAAATCAATGCATCATTCAAAAGATTAGGACACATTCATGATTTTGACATACAATATATATAAGTGATATGATGACATAAAATATATAATCATAAATGAAGTCTACTCACAACCAAGCCTCACGAGAGTATCTAACCACACACGGCCACCAAACCGAATCAACCCAATCAAGATCCTGAAACATTCATCAATATCCTACCATACATCAATTTCTATGCTCAATCACATAGACATTACACATCAACCCTAAATCAGCCCACATATAGACAATAGGCCTAAATCCCATCTAATCCCATCATTCAACTCAAATCACATGACTTAGGCCTCTAATGCATAGTTCTCATTCATAAACCATTCAATTAATCAAAAATACTAATTTTCAATTCCTTAGGTATAAACATGTCAAAATTGGGTCACTTGATCACAAGTAGGCCTAACCCATGATATGGTCACAACCACCAAATCAGTAGCATAATCAGCCCTAATCATGCTTAATCAGACATAAATTGCATCAATTCAATGATTCTAGGCCAAAAGCATCAAAAGCCCTAAAATATGAAATTTTCCATACTTAGGCCATATTGCCTATTTACACTAGGTCACCACATTCAACCATGTATATCACTGATTTTGCATCATGGGTTCATAAAAAATGGCAACTAGGTCAACATAGTTGACATGCAAGCTATTTGAAAAGGTCTAAGTTCATATTCTAAATTTAGGTCTAGTACAAACAACCCTACAAATTTTCCATTTAATATTCTGTTCAGATGTATCAAGCTGCCAACAGAAATATTTAATCACAAAATCAACAGTACAGATTGAAGTATGTTAAGAGGCAAACCTTCTGTCCAAAAATCAGCTCAATACAATGGTGGACCGAAAAGATAAGCTTTTTTGATGAACAAGTCTCTAATCAGACAATTTCTCCTTTCCTGCTGCAAATACTTGAACTCATATGACTATATCACACAAAATACTTACCCACCAACATCTCAACCGTTCATAATGTAGAACAATCAGTTGTGAACCACCTTCTCAAATATCATATCCATCCAACGGTAGATTTAGGAGATCTAATTGATCTAAACTGCGCGAGAAATCCAGGCTTTCCGACCAGCTTTGTTTGGGAGGTTATATCTTTCAAAAGAAAAATCCAATCAAGATCTCCACCTACCAGAATGAATACCCATAAGATACGAACTTGCTGACAAAGTTTGAGCTCATTCTGACCATATAGCACCAAGATCCAGCTCTTTGATGAAAACGTTGCTGAGACTTCCCTCAAAGCAACTTCCTCTTTCTTTTTCTTCTTCTTTCTTTTCTCTTCTTTTTTCCTTTCCCTCCACTCACCTCACTCTCTAGGACTTCCTTGGAGAAGAGAAGTGGGCATGGGACACTTGTCCACTTTCATGCACCAACTTTACATGTGTTGGAGAAGAGAAATGGGGCATGGGACACTTGTGCACTCTCATGCACCAACTTGACATGTGTTAGTCTATGCACCAACTTGACATGTATTGGAGAAGAGAAATGGGGCATGGGACACTTGTCCATTATCATGCATCAACTTGACATGTGTTGGTCTCATGCACCAACTTGACATGTGTTGGAGAAGAGAAATGGGGAATGGGACACTTGTCCATTCTCATGCACCAATTTGACTTGTGTTGGTCTCATATTACCCATACCAACCACATGTATTTTAAATGTCCAATCCATCTAATACACCAAATTTTTTATTCTCATTTATCATTTTATTCAATCAATCCTAACCCATATCAATTCATGGTTTAATGGGCCCATGCATAAATAATAACATATGCATTATACTTTAATTTAACATGACCCATATACAATTTATAATGCACAAATCTATATCCATTATCAAACATCAAATATACAAACATTAAACAACCATCAAAAAAACACCAAACATATCAAGGCAACACATAAAGTTTGGGCAAAATGCAATTGAGTTATGGGCTAGATGAAATAATTTTCGGGGCGTCACACTAGCCGTTGTGTGTAAACGTTCATATTATTTGAACTTCAAATTTCTAACGGCTATGTCCCACTATGTCTACAAATACCAGCACGTAGGATCAAACAATTTGCCAATCATTTTGTGTTGTGCCAATACTTTTGAAAGTTAGTCTGAGTCAAAATGAATTTCATTTTCTAATCTTTCAAAGTATTTTTACTGATACGTATACGATTTTCAAACTGAACTTCAATTATATTTTATATTTGAAAATCTATTTTTATATTGGTATCAACTCAAATTCTCAGCACTGGTATCATTCATGTTGATAATAGAATTTGAGAAATAGTTCAAGATATACAATCGTACTTGATTTCATATCTTAAGTACTGTATTGAACTATATCAGTAGTTGCGTTAAACTACTGATCGTTGAACCAGAAGTTTTCATACATATATTCTATATCTATTTTGAAAAATGTCTGTGTCTTTGATTTACACCAGTCCTCTGTTTTTAACGTCAATATTTGTTTGGTAATATTTTATCTTTCGATAAAGCACTGATTTTCATATCATATCATTTATGCTTTTCGAAACTACACTTGATCAATACCGAACATTGAAAGGTAAAGGAAAGAAGGTGTATTACAACTTAGCATTACCTATTTCACATTTCATATCTTTGTAATGCTATGTACTGTGCTTAATGTAAAGTGTTCTACTGCTTTAGAACCACCCAACATCTTAGTGTTGTAATGCTGGTGTTTTTCTTGAATGAAACAACCAAAACAAGTGAAGGTAGTTCACTTGATGATTTCAGGATTGAAATCAGGTAGGTTATCTCTTAGCCTTTAAAAGAGAAACTGATTCATCATCATCCAGTAAAAGGGTAGGTGTGTCCTTAACCTTAAAAGGATAGGTTATCTCTCAACCTTTAAAAAAGAAACCGGTTCGTCCTCATCCAGTAAAAGGATAGGTGCATCCTCAACCTGTAAGATGATAGGTTATCTCTTAAGCTATAAAAGAGAAACGATTGTTCCTTATCCCGCAAAAGGAAATATGGTTCTTCCTTAGCCAGTAAAAGGAACATGGGTTTCTCCTCATCCCCGGTAAAGGAAATATGGTTCTTCCTTAGCCAGTAAAAGGAACATGGGTGTTTCCTAATCCCTGAAAAAGGAAAATGGTTCATCCTTAGCCCATGAAAGGATAAATTTGCCTTTAACCTGTAAAAGGGCAGTTGTAAGGTTTTGGTTCTCACCCGTAAGAGAATCAATTAATAGATTGAGAAAATTCTAATCGGGAGATTAGGTAGTGGACATAGGCTTGGCCAATCCACTATAAATCTGTGTGTCAAACTTTTGCAATTTAGTCTGTGTTCTATTTTGCATCCAATTCCAATACACTCATGTAAATCACTAAGTTATTGGAACACATTTTTTTTAAATTGACCATCACACCCAATTCACCCCCTCTTGGGTGGACCAATAGTATTTGGTATGTTAAAGGAACTTCTTTCGATCGCAATAGTTTTGTTGATTCCGACTATGCCGAAAGTTTAACAGATCGAAAAAGTACCTTAGGATTTTGACACTTCATGGGCGATTCACTAATTTCTTGGTTTAGCAAGAAACAAAATTCAGTGGCATTATCCATAGCATAGGCTGAATAAGTTGCAGTCGAAAGTTATTGTGCTCAAGTGATATATCTAAAACAACAACTCTTAGATTATCAAATCAGTATCCAATGTGCAAAAAATTATTGTGATAATACAAGCACTATAAACATTTCCAAAGATCTGGTAATGCATTCTCGAACGAAACACATTAAAATTCGACATCATTTTCTTCGAGATCATGTGCAACGTGGAGATATGAAACTGATTCATATTGAAACTAAAGACCAGTTAGCTGATATCTATACTAAGCCTTTGGCTGAAGATCAATTTTCACATATAAGGCGAGAATTGGGCATGTTTGACTTTTCAAACTTGCCATGTCACACCCCGTCCGGACGCGCCTAAACCGGCAGGACACTCACAGATGGGGCGCGAATGCATTATAACGATAGCTGAGTGCGTGGAAACACGATTAAGTACAAGTATGATTTCATTAATTTCAGAATATAATTGTACATGAAATAGTTAAGGGAACATTCTCCCAAAATCCCCAATGAATAATACAAAGGGTACAAAATGTGGGCCCAAAGACCTGCACCCAGTCGACCCTAATCTCTTGTGAAAAATTGGATAACAACGGGGTGAGCTACACGCTCAGTGGGTAAAATAGTTCGTGAATATAACAATTAATAAAGCAAACTTCATAATCAAATATCTTAAACACACATCAGAGCATCATAATCAATCCAACATGTATGTATGCATGACACCGTCTCGTATTGATTTGATGATTGTACATCGCCTGAGTTCACGTACAGATGTCCCTCCCCAGGTGTAGCCGGGTTCTCATTGTACATACCTCCTCAGGAACGATGCTCTGGATTCACATACAGATGTCCCTCCCCAGGAGTAGCCAGGTTCTCATTGTACGTTCCTCTCCAGAGAAATATAATGAATAGTGAGCATTGCTTCTAGCTATTATATGAATCATAAACCACATACGTCCCTAGGTGGTGCTATGTATGATGCTAATGCATGAACTGGTCCGGTCTTTACTTAAGATTTACACAGGATTTGGCAACATCTGGTAATCCTTATCAGGGTCGGTATCTTGACGTGCAAGGTTAGGACATTCAATATTACTTGTATAAGCTGATAACTTTCAAATAAGACCAACCATATCAGTCTCCAGTTGAGAAGTGGGACACGAGGTCTACTTAAATACCAATCGTCTAGAGCAGCACGCTGCCTCCCGTTCACTATTTAAAGTTACTGAGGACAGGACTGAGTCTGGTTGAGTCAGATTGACTACTATTCCGGCATAACAACAATGTAATACATGAACTCCAAATATACAGGCATAAGTATGACAGTATGACATTATACGTAATAATGCAGTGTAAATGAATAATAGACATAATGATAAATAAATGTAAACTTTAATAAAAGTTATAAGACACGAAAACATATATTTCGTTCCCCACCTTCAGATAAAAACTCCTTTGAAAACTGGCATCTTCCCCTGGCAGAACCGCGTTGCACCGCACAGAGAGTCTCGGAAAGAGAGTCTCAAAAGAGAAGACAAAAACTAAAAATGAGTGAAAGAGAGAAGGAAAATCACAAGGAGGAGTGATTTTAATGTGAGAAATGAGGAGGGGGGAAGGGTTCCTAAATAGGAAAAATGGTGCCTAAACGTTCGAGTAGGCGCCCGAATGTTCGGGGATGTCTGCCTAAACAAAAATAGATATTTTTTTTTGCGCAAACCTAGGGTATTACACTCTACCCCCCTTAAAAGGATTCCGCCCTCGAAATCAGTCCAAGTAGTAATGATAGTTATCTGCGTGAGATTCACTGTCGTCGTCATCGTTTGCTAGTTCAGGGTAATGCCTGTATGGTCATTGAATGGCACTGTGGCCGGTGGAATCCTCAACATCATGAAACCATGGAGAGCAATGGAGTCGGATTCGTCCTCAGAAGATTCCAACCTTTGCTTAACAGATAGTGATGTAGGGTGCTGGTCACATCGTTGAAGGGGGTAGGTTGAGCGGTGGGATGCTTTTTTGTGTTGTTGCTCGAATCCGGTCACCTGGCAATTTTGGTAGAGGATCCTACCAAGATGAGGGCACGGGATTATTTTGGGCAAAATTGTTACGAAAAAGCCATGCGCGCTCTAGCGATAAGGATCGCTGTCTGTGTGGTGATGGAGTTGGTGATGCAAAGTAGTTGTGACTAGACTCAGATCCTGGAGGAGTCGCCAAAAGTGGCCAAGGAGGCCATTGCGTGTGTGCGTCACTATATCCATCGATATTATTTTCAGACATCTGCATAGCTATTTAAGTGAAACGATGTATTAAGACATTTGTAACCAAAGTTTCATCATGATAAGTGAAATAGTACAATGTATCGCATCATCAGTTATTTCTAGAAAATAATTCATGGTATTTCTATTTAATTGTTGCTTCTAGTTCCCATGTTGCTTCTTGTGCTCCGTGGTGATCCCAGAGCACCTTCACAAGTGGTATGCTACGTCGCCTTAGTTCTTGAGTTTTTCTATCCAAAATTTGTATCGCTCTCTCCTGATACCTATTTCCTTCCTTAACCCGAACCTCGACTAGAGGGATGATATGTGAAGGATCAGGGCGATACTTTCAAAACATGGATACGTGAAAAACGTCATGAACCTTAGACATGGACAATGAAAGGGACAGACGATAAGCAAGTTTGCCAATACGTTCAATGATCTGAAATGGACCGATATACCATGGGGAGAGCTTTCCTTTGATCCCAAAGCGTTTAACACCTCTTGTGGGCTAAACTTTTAGAAAAACCAAGTCACCCTTATCAAATTCTAAAGATTGCCTCCGCTTGTCAGCATAGCTCTTCTGTTGACTTTGTGCAACACGAAGTCGCTCCATTACTAGTGTAATCTTCTCAGAAGTCTTTTGAACTAGTTTAGGGCCCAACTGTGGTCGATCTACCATATCTAACCAGCATACCGGAGATCTGCGAGGGCGACCATAGAGAGCCTCGTACGGAGCCATGTCTATACTAGTCTGGTGGCTGTTGTTGTATGCAAACTCTCCTAAATGTAAGTACTTTGCCCATCCATCATGAAAGTCCAAAATGCAACACAGTAACATGTCTTCCAAGATTTGGATAAGACGCTCTGACTGTCCATCAGTCTGAGGGTGAAAGGCTGTGCTCATGGTGATCTTAGATCCCATTCTACTCTGGAAGCTTTGCCAAAACTTTGATGTGAATCGAAGGTTTGGATCAGAGACGATCGTGAGTGGTATGCCGTGGAGGCGTACGATCTCTCTTTCACATAGTTCGGCAAGTTTGGCGGGGTTATCCGTGATCTTTATTGGTGAAAAGTGTGCAGACTTTATAAGTTTGTCAATGATAACCCAGATAACATCTTGCCCTTTATTATTTCGAGGCAAGGCCGTAACAAAATCAATAGCGATGTTCTCCCACTCCCATTCTCCAATAGGTAACGATTGAGAAGTCCAGAGGGAAGTCTTCGTTCTACCTTAACTTGCTGGCAAACGAGACATCGAGCAACGAAGTGTGCAATCGCCTTCTTCATTCCATAAAACTAGAATTGTCGCTTGGCATCCTTGTACATCTTGTCACCCCCTGGATGCATAACGAACCTCGAACAGTGCATCTCAGTGAGCACTTCTTTCCGAACCTCAGCATCGTTCGGTAGACAGAAACGTTTTTTTTTATAGAAAATGGCCCCATCTTCAGAGACCGACCAGTGAGGAAGGTCCTGTCCGCTGAGTAGAAGTTCGTGTTTCTCCATTAACATAAGGTCGTTGGCTTGAGCTGCTGAAATCTTTCGAACCAGCTCAAAGTTGGCTGACAATTGCGAAAGTCGTGATCTTGCTTCCTCCTCGATCAGTTGTAGGCTAAAATTCTCCATCTCTGTAGCCAACTTCCCTATTTCGAAGTTAAGAGTGCAAGCAACATGATATTTTCTACTCAGGGCATCAGTTACAACATTGACTTTACCGGGATGGTACTGGAGTTGAAAGTCATAATCTTTTAAGAATTCCAACCATCGTCTTTGGTGGAGGTTTAGGACTCTCTGGGTGTAGATGTACATAAGACTCTTGTGATCCGAGAAGACCTCAAACTGTTCACCGTATAGGTAATGACGCCATAGCTTCGGTGCAAATACGACAGCTGCAAGTTCCAAGTCATGTGTTGGGTAATTGCCCTCATGAATCTTCAGTTGCCTCGAGGCATATGCGACAACTTGGCCTTCTTGCATTAGTATGACACCTAAGCCTTGGAGAGAGGCGTCGGTGTATAGTAAAAATCCAAGTGCATTTCTTGGAGTGATGAGTACTTGTGCCATCGTGAGGCGCTTCTTTAATTCCTGAAATGATGTTTCACAGGCGAGATTCCAGATGAATCGCACGTCTTTCCGAGTGAGCTTTGTCATAGGTTCAACAATCTTTGAGAAGTCCTTGATGAAGCGTCTGTAATAGCCAGCCAAACCAAGAAAACTCCTAATTTGAGTAACAGTGGTAGGCTGCTTCTAGTTTAAAACCGCTTCAACCTTAGAAGGATCAACCTCAATGCCATTGCCTGAAACCACTTGGCCTAGGAATTGAACTCGCTTCGCCCAAAATTCGCACTTACTCAACTTTGCATACAACTGGGGGTTGTTCAATGTCTGGAGGACTATCTTCAGATGTATCTTATGGTCTTCTTCGGTTGAGGAATACATCAAGATATCGTCCACAAAACCACCACAAATCGGTCTAAGTATAACCTGAAGATGCAGTTCATCAAATCCATGAATGTAGCAGGTGTATTTGTTAGACCGAACGACATGACCAAGAATTCGTAGTGACCGTACCAAGAATTCGGATCTGGAGTTGGTGATAACCGGATCGTAAATCAATCTTAGAGAAGTATTTGGAATCTCTAAGTTGGTCGAACAAGTCATCGCTCCTGGGCAACGGGTATCTGTTCTTAATGGTGACGTTATTCAGCTTGAAATAGTCTACGCAAAGTCGTAACGAACCATCCTTTTTTTGATGAAGCCATTACACTATAATTCCTTCAGTTGTTTGTCCAATTTGACTAGCTCGACATTTGACATTCTGTATGGTGGAATCGAGATAGGCTTGGTCCCAAGTATGAGATTGATTTCAAAATTGAATTCCCTAACTGGAGGTAGACCAGGAAGGTCATTTAGAATAATTGTTGGGAATTCAGATATTACCGGGACATCGTGTACTTCGAGAGGGTACAGTGCTGGTGATTCATTTTCATCACCAAGGGATAGAGCTCGAAGTTGTGCTTTGAGAAGTGCAGCAGTCGAGTTGTGTATCCATTTCCTTGTTCCCTGAATCTTGACAAACTCCCCCGTGGGCAAGGTTAACTGAACTTGCTTCTTCATACAGTCGATCTTTGCATTAAGTGGTGTGAGCCAGTCCATGCCGAGGATGATGTCGAAGTTTTCAATGTCCATCACAAAAAGATCTGCATATATTATTTGTTCTGCCATTTGAAGCTCACATCGAGAACACTGCAATTTCACGTCAGTACTAGATCCTAAAGGTGATGTGACATGGATTGTGATTTTTGTGGGTTCAGGATGCAACCCTAAATGTCTTACCAATGCATACGATATAAAAGAATGTGTAGCACCCGAATCGAGCAAGACATGCACCATTGTATTGAACAAGGGAAATGTACCTTCGACTACATTATTGTTTGGGAGGGGTTGTTGAGCGATGGCAAATGCGCTGCCCTGGTTCCGTTGCCCCTGGTTTTACTGGTTCTGCCTGGGTTGGCTATTAGCAGTAGGTGGTGCTTGTTGGATTGGAACAACGGGAATAGGTTGCTGAAGGTGCGGACAAACATTTCTTTCATGGCCCTGCTGGCCGCAGTTGTAACACGTCAGCCTCTGCTGCTGATGGTTCTGTTGGCCATGCAGATTGTGGTGCTGACCACTACCTTTGCCATTGCCGTTTCGACGGCCACCCCTACCATTAGGGCCTCCGCGGCCATGATTGCGAAAATCCTGATGGCCAGGGTTAGATGGTTCAGCCGCAGGTGCCGTGGCCTTATTCTTCTTAACAGGGGCTGGGAGGGCTGGGTTTTGATTATTGTAGGGCTTCTTCTTGTTGGCCTGTTGTGAGCCCTGTTGGGAAAACGTTGCAGCCCGTTTTCCCCTATACAGTCTTTGCTCCTGCGCAATCTTCTCCTGCTCAAAACTCCTGGCCTTGTCAACGACCTGCCTGTAAATCTTGTGATCGAAGATAGACAACGCTGGTCGAATGTCAGGACGAAGGCCATTGTA
Source organism: Paratinospora sagittata (assembly GCA_035771175.1). Classification (NCBI taxonomy): domain Eukaryota; kingdom Viridiplantae; phylum Streptophyta; class Magnoliopsida; order Ranunculales; family Menispermaceae; genus Paratinospora; species Paratinospora sagittata. The sequence goes on from CM069595.1 coordinate 26,805,396, forward strand.
TAATTTATCGGTCTTATCTTGCTCCGTTGAGATGGTAGATAGAGAATAGACCGATAATTCTTTAAACTTGCCAGTGTACTCCCTGACTGTCATGCCACCATGGTATAGTTTGGCGAACTTCTGGCGCTTCTGCCTCTTCATAGGGCCGGGGAAGTACTCATCAATGAATAGTGACTCGAACTGTTGCCAAGTCATGTTTGTAGTGTTGACCCTTGGGCCCTTCTTTACTGTTATCCCCCATGTATTTGCTCCACCAATAAGTTGGTAGGTTGCAAATGGAATCTTTCGAGCCTCATCGACTCCCATTGCATCGAGATCCTTCTTTGACTCATCCAGCCATTTCTGCACCTCTTCAGCATCAATGGTGCCAGCAAAAGAAAGAGGTTGTAGCCTTTTGTATTTCGTAATCTGGTCGGTTTGAGTCTCCGTCCCAGATCTCACAGGTGCCTAGACAGTGACAACCTGATTGGTCGCGGTCTCACGAACGGCTGTCTGAACAGTTACTTTCATCGCCTCGATAAATCCGGTGAAAAAGACTTCCATACTCAAAGGCATGGAAAAGGATGTGGGTTGGGGTGGCACTGCCTGCCCAGACGTAGTGGCAGTGTCGGGTGTGGCCTGCGCTGTCGTCGGAGGCGGCGGTTCCTGGTTCTGAATCTCAGGAGGTGCTTCCTCTGTTGGACGGACAGTACGTGGCCTTCCTCTCTTCCTGGTTTGCATTTTCTCACTAGCAAGGAGAAAATAAAATCATGATTTAGGAAACTGTAGCAAAGTATAATGTTATGGTATTCTCAACAACAATTTCGAGAGTACCGTAATATAAAAACCACCTATTTTTCTAAGTATAGTGTAAGGTTTTTGTTGAGAAATCAAAGAATCTTATGTGCCTCGTATGTTTGGCCATGTTGAAAAATAAGGTTAGAATGTTTATATAATAAGTATAAAACTTTGCAAGTATTTCAAATGTTTTGGTTCTTGTTTTTGTGAACATACATATATATTTCATTGAAAATCCATACGAGTCATAAAAATTCTAAGATTTGCCTCGGTAAATATCCTAATCTAACGTTCTATCGCAATCTTATGTATTCGAACTCTTTCACTTAGTCTTTTCGACTATTATCCAAATTCGTGTGTCCCTTACCACATGAATTTGGTAATAAGGGTGTCAACCAAGTTAAGTTGTATGAACACGGTCTCTATATAGCATCGGCTGAATAGTAGTTCACTAATAGTATCGTCCAGGTTTACTCGTCCCATATCGTGTAAACTTAGTGATAATGTTAGTAATGCAACTTTCTTCAAATGTTTCTTTTCACACAAGGTCATGAGTTTTTTTACTTCCACATTTTATTTAGTATCCTCGAATTTTGTTGTGTCCCATACCACTCCAAAGTTTAGTGATACAAAAGAAAAAATGGTTGTAAGTCGGCCCCACCAAAGATAGTCTTAAACAAAACTTTTTCATTCATATATAAAATAATTTTTTTTACAATGCCAGTGATCATTCCTGATTTTCCTGCCTACTACTGCTCCTTCTAGACCTACTGCTAGGTATAGAAAGACTACTAGAAGAAGGTTGAGAATTTGTTCGTTGTTCTTTGACGTTTTGCATACGTGTTAACAAAGCATTTTGAGTCTCCTCTATCCGAGCAATACTAGCTACTATCACATTTAACTGCTTGAATGGGTTAGTCGATTGTCCCATCGATGGTTGATGGGTTGACTGTCCCATAGGTGGAGGGTAGGCCGTAGGCATTGGTGGAAAGTATTGGCCGTACAGTTGACTCATAGGTGTGGGGTAGCTGTTTTGACTGTACGGGGATTCCCTAACAGGAACCCCTTGGACATTTGGATATGCTTGGGTTGAAAAGTCTTGAAACCATGGGCTCATTGGGATGTCCTATCTTCCAAGATTTGGTGCCGCAAAATTTTGTTGTCGTTGGTTCAGAGGAACTTGTGGAACTGGCCGATACGGTACTTCAGGAGTTGGAAACCTTTGGTATGTAGTATTGCCTTGAGTTGGCATGTTACAGGAAGGTTGATTTGCTGGAACTTCTTGTCTATCCTGATTTGGTTGAGGTTGATTTAGGTTGGCAAATAAATCTTCCTCAGAGAACAGGTGCTCGGTTGGATCATTATTCGAGGCTGGGTCTGACATAGGGTTCTGGTTTGGCTCGTTATTTGGTACCTCCCTAACAGGGATCTTGCGTCGACTTTTTCGATAACAACGTCCATTTTCGTCTCTAATTCTTTCGTCATTTCCTCCTAAAGTCGCGTCGAATACTTCCACGTCAGTTACCCCTCCACTTGTGACAAATGTCTTGAAGATAGAGGCTGCTATAACCGCTTCAGTGATCTACTTCGAAGACTCATCAAAATTGTTTATGTTTGCCTCGTATAGCATCCTCATGATCAAGACTTTGTAGCCGAGGAGTTCCTTTCTTAAAGGGTTTTGAATCACCCGTAACATTTGTTGGATGATGATGTGAGGTAGTGAGACCTTAATTTTCTTCTCTTTACAGTATATCACAAGAAGTTGAGCCCTTGACATAGCACCCTAGTCACCTTTTCCGGCAACATGTTGCCGAATACGATCATTCCAAGGCCGGCAAGAGGTGGTTTAAGGAGATTGTTTGGGAGGTGGGCGTACGTCGATTGGGTGTACGGGTTTTTGGCGAGGGAATTGAACAACTGCTCATTGGACTTCGGGATCTCTGCAGCTGTCTGGGGTTCGTGTGGATCAATGATTCTATCTTTAATCGGAATCTCCATAAGTCGCGCAATAACTTCGACGTTGATAGAAATCTTCGTTCCCCTGACCATTGTCTCCAAAATAGGGCTGATCCCATCTTCTTGAAGTCCTACGCAATTCATGGCTTCGTAGAAGGATTTCATCAAGTTGTAAAAGACGTGACCCTCAACTTTTGTTATGTTTAACCACCCCAGTGTTGCGAGTCTTTCGTGAAGGATCGGACGGAGGCGGAGATCTCTATTGTCGATACTACTCATAGTCATAATGTCCCTTTTGAACACTTCCTTGAGTCTGGTGGGAATTGGTTCCCTACTACCGGAAGTCGTTCCTTCACTTAAGGCCATTATTTTGCTGAAAGGAAAATAAGCTTGTGAAGGGCACAAAATATATTCCTAACATTTTTAAGATTTATGTTTTGTCCGTTAGACAATATTTTCTATTTTTCTCTTAATGTTTATGCCATCATTTAATCCAAATTCTCCACTAGCAATATGATATATATATATATATATATATCTCATATATTCGTCGATATATAGATATATATATTTAATCATAACTATATATATATATATATTTGAATCTAAACTATATAGTTTTCTAGATATATATTTAATATAAATCTCTACTATATATAATTCATGTATATATAGTTCTAAAGATATATATATATATCTAATAAATAATTTCTTCCCCTAATTTGGTGGACTTGGGCGGGCCGTGGACCTTACGCTCTGATACAATTAAATGTCACACCACGTCCGAACATGCCTAAACTGGCGGGACACTTATAGACGGGGCGCGAATGCATTATAACCATAGCCGAGTGCGCGAAAACACGATTAAGTACAAGTATGATTTCATTAATTTCATAATATAATTGTACATGAAATAGTTAAGGGAACATTCTCCCAAAATCCCTAATGAATAATACAAAGGGTACAAAATGTGGGCCCAAAAACCTGCACCCAGTCTACCTTAATCTCTTGTGAAAAATTGGACAACAATGGGGTGAGCTACACACTCAGTGGGTAAAATAGTTCATGAATATAACAATTAATAAAGCAAACTTCATAATCAAATAACTTAAATACACGTCAGAGCATCATAATCAATCCAACATGTATGTATGCATGACACCGCCTCGTATTGGTTTGATGATTGTACATCGCCTGAGTTCACGTACATATGTCCCTCCCCAGGAGTAGCTGGGTTCTCATTGTACGTCCCACCTCAGGAACAATGCTCTGGATTCACGTACAGATGTCCCTCCCCAGGAGTAGCCAGGTTCTCATTGTACGTCCCTCTCCAGAGAAATATAATGAATAGCGAGCATTGCTTCTAGTGATTCTATGAATCATAAACCACATACGTCCCTAGGTGGTGCTATGTATGATGCCAATGCATGAACTGGTCTGGTCTTTACTTAACATTTAGACAAGATTTGGCAACGTCTGGTGATCCATATCAGGATCAGTATCATGACGTGCAAGGTTAGGACATTTAGTATTACTTGTATAAGCTGATAGCTTTCAAATAAGACCAACCAGATCAGTCTCCAGTTGAGAGGTGAGATACGAGGCATACTTAAATACCAATTGTCTAGAGCAACACGCTGCCTCCCGTTCACTATTTAAAGTTACTGAGGAAAAAAATTGAGTCTGGTTGAGTCAGATTGACCACTATTTCTGCATAACAACAGTGTAATACATGAACTCCAAATATACAGGCATAAGTATGACCATATGAGATTATATGCAATAATGCAGTGTAAATGAATAGTAGACATAATGATAAATGAATGTAAACTTTAATAAAATTTATAAGACACGCAAACCTACGTTTCATTCCACACCTTCAAATAAAAACTCCTTTGAAAACTGGCGCCTTCCCCGGGCAGAACCACGTTGTAGTGCATAGAGAGTCTCAAAAGAGAAGACAAAAACTCAAAATGAGTGAAAGAGAGAAGGAAAATTAAAAGGAGGAGTGATTTTGATGTGAGAAATGGGGAGGAGGGAGGGGTTCTTAAATAGGAAAAATGGCACCTGAACGTTCGGGCACGTCTGCCCGAACAATTTTTTTTTTTTTTTTTTTTGTGCAAACCTAGGGTATTACATCCCAAGTGCTTAATTTATTATCTATCACTTAACCACTCCTACCTCATTTGCCGCTACCGCTGTCCCCTCTGTCTTAGGCACACCCTCTTTTCGATGTTTCAAAAGGGGAGAGATTAGTATGATTGGTCTGATTGACTGGATCATTTATGTACACATACTCAGGGGGAGAGTTTATATACTTAGGGGGAGTTTTGGGATGTTGGATATATATTGGAAATTATCTATGCATTCTCTTAATTACTTTTATTTGATTACATGTATATGTTTGTATTTGATATATTGTTATACATGTTCATTTTGATACTATTGTTCACACATGCTTGAGTATATTCAGTTATTTGTGCTTACATGATCACATCTGTCTGAGTATGCTTTTATTGGTATCTAATTGATTATTTTCCACATGTTATTGAATGTTAAATCTTTTATTAAGTGGTATATTCTTAAAAGTGGCATGATATAATCATTTACTTCACTCATTCAATCACTCGAGAAATCATGTTTTTTGCTTCAATCAGGCCAATAGTGAATTTGTTTGAAATCATAAAAAAGGGGGCGCTTGTTGATGTAACTACTCTCACCCTGTTTTGTTTTGATGATTACAAACAACATACTTGTGATCACTAATCTCTTTGACGTAGTTATTTCAGTGCTAACTAGTTATATCAGATGGATTCAACGATACTGTCAAAGCATGTGAAAGGAACATCATTGCACAAAAATTCAAGAGCTTAATGTTTGCAATTCTTATTTATATATATACATACATATATATTATACTACTTATGAAAATGACAAACCGTTCTTGAGACAGTCTAGTCTTATACCTCATGGCTTGAGGAAGTCCACTTTGGTGAGGGTTAAAAACCTAATTTTAGGCCTAGCTAGATGTGAGTGCAAATTAAGGAGTTTTCAATTATTTATTTTATAAAAATCGCATGACTCAGACTCGTCCTCCTATCTATTTCACTAGATGGGCCAATCAACACATTCTTCACCATTTGCCTTGAATAAACAATTTTCACACTTAATTCAACAAGCTTATACAAGTGAACACCTTAGACACTTAAAAAAAAAAATCTTCAATTTTTGTTTTGTTTTATTTTACTCTAACAAAAAAGAAAACTACTAAAATGACACACAACAAACCTAAAGATGCTAGTATGATCTAAAAATAATAAAATGACACCCTCCTCCACTAAAACCAGACATTGTCCTCAATGTTAAAAAAATAAAGAAATTTCAAAAGAAAAAGAAAAAAAACTATTTAAAAAGTGAGCTCAATCAGGAGGTCGCCCCGGCCATCCAATCAATTCATAGTCCTTTAGTCTAAAATTAAAAAATTTGTAGCTTTTGGAGACTTCCCAAGAAATAATGAATATACTATCATATCTAGGATAAAGTATTTTTTTTGTAGTGAACAGGATCCCGAATGATAAATATATCATCATTGAAATTCAAAACACATTGAACATTAATTATGAAATCAATGGGTTCGATCCATTCAACCTGATTCAAGACATTTTTAACCCGAGGAATTAATATTTTAGGCACGCAATTTTCACATTCTGGTTTGGGGGAATCTGGCACACGATCTTTCTTAACATTTCCTTTTTGTATTTCAATGGTTTCCTCCTCTAGGTTTTCAGAATTTATAGTCAAACATTTCTTATTAATGATAATTTCCTCATATGTTAATTCTGAATCTGGACTTGAGGCAGGTTCACAGTGATCCACTAAATAAGGTTTAGGCTGACTAAAAAAATTACTCTTGTCCTCTTCATGAAGAACATCAATTATTTGACCTACATGTGTTGTTAACTTTTCCATAGATTGTTCTGTATCAATGAGAAATTGCTCAGTGTTCTGCATAAATAAATGTAGGGTCTCTTCCAAAGATGACTTTGAATGTTATTGAGACAACTCGTAGGGCAATATTGATTCAGTCTCATTACAAAATTGCTTTGTTGCAATCTGAAATTCTTCAGTTGCAATTTGAGATTGAAGAGTACCTTGCATAAATAAATGTAAGGTCTCTTCCAAAGATGACTCTGAATATTGTTGAGACAACTCACAAAGCAATATTGATTTCGAGAAATAATGATGAGAGAGTTGTGGTAGGGGATCATTAAATGAACCCCCAAAATGTGAGCCTTCAGTCCTGTATAAATTTGGGTCACTAGCATAATCATTAGAATAGGTCTCCGAAAATGAATTATAGTTAAGGTCCCAATTATGTGCATTTTGTGTAGTGGTCTGATCCCAATTGTATTGAGGGTAGGCTACATTAAATGGGCAAATGCCAGTATGATGGTTTGGGTTTGAACATATAGAACATACATTCATATAGAGGTTCAGTGATGGGTCCATAACTATTCATAGAGCATATACATATCAATTTTTTTTTAAATTTTTTTTATTTTATTTTACTTTTTTTAAAATTTTTTATTTAACCTTAATCTAAACTTAACTAGAAGACACACAATCAACAAAAAAAAATCCTAAGGAAATCTAGCACACATCTCCAAAAATACATACATGATTTGCATGGGTGAATTTCTTAAGACCTAGACAGTTCCTAAAGAGTATCTCATAGGCCTCCAATCTGGTCTCTTAGCCTAGTTAACCTAGGTAAGCCTCCAGGTGGTGGGGTGGGGCACAAGGTCCACTTAAATACCCAACTCCTAGAGCAACAAAGCTACCTCCCTTTCACAATTTAATGTTACCGAGGACAAGGCTTCCTAGAATCAACTAAACCAATTAAGCAAAATTGGTGCAACTTATAATGAATACTCACTAATGAGCTCGAACCCTAAATGGTTAAGTTCATACTTTATTTTAATTAAGCTTAGAGACAAGCTAAGGTGACCGCGTAAGGAATGATTAACCTAATTTTGGGCCAAGTGTGGTGATTAAATCCACCCTTGATCTTAATTGGGGTAATGCCCTTTTCTAACTAATTATGAAAATATTTAGCCGCCAAACAATGTTTCCAAATAAAGTATGATGCAAAATCTTATTATGTAAATTCTAATCTTAAGATTTTATTTATATATGAGAAAACATAAGGAAATCTTAAATCTAAATGATCTTTGATCATATAAAGCATATAACTAATTAATTTAAAATCTAAAAAATAAATAAAGTGATTTAGCAGCAAACCCCGGCAACGACGTCAAAAACTTGATGTGATCTTTTGAATAGATCAATAAAAACAATACTTGCAAGTGCACAATGTGAGTTGTAGCACTATACAAGGTCGATCCACAAGGATTGGGGTAATCACTTCAGAATTTTTAAAAAATAAATTAAAACATTATATACTATATAAGTCAAAGAAAAATCATGATTGTTTCTAACGTCTTAAGACTTTGAATGCAATAAATAAAAGAATTTAAAAAAAAATTTAAATAAACTTCAAATGAAAATAAAGCAATTAAATGAACACAAATAATGCAATAAATAACAAGAAGTAAATGAAAGAAAGACAGAAAAAAATAGAAATTACTGAAAATAAAACTTCATTAATGTAAAATAAAAGAAAAGAAAAAAAAAACTTACAGAACTCCAAATCCTTGGGTAATGTCACCTTGCCCAGGGCTTGAATGAGCAACTAAAAATAAATCTAACCTAAAAAAATAAAAATAAAAATGAGAGTAGAGATGGGATCAATGGTCCAGTGGGTGCCCCCTTTATATAGTTGATATGTTTCCAAAACAACTATATTTTTACATACAATTTAAGATTTCATTCTCCCAAAATATTCTACAAGATCAACCCCAATTAAGCACAAAATATTTTTAGAAAAATAAAATCATAATCATGACACAATCTTAGGTGAGAATCTTTCCATTCTTTTCAAATTTGATTTCTTGATCATCTTGAAATTTCAAACTTTCTTTTTCACTGCAACTGAGGTGAGAATAATTTCATGTGGCTTCATGATTCTTTATTAAATTTAACCATCAACCTAAAAAATACCTTTATAAAAGATCAAGTGAAGCATCACCATATATTATATAAAAATAAATCACTTTAAACAATTGCAATGCTTTTTTTTTTTTGAAAAAAAATATATTCAGGACCTTTAAATTGAATTTCAACCCCCAAAAAATACAAAAATAAAAATTAACAAACTAATGCCTAATGAAAATGTGACAAAATATATTTTGCTAAATATGCACGTCTAAAATAACCTAAAATGCCTAAAAATCTAAAATGTGACGTAAAGAGATTTTTATTATTTTTTTCTATTTTTTTATTCATTTTTTTATTTCCTAGCCTAAAAGCACTAAAAATAAAGATAAAAAATATGCAAAATTGTGGCTTCATCATGCATATACACTATTATATTATTAATCATGCATGCGCACGCATTAGTATGATAATTATGCGATCACATACTTAAAATTGTTTATCATGCATATAATTAGCAGTGATTAATATGCATTCATTTTTTCAACTTTGCATGGTTCCATCGTTTTACGTGTGTTGTATTGACTGTTTCAATCATATATTTAGTCGATTGATTTACACGTATTTAACCTTGTCAATTATACTTCAATCTTGTCAAAAATTGTTTTTAAAGTTAGTCTATGTATTTGACAATGTCCTAAACTCAGTATGATAAAACAAATCGGGTTTCTTTCACTTCATAATGAAGGAACATGCTCCTAAGTATCTTTCCCGAGACTTAGAATTTTTTGTCAGAGTTTAAGGAACGTGCTCTTTGTAAAAGGAACGCGCTCCTGTTTTCAAAGGCAAAATAGAGAATTTTATAGAGTTAGTGGTTCTTGATGAAGGACCTTGCTCCTATGCCCAACGAACACATTAAGGAACGTGCTCCTCATATAAGGAACACGCTCCTTGATTGGAGGAAAATATGAGATTTTTCATATTTCAAAGCAGAAACACACTCCTTCCTTGAGGAACGCGTGCCTGTGCCTCGGTGTGGTATTTTTCTATAAATACCACATTTGCTCATTTGAATAACAACTTTTGCAAAATCATAAACCTTGTCTGTTTTTCTTTGTTTCCTTTCTACAAGTCCAAAATAGGTTCTTGAGTGGTCTTAAACCTCTTTCTAAGCAAAAGTTCACCTACATTTGATCCATTGATTCATACTTCTAGATAGTTCTCCAAATATTTCAAATACTTTGAGAAACTTGTGTGTTTCCATTGAGCAAGTGTTCAAGATGTTGTTGAGTGTTATCTACACATCTTATTATGTCTTGATCATCCTTGAACATGGTATTTCTCATCCAACATCACACTTGAAGAATCTTGGAGCTTCAACCTTACTTAAATGAGGTCTATTTTCTATATCTAAATTCTTGTGATTTTGGTTTGAGCAAATTTGTTTTGTGCTTATGTTAACACCTTGAAAACCGATTTCATTTTGAGTATTATTTGTGAAACCCAATTTTGATCGTCATATCATAGTATCTTATTTAGTGGTTTGATAAATATCTTGTAGTATCGATTCATGTGTTAAAGTTATACTATATTGAATCGATTTCATAGATCAACACTTGGTTTGTTTGATTCTTTATTTTAATCATTTACACTTTTAGAATCATCATTATATATTTATTCTTGTGGCTTAAACATATCATTGTTAGAATCAATATCTAGTTACATGTGCATATTCGATTCTTGATCTCAAATCAAATATTTTTGAATCGATTGCATATTTGAGAAAAACTATTTCAGCACATCGCATCATTTAAATCATTGTGGTTGGACTAGTGGTGTTACTCATTCAAGATTGTAAGCTTAATATTGTTGAGAGTGTTGTAGAACACTTCTCTATCATTTGTCATCCATATGTATAGTTTACGTGTTTGTCAACCGAGAACATATCATATCTTGTACGGCTCGTAACCATCTCATAAGTTGGTTACAGTGTGGTTTTCTAGCCAAGCCTTTGTGTAGGATAGAGTATGGCTTTCTAACTAAGCCCTCGTGTTGGTTAGTATGTGGTTTTCTGTAATACCTTGTATTTCACAAAAAAAAAATATTTTTTTTGAGCAAATGTGCCCGAAAGTCCGGGCAGCCCGCCTGGACTTCCTGGCGCCAAAAAATCTATATAAACCAACCTTCTCCTCATCATTTTTCATACCAAATTCACTCCAAATTTTGATTTTTTTTCCTCTTTTCACTCATATTGAGTTTTTAGTCTTTTGAGACTCTCTATCCGAGACTCTCGGTGCAGTACGACGAAGTTCTGTCCGGAGGAATGCGCCAGATCTGAAAAAGAAGAAGTTTTTATCTGAAGGTGGGGAACGAAACATGGCTTTGCATGTTTTATAACTTTTATTAAAGTTTACATTCAGTTATTATTATATCTACTGTTCATTTACACTGCATTATGTCATATAATGTTTATACTGTCGCACTTATGCCTGTACACTTGGAATTCACGTATTATACTGTTATAATGCCGGATTTGTAGTCAATCTGACTCAACTAGACTCGGTCTTGTCCTCAGTAACTTTAAATAGTGAACGGGAGGCAGCGGGCTGCTCTAGGCGATTGGTTATTTAAGCAGACCTTGTGTCTCACCTCTCAACTGGGGACTGATCTAGTTGGTCTTATTGAAAGCTATCAGCTTATACAAGTAATACTGAATGTCCTAACCTTGCACGTCGTGATACCAACTCTGATAAGGATCACCAGACGTTGCCAAAGTCAGTCTAAATGTCAAGAAAAGACCAGACCAGTAGACTAGACCAGTTTATGCATTGGCATCATACATATCACCACCTAGGGACGTATATGGTTTATGACTCATAGAATAGTTAGGAGCATTGCTCGCTATTCATTATATTTCTCTGGAGAGGGACGTACATGAGAACCCGGCTACGCCCGGGGAGGGACATCAGTGCGTGAATCCAGAGCATCGTTCCTAAGGAGGGACGTACAGTGAAAACCTGGCTACGCCCGGGGAAGGACACCCGTACGTGAACTTAGGCGATGTACGTTCATCAAACCATTATGAGACGATGTCACATATTCATACATATTGATTGATTATGATGCTCACATGTGTATTTAAGATATTTGATATTGAAGTATGCTTTATTAATTGTTATACTCACGAACTATTTACCCATTGAGCGCGTTAAGCTCACTCCATTATCATACAATCTTTCACAGGAAATTAGGGTGGACTGGGTGCAGGTTATGGGGCCCGCATTTTGTACCCTTTGTGTTATTCATTAGAAATTTTTGGGGACTATGTTCCCTTGACCATTTTATGTACAAATTATATTCTGAATTAAAGGAAATCAGATTTATACTATGTTATATATATACCTTGTTATTATTGATGAAAATTTTGGATGAAAAGTTTTATTAGATATATATATCTCTAGAACTATATATATATATATATGTCAATTATATATAGTTGAGATTTATATTAAATATATATCTAGAAAACTATATGATTTTTGTATAGTTTGATTTAAATATATATATATCTTATGATTTATGAAAACTATATATATTGTTATGATTAAAATGAAAAACTGTGGATGAAAAAAATTTGTTAGATATATATATCTCTAAAACTATATATATGTCAATTATATATAGTTGAGATTTATATTAAATATATATCTAGAAAATTATATGATTTTTATATAGTTTGATTTAAATATATATATAGTTATGATTTGTGAAAACTATATATATGGTTATGATAAAATATATATATCTATATATCTATGCTAGGAGATATATATATATATACCATATTATTGATGGAAAAATTTCAATGAAAAATATTATTAGATATATATATATATATATATATATGAATTATGTATAGTTAAGATTTGTATTAAATATATATCTAAGAAAACTATTTACGATTTTTATATAGTTTAAATTTCAAATATATATATAGTTGATTTATGAAAACTATATATACAGTTATGATTAAATATATATATCTATACATTCATATACGTATACGACATATATATATCATATTGCTAATGAAGAATTTTGATTACATGATGGCATAAACATCAAGAGAAAAAAAAAATATTGTCTAACAGACAAAGAATAAATTTTAAAAAATGTTAGGAATATATTTTGTGTCTTTCACAAATTTATTTTCCTTTCAGCAAAAGAATGGCCTCAAGTGAAGGAGCAACTTCCACTAGCAGGGAACCAATTCCCACTAGACTCGAGGAATTGTCCAAAAGGGAGGTTATGACTATGAGGAGCATCGACAATAGATATCTCCGCCTCCGCCCAATCCTTCACGACAAACTCGCAACACTAGGTTGAGGGCCACGTCTCTTACAGCTTGGTGAGATCCTTCTACGAAGCCGTGAATTGTGTGAGACTTCCAGAAGAGGGAATCAACCTTGTATTGGAGACAACGGTTATGGGGATAAAAATTCCTATCAACGTCGAAATCATCGCTCGACTTATGGAGATTCGGATTGAGGAAATAATTATTGATCCACATGAACCGCAGACAATTACAGAGATCGTGGAGTGTAATGGACAATTATTCAATTCCCTCACCAAGGAGCCATACACTCAATCGACGTTCACCAACCTCCCAAACAATTATCTTAAGCCATCTTTTGCCGGCCTTGGAAAGATCGTGTTCGGCAACATCTTGCCAGAAAGAGGGCCTAATGGCACTATGTCAAAAGCCCAACTTCTCGTGTTATATTGCATAGAGAAGGAAATAAAGGTCTCCCTACCACACATCATCGTCCAACAAATGTTGAGGGTGATTCAAAACCTTTTAAGAAAGGAATTCCTCGGTTACAGAGTCTTGATCATGAGGATGCTATACGAAGTAAACATCGACACTTTTGATTGGACTTCGAGCCAAATCGTTGAGCCAGTTACAACATCTTCTATCTTCAAGATATATGTTCCAAGGGGAGGAGTAACTGACGAGGAAGTATTCGGCACGACGATAGGAAATGCCGAGAGAGTAAGGGACAAGCATGGACGTTGCCTTCGAAAAAGTCGACGCAAGATTCCCGTCAGAGAGGCACCAAATAATGAATCAAATCAGAATCCCACTTCAAACCCAGCCCCAAATAATGATCCAACTGATCGTCTATTCACTGAGGGAGATTCATTTACATACCTAAATCAACCTCAAAATAGACAAGGTACTCAAGCAAATCTACCTGCTTGGAACATGCCAACTCAGGGCAACACGTTGTACCAAAGGTTTCCAACATATGCGGTACCATGTCAACCATTCCCGCAAGTCCCTGTAACCCAACAACAACAGCATTGGACAGCACCAAATTTTGGAGGGCAGAACATCCCAATGAGCCCACTATTTCTAAATTTATCACCTCAAACATATCCAAATATACAAGGGGTTCTAGTTAGGGGATCCCCGTACAATCAAAACAATTACCTTTCACCTATAAATCACCCGTACAACCAATGTTTTCCCCCAATGCCAATGACCTACCCTCCACCTATGGGACAATCGAACCATCAACCACCAATGAGCCAATTGACTAACCTTTTTCAACGGTTAGATGAAATGGCATCAAATATCACAGAAATGAGAGCGACTCACAATCATATATTAACACATCTGTAAAACTCCGAAGCAGAGCGAGCAAACTCTCAACCTTCTGTTAGTAGTCGTTCTGTACCTAGCAGGAGATCTAGAAGGAGCGGTAGTAGGCAGGGAAATCAAAATTGATTACTGGCATTGTAAACTTTTCTTTATGAATGAAATGTTTTGTTTAAGACTATCTTTGGTGGGCCAACTTACAACCTTTCTTTCTTTTGTATCACTAACTTTGGAGTGGTATGGGACACAACAAACTTGGAAGATACTAAATAAATGGTGGAAGTAAGAAAACCCATGACCTTGTGTGAAAAGAAACATTTGGAGAAAGTTGCATTACTAATATTATCACTAAGTTTACACGGTATGGGACGAGTAAACATGGAAGATACTATTGGTGAACTTCTATTCAACCAATGTTTTTAGAGACCGTGTTCATACAACTTAACTTGGTTGACACCCTTATTACTAAATTTATGTGGTATGGGACACATGAACTTGGATAATAATCGAGAAGACTAAGAGTAAGAGTTTGAATGCATAAGATTGCGATAGAACGTTAGATCAGGATATTTACTGAGGCAAATCTTAGAATTCTTATGACTCGTATGGATTTTTAATGAAATATATAAGTATGTTCACAAAGACCAAAATCAAATCATTTGAAATACTTGCAAAGTTTTGTACTTATTATATAAACATTCTAACCTTGTTTTTACACCATGGCGAAACATACGAGTTATATAAGATTCTGTGATTCCTCAACAAAAACTTTACACTATACTTAGAAAAATAGGTGATTTTAATATTACAGTACTCTCGAAATTGTTGTTGAGCATACTATAACATTATACTTGGCTACAGTTCCTAAATCTTGGTTTTATTTTTCCTTGCCAGTGAGAAAATGTAAACCAGGAAGAGAGGAAGGTCATGTACTGTTCGTCCAGCAGTGGAGGCACCTCCTGAGATTCAGGAACCGCCGCCTCCGACAACAGCACAGACCACACCTGACACTACCACTACATCTGGGCAAGCAATACCACCCCCACCCGCACCCTTTGCTATGCCTTCGAGCATGGAAACCTTCTTCGCCGGATTTATGGAGGCGATGAAAGCCACTTTCAAACTGTCGTTCGTGAGAACACGGCCAGTCAGGTTGCCACGGTTCAGGCACCTGTAAGACTTGGGTCGGAATCTCAAACCGACTAGATTACTAAATACAAGAGGCTACAACCTCTTACTTTTGCTGGCACCATTGATGCTGATGAGGTGCAAAAGTGGCTGGATGAGTCAAAGAAGGCTCTTGATGCAATGGGAGTGGATGAGAGTCGAAAAATTCCTCTAGCAACCTACCAACTTGTTGGTGGGGCAAACACATGGTGGATAACAGTCAAAGAGGACCCAAGGGTCAACGTTGCTGATATGACTTGGCAACAGTTCAAGTCAATGTTTATTACGGAGTATTTTCCCAGCGCTGTGAAGAGGCAGAAGCGCCAGGAATTCGCTAAGTTATACCAGGGCACCATGACAGTCTGGGAATATGCTGGAAAGTTCAAAAAATTATCAGTATACTCTCTCTCCACCATCTCAACGGAGCAAGATAAGACTGAGAAATTTTATAATGGCCTTCGCCATGATATTCGACAAGCCTTGTCGATCTTGGATCTCAAGATTTATAAGGAGGTTGTTGACAAGGCCATGAGCTTTGAACAAGAGAAGATCATGCATGAGCAGAGAATGAATAAGGGAAAATATCCTGCAACATTTTCCCAACAGGGCAACAAGAAGAAGCCCTACTATAATCAAGACCCAGCCATCCCAGCCCCTGTTTCGAAGAATGAGGTCACGACACCTGCGGCTGAACCTTCTAACCCTAACCATCAGGGTATCCGAAATCATGGATGTGGAGGTCGTTATGGAAGGGGTGGTCGTAGAAACGACAATGGCAGAGGTGGTGGTCGACACCACAATCAGCAAGGCCAGCAGAACAATCAGCATGGACAACAACACCATCAGCAGTACAGGCCTACTTGTTTCAACTGCGGCCAGTAGGGCCACGTAAGAAATGTCTGTCCGCACCGTCAGCAAATTGTTCCTGCTATTCCAGTCCAACACGCACCACCTGCTGCTAATGCCCAACCCAGGCAGAACCAGCAGAACTAGGGTCAACGGAATCAGGGCAGAGCATTTGCCATCACTCAACAACCCCTCCCAGACAACAATGTAGTTGAAGGTACCTTTCCTTTTTACAATACAATGGTGCATGTTTTGTTTGATTCAGGTGCTACGCATTCTTTGCCACACCCCGCCCAGACGCGCCTAAACCGGCGGTACACTCTCGAACGGGGCGCGCATTTGGAACAATAACAATGGTAACAACAGAGTGCGCAGCGAAGATATATGTCATACAGTACAAATCTGATTTCATTTAATTTAGAATATAATTTGTACATAAAATGGTCAAGGGAACATACTCCCCAAAATCCCCAATGACTCATACAAAGGGTACAAAATGTGGGCCCCACAACCTGCACCCAGTCCACCCTAATTCCCTGTGAAAGATTGGATAATAATGGAGTGAGCTTAACGCGCTCAGTGGGTAAATAGTTTGCGAGTATAACACTTAATAAAGCATACTTCAATATCAAATATCTTAAATATACATGTGAGCATCATAATCAATCAATATGTATGTATTCATGACACCGTCTCGTAATGGTTTGATGAACGTACATCGCCTGAGTTCACGTATAGGTGTCCTTTCCCGGGCGTAGCCAAGTTCTGACTATACGTCCCTCCTCAGGAAAGATGCTCTGGATTCACGTACTGATGTCCCTCCCCGGGTGTAGCCGGGTTCTCATGTACGTCCCTCTCCAGAGAAATGTAATGAATAGCGAGCAATGCTCTTAACTATTCTATGAGTCATAAACCATATACGTCCCTAGGTGGTAATATGTATCATGCCAATGCATGAACTGGTCTAGTCTTCTGGTTTGGTCTTTTCTTAACATTTAGACTGACTTTGGCAACGTCTGGTGATCCTTATCAGGGTCGGTATCATGACGTGCAAGGTTAGGACATTCAGTATTACATGTATAAGCTGATAGCTTTCAATAAGACCAACTAGATCAGTCCCCAGTTGAGAGGTGAGACACAAGGTGTGCTTAAATAACCAATCGCCTAGAGCAGCCCGCTCCATCCTGTTCACTATTTAAAGTTACTGGGGACAAGACCGAGTCTAGTTGAGTTAGATTGACCACAAATCAGACATTATAACAGTATAATACGTGAATTCCAAGGGTACTGGCATAAATGCGGCAGTATAAACATTATATGACATAATGCAGTGTAAATGACCAGTAGACATAATAATAATTGAATGTAAACTTTAATAAAAGTTATAAAACACGCAAACCTATGTTTCATTCCCCACCTTCAGATAAGAACTTTTTTTTCAGATCTGGAGCTTTCCTCCGGACAGAACTTCGTCGTACTGCACTGAGAGTCTCGGACAGAGAGTCTCAAAAGACTAAAAACTCAATATGAGTGAAAAGAGGAGGAAAAATCACAATTTGGAGTGAATTTGGTGTGAAAAATGAAGAGGGGAGGGTTGGTTTATATAGAGTTTTTGGCACCAGGAAGTCCAGGCGGGCTGCCTGCACTTCCGGGCATGTGCCTGGACTACCAGGCATGTGCCATGTGCCATGTGCCATGTGCCATGTACCATGTGCCTTGACTTCCAGGCATGTGTCATGTGCACATGTGCCTAGACTTCCAGGCATGTGCCATGTGCACATGTGCCTGGACTTCCAGGTATGTGCCATGTGCCATGTGCCTGGACTTTCAGGCATGTGCTTTATCCTAAAATATTATTATTATTATTATTTTTTTTTTTGTGAAATACAGGGTATTACACTTTTATATCGTCAGCATTGGTAAGACATTTAGGTCTGCATCCTGAACCCACAAACATCACACTCCATGTCACGTCACCGTTCGGATCTGGTACTGACGTGAATTTGCAGTGTTCTCGATGTGAGCTTCGAATGTCAGAACAGATAATATATGCAGATCTTTTTGTGATGGATATTGAAGACTTTGACATCATCCTCGGCATGGACTGGCTAGCACCACTGAATGCAAAGATCGACTGTATGAAGAATCAAGTTCAGTTAACCTTGCCTACCGAAGAGTTGGCCAAGATTCAGGAAATAAGGAAATGGATACACAAATCAACAGTTGCACTTCTCAAGGCACAACTTCGAGCTCTATCCCTTGGTGACGGAAATGAATCGCCAGCAATATACCCTCTCGAAGTACATGATGTTCCAGTCATATCTGAATTCCCAACAGTTTTTCTAAATTACCTTCCTGGTCTACCTTCAGTTAGGGAATTCGATTTTGAGATCAACCTCATACCAGGGACAGGGCTTATCTCAATTCCACCATACAGAATGTCAAATGTTGAGCTGGTCTAATTAGACACACAACTGAATGAATTAGAAAGTAATGGCTTTATCATAAAGAGTTTATCACCCTGGGGCGCTCTAGTTCTGTTTGTTCGCAAAAAGGATGGTTCGTTACGAATTTGCATCGACTATCGCAAGTTGAATAACGTCACCATCAAGAACAGATATCCATTGCCCAAGATCGATGACTTGTTCGACCAACTTAGAGATGCCAAATACTTCTCTGAGATTGATTTACGGTCCGGTTATCACAAACTCCGGATCTGAGAGTCGGACATCACCAAGACGACGTTCAGAACTCGGTACGGTCATTACGAGTTCTTGGTTATGCCCTTTGGTCTAACAAATGCACATGTTGCATTCATGGATTTGATGAATCGCATTTTTAGGTTATACTTAGACCGATTTGTGGTGGTTTTTGTGGACGACATCTTGATATACTCCTCAACCGAGGACGACCATAAGATACATTTGAAGATAGTCCTCCAGACCTTGAGAAGCCACCAACTGTATGCAAAGTTGAGTAAATGCGAGTTTTGGGCGAAGAGAGTTCAATTCCTAGGCCATGTGGTTTCAGGCAATGGCATTGAGGTAGATCCTTCTAAGGTTGAAGCAGTTTTAAATTGGAAGCAGCCTACCACTGTTACTCAGATTAGGAGTTTTCTTGGTTTGGCTAGCTATTACAGACCCTTCATCAAGGACTTCTCAAAGATTGCTGAACCTATGACCAAGCTCACTCGAAAGGACGTGCGATTCATCTGGAATCCTGCCTGTGAAGCATCATTTTAGAAATTGAAGAAACGCCTCACGACGGCACCTGTACTTATCACTCCAAGAAATGCAATTGGATTTTCATTATATACCGACGCCTCTCTCCAAGGCTTAGGTGCAGTACTAATGCAAGAAGGCCAAGTTGTTGCATATGCCTCGAGGCAACTGAAGATTCATGAGGGTAATTACCCAACACATGACTTGGGACTTGCAGCTGTTGTGTTTGCACAAAAGTTATGGCGTCATTACCTATACGGTGAACGGTTTGAGGTCTTCTTGGATCACAAGAGTCTTAAGTACATATACACTCAGAGAGACCTAAACCTCCGCCAGAGACGATGTTGGAATTCTTGAAAGATTATGACTTTCAACTCCAGTACCATCCCGGAAAGGCCAATGTTGTGGCCGATGCCCTGAGTAGAAAATCTTATGTTGCTTGCACCCTTAATTACGAAATGGGGAAGTTGGCTACAGAGATGGAGAACTTTAACCTCCAGCTGAATGAAGAGGGACCAAGACCATGACTCTCTCAACTATCAGCCAACTCTGAGCTAGTTCGAAAAATTTCAGCAGCTCAAGCCAATGACCCTATGTTAATCGAGAAATGAGAACTTCTACTCAGCGGACAAGACCTTCCTCACTGGTC
This sequence comes from Paratinospora sagittata, assembly GCA_035771175.1. NCBI lineage: Eukaryota > Viridiplantae > Streptophyta > Magnoliopsida > Ranunculales > Menispermaceae > Paratinospora > Paratinospora sagittata. Next base: position 26,825,728 of record CM069595.1, read on the forward strand.
GGTTGCTGAAGACGGGATCGTTTTCTATAAAAAAAAACGTCTCTGTCTACCGAACGATCCTGAGGTTCGGAAAGAAGTGCTTACTGAGATGCACTGTTCGAGGTACGCTATGCATCCTGGGGGTGACAAGGTGTACAAGGATGTCAAGCGACAATTCTGATTTTCTGGAATGAAGAAGGCAATTGCAGACTTTGTTGCTCGATGTCTCGTTTGCCAGATAGTTAAGGCAGAACGAAGACTTCCCTCTGGACGTCTCCAGTCGTTACCTATTGGAGAATGGAAATGGGGGAATATCACAATGGACTTTGTTACGGCCTTACCTAGAAACAATAAAGGGCAAGATGCTATCTGGGTTATCATTGACAGACATACAAAGTCTGCATACTTCTTGCCAATAAAGTTCACGGATAATCCCGCCAAACTTGCAGAACTATATGAAAGAGAGATCGTACGCCTTCATGGCATACCACTCACGATCGTCTCTGATCGAGACCCCCGATACACATCAAACTTTTGGAAAAGTTCCAGAGTAGAATGGGTTCTAAGATCACCATGAGCACAACATTTCACCCTTAGACTGATGGGCAGTCAGAGCGGATTATTCAAATCTTAGAAGACATGTTACGGTGTTGGCATTTTGGACTTTAATGACGGATGGGATAAGTATTTACATCTAGCTGAGTTTGCATACAACACCAGCTACCAAACTAGTATCGCCATGGCGCCGTACGAGGCTCTCTATGGTCGCCCTTGCATATCTCAAGTATGTTGGTTTGATATGGCAGATCGACCGTAGTTAGGCCCTGAACTAGTTCAAGAGACTTCTGCGAAGATCACACTAGTAAAGGAACGACTTCGTGTTGCACAAAGTCGATAGAAGAGCTATGCTGACAAGCGGAGACAACCTCTAGAATTTGATAAGGGGGACTTTGTTTTTCTAAAAGTTCAGCCCACAAGAGGTGTCAAACGCTTTGGGATCAAAGGAAAGCTCTCCCTGCGGTATATAGGTCCATTTCAGATCATTGAACGTATTGGCAAACTTGCTTATCGTCTGTCCCTTCCATCGTCCATGCCTAAGGTTCATGACATTTTTCACGTATCTATGCTTCGCAAGTATCATCCTGATCCTTCGCATATCATCCCTTTAGTCGAGGTTCGGGTTGAGGAAGGAAATAAGTATCAGGAGAAAGCGATACAGATTTTAGATAGAAAAACTCAAGAACTACGGCAACGTAGCATACCACTTGTGAAAATGCTCTGGGATCACCACGGTGTAGAGGAAGCAACATTGGAACTAGAAGCAACAATTAAACAGAAATATCCTGAATTTTTCTCTAGTACCAATTGATGATGTGATAGATTGTGCTATTTTCACTTATCAATAAAATGATGAAACATTGTTTACACTTATCTTAATACATTGTTTCACTTGAATAATTACGCAGATGTCTGAAAATAATATCAATGGATATAGTGATGCACACATGCAGTGGCCTCCTTGGCAACCTGTGGCTACTTCTCAAGAAGCAGAGTCAAGTCATAACTACTTTGCATCACCAACTCCATCACCACACAGACAACGATCATTATCGGCAAAGCGTGCATGGCTTTTTCGTAACAATCTCGTGCCCTCATCTTGGCAAGACCTTCTACCAAAATTGCCAGGCGGCCGAATTCGAGCAACTGCACGAAAAAGTATTCCACCGCTCAACCTACCTCCCCTCAAACGATGTAACCAACGCCCTCCACCACCATCTGTTATGCAAAGGTTGGTATCTTCAGAGGATGACTTCGATTCTATTTTCTCTCTATGGTTTTATGATGATGAGGATTCCACCGGCCACAGTGCTATTCAGGGACCATGCAAGCACTATCCTGAACTTGTTAGAGATGATGCCGGCAGTGGATCTCAAGCAGATAACCATCATAACTACTTGAATTGATTCCGAGGGCAAAATCTCTTTAAGGGGGGTAGAGTGTAAAACCTTGTATTTCACAAAAAAAAATAAAAAAAAAAAAAATTTTTTTGGGCATATGTGCCTGGAAGTCTGGGCACCTGCCTGGAAGTCCAGGCACATGCGCCCGGAAGTTCAGGCATATGCCCGGAAGTCCGGGCAGCCCGCCTGGACTTCTAGAAGCCAAAAACTCTATATAAACCAACCTTCTCCTCATCATTTTTCACACCAAATTCACTCCAAATTGTGATTTTTTCTCCTCTTTTAACTCATATTGAGTTTTTAGTCTTTTGAGACTCTCTGTCCGAGACTCTCAGTGCAGTAGGACGAAGTTCTGTCCGGAGGAAAGCGCCAGATCTGAAGAAGAAGAAGTTCTTATCTGCAGGTGGGGAACGAAACATAGGTTTGCGTGTTTTATAACTTTTATTAAAGTTTACATTCAATTATTATTATATCTACTGTTCATTTACACTGCATTATGTCATATAATGTTTATACTGTCACACTTATGCCTGTACACTTGGAATTCACGTATTATACTGTTATAATGTCGGATTTGTAGTCAATCTGATTCAACTAGACTCAGTTTTGTCCTCAGTAACTTTAAATAGTGAACGGGAGGCAGCGGGCTGCTCTAGGCGATTGGTTATTTAAGCAGACCTTGTGTCTCACCTCTCAACTGGGGACTGATCTAGTTGGTCTTATTGAAAGCTATCAGCTTATACAAGTAATACTGAATGTCCTAACCTTGCACGTCGTGATACCAACTCTGATAAGGATCACCAGACGTTGCCAAAGTCAGTCTAAATGTCAAGAAAACACCAGACCAGCAGACTAGACCAGTTTATGCATTGGCATCATACATATCACCACCTAGGGACGTATATGGTTTATGACTCATAGAATAGTTAAGAGCATTGCTCGCTATTCATTACATTTCTCAGGAGAGGGACGTACATGAGAACCCGGCTACACCCGGGGAGGGACATCAGTACGTGAATCCAGAGCATCTTTCCTGAGGAGGGACGTATAGTGAGAACCTGGCTACGCCCGGGGAAGGACACCTATACGTGAACACCTATACGTTCATCAAACCATTACGAGACGGTGTCATGAATACATACATATTGATTGATTATGATGCTCACATGTATATTTAAGATATTTGATATTGAAGTATGCTTTATTAAGTGTTATACTCGCAAACTATTTACCCACTGAGCGCGTTAAGCTCACTCCATTATTATCCAATCTTTCACAGGAAATTAGGGTGGACTGGGTGCAGGTTGTGAGGCCCACATTTTGTACCCTTTGTATGAGTCATTGGGGATTTTGGGGAGTATGTTCTCTTGACCATTTTATGTACAAATTATATTCTAAATTAAATGAAATCAGATTTGTACTGTATGTTATATATTTCCGCTGCGCACTCTGTTGTTACCATTGTTATTATTCAAAATGCGCGCCCCGTCCGCGAGTACACCGCCGGTTTAGGCGCGTCCGGGCGGGGTGTGACATTTTCTAACCAAGCCCTTGTGTATGTTAGCGTATGTGACTTTCTAACCAAGCCTTTATGTTGGTTAGTGTAAGACTTTGAGCCAAGCCTTTGTGTTGGCTTTTGTAAACGGCTTCTAGTCACGCCCGTAAGTTAACTAGCCAATAGTGTATTGGAAAATCCTAATCGTGGTGATTGGGTAGTGGAGGTAGGTTCTAGGGGAACAGAATCACTCTAAATTTGCGTCCATTTATCTCTCCTGCATTCATTTATTTTGATCATTACCTACTACGCACTTTATCTCCTTAATTATATTAACCGAAAGGTAACGCGAAAATTTGGGAAGTCCAATTCACCCTCCCTCTTGGACTATAATATTGAGCCAACAAGTGCATGGTAACTTTATTGAAAGTCATAGAACACACAAACTTATGCCTTCATGCCCACCTTCAAGTATATACGAGAGTCTGTACGTTGGAAAATTGACAACTTCGTCTAGAATTTTCAAACGAACAATGGTGACCATTTTATAGGGGAGAAAAATGCCTTGGGACGTCTCGATGCCTTTTTGCTCCTTTTGGGATACCCTTTTTATGACGTCCTCCGCAGGAGTTCCTTGACTTATATTTTATGTCGGTTGTCGAGACATAGTTTTATTTAGTGTTTTCTTTTGTGTTTTAGTCTATAAGTCTATTTTTTGGGGTATTACACTCTACCCCCATTAAAAGAATTTCACCCTTAAAATTTAATCAGTGTTGTTATTGACGGTAGTCGTCATGATCATCATCAAAGATGACGATAACTTGAAGCCAATTATCGCCAATACTAAGGTGGTGATTCCTTTGAGATGGTTCTGGCCAAAGGTGATAGGGACCGCGTATAGCACTCTATGTCGTGGAGTGTTTGGACTGGGCTTAGTTGAAGTCTAAGTTCAAGAACTAGTTGTTTTTCAAAAACTTAAGTAAATGATTTTTATAAAGAACTAGCAGGCATGTGATTTTGACAAAACTAATGCAAATGTGATTCAAACAACTTTGAGATAGTTTAAAAACATAAAATCAAACATGTTTGAATACTTGGAAGTCATTTTAAAGAAAATTTCAATGCACAAATGGAATTTTAAAAAGAATAGAGCAATATGGATGCAAGGGGGCTTACAGCCTAAGTCTAAGACTATGAATGTAGGTTTTCATCCTATTTTCTTCATCTCAACACATCCAAGCTTTGACTTTGACTTTGACTTCGTTTGATCTACTTGATTGGACTTGAACGTACTTGAGTCTTATATTGGTCTTAAACTTTATCTTTAATGCTGAAATATACTAGATAGAATTATTAGCATCATTTGTTATATTGTTTGTTAACATCAAAACACTTAGGAGAAAATTAATGGAAAACCACTTAGGTCAACAGATGTGTCGAGCTCATGTGTTGATGGTTTGTCATCGAAGGAGTTACTCATGTTGGTGTCACTGTCAGACATCTGTACAAGATGTTAGTGAGCAAGAGTAGCAATTGTAAATGCAACATATGCAAAGGAATTCTGGAGATGAAATTTATTGAAAATAGTACAATATATTATATCATCAATCAATAGGGGGAAACAATTTAGGATATTTTTGTTCAATTGTTTCTGCAAATTCCCAAATGGCTTCTTTTATGCCATGGTGATCCCATAAAACCTTTACTAGTGGAATGTTGCGTTGTTGGAGTTCCTGAGTCTTCGTATCTAGTATTTGTATTAGTTTTTCCTAGTATTTGTTCCCTTGCTCAGTTCGGACTTCAACAAGAGGAACAATATGTGCAAGGTTAGGGTGATATTTCCTAAGCATAGATACATTGAAGACATCATGGACTTTAGACATGGATGGGGAAAAGGAAAGCTGATTTGTTTATTCACGGATTCTCTTCATGATTTCAAAAGGTCCGATGAATCTTGGTGAAAGCTTTCCCTTGATGCCATTGTCACACCCCACTCGGACGCGCCTAAACCTGCGGGACACTCACGGACTGGGCTCGAATTGGCATCATAACGATAGCAGAATGCGCGAAAACACGATTAAGTACAAGTCTGATTTCATTAATTTCAGAATATAATTGTACATGAAATAGTTAAGGGAACATTCTCCCAAAATCCCTAATGAATAATACAAAGGGTACAAAATGTGGACCCAAAAACCTGCACCCAGTCCACCCTAATCTCCAGTGAAAAATTGGATAACAACGGGGTGAGCTACACGCTCAGTGGGTAAAATAGTTCGTGAATATAACAATTAATAAAGCAGACTTCATAATCAAATATCTTAAATACACATCAGAGCATCATAATCAATCCAACATGTATGTATGCTTGACACCGTCTCGTATTGGTTTGATGATTGTACATCACCGGAGTTCACGTAAATATGTCCCTCCCCAGGAGTAGTTGGGTTCTAATTGTACGTCCCTCCTCAGAAACGACGCTTTGGATTCACGTACAGATGTCCTTGCCCCGGAGTCGCCAGGTTCTCATTGTACGTCCCTCTCCAGAGAAATATAATGAATAGCGAGCATCGCTTCTAACTATTCTATGAATCATAAACCACATACGTCCCTAGGTGGTGCTATGTATAATGCCAATGCATGAACTGGTCCGATCTTTACTTAACATTAGACAGGATTTGGCAACGTCTGGTGATCCTTATCAGGTTCGGTATTACTACGTGTAAGGTTAGGACATTCAGTATTACTTGTATAAGCTGATAGCTTTCAAATAAGACCAACCAGATCAGTATCCAGTTGAGAGGTGAGACGCGAGGTCTACTTAAATACCAATTGTCTAGAGCAGCACGTTGCCTCCCGTTCACTATTTAAAGTTACTGAGGACAAGACTGAGTCTGGTTGAGTCAGATTGACCACTAATTCGACATAACAACAGTGTAATACATGAACTCCAAATATACAGGCATAAGTATGACAAGTATAAACATTATACGCAATAATGCAGTGTAAATGAATAGTAGATATAATGATAAATGAATGTAAACTTTAATAAAAGTTATAAGACACGCAAACCTACGTTTCGTTCCCCACCTTCAGATAAAAACTCCTTTGAAAACTGGCGCCTTCCCCCTGGCAGAACCGTGTTGCACCGCACAGAAGGTCTCGGAAAGAGAGTCTCAAAAGAGAAGACAAAAACACAAAATGAGTGAGAGAAAGAAGAAAAATCACAAGGAAAAGTGATTTTGGTGTGAGGAATGAGGAGGGGGAGGGGTTCCTTAAATAGGAAAAATGGCGCCTGAAGGTTCGAGAATGCACTTGAAGGTTCGAGCGCGGTGCCTGAAGGTTCGGGCATGCATCTGAACGTTCGGGCAGGTGCCTGAAATTTTTTTTTTTGTGTGTGCAAACCTAGGGTATTACACTCTACCCCCTTAAAAGGATTTCGCCCTCGAAATTAGTCCAAGTAGTCGTGATGGCTATCTGCGTGAGATTCACTGTCGTCGTCATCGTTTGCTAGCTTAGAGTAGTGCCTGTATGGTCCCTGAATGGCATTGTGGCCGTTGGAATCCTCAACATCATGAAACCATGGAGAGCAAATGGAGTCGGATTCGTCCTCCGAAGGTTCCAACCTTTGCTTAACATATGGTGGTGTAGGGCTTTGTTGGTTGCATCATTTAAGGGGAGGTAGGTTGAGTGGTGGGATGTTTTTTCGTGTTGTAGCTCGAATCAGGCCACCTGGCAATTTTGGAAGAAGATCCTGCGAAGATGAGGGCACAAGATTGTTTTGGGTAAAATTGTTATGAAAAATCCATGCACGGTCTGGCGATAAGGATCATTGTTTGTGTGGCAGTGGAGTTGGTGATGCAAAGTAGTCGTGACTTGACTCAGATCCTGGAGGAGTCGTCACAGGTTGCCAAGGAGGCCATTGCGTGTGTGCATCTCTACATCCATCAACATTATTTTCAGACATCTGCATAGTTATTCAAGTGGAACAATGTTTAAGATATTTGTAAACAAAGTTCCATCATTTTATTGATAAGTAAAATAGTACAATGTATCACATCGTCAGTTATTACTAGAAAACAATTCATGGTATTTCTGTTTAATTGTTGCTTATAGTTCCCATGTTGCTTCCCAGAGCACCTTCACAAGTGGTATGCTACATCGCCTTAGTTCTTGAGTTTTTCTATCCAGAATCTGTATCGCTTTCTCCTGATACCTATTTCCTTCCTCAATCCGAACCTTGACCAGAGGGATGATATGCGAAAGATCAGGACGATACTTTCGAAGCATGGATACGTGAAAGACGTCATGAACCTTAGACATGGACAATGGAAGGGACAGACGATAAGCAAGTTTGCCAATACGTTCAATGATCTGAAATGGACCGATATACCATGGGGAGAGCTTTCCTTTGATCCCAAAGCGTTTGACACCTTTTGTGGACTGAGCTTTTAGAAAAACCAAGTCCCCCTTATCAAATTCTAGAGGTTGCCTCCGCTTGTCAGTATAGCTCTTCTGTCGACTTTGTGCAACACGAAGTTGCTCCTTTACTAATGTGGTCTTCGCAGAAGTCTCTTGAACTAGTTCAGGGCCTAACTGTGGTCGATTTGCCATATCTAACCAGCATACCGGAGATCTACAAGGGCGACCATAGAGAGCCTCGTACGGTGCCATGGCGATACTAGTTTGGTAGCTGTTGTTGTATGCAAACTCAGCTAAATGTAAGTGCTTTGCCCATCCGTCATGAAAGTCCAAAATGCAGCACCGTAACATGTCTTCCAAGATTTGGATAAAACGCTCTGACAGCCCATCAGTCTGAGGGTGAAAGGTTGTGCTCATGGTGATCCTAGAGCCCATTCTATTCTGGAAGCTTTGCCAAAACTTTGATGTGAATCGAGGGTCTCGATCAGAGACGATCGGGAGTGGTAGGTAAGCTTGGCAGGGTTATCCGGGAACTTTATTGTCAAAAAGTGTGCAGACTTTGTAAGTCTGTCAATGATAACCCAGATAACATCTTGCCCTTTATTATTTCGAGGCAAGGCCATAACAAAATCCATTGTGACCTTCTCCCATTTTCATTCTCCAATAGGTAAGGGCTGGAGAAGTCCAGAGGAAAGTCATTGTTCTGCCTTAACTTGCTGGCAAATGAGACATCGAGCAACAAAGTGTGCAATTGCCTTCTTCATTCCAGAAAACCAGAATTGTCGCTTAATATCCTTGTACATCTTGTCACCCCCAGGATGCATAGCGATCCTCAAACAGTGCATCTCAGTGAGCACTTCTTTCCGAACCTCAAGATTGTTCGGTAGACAAAGACGTTTTTTATAGAAAACAGCCCCATATTCAGATACCAACCAGTAAGGAAGGTCCTGTCCGCTGAGTAGAAGTTCTTGTTTCTCCATTAACATAGGGTCGTTGGCTTGAGCTGCGAAAATCTTTCGAACCAGCTCAGAGTTGGTTGATAATTAAGAGAGTCGTGATCTTGCTCCCTCCTCAATCAGTTGTAAGTTAAAATTCTCCATCTATGTAGCCAACTTCCTCATTTCGAAGTTAAGAGTTATGGGATGGTACTGAAGTTGAAAGTCATAATCTTTCAAGAACTCCAACCATCGTCTTTGGCGGAGGTTTAGGTCTCTCTGGGTGTAAATGTACTTAAGACTCTTATGATCCGAGAAGACCTCAAACCATTCACCGTATAGGTAATGACGCCATAACTTCAGTGCAAATACGACAGCTGCAAGTTCCAAGTCATGTGTTGGGTAATTACCCTCATGAATCTTCAGTTGCCTCGAGGCATATGCAACAACTTGGCCTTTTTACATTAGTACGACACCTAAGCCTTGGAGAGAGGCGTCAGTGTATAGTGAGAATCCAAGTGCATTTCTTGGAGTGATTAGTACTAGAGCCGTCGTGAGGCACTTCTTCAATTCCTGAAATGATGTTTCACAGGCGGGATTCCAGATGAATCGTACGTCTTTCCGAGTGAGTTTTGTCATAGGTTCAGCAGTCTTTGAGAAGTCCTTGATGAAGCGTCTGTAATAGCTAGCCAAACCAAGATGACTCATAATCTAAGTAACGGTGGTAGGGTGCTTCCAGTTTAAAACAGCTTCAACCTTAGAAGGATCCACCTTAATGCCATTGCCTGAAACCACATGGCCTAGGAATTGAACTCGCTTCGCCCAAAATTTGCACTTGCTCAACTTTGCATACAACTGGTGGCTTCTCAAGGTCTGGAGGACTATCTTCAGATGTATCTTATGGTCTTCCTCGGTTGAGGACTATATCAAGATATCGTCCACAAAAACCACCACAAATCGGTTTAAGTATAACCTAAATTTGTGGTTTATCAAATCCATGAACGCAGCAGGTGCATTTGTTAGACCGAACGGCATGACCAAGAACTCGTAATGATCGTAGCGAGTTCTGAATGCAGTCTTGGTAATGTCCGACTCTCAGATCTGGAGTTGATGATAACCGGATCAAAAATCAATCTTAGAGAAGTATTTGGCATCTCTAAGTTGGTGAAACAAGTCATCGATCCTGGGCAACGGATATCTGTTCTTAATGGTGATGCTATTCAGCTTGCGATAGTCGATGTAAAGTTGTAACGAACAATCCTTTTGTGGACAAATAGAACTGAAGCGCCCTAGGGTGATGAACTTTTTATGATGAAGCCATTACTCTCTAATTCCTTCAGTTGTTTATCCAATTCGACCAGCTCGACATTTGACATTTTGTATGGTGGAATTGAGATAGGCCCGGTCCCAGGTATGAGATTGATTTCAAAATCAAATTCCCTAACCGAAGGTAGACCGGGAAGGTCATTTAGAAAAACTATTGGAAATTCAGATATTACCGGGACATAATGTACTTCGAGAGGGGACAATGCTGGTGATTCATTTTCATCACTAAGGGATAGAGCTCGAAGCTATGCCTTGAGAAGTGCAACAGTCGAGTTGTGTATCCGTTTCCTCGTTCCCTGAATCTTGACAAACTCCCCCTTGGGCAAGGTTAAATGAACTTGCTTCTTCATGTAATCGATCTTTGCATTCAGTGGTGCGAGCCAGTCCATGCCGAGGATGATTTTGAAGTCTTCAATGTCCATCACAAAAAGATATGCATATATTATTTGTTCTGACATTCGAAGCTCACATCGAGAACACTGCAAATTCACGTAAGTACTAGATCCTAAAGTGATGTGACATGGATTGTGATGTATGTGGGTTTAGGATGCAACCCTAAATGTCTTACCAATGTAGACGATATAAAAGAATGCATAGCACCCGAATCGAACAAGACATTCACCATTGTATTGAACAAGGGAAATGTACCTTCGACTACATTGTTGTCTGGGAGGGGTTGTTGAGCGATAACAAATGCTCTGCCCTGGTTCCGTTGCCCCTGGTTCTGCTGGTTCTGCCTGGGTTGGGGAGTAGCAACAGGTGGGGCTTGTTGGACTGGGACAGAGGGAACAGGTTATTGAAGGTGTGGACAAGCATTTCTTACATGGCCCTGCTGGCTGCAGTTGTAACACGTCAGCTTCTGCTACTGATGGTTCTGTTGGCCATGCTGATTGTGATGCTGACCACCACCTCTGCCATTGCCATTTCGACGGCCACCCCTTCCATTACGGCCTCCTCGACCATGATTGCGAAAACCCTAATGGTCAGGGTTAGATGGTTCAGCAGCAGGTGCCGTGGCCTCATTCTTCTGAACAGGGGGCTGGGAGGGCTGGGTTTTGATTATTGTAGGGCTTCTTCTTGTTGCCCTGCTGCGAGCCCTGTTGGGAAAACGTTGCAAGCCGTTTTCTCTTATTCAGTCTCTGCTCCTGCAGAATCTTCTCCTGCTCAAAGCTCATGGCCTTGTCAATGACCTCCCTGTAAATCTTGAGATCTAAGATCGACAAAGCTTGTCGAATGTCATGACGAAGGCCATTGTAGAATTTCTCAGTCTTATCTTGCTCCGTTGAGATGGTGGAGAGAGAGTAGACTGATAATTCTTTAAACTTAACAGCATACTCCCTGACTGTCATTCCGCCTTGGTATAGCTTGGCGAACTCCTGGCGCTTTTGTCTCTTTACAGCTCCAGGGAAGTACTCATCAATAAACATTGACTTGAACTGTTGCCAAGTCATGTCCATGGTGTTGACCCTTGGGTCTTCCTTTACTGTTATCCACCATGAATTTGCTCCACCAATAAGTTGGTAGGACGCAAGTGGAATCTTTCGAGCCTCATCGACTCTCATTGCATCGAGAGCCTTTTTTGACTCATCCAGCCATTTTTGCACCTCTTCAGCATCACTGGTGCGAGCAAAAGTAAGAGGTTGTAGCCTCTTGTACTTTGTAATCTGGTGGGTTTGAGTCTCCGACCCAGATCTCACAGGTGTCTGAACAGTGACAACCTGATTGGTTGCAGTCTCATGAACGACCGACTGAACAGTTACTTTCATCGCCTCGATAAATCTGACGAAAAAGACCTCCATACTCGAAGGCATGGCAAAGGATGTGGATTTGGGTGGCATTGCCTGCCCAGACGTAGTGGCAGTGTCGGGTGTGGCCAGCACTGTCGTCGGAGGCGGCGGTTCCTGGTTCTGAATCTCAAGAGGTGCCTCTTCTGCTGGACGGACAGTACGTGGCTTTCCTCTCTTCCTGGTTTACATTTTCTCACTGACAAGGAGAAAATAAAACCATAATTTAGGAACTGTAGCCAAGTATAATGTTATGATATTCTCAGCAACAAATTCGAGAGTATTGCAATATAAAAACCACCTATCTTTCTAACTATAGTGTAAAGTTTTTGTTGAGGAATCAAAGAATCTTATGTGCCTCGTATGTTTGGCCATGGTGTAAAACAAGGTTAGAATATTTATATGATAAGTATAAAACTTTGCAAGTATTTCAAATGTTTTGGTCATGGTTTTTTGTGAACATACATATGTATTTCATTGAAAATCCATACGAGTCATAAAAATTCTAAGATTTGCCTCGGTAAATATCCTGATCTAATATTCTATCGCAATCTTTTTTATTCAAACTCTTTCGCTTAGTCTTTTCGACTATTATCCAAATTCGTGTGTCCCACATGAATTTGGTAATAAGAGTGTCATCCAAGTTAAGTTGTATGAACACGGTCTCTATAAAACATCGGCTGAAGAGGAGTTCACTAACAGTATCGTCCAAGTTTACTCGTCCCATACCGTGTAAACTTAGTGATAATGTTAGTAATGCAACTTTCTCCAAATGTTTCTTTTCACACAAGGTCGTGGGTTTTCTTACTTCCACATTTTATTTAGTATCCTCCAATTTTGTTGTGTCCCGTACCACTCCAAAGTCAGTGATACAAAAGAAAGGATGGTTGTAAGTTAGCCTACCAAAGATAGTCTTAAACAAAACATTTTCATTCATATATAAAATAATTTTTATATATGAAAGATTCCTAATGCCAGTGAACAATGCCAGTGAACATTCCTAATTTTTCTGCCTACTACCGCTCCTTTTAGACCTCCTGCTAGGTACAAAAAGATTACTAGAAGAAGGTTCAGAATTTGCTCGTTGTTCTTCAACGTTTTGCATATGTGTTAACAAAGCATTTTGAGTCTCCTCCATCTGAGCAATACTAGCTAGAATCACATTTAACTTGTGGCGACCCCGCGCCCCGGACCACCAACCCCGCAGGGAATGGCATGCAGAATGCCGGGGCGGGACGCCCGGCGTAGGCATCTCCGACCACTCCTCAACTCCCGTGAGGTAGTTGAGACCCTACGAGCCTTATCTCAAACAACGACATAATATCAAAAGGTACTAAACAAAACTACCCACCGTATTAATCATCCAAGACAATAGATAATCCATAAAAATGAACCATAAATAAAATCATAATCCCTAAGTCCATTAAAATTGACATACACATAAAGTCCAAAATTGTGGGTACAAATAAAAACCGTCATATGCCCACATGGTCTATCTAACAAGTCCCAACTCACCCATACTACAATGTGGTAAGTATTATATTACATAATCCAAAATATAATACTTCATAATTTAAAACACAGTTCAATCAAAATGCCTCTCAACTCACATCGAGGCTTTGGATTCTCTCGCAGGCAAGGCCCTCAAGATATAACTACTCCTTTGCCCTTATTCGGGACAGAAGGACCTGAAAGAGGAAAATGAGGGTGAGCCAACGGTGCCCAGTGAATAGAATTCAAATATCCTATCAATACTCATCAATAAATATCATGTATGCATGTCAATGTGTAGCATGATTAAAAGCTCATAACATATAGATATCAAGCATTTATAATAAGTTCGATGCAAGTAAAAGCTTATCAATTTGGATCCACATTCCACATGCATTGGGTTACTAGTGCACGTCTATTTCACCGTACCGTTGATCCCAATCATGTTTATATTGGGTTACTAGTGCACGTCTATTTCACCGTACCGTTGACCCCAATCTTTTCCTTTCCTAAAACCCTCCTATGACAAGGTTAAGTCCCCCTATTAGCCAGATAGATGGGCCCAACCAAAGTCATAAGGTTTTCTCAAATCAATGCATCATTCAAAACATTAGAACACATTCATGCTTTCAACATACAATATATAAGTGATATGATGACATAAAAGATATAATCATAAATGAAGTCTACTCACAACCAAGCCTCGCGAGAGTATTTAGCCACACACGACCACCAAACCGAATCAACCCAATCAAGATCCTGAAACATACATCAATATCCTACCATACATCAATTTCTATGCTCAATCACATAGACATTACACATCAACCCTAAATCAGCCCACATATAAACAATAGGCCTAAATCTCATCTAATCCCATCATTCAACTCAAATCACATGACTTAGGCCTCTAATGCATAGTTCTCATTCATAAACCATTCTATTAATCAAAAATACTGATTTTCAATTCCTTAGGCATAAACATGCCCAAATTGGGTCACTTGATTACAAGTAGGCCTAACCCATGATATGGTCACAACCACCAAATCAGTAGCATAATCAACCCTAATCATGCTTAATTAAACATAAGTTGCATCAATTCAATGATTCTAGGCCAAAAGCATCAAAAGCCTTAAAATATGAAATGTTCCATACTTAGGCCATATTGTCGATTTACACTAGGTCACCATGTTCAGCCATGTATATCACTGATTTTGCATCATGGGTTCATCAACAATGGCAACTAGGTCAACATAGTTGACATGCAAGCTATTTGGAAAGGTCTAAGTTCATATTCTAAATTTAGGTCTAATACAAGCAACCCTACCAATTCTTTATTTACTATTCTGTTCAGATGTATCAATATACCAACAGAAATATGTAATCACAAAATCAACCGTACAGATTGAAGTATATGAAGAAATAAACCTTCTGTCCGAATATCAGCCCAATCCAACGGTGGACCGATAAGATAAGTTAATTTGATGAACAAGTCTCCAATCAGACAATTTCTCCTTTCCTGCAGCAAATACTCAAACTCAGATGACTATATCACACAAAATACTTAACACATAAACATCTCCACCGTTCCGAATACAGAAGTATCAGTCCTAAACCACATATCCAAATTTGATATCCATCCAACGGTATATTGAGGAGATATTTAAGTTTGAGCGAAATGGCACGAGAAATCCAGACTTTCCGACCAGCTTTGTGTCGGAGGTTAGATCTCTCAGAAACGACCTCTAATCAAGATCTCCACCGTTCAGAATGCAGAAATAGAATGTTTACACTACGTACCAAAATTTTATATCCATCCAACGGTAGAGTAGGGAGATCTATAAGTTTGCGCAAAACGGTACGAGAAATCTAGACTTTCTGACTAGCTTTGTTTGAGAGGTTAGATCTCTTAGACGGAACCTCTGATCAAGATCTCCACAGACCAGAATGAATAACCATAAGCTACGGACTTTCTGACAAATTTTGAGCTTATCTGACCATATATCCCAAAGATCTAGTTCTTTGATGAAAATATCGCAGAGATCTTCCTCCTGCAACTCCCTTCTTCTTTCTCTTCTTCTTTCCTTTCTATTCTTTTCTTTCTCTTCTTTTTTCCTTTCTCTCCACTCACCTCTTTCTAGCACTTCCTTGATTCCCTCCTTGATTCTCTCCTTGATTCTCTCCTTGATTTCCTCTTTGATTCTCTCCTTGATTCCCTCCACTCATTCTAGCACTTTCTTGAGGGCATGGGACACTTGTCCACTTTCATGCACCAACCTTCACATGTGTTGGTCTCATACTACCCATACCAACCACATGTACTTTAACCAATTTCATGCTTCCATGTATTTTAGATGTCCAATCCATTTAATACACCAAATTTTTATTCTCATTTATCCTTTTATTCAATCAATCCTAACTCATATCAATTCATGGTTTAATGGGCCCATGCATAAATAATAACATATGCATTATAATTTAATTTAACATGACCCATATACAATTTATGATACACATATTTATATACATTATCAAGCATCAACTATACAAACATTAAACATATCAAGGCAACGCATAGAGTTTGGGCAAAGTGCAATTGGGTTATCGGCTAGATGAAATAATTTTCGGGGCGTCACATAACTGCTTGAATGGGTTAGTCGATTGCCCCATCGATGGTTGATGGGTTGACTGTCCCATAGGTGGAGGGTGGGCCGTAGGCATTGGTGGAAAGTATTGGCCGTACGGTTGACTCATAGGTGTGGGGTATTTTTTTTTATTGTACGAGGATTCCCTAACTGGAACCCCTTGGACATTTGGATATGCTTGGGTTGAAAAGTCTTGAAACAATGGGCTCATTGGGATATCCTGTCTTCCAAATTTTGGTGCCGCACAATTTTGTTGTTTGTTGTTGGTTCATGGGAACTTGTGGAACTGGCCAATACAGTACCTCAGTAGTTGGAAACCTTTGGTACGTAGTATAGCCTAAAGTTGGCATGTTCCAGGAAGGTGGATTTGCTGGAACTCTTTGTGCATCCTGATTTGGTTCACGTTGATTTAGGTTGGCAAAGAAATCTTCCTCAGAGAATAGGTGATCGATTTGACCATTATTCGGGGATGGGTTTGCCGTAGGGTTCTGGTTTGGCTCGTTATTTGGTACCTCCCTAACAGGAATCTTGCACCGACTTTTTCGTCGACAACGTCCATTTTTGCCTCTAATTCTTTCGCTATTTTCTCCTAAAGTCGCGCTGAATACTTCCTCGTCAGTCACCCCTCCACTTGTGACAAACGTCTTGAAGATAGAGGATGTTGTAACCACCTCAGTAATCTGCTTCTAAAACTCATCAAAAGTGTTAACGTTTGCCTCGTATAGCATCCTCATGATCAAGACTCCGTAGCCGAGGAGTTCCTTTCTTAAAGGGTTTTGAATCACCCGCAACATTTGCTGGATGATGATTTGAGGTAGGGAGACCTTAATTTTCTTCTCTATGCAGTATAACACAAGAAGTTGCGCCCTTGACATAGCACATCTAGTCACCTTTTGCGGCAAGATGTTATCGAATACGATCTTTCCAAGGTCGGCAAGAGGTGGTTTAAGGAGATTGTTTGGGAGGTGTGCGTAGGTCAATTGGGTGTACGACTTTTTGGCGAGGAAATTGAACAACTGTTCTTTGGACTCCGCAATATCTGCAACTGTCTGGGGTTCGTGTGGATCAATGATTCTATCTTCAATAGGGATCTCCATAAGTCGTGCAATAATTTCGGCGTTGATAGAAATCTTTGTTCCCCTGACCGTTGTCCCCAAGACAGAGCTGATCCCATCTTCTTAAAGTCCTACGCAATTCATGGCTTCGTTGAAGGACTTCACCAAGTTGTAAGAGACGTAACCCTAAACTTTTATTGTGTTCAACCACCCCAGTGTTGCGAGTTTTTTGTGAAGGATCGGACGGAGGCAGAGATCTCTATTGTCGATACTCCTCATAGTCATAACCTCCCTTTCGAACAATTCCTTGAGTTTGGTGGGAATTGGTTCCCGACTACTGGAAGTCGCTCCTTCACTTGAGGTCATTATCTTGCTGAAAGGAAAATAAACTTGTGAAAGACACAAAATATAGTCCTAACATTTTTAAGATTTATGCCTTGTCCGTTTGACAATATTTTCTATTTTTCTCTTGATGTTTATGCCATCATTTAATTCAAATTTTCCATTAGCAATATGATATATATATCTCATATATACATAAATATATAGATATATATATTTAATCATAACTATATATATAGTTTTCATAAATCATAACTATATATATATTTGAATCTAAACTATATAAAAACTATATAGTTTTCTAGATATATATTTAATATAAATCTCAACTATATATAATTCATATATATATATAGTTCTAAAGATATATATATCTAACAAAAACTTTCTTCCCCTAATTTGGTGGACTTGGGCGGGCCGTGGACCTTACTCTCTGATACCATTAAATGTCACACCCCACCCTGACGTGCCTAAACCGACCGGACACTCGCGGACAAGGCGCGAATTGGCATCATAACGTTAGCAGAGTGCGCAGAAACACGATTAAGTACAAGTCTGATTTCATTAATTTCAGAATATATTTGTACATGAAATAGTTAAGAGAACATTCACCCAAAATCCCCAATGAATAATACAAATGGTACAAAATGTGGGCCCAAAAACTTGCACCCAGTCCACCCTAATCTCTTGTGAAAAATTGGATAACAACGGGGTGAGCTACACACTCAGTGGGTAAAATAGTTCATGAATATAACAATTAATAAAGCAAACTTCATAATCAAATATCTTAAATACACATCAGAGCATCATAATCAGTCCAACATGTATGTATGCATGACACCGTCTCGAATTGGTTTGATGATTGTACATTGCCTGAGTTCACGTACAGATGTCCCTCCCCAGGAGTAGCCGGGTTTTCATTGTACGTCCCTCGTCAGGAACGACGCTCTGGATTTACGTACAGATGTCCCTCCCCAGGAGTTGCCAGGTTCTCATTGTACGTCCCTCTCCAGAGAAATATAATGAATAGCGAGCATTGCTTCTAACTATTCTATGAATCATAAACCACATACGTCCCGAGGTGGTGCTATGTATGATGCCAATGCATGAATTGGTCCAGTTTTTACTTAACATTAGACAGGATTTGGCAACGTCTGGTGATCCTTATCAGGGTCGGTATCACTACGTGTAAGGTTAGGACATTCAATATTACTTGTATAAGCTGATAGCTTTCAAATAAGACCAACCAGATCAGTCTCCAGTTGAGAGGTGAGACACGGGGTCTACTTAAATACCAATCGTCTAGAGCAGCACGCTGCCTCCCGTTCACTATTTAAAGTTACTGAAGACAAGACTGAGTCTGGTTGAATCAGATTGACCACTAATCTGGCATAACAACAGTGTAATACATGAACTCCAAATATACAGGCATAAGTATGACAAGTATAAACATTATACGCAATAATGCAGTGTAAATGAAAAGTAGGCATAATGATAAATGAATGTAAACTTTAATAGAAGTTATAAGACACACAAACCTATGTTTCGTTCCCCACCTTCAGATAAAAACTCCTTTGAAAACTGGCGCCTTCCCCCGGGCAGAACCGCATTGCACTGCACAGAGTGTCTCGGAAAGAGAGTCTCAAAAGAGAAGACAAAAACTCAAAATGAGTGAGAGAGAGAGAAGAAAAATCACAAGGAGAAGTGATTTTGGTGTGAGGAATGAGGAGAGGGAGGGGTTCCTTAAATAGGAAAAATAGCGCCTGAAGGTTCGGGCAGGCGCCCGAATTTTTTTTTTTTTTGTGTGCAAACCTAGGGTATTACACTCTACCCCCCTTAAAAGGATTTTGCCTAGAAATCAGTCCCAGTAGTCATGATGGCTATCTGCGTGAGATTCACTGCCATCGTCATCGTTTGTTAGCTCAGGGTGGTGCCTGTATGGTCCCTGAATGGCACTGTGGCCGGTGGAATCCTCAACATCATGAAACCATGGAGAGCAAATGGAGTCGGATTCGTCCTCAGAAGGTTCCAACCTTTGCTTAACAGATGGTGGTTTAGGGCTTTGCTGGTTGCATCGTTTAAGGGGAAGTATTACACCATAGCACTTGACACCCCTAGCTAGGAAAAACACTCCATGGCATTATCCACAGCTGAAGCAGAATACATTGTAGCTGGTAGTTGTTGTTCTGAGGTTCTTTGCATGAAACTACCACTCAAGGATTACCAAATTTGTATTTGCGCCAAGATAGTTTTTGATAATACAAGTGCAATCAATATATCAAAGAATCTTGTTTTGCCCTAAAAAACAAAGCATATTGAAATGTGCCATAATTTCTTGAGAGATCATGTGCAAAAAGGGGATGTGAAATTAATTCACATTGGCGCCAAGGACCAACTTGTTGATATTGTTACAAAAGCCTTACCCAAATATCAGTTTGTTCACATTAGGAGGGAATTAGGCATGTTTTATGAATCCAAGGTATGTAATCCTTGATTCCTAAATGCAATTGTGTGATATTTTGATGATTCTTTGCATTTTTTATCATTTCATATGTCAGTCCAGAGCAATAAGGACGCTGCACCAAGTGCAGGGCGCTCTTATGTTGACATTTTTAACTTCACTTAAAGTTCTAGAACGCTCCTTTCTCTTCAAGACGCTTATGCGTTCCCCTCTTTTTGGAGTTTCAAAAGGGGGAGAAGAAAAAGAGAAAAAAGAAGGGGAAGCAAAAGAGAATTAGTCAAAATGGGGCAAGAAAATTAGATTGTCTCATTAAGAGAGAGAAATTCATAAGTAAGGGAGAAATTAGATTATCTCGTCTTGATTGATCTAATGTTCTTACTATATCAGATTATATGATCATTCTCTTATTGTTCATCAGTAGCATGTCTTGCATTATCATGCATTCATATAAATTAGTTGCTCTCAGGCCTATAGTAATGTGTTTGAAATAATAAAAAAGGGGGAGATTGTTTTATCAATTACCTCTGAGGTTGGATATTTTGATGATTACAAACCACATTCCATATTAATTTATTATTTGACAAAGAGTTCTCAAGCTTAAATGATATGAAGTCTATCCAATCAAGTGAAGCTCAAGTCAAAACAAGGGAGAACATTCTTCAAAGCACTGTTCATGATGTTGCTTACACTTTTAATGCATCAAATGTTTTTAGGATTGTAGAACTCCATACTAGAATGTTTAGCAAAGTTCAAATCACTCCAAAATCAGTTTTCAAAAGCTCATAACTTTTTTAGATTTGAATTTTTATGAAATAATTTTCAAAATAAATTTTATTGATTGTTTTGAAGAGAACTTCAAATGTTTCAAGAAGTTTTAAAATGTTTGACTTAATCTAAAATGATTTCAAGATGATTTGATTTGTCGGATCTTTCAAAATTTCAAAAACTCAAATTTTGTATCAGTCGAGCAGGATGCTCAAGTAGTAGCCAGTTATCTAATATTTCAGGTCAGTACTGCAAGACGCTCATGATTTTACAAAAAATTCTGAAACGGTCAATGAGGGCACTCATTCATGAGTAGGATGCTCACTCTTTCTGAAAAATTTTCTAAGATAGTTCATGAGGACGCTCATCAGTCTGACTGACAAAATTGTCTCTCAGGTTGACGAACTGCAGGATGCTCACTAGAGAGTAGGACGCTCATGTGCTAAATGAACATTTGGTTTTTTCATGGTAGCAACGCCCTCCTCGAATAGCAAGACGCTCACCTAGCTATGTCAAACGAAACTGACATCTGAAGCGTGTGAGGACAGTTCTGATTCACTTGCTATTTTGGTGAAAATGTTTTTTGACAGAAATCTTCAACGAACTTGTTTATACCATGTCAATGAAAGCTTATATCCTTAGAATTTGAATTTCAAACTATTCTTTCAAGGTTTTTGGGAGATTGAAACCCTAACACTCTTCTATAAAATAAGAACTTTGGCATTCTCAAAAGAGAGGACAAAAAAACTTGAAAAAATTTGTGCCAAAACTCTTTGAAATTTAGTCTCGTATTTTTGTGAAAATAATTGTGAAAAGAGAAATATTTTTATCTGAGATTTTAAAAATCTTTTCCTTGGATTTGAGAGCTTAAACTTTCATCTTTTGAATCAAAATCCAAAGGAGGTGAAGAAGAGCATAACTTCACATTTTCAACAGCGCCTAAACTTTTCAATCTTGTTGAACATACTACTGTGGAGTTCATAATTGTTATGTAACTATTTCTATTGATTTGTGGTAAAAAAAATCAATTCATCTTTCTATATTTCATTTGTAAAGTGACGGGGAGTCACTAAGTAGAGCTAGTGTTAGCTCAAGGTGTAAAGGTTGTTCTCACTGATATATTGATTATTTCTCCAATTAAAGCATTCATTTTATTAAAATAAATCATAAAAACATAATGAAATGTCCAAAAATAAGGTTTCATTCACAATTTCATAATTTTGGTGATTTTGGACAAATATAAGGCTTTTTGTGGTTTAAGGAATAATAATAAAATACACAAGTGGATACTCTTCCATGAACAATTGATGTTTTGTTTATATTTATTTATTTATTAAAGTGGTGTTTGATGTCTTAATTAAGTTAATTAATTTATTTATTTCATTTTTCAGGATTAAATAATGGAAGCCCACATGGAAGGTTGAGTATTGGATAAAATAAAGAATGGAGCACTCTATCAATGGGTCTCAACAACTCAAAGAAAAATAGATTTTAGGGTTAAAAAAAAAAAACTCTCAAGGGGAACGTAGAAAAGAAAAGAAGATAGATATGGAAAGCCGAGAAAATAAGAACGTTGGGGCGCAGAAAAGATTGGGGATAACAACAGATTTGGGGATCTCGTTCTTTTCAAATGGGAGAAGAAAAAAAGGCAGCAGTTGTCACACCCCGCCCGGATGCTCTTAAACGGCGGAACACTCACAGGCGGGGCGCAAATGCATTATAACAATAACCGAGTGTGCAGGAACACAATGGAGTACAAATTTGATTATATTAATTTCAAAATGTGACTTTGTACAAAATATGATTGAGGGAAAATCCTCCCAAAATCTCCTTATAATTAACAAGGTTACAAAATATGGGCCCAAAAACCTCAACTCAATCCACCCTAATCTCTTGAGAAAAATTGGATAACAACGGGGTGAGCTACTCGCCCAGTGGGTAAAATAGTTTGTGAATATAACAATTAGTAAAATAAACTTCATAATCAAATATCACATAAACATAACAAGCATCATAATCAATACAACATGTATGTATGCATGACATTGTCTTGTAATGGTTCCATGATTGTACGTCGCCTGAGTTCATGTACAAATGTCCATCCCCAAGTAAAGCCGGGTTCTCATTGTACATCCCTCCTCAGGAGAGACCCTCTGGATTCACGCACAGATGTCCATCCCCAGGTAAACCTAAGTTCTCACTGTACGTCCCTCTCCAAAGAAATATCAATAATAGTGAGCATTGCTTCTAACTATTTTGTAGATAATAAACCACTTACGTACCTAGGTAGTGCTTATGTATGATGCCAATGCATGAGCAGGTTCGGTCTTTACTAACATTAGACAGGATTTGGCAACGTCTGGTGATTCTTATCAGGTCAGTATCACCACGTGTAAAGTTAGGATGTTCAGTATCACTTGTACAAGCTGATCGCTTTCAAATAAGAACAATCAGATCAGTCTCCAGTTTTAGAGGTGAGACACGAGCTCTACTTAAGTACCGATCGTTTAGAGTAGCACGCTACCTCTCGTTCACTATTTAAAGTTACTGAGGACAAGACAATGTCTGGTTGTGTCAGATTGACCACTAATCTGGCACAGTAACAGTGTAATACATGAACTCCAAATATACAGGCATAAGTATGACAGGTATAAACATTATACGCAATATAATGCAGTGTAAATGAATAGTAGATATAATGACAAATGAATGTAAACTTTAATAAAAGTTATAAGACACGCAAACCTATGTTTTGTTCCCCACCTTCAGATAATAACCCCTTCTAGAACTGGCACCTTCCCCTGAGCAAAATCGCTTTGCACCACGAAGAGAGTCTCGAAAAAAGAGTTTCAAAGAGAAGAAAAACTCAAGGAGAGTGAGAGAAAGAGAAATCAGCAAGAATTTTAGTGTGAAAAATACCAAAGCGGGGGGTTTATAGCCAAAAAGGTGCACGAAGTTCAAATAATTTTTTTTTGTGCAATCTTAGGGTATTACACTCTACCCCCCTTAAAAGGATTCCGCCCTCGAAATTCAGTCTGTGTAGTGATGATTGTTGTCTGCGTGGGATTCACATTCGTCGTCATTACTGGAAAGGTTATGGTAGTGCCTGTAAGGCCCCCGAATACCACTGTGGCCGATGGAATCCTTTATATCATCAAATAATGGAAATCAAATGGAGTCGAATTCGTCCTCAGAAGGTTTCAACATTTGCCTCACAGATGGTGGCGTAGGGCTCTACAAGTTGCAGCGTTTCAAGGGAGGTAGTTTGAGCGGCAGAATGTTTTTTCGTGTTGTTACTCGAATCCAGCCCCATGGCAATTTTGGTAAGAGATCTTGCCAGGATGAGAGCACAGGATTGTTTCAGCCAAAATTATTACGAAAAATTCATGCACACTCTGGCGATAAGTATCGTTGTCTATGGGGCAATGGAGTTGGTGATGCAAAGTAGTTGTGGCTTGACTCAGATCTTGAAGGAGTCGCCAGAGGTTGCCAAAGAGGCCATTCCGTGTATGCATCATTACCTCCATTGGTATTATTTTCAAACATCTACGTAGTTATTTAAATGAAAGAATATATTAATATATTGTAAATAAAATTCCATCATTTTATTAATAAGTGAAAAGTACAATGTATCACATCATCAATTATTACTAGAAAATAATTCAGGGTATTTCTATTAAATTGTTGCCTCTAGTTCCCATGTTGCTTCCTCTAAGTGGTGATCCCAGAGCACTTTCACAAGTGGTATGCAACGTCGCCTTAGTTCTTGAGTTTTTCTATCCAGAATTTGTATCGCATTCTCCTGATACTTGTTTCCTTCCTCAACCTGAACCTCGATCAGAGGGATGATATGCCAAGGATCAGGACGATACTTTCGAAGCATGGATACGTGAAAAATGTCATGAACCTTAGACATTGACGATGGAAGGGATAGACGATAGGCTAGTTTTCCAATACGTTCAATAATCTGAAATGGACCGATATACCGTGGGGAGAGCTTTCTTTTGATCCCAAAGCGTTTGACACCTCTTGAAGGCTGAGCTTTTAGGAAAACCAAGTCCCCCTTGTCAAATTCTAAAGGTTGTCTTCGCTTGTTAGCATAGCTCTTCTGGCGACTTTGTGCAACATGAAGTCTTTCCTTTAATAGTGTGATCTTCTCACAAGTCTCTTGAATTAGTTTAGGCCCCAACTGCAGTCAATCTGCCATATCTAACCAACAAACCAGAAATCTGCAAGGGCGACCATAGAGAGCCTCGTACGGTGCCATGTCGATACTAGTTTGGTAGCTGTTGTTGAATGCAAACTCAACTAAATGTAAGTGTTTTGCCCATCCGTCATGAAAATCCAAAATGCAACAACGTAACATGTCCTCCAAGATCTGGATAAGACGCTCTAACTGCCCATCAGTCTGAGGGTGAAAGGTTGTGCTCATGGTGATCCTGGAGCCCATTCGACTTTGGAAGTTCTGCCAAAATTTTGATATGAATCGAGGGTCTCGATCAGAGACAATCGTGAGTGGTATGCCATGGAGGCGTATGATCTCTCTTTCAAACAATTTGGCAAGCTTGGCGGGGTTATCCGTGAACTTTTTTGGTAAAAAGTATGCAGACTTTGTAAGTATGTCAATGATAACCCAGATTTCATCTTGCCCTTTATTATTTCGAGGAAAGGCTGTAACAAAATCCATTGCAATGTTCTCCCACTTCCATTGTCCAATAGGTAAAGGCTGGAGAAGTCTAGAGGGTAGTTTGCATTCTGCATTTACTTGCTGGCAAATGAGACATCTAGCAAAGAAGTCTGCAATCGCCTTCTTCATTCCAGAAAATCAAAATTATCGCTTGACATCCTTGTACATCTTGCCTCCCTCAGGATGCATAGTGAACCTCAAATAGTGCATTTCAGTGAGCACTTCTTTCCAAACCTTACGATCGTTTGGTAGACATAGACGTTTTTTGTAGAAAATGGCCCCATTTTCAGAGACTGACCAGTGAGGAAGGTCATGTCTGCTGAGTAGAAGTCCTCGTTCCTTCATTAACATAGGGTCGTTGGCCTAAGCTACTAAAATCTTTCGAACTAGCTCAGAGTTGGCTGATAATTGAGAGAGTCGTGATCTTCCTCCCTCCTCAATCAGTTGTAGGTTAAAATTCTCCATCTTTGTAGCCAACTTCCCCGTCTCAAAGTTAAGAATGAAAGCAACATAAGATTTTCTACTCAGGGCATCTGCGACAACATTGGCCTTACCGGGATGGTACTGGAGTTGAAAGTCATAATCTTTCAAGAATTCCAACCATCGTTTTTGGCGGAAGTTTAGTTTTCTCTTAGTGTAGATGTATTTAAGACTCTTATGATTCGAGCAGACCCCAAACCGCTCAACAAATATGTAATGACGCCATAACTTCAGTGCAAATACGACAGCTGCAAGTTCCAAGTCATGCGTCGGGTAATTACCATCATGAATCTTCAGTTGCCTTAAAGCATATGCAACAACTTGACCTTCTTGCATTAGTACTGCACCTAAGCCTTGGAGAGAGGCTTTGATGTATAATGAAAATCCAACTCCATTTCTTTGAGTGATTAGTACCAGTGCTATCGTGAGGCGTTTCTTCAATTCCTGAAATGACGATTCACAGGTGGGATTCCAGATGAATCGAATGTCTTTCCGAGTGAGCTTGGTCATAGGTTCAGCAATCTTTGAGAAATCCTTGATTAAGCGTCTGTAGTAGCCAGCCAAACTAAGAAAACTCTGTATTTGAGTAACTGTTGTGGGCTGCTTCTAGTTTAAAATCGCTTCAACCTTTGAAGGATCCACCTCAATGGCATTGCCTGAAACCACATGACCAAGGAATTGAACTCACTTCGCCCAAAATTCTTCTTACTCAACTTTGCATACAACTGGTGGCTTCTCAAAGTCTGGAGGACAATCCTCAAATGTATCTTATGGTCTTCCTCGGTTGAGGAATATGTCAAGATATCATCGACAAAGACCACCAAGGGATAGAGCTCGAAGTTGTGCCTTGAGAAGTGCAACAATTAAGTTGTGTATCCATTTCCTCATTTCCTAAATCTTGACAAACTCCCCAGTAGGCAAGGATAACTAAACTTGCTTCTTGAAACAATCGATCTTTGCATTCAGAGGTGCGAGCCAGTCCATGCCGAGGATGATGTCGAAGTCTTCAATGTCCATCACAAAGAGATATGCATATATTATCTGTTCTGACATTTGAAGCTCACATCGAGAACACTACAAATTCACGTCAGTACCAGATCCTAATGGTGATGTGACATGGATTGTGATGTCTGTGGGTTCAGGATGCAGCCCTAAATGGCTTACCAATGCAGAAGATATAAAGGAAATCGTAGCACCCGAATCGAACAAGACATGCACCATTGTATTGAACAAGGAAAATGTACATTCGACTACATTGTTGTTTGGGAGGGGTTGTTGAGTGATGAAAAATTCTCTACCTTGGTTTCGTTGCCTCTGGTTCTGCCTAAGTTGGGCATTAGTAGCATGTGGGGCTTGTTGGACTGGAACAACGGGAACAGGTTGCCACGGTTATTGATGGTGGAGGCAGGCATTTCTTACATGGCCCTGTTAGCCGCAGTTGTAACAAGTCAGCCTCTGTTGCTAAGGCACCTGTTCCTGGTTCTGATGGCCATGTTGATTGCGGTGCTGACCATCACCCCTGTCATTATCGTTTTGATGGCCACCCCTTCGATTACGACCTCCTCGGCCATGATTGTGAAAACCCTGATGGCCCGGGTTAGACAGTTCATTCGGAGGTGCCGTGGCCTCATTCTTCTGAATGGGGGCCGGGAGGGCTAGGTTTTGATTATAGTAGGGATTCTTCTTGTTGCCCTGCTGCGAGCCCTGTTGGGAAAACGTTGTAGGCCATTTTTCCCTATTCATTCTCTGCTCCTGCTCAAAGCTCATGGCCTTGTCAATGACCTCCCTGTAAATCTTGAGATCCAAGATCATCAGGGCTTGTCGGATGTCAGGACGAAGGACGTATTAAAATTTCTTGATCTTATCTTGTTCCTTTGAGATGGTGGAGAGAGAGTAGACCGATAATTATTTGAACCTGACAACATACTCTCTGACTGTTATGCTGCCCTGGTATAGCCTGGCGAACTCTTGGCGCTTCTGCCTCTTCACAATGCCAGGAAAATACTCATCGATGAACAATGACTCGAACTGCTGCCAAGTCATGTATGCTACATTAGTCCTCGGGCCTTCCTTCACTGTTATCCACCATGTATTTGCTCCACCAACAAGTTGGTAGGACGCAAGTAGAATCTTTCGACCCTCTTCGACTCTCATAGTCTCGACAGCCTACTTTGACTCATCAAGCCATTTCTGCGCCTCTTCCACATCAGTGGTACCAGCAAAAGTAAGGGGTTGTAACCTCTTGTACTTCGTGATCTGGTCAATTTGGCTTTCCGACCTAGATCATACAAGTGCTTATACAGTAACTACTTGGTTGGTCGCAATCTCACGAACGCCCGTCGGAACAGTTACCTTCATCGCCTCGATAAATCCAGCGAAAAAGACTTCCATGCTCGAAGGCATGACAAAGTATGTGGGCTGAGGTGGCACTGCCTGCCCAAACGTAGTAGCAGTGTCATGTGTGGCCTATTCTGTCCTCGGAGGCGGCGGTTCCTGATTTTGAACTACAGGAGGCGCCTCCTTTGCTGGACGGACTGTGCGTGACCTGCCTCTCTTCTTAGTTTACATTTTCTCACTGGCAAGGAGAAAAAAAAACCATGATTTAGGAACTATAGCCAAGTATAATGTTATGATATTCTCAGCAATATCATAATCTAATGTTCTATCGCAATCTTATGTATTCAAACTCTTTCGCTTAGTCTTTCTGACTATTATCCAAGTTCGTGTGTCCCATACTACATGAATTTAGTAATAAAGGGTTCAACCAAGTTAAGTTGTAAGAACACGGTATCTACGAAACATCGGCTGGAGAGGAGTTCACTAATAGTATCATCTAAATTTACTCGTCCCATACCGTGTAAACTTAGTGATAATGTTAGAAATAGAACATTTTCCAAATGTTTCTTTTCACACAAGGTCGTGCATTTTCTTACTTCCACATTTTATTTAGTATCTTCCAATTTTGTTGTGTCCCATACCACTCCAAAGTTAGTGATAGAAAAGAAATAATGGCTGTAAGTCGGCCCACCAAACATAATCTCAAACAAACAATTCATTTATTAAAAAGAAAACAATTACAACGCTAGTAATCATTCCTAATTTTTCCACCTACTACTACTCCTCCTAGAACTTTTGTCAGTTACAGAATGACTACCTGAAAAACGTAGAAGATGTTCGCTCTTCTACCATGCCTTTCACACATGTTATCAAAGCATTCTGGGTCTCATGCATCTGAGCAAGATTAGAAACAATCACATTTAACTGGTCAAATGGATTTGTCGTTTGTCCCATTGATGGTTGGTAAGTTGTCTATCCCATAGGTGGAGGATAAATTGTAGGCATTGGTAGAAAATGTTGGACGTCTGGTCGACTAATAAGTGGAGGGTAATTAGTTTGATTATATGAAGGCTCCCTAATTGGGACTTCTTAGACAGTTGTATATGCTTGAGTCGGAACATTTTGAACTAGTAGACTCATCGGGATATCCTGTCTTCCAAAGTTTGGTGTCGTCCAATTTTGTTGCGGTTAGGTCACAGGAACTTGTGGAACTGGATGACATGGTACAATAGGAGTTGGAAACCTTTGGTACGTCGTATTGCCTTGGGTTGGGAGGTTCCAAGAAGGTGGATTCGCCGGAACTCCCTGTCCATTCTGATTTGTTTGTGGTTGACTCAAGTTGCCAAAGAGATCGTCTACGGAGAATAGATGATCGATTTGATCATTATTTAGGGTTGGGTCTGTTGTGGTGTTCTTGTTTGGTTCATTGACTGTGCTTCCCTAATTGAATTCTTGCACTGACTTTTTTGTTGAAAATGCCCATTGTTATCTCTAGCTCTACTGCTATTTTCCCTCGAAGTCGTGCCAAAAATTTCTTCGTCAGTCACCCCTCCCCTTGAGACGAAAGTCTTTGAGATGGAGGATACAGTAACAGCATTAGTGATCTGTTTCGAAGATTCATCAAAAGTATTGATGTTTGCCTCCCCAAGCATCCTCATGATCAAAACTCTATAGCCGAGGAGTTCCTTCTTTGTAGGATTTTGAATCACCCGCAACATTTGTTGGATGATAATGTGAGGTAGGGAGAGAAAGATTCCTTTTTCTAAGCAGTATAGCACAAGAAGTTGAGTTCTTATCATGGATCCTCTAGTCACCAATTCCGGCAAGATGTTGCCGAATACAATCTTCCCAAGGCCGGCAAGAGGTGGTTTAAGGAGATTATTTGGGAGGTAGGCGTCCATCATTTGGGTGTACAGCTTGTCGGCGAGGAAATTGAACAATTGTTCCTTGGATTCCGCGATCTCTGCAACCGTCTGGGGTTCGTGTTGATCAATGATCTTGTCTCCTATTAGGATTTCCATAAGTCGTGAAATAGTTTCGACGTTGATGGAAATCTTTACTCCCTTGATCATTGTCTCCAAGAAAGGGTTGATCCCATCTTCTTGAAGTCCCACGAAATTCATGGATTCGTAAAAATACTTCACCAAGTTGATGGAAACGTAACCCTCAACTTTTGTTATATTCAGCCACCCCAACTTTGAGAGTTTGTCGTGAAAGATAGGACGGAAATGGAGATCCCTATTGTCGATACTCCTCATAGTCATAACCTCTCTTTTGGAAAGTTTCATAAGTCCTGCGGAAATCGGTTCCCGACTACTGAAAGTTGTTCCTTCACTTGAGGTCATTATCTTGTTGAAAGGAAGATAAAACTTGTGAAATACACAAAATATATTCCTAACATTTTTAAAATTTATGCCTTGTCTGTTGGACAATATTTTCTATTTTTCCTCTTGATGTTTATGTCGTCAATGAAAAAAAAAATTCATTAACAACAAGTTATATATATATATATATATATATCTCATATATACATATAGATATTATAAATCTTAACTATATATATATATAGTTTTCATAAATCATAACTATATATATATATAAATCTAAACTATATAAAAACTATATAGTTATCAAGATATATATATTTTTAATATAACTCTTAACTATATATAATTCATATATATAGTTCTAAAGATATATATATCTACTATAATTTTTTGTTCTCCTAATTTGTGGACTTGGGCAGGCCGTGGACCTTTCTCTCTGATACCATTAAATGTCACACCCCGCCCGGACGCGCCTAAATCAGTATAACACTCATAGGCGGGGCGAGAATGCATTATAATAATAACCAAGTGTGTAGGAACACAATGGAGTACAATTTGATTATATTAATTTCAGAATGTATCTTTGTACAAAATACGATTGAGGGAACATCCTCCCAAAATGTCCCTGTAATTAACAAGGGTTACAAAATATGGGCCCAAAAACCTCCACTCAGTCCACCCTAATTTCCTGAGAAAAATTGGATGACAACAGGATGAGCTACTCGCCCAGTGGGTAAAATAGTTCATGAATATAACAATTAATAAAGGAAACTTCATAATCAAATATCACATAAACACAACAAGCATCATAATCAATACAGCATGTGTGTAAGCATGACACCATCTCGTAATGGTTCCATGATTGTACATCGTTTGAGTTCACATACAGATGTCCATCCCCAGGTAAAGCTGGGTTCTCATTGTACGTCCCTCCTCAGGAACGACGCCATGGATTCACGTACAGATGTCCATCCCCAGGTAAACCCAGGTTCTCATTGTACATCCCTCTCTAGAGAAATATCAATAATAGTGAGCATTGCTTCTAACTGTTTTGTGGATCATAAACCACTTACGTACCTAGGTGGTGTTTATGTATGATGCCAATGCATGAACAGGTCCGATCTTTACTAACATTAGACAGGATTTGCCAACGTCTGGTGATTCTTATCTGGTTAGTATCACCACGTGTAAAGTTAGGATGTTCAGTATCACTTGTACAAGCTGATAGCTTTCAAATAAGACCAACCAGATTAGTCTCAAGTTTGAGAGGTGAGACACGAGGTCTACTTAAGTACCAATCGTCTAGAGCAGCACGCTGCCTCCCGTTCACTATGGTTGAGTTAGATTGACCACTAATCTGGCATAATAACAATGTAATACATGAACTTCAAATATACATGTCACACCCCGCCCGGACGCGTCTAAATCGGTGGGACACTCACGGACGGGGCACGAATGCATTATAACGATAGCTGAGTGCGCGGAAACACGATTAAGTACAAGTCTGATTTCATTAATTTCAGAATATAATTGTACATGAAATAGTTAAGGGAACATTCTCCCAAAATCCCCAATGAATAATACAAAGGGTATAAAATGTGGGCCCAAAAACCTACACCCAGTCCACCCTAATCTCCTGTGAAAAATTGGATAACAACGGAGTGAGCTACATGCTCGGTGGGTAAAATAGTTCGTGAATATAACAATTAGTAAAGCAAACTTCATGATCAAATATCTTAAAAACACATCAGAGCATCATAATCAATCCAACATGTATGTATGCATGACACCGTCTGGTATTGGTTTGATGACTGTACATCGCCTGAGTTCACGTACAGATGTCCCTCCCCATGAGTAGCCGGGTTCTCATTGTACGTCCCTCCTCAGGAATGGCGCTCTGGATTCACGTACAGATGTCCCTCCCCAAAAAGGGCCAGGTTCTAATAGTACGTCCCTCTCTAGAGAAATATAATGAATAGCCAACATCGCTTCTAACCATTCTATGAATCATAAACCACATACATCCCTAGGTGGTGCTATGTATGATGCCAATGCACGAACTGGTCCGGTCTTTACTTAACATTTAGACAGGATTTGGCAACGTCTGGTGATCCTTATCAGGGTCGGTATCACGACATGCAAGGTTAGGACATTCAGTATTACTTGTATAAGCTGATAGCTTTCAAATAAGACCAACCAGATCAGTCTCCAGTTGAGAGGTGAGACATGAGGTCTACTTAAATACCAATCGTCTAGAGCAGCATGCTGCCTCCCGTTCACTATTTAAAGTTACTAAGGACAAGACTGAGTCTGGTTGAGCCAGATTGACTCCTAATCCGGCATAACAACAGTGTAATACATGAACTCCAATTATACAGGCATAAGTATGACAGTATGAACATTATACTCAATAATGCAGTGTAAATGAATAGTAGACATAATGATAAATGAATGTAAACTTTAATAAAAGTTATAAGACACGCAAACCTATGTTTTGTTCTCCACCTTCAGATAAAAGCTCCTTTAAAAATTAGCGCTTTCTCTCGGAAAGAAAGTCTCAAAAGAGAAGACAAAAACTCAAAATGAGTGAAAGAGAGAAGGAATATCACAAGGTGGAGTGATTTTGGTGTGAGAAATGAGGAGGGGGGAGGGGTTCTTCAATAGGGAAAATGCGACCGAACGTTCGGGCATGTGCCCCAACCAAAATGTTTTTTTTTGTGCAAACCTAGGGAATTACAATACAGGCATAAGTATGACAGGTATGAGCATTATATGCAATGATGTAGTGTAAATTAATAGTAGACAATGATAAATGAATGTAAACTTTTATAAAAGTTATAAGACACGCAAACCTATGTTTCGTTCCCCACCTTCAGATAATAACTCATTCTAGAACTGGTGCCTTCCCCCAAGAAGAACCGCGTTGCACCACGAAGAGAGTCTCAAAGAGAGAAGAGAAAAACTCAAGGAGAGTGAGAGAGAGAGAGAGAGAAATCAGCAAGTGATTTGGTGTTAAAAATACCAAAGGGGGAAGGGGGGCTTTTTATAGTCAAAAAGGTGCCCGAAGTTTAAATAATTTTTATTTATTTATTTTTCTTCCTAGGTATTTGCAGCAGCGTGGAGAAGTTTTTAGAGGAGATTTTGGAAGCCGCGGCATGGATGGATGCAGCGTTTGTTTGGAGTTTCTCTCTTCTTTCCTCTTCACTTTGAATGGGGACATAGTAGTTGCGTTTTCTTCATTTTTTCTTGGCGACTTCATGTTTAGAGGTCTACACTATAGTTTTTGCATTTAGTTGATTTGATTAGATTTCTCTATTGCATTGAGCTAGTTATTTTTGAGTTGTGCGTTGATGCTTTTATTTCTAAAAATTCTGCAACTCTATTTTCAGATTTGTGGATTAGGAATTTTGAGGATGATAATTATTTTCTAGGTTTGGTTATTGCATATGGTTGTTTGATTCAATTTTATTAATTCCGATTTTTTTTGGGTTAATTAGAGATTTGGAATTTAGTGATTCATGCTTTAAATTTTTTGGTTTTGCTAGTAAATTATGATTAGTTGAATTGTTTAATTTTAGGTTGTTTTATTTTGCAATAAATCTGAATTTTTTTAGGTTAGTTTTAGAATCAGTTTATTTTATTTTATTTTATTTTTGTTAATTGCAAGTGAATTTCTTCTTATGGGTTATTTTAAAATCATGTTAGGCTAGGTTAATTTTACTAAGGCTATAAGTTTTGTTCTAATTAGTTCATGGTATTATTATTTTAAATAAAAAAGGGTTTTCATGTTTATTTTGATTTGATTAAAAATCTGAATTATTTTATTTTTTTGGGAAAATTTATTTTATCTATAAATATCTTGATTGAATGTGATTTCCAAAATACATTGAATACTTAAGATTCCCTGTGATAAAATATTTCGTTTTGCAGGTTGATTTTTAGTTTGTCAAAATTATTTTTAGATTAATTATTTTTAGTTGGTTTAATCGATTTATATTCCAGTTTGAATGAATTTCTATTTAATTTTAACCGAGTAATAATTATTTAAAATTGATTCCATGAATTAATAGAATGAGTCTTTTATGCCTTAGTTGTTTTTATTATTAAATTTAATTAATTACTCGTCTCTTTGTTGTCACACTAGTCAATCTCTGTCGGATAGACCTTGTGAGTACTACAATTGATTTTTGTACGCTTGCAAGTTTAAAATATCTCATTTAATTGAGAGTAAAAAGTTTTTGGCATTGTTTCCGGGGATTGCAGCGTGTGACAAAAACAAAGTTACAAAAATCCTTTTATTCTATTTTTATTTTTATTTTCCTCATCTCCATTTTATTTTGTTTTGCAGAGTCTGGAGGACTGTAGGATTGCGTCAGTAAAGCACGATAAGTATTTCTTAATTATTAAATTTGTAGTTTAGGTTTGCATCTTGTGTGTTTTCTTGGTGACTTGTTCGAATAGAAATCTTTATGTGGTGCATTTTGTGTGCTCCTCTGACCTTAGTAGTGTAGGTAGTTTTTAGGTTTTCATCATATTGCATAAGCAAGTGGCAACGTGATCACACAAGCTGCTTGATCAGATTTGACTCACACTCAGAGGATAGTGCTAATCTTCAAGTTGTTGAAAAAATGGCTGATAATGCGAGTAACCACGGGGATAATGGAGACCACATGGACTAATACATAGACCAACCTATGCGAACTTTGCGTGATTATCTGTAGCCTACTAGGTCTAATTCTCCATCATGTATGATATTTCCAACTAATACTGACACTTTTGATTTGAAGCCAGGAGTCATCCAATTGCTTCCCAAATTTCATGGCCTAGATTCTGAAAGTCCTTACTTGCACCTAAAAGAATTTGATGAGGTGTGTGCAACTGTGTAGCACTTCCCGAACATTAGTGAAGATGAAGTAAAACTAAAGCTATTTCCTTTCTCATTAAAGAAAAAGGCTAAGACATGGCTTAATGCCTTAAAGCCTAAGTCTATTGGCACATGGCAGGAAATGACCAGGGAGTCTTTTAAAAAATTCTTCCCTACTCATAAGACCAATAACCTTAGGAGGCAAATCATTAATTTCGCCCAAAAGGACAACTAGACATTTTTTCGATGTTAGGAGTGCTTTAAAGAGTTGTTATTAAGTAGTCTTCATCATGTCTATGAAATATAGCGTACTATAAGCTTCTTTTATGATGCTTTGACAACACAAACACGCCAAATTGTGGAAATTATGTGTAATAGGGAATTTCTTAATAAAGACCCCGAGGAGGCTTGGGAGTATTTTGATCAGTTAGGAGAAAATGCCCAATCTTGGGAAAGTACTGAAGAGACTGACAAAGCTGATTAAAATAAACCCAATGCCAAAGGCAGAATTTATCTTCTTAAGGAAGATGATGATATAAATGCCAAACTAGCCAATTTGACTAGAAAAGTTGAAGCCATAGAACTTAGGAAGGACACTGCTAAGGCCAATACTCTTCTAGAAGAGGTTTGTGGCATTTGTGACACTCATGAACATACTACTAAGGATTGCCCTGCAATCCCTACTTTTAAAGAAGTGTTACATGACCAAGCAAATGCCATGTGCACCTATAAAAAGCCTTTTGCTCCATCTGTTCAAAATGCCAACAATTATATTTGGAGAAATCCCTCCAATTTTAGCTGGAGAGATGGCCCAAGTGCCAATCCTCCTATTCAAGCACCTAGTAATTATGCTCCATATGTACCTCCCCAAAAGAGGTCTCTTGAAGACACATTTCAGACATTCATGTAGAGTCAAGTGAATATTAATAATCAAACAATGCATACCTTAA
This sequence comes from Paratinospora sagittata, assembly GCA_035771175.1. Lineage (NCBI taxonomy): Eukaryota > Viridiplantae > Streptophyta > Magnoliopsida > Ranunculales > Menispermaceae > Paratinospora > Paratinospora sagittata. Next base: position 26,862,031 of record CM069595.1, read on the forward strand.
ATGAGCTAAGAAATTCCACTTCAAAGCTTACCTCATCATTGGGTGCACAGGAAAAAGGGAAGTTTCCATCTCAACCCTAACCAAATCCAAAAGGTCAATTTGTTGTAAATGGCTCAAGCTCTTCACACTCCCCTCAAGAACATGTTAAGTCCATCACCACTTTAAGGTCATCAGTAAGGAAATTCCAATGAAGGTTGATCAACCTAAGGAATCTCCTACACTAGAGGGTGGGCATGAACCTGCTCAATTAGAGCCACCCGAGGAATTTCATTGTCCCATCCCAGCTCCATTTCCCCAAAGGTTACAGTCACCTCAGAAGACTCCCAATGCTGATATTTTAGAAGTCTTCAAGCAAGTTAAAATTGTAACGCTCGTACCTTATGATGATGTCATTTTGACCCGTAGAGTACCCGTATACGTATGCGTATACGTATTTGATTCTCGACACGTGTTGGTTCGAGTGTTTTTGCATGATTTTAAGTTGTTTAATGTGTGCGTAAAGTTTTGGAATGATGTCAAAATATGTCAAAAACGGTGTTTTCGAACAGTGGAGCTCGCTCCATGGAGGAAGAAATTTTTGTCACCAATTACATCAATGGCTTGATCTCCTAGATTCGTGGTCCGATTGAGCTAAAATTTTATCAGCTCATTCTTCTCTGATAGATCTTGATCATGAACAATGAAGATCTTGACCGGAGTTGTCTACTGTGAGATATAAGACTCCAAACACTGTCTCTCGAATTTGTGGATTTTCTTGCACAATTTCGAACAAACGGTTGGATTTTGCAATTCCACCATTGGATTGAGCTAAAATTATACCATAATGTTGGTAACTGACTCATAAAACGTTTGCACGATTTAGATGTTAAATTGGTGAGTCGTTTGCAAGAAATTAATTATCGATTACGTAGAAAAAACTGTTCCTTTTTATTTAAGTGTATTTTTTCGAGGGGCCCAATTTTTTTCTATAAAAGCAACCAACTCATTTTTTTTAGCTCACTTGCTCATTTTTTCACATTGAAGAGAGGGAAAGGAGCTTGGAGGGGAGGAAAATAAGGGGAGAAGAGAAATGAGAGAGAAAAGGCTAGGGTTTGGGTGATTCTTGCCCAGAATTCCTCCAAGGTATCAATTTCTTTCTCATTTTCTTCCTTCTATCTCTTTCATGTGTGTTTGCAAGCTTAATTTTGACCTAAGGTTTGCATGAATCCCAGAATTTAAGGGAGTGGTGGAAAATCAGTGTTGGACTTAGGCTTTGATTTTGTGATATGTGTATCTGGATGGTATGTGGAGTCCATAAATGGTAAAACCCCCAATTTCTAACAAGAAATTGGTGGGGTTTCATGGATTTGACCTAAACTAGACCTAGGGTTTACTATTAAAATTTCATGTGATTTATGATGAATGCACTGGTAATTGTGGATGTATGGCACTCCAATTACTGATTTTGATTAGTGGATACCCTATTATAGTGTAATTTTGGTCTAGGCCATATAATTTGGGAAATTGCCATGTAATTTGGGGATTTGCTCAAATTGGGGCTTTTGACCTAAACCAAGTCAATTGATTAAATTGACTTGGGAATTGTCTAATTGGACCCAAATTGAATGAAATTATGGGTTTAGAATGGTTGGACATGTGTTACAATTAAATGACCTAGTTCAATTTGGCTCTATGCCTATTGTAGAGATTTTTCTCCAAATTGAGGATTTGCATGTGATTTGAGGATTTTGCCCAAATTGGGGATTTTGACTTAGACTTGGTCAATTAATTAAATTGACTTGATAAATAGTCTAATTAACCCTATTTATGATTGAATTTCATGTATATTGGTGGTTGGATCATGGGATCAACCTATTACATTCAATTGGGTTAATTATGGGTTAAATTGATATTAATTGGTTGAATTGAGCAATGTGGGATTTGGCTCATGTGTATAACCAATTTAGGAACTTAATTAGCTATGAAATTGGGTTTAAACATGGTTGTTGAGAATACTTTTGATTTATTTTAGTATTGTATGAACCATGTTTCATGTAGGGGTTGTGGTGGATCTAAGTAACCTGAATAGGCCAATTGGGGATTGAAGTACTTGGGGTGATTTTGTGGCTTTCTAGTGCTTCTTGGATTGGAATTGGATTGGCTAGGTCTAGCCAATCAAGAGTGAGTGTTTCTTTTACTTGTGAATTCTATATGTGGCATTATAGTATAAAATGTTTTAAATGCTTGTATAATGTAGTATGCGTGATTTATTGAATTCATGAACTGTATTTGAGCATAGTCGATTGGGAAAGCAGTTGAGTTATGTGCATTCCCTAAGCTTGGGATTTCTTATGGAATCCCATTAGGCCAACCGGGAATCCACAATTGTGGACCTTGCAGAGGTTTTCTATGGGTTGTGTATGTTAGGATTTGCCTAGGCATGATACTTGCCTTGGTGGGAGAATCCTATGGTTCATGCAATCCTAGGAATCCTAATAGATACAGGTAAGAAATCGGTCAAGCATGGGTTTTGCGCACACATGGCCCTTGTACTGATTCTTATTCAGGAGGTGTTTAGGTTGCATATGCATGTTTATAAATGGTATGCATTGTCCTGTTTATGACATGATACATTAAATTGGCATGTATGTAATCTTGCTTACTCTCATGATTATTTAAATGGTTTTAATGATATTTCAATGTTTCAATTAAATGCATATATATGTTGCCACTTGTATAGAACATTCACTGAGCTTGTTGTAGCTCACCCTCATCCTTATCTTTTTAGGACCTGATAGGAAAGGAAAGGGGAAAGCTTAGCTACGAAGCGTCCCCGTACTTTTGTTGACGTAGGTGTTAGTACTTTTTCGCATTTATTTTGATAAATTATACTATGTAACACCTAATACTTGTACTTAATATTTATATGGATTTGTACTTATGGTTAAGTATATTTTGTACTTTTGAACACTATGGACTTGGAAAAAAAAATTCTAGTTTTCATTTTGGTATGTTTTTTTTTTATGATCTTATTTTATGTCCATGTGTTTATTGTTGTGTATTTGGGATTATGGTGTGTTTTAAAAGACTTATCGGGATACCATGTATGTCGAGGGAGGATATACATGGGGTTTCGTGCCAGTCATGACGTCACAGCTCGTGACAATCAACATTCCCTTGTTGAATGTTATAAAACAAATTCCATCATATGTTAAATTTCTTACGAATTTATGTATAGTCAAGCGTACTTTGAATGTCCAAAAGAAAACTTTCTTGACTGAACAGGTTAGTGCTATCATTCAATATAAGACCCCACTAAAGTATAAAGATCCTAGTTGCCCTACCACTTCGTGTGTCGTAGGGAACTTTAGGATTGAACGTGCCTTACTTGATCTTGGGGCTAGTGAATCTCCTCCCCTACTCAGTATATGAGCAACTAGGACTTGGTGAGTTGAAACCTACCAAAGTCAAACTTCAATTGTTTAATTGTTCAGTCAAGGTGCCAAGAGGGGTAGCTGAAGATGTGTTAGCTCAAATTGATAAATTTTATTTTCCAGTTGATTTCATTGTTTTGGACACACAACCTATATTGGATGTAAGCACTCAAATTCCTCTTATTTTAGGTTGCCCATTCTTAACAACCTCAAATGTTTTAATTAATTATAGGAATGGTGTGATGAAATTATCCTTTGGCAATATGACTTTGGAATTGAATATCTTTAATATTTGTAAGCAACCAAGGGAAGGTGATGATGTTGATGTGTGTGAGGTCAACATGCTTGAGTTTGTTGTCCAAGATCAACAACACTTGTCTAGATGTCTAGACCCTCTAGAGGCTTGTTTAGTTCATTATACTACTTGTGATGAATTTGCTTAGTTTGAATATGTTTCTACTTTCTTGGACCCATGATGGAAACTGATAAGTGGAGGACAAGTCTTGAGGAGTTACCCCTGGGTGATTCCAAAATTTTCCCATCAACTGTCCACCCACCAACTCTTGAGCTAAAACCATTACCCTCAGAACTCAAATATGCATTTTTGGGACAGGCTGAAACTTTTCCTGTGGTTATTTCCTCTCATCTTGATCCTACTCAAGAGGAAAAATTGCTTAAGGTCCTTAAGCAACATAAAGTTGCAACAAGTTGGACCATTGCTGATATAAAAGGTATTAGCCTTTTAGTGTGTACCCATAGGATTCACTTAGAAGATAATGCGAAACCATATCGCCAAATACAGCGAAGATTGAATCCTAACATGAAAGAGGTGGTTAGAGAAAAAGTTCTTAAGTTACTAGATGTTGGGATCATGTACCCTATCTCTAATAGTCAGTGGGTTAGTCCCACTCAAGTTGTCCAAAAAAAATCTGGCATCAGTGTAGTTAAAAATAATGATAATAAGTTGATGCCCACGAGGGTCACCACTGGTTGGAGAGTTTGCATTGACTACAGAAAATTGAGTGTCATAACTAGGAAAGACCATTTTTCCTTGCCTTTCATGGACCAAATCTTAGAAAAAGTAGCTGGCAACCCATATTATTGCTTCCTAGATGGCTATTCAGGGTATAACTAGATAGAAATTTCACCCGAGGACTAAGAGAAGACCACCTTTACTTGTCTTTTTGGGACGTTTGCATGTAGGAGGATGTCGTTTGGACTATGTAGTGCACCAGCCACATTCCAAAGATGCATGTTGAGTATATTTAGTGACATGGTTGAGCGAATCCTTGAAGTATTTATGGATGATTTTTTTGTGTTTCGTGACTCCTTTGATGATTGTTTAAACAATTTGAAAAAGGTGTTAGCACGTTGTGAAGAGATTAACTTGACTTTGAATTGGGAGAAATGTCATTTCATGGTTTCTAAAGGGATTGTACTTAAACCTATTGTTTCTCCTAAAGGAATTGAAGTAGATAAGGCTAAGATTGATTCGATTGCCAACTTGCCCACCCCAAAATCCATTAAGGATGTTTGATACTTTCTAGGCCATGCAAGATTTTATAGAAGGTTTATTAAAAACTTTAGTGTCATATCTAGACCATTTTGTAACCTTTTATCAAAGGAAAACTCATTTGATTGGACAGAGGCTTGTTAAGAAGCTTTCATAAAGCTGAAGAATATGTTGACTTCTGCACCCATAATGCAGCCTCCTGATTGGAGTTTACCTTTTGAGATCATGTGTGATGCTAGTGACTATGCAGTTCGGGCAGTTTTAGGGCAAAGAAAAGATAAAAAGCCTTATCTTATCTACTATGCCAGTAAGACCTTGAATAGTGCCCAGATGAACTATACTACTACTGAAAAGGAACGTTTAGCTGTAGTCTTTGCACTTGAAAAGTTTAGGTCCTACTTGATAGGATCTCAAATTGTTATCTTTACAGACCATGCTGCTTTGAAGTATCCTCTGTCAAAGAAAGATACAAAGCCTCGACTCCTGAGGTGGATTTTATTACTCCAGGAATTTGGATTACTTATCAAGGATAAGAAAGGAGTAGAGAACGTAGTTGTAGACCACCTATCTAGGCTTGTGGTATCAGATTCCTTGGAGACATTGCCTATTAATGATTCTTTCCCTGATGAACATTTGTTCAATATCTCTCAATTACCTTGGTTTCCTAATATTGCTAATTGTCTTGTTACAGGTAAAATGCCTATTCATTGGAGTAAACAAGATAGATTAAAGTTCTTGTCTGAAGGAAAGCATTTTTTCTGGGATGATCCTTACTTGTTTAAATTTTGCCCAGATCAAATTATTAGGAAATGTGTTCCTAAGAATGAGTTTTCTAGTATACTCTCTTTTTGTCATTTTGAAGCTTGTGGTGGTCAATTTTCTAGTAAGAAAACTGCTACAAAGATTTTGCTGTGTGGATTTTATTGGCCAACTTTGTTTAAAGATGCTCACTTTTTTTGTAAGGCTTGTCATCGATGTCAACAGCTAGAAGGGATATCACATAGAAATATGATGCCCTTAAACCCCATTCTGATTGTTGAAGCTTTTGACTGTTGGAGCATTGACTTCATGGGACCCTTCCCACCTTCTTTTGGGTATTCATACATTCTAGTAGCTATTGAATATGTTTCAAAATGGATCGAGGTGATACCAAGCGAACATAATGATCACAAGGTGATGGTTCAATTTTTAAAAGAAAATATTTGTGTCTCACTTTGGTGTCCCTCGTGCCATTATTAGTGATCAAGGTAAACACTTTTGTAATCGGCCTTTTGAGTCTTTAATGAGAAAATATGGCATTACTCATAAAGTAGCTACCCCATACCATCAACAAACTAGTGGTTAGGTCGAGTTTGCCAATAGGGAAATCAAAAAAATCTTGGAGAAAACGGTGAATCCAACTCGAAGGGATTGGTCCCTATGACTTACTGATGCATTGTGGGGTTACCGTACTGGGTTTAAATCCCTGATTGGTATGTCTCCGTATCGCTTGATTTATGGGAAACCCTGTCACTTGCCTGTAGAATTGGAGCATAAGGCGTATTGGGCCATAAAGACTTGCAATTTTGACCCTACCACTGCCGCAGAGCTTTGAAAACTTCAACTTAATGAGTTGGATGAGATTCGAAATGAAGCTTACGAGAGTGCTCGGATATATCAAGAAAAAAACGAAAGTCTTTCATGACAAACACATTTTGCGAAAGACTTTTGAGCCTAATCAGAAAGTTCTCTTGTATAATTTGCGTTTGCACTTGTTTCCTGGAAAGCTTCGTTCTAGGTGGACCAACCATTTTGTTGTTAAAACTGTATATCCTTATGGGGCTGTAGAGATAGAGAATCCCAATAGAGGTAATATTTTTAAGGTGAAAGGTCAACGATTAAAGCAATTTTTGGAGACCTTTGTTCCAGAGGATGCATCCACACCTTTGGAGAATCCAGTTTATCAGGATTAATCTGCTCATTTTCATATATTTCTGCTTAGTGTAGGCATGCATTTTCTTTCATGTTTTGTAGTTCGTATTTTTTCTTAACATGTGTTATTCATTCTTATCTCACTTACTTCATGTAATTCTCTTTCCTCCTCTCATTTCTTTATTTTGTCATTTTTTATGATTTATGCTATTTTTCTAAACATTAAAGACAAATACGAGATATATAAAATTCTTTGATTCCTCAACAAAAACCTTACACTATACTTAGAAAAATAGGTGGTTTATATATTGCAGTACTCTCGAATTTGTTGTTGAGCATATTATGACATTATACTTGGCTACAGTTCCTAAATCTTGGTTATTATTTTCTCCTTGCCAGTGAGAAAATGCAAACAAGGAAGAGAGGAAGGCCACGTACTGTCCGTCCAGCAATGGAGGCACCTCCTGAGATTCAGGAACCACTGCCTCCGACAATAGCACGAGTTACACCCGACACTGCCACTACATCTGGGCAGACAATACCACCCCCACACGCACCCTTTACCATGCCTTCGAGCATGGAAACCATCTTCGCCAGATTTATTGAGGCGATGAAAGCCACTGTTCAAACGGTCGTTCGTGCGACCACGGCTAGTCAGGTTGCCACTGTTCAGGCACCTGTAAGATTTGGATCGAAATCTCAAACCGATCAGATTACCAAGTGCAAGAGGCTACAACCTCTTACTTTTGCGGGCACCATTGATGCTGATGAGGTGCAAAAATGGTTGGATGAGTCAAAGAAGGCTCTTAATGTAATGGGAGTCGATGAGACTCGAAAAATTCCACTAGCGACCTACCAACTTGTTGGTGGGGCAAACACATGGTGGATAACTGTGGAAAAGGACCCAAGGGTCAACACAACAGATATGACTTGGCAACAATTCGAGTCAATGTTTATTGATGAGTATTTTCCTGGCGCTGTGAAGAGGCAGAAGCGCCAAGAATTCGCTAAGTTATACCAGGGCAGCATGACCTTCAGGAAATATGCTGGCAAGTTCGAAGAATTATCAGTCTACTCTCTCTCTATCATCTCAACGGAGCAAGATAAGGCTGAGTAATTTTATAATGGCCTTCGCCATGAAAGATCTCAAGATTTACAAGGAGGTTGTTGACAAGGCCATGAGGTTTGAACAAGAGAAGATCATACAGGAACAGAGAATGAATAAGGGAAAATGGCCTGCAACGTTTTCCCAACAGGGCAACAAGAAGAAGCCCTACTACAATCAAAACCCAGCCATCCCAGCCCTTGTTTCGAAGAATGAGGCCACAACACTTGCAGTTGAACCTTCTAACCCTAACCATCATGGTATTCGTAATCATGGCCGCAGAGGACGTTATAGAAGGGGTAGCGGTAGAAACGGTAATGGCAGAGGTGGTGGTCGACACCACAATCAGCATGGCTAGCAGAACAATCAGTATGGCCAACAGAACCATCCGCAGTATCAGCCGACGTGTTTCAACATCGGCCAGAAGGGCCATCTAAAATATGTTTGTCCGCACCTTCAGCAACCTATTCCCGTTGTTCCAATCCACCAAGCACCACCTGCTGCTAATGCCCAACCCAGGCAGAACCAGCAGAATCAGGGTCAACGGAATCAGGGCAGAGCATTTGCCATCGCTCAACAACCCGTCCCAGACAACAATGTAGTCGAAGGTACCTTTCCTTTGTTCAATACATTGGTGCATGTTCTATTTGATTCAGGTGCTACGCATTCTTTTATCTCGTCGGCATTGGTAAAACATTTAGGCCTGCAGCCTGAGCCCACAGACATCACACTCCATGTCATATCACCGTTCGGATCTGGTACTGAAGCGAATTTGCAGTGTTCTCGATGTGAGCTTCGAATGTCAGAATAGATAATATATGCAGATCTCTTTGTGATGGACATTGAAGACTTCGACATCATCCTCGGCATGGACTAGCTAGCACCACTGAATGCAAAGATCGAATGTATGAAGAAGCAAGTTCAGTTAACCTTACCTGCAGGAGAGTTTGTCAAGATTCAAGGAGCAAGGAAATGGATACACAAATCAACAGTTGCACTTCTCAAGGCACAACTTCGAGCTCTATCCCTTAGTGAAGAAAATGAATCACCAGCAATGTACCCTCTCGAAATACACGATATCCCGGTAATATCAAAAATTCCCAACAATTTTTCTTAATGACCTTCCTGGTCTACCGCCTGTTCGAGAATTCAATTTTAAAATCAACCTCATACCTGGGATAGGACCTATCTCAATTCCACCATACAGAATGTCAAATGTAGAGCTGGTCGAATCAGACAAACAACTGAAGGAATTAGAGAGTAATGGCTTCATCAGAAAGAGTTCATCACCCTGGGGCGCTCCAGTTCTGTTTGTTCGCAAAAAGGATGTTTCGTTACGATTTTGCATCAACTATCGCAAGTTGAATAACGTCACCATCAAGAACAGATATCCATTTCCCAGTATCGATGACTTGTTCGACCTACTTAGAGATGCCAAATACTTCTCTAAGATTGATTTACGGTCCGGTTAACACCAACTCCGGATCCGAGAGTTGGACATTACCAAGACGACGTTCAGAACTCGGTACGGTCACTACGAGTTCTTGGTTATGCCGTTCGGACTAACAAATGTACCTGCTACATTCATGGATTTGATGAATCGCATCTTCAGGTTATACTTAGACCGATTTGTGGTGGTTTTTGTGGACGACATCTTGATATATTCCTCAACCGAGGAAGACCATAAGATACATTTGAAGATAGTCCTCCAGACCTTGAGAAGCCACCAACTGTACGCAAAGTTGAGTAAGTGCAAATTTTGGGCGAAGATAGTTCAATTCCTAGGCCATGTGTTTTCAGGAAATGGCATTGAGGTAGATCCTTCTAAGGTTGAAGCAGTTTTAAATTGGAAGCAGCCTACCACTGTTACTTAGACTAGGAGTTTTCTTGGTTTGGCTGGCTATTACAGACGCTTCATCAAGGACTTCTCAAAGATTGTTGAACCTATGACCATGCTCACTCGAAAAGACGTGTGATTCATCTGGAATCCCGCCTATGAAGCATCATTTCAGGAATTGAAAAAATGCCTCACGACGGCACTTGTACTTATAACTCCAAGAAATGCAATTGGATTTTCATTATACACCGACGCCTCTCTCCAAGGCATAGGTGTCGTACTAATGCAAGAAGGCCAAGTGGTTGCATATGCATCCAGACAAATGAAGATTCATGAGGGTAATTACCCAACACATGACTTGGAACTTGTAGCTGTCGTATTTGCACTGAAGTTATGGCATCATTACCTATACTATACGGTGAACGGTTTGAGGTCTTCTCGGATCACAAGAGTCTTAAGTACATCTACACCCAGAGAGACCTAAACCTCCGCCAAAGAAGATTGTTGGAATTCTTGAAAGATTATGACTTTCAACTCCAGTATCATCCCGGAAAAGCCAATGTTGTGGCTGATGCCCTGAGTAGAAAATCGTACGTTGTTTGCACTCTTAACTTTAAAATGGGGAAGTTGGCTACAGAGATGGAGAACTTTAACCTACAACTGATCAAAGAGGGAACAAGATCACGACTCTCTCAATTATCAGCCAACTCTGAGCTAGTTCGAAAGATTTTAGCTGCTCAAGCCAATGACCCTATGTTAATGGAAAAACGAGAACTTCTACTCAGCGGCCAGGACCTTCCTTATTGGTCAGTCTCAGAAGACAAGGGCCGTTTTTTATAAAAAACGTCTCTGTCTACCGAACGATCCTGAGGTTCAGAAAGAAGTGCTCACTGAGATGCACTGTTCGAGGTTCGCTATGCATCCTGGGGGTGACAAGATGTACAAGGATGTCAAGCGACAATTCTGGTTTTTTGGAATGAAGAAGGCAATTGCAGACTTCGTTGCTCGATGTCTCGTTTGCCAGAAAGTTAAGGCAGAACGAAGACTTCCCTCTAGACTTCTCCAACCGTTACCTATTGGAGAATGGAAGTGAGAGAACATCGCAATGGATTTTGTTACGGCCTTGCCTAGAAATAATAAAGGGCAAGATGCTATTTGGGTTATCATTGACAGACTTACAAAGTCTGCACACTTCTTGCCAATAAAGTTCACAGATAATCCCGCCAAATTTTAGAACTATATGAAAGAGAGATCGTACGCCTTCATGGCATACCACTCACGATCGTCTCTGATCGAGACCCTCGATTCACATCAAACTTTTGGAAAAGCTTCCAGAGTAGAATGGGTTCTAAGATCACAATGAGCACAACATTTCACCCTCAGACTGATGGGCAGTCAAAGCGGCTTATTCAAATCTTAGAAGACATGTTACGATGCTGCATTTAGGACTTTAATGACGGATGGGCGAAATACTTACATTTAGCTGAGTTTGCATACAACAACAGCTACCAAACGAGTATCAGCATGACACCGTACGAGGGTCTCTTTGGTCGCCTTTGCAGATCTCCAGTATGCTGGTTAGATATGGCAGATCGACTGCAGTTAGGCCCTGAACTAGTTCAAGAGACTTCTGAGAAGATCACACTAGTAAAGGAACGACTTCGTGTTGCACAAAGTCGACAGAAGAGCCATGCTGACAAACGGAGGCAGCCTGTAGAATTTGATAAGGGGGACTTAGTTTTTCTAAAAGTTCAGCCCACAAGAGGTGTCAAATGTTTTGGGATCAAAGGGAAGCTCTCCCCGCGGTATATAGGTCCACTTTAGATCATTGAACGTATTGGAAAACTTGCTTATCGTTTGTCCCTTCCATCGTCTATGCCTAAGGTTCATGAAGTTTTTCACGTATCTATGCTTCGCAAGTATCGTCCTGATCCTTCGCACATCATCCCTCTAGTCGAGGTTCGGGTTGAGGAGGGAAATAAGTATCACAAGAGAGCGATACAGATTTTGGATAGAAATACTCAAGAACTAAGGCGACGTAGCATACGACTTGTGAAGGTGCTCTGGGATCACCACGGTGTCAAGGAAGCAACATGGAAACTAGAAGCTACAATTAAACAGAAATACCCTGAATTATTTTCTAGACCAACTGATGATGTGATACACTGTACTATTTTCACTTATCAATAAAATGATGGAACTTTGTTGACACCTATCTTAATACATTGTTTCACTTGAATAATTAGATGTCTTAAAATAATATCAATGGATATAGTGATGCACACACAGTGGCCTCCTTGGCAACCTATGGCTACTTCTCAAGATGCAGAGTCAAGTCACAACTACTTTGCATCACCAACTCCATCACCACACAAACAACGATCCTTATCGCCAGAGCGTGCATAACTTTTTCGTAACAATCCCGTGCCATCATCTTGGCAGGACCTTCTACCAAAATTACCAGGTGGTCGGATTCGTGAAACAACACGAAAAAGTATTCCACAGCTCACCTACCTCCCCTCAAACGATGTAACCAGTGCCCTCCACCACCGTCTGTTATGCAAAGGTTGGAATCTTCAAAGGACGAGTCCGATTCCATTTGCTCTCCATGATTTTATGATGATGAGGATTCCACCGGCCACAGTACTATTCAGGGCCCATACAAGCACTACCCTTAACTCCCAAGAGATGACGCCGGCAGTGAATATCAAGCAAATAACCATCATAACTACTTGAATTGATTTCGAGGGCAAAATCCCTTTATGGGGGGTAGAGTGTAATAACCTGTATTTCACAAAAAAAAAAAAAAATTCGTTTGGGCAGAAATGCCTGCCTCAACGTTCAGGCACCAATTTCTCAATGAAAGGACCCCTCTCTTTCTCATTTCCTCACACCAAATCACCTTCTCTAGTGATTTTTCCTCATCTTTTCACTCATTCTAAGTTCTTTTCTATTTGAGACTCTCTGTTTGAGACTCTCGGTGCGATACGACGAAGTTCTGTTCGGAGAAAAGCGCCAGATCTGAGAAAAAAGAAGTTCTTATCTGAAGGTGGGGAACGGAACATAGGTTTGTGTGTTTTATAACTTTTATTAAAGTTTACATTCAATTATTATTATGTCTATTGTTCATTTACACTGCCTTACGTCATATAATGTTTATACTGTCGCACTTATGCCTGTATATTTGGAATTTACATATTACACTGTTATAATGTCGGATTTGTGGTCAATCTAGCTCAACTAGACACGGTCTTGTCCTCGGTAACTTTAAATAGTAAACAGGAGGCAGCGGGCTGCTCTAGGCGATTGGTATTTAAACAGACCTTGTGTCTCACCTCTCAACTAGGGACTGATCTAGTTGGTCTTATTGAAAGCTATCAGCTTATACAAGTAATACTGAATGTCCTAACCTTGCACGTCGTGATACCAACTCTGATAAGGATCACCAGACGTTGCCAAAGTCAGTCTAAATGTCAAGAAAAGACCAGACAAGTAGACTAGACCAATTCATGCATTGGCATCATACATATTACCACCTAGGACCGTATGTGGTTTATGATTCATAGAATAGTTAGGAGCATTGCTCGCTATTCATTATATTTCTCTGGAGAGGGACGTACAATGAGAACCCGGCTACGCCTAGGGAGGGACATCAGTACGTGAATCCAGAGCATCGTTCCTGAGGAGGGACATACAGTGAGAACCTGGCTACGCCTGGGGAAGGACATATGTACGTGAACTCAGGCGATGTACGTTCATCAAACCATTACGAGACGGTGTCATGCATACATACATATTGATTGATTATGATGCTCTCATGTGTATTTAAAATATTTGATATTGATGTATGCTTTATTAATTGTTATACTTACGAACTATTTTACCCATTGAGCGCGTTAAGCTTACTCCATTATTATCCAATTTTTCACAGAAAATTAGGGTGGACTGGGTGCAGGTTTATGGGGCCCACATTTTGTACCCTTTGTATTATTCATTGGGAATTTTGGGGAGTATGTTCCCTTGACCATTTTATGTACAAAAATATTTTAAATTAAATGAAATCAGATTTGTACTGTATTATATTTCCGTTGCGCACTCTGTTGTTACCATTGTTATTATTCCAAATGCGCGCCCCGTCTGCGAGTGTACCGCCAGTTTAGACCTCCTTGAAGAAAGGAATAAGTTGCATCACATAAGGAGGAGCACTTGATCTCTTCATTGTAGTGGCGATGTGATAACAGATAATGTGGGACAAACTGGCCTTAGTCCCGGATGTAATTGCTCAAATAAGAAATAGATCAACCGGAGTGACGTTGCTACGACTACTCCTCCTCAGAAGAATGACGTGAGAGATGACATTGTGAATAAGATGAGGCATGAATGAGAAAGTGGTGTTTGAAACTTTCTTAGGATAGGTAGGATGCACTATCCTTTTGGAGAAGTTATTAAGAACTTCCAACCTGTCAAAAGCCTGAAAAATTGACGTCCAAAGCATAAGGACCACCCCGTGGTGTCTCAAATTTATCTTGAATGAGCCTTGGAAAAATGACAATGCGGCGACCCATTACACGGGAGTGATACCGGTAAGTGTTATGAACACGATCATCTGCATCTTGAGAAAGTCAGCTATAAAATGCTTGGACAAGAGTCTAGTACCAAGGCGCGGTGAAACAACAGAATGAAGTCCACCCAAATTCATTAAATAGAGGTTGGAGCGATACGTAAGCACGACTGAAGAATGCAAAGTTCATGTACACGCCCAAAGAAATCAGACGCCTAAGATCTTGTTGCGAGATTTGTTCGAGCATAGGATGTGATGGTGGCGGTGGTGGTTGACGGCGAGGTTAGCTGCTTGGTCTTCCCGTTCTTTTCTCCTATCCTTTGGTCTGGATGATAAATCAGACGGACTATTGCCTCGCGGAATGACCACATTGCATGTATTCCTTGTAGGATTCCTTTTAGGCATTTTGTCAAACACTTGATATGCAAGTTACCAAGTACAGTAGTTTCAACACGAACTTAACAATGGCGTAATAAAAAGCGAAGAAAAAGATAGTAAAAGTGTCAGAGGATGTCCCGCAAGCTTTCCAACTCCTATTTTTGCGAAGAAAACGGTCGTCGTACACGAGAGAGAGATGAAACGCAAGTTGGGGAGAGGGAAGGAGGTGGAAGCGTAGGAGTCCAAATGAAGTGCGTTCCACCTATATCATGGGTTATAAACCCACCTCGGCTCAGCTGGAATGCGTTTTAATTGATTGAAACCCATTTCATCACCCCCTTTTCACAGCACTAGGGGTTATGGCCCAGATATATCTAAGAGGGGGTAAATTAGACACTTAGACAATTTTAAAATAATTACAATGGCAAAAATTAAAGTACTGAAAGTAAACAAATATGCACAGTTGATTTATAGTGGTTCGGCTACTTGCCTACGTCTACTACCTAACCTCCTCAATTAGGATTTTAACCTTGCCACTAAGGGATTCTCTTACAGGTGAGATTCTCAAACCGTTACACCTTTTCTCAACTTGCGGGTGTGAGAACAACCGTTACACTACTCAGCTTACAGGCTGAGACCAACCTATGCTTTCTCAACTTTCGGGTGTGATAACTATTGTTTCTCAACTTACGGGTGTGAGAAGACCTGACCTTATTGAATATAGAATATCAACTCAGTGGTTTATCTAACTACTGTTACAACCTTGACACAGTATACAAGATATGAAATTTAGTATAATTGTATCCTATGAACTATCTCTCAAATTTCTCTTTTCGCAAGAATGATATAAGTAAAAACAGTGCTGAATAATTTGAGTGAAAACAGTTCAAACTTTCAAATAGATTTTCAGATAAAGATAAAATCTTAGCTTAGTGTGAAAATCATTTGAATAAGTAATGATTCAAATAAATGCTTTGAAACTAGAATAACTTAAGCTTTTTGAATCATATAAAAATTCAACTAACTTTCAAAAAGTGTTTTAAGCTTAGAGAATTTGCGGTGGTCTTAACAAATTGTTAAGTGTCTGTATTTATAGACTTGTAGAGATGAAGATGTTGTTTATATGAATTTGAATTTCAAATATGAATGTTTACTCACAACAGTTAGAATATATCACGAAAATAGCACCTGCACATTTCATGAATATTCTACTTTTCTCCAGATACACAAATAAGGAAAGTTTTTAGAAGACATGGTTCGTGAATCAGAGAATATCTCTTACAAATACAGAAAATTGATTTTGTACGCAAAGTTGTTCTGAAAAGTTGGCTAAAAGGACGTACATGTCAGAACAACAAAAATATCATTTATGTCATTTTGTTCCTTTGAGGGCGCTCATAGAACATCAGTGTTCTACTGAACAATGAAGTAAGGGCTCTACTGAATAGTAAGCGTCCTGACCTACTTTGACAATTGAATGACTCAAAACGTAAGGGCGCTACTTCGCAATAAGCGTCTTGTTTTGTTTTAAAACATTTGACACACGGGGGCGCTACTCAAGAGTAAGCGTCCTGAACTATTAAAAACAGTTTTAAAACAATGTTAAGTGCGTTGATAGACAATAAGCATCCTGAAAGTTATTTAAGTTGATTTTAAAGATGAGGGCGCTCCTACACAAGTAGCGTCCTGATAATTTATTCAACTTATAACTTATCAACGTCCTTAAAGATAGAAATCACTTAAAGACAAAAAGATCTTTCAACGAGCTGAAACTAAGTCAGCGTCCTGACATTCTCAAAGGTTGATAAAGGAAAAGTCATTATTACCAAGTGAGCGTCCTTTTTAATCAGATCAATTCAACCTTGAGCGTCCTAACATTTTATCAGCGTCTTGACTCATCAAATCCAGGAGGGCGCTGCTAAAACATTATCCTCCTGAAAGACTTTTACAAAAGCGATTTTTGATTTCTCGATTAAAGCTCGATAAAACATCATTATTTCTCTTAATCAAATCAAATACTTTAGAAATCATAAGGTACGATTAAAATGTTACGATTAAAATATGCAAACGGTAAGATCTTGCTGAAAGTAAGTTGATCGATAGCTTTACATTCTAAGTACAGATAGACTCGGAACTTTACTTTGTGATGTTCAATAGGCTTGTGAGCACAGTTCCTTGATCTTGATTCTTGATAAATCTGAAACACTTGACAAGATCATTAGATACACAAACTGAAGATATTTGGAATCATCAAAACATATTCATATCATGGGGTTCATTGAGATAATAGGGGGCTTGGCCTTGGTGAAACTAGATATGGCATGCATTTTGATAACGCTAGTATCACTTATGATCATTATTAATGTTAATTATGCTATTGAAACCTTCATGATCATAATTAATTACTAAAATTGAGCGAGAACAATGCCAATGCTTTCATAAGTTCATTTCCATGAACATGCCTAATTCGCGCCGAATAAAGATAAATTGATCTTTAGGCAGTAGTTTTGTGAGTATATCGGCTAATTGAGCTTTAGTACCTATGTGTATGAGATTGAGATCTCTTTTTTGCACATGATCTCGAACAAAGTGATGTTGAATCTTAATGTGCTTGGTTCTTGAGTGCAACACTGGATTTTTGGAAATATTAATTGCACTGGTGTTGTCACAAAAGATATCTGCATATTCAACATGAATTGGGTAATCGGATAGTTGTTGTTTCATGTATAAAACTTGAGCGCAACAACTTTCGACTGCCACGTATTGTGCTTCAGCGGTAGATAAGGCTACAGAGTTATGTTTCTTGCTAAACCAAGAAATCAATGAACTTCCTAAGAAGTGGCAAAAACCAGATGTACTTTTTCAATCAACTAGAGTACCTGCGTAGTCAGAATTAACAAAGCTACGAAGATCGAACGATGTACTCTTATTATACCAAATTCCCATGTCTAGTGTCTCACTTATGTATCTAAATATTATTTTTACGCATTTAAGGTGGGATTCCTTCGGATCAAACTGAAATCGAGCACACAAAGATACACTAAACATGATGTCCGGTCGACTTGCTGTTAGATATAGCAAACTACCAAACATCCCTCCATACATCTTTGCATCTACCGATTTTCCAGTCACATCTTTATCCATTTTGATGGATGAGCTGGAAGGAGTGTTACTTGATTTCAAGTTTTCAAACTTGAATTTCTTTATCACATCTCTTGAATACTTTGACTGGCTTAAGAATATCCCATTATTCATTTGTTTGATTTGTAAGCCAAAGAAGTAATTCAACTCTCCCATCATACTCATCTCAAGTTCACTTGTCATAATTGATGAAAATTCCTCACAAAGTGATTTGTTCGAGGCACCAAAGATGATGTCATCAACATAAATTTGCACCAATAGCATATCCTCACCTTTGTTTTTAATAAACAAGGTCGAATCTAGCTTTCTATTCTTAAAGTCATGCTATAATAGGAAAGAACTTAGTCTGTCATACCATGTTCTGGGTGCTTGCCTTAATCGATATAAGGTTTTGTGAAGGCGATAAACCTGATTTGGTCTTTGAGAGTCCTCAAAGTCGGGCGGTTGCTCCATGTATACCTCTTCAATTATGAAGTCGTTTAAAAATGCGTTTTTGACTTCCATTTGGTATAGTGGGAAATCCTTATAGCAAGCATGAGCTAGTAACATTTGAATTGTCTCTAGTCTTGCTACAGGTGAAAATGCCTCTTCATAGTCTATTCCTTTCTCTTGGTTGTACCCTTGTGCATCCAATCTTGCCTTATTTCTAACTATCTCTTCTTGTCCATTTCTCGTATTCCTAAAGACCCATTTTGTTTCGATGACTGTGCAAAGACTAGGTCTAGGAACAAGTGGTCGTAAATATTTTGATTTCCCAAGTGCACAAATTATCAAGTTATAATATACCGAGGTGAGTCGGGTTATCATCTCAAGGGAAAGTTAATTTTACTAATATAAATGTCCAAAACTACTATGATTTCAACTTTATCTAGGTGATCAAAAGGGGATGATTTAATTGTTGAAATTAAAACGAACAAAATTAAAGTAAATCAATGCAAATTAAATTAAAATGGGAGAAAATCAATGAATAAAAGTTCTAGAGTAATGATATCACTATGTTGTCTACTACGGGTTTCAAAGAGTTTGTGTTATTAAATTAATTAACAGAATTATAAATCATGAATTCTAACCCATCCAAACCCCTCTCTCAAATGTAGTTTAAATATCTACCCTTAAAACACTAATTCCCTCTCTCGAGTGTAAACAAGTAAATTAAGAATGCATTAAAATTTGTAATTCATTTTGGATGATTTCAAAGGATTTCGTAGGTCTCTCAACTCAATACTACTAACCTAGGTCACAATGTTCATTTTCCAATAACACCTCTCTCGAGTGTAAGAAATCGAATCTAAAGTCATTTAAAAAGTGGCCAACAATTTAAAGGCATTAAGTATAGAAAATTGTAAATAAACCCAATAAATTAATCAAAAACACATAAACAATGATAATCAACCCATAGAATCCAACATACATCAATCAAAGAGATTAAGAATTTAGCTCATGTTCAAAGTCAGGGATACAAGATGAAAAAGATATAAAACTATGGAAGAAAACATTACAAAGCACAAAGATTAGGAGAACAAGGTTAGAAACCCCCCTTTAATGTTGGTTTAATCCTCTTTATCATCTTGGATTCTTCAAGCTTTCAAGCTTCCAAGCTTTTTCCTCTTCTTTTTTGGCCTCCTTTTCCACACCCTAAACCTAATTCCAATATGTTCTCTTATATGTATTTAATCATAACTATATATATAATTTTCATAAATCAACTATTTATATATTTGAAATTAAACTTTATAAAAATCAAATATAGTTTTCTTAGATATATATTTAATACAAATCTTAACTATATATAATTCATATATATATATATATATAGTTCTAATGATATATATATCTAATAACATTTTTCATCAATAATATGATATATCTATATCTCACGTATACTAAGGTTTATAGATATATATATATTCAATCATAACATAACTATACATATAGTTTTTTTTTTTTTTATAAATCATGCCTATATGTATATTTAAATCAAACTATATAAAAATCATATAGTTTTCAAGATATATATTTAATATAAATCTCAACTGTGGCGACCCCGCACCCCGGACCACCAACCCCGCAGGAAATGGCGTGCGGAATGCCGGGGCGGGACGCCCAGCGTAGGCATCTCCGACCACTCCTCAACTCCCGTGAGGTGGTTGAGACCCTACGAGCCTTATCTCAAACAACGACATAATATCAAAAGGTACTAAACAAAACTACCCACCGTATTAATCATCAAAGACAAGAGATAATCCATAAAAATGAACCATAAATAAAATCATAATCCCTACAGTTCATTAAAATTGACAAACACATAAAGTCCAAAATTGTGGGTACAAATAAAAGCCGTCATATGCCCACATGGTCTATCTAACAAGTCCCAACTCACCCATACTACAATGTGGTAAGTGTTTTAATTACATAATCCAAAATATAATACTTCATAATTTAAAACACAGTTCAATCAAAATGTCTCTCAACTCACATCGAGGCCTTGGATTCTCTCGCAGGCAAGGCCCTCAAGATATGACTACTCCTTTGCCCTTATTCGGGACAGAAGGACCTAAAAGAGGAAAATGAGGGTGAGCCAACGGTGCCCAGTGAATATAATTCAAATATGCTATCAATACTCATCAATAAATATCATGTATGGATGTCAATGTGTAGCATGATTTAAAGCTCATAACATATAGATATCAAGCATTTATAATAAGTTCGATGCAAGTAAAAGCTTATCAATTTGAATCCACATTCCACATGCATTGGGTTACTAGTGCACGTCTATTTCACCGTACCGTTGACCCCAATCATTTCCTTTCCTAAAACCCTCCTATGACAAGGTTAAGTCCCCCTATTAGCCAGATAGATGGGCCCAACCAAAGTCATAAGGTTTTCTCAAATCAATGCATCATTCAAAACATTAGAACACATTCATGCTTTCAACATACAATATATATAAGTGATATGATGACATAAAAGATATAATCATAAATGAAGTCTACTCACAACCAAGCCTCGTGGGAGTATTTAACCACACACGACCACCAAACCGAATCAACCCAATCAAGATCCTGAAACATTCATCAATATCCTACCATACATCAATTTCTATGCTCAATCACATAGACATTACACATCAACCCTAAATCAGCCCACATATAGCCAATAGGCCTAAATCCCATCTAATCCCATCATTCAACTCAAATCACATGACTTAGGCCTCTAATGCATAGTTCTCATACATAAACCATTCTATTTATCAAAATTACTGATTTTCAATTCCTTAGGCATAAACATGCCCAAATTGGGTCACTTGATCACAAGTAGGCCTAACCCATGATATGATCACAACCACCAAATCAGTAGCATAATCAACCCTAATCATGCTTAAATACTTAGGCCATATTGTCGATTTACACTAGGTCACAATGTTCAGCCATGTATATCATTGATTTTGCATCATGGGTTCATCAACAATGGCAACTAGGTCAACATAGTTGACATGCAAGCTATTTGGAAAGGTCTAAGTTCATATTCTAAATTTGGGTCTAATACGAGCAACCCTACCAATTCTTCATTTAATATTCTGTTCAAATGTATCAATCTACCAACAAAAATATGTAATCACAAAATCAACCTTACAGATTGAATTATGTGAAGAAACAAACCTTCTGTCCAAATATCAGCCCAATCCAACGGTGGACCGAAAAGATATGTATCTTTCATGAACAAGTCTCTAATAAGACAATTTCTCCTTTCCTGCTGCGAATACTCAAACTCAGATGACTATATCACACAACATACTTAACTCATAAACATCTCCACCGTTCCGAATGCCGAAATGTCAGTTGTAAACTACATACCCAAATTTGATATCCATCCAACGGTAGATTGAGGAGATCTATAAGTTTGAGCGAAATGGCGCGAGAAATCTAGACTTTCCGACCAGCTTTGTTTGAGAGGTTAGATCTCTTAGAAGAAACCTCTAATCAAGATCTCCACCGTTCGAACGGTAGATTGAGGAGATCTATAAGTTTGAGTGAAACGGTGCGAGAAATCCAGACTTTCCGACCAGCTTGGATTGAGAGGTTCGATCTCTTAGAAGAAACCTCAAATCAAGATCTCCACCGTTCAGAATGCAGAACCATAAGCTACGAACTTGCTGACAAAATTTGAGCTTAATCTGACCATATATCCTGAAGATCCATTCTTTGATGATAACGTCGCAGAGATTTTCCTCCTGTAACTCCCTCTTTCTTTCTCTTCTTCTTTCCTTTCTCTCCAGTCACCTCACTTTCTAGCACTTCCTTGGATTCCCTCCACTCACCTCACTTTCTAGCACATTCTTGGAGAAGAGAAGTGGGCATGGGACACTTGTCCACTTTCATGCACCAACCTTCACATGTGTTGGTCTCATACTACGCATACCAACCATATGTACTTTATCCAATCTCATGCTTCCATGTATTTTAAATGTCCAATCCATTTAATACACCAAATTTTCATTCTCATTTATCCTTTTATTCAATCAATTCTAACCCATATCAATTCATGGTTAATGGACCCATGCATAAATAATAAGATATGCATTATACTTTAATTTAACATGACCCATATACAATTTATAATACACATATTTATATACATTATCAAGCATCAACTATACAAACATTAAACAACCATCAAACAAACACCAACCATATCAAGGCAACACATAGAGTTTGGGCAAAGTGCAATTTGGTTATGGGCTAGATGAAATAATTTTTGGGGCGTCACATCAACTATATATAATTGACATATATATATATAGTTCTAGAGATATATATATATCTAACAAAAATTTTTATCCAAAATTTTTCAATAGTAACATGGTATATATATATCTCCTATAGGCATAGATATATAGATATATATATATTTAATCATAACAATATATATAGTTTTCATAAATCATAACTGCATATATATATATATATATATATATATATATATATATATATATTTAAATCAAACTACATAAAAAGAAAAATATAGTTTTCAAGATATATATTTAATATAAATTTCAACTATATATAATTGATACATATATATAGTTCTAGAAATATATATATCTAATAAAATTATTTCATTCAAAATTTTCCATTAACCACATGGTATATATATATCTCATATATACATAGATATATAGATATATATATTTAATCATAATCATATATATAGTTTTCATAAATCATAATTATATATATAAATCTAAACTACATAAAACTATATATAGTTTTCTTAGATATATATTTAATACAAATCTTAACCATATATAATTCATATATATAGTTCTAAAGATATATATATATATATATATATATATCTAATGAAATTTTCTTCCCCAAATTTAGTAGACTTGGGCGGGCCGTGGACCGTACGCTCTGATACCATTGCTGTCACACCCCGCCTGGACGCGCTTAAACCAACGGTACACTCGCGGACGGAGTACGCATTTGGAATAATAACAATGGTAACAACAGAGTGCGCAGCGGAAAATATAATACAGTACAAATCTAATTTCATTTAATTTAGAATTCATTTGTACATGACATAGTCAAGGGAACATACTCCCCAAAATTCCCAATGAATAATACAAAGGGTACAAAATGTGGGCCCCATGAACGTGCACCCAATCCACCCTAATTTCCTATGAAAATTTGGATAATAATGGAGTGAGCTTAACGCGCTCAGTGGGTAAAATAGTTCGTGAGTATAACAATTAATAAAGCATACTTCAATATCAAATATCTTAAATACACATGAGAGCATCATAATCAATCAATATGTATGTATGCATGACACCGTCTCGTAATGGTTTGATGAACGTACATCGCCTGAGTTCACGTACAGATGTCCTTCCCCAGGCGTAGCCAGGTTCTCACTGTACGTCCCTCCTCAGGAACGATGCTCTGGATTCACGTACTGATGTCCCTCCCCAGGCGAAGCCTGGTTCTCATTGTACGTCATTGTCCAGAGAAATATAATGAATAGCGAGCAATGCTCCTAACTATTCTATGAATCATAAACCACATACGTCCCTAGGTGGTTATATGTATGATGTCAATGCATGAACTGGTCTAGTCTACTGGTCTGGTTTTTTCTTGACATTTGGACAGACTTTGGAAATGTCTGGTGATCTTTGTCATAGTTGGTATCACGACGTGCAACTTTAGGACATTCAGTATTACTTGTATAAGCTGATAGCTTACAATAAGACCAACTAGATCAGTTCCCAGTTGAAAGGTGAGACACAACGTCTGCTTATATACCAATCGCCTAGAGCAGCCCACTGCCTCCCGTTCACTATTTAAAGTTACTGAGGATAAGACCGAATCTAATTGAGCCAGATTGACCACAAATCTGACATTATAACAGTGTAATACATGAACTCCAAATATACAGGTATAAGTGCGACAGTATAACAATTATATATGACATAATGCTGTGTAAATGAATGGTAGACATAATAATAAATGAATGTAAACTTTAATAAAAGTTATAAAACACGCAAACCTATGTTTCGTTCCCCACCTTCAGATAAGAACTTCTTCATTTTTAGATCTGGCGCTTTCCTCCGGACAGAACTTCGTCATATCGCACCGAGTAGAGAAGAACTCAGGATGAGTGAAAAGAGGAGGAAAAATCACTAGAGAAGGTGATTTGGTGTGAGAAAATGAGAAGGAGAGGGCTCCTTTTATAGGAAAATTGGCGCCTGAACGTTCCGGCGGGTGCCCGAACGTCTGGGCATTCCTGCCCAAACGATTTTTTTTTTGTGAAATACAGGGTATTACACTCTACCGCCCTTAAAGGGATTTCACCCTCGAAATCAATTCAAGTAGTTATGATGGTTATCTGCTTGGGATTTACTGCCGACGTCATCTCTTGGGAGTTCAGGGTAGTGCTTGTATGGTCCCTAAATAGTACTGTGGCCGGTGGAATCCTCATCATCATAAAACCATGGAGAGCAAATGGAATAGGACTCGTCCTCTGAAGATTCCAACCTTTGCATAATAGATGGTGGTGGAGGGCGCTGGTTACATCGTTTGAGGGGAGGTAGGTTGAGCGGTGGAAAACTTTTTCGTGCTGTTGCTCGAATCCGGCCGCCTGACAATTTTGGTAGAAGGTCCTACCATGATGAGAGCATGAGATTGTTATGAAAAAGCCGTGCACGCTCTGGCGATAAAGATCATTGTTTGTGCAGTGATGGAGTTGGTGATGCAAAGTACTTGTGACTTGACTCTGCTTCTTGAGAAGTAGCCACAGGTTGCCATGGAGGCCACTACGTGTGTGCATCCCTATATCCATTGATAATGTTTTCAGACATCTGCATAGTATTCAAGTGAAACGATGTATTAAGATATGTGTAAACAAAGTTCCATCATTTTATTGATAAGTGAAAATAGTACAGTGTACCACATCATCAGTTGGTACTAGGAAACAATTTAGGGTATTTCTGTTTAATTGTTGCTTCTAGTTCCCATGTTGCTTCCTCGACGCCGTGATGATCCCAGAGCACCTTCACAAGTGGTATGCTATGTCGCCTTAGTTCTTGAGTTTTTCTATCCAAAATCTGTATCGCTCTCTCCTGATACTTATTTCCTTCCTCAACCAGAACCTCGACTAGAGGGATGATATGCGAATGATCGGGACGATACTTTCGAAGCATAGATACGTGAAAAACATCATGAACCTTAGGAATGGACGATGGAAGGGACAGACGATAAGCAAGTTTGCCAATACGTTCAATGATCTGAAATGGACCTATATACCGCGGGGAGAACTTCCCTTTGATCCCAAAGCGTTTGACACCTCTTGTGGGCTGAACTTTTAGAAAAACTAAGTCCCCCTTATCAAATTCTAGAGGCTGCCTCCGTTTGTCAGCATGGCTCTTATGTCGACTTTGTGCAACACGAAGTCGTTCCTTTACTAGTGTGATCTTCTCAGAAGTCTCTTGAACTTGTACAGGGCCTAACTGCGGTCGATCTGTCATATCTAACCAACATATGGGAGATTTGCAAGGGCGACCATAGAGAGCCTCGTATGGTGCCATGTCGATACTAGTTTGGTAGCTGCTGTTGTATGCAAACTCAGCTAAATGTAAGTATTTCGCCCATCCGTCATTAAAGTCCAAAATGCAGCATTGTAACATGTCTTCTAAGATTTGAATAAGCCGCTCTGACTGCCCATCAGTCTGAGGGTGGAAGGCCGTGCTCATAGTGATCTTAGAACCCATTCTACTCTGGAAGCTTTTCCAGAAGTTTGATGTGAATTGAGGGTCTCGATCAGAGACGATCGTGAGTGGTATGCCATGAAGGCGTACGATCTCTCTTTCATATAGTTCTGCAAGTATGGCGGGATTATCCATGAACTTTATTGGCAAGAAGTGTGCAGACTTTGCAAGTCTGTCAATGATAACCCAGATAGCATCTTGCCCTTTATTATTTCTAGGTAAGGCCGTAACAAAATCCATTGCGATGTTCTCCCACTTCCATTCTCCAATAGGTAATGGCAGGAGAAGTCCAGAGGGAAGTCTTCGTTCTGCCTTAACTTTCTGGCAAACGAGACATCGAGCAACAAAGTTTGCAATTGCCTTCTTCACTCTAGAAAACCAAAATTGCCGCTTGACATCCTTGTACATCTTGTCACCCCCAGGCATAGCGAACCTCGAACAGTGCATCTCAGTGAGCACTTCTTTTCGAACCTCAGGATCGTTCGGTAGACAGAGACGTTTTTTATAGAAAACGGCCCTGTCTTCTGAGACTGACCAATAAGGAAGGTCATGGCCGCTGAGTAGAAGTTCTCATTTTTCCATTAACATAGGGTCATTGGCTTGAGCAGCTGAAATCTTTCGAACTAGCTCAGAGTTGGTTGGTAATTGAGAGAGTCGTGATCTTGTTCCCTCTTTGATCAGTTGTAGGTTAAAGTTCTCCATCTCTGTAGCCAACTTCCCCATTTCAAAGTTAAGGGTGCAAGCAACGTACTATTTTCTACTCAGGGCATCAACCACAACATTGGCTTTTCCGGGATGGTACTGGAGTTGAAAGTCATAATCTTTCAAAAATTCCAACCATCTTCTTTGGCGGAGGTTTAGGTCTCTCTGGGTGTAGATGTACTTAAGACTCTTGTGATCCGAGAAGACCTCAAACCGTTCACCGTATAGTATAGGTAATGACACCGTAACTTCAGTGCAAATACGACATCTGCAAGTTCCAAGTCATGTGTTGGGTAATTACCCTCATGAATCTTCATTTGTCTGGATGCATATGCAACCACTTGGCCTTCTTGCATTAGTACGACACCTAAGCCTTGGAGAGAGGCATCGGTGTATAATGAAAATCCAATTGCATTTCTTAGAGTGATAAGTACAGGTGCCGTCGTGAGGCGTTTCTTCAATTCTTGAAATGATGCTTCACAGGCGGGATTCCAGATGAATCGCACGTCTTTTCGAGTGAGCATGGTCATAGGTTCAACAATCTTTGAGAAGTCCTTGATGAAACGTCTGTAATAGCCAGCCAAACCAAGAAAAATCCTAATATGAGTAACAGTGGTAGGCTGCTTCCAATTTAAAACTGCTTCAACCTTAGAAGGATCTACCTCGATGCCATTGCCTGAAACCACATGGCCTAGGAATTGAACTCGCTTCTCCCAGAATTCGCACTTACTCAACTTTGCATACAGTTGGTGGCTTCTCAAGGTCTGGAGGACTATCTTCAACTATATCTTATGGTCTTCCTCGGTTGAGGAATATATCAAGATGTCGTCCACAAAAACCACCACAAATCGGTCTAAGTATAACCTGAAGATGCGATTCATCAAATCCATGAATGCAGCAGGTGCATTTGTTAGACCAAACGGCATAACCAAGAACTCGTAGTGATCGTACCGAGTTCTAAACGCCGTCTTAGTAATGTCCGACTCTCAGATCCGGAGTTGGTGATAACCGGACCCTAAATCAATCTTGAAGAAGTATTTGGCATCTCTAAGTTGGTTGAACAAATCATCGATCCTGGGCAATGGATATCTATTCTTGATGGTGACGTTATTTAACTTGCGATACTCAATGCAAAGTCGTAACGAACCATCCTTTTTGCAAACAAACAGAACTGGAGCGCCGCAGGGTGATGAACTATTTCTGATGAAGCCATTACTCTCTAATTCCTTTAGTTGTTTGTCTAATTTGACCAGCTCGACATTTGACATTTTGTATGGTGGAATTGAGATAGGCCCTGTCCCAGGTATGAGGTTGATTTCAAAATCGAATTCTCGAGCAGGCGGTAGACCTGGAAGGTCATTTAGAAAAATTGTTGGGAATTTTGATATTACCGGGATATCGTCTACTTCGAGAGGGTACAGTGCTGGTGATTCATTTTCTTCACTAAGGGATAGAACTCGAAGTTGTGCCTTTAGAAGTGCAACTGTTGATTTGTGTATCCATTTCCTTGTTCCCTGAATCTTGACAAACTCTCCTGTTGGTAAGGTTAATTGAACTTGCTTCTTCATACATTCGATCTTTGCATTCAATAGTGCTAGCCAGTCCATGCCGAGGATGATGTCAAAGTTTTCAATAGCCATCACAAAAAGATCTACATATATTATATGTTCTGACATTCGAAGCTCACATCGAGAACACTGCAATTTCACGTCAGTACCAGATCCGAACGGTGATGTGACATCAAGTGTGATGTCTATGGGTTAAGGATATAGGCCTAAATGTCTTACCAATTCCGACGATATAAAAGAATGCGTAGCACCTGAATCAAACAAAACATGCACCATTGTATTGAACAAAGGAAAGGTACCTTCAACTACATTGTTGTCTAAGAGGGGTTGTTGAGCGATGGCAAATGCTCTGCCCTGATTCTGTTGTCCCTAATTTTGTTGGTTTTGCCTCGGTTGGACATTAGCAACAGGTGGTGCTTGATGGACTGGAACAACAGGGATAGGTTGCTGAAGGTGCGGACAGATATATTTTACATGGCCGTTCTGGCCGCAGTTGAAACACGTCGGCTGATACTGCGAATGGTTTTGTTGGCCATGCTGATTGTGGTGTCGACCACCACTTCTGCCATTTCCATTTCTACGACCACCCCTGCCATAACGACCTCTGTGGCCATGATTACGAAAACCCTGATGGTTAGGGTTAGAAGGTTCAACTGCAGGTGTTCCCTTACTCATTCTTTGAAACAGGGGCTGAGAGGGCTGGGTTTTGATTGTAGTAGGGCTTCTTCTTGTTGCCCTGTTGGGAAAACGTTGCATGTCGTTTTCCCTTATTCATTCTCTGCTCCTGTATGATCTTCTCTTGTTTAAAGGTCATGGCCTTGTCAACAACCTCCTTGTAAATCTTGAGATCCAAGATCGACAAGGCTTGTCGAATGTCATGGTGAAAGCCATTGTAAAATTTCTCAGTCTTATCTTGCTCCGTTGAGATGGTGGAGAGAGAGTAGACTGATAATTCTTTGAACTTGCCAGCATACCCTGACTGTCATGCTGCCCTGGTATAACTTAGCGAATTCCTGACGCTTCTGCCTCTTCACAGCACCCGAAAAATACTCATCAATAAACATTAACTCGAACTGTTGCCAAGTCATATCTGTTGTGTTGACCCTTGGGTCCTCTTTCACTGTTATCCACCATGTGTTTGCCCCACCAACAAGTTGGTAGGTCGCTAGTAGAATTTTTCGAGTTTCATCGACTCCCATTGCATCAAGAGCCTTCTTTGACTCATCCAACCACTTTTGCACCTCATCAGCATTAATGGTGCCAGCAAAAGTACGAGGTTGTAGCCTCTTGTACTTGGTAATCTAATCGGTTTGAGATTCCGATCCAAATCTTACAGGTGCCTGAACAGTGGCAACCTGACTAGCCGCGATCTCACGAACGATCGTTTGAACAGTGGCTTTCATCGCCTCAATAAATCCGGCGAAGAAGGTTTCCATGCTCGAAGGCATGGTAAAAGGTGCGGGTGGGGGTGGTATTGTCTACCCAGATGTAGTGGTAGTGTCTGGTGTGACTCGTGCTGTTATCGGAGGCGGGGGTTCCTGAATCTTAGGAGGTGCCTCCACTGTTGGACGGACAGTACATGGCCGACAGTACATGGCCTTCCTCTCTTCCTGGTTTGCATTTTGTCACTGGCAAGGAGAAAATAAGAACCAAGATTTAGGAACTCTAGCCAAGTATAATGTTATAATATGCTCAACAACAAATTCAAGAGTACTGCAATATATAAACCACCTATTTTTCTAAGTATAGTGTAAGGTTTTTGTTGAGGAATCAAAGAATTTTATATATCTCGTATGTTTGGTCATGGTATGAAAATAAGGTTAGAATGTTTATAAGTACAAAACTTTGCAAGTATTTAAAATAATTTGGTTCTGGTCTTTGTAAACATACATATATATTTCATTGAAAATTCATACGAGTCATAAGCATTCTAAGATTTGCCTCGGTAAATATCCTGATCTAACGTTCTATCGCAATCTTATGCATTCAAACTCTTACTCTTAGTCTTTTTGATCATTATCCATGTTTGTGTGTCCCATACCACATGACTTGTGTAATAAGGGTGTTAACCAAGTTAAGTTGTATGAACATGGTCTCTAAAAACATCGGCTGAATAGTAGTTCACTAATAGTATCGTCCAAATTTACTCGTCCCATACCGTGTAAACTTAGTGATAATATTAGTAATGCAAGTTTCTCCAAATGTTTCTTTTCACACAAGGTCATGGGTTTTCTTACTTCCACATTTTATTTAGTATCTTCCAATTTTGTTGTGTCTCATACCACTCCAAAGTTAGTGATACAAAAGAAAGAATGGTTGTAAGTTGGCCCACCAAAGATAGTCTTAAACAAAACATTTCATTCATATACAAAAGAAAAGTTTACAATGCCAGTAATCAATCTTGATTTTCCTGCCTACTACCGCTCATTCTAGACCTCCGGCGAGGTACAAAACGACTACTACCAAAAGGTTGAGAATTTGCTCGCTCTGCGTCGAAGTTTTGCAAACGTGTTAATATATCATTTTGAGTCTCTCTCATTTCAGCAATATTGGATGCCATTTCATTTAACCATTCTAATGGGTTAGTCGATTGTCCCATAGGTAGAGGGTAGGCCATAGGCATTGAGGGAAAGTATTGGTTGTACGGGTGACTCATAGGTGAAGGGTAGTTGTTTTGATTGTACGGGGATCCCCTAACTGGAACCCCTTGGATATTTGGATTTGTTTGAGGTGAAAAGTTTTGAAACAATGGGCTCATTGGGATGTTCTGCCCTCCAAAATTTGGTGCCGCCCAATACTGTTGTTGTTGGTTCACAGCAACTTGTGGAACTGGCCGATACGGTACCTCAGGAGTTGGAAACCTTTGGTACGAAGTGTTGCCTTGAGTTGACACATTCCAGGTTGGTGGATTTGCTTGAGTACTTTGCCTATCATTACTTGGTTGAGGTTGATTTAGTGTGACAAATAACTTTTCCTCAGTGAATAGTCGATCGGTTGGATCGTTATTCGGGGCTGGATTTGATGTAGGATTATGATTTGGCTCATTATTCGGTACTTTCTTGACAGGAATCTTGCGTCGACTTTTTCGAAGACAACGTCCATGTTCGTCCCTCATTTTTTCGGCATTTCCTACTGTTGCGCCGAATACTTCCTCGTCAGTTACCCCTCCCCTTGTGACATATATCTTGAAGATAGAAGATGTCCTAACCGACTTAGTGATCTGCTTAGAAGTCCCATCAAAAGTGTTGATGTTTGCTCGTACAACATCCTCATGATCAAGACTCCATAACCTAGGAATTCCTTTCTCAAAGGGTTTTGAATCACCCTCAACATTTGTTGGATATGATGATGTGTGGTAGGGAGACCGTTATTTCCTTCTCTATCCAATATAACACAGGAAGTTGGGCCCTTGACATAGTGCCTCTAGTCCCCCTTTCTGGCAAGATGTTGTCGAACACGATCTTTCCAAGGCCGGCAAGAGATGGCTTAAGATGATTGTTTGGGAGGTTGGTGAACGTCGATTGAGTGTATGGCTCTTTGGTGAGGGAATTGAACAATTGTTCATTAGACTCCGCAATTTCTGCAATTGTCTGGGGTTCATGTGGATCAATAATTCTCTCCTCAATCGGAATCTCCATAAGTCGGGCAATAATCTCGATGTTGATAGGAATTTTTATTCCCATGACTGTTGTCTCCAAAACAGGGCTGATCCCTTCTTTTTGAAGTCTCACGCAATTCATGGCTTCGTAAAAGGATTTCACCAATTGTAAGAGACGTGGCCCTCAACTTTTGTTATGTTCAACCACCCCAGAGTTGCGAGTTTGTCATGAAGGATCGGACGGAGGCGGAGATCTCTATTGTCAATGCTCCTCATAGCCATAACCTCCCTTTTTAACAATTCCTTGAGTCTAGTGGAAATTGGTTCCCTACTACTGAAAGTTGCTCCTTCACTTGAGGCCATTTTTTACTGAAAGAAAAATAAATTTGTGAAAGACGCAAAATATATTCCTAACATTTTTAAGATTTACGATTTGTCAGTTGGACAATATTTTCTATTCTTAATGTTTATGTCATCTTTTAATCCAAATTTTTCTATTGGCAATATGATATAATATATATCGTATTCATATATGAATGAATAGATATATATATATATTTATTCATAACTATATATATAGTTTTCATAAATCAACTATATATATATATATTTGAAATTAAACTATATAAAAAATCATATATAGTTTTCTTAAATATATATTTAATACAATTCTTAACTATATATAATTCATATATATATATAGTTCTAAAGATATATATATCTAATAACATTTTTCATTCTAATTTTTCATCAATAATATGATATATATATCTCATATATACAAAGATATATAGATATATATATATATATATATATATATATTCAATCATAACTATACATATAGTTTTTTTCATAAATCATGACTATATATATATTTAAATCAAACTATATAAAAATTATATAGTTTTCTAGATATATATTTAATATAAATCTCAACTATATATAATTCATATATATATATATATATATATATATATATATATATATATATATATATATATATAGTTCTAAAGATATATATATCTAATAATTTTTTTTTTCATCCAATTTTTTTTTTTTTCATTAGTAACATGGTATATATATATCTCCTATATGCATAGATATGTAGATATATATATTTAATCATAACAATATATATAGTTTTCATAAATCATAACTATATATATATTTAAATCAAACTATATAAAAACCATATAGTTTTCTAGATATATATTTTATATAAATCTCAACTATATATAATTGACATATATATATAGCTCTAGAGATATATATATCTAATAATTTTTTTTTTGCATCCAATTTTTTTTTCATTAGTAGCATGGTATATATATATCTCCTATATGCATAGATATATATATATATATATATATATATATATATATATATATATATATATATATATATAGTTTTCATAAATCATAACTATATATATAAATCTAAACTATATAAAACTATATAGTTTTCTTAGATATATATTTAATACAAATCTTAACTATATATAATTCATATATATATAGTTCTAAAGATATATATATCTAATAAAATTCTTTATCCAAATTTTTTTTCATTAGTAACATGGTTTATATATATCTCCTATATGCACATATATATATATTTAATCATAGCAATATATATAGTTTTCATAAATCATAACTATATATATAAATCTAAACTATATAAAACTATATAGTTTTCTTATATATATATTTAATACAAATCTTAACTATATATAATTCATATATATATAGTTCTAAAGATATATATATCTAATAACATTTTCTTCCCCTAATTTGGTGGACTTGGGCGGGCCGTGGACCGTACTCTCTGATACCATTAAATGTCACACCCCGCTCGTATGCGCCTAAACCGACGGTACACTCGCGGACGGGGCGCGCGATGAATAATACAAATGGTACAAAATGTGGGCCCCATGAACCTACACCAAGTCCACCCTAATTTCCTGTGAAAATTTGAATAATAGTGGAGTGAGCTTAACGCGCTCAGTGGGTAAAATAGTTCGTGAGTATAACAATTAATAAAGCTTACTTCAATATCAAATATCTTAAATACACATTAGAGCATCATAATCAATCAATATGTATGTATGCATGACACTGTCTCGCAATGATTCGATGAACGTACATCGCCTGAGTTCACGTATAGATGTCCTTCCCCAGGTGTAGTCAGGTTCTCACTGTACGTCCCTCCTTAGGAATGATGCTCTAGATTCACGTACTGATGTCCCTCCCCAGGCCTAGCCGGGTTCTCATTGTACGTCCCTCTCCAGAGAAATATAATGAATAGCGAGCAATGCTCCTAACTATTCTATGAATCCTAAACCACATACGTCCCTAGGTGGTGACATGTATAATGCCAATGCATGAAGTGGTCTAGTCTACTGGTCTGGTCTTTTCTTGACATTTAGACTGACTTTGGCAACGTCTGGTGATCCTTATCAAAGTTGGTATCATGACGTGCAAGGTTAGGACATTCAGTATTACTTGTATAAGCTGATAGCTTTCAATAAGACCAACTCGATCAGTCTACAGTTGAGAGGTGAGACACAATGTCTGCTTAGATACCAATCGCCTAGAGCAGCCCGCTGCCTCTCGTTTACTATTTAAAGTTACTGAGGACAAGACCAAGTCTAGTTGAGCCAGATTAACCACAAATCCGACATTATAATAGTGTAATACATGAACTCCAAATATACAGGAATAAGTGCGACAATATAACCGTTATATGACATAATGTTGTGTAAATGAATGGTAGACGTAATAATAAATGAATGTAAACTTTAATAAAAGTTATAAAACACACAAACCTATGTTTCGTTCCCCACCTTCAGATAAGAACTTCTTCTTTTTCAGGTTTGGCGCTTTCCTCCGGACAGAACTTCGTTGTATCGCACTGAGAGTCTCTAACAGAGAGTCTCAAATAGAGAAGAACTCAAAATGAGTGAAAAGAGGAAGAAAAATCACTAGAGAAGGTGATTTGGAGTGAGAAAATTGAGAAGGAGAAGGATCCTTTTATAGGAAAATTGGCGCCTGAACATTCGGGCGGGTGCCGAACGTCCGAGCAGGCTGCCCGTACGTTCGGGCATTTCTGCCCAAATGAATATTTTTTTTGTGAAATACAGGGTATTATAATTGCGGCAGCACACATGGTTCCACAGGGCTTGGTTGGTAAAAATGAGCAATGTCAGTTTGTGAACAACCGCCTCTATAATTATAGAGGGAACCAAGGGGCAAGCTCAAGTCAAGTGCCTAATCAGTATTATTCGGGTGTGCGCAACAATGAGAACTTCTCTTATTCTAACAATAGAAACGTGTTGCAACAAATGTCGGGTTTTAACCCACAAGGGCAAACTCAAGAGAGGAAAGTATCACTCGAAGAGGCCTTGGTTAAGTTCATAGGTGAAATTTCAAATAAATTTGAGAAGACTGAAGCAAAAGTTAGCAACATAGAGTCTCACATGGGGAATATGAATGCTTTTATTAAGAATTTAGAAGTGCAAGTGGGGCAAATTGCCTCAGCCATTGGTGCCCAACAACATCAACAAAATTCCTTCCCTAGCAATAAAAAAGAGAATCCAAAAGACAGATGCATGGCTATCAAATTAAGGTTTGGCAAAGAAGTTGAGAGTTATCCTCTACCGCGCAAGGTCAAGACGAGATCATTCCCTTCTTCACCTTCCATTCCATTATATTCACAAGCTCAAGAAGAGGTTGAAAGAAAAATTCAAGAGGAAGTGGCACAACAAGGCAATGGGGTCGCAAGTGACAAAAGACAAGAGGCTACAAAGAGGAACTTTGTTCTGGGTCGCATCACATTCCTGGATAATCCACCTATCCTCAAAACCCCCATTCCTTACACTCAAAGATTTGCAAAACAAAAGCTCGATGATTAATTCACTAAATTTTTGAATATCTTCAAGAAAATTCACATCAACGTCCCTCTAGCAGATGCTTTGAAGCAAATACCAAATTATGCTAAATTCATGGAGGAAGTGATATAGAAGAAGAGAAAGCTAGCTGAATTGGAAACGTCAAGCTAAATGAAGAATGTAGTGCCGTCTAGCAAAAGAAACTTCCACAAAAGCTCAAGGATTCGGGGAGTTTTTCTATCCCTTGTGTTATTGGTTCATCTTCTTTTGATAATGTTTTATGTGATCTTGGTGCAAGCATTAATTTGATGCCCTTGGCTATTTTCAGGAAGCTTGGATTAGGAGAGGTGAATCCCACCATTATATTACTCCAACTAGCCGACCGTTCAATCACACATCTATGGGGCATTATTGAAGATGTGCTAGTCAAAGTAGATAAGTTTATATTTCCAGTGGACTTCGTGGTGTTAGACATGGACAAGGATGAAGAGCTACCACTCATTTTTGGAAGACCATTCCTCGTCACGGGTAGAGCTTTGATAGATGTTGAGGGAGGAGCACTCACATTGAGAGTGAATGATGAAGAAGTCAAGTTCAACATATACATAACTCCAAAGCTCCAAGAAGAGAAGAGCTCGTGTCATAGAGTCAATGTGATGGAAAACAATGTTCAAGAGAGCATGATGGTGATGAGTCCAAGTGAACCTTTGGAGAAAGACATGGTTCAACCAAATTCTGAAAAATGAGTAAAAATTGAGGAAAAGAAGCATTTTGAGTTTCCTTTTGAGAATTTCATTGATGAAGCTCCTACATTTAAGCCTGAAGATATGAAAAGTGCAGCTCTTGCACTTTTGAGTTCTCCTTGGAGTAGTGTGTTGCAAGAGGGAGCATTCAATGTGGAGAAGCAAAAAGCTTCTCTTGATGACGAGTTTTACAAATGGGATGATCCTTTGTTCTTTGAAGGATGCAAAAATCAAGCTACCATGCAAAGTTTGCTTGAAAACGGAGTACCAGAGATTCTTAATTGTTGTCATGCTTCATGTTGAGACGAACATTTAGTGCTACATGGATAGCTTTAAAGGTCCTTCAAGATGGTTTTGCTTGAAGATGCGGAGATCTTTGTGGAAGCATGTGCTAAATGTCGTCAAAAGAAGCAATGTTTTGGCTAAGCCAACTGGAAAGATGAGATGTTCTTCAACTATGAACCACCATGAGCAAGAAAAGATAAAGTCTAGCTAATGACTATAACGAAGTGCTTGTTGGGAGGCAACCCAACTGGTCTTTTTGTTCATGTTTTATTTTCATTTTAGTCATTGTAGTATAGATTTTGAGTTTTTGCTTCGCACTAATGACATTCATTTTTGTCCCTTTCAGGTTTTGATTCAAGTTTTCGGGGTCCTCGACATCAATAAAAGAAAGAAAAGCATTTTGGAGCCTTCTACCCTCGCGGGTTAGGAGAGTATCATTACCCTTCTCTTTATCTTGCTTTCTTTATGTGCATGTTTTTTTTTTTTTTTAGACAATGCCAACTTTAAGTTTGGGGGGACGTTTGAATTCTTAGTGTCCTTAGTTTGTTGTCTTTTTTTTTCATGCATTTTGATCAATGAATAATTTCATATTCCATTATGAGCTTTGATATGATTTGATCTTGTATGGATAATCTATGATGGGATTAGCACTCATTTTTTAGTATAACCCTTGGAAAACTAGATTAGACTCTTAAGTCTGTGTGCTTGATCTACTTTGCCATGTTTATTGGACATTCTCGTTGACTTTTGAGCATGAAATTAGGATCATGAGTCCCACTTGTTTGCTTAAATCGAGATTATGCAAGTTAAGTACCTTTAGATCTCATTTTTAAACTGAACTCTAGAACTTGTTTGATCACTTCTTGAGGCGAGATCCTAGGAATCACACCATGAGAGATATGATTTAGGCCATTTTTGGATAGAATGAGCCATAAAGCCTAACTAGTTATTATATTACCCCTACTCACCCTATTTTTGAGCCATTGACCCTGTTTATTGTCACCAAAATTGATTAGCCAAGGCCTTTGATTGAAATTTCCCTTGTTTTTACCTAAGCACTCTTGACTATTTGAAAAATGTGAGTTGTGTTTGTTTTGGCTATTTTTGCATGGGAAAATATGTGAATTTGGGCTATGGAATGAAAATGTATGAGAAGGTGATGAGAAAAGGTTCAACATTGTGTTTCATGTAAAAAAGAAAAATAAAGAAAAGAATGAAAAGAAAAGAAAAATCATGTTTCTTCATCCATGTATGGATCTGACATAAGTTTGGGGTGTATATGTGGGTAATGTGAATGAAAAATGTTGAAAAATCCAGTTTTGGATAATACGTGGGTTTGGTTCATTTTGTAAGGCAATGGGTTGTATGCAAGAGTGTTTTATGTTTCAAAGATGTTTTGGGTACTTTGAACTTAAATTTTATCCATTTTGACATACCTTTAACCCTTAGCCTTTCATTACAAGTTTAATAAAGACCTATTGATCTTGATTGGTGTGAATCCTGCATTAGCGGAGAGAAGTGTGAAAAGCAATCATATGAAGTTCATGTTTTGTTTTATGAAGTCATGTTTCTATCTTACTTGCGTTGATCAATATGATTTATGAATGGTCATGTGAATGATTTTTATGCTTGGCTGTCAATGAGGATTGAAAAGAAGACATGGTCTTGTAGGTTGAAATTTTAGACAACAAGTTTAAACTTTCGATGCTGTCCTTGTGTTATGCCTATGAAATTTGTGTTGTCTTTGAGATCAATCGAATCCATTTTTTTAAATCAAACCCTTGTTCATCTTGGAATATGTGAGGCATTTGTTTGATCAACTTTCATTTTTCTCTTTGCTCGGGACGATCAAAGTCTAAGTTTGGCAAAATTTGATAAGTTGAGCTTTAGATAGTGTTCTGCATGTCATTTTTTTTAGATTTCTAGGTGCATTTACTTATTTTTTAGATATATTTGCATTAATTTTTCATATTTAGTGTTTTAACTATTTTTATGAATTTTAGAAGTTAGTTCTGAATATTTTCATGAATAAAATGCATTAGGCTAGCTTAGGAAAATAATCATAATCTTTAGATATGTTTTCCTAAAGTCATTAGCATCATTTTCATGTTGATAATCTTGCGTATAGTTTTTTTATTAATTGATTAATATAGATTACTTACACTTTGTTTATATTTGGTATTGTAGGTATTTTGATAATAGGAGAGTTAGCTTGGATGAAGAAATACATGGAGCATGGAAGAAACACCAAGTACAAAGCCTTCATGAGAGGATAGAAAATTTGGCTAAGTCCCAAGATCCCCAAAATATGAGCTTTCTGGGCGCCACGGCGCTGCAACCTTTAGGGGCGCGGAGCTACACACAGAATTGCAAGGTCCCCTTTTATTAGCACTGTGGCTCTGGCCCTTGAGCGCGACGGTGCTACAAGCTGAAACGACATGATGTTTGGAAAGTTTTGGGGCAATTTCGACCATTTGTCTCAGAAGCAACTAGGGAAATATATATACTTTTTTGTAGTGGTTTTGAGAAGGGATCTCTCACATTCTAAATACTTCCAGTTGGTAATTGAGAGAGAAGAGAAAGAGGAGAAACGTTGCAGGTTGAAGAAGGAGAATCTCTTGTAAGGGGTTTTCTAATTTCATTTTCTTCTTTCAATTTGTAATGATGAAGACTCTTGTAGCCTTTACTCTTGTATTAATGGATTGGATTATGAGCTAATTTGATTATCTAGAGTTTTGATTGATTTATGTGAATCTTATGATTTGAGTATTTTTTATGTGTTTCTTGAATCAAATTAGCTAGTTTATTTACAACTCTCCATGCTTAATGCTTCTAAATTGTAGGCCACATTAAAAATACTCAAATCATAAGATTCACATAAATCAATCAAATTAGCTAGTTTATTTACAACTCTCCATGCTTAATGCTTCTAAATTGTAGGCCACATTTTGGGTGATTATGGATTTAATATCTATCACTCGAGAAAGGGCGTATAGAATTATATGAAGAGAGTTACAACATAGGGTAGAGTATTGAGTTGAGAGACATACAAAGCCCTATGAAATCCATTAAAATGAATCGTAGAACCTAAAACACTCTTGATTTAAAGGTTTGTCCCTTGAGAGAGAGAATCGATAGATCGAGAGTAGATATTCAAGCTGTCACTCGAGAGAGGGGTTTGAGTGAAAATAGATTCAGGATTTATAAACCAATGTTTGATTCAATTACACAATTATATAAGATCATAAGAGACACATAGTGATATTAAAACTCTAGAGCATTAGATTCATTGATTTTCTTTCTAATTCTCCTATTAATTGCTTAGTTTAGTATTAATTTCAGTTGCTTTATTTTCAAGCACATTAATCATCAATTTTTTTTTGCCTAGATAAAATCAAGATTATAATAGTTTTGGGCATTTTTAACAGTTAAATTAACTATCCCTATGGATGATACTCAACTCACCTTGAATTATTATAACTTGACAATCGTACACTTGCTATTCACGACAAAGTCACGTTCTACAACACGATATCTTTTTCTTCCTCATTCAGATTTTGGTTTTCATATCATGGATCTTGCCTTTTTCTTTATGTTTTATTAAATTCGCTTGCATCTAATAGCTTATAGGCTTCTTTCCTTGTTGCACTCATTCACTCTGGAAGTTACTGCTTTACTTTCTTCTTATACTAGCTATTTGAAGATCTACCTTATGTTGCGACGTTGATTGAGATCACGCCTGACAAGAAAGTGGAGGTAGAAAAATGAAAGTTGATCAAACAAACGCCTCACATATTCTAAGATGAACAAGGGTTTGATTTTAAAAAATGGATTCGATTGATCTCAAAGACAACACAAATTTCATAGGCATAACACAAGGACAGCATCGAAAGTTTAAACTTGTTGTCTAAAATTTCAACCTACAAGACCATGTCTTCTTTTCAATCCTCATTGACAACCAAGCATAAAAGCCATTCACATGACCATTAATAAATCATATAGATCAATGCAAGCAAGATAGAAACATGACTTCAAAAAGCAAAGCATGAACTTCATATGCTTGCTTTTCACACTTCTCTCCACTAATGTAAGATTTACACCAATCAAGATCAATAGGTCTTTGTTAAACTTGTAATGAAAGGCTAAGGGTTAAAGGTATATCAAAATGGATAAAATTTAAGTTCAAAGCACCCAAAACATCTTTGAAACATAAAACACTCTTGCATACAACCCAGTGCCTTACAAAATGAACCAAACCTACATATTATCCAAAACTGGATTTTTCAACATTTTTCATTCACATTACCCACATATACACCCCCAAACTTATTTCAGTTCCATACATGGATGAAGAAACATGATTTTTCTTTTTCTTTTCATTCTTTCCTTTATTTTTCTTTTTTCACATGAAACACAATGTTGAACCTTTTCTCATCACCTTCTCATACATTTTCATTCCATAGCCCAAATTCACATATTTTCCCATGCAAAAATAGCCAAAACAAACACAACTAACATTTTTCAGAGTCAAGAGTGCTTAGGTAAAAACAAGGGAAATTTCAATCAAAGGCCTTGGCTAATCAATTTTGGTGACAATAAATAGGGTAAATGGTTAAAAAATAGGGTGAGTTGGGGTAATATAATAACTAGTTAGGCTTTATGGCTCAATCTATCCAAAAATGACCTAAATCATATCTCTCATGGTGTGATTCCTAGGATCTCGCCTCAAGAAGTGATCAAACAAGTTCTAGAGTTCAGTTTAAAAATGAGGTCTAAAGGTACTTAACTTGCATAATCTCAATTTAAGCAAACAAGTGGGACTCATGATCCTAATTTCATGCTCAAAAGTCAACGAGAATGTCCAATAAACATGGCAAAGTAGATCAAACACACAGACTTAAGAGTCTAATCTAGTTTTCCAAGGGTTACACTAAAAAATGAGTGCTAATCCTATCATAGATCATCCATACAAGATCAAATCAAATCAAAGCACATAATGGAATATGGAATTATTCATTGATAAAAAAAAAAAACAAAAAACAAAAAACAAAACAAAATTTTCAAAATTTTCACTAAAGACACCAAGAATTTAAACTTCCCCCCAAACTTAAAGTTGGCATTGTCCTCGATGCAAAAAAAAAGAACAAAAAACATGCACATAAAAAAAAGCAAGATAAAGAGAAGGGTAAAGATACTCCCCTAACCTACGAGGGTAGAAAGCTCCAAAATGCTTTTCTTTCTCTTATTGATGCTGAGGACCCCCAAACTTGAATCAAAACATGAAGGGAAAAAAATGAATGTCATTAGTGGGAAGCAAAAACTCAAAATCTATACTACAATAACTAAAATGAAAATAAAACATGAACAAAAAGATCAGTTGGGTTGCCTCCCAACAAGCACTTCTTTATAAGCTAGATTTTCTCTTTTTTTGCTCACGGTGGTTCATAGTTGAAGAACATCTCATCTTTCCGGGTTGGCTTGGCCAAAACATTGCTTCTTTTGACGGCATTTAGCACATGCTTCCACAAAGATCTTCGCATCTTCAAGCAAAGTAGGCTAATCAAAACCATCTTGAAGGACCTTTAAAGTTGTCCATGTTGCACTAAAATATTTGCCGCAACATGAAGCATGACAGCCATTAAGAATATCTAGTACTCCGTTTTCAAGCAAACTTTGCATGGTAGCTTGATTTTTGCATACTTAAAAGAACAAAGGGATCATCCCATTTGTAAAACTTGTTGTCAAGAGAAACATTTTGCTTTTCCACATGGAATGCTCCCTCTTGCAACACACTACTCTAAAGAGAACTCAAAGGTGCAAGAACTACACTTTTATATCTTCAAGATTAAATGTAGGAGTTTCATCAATGGAACTCTCAAAGGGAAACTCAAAATGCTTCCTTTCCTCAATTTTTACTGATTTTTCAGAATTTGATTGAACCATGTCTTCTCCAAAGGTTCACTTGGACTCATCACCATCATGCTCTCTTGAACATTGTTTTCCCTTACATCAACTTTATGGCACGTGCTCTTCTCTTCATCGAGATTTGGAGTCTTGTATATTTTGAACTTGACTTCTTCATCATTCACTCTCAATGTGAGTGCTCCTCCCTCAACATCTATCAAAGCTCTACCCATGGGGAGGAATGGTCTCCCGAAGATGAGTGGTAGCTCTTCGTCCTCCTCCATGTCCAACACCACGAAGTCCACCGGAAATATAAACTTATCCACTTTGACTAGCACATCTTCAATAATGCCCCATGGATATGTGATTGAACGGTCGGCTAGTTGGAGTGATATAATTGTGGGCTTCACCTCTCCTAATCCAAGCTTCCTGAAAATAGCCAAGGGCATCAAATTAATGCTTGCACCAAGATCACATAAAACATTATCAAAAGAAGATGAACCAGTAACACAAGGGATACAAAAAACTCCCTGGATCCTTGAGATTTTGTGGAAGTTTCTTTTGCAAGATGGCACTACATTCTTCATTTAGCTTGACTATTTCAAACTCCTCAAGCCTCCTTATCTTGGACAACACATCTTTCATAAACTTGGCATAATTGGGCATCTCCAAACAGTATGTTGATGTGGATTTTCTTGAAAATATCCAATAGTTTAGCCGACTGATCATCAAGTTTTTTCTGTGCAAATCTTTTGAAGATACGGGATGGGAGTTTTGAAGATAGGTGGGTTGTCCGGAAAGCTAAGGCGTTGTTGACTGAAAACCGCAAGTGTACGGTGACAGATAGTAGTAATAACCGATGAAGATCGGGTTGTTGTCCTCTAGGATTTCTTACCTCAACAATTACCGTTTTCCCTAATTTCTAACTTCATTTAGCGATCAAATTATAGAGACTCAAGCATTTAAATAACAATTAATTCTAATCAAACGAATAACTATGGAGATAAATCAATATATATGAAAATCTAGATAATCAACTTCACCTAACTTTCAACTATGTAACCTAGACATGCTTATTATCAAATCAATTTCCTAGTCTATAAGTCAAAATCCTCACGTCTCTAATTCCCTTTCTCGAGAGCCGAATTAGAACGCATCATTAAAAACAAGATTTGATCTCTCAATAAAACCCTAATTCCTAACAACCTATTAAACTCCGTGATTTTCCTGCAACTTCATGAAACTTTGTAAACCTTTCGATTCTACAACATTTTCATGTCATAATCCCCTATTTCCAACCTAGAAAACCCTCTCTCGAGTGCCACCTTCCAAGTCTAAACTCATTCAATTTCTGATCAAGAAACTGAAAGCATTAAGCATATGTAATCATGAATAAACTATAGACATTTCATTGATAATAAAATAAATCTAAAATTAAACATAATCTTCAAGTCTAGATCCATCTCCTCTTTAGAACAATAGATTAGTTCATAGCTAGAATGAAAATAACACAAGACATGGAGAAAACTTCAAAAGTAGACATGAATAGCAAACTAGACAATCTAGAACTTGAATCTTTTTCCGAATCTTTGCGTTCCTTCCTCCTAGCCGCCTTGTTCTCTTCTCCAGTGTGTTCTCCTTTTTTAAACCCTAAAGTTTGATATATTATCTCCTCCCCAGTTGTCGAGAAAACGTAATTAGAAAGTCCAAAATCCAAAAAATCGTCCAAGTTGCAAAATCGCAACTTGGACCTCAATTAGTGTTGTGGCGCTCTGTTCCTTCCTTTTTTTCTTTGTGTTTCACCCTTTCAGTGCCTTGCCGCTGCTTTTGAGCGTCGTGGCGCCCAGAACCTTGAAATGTGCCTTGGTTTTG
The DNA here is from genome assembly GCA_035771175.1 of Paratinospora sagittata. Classification (NCBI taxonomy): domain Eukaryota; kingdom Viridiplantae; phylum Streptophyta; class Magnoliopsida; order Ranunculales; family Menispermaceae; genus Paratinospora; species Paratinospora sagittata. The sequence goes on from CM069595.1 coordinate 26,906,711, forward strand.
TAGACTTAGACAAATTTCCACTCTTTTTTGCTTGGGTTCTTCATGCTTCTCCTTTGCACTTTCTTGTACATGTTTTTATCATCCAAAGCCATGACTAATGCATTCAAACACCTACAAAACAAGCAAAGCAAGTTAATAACACACTTAAATATCAAGTAAATCAAATTATAACTAATAAACTAAGATAATGAAAAAAATCCCAATTAATTCCTTAACTAATAAATGTATAAAAACTAACACAAACACATAAAACTAATGCATGAAATGTCTTAAAACATACCTAAAACATGCTCCAAAACCTATCTAAATATGCAACTATCAAATACCTCCAAACTTAGAACTTTGATCGTCCCGAGCAAAGGGAGAACAAAACTAAAACTAAAGATTAACACAACCCTTCTATAGTCACAATCTCACACAATTAAAGACTTAACTCAACATTATAAAGATATAGTGGCCTAGAAGATCACACCAAAAAGAATATTAACTTCTAGAAGGAATTTCAAGAGTATAAAATTATCTAGAATTTCAACCCAACTCTCACCAAGTTTCACCTTTGATTCTTTCACACAAATACACAGCTACTCTCATCAAACTAATCATGCAAGTCATGAACAAGTGCAAGCAAGTTTAAAATATGAGATCTCATAATATATGGCTTAAGTTGGAATTCCATAGGCAAGTCTTTCACACCACTCTCCATAAAATTAGAACACACACCATTCAGAATCAATAGGTCTTTCATAGGTTGTAATGTAAGGCCAAGGTTCAAAGGTAAGGAAAAATAGGAAACATTGTAGCTCAAAACACTCTAAACACTTTGATCAATTACTAACATCCATTACATTGCATTTGAAACCAAAACCTCTTTTCAACACATATATCCTCTCAAATATTCTCATTCTTTTGTTTTCTTTTTATCATCATTCACTTTTATTTTAGAGAATGCTACACCCCCAAACTTGCTTCTTTTCAACACATAGATGTAACTCCTTTTTCTTCTCTTTTTCATCCTTTCAATATAATCCATAAGCAAACTTCACATTTTTATTTTTCTTCTTTATCACCCTTTTACATATATTTTTTTTATTTTTTTCTTTCCCATTGTTCTTCCTTCCCAATAATAACACTCCAACATGATCAAAGTGTATAAGGTACATAGGTTGAAAAATAGGGAATTTAAACATGACAAGCTCAAAGTTCATGATGCATAGGTAACGAAGGAAAAAATATTCAGCTCAAAATGGGAACTATGGATATAATAGAGAATAGAGTAGGCTATTTGGCTCAAGCTTTTCCAAACATGGCCTAAATAATTTTCATCATGGTGTGTTTTCTAGGATTTCACCTCGAGTGGTGATCAAACTTGTTCTGGAATTCCTAGAGATCTAAGATATTACTTAGCAAGCAAAGATCCATTTCAAACAATATTAATCTAATGATAAAAACCATGTACAATTGGTTAAGTTTCTCCAACAAAACTCAACAAAAATGGATGAAGCACACAAATATGTAGATACTTTTTACATTCCCTTATAGTTTCATATCTCTAAAGTGTTCTATTTTCATTGGCCCTCCATAAGTAAGTCTAAAGTTGTAAAAGAATGTGACTACCTAACCTAAACTAATGCATAATCAACTGACATACCATGACCAAAATTTCAAAACTCTCCCCCCAAACTTAAAGCAAGCATTGTCCTCAATGCAAAAATTATCAAAGAAATAGTAGGAAAAATAGAGGCATATAAGAGAGAAAGGAGTTTAGAAAACCCCTTGAACCAAAATGGGTGAAGATGGCACATGATGCACGCCATTCGTTTCTCCTAAATGCTCTAAAAAGACCCCCAAACTTGCTTTAGAACCTGAAAAGGGCAAAGGAAACAAATCTGTCAAGGCATGAAATTCAAATCCTATACTATAATGACTAAAAAATAATAATAATAAATAAATAAAGCATAAACCGATGGATTGCCTCCCATTCAGCGCTTGGTTTAGAGTCCTCAGCTCGATTTTTTCTTCACGTTTAAATCAAGTGTGTTTCCTTATTATTTCGAGCATCCTCCTATCTTCCTCGTTGTTCAGACTTGATGACGGACTCATCGGACTTGTATACATCTCCCACAAAAAATTATACAATTGATTCTTTGGTGGAAACGTGAAGTCCAATGAATCATCACTCCCAACATATGGAAAGATGTCATCGAAATATTCAGTTGGTGCTTTCCAAATGTTTAGGCATTGACCACCAAGCATCTCTAAATGGCTTTGAATCTTGTTATCAACCCCCTCAACTTTCTCTTGAAGTACATGGGCAAACAGATCCTTAAAAGTGAATGCATATTCCTTGACATCCAAACACTCATCCACACTAGTAGGCGCCAATTCATCATATGGCATCATAAGCTCACTTGATTGCGCATCCATGGGCACCTCTTGATCATCACACTCAATCACATCTTGTGTGAATATTCATTTCTTCTTTCTTCAAGGCTTCATAGCGTTGTATCTCTTCTAGAATAGTCAATTGTCTTGGTGGTGGTGCCATGTCCTGATATACGAAATTAGCCCCCTTGACATCTTCTTCATCACTCATAAAGGAATCTCCTTGATGTTGAGCATTAAGAGATGAAATGATTTGCCCGATATAACCCTCTATATTTTTCATTGAAGCTTCCATTCTGTCCATTTGACACTCATCCCTCTTAATGTTTTCCTCCGTTTTACCATAGAATCATTAAGTAAATCTTCCAAGGACGACTTCTTCTCCACTTGTTTGTAGACATCCGCTTGAGGTTACAGCTCATTCCATTGATTATTTAACCTAGGCTCACTCTTATCTGACCTCGCTTCTGATAGATAATTAGTAAGTATATCTTCTAAGAATGGCCTCTTTTCCACTTGATTATGGATGCCCGGTAGAGGTTGCAAGATATTCATTTGATTGTCATAGGAGTAGTTCTCATGGTTAGAAATACCCGAATGGTATGGATAGGGTAAAGGATCTGTGACGCCCCGAAAATTATTTCATCTAGCCCATAACCCAATTGTATTTTGCCCAAACTCTATGTGTTGCCTTGATATGTTTGGTGTTTGTTTGATGATTGTTTAATGTTTGTATAGTTAATGCTTGATAATGTATATAAATATATGTATCATAAATTGTATATGAGTCATGTTAAATTAAAGTTTAATGCATATGTTATTATTTATGCATGGGCTCATTAAACCATGAATTGATATGGGTTAGGATTGATGGAATAAAAGGATAAATGAAATTGAAGATTTGGTGTATTAAATGGATTGGACATTTAAAATACATGTGGTTGGTATGGGTAGTATGAGACCAACACATGTGAAGGTTGGTGCATGAAAGTGGACAAGTGTCCAATGCCCACTTGTCTTCTTCAAGGAAGTGCTAGAATGAGTGGAGGGAACCAAGGAGAGGAAAACAAGGAGAGAATCAAGGAGAGAATCAAGGAGGGAATCAAGGAAGTGCTAGAAAGAGGTGAGTGGAGAGAAAAGAAAGAAGAAGAGAAAGAAAACAAGAGAAAGGAAAGAAGAAGAGAAAGAAGGAGAGGGTTGCAGGAGTAAGAACCCTGCGAGATTTTCATCAAAGAAGTGGATCTTTGGAATTTACGGTCAGATTGAGCTCAAATTTTGTCAGCACGTTTGTAGCGTATGGTTCTTCATTCTGGTCGGTGGAGATCTTGATCAGAGGTTTCTTCGGAGAGATCTAACCTCTCAAACAAAGCTGGCCGGAAAGTCTGGATTTCTCGCACTATTTCGCTCAAACTTATAGATCTCCTAAATCGACCGTTAGATGGTTATCAAATTTTGTATGTAGTTTATAACTGATATTTATACATTCTGAACGGTGGAGATCGTAATTAGAAGCTTGTGCTAAGAGATATAACCTCTGAAACAAAGCTGGTCGGAATTTCTGGGTTTCTCGTTCCGTTTCGGTAAAACTTGTAGATCTCCTCAACGTACCGTTGGATGGATATAAAATTTGAGTATGTAGTTTACAACAGATATCTCTGTATTCTGAACGGTGGAAATATTTATTCGGTAATTATTTTGTGTGATATAGCCATCTGAGTTTGGGTATTTGCAGCAGGAAAGGAGAAACTGTCTGATTAGACACTTGCTCATCAAAGATACATATCTTTTCGGTCCACCGTTGGATTGGGCTGATATTTGGACAGAAGGTTTGTTTCTTCACATACTTCAATCTGTACGGTTGATTTTGTGATTACATATTTCTGTTGGTAGATTGATACATCTGAACAGAATAATACATGTGAAGAATTGGTAGGGTTGTTTGTATTAGACCTACATTTAGAATATGAACTTAGACCTTTCCAAATAGCTTGCATGTCAACTATGTTGACCTAGTTGCCATTGTGGATGAACCCATGATGCAAAATCAGTGATATACATGGCTGAACATGGCGACCTAGTGTAAATCGACAATATGGCCTAAGTATGGAAAATTTCATATTTTAGGGCTTTTGATGCTTTTGGCTTAGAATCATTGAATTGATGCAACTTATGTTTAATTAAGCATGATTAGGGTTGATTATGCTACTGATTTGGTGGTTGTGACCATATCATGGGTTAGGCCTACTTGTGATCAAGTGACCCAAATTTGGACATGTTTATGCCTAAGGAATTGAAAATCAGTATTTTTGATTAATAGAATGGTTTATGAATGAGAACTATGCATTAGAGGCCTAAGTCATGTGATTTGAGTTGAATGATGGGATTAAATGGGATTTAGGCCTATTAATTATATGTGGGCTGATTTAGGGTTGATTTGTAATGTCTATGTAATTGAGCATAGAAATTGATGTATGGTAGGATATTGATGTATGTTTCAGGATCTTGATTGGGTTGATTCGGTTTGGTGGTCGTGTGTGATTAAATACTCTCGCGAGGCTTGGTTGTGAGTAGACTTCACTTATGATTATATCATTTATGTCATCATATCACTTATATATTGTATATTGAAAGCATGAATGTGTTCCAATGTTTTGAATGATGCATTGATTTGAGAAAACCTTATGACTTTGGTTGGGCCCATCTATCTGGCTAATAGGGGGACTTGACCTTGTCATAGGAGGGTTTTAAGAAGGAAATGATTGGGATCAACGGCACGGTGAAATAGACGTGTACTAGTAACCCAAATAAACATGATTGGGATCAACGGCACGGTGAAATAGACGTGTACTAGTAACCCAAGGCATGTGGAATGTGGATCCAAATTGATAAGCTTTTACTTGCATCGAACTTATTATAAATGCTTGATATCTATATGTTATGAGCTTTTAGTCATGCTACACATTGACATGCATACATGGTTTTTATTGATGAGTATTGATAGCATATTTGAATTCTATTCACTGGGCATCGTTGGCTCACCCTCATTTTCCTCTTTCAGGTCCTTCTGTCCCGAATAAGGGCAAAGGAGTAGTCATATCTTGAGGGCCTTGCCTGCGAGAGAATCCAAGTCCTCTATGTGAGTTGAGAGGCATTTTGATTGAATTGTGTTTTATATTATGAAGTATTATATTTTGGATTATGTAATTATAATACTTACCACATTTTAGTATGGGTGAGTTGGGACTTGCTAGATAGACCATGTGGGCACATGACGGTTTTTTTTATTTGTACCCACAATTTTGGACTTTATGTGTATGTCAATTTTTAATGGACTGTAGGAATTATGATTTTATTTATGGTTCATTTTTATGGATTATCTCGTCTTTGATGATTAATACAGTGGGTAGTTTTGTTTAGTACCTTTTGATATTATGTCGTTGTTTGAGATAAGGCTCGTAGGGTCTCAACCACCTCACGGGAGTTGAGGAGTGGTCGGAGATGCCTACGCCGGGCGTCCCGCCCCGGCATTCCGCATGCCATTCCCTGTGGGGTTGGTGGTCCGGGGCGCGGGGTCGCCACAGGATCACTCATCCAATTATATTCCCAATTGTTACCATAATAAACTTGCTCCATACATGAACTCATTCCTGAATAGCCCATGCTTGCAATCTCCATTCTCTCTAGAATAGATTGAGATCTTGCCTCAATAAGCTCGAAAACTTGCTGCTGGAGGTAAGATATTGATGCCGACCACTCTTGAATAAGATCAATTGGCCCAAAACTATATTGAAAAGTTGAGTGATTAAAATTGTACGCCATTTAGAAAAAAAATCAGAAAAATCAGAAAAAAAAATTAATGCTAGATTAAAATCAAAATCAATTACTAACAATATTGATGAAACTAAAGTGAAGCAATCCCCGACAACGGCGCCAAAAAAACTTGTTGACTGAAAACTGCAAGTGTACGGTGAAAGATAGTAGTAATAACCGATGAAGATCGGGTTATCGTCCTCTGGGATTGCTTACCTCAATAATTACCGTTTTAACTAATTTCTAACTTTATCTAGCGATCAAATTATAGAGAATCAAGTATTTAAATAACAATTAATTCTAATCAAACGAATAACTATGGAGATAAATCAATATATATGAAAATCTAGAGAATCAACTTCACCTATCTTTCAATTATGTAACCTAGACATGCTTATTATCAAATCAATTTCCTAGTCTATAAGTCAAAATCCTCACGTCGTTAATTCCCTCTCTCGAGTGCTGAATTAGAACGTATCATTAAAAACAAGACTCAATCTCTCGATAACACCCTAATTCCTAACAACCCATTAAACTCCGTGATTTTCCTACAACTTCATGAAACTTTGTAAACCTTTCAATTCTACAACATTTTCATGTCATAATCCCATATTTCCAACCTAGAAAACCCTCTCTCGAGTGCCGCCTTCCAAGTCTAAACTCATTCGATTTGTGATCAAGAAACCAAAAGCAATAAGCATATGAAATCATGAATAAACTATAGACATTTCATTGATAATAAAATAAATCTAAAATTAAACCATAATCTTCAAGTTAGGATCCATCTTCTCTCTAGAACAATAGATTAGTTCATAGCTTGAATGAAAATAGCACAAGACGTGGAGAAAACTTCAAAAGTAAACATGAATAGCAAACTAGACAATCTAGAACTTGAATCTTCTTCTGAATCTTCGCGTTCCTTCCTCCTAGCCGCCTTGTTCTCTTCTCCAGTGTGTTCTCCTTTTTGAAACCCTAAAGTTTGATATATTATCTCCTCCCTAGATGTCCAAAAAATGTAATTAGAAAGTCCAAAATCCAAAAAATCGTCCAAGTTGCAAAATTTCAACTTGGACCTCAGCTAGCACCGTGGCGCTACAACCTCTAGCACACCCTCTCTCGAGTGCCGTGTTAGATCATATTCATAGGAATTGATCTCGACCTCTTGATAAAGATCTAATTCCTACAAACTCACAAAGATTTGTGATTTCATTAATGACTTCAAAGGGTCTCAATCTCCTCTCGGTATCACGATAACCTAGGCTATATTTCCCTTGTTTTGATCCAAAGTACTCTCTCTCGAGTGCCGCACCCTAGAACTAAGTTCATCCAATCCACGATCAAGAGATTGAAAGCATTGACAATGGAGAAATATAAATAAACTATCATAAATTCATTAACAATAAGGAAAGCCCTAAACTAGAACATAGAATCAAAATTAGGATCCATCTATCCTCTAGATAGATGATCTAGTTCATAACCAAGAAAATAAACATGAAAAACAATGTTGTAAACATGAACATGAACAAAGGAAATCAAACTAGAAAAATATTGGATGATGATGAAGAATCTCCTCCTCTTGAACTTGATCTTCTTCTCCTTTTTTCCAAACCCTAGTCATCTTCGTTCTCCTCTCTATCTTCCTCTATGATCTCTCCTCCTTCGAAAACCCTATATAATTGTCTTTATAGAGCCACAAGTCCATAGGAAGTTGCGATAAGAAACTCAAAGTCGAACTAGGAAAGTTCGCAACAAAATTAGAAAGTTTCTATTTTGAATCTCCCATCCGCTTTCTTACTTTCAGTTTATCTTATTTTTATACACTCCAAGTCAACCTAAAAATCCTTCCATATTGTATTATTTCAATTCAGGAATCCATAGAAACAAACCACGTCCAATTCGGAGTTAAATTGAGAAAGTTATGGCTGAAACAAAAAGGTCGCGCAGTTGGCTTTTAGGTAGAGCCGCGGCGCTCGGAACGTATTTTGGGTGTTTTTCTTGTGGACTTAGCCAATTTTCAGCCCCTTTTTGACATGTATTCTTCATGCTTCTCCTTTACAACTTTCTTGTACATGTTTTTATCATCCAAAGCCATGACTAATGGATTCAAACACCTACAAAATAAAGCAAAGCAAAGCAAGTTAATAACACACTTAAATATCAAGAAAATAAAATTATAACTAATAAACTAAAATAATGAATAAAAACCCAATTAATTCCTAAACTAATAAATGTATAAAAACTAACACAAACACATAAAACTAATGCATGAAATGTCCTAAAACATACCTAAAACATGCTCTAAAACCTATTTAAATATGTAACTATCATGCGCCCCCCTACATAGTCATCTTTCTTTACCTCTTTCCCTTTTTCTTTGGCAACTTCTTTACCCTTGTTCAAATTTTCCTCTTTTTGGACTTCTTGAGGATCATCTTCTTGAACTTGGGTGAATGATGAATGAGTGGGAGATGAAGAAGGAATAGATGGTGACAAACCACTCTCGATCTCTTTACCACTTCTCAAATTTATAGCTTTGCACTGTTCTTTATGATTTGTCGCACTGTTACTTGGGAATGAACTTCTTTGTTGTTCCTGTTGGGCACTAATAACTGAAGCAATTTGCCCCAATTGGACTTCCAAATTCTTGATAAAAGCATTCATGTTCCCCATTTGAGACTTCATATTGCTAACCTTAGACTCGATCTTCTCAAATTTGTTTGTTGTCTCACCCATGTACTTAACCAAGGCCTCTTCGAGTGATACTTTCCTCTCTTGACTTTGCCCTTGTGAGTTAAAACCCGACGGTGGTTGTAACACGTTTCTATTGTTGGAATAAGAGAAGTTTTCATGGTTGTGCACACCCGAATAATACTGATTAGGCACTTGACTTGAGCTTGTCCCTTGGTTTCCTCTTTAATCATAGAGGCGATTGTTCACAAACTGACATTGTTCATCTTGACCAACCAAACCTTGTGGAACCATATGTGCTGCCGCAATGGATTCAATGGATGATGAAGTTGAAGATGAAGGATTGCCTTAAAAAGTGGAGACTCTATCAGACAAAGTAGCCATGTGGTGTAGCATTGAAGACATTTGAGCCGATAAAGCTGTTAATTGATCCACTTCATTCAATCCAGCCACTCTCTTTGTTGGAGCTCTTTCATTTGAGTGTTCATAGGAGTTGGAAGCCATTTCTTCTATCAACATGAAAGCCTCATTCGTTGTCTTCCCCATGAGAGTGCCACCGGCCGCGGCATCAACCCATGCTCTTGTAGACAAGGTCATGGCATTGTAAAAAATTTGGATTTGAAGCCAATCTTGATAATCGTGTTGTGGGCATTGATAAATTGAGTTTTAGTAGTTAGTTTGCATGTTAATTTGATAGACTTTTAGGTACATTTGCTTAGTTTTTAGATATTTTTGCATGAATTACATACTTAGTTGTTTTAGGTTCATTTAGGCTTTTATAGATTTTTATCATGAATAAATGACATTTTAATACTTGTTCATATCATAGAAGTCATATACTTTGAGTGCAATTCATTTTACTTAATACTTTGATTAATTGCATAGAATTTACAATTGTTTATACTTTGTTTTGTAGGTAAATAAAGAGCTTAAAAATGGGTTGAAACAAGACTCAAATGGTGTTCAAAAGAAGTCAAGAACATGTGCAAGAAGTAAGCAAAAGGTGGAGAAAAATGGCTAAGTCCACAAACCACCACCACCATGGCGCCCAAATGCAGACGTATAGAGTGGTGGATGCCCGAGAGTGGAGATTTGTAGGATTTTGTGTTTTGTGCGAATTTTTATGCCCATTTTGGTCATTTGACCCACTTAAGTGTATAACTCGTGTTTAGGGTTAAAAACTAGGAGAGGAAGAGATTTGGATGAGTTTTAGGGTGTGGAAAAGGAGGCAAGAAAAGAAGAGGAAAAACTTGAAAACTTGAAGAAACCAAGAGGAGGAAGAGGATTAAACCACATGTTTCTAACCTTGTTTTCCTAATCTTTGTACTTTGTAATGTTTTATTCCGTAGTTTTATATCTTTTTCATCTTGTATCCATGACTTTGAACATGAGCCAAATTCTTAATCTAGAGTTTTGATTAATCTATGTTGGATTCTATGGTTTGATTATCATTGTTTATGTGTTTTTCATTAATTTATTGGGTTTATTTACAATTTTCTATACTTAATGCCTTTAAATTGTTGGCCACTCTTTAAATGACTTTAGATTCGATTTCTTACACTCAAGAGAGGTGTTATCGAATAAGAAAATGAACATTGTGACCTAGGTTAGTAGTATTGAGTCGAGAGACCTACGAATTCCTTTGAAATCATCCAAAATGAATTTCAAAAGTACTTTGTCTGTGATCATCAAAATATACTTCATCACAATATATTTAGGGACGTGCTAAGTGATGAACCTTTTAGGTTAACAATTTGGAGGTAACACTCCATTAACTTTGTAATTGACAAAATCTGCAAACCATAGAAGATTGGCCTTCACTCCATAGAGTTGTTTGTCTGGGAAGAGTTCATGAATTGAACCTTCATCTTTTTTTTCTTCATGTTGCAGCCTTGATAAGTGGTCTGCAACCACATTTTCACTCCCCTTCTTATCCTTGATCTCGAGATCAAACTCTTGGAGTAATAATATCCATCTGATAAGTCTGGGTTTTGCATTTTCTTGGCAAACAAGTACCGTATAGCCGCATGGTCAGTATAAACAATTAACTTCGACCCAACTATGTAGGAGCGAAACTTGTCATAAGCAAACACAACTGCAAGTAGTTCCTATTCCATTGTTGTGTAGTTTTGTTGGGCATCTTCAAGTGTACGGCTTGTATAGTAGATTACTCGAAACAACTTCTCTCTTCTTTGGCCTAGCACCGCCCCAACAACATAGTCGCTCGCATCGCACATGATCTTAAAGAACTCTTCCCAATTAGGTGCCACCATGATAGGAGCCGAAATAAGGGCTTGCTTGAGATGATCAAACGCCTTCACACATTCTTCATTGAATACAAAGGGTGCATGCTTCTCAAGTAGGTTGCATAAGGGCTTGGTTATCTTGGAGAAGTCCTTGATAAACCTTTTGTAGAAACTCGCATGACCCAAGAAGCTTTGAATCCCCTTGACATTGGTTGAGTGAGTGAGTTTCTCAATAGCCACAATCTTGGCTCTATCAACTTCTAACCCTTGTGAAGACACTCTGTGGCCAAGTACAATCCCCTCTTGGACCATAAAATGACATTTCTCCCAGTTAAGTACTAAATTTTTAACTTCACATATTTTCAACACTAAGGTCAGATTCTTCAAACAATGATCAAATGCAGAACCAAAGACTGAAAAGTCATCCACAAACACCTCCATAATATCCTCCACCATGTCATCAAAAATTGCCACCATACACCTCTGAAAGGTTGTTAGAGCATTACACGAACCAGATGGCATACGCCTGAACGCAAATGTACCATAAGGACAAGTGAAGGTTGTCTTTTCTTGATCGTTTGGAGCTATGACTATCTCATTGTAGCCTGAATACCCATCAAGAAAATAGTAGTACTGGAACCTTGCAAGTTTGTCTAACATCTAATCAATGAAAGGAAGGGGAAAATGATCATTCCTTGTAGCCATGTTCAACTTCTTGTAGTCAATACAGACTCTCTACCCAGTCATTGTCCTTGTAGAAATTAACTCATCATTCTCATTCTTGACCACTGTGATGCCACCCTTCTTTGGTCCAACCTGAACTGGGCTCACCCATGAGCTGTCAGAGATGGCATAGATGATTCCTGCTTTCAAAACTTCCTTCATGGCTAGGTTTAGTCTTCATTGGTGCTCCACTGTAGGCTTGTACAATTCTTTCATCAGGATCTTATGCATGTAGATGGTAGGACGGGTACCCTTTATATCTGCAATGGACCATCCAATGTCATATTTGTGCTCTATCAAGATTCTCAACAACTTTTCTTCTTGCATCTTGGATAGGGATGATGAAATGATCACTAGAAGTGTAAACTCAGCCCCCAAAAATGCATATCTCAAATGATCTGGCAATGGCTTCAATTCTGGTGCTGGAACACTCAACTCTTTTGAAGAAGCTACATCTTCAATGTTCTCAATCTTCACTTGGGAAGATTCTTCAATGGATGCCTCAAGAGAATTCAGATAGTGCTTGTCCTCATCATTTGTTACCACATTCTCATAGATTGAATGGACAAGGCACCTTTCTAAAGAATCCAATAGACTCAATTCCATTTCTATCTCATGGATGCAACTTCCCACAATGTCAACTCTATGACAAGAATTCTTCTCTTATGGGAACTTTAGGGTTTTGTAGATGTTAAACTTGACTTCCTCATCGTTGACCCTCAGTGTGAGCTCTCCTTTGTGAACATCGATCAAGGCATGACCAGTGGCAAGGAATGGTCTCTCCAAGATAAGATGTATCTCATCGTCCTCTTCCATGTCTAGCACCATGAAGTCCACAAGAAAAATGAACTTATCCACCTTGACTAGCACATCTTATATAATCCCTCTTGAATATGTAATTGATCTATCTGCTAGTTGAAGGGACATGGTGGTTGGCTTCACCTCTCCAAGTTCAAGCTTCCTGAAAATAAACAAGGGCATTAAATTAATACCCAAATCACATAATACTTTATCAAATGAAGAAGTACCAATAACACAAGGGATAGTAAAACTCCCTGGATCTTTGAACTTCTGGGGCAACTTCTTCTGCAGAATGGCACTGCACTCCTTAATTAGTTTGACAGTTTCAAACTCCTCCAATTTCCTCTTCTTAGACATCACATCCTTTATGAACTTGGCACAGTTGGGCATCTACTCCAAAGCATCTGCAAAAGGAATGTTGATATGAATATTCTTAAAAATATCCAAAAATTTTGCAAACTGTTCATCAAGCTTTTACTTTGCAAAACGTTGAGGATACAAAATGGGGTTCTTAAGAATAGGCGGATTGTCCAAAAATGTGATACGACCCGGTACATAGTCCTCTCTCTTCACCTCTTTTCCCTTCTCATTGGCGACTCCTTTGCCTTTCTGTAGACTTTCCTCTTAAACTTCTTCTTGAACATCTTCTTGGGCATGTGAGGATGATGATGGATTGGATGATGAAGAAGTGGTAGGCTTTACACTGCTTGGTATAAAGGATCACTTTCTACTTCTTTTCCACTTCTCAATATGATAGCCTTGCATTGCTCTTTTGGGTTCACCTCTGTGTTGCTTGGGAAAAAGCTTCTTTGTTGGCCATTGATTGAAGACGCAATCTGCCCAATTTGTACTTCCAAGTTCTTGATTGAAGCAGACATGTTGCCCATATGAGTCTCCATGTGGTTAACCCTCGACTCAGTCTTCTCAAACTTGTTGGATGTCTCTCCAATGAACTTGGCCAAAATGTCATCAAGTGGAGACTTCTTCTCTGGTACTTGTGAATTGAACCCTGCTGGTTGCAACACATTTCTATTATTAGAGTAGGAAAAATTTTCATGACTGCGAATCCCCGGATGGTACTGATTTGGCACTTGAGTGCCACCTTGGTTCCCTCTGTAGTTGTCTTGGTTGCCTCTATAGTTGTACTATATATTGTTCACAAATTGTACTTGTTCTTCTTGACTTCCAAAACCTTGAGGAACTGAACTTGTTGCTCTAATGGATGTCATGGAAGATGAAGGGCTTCCTTGTAGGGTGGAAACCTTGTCAAATAAAGCTGCCATGTGATGCAACATACTAGCCATCCATGCAGATAATGAGGTCATTTGATCGACCTTATGTAAACCAGCCACTTTCTTGATTGGTGCCCTCTCACTTTCATGCTCATATGTATTGGAAGCCATTTCTTCAATCAACATCAAGGCTTCATTTGTTGTTTTCCCCAATAGTGTACCTCCTGCTGCAACATCAACTAATGACCTTGTAGATAAGGTCATGGCATTGTAAAACATCTAAATCTTCAACCACTCTTGGTACCCATGTTGAGGACATCTTCCCAGTAGGTTTTTAAATCTCTCCCATGCTTCATATAAGGATTCAGAGTCCAATTGTCTGACTTGACTGACCTTCGCTCTTAGTTGTGATATCCTTATGGGTGTGAAGAATTTCTGAAGAAACTTTTGGAGCATCTCTTCCCATGTAGTAATGCTCCCTGGTAGTAGAGATTGGAGGCATGATCTTTCTTTGTCCTTTCATGAAAATGGGAACAATCTCAGTCTTATTTGCTCTTCCAGGACCCCGTTTATTTTCATTGTATCACACATATCTAAGAAAGTGTTGATGTTGATAGTTGGATCTTCTTGGTGTACTCAACAAAATGGTGTTGTTGTACCATTGTGATCAAGGAAGGCTTCAACTCAAAGTTGTTAGCATTGATTGGCAGCCTTGCAATCTCAGAGTAATCCCTCAAAGGCACTGGTTGTTCCCTTCAGCCATGATTTCTTCTTGTACTACTGCTCTTCTATCTCTTCTTAGTCTACCAAAGGTTCTCTCAATCTTTGGATCAAGAGGTGTGATTTCTGCACTTCTTACTCTTCGCATGAACCAATAAAACCTAACACGAAGAAGAGAAAAACAAACTCAAAAAAAATAAGAAACAAACAAAAATACCTAAATTAAGATCAAAATCAATTTGCAATGGTATTAATAAAAGTAAAATTAACACTATTTGCTGGAAACAGTGCCAACAACTTTATCGTGATTATTTTGATTCGTAAGTGCACAAATTATGAAGTTATAATATATCGAGGTGAGTCAGGTTATCGTCCTCAGAAAAAGTTAATTTTACTAATATAAATGCCCAAAACCACTAAGATTTTAATTTTATTTAGGTGATCAAAATGGATGGTTTAATGTGCTGGAATATAAATTGAACAAATTAAAATGCATTATTACAAAATTAATTGAAAATGGGCATAAATCAATGAATGAAAATTCTAGAGGATTGAAATCATTATGTTTTACTTTATGGGTTTCAAAAGATTGTGCCATTAATTTAAATAATGAATTTATAAATCATGAATCCTAACTCAATCAAACCCTTTTCTCGAGTGTAATTTGAAAATCTATACTTAACCTATTAATTCCCTCTCTCAAGTGTAAACTAACAAATCAAGCATGCCTTAAGATTTGTGATTCATGCTATCCGATTTCAAGGGTTTTCGTAGGTCTCTTGGCTGAATACTACTAACCTAGGTCACAAATTCCCGGATCCGCTTTGATAACACCTCTCTTGAGTGTAAGAAATCAAATTTAACTACATTCAACTAGTTGCCAGTAAATTGATGGCATTAAACATATGAATTTGCAAATAAATTCAGAAATTAATTCAATAACACATAAAATAATATCAAGCATAAATCATTCAAACCTCTAAATCAAGAATTTAGCTCATATTCATATTCATGGAAACAAGATGAAAAAGAAATAAAACCATGGAGGAAAGCATTTCAAAATACAAGAAATGGAAATCAAAGGTTAAAATCCCCCTTCAACGGTGGGTTAATCTTCTTCTACTCCTTGGTTCCTTCAAGCCTCCCAGTTTCTTCTTCTTCTTTCTTGCCTCCTTTTCCACCCCCTAAACCTAATTCCCATCTTCTATATCCAATCATGAAACCCTAAACACGAGTTATACACATGAGTAGGTCAAAAGACCAAAATGGTATACAAAAAATCATCAAAAAATGCAACTCTGGGCGCCACGGTGGCCAGTCTCGAGTTTTTTTTTTGTGGTGGCTTGTGGACTTCGTCGATTTTCTCCACTTTTTGCACATGTTTTGCACATGTTTTCAACTTCTTTTGAACACCATTTGAACCTTGTTTCAACCCACTTTTGAGTTCATTATTTACCTACAAAACTAAGTATAAACAAGTGTAAGTTCTATGCAATTAATCAAAATATTAACTATAATGAAATGTACTCAAAACATATGACTTCTATGATATTAACTTGTATCAACAAGTCATTTATTCATAATAAAAACCTACTAAAACCTAATATAAAACCTAAATGCATCTAAAACAACTAAGTATACTAATCATGTAAAAACACCTAAAAACTAAGTATGCACCGCAGCACTAGCTGAGACGCCAGACCCTTCCACATCTGATGCAACTCTTTCTGATTCAGTTCTTCAGTTACTGATGGACCTGCGAGATCAACAACAGACTATTTTCACTTCTCTCTTCTCAATGGAGAATAAGTACGGGGTTTGGACATGGATGTACGAGCTCATTGTGTCATGCTCAAATTATTCTTGATCGCTTACTGGTTGAGGAACACCGTGAGTTTAATTTTAGCCAGGAGGACGTTTTTGGCGATAGAGCGCAACCTGCACCATCACCGACTTTTCAGCATCCTGCTTTGCCTGTTCATTCAGCTTTAGGTCCTTCTTCCAATTCTCATCCAGTATCCACTACCCTAGCACTGATCCCTCTATCAACTGCGGCTCCGAGGATTCCATCTCCTCGACTGCATCCATCACTAGCTATGTAAGATTTTCTCAAGATTTGATGCTCTCACTGCCACATATTTCTCCACCATCTTCGGTTTGTGATTTGATCATCCACTCCGACTCCACCACTCCTATTTCATTTGTTGATACCATCGTCATACCCGATGCAGATGTTGTTACCACCCCTATGGAGAATGCAACCCCGACTTTACCCGCTATTGATATATGTGTTGGGCTTGGATTTCTTGATCTTAGTTCGTCACCTCCGTCTTAGGTGCACCCTCTTTTTGATATTTCAAAAGGGGGAGAGAGTAGTATATGATTGGCCTGATTGACTGGACCAATCGCCCATAAGAGGATTGTTTAGTAAAGCTGAGAAGGTTGTAACAATTTTGTCCTCACTCGTAAGAGGATTGTTTACTGAAGTTGGAAATCCTAACTGAGGAGGTTGGGTAATGGACATAGGCATATAGCTGAACCACTATAAATCATCTGTGTAATACTTATTTACTTTCAACATTAACTTTTTTCGTTAAACTGCAAGTTTTTATCTAAGCCTTAAATTTATCATAGTGTCCAATTCTGCCTCCTCTTGGGCATACATGGGCCTACAATTGGTATCAGAGCATTGTTATCATCAAATGAACTTTACAATTTCTTTCATAGTAATGACATGAATAATTGAAGGTCAAGTCATAGAAGTAGGATAAGTTTAGAAAAGATTGTTTTGAGGAATGGATAAAAGTGATGAAAGTCTTCTTCACATCCCAAAATGTAAGTCTATGGAAAATGGTTCTAAATGGTTACACCCCTCCCAATAAACCTCTGGAGTCGTGGACTGAGTGTGAAAAACACCATTACAGTCTCAACTCTCAAGCTGCTTATGCTTTACTATGTAGCTTACCCAACGAAAGGTTGGATAGAGTCAATCATCACGAAACAACCAAAGAGAATTGGGAAACACTTAAGGAAATACATGGAGATTAATAAAAAAATCTAAATGAAAAACTCAAGGAGTATGAGAAGTTATTAGATAACTTTGAAATTACTGAAAATGAGTATCTTGATGTGTATATAGACAGGTTTCAATCCATCCTTGATGGAATGAAGGAGTTTGGTCGAGAGATACCTACAAGTATAGCTATAGTACACTCTAGTGACAAAAGCTTGGAATGAAAAAAATGGTTATTATAGGAGAAACTTTTAATCCAGGGAAATGTCTTTAAATGACTTTCGTGATTTGTTAAAATCCATGGAAGGAAGAGAAGAAACCAAAAATCAGATTGGAGCATTAGAGGATGCACTCACTTACTTCAAGTTTTTAGATAGAGAGTCCATTAATACTACTATGGAAAGAGTTTTGAAAATTTCAAAAGAACTTGAAAGTTTTGGAAAAACTATTTCTCACTCTACATTAGTCAAATACTTTCTTGATAGCTTTCCAAAAAAATGGAAATATAAAATACAGTTTTTAGAAGAATTTTCAAATCTATTCGAAATTTGTTTCAAAAAAATAAATTACATATGGAGTGGATTAGAAACATCATCCAAGAGAGAAGACACATTGGGAAATTTACCAAGTGGAAATGCAAGTGAGCTCAGTAACGAGGATGAGTCAACTTTTATGAATCTATACAATAGATAAGAATCCTCAACATCTTCAAGTACTGTAAGAACGATGACTCCAACTGAAGATGAAAGAGCTCCTATTGAAGTTTCAAAGAGAGGAGTAGCTTGGAAAACCAAATTTAGAAAATTGTTCAGCTGATACTCATTTTTCAGCAAAAGAAGAGAAATTGCTCAAGTTGAAAATTTTGTAGTACCCTGAAAAGAACCATTAAGGTATGTTTACTTAATTCTCAAAAATTACTGATGTGATTGTCTGCAGTGATATATCCTTTCAGTAATTATCAGAATTGATTACTATATCATTACTTTATCATGATGAACCTGAAATTATTTGAATGCCTGATTGATGAAGAATGTTATGTTGATCTATGTAAACTTATGATATTTTGATGATCTATTTATGAAAACGAAATCACTAGTAGTAATTGTTTATTCAAAATGTCAATAAAAGAAATCAAATCGAAAAAATTATGTAATGAACACTGGAAATCAGTATTCAGTGTTATGAAGGATGTTGACGTGCCTGGCGCTATGATACGATAAACTAAGGCAGTTACTTAAGTCTATTAGGACGTTGTTCGCTCAAGAGGACGCTACTGAACAAAACTTTAGTTAGTACAATAAGATAGAGCTAGGACACTAATAGAGTTTCAGGACACTAGTAAAAACAACTTGTGTGCGCGTTAAGACGCTGAAACAACACTAGGACGCTAATCCAAGTCAGAACCTAAGCTTATAAAAAAGGGGAACTTCGCCATCTTCATTTCATTATGCCCAAGAAAGACGCTACTGAGAGAAAAACCGATTGAAAGCTCTGCAATCCATGCTGCAAATCAGTTCTTTCGAGTTAGTTCATTCAATTTAGAAGGTAAATTTCATTTTCTCAATCAATTTCCCATCTAGAGAACCCTAGAAAATCCATTTTCGTTAGAAATCCAGTAAGAACCAAACTGTTCTAATGGCACCCAGAGCAAAGAAATTAACCACACATTCTGCACGAAAGAGAGCATTATCTTTATCTCCATCTCCATCTAGGTGTGTACGACCTAGAATAGCTGAAAGCCAACCCGTATCTGAAGGTCCAGCAACTGAAGTACCCACAACGTCCGCCACTGAACCATCTCAAGTGGAACCAACCATTGTCCCAGCTCAAACCTCTCAACCTGAACCATCTTCCTCTGTTCAACCTACAAAAAGATCTAAGAAAGAAGAAATAGCAAAATAAATTAGTGTCATGTTATGTTCTTGTAGGATGTTTAGTAGACTTCAGCTTCATTGCCAAAACACATTTGAATGTGCAACCTCTGTTTTAATTCCAGGGATGGGTACAAGTCCTTTCTTATCAAAATAAGTGGTATCTAAACCTTATCAAGGAATTCTATCAGAATCTTCTGAAAAAGCCTAAGTATGGGGTACTTAGGAAAACCTCTGTTAAAGGGACACCTCTGGAAATCTCACCTCGGTATTTCACCGATGCATTCTCACTTCCTAATTATGATCAAGTCATAACCTTCTCAAAACAAGGAATTCTATTCCCAGGTTATAACAATGTTGTAGCCTGGAACTATGTGTCTAGGAAGAACGATCACATATGTGTGTGGACAACAAGCTTTCCAATCAATCCTTTGAGCTTATCCCTAGGATCATTCATAACATAGTATCCCATGTAGTGCAGCCATGGTCTAGCAGTAGGGGGAGTGTAAATGAACTGGATCTGTTTCTCACTTGGTGCATTCCTCAAAAGAAAAAGTTTAACCTTTCTTACATACTTTTGCATGTGATTGACACCACAGTAAGAAAAGGAAGTGGATTGCTATTTGGAATGTATATCACACCACTGCTAGAGAAAGCAGGTGTTGATCTGAATGGAGAAGTGAAAGAAGAAGTAGATAAATATGGTTGCATAGAACATACAACTGTCAAGCTAATGAAGTATGTCTGTGTCCCAACATCCAAGAAATAGTATCACATTAGAGCCATACCCCAAGGAGTGGTTATTGAACCATTCAAGGAAAGTAATGAGGAGAACAAAGTGGACAACGATCAACTCCAGGAAGAAAAAAAAGTTGATTCATAGAGAACAACTTCAGACTTACCTTTTAAAGGGGATATTTCAATGGAAGAGGAACGCCATGAGCAAGTTCATGATGAAGCCACTTCTACTATCCCTCCAAATGTTTACTTTCCAAAAGAAGCAGAGAGATTTGAAAGAGGATTTATAGATCAATCTCCACATCATTTCACTGATTATGCTAATGTTCAACCTTCTACATCTATTTTTATGAAGAAAACATGTTAAGAAGGATGAGAGAGCTTCAAGAAGAACAAAGATCAATCATGTTGGAAGAAATGAAAAAGTTGATCACTAATCAGAGACTTGTACAATTTGAAGAAGTTAGGAAATGCACAGATGGATTGACTCATGTCTCAGAGAAGTTAGGTCAAGGAGTCCCTTAGCTCACTATCTCATCAGTCTAAATACACCTGCACAAACTGTTGCATTGGACACAAGTGCCATACAGACAATCTATGAAAATGTTTGAAGCATAAAGACCATTAACACATCACCATATGCTCAAGCTCTAGCTACTATTGATTCTAGCACACTTTAGCCTCTGCTTGATGCTATTTCAAGTCTGAAATCTATGACATCTCCATCTGCATCCACAGTTGATTTTCAACCAGTCTTGGAAGCAATTGCCAATCTCAAGACCACGATTATGTCAAATGCTTCTGATCCAATCAATGTTGACGGTAGAAAATTAAGCAACCTTCTCACTTCAAATGCTCAAGTATACGAGAAGATGACAAGCATAGAGAACAAGGTCACATTTCTATCTTCTACCATTTTGGATCTTTCATACATTGTCACAAGAACCATTGATATAATTGAAGGAATTGTAGCCTTCATTGAGGAGACCTTTAAGCTAATCTCAAGAAGACTTCATTCCTCAGTTTGGTTTGTCATTACCCATATGAAGAGATTTAACTTGCTATATGAGTTGTTGAGAAAGAGAGGAGTACATGTTCCAAGAGCTCAACTGGCACCAAAGTTTACAAGGCCTAGATTGCCTAAAGAACAATCTGATATGCCTGAAGGGTTGTTTGAAGAGCAAGGAGAAGCTTATGTTGGTGAAGAACCCAAGAACTTTGAACCAGCTGCTTAGGTTTCTAGATGCATGAAACCTCCACCTAACGAAGATGATGTTTTTGAAATTCTCAGACCCACATCTGTTGTCAAGCCAAAGTTTGAAGGTGTAAATCCATCTCCAACTTTTGCAATTGGTCTTGTTGACAGATGTCGTCGATCTTCTCAGAGTGTTGACCCCAATTAATCCTTTTGATTTAGATTTGCGTACCTTTGAAACCTCCTTTGCCAATTTTGTAAGGAATTTCATAACAGATAACAAAGGTAAAAAAAAAAAACAAGACAAAAGGGAAGGGGAAGAAGAAGTGGTATGTTCTTGTCCCACCTCTTTGACAATGAAAAAGACAATGAGGAGAAACACAAAGAACAACAAATATCTTAGATTTAGGGAGAGAAGAATAATGCAGGAGGACCAATGCTTTGTATTTCTTTATGTTTTGTATTTTGTATTTTTTATATACTTTCTGTAATGAAGTATAATCATGTGAAACAACATATATTTGAATGTGTTCTGTTCAAATCAAATTTTATTACACAACATAAATACAAATTGATTCTCCAATCTACTGATTGAAAGGTTTAATGAGTGTTTGAAATCATCAAAAAGGGAGAGATTGTTATCTCAAAAGGAACCCCATGAAAGAATGTTTTGATGATTCCAAAATCACTCAATCTTGTGATCTAATGTTTTTGTTGAAGTGTTTCAGCAAATTAGTTTGGAAGAAAATCAAGATTCAATTAGATGAAATCTATGATAAGTCAAGTTATTAAGATCAAGAAAAAAAGGATAAATGTTAGAATGTAGAACTTTACTTGAAACCTTTTTTAGCAAATATATACATATATATAAGTTTTCCTTAAGCCTTTTGTTTTTGAAGAAAATGACAATTGATTTAAGTCGAAGGTTTTTCTATTGATCTTTGAACAATTTGCATGATTTCTAAATGTTTGATTTGATCCAAAAAACTAAAGTGTTGATTTGATTTAATCGAGTATTCGAAAATTAAATTTTTAGAAAAAAAACTATTTTTTAGTGTCTTTCAGGATGCTGATGGGCCATCAGGGCGCTAATGCAGTGATTAGTTACTTAATGTCGAACCAACATTGCAGGACGCTCATGGACCATCAGGGCACTGATGGTTTCTAGGTTTGAATGCTTGTCGTTCAAAGTAGAACGCTGATCGAGTATTAGTGCCCCCATCGTACAACCTTGGAAAAACCAGCAAATGTCCATCAGGACGCTAATGTGGCATTAACGCCCTCCTTGAGTCTCAGGGTTTCTGAAAATTTTGCTCATCAGGACTCTAACGTGGTATTAGCGCCTTCCCTGAGCGAGTCAATAAAAATTGTATTTTTAGAAAAGTTTACATCAGGACGCTGATATGTTATCGCGACGCTGATAGAACTTTGTCAGAAAATTGAAAAGTGACTGTCACCTGACTATTGACAATTCAGTTGCGTGAATAGCATATTTTAATTATTTCCATTCTCATGATAAATGAATCGAACCAAAACATTTTCACAACTAAACTTACCATTTCTATTAAAGAATTTTTGACTCAATGTTCAAAACTTATTTCAAATTCAAATGAAATGGCTTTGGTGCCCACAGTGTTTATAAAGGAGATTCTTAGAATCAAAGTTGGTTCATACCAAAGAGGAATCATTAGTTCCAAAATGTTTTCAAAGTCAGTCGAACTTTCAATCTCAACAATCAACAAGTTTGCAAATTCTATTTTGAAAATAGATTTTCTTCTACACAAAGTTTTTCATTGTGTGCTTACATTTTATATCTTATATCTAAAAAACTAGTGAAAGAAAACTATATTTTTACTCGATTTTTCAGTTGCTTTAAACTTATACTTTTACTTTTGAAGGAGTTCATGCGAGTAAAAAGTTCATAGGTTACAGTTGTATTGAATTGTGTATCTTTATTTGTATTGAGTTGTACTACTGCATTTGTATCAGTTGCAAAAGGTTATTCTGTTAAGTAAGAATAGGTAGTGGTTTACTCATACCCGTGAAGTTGAGTGTGTAGGTTGTCTTGCACTTGTGAAGTCAAGAGTTTAGGTAGGTCTCACACCTGTAAGTTGAGAGTTGTAAGGTTGTTCTCACACCCGTGAAGCTGAGAAAGTGGCAATGGTTTGGTCCTCACTCGTAAGAGGATTGTTTAGTGAAGTTCGAAATCCTAACTGAGGAGGTTGCGTAGCAGACGTAGTCATATAGTCAAACCACTATAAATCATCTGGGTAATACTTATTTACCTTCAGAATTAACTTTTGCTGTTACATTGCAAGTTTTTATCTAACCCTTAAATTGATCATAGTGTCCAATTCAACCCCCTTTTGGACATACCTGGGCCATCAAAAGAAAAGATGACCATCATGGAACACAGGATCCCTTTCTTATCTTCCACTATTCTGATTTATCTTTCACAGTGACTAGAGTTGCAGATAGAATGGATGAAGTAGTGGGCTTCATTGAAGAAACGTTCAAGATTATCTCCAGAAGATTACACTCCTCCGTATGATTCTTTATCACGCATATGGGAAGGTTCAACATGTTATATGAGTTGCTTAAACAAAGAGGCATTAATGTTCCACGAGCCCATAGTGCTCCAACATTCATAAGGCCTAAGTTGCCATGAGGAAGTCTAGATATGCTTGAAGGTTTGCTAGATGAACCTAATGACACTACAAAAGAAAGAGCTCCAATTGCTCAAGATACCAGGTGTATGACACCACTTGAAGGAGAAGAAGACATCTTTGTTGTTCCACCACCAAGAGAAACTGTTCGACCTATACATGTTGGTGTTTCTATGTCTTCACAGTTTTCTATTGGCCTTGCTGAAAGATACAGAACATCATTTTTCAACTTGATCCTCTTAATTCATTTGACTCTAATAAAGAAAAAGAGTATGATTTTACAAATTTCATGAGAAATTATAAAAGAAAAGGAAAAGAGAAGGATAAGGGAAAAGGAAAGAAAAAATGAAGAGGTTGGCATCTTACCTTTTTGATGTTTTCAAAAGGGGGAGAAAGAAGAAGGTTAGAAGAAAAAAAGGGCTCAAATTAAGGGGGAGAGATGTGAGAAGAAAAATGAAATTTTAAAACATCTGTATTTTGTGTGTAGTGAATGATCTGTTCTTTACACTTTGCTGAAATAAATGAATGAACGTTTGCTATTGATATGTTAAATTGATTAATCTTTACCTCACAGTATGCATTCATCTATGAAATCTGCTCAAAATATATTGAGTGTTTGAAATCAGTAAGAAGGGGGAGATCGTTGTTTCAAGGAACCCCATGAGAGATATTTTGATGATTGCAAACTACTCCATCTTATGATCTAATGAGTTTATTGAGTATTTTAGTAAAACAATATGAAAATGATCATATCTCAGGAAGAATTCACTCAATTGGGCTTATACCAAGTCATGGAAAATCAAGTCAACAAGGATCAAGATCAAGAACTATAAAAGGTTTAATTTCAGTTTAGATTTGCATGACTTTACTCTATAACAATTCAACAAATCTATGACAAAACAAGCTTTTCGAGAATATCTTGATTCTCAGAGAAAATGAGTTTGATCGATTCGTTAAGTATTTACAAATGATTTCAAACTATTTGAATGTTTGATTTGATCCGAAAACACAAAATATGTTTTGATTTAATCTAATTTCAAAGATTGAAAAATTAGAAAAATCATGTTTAGTGTCTATGAGGACGCTGATAGAAGTTTAGGACATGCTAATACAGTGGCTATTCACTTAATATCGAACCAACACTGAAAGACGCTACTAGTTTCTAGAAACGTTTAAACATATTTTCAAATAGGATGCTGATACGTGATTAGCGCCCTCCCTGTCATTATGGGAAACTAGTCGTTCAGCCTGTCAGGACGCTAATGCAGACTAGAGCCCTCCTTGAGCTAACTAAGAACAACTTGATTTTCAAGTTACAATGTTTCAGGACGCTACTATTGCATTAGGACGCTACAACGAGACTTTACTTATTTCACACATCTACGTAGTAGCTCCCTCACACTACTTTAGGACACCAATGCAAGGCATGTCAGAGAATTTGACATTGTCATTGTAGCCGCTTGAAGAAGGTGATCTATGAATCAATTTCTGTTTTTGTGTAAACTGAATTGAATCAGAACGCTATGGTAAAACTGAACTTACCATTTGCGTGAAAGAATTGAGTCATTTGACTCAACAAATTGATTCACTTGTTCACAGTTTCAAGAATTCAAAAACTATTGTTTTAGCACAATGTGTTTATAAATACTCAACTTCAACAAGATTGAAGAATCATCTTTGAAAGTTTTGCGGTCAAACTATTTGAACTTTAGTCGTTTTTCAAAGTTGCACAAAATCATTCTGATAAATATTTTTCTTTCAAAAGTTTGGTTTTCTTGAACTTACATTTTTCGTCTTTGGAAAACCAATGAAAGAAAGAGTGTTTGATTTACTTGATTTTCAGCTATTTCAAATTGATATATCTTTGCTGAATTTGTTGTTTGAGTAAAAGTTCATAGGACACAATTGTACTCTAATTATATATCAATTGTAATTTGTTGCGACTACATAAGTTGTTGATCTTACTTTGCATAAGTTCATTGGTTGACTCACACTCGTCAAGTTGAGTAGATAGGTTGTCTTACACTTATAAGTTAAGAGTTTAGAGGTTGACTCACACCCGTCAAGTGGAGTAGATAGGTTGTCTTACACCTGTAAGTTAAGTGTTTAGAGGTCGACTCACACCTGTCAAGTTGAGTAGGATAGGTCATCTCAAACCTACAAGTTGAGTGTTGAAAAGGTTGTTCTCACACCCGTGAAGTTGAGAAGGTTGTAGTGGTTTTATTCTCATCCGTTAAGAGGATAGCTTAGTGAAGCCTTGAAATCCTAATTGAGGAGGTTAGGTAGTGGAGGTAGGCATATAACTGAACCACTAGAAATCGACTGTGCAAACCATCTTATATTTTTCACTGTTACTATTATTGCCATTGCACTGCAAATTAGCAATTGATTTCAATTTATAATAGTTGTCCAATTTACCCCTCTCTTGGACACACTTCTGGGCCAACAACTACGAATTTGCATTTGGATAACACACCACCAACATGTGAAACTATGGTAGTGATTTGTTATTTTATACATGTGGTTGAAATTTTTTATGAGATGGGAATGGTATGTCACCCCTAATCTAGACAACTAAATAGCTTAATTGTTATGATAAAACTGTAATTGAACATTTATGATAAGTTAGATGTGAGCATAGGATATGGAATAATGCCTTTTCGGTGAAATTGTTCCAAGCTAGGGAAATGACTGGTAAAATCAACATTATGGCCACAACTTACCTAAGACACATGGTGTATGTAAATATGATGAAGTTTATGTATTAATGAAAAATTATAATATGTGTTTAATAGGTTGAGGAATTTGGTTGATTGCCAGTGGTGATAGTGTGGAAATTATAGCTATTTTGTTGCGAGTATTTCTTATCTTGGTATTCACGTATGGAATTGTATAATTATAATTTGATTATAAAATGATAAGCTTGTTAGTGTATATGCATTGTGATTTGAATTCATAAAATGCTTTCGAAACTAAAGCATGTTTTGGACTTACCAAAGTAGGTCTTAGACATGACTAGAATTCTTAGTGGTTGAGCCTTTTGGGAATAAGACTTGCATGAGTTAGAAATGAGTAAATGGCCAGTGTTGTCATATTTAAGATATTGAAACATAGGAATGACTAAAATGTAAAATGAGTAATTAAAGGTCGGTGCTATCTTTATAGACGCATAATGAGGTGTAAGACTCACTCTATTACTTGAAAGAAGAGATATGGATGATAATTGAATTTTCACTGGAAATTTGCATTGTTTGTGAATAATTGCACGAGTTGGAATTATATTGGGCATGTATCTTACTTGTTCAGATTATTACATAAGTTTTGATTAACTTGTTTAAAATGTCATGCTTTATATTAATGCATATATGATGCCATAGGTAGAAATATTCATTGAGCTTATTATACCTCATCCCAAATTCTCAAACATTTTAGGTAAAGACTGTCATCTCAATGAACCCCAGGATATGAATGTTTTGATGATTCCAAATATCTCGTCTATCTAATGATCTTGTCAAGTGTTTCAGATTTATCAAGATTCAAGATCAAGGAATTGTGCTCACAAGCCTATTGAACATCACATGTATAGTTCCTAGTCTGTTAGTACTTAGAATGTAAAGTCAATCAATCAACTTTCTCTCAGCAAGATTTAATCGTTGCATATTTTAATCGTAACATTCTAAATGAACCTTATGATTTCTAAAGTATTTGATTTGATTAGAAAAATATAATGATGTTAATCATGTTTTATCGAGCTTTAATCGAGAAATCAAAAATTGCTTTTATAGAGTCTTTCAAGAAGCTAATGTTTTAATAGCACCCTTCTGAACTTAATGAGTCAGGACGCTGATAAAATGCTCAAGGTTTAATTAAACTATTCATTAGGATGCTTACCTATAAGTAGCAGCCTCATTTTAAGTCAACCTTGAATCGGGTCAGGACGCTGACTCTGTTTCAGCTCGCTGAAAGTTCTCTTAGTCTTTAATTGATTTCTATCTTTAAGGACGCTGATAGTTATTAGTTGAATAAACTATCAGGATGGTACTTGTGTAAGAGCGCCCTCATCTTTAGAATCAACTTAATAACCTTTAGGACGCTTACTATCCTTCTGCACACTTAACATTGGTTCAGAAATGCTTTCAAAACAAAGTAGGACGCTAACTGTCGAGTAGCGCCCTCATGTTTCAAGTCGTTTTATTGTCAAAATAAGTCAGGACGCTTACGACTCAGTAACGCCCTCACTTCATAGTTCAGAAGGACGCTGATGCTCTATGAGCGCCCTTAAATAAACAAGACGACAAAAATAATATTTTTGTTGTTCTGACACATTGATCCTTTTTCCACCTTTTAAGAACAACCATTCGTACAAAATCAACGTCCTGTATTTGTAAGAGATATTCTCTGATTCACGAACCACATCTTCTAAAACTTTCTTTATTTGTGTATCTGGAGAAAAACATAATGTTCATGAAATGTGCGGTTGCCATTTTCGTGATACATTCTAACTGTTGTGAGTAAACGTTCATATTTGAAATTCAAATTCAAATGAACGATAACTTCATCTCTACAAGCCTATATATACAGGCACTTAACAATCTGTTAAGAACACCAAAAATTCTCTAAGCCAAAAACACTTTTTGAAAGTTAGTCGAATTTTCATATGAATCAAAGAGCTTAAGTTATTCTGATTTCAAACTTATATCTTTGAAACTCTACTGATTCAAAAGATTTTCATACTGAACTTAATTTCTATCTTTATTTGAAAATCTGTTTGAAAGCTTGAACTGTTTTTCACTCAAATTTTCAGCATTGTTTTAACTTATATCATTCTTGCTGAAAGAGAAATTTGAGAGATAGTTCATAGGATACATTTGTGTTTAATTTCATATCCTGTAAACTGTATCAAGGTTGTAATAGTAGTTAGATAAACTACTGAGTTGATATTCAACAAGGTTAGGTCTTCTCACACCTGTAAGTTGAGAAACGGTCTTCTCACACCCGTAAGCTGAGAAACGATAGTTCTCATACCTGTAAGTTGAGAAAGTGTACGTTTGTCTCATACCCGTAAGTTGGGATAGGTTGATCTCACGCTTGTAAGCTGAGCAGTCTAACAGTTGTTCTCACACCCACAAGTTGAGAAAAGATGTAATGGTTTGATTCTGACCCGTAAGAGAATCCCTTAGCTACAAGGTTAAAATCTTAATCGAGGAGGTTAGGTAGTGGTTGTAAACAAGTTGCCGAACAACTATAAATCGACTGTACATATTTAGTTTTATTCCTCACTATATTATTGTTATTGCATTCAATTTTAAATTGTCTAAGTGTTCAATTCACCCCCTTTTGGACATATCTAGGCCAACAATTGGTATCAGAGAAGTGTTGCTCTTCAAAGAAACTTCACAATTTTATTTTTTTTATAAATGGCAATGACTAGAGGCACAATTAGTGAAGTAGGTCAACGTTTAGATAGACCGCCTCTGTTCAATAGAGACTCGTTTGAATATTGGATGATAAGGATGAAATCCTTTCAACGATCTAAGGATATCAGTCTATGGGAAATGGTTGTAAACGGTTACACCATGCCCAACAAGCCTATTGACCTATGGACAGACAAGGAAAAACTAAATGATAAGCATAACGTCCAAGCAGTCTATGCCTTGTGTTGCTCTCTATCCGAGGAAGAGATTAACAATCAAGATGAAAAGCTCAAAGAGTCTGATAGACTATTTGATGCCTTTGAAATTTTAGAGAATGGGTCTCTCGATACGACATGTAGCATATATCAATCCATTCTTGCTGGAATGCAAGAGTTGAATCAGGAAATACCTGTAGAAATATCTCCAGTATATTTCTGTGATAAGCTTCCAAAGAAATGGAATGATAAGCTAACTATGTTAGCTGAATCTGTTGAACCATGGGAAATGAGTTTAAAAGAATTTTGTGATCTCCTGCAAACCATGGAAGGAAGGGATGAGACTAAAGACCGAGTTAGAACGTTAGAAGAGTCACTCGTACATTTTAGAGTTTTAGATAATGAATCAGTTCATGATAACATTCAACGATTTAGAGTATAGTTAATGAACTTGAACACTTTGGAAAAACCATTTCTCATTCTACTTTAGTACAATATTTTCTAAACAGTTTTCTTGAAATTTGGAAATATAAAGTAGATTTCTTAAACGAGTTTTCAAATGAAGTTGAAATCAGTTTTCAAAAAATTGATTATATTTTGAGTGGGTTAGAAACTTCGTCCAAGAGAGAGGACATTCTGGCTAATGCACCAAGCAGGAACGGAAGTGAAGGTGCGATGATACACAATGAGTCAACAATCCTCAGCAAGCACGTCTAGAACGCTCAATGAAAGATCTCCTGATAGAATGTTGAGAAAGAAGTCTGCATGGAGAACAAAGGTAACGAATTATCTCAGCTGCTTCAAAAAGAGAGAGGACTTTGCAATGCCTTGAGGTAAATGTCAAAAATATGCAAAGTTATAAAAGTCACTCTCATCTCTGTTGTTATTAAAATCTATTGACTATTTGAAATAAATGATTATCTTCAATCATGCGTTGCTTAGAATGCTTAAATATTTTCGGTCATGATTAAATTATTGACGGTTGGTTGATGAAATATAATATGCGACATTGTTTATTCAACCATACGATACTTGAATTTAATTGGTCAAATGTGTTAAATATTAGAGTTTAAGTATCGATGTGAATGCTGACAATGTTTGAGGACGCTAATGTGCCCAATGCCATTAGTTGTTCAAAAACCACTCATCATAAGGAGGACGCTATTTGGTCGCAAACATTAGATGAATTACACCGTTTCTAGCTACTAGGTTGCGACATGTGTGAGTGTGTGTCAAGAACGAGTTTATCGCTTTAACATCATAAAATCAACCCTTCAGTGACCTAGAAGTCACTTTCCCTTTCGATGCCTTATGACGCTTTGACGAAAAGTTACTAGGAATCATTTCAGGAATTACTGCTGAATCTTCATCTTTAACCTTTGGTAAATCTTGATCTTTGCTCATTTTCGAATCCTTTGATTCTTATTCTGCCTTGTTACCTCTGCTCTTTATCTCTTTTCGCTTAATTTTCAATGGCATCCAAACATGAAAAGCTTCTCCCCTTTTCTACGAGAAAGCGAGTTGTTTCATCTGCATCACATCCAGATAAGAGTGTGAGACCAAGAACCGAACCAACTTAAGCCGAACTGGCTGAGGAACCCACACCATCTGTACCCACACCTCCTACTGAAACCGCGGTTGGACCTTCTCACCCACCTTCTTTTACCCAGATAAGAAGAAAGAAAGATAAAACGGAGAAACTCATCAACTGATCAGTGATTGATGGGTGTTTCGTAGACTTTGAGTTTTTCACAAACTTCCATCTGGACATTCTACCTCTATTTGATTTCTAGGGTTGGACCAATCTTCTATCTTTCAGATCAATATGGTATCCCAACCGTGTTAGCCAGTTTTATTTAAACTTCGTTGATAAACCCAGTTCTAGACTTGTAAAACAATCTAAGGTAAAAGGAAAATCTGTTGAGGTTTCTCTCAAATTCTTCTCTGACACCTTTTCTCTGCCGAGTGATAAAAATGCCCACATACTTTCTTTCACTAAGGGAAAAGTCCAATATCCTGGCTACAACAGCCTTTCTACTTTGAACCTTGTTTCAAAGAAAAAGGATCATATGAGTGTTGACAAGAAATTAACAAATCAATCTTTTGAACTAATCCCTAGAATTCTCCATAGCATCCTTACCCACATCATTCAAGCCAAAATTGGCAGCAGGGGTAATATAAGTGATCTAGACTTGTTTTTAGTCTCGTGTGTTCTGGAAAAGAAGAAAGTAAATCTCACCCACATCCTCATGCATGTGACGAATACAGTGGTTAGTAGAGGAGGAGGTCTACTATTTGGTATGTACCTCACAACTCTGTTATAGATGTGTGGTATCGATTTCAATAGAGAAAGCTTCAAGGAGACAAGCAAATACAACTATATTGGTCAAACCACTGTGAAATTGATGAGATACACTTATGTGCCTGCATTGGAAAGATGGTTTCCAATGTCAGAAGTTCCACTTGAAGGACAATCTAGGATATTATGGCTATGTCAGCTCAAGAGGGAAGCTACATGTAAGGGCTAAGTCATTGTATTCATTCTTGTATATTGTACTGTTTGCAACTTATCTTGTAATTTTTTATGATTGAAATCAAATAGAACTGACATGTCTGCAGATACTACTCTAAATTTGTTATATGTTTGAGTACATGAATATAATTATCTGCATGATCTCTGAGTATTTAAAATAATCAACAAGGGGGAGATTGTTATCTCATTCCTATGATATGAATGTTTTGATGATTCCAAATATCTCTAGTTTGTCTATCTAATGATCTTGTCAAGTGTTTCAAATTTATCAAGATTCAAGATCAAAGAACTATGCTCACAAGCCTATTGAACATCACATGTAAAGTTTCGAGTCTGTCGGTACTTAGAATGTAAAGTCTATCAATCAACTTTCTCTCAGCAAGATTTAATTGTTGCATATTTTGATCGTAAGATTCTAAACGTACCTTATGATTTCTAAAGTATTTGATTTGATTAGAAAAATGTAATGATATTAATCATGTTTTATCGAGCTTTAATCGAGAAATCAAAAATCTTGTTTATAGAGTCATTCAGGATGCTAATGTTTCAGCAACGCCCTCCTGAAGTTAATAAGTCAGGACGCTGATAAAATGCTTAAGGTTGAATTGAACAATTGAACTATTCATGAGGACACGTACTTATAAGTAGCAACCGCCCTTTAAGTCAACCTTGAATCGCGTCAGGACGCTGACTCTGTTTCAGCTCGCTGAAAGTTTACTTAGTCTTTAATTGATTTCTATCTTTAAGGACGTTGATAGTTATAAGTTGAATAAACTATCAGGACGCTACTTGTGTAGGAGCGCCCTCATCTTTAGAATCAACTTAATAACCTTCAAGACGCTTACTGTCCTTCTGCGCACTTAACATTGGTTTAGAAATGCTTTTAAAACAAAGTAGGACGCAAACTGTCAAGTAGCGCCCTCATGTTTCAAGTCGTTTTATTGTCAAAATAAGTCATGACGCTTACAACTCAGTAGCGCCCTCACTTCATTGTTCAGAAAGACGTTAATGCTCTATGAGCGCCTTTAAAGGAACAAGACGACAAAAATAATATTTTTGTTGTTATGACACGTAAATCCTTTTTGCCACCATTTCAGAACAACTTTTCGTACAAAATCAACTTTATGTATTTGTAAGAGATATTCTTTAATTCACGAACCACATCTTCTAAAACTTTTTTTATTCGTGTATCTGGAGAAAAACATAATGTTCATTAAATGTGCAGTTGCCATTTTCGTGATACATTCTAGCTGTTGTGAGTAAACATTCATATTTGAAATTCAAATTCAAATGAACGACAACTTCATCTCCACAAGCCTATATATACAGGCACTTAACAATCTGTTAAGACCACTGAAAATTCTCTGAGCCAAAACAATTTTTGAAAGTTAGTTGAATTTTCATATGAATCAAAGAGCGTATGTTATTTTGATTTCAAACTTATTTCTTTGAAACTCTACTGATTCAAAAGATTTTCATACTAAACTAAATTTCTATCTTCATTTGAAAATCTGTTTGAAAGCTTGAATTATTTTTCACTCAAATTTTGACATTGATTTAACTTATATCATTCTTGCTGAAAGAGAAATTTGAGAGATAGTTCATAGGATACAGTTTTGTTTAATTTTATATCCTGTAAATTGTATCAAGGTCGTAACAGTAGTTAGATAAACTACTGAGTTGATATTCAACAAAGTTAGGTCTTCTCACACCTGTAAGTTGAGAAACGGTCTTCTCACACCTGTAAGCTGAGAAACGGTAGTTCTCATACCCATAAGTTGAGAAAGCTTAGGTTTGTCTCATACCAGTAAGTTGGGATAGGTTGATCTCACGCCTGTAAGCTGAGCTGTGTAACAGTTGTTCTCACACCTGCAAATTGAGAAAATGTGTAACGGTTTGATTCTCAACGTAAGAGAATCCCTTAGTGACAAGGTTAAAATCCTAATCGAGGAGGTTGGGTAGTGGACGTAAGCAAGTAGCCGAACCACTATAAATCAATTGTGCATATTTAATTTTATTCCTCACTTTATTATTGTCATTGCATTCAATTTTAAATTGTCTAAGTGTCCAATTCACCCCCTTTTTGGACATATCTAGGCCAACAATTGGTATCAGAAAAGTGTTGCTCTTTAAAGATACTTCACAATTTCTTTTACATAAATGGCAATGACCAGAAGCACAGTTTTTATAATATTTTTTGGAATTTCCAAAGTTTTTGTTTTACAATTTTAATAGTGTTTATAATATTTTCCTTTGAAAACTAGCATTCTTAAAACTCAAATTAAAGTTGTGTCGTCGATCCATAAGGAGTAGGAAACCTGCGGTGGAAACTGAGGAAGTTTCACAACCATATGGCCAGTGGAGACCACGAGAGAAGTACTTCTTCCTCCAGAATGTCATCCACACGTTGACGAAAAGCTGCGAGTAGTCAAGTGGATAAACATCACAAAAGTGGAAGGTCACGTATTCTTAACTTTGATTCGTGATTTTTATGAAAATTTTCATGTAGAAAATATTCATGATTTGGATGACACCCTCACAGTCACCACATGGGTCCATAGGGTACAGATCACTCTAAACCCTCCTACATTTTCCAATATACTAAAAATACCAATGGAGGGACAATTTTGTGATGTCTATACCAAAGCCGACATCCAAAACGTTGTCCCCAAAACCAAAAGGATATTATGTTTCCTCACGGAACGTCTAGGCACGCAACGTCCAAAATCTCTACCACAAAATTTTTGGACGAGCATCAACACCTTATCCAAATACTTATACATAACATACTCTCGCAAATGGCCAAAAGGTCAACATTGACCCGAGCTCAGTACTTCATGTTGGCCCAGTATTATAGTCCAAGAGGGGGGTGAATTGGACTTAGCGGATTTTTGCGTTACGTTTCGGATATTTTAATTAAACAAGTAATGTGCACAGTAGGTAACAATTCAAATAAACAAATGCAGAAAAATAAATGAACATAAAGGATTTAGAGTGGTTCGGTTCCCCTTGAACCTACGTCCACTACCCAATCACCACGATCAGGATTTCCCAATACACTATTGGCTAATCACTTACGGGCTTGATTTGAAGTCATTTACACTAACCAACACTAGGACCTGGTTAGAAAGCTACTACAACGTTTACCTACACAAGGGCTTGGTTAGAAAGCCATAGTCTAGATTACACCAAGGCTTGGCTAGAAAGCCACAACTTGCAACCAACTTACAGGCGTGGTTACTTGTCGTACAAATGAGGTAATATCACGGTTGACTTAACCAAGTCAACAATACATCAAGATTACAAAGATATAGAGAAGTGCACAACAATATAAGCTTACAATCTTGAATGAGACAATAATCACTATTCCAACCACTATGATTCTAAATGATGCAAAGTGTTGAAATATGTTTTTGTCAAATGCAATCAAGTCAAATATACGTAATGTAAAACAGTGAATCGAATATGCACAACTATCAAGATATTGATTCAAAAGAACAATAATTTTAAAGCACGAGAATCAATATATCATGATGATCAAAACTTGATGATTCTAAATACTTATGTGATGAAGATCCAGAATCAGACAACTCAAGCATGATAAAAAACTTCGATTCAATATAATATGAAATCTCAAACTATTCATGAAACCACTAAACAATGAAATATGTTATGAAGATCAAGATAGGGTTTCACAAACAGAATCAATATAAAATTAGTTTTAAAAATTATAATCTAAGCACAAAAAACTGATTTGCATAAACCAAAATCACAAGAATCTATGTGTAGAAATGTGTAGCCCACTCGGGAAGGTTGAAGCTCCAAGATTCTTCTTGTGTGAAGTTGGATGCGAGAAATCATGATTAAGACTCAAATAGAAGATGTAGAAACACTTGAATCATCTTGAACACTTGCACAAGAGAAACTCTCCAAGTGTCTCAAGGTTTTGAAAGATGTGGAGAACTATTCGGAAGATTGGATAAAATGATCAAATGTTGTTGAACTTTTGCTTTCAAAGAAGGATTAAATGACTCAAGAACTTGTTGTTGGCTTGAAAAAATACTTAGACAAAAAATACACAAGTTCTTTGGATTTTGCAAAAGTTGATCTTCAAATGAGCAAGTGTGGTATTTATAGATAAACACCACACCGAGGCACAAAAATGTGTTCCTTAACACAGGAGCCCGTTTCTGGTTTGAAATCTAAAAAATTTTAGATTTTCCTCCAATTAAGGAGCGTGTTTCTTACTTAAGGAGCGCTTTCATCAATATGTCTGTTGGGCATAAGAACGGGTTCCTTCAACAAGAACTACTGACTCTTAAATTTTTCTTATTTTACTCTTGGTAACAGAAGCACGTTCCTTCTTTAAGGAGCACGTTCTTTTTTCTTAATCAGAAAAATTCTGAGTCTCAGGAAATGCCACAGAAGCGCGTTCCTCTTACAAGGAGCGCGTTCCTTAAACCCTAATAAAAAATTACTGAGTCTTACGAAAAAGTTCAGGAATGTGTTCCTCACTATAGGAGCGCGTTCCTATATTGACAAGTGAGAAAAACTCGATTTTTTATTATTTTAGGTTTATGACATTGTCAAAAACATAGATTAACATTTTTAAAACATTTTAAAACATTTTTGACATGATGAAAGTATAATTAACACAGTTAAACTTGAGTGATTATATCGATTAAACCAATGATTAAAGTAATAAGTATAATACACGTGAAACGGTAAAACCATGCAAAATTGACAGGATGAATGCATATTGAACACTGATCAATATATGTATGATAAACAATTATGACTTAAGTGATAGCATAATTTTTAAACTAAAATATGTGCATGCATGACAATAATAAACTATATGAATGATTTTAAAAAGTATGTAAATCATGTGTGGTTAGAACAAGTAAAAATTACTCTACAACACTAAGATTCAAGTAAAGTAATACAACCATCAAGCTCTTGAATCTTCGTGAAGTATTGTTCCTTTTATATGCTTTGACATTGCAGTTGAATCCATTAGATATATCTAGTTAGCATTGAAATAACTACGTCAGAAAGATTAGATAACACAGGTATGTTGTTTGCAATCATCAAAACAAAATTGGTTGAGAGTAGTTACATCAACACTTCACTCTCTACTGTTTGGTAAAGGGAATACCCCTCAACCTCCCCTTTATCCTACTTAGGCATATGGCTAGGGTCGTCTCAAAGGATTCGGAAGACGTACTCCTCCCTTACTTTGCCCCGATCATGAAAATCTTCAAACACTTTCGGGTAAGATTTGATCGCAACAAGGCACCTACACCTCTCTTCGGCCCCATCGCCAACGGTACCCTCTAACGATCTGGGGCAAAGGGAAGTATTGGTCCTGTCATTCGAGTGGACTCAAGCTCCAGTGGCGACGACGCAGACTACTAAAATCCTGACGCAATGGGTCTGGTAACTTCGGGACTGTGACCTAAGATCGAAAAAATGGTGACCAATCTTTTAAATTATTCCGAGGGACAATTCGACGACACGTTAGTACCTCGTTCTCCCCACCTCTTTTAAATTACTATCTCTAGTCAAATATGCCAATTTTATCTTTTCTACTTTGGAAATGTACCTTTTATGTCGTTAAAAAAAAAGGTCATGCAAGATTTTTGCTAGAAACGTTAGGCACGTTGCATGATTGCTTGTTTGTTTGAGACTATGATTGATATGTGAATTTTCCCCATTGTGTTTCCCTACTATCAATGGGTTTGCGGTGGTATGGGACACATCAAACTCACTAGATACTAGAGAAACGTCGAGAACCAACTTAGCCTATGACCTGTATGTAGCAGTTCAACTTGGAAATCAGAATTACGTCTAGCATCATTGGGTCCTCATGAAATGGGACATGGGAACCCAAAGGATGCGAGTCATAAAATGGTGGTCTATTCAGATTGCAAAAAGACCGCACACTAATCTGCTTGACAAGATCACGTCCCTTGTCACCAAGTTCCCAGGGTATGAGACCTGCGAACTTGGAAGATAACTGAAATCATCAACTCTTGCGGAAAGGTGGGCATAATATTTATGGTAGAATAATGCGACATATAGATATAGGAGGTAACATGAGGATAAGTACTTGAAACCTATGGCTCGTACTAGTCTTAGAAAAACTTGAAGTATTTTAGAAAATACCCAAGGACGTTTAGAAAGTTTTAAAGCAAAGGTATTATAAGTAGTTATCTTTTCAAATGATATAAGCCAACTTTTACAATTTTGTTTTATACCTTACCTTGAAGTACGAAGCCATAAGGTATTTAAACTCCTCCCTTCCATTACCAAAAATCTAGAAAATTGTGGTTAAAACCTATGAAAAATACACAGAACTAGGCATTGACATATGCCTCATGTTTTCCTTATGCATTTTCATGCATGAAATTATGCTAAACGCAATTAGACTTGTAGAAAATGCTTGTCTAAACTAGGCGACAACGTGATCCCAGTTCCTCAGAAGCATCAGAGGAACCAACGCCATAGGAGGTCGATCAATCGAGATCTCTCACTGGTACTCCCGTCAACAAAGCAATGCCACCCAACATGGAGTAATTCTTGCAGGGTTCTTGTGGTATATGCAGTAAGCTTCTGGTCATCAGACAGTGACTACCCAACTCCCGCAGGTAGAGTCCATTCTGATACTAATCAAATGACCAGCCAGATCACAAAGTACAAACGACTGCAGCCTGTTGATGTAACTACTCTCACCCAATTTTTTTTATGATTGCAAACAACATACATGTGTTAACTAATCTTTTTGACGTAGTTGTTTCAGTGCTAACTAGATATATCTAATGGATTCAACTGCATTGTCAAAGCATGTGGAACAAACAACACCTCATGAAGATTCAAGAGCTTCATGGTTGTATTTCTCTTTATTAGAATCTTAGTGTTGTAAAGTAACAGTTACTTGTTCAAACCACACATGATTTGCATCTTATCAAAAATCATTCATATAGTTTATTATTCTCATGCATATACATTATTATATGATTTATCATGCAAGCAATAATATATTAGTTTGATAATTATGCTATCACTTAGTTATAAATGTTTATCATACACATATTTGTCAGTGTTTAACATGCAATCATTTTGTTAACTTTGCATTGTTTTACCATTTCATGTGCATTATACTTATTGCTTTTATCACTAGTTTAACAAATCACTCATGTTTAACTATGTTAATTGTACCTTAATCATGTCAAAAATGTTTTCAAATGTTTTAAAAATGTCAGTCTATGTTTTTGACAATGTCCTAAACCTATAATGATAAAACAAATTGAGTTTTTTTCACATGTCAGTGAAAGAACGTGCTCCTATAGTAAGGAACGCGCTCCGGAGCTTTTTCCCGATACTCAGTAATTTTTTATCAGGGTTTAAGGAACGCGTTCCTTGTAAAAGAAGGAACACGCTCATGTTGCCAAGGGCAAAATAGGAAAAACTTTAAGAGTCAGTGGTTCTTGTTAAAGGAATCGGTTCCTATGCCCAATGTACACATTGAGGAACGCGGTTGAGTCAGGTGCTACAGGTGTTTCATTAAGGATTTCTCCTAACTGGCCGAGCTGCTTACCCGCCTCACAAGAAAGGATGCCCGTTTCATTTGGAGTTAAGCTTGTGAGTCAACATTCCAAGAGCTTAAGAAAAGGCTGACCTCAGCTCCTGTACTCGCAACACCAAAAAACGGGATCAGTTTTACTCTCTATACCGATGTTTCACCCCAAGGCCTAGGCGTAGTCCTAGTGTAGGAAGGCAGAGTCGTCGCTTACGCCTCTTGACAGTTGACACTTCAGGAGGTCAATTATACCACCCACAACTGTTGATGTAACTACTCTCACCCAATTTTGTTTTGATAATTGCAAACAACATACCTGTGATATCTAATCTCTTTAATGTAGTTGTTTCAGTGCTAACTAGATATATCTAATGGATTCAACTGCAATGTCACGGCATGTGGAAGAAACAATACTTCACGAAGATTCGAGAGCTTCATCGTTGTATTATTTTTCTAGAATCTTAGTGCTGTAGAGTAATTGTTACTTGTTCCAACCATACATGATTTGCATCCTTTAAAAACTCTTTCATACAACTCAATACACTCATGCATATAGATTATTATATGATTAATCATGCATACACTTATTTTAGCTTGATAATTATGCTATCACTTAGTCATAATTGTTTATCATATATAATTGTTTAACATGCATTCAACTTGTCAACTTTGTATGGTTTTATCGTCTCACATGTTTTGTACTTATTATTTTTATCATTGGTTTAATCGATTGAATTAATCATGTTTTAACTGTGTTAATTATACCTTAATCGTGTCAAAAATGTTTTAAAATATTTTTAAAATGTTAGTCTATGTTTTTAACAATGTCCTAAACCTAAAATTATTAAAAATTAAGTCTTTTTCTCTTGTCAGTGAAGGAATGCGCTCCTGTTGCCAAGGGCAAAATGGAAACAATTTTAAGAGTTAGTGGTTCTTGTTGAAGGAACTCGTTCCTATGCCCAGCAGACACATTGAGGAACACGCTCTTTAATTGGAGGAAAATCTAAAAAATTTTAGATTTCAAACCAGAAATGCGCTCCTGTGTTAAGGAAGACGTTCCTGTGCCTCGGTGTGGTGTTCATCTATAAATACCACACTTGCTCATTTGAAGAGCAACTTTTGCAAAATCAAGAGAACTTGTGCAATTTTCTCTAAATCATTTATAATCGTCCTAACAAATTCTTGAGCAATTTAATCCGTCATTCAAAGCAAAAGTTCACTACATTTGAGTTTTTGATTTAACCTTTTGAAGAGTTCTCCTAATCATTCCAAAATCTTTGAGAAACTAGAGAGGAGTTCTAGAGTGTTTGATCAAGGTGTTCTTAAGTGTTTTTCATCACATACTTTGTTGATCTTGATCATCCTTGGAAGAGAAATCTCCCAACCACATACACCTTGGAGAATCGACGAATTTCATCTTCCCTAAGTTGGGTAACTTTTTCGATTCGAGTGTTTGTTTATTGAGTAGAAATGATTTTTATTGCTTGCTTTAATATATTATCAAAATCATTTTTTCTGTAGTGTGCGAAACCATACTTGTGATTTCATCTTATATTATCATGATAGTGGTTTCATGTGGCTTGATTAACATCGATTCTTGTGCTTAATACATATATTGTTTGCATTGATTCTTTTGATCATAACTTGTGTATATTGATTCACATGCTTGAACATTGATTATTTTGAATCAATAAGCTTTGATCAATAACTTGCATATTGATTCTAGTGCTTCATTAATCATACTTAGAATCAATATTTAGAAATACATGTATGCATACGATTCTTGAACATCCATAAATATACTTTGAATAGGTTGCATGTATTTTTGAGAAACTATTTTAACACTGCACTTTATTTAGAATCATAGTGGTGGGAATAGTGATTGTTGCCTCATTCAAGATTGTAAGCTTAAATTGTTGAGATTGTTGTTATTCACTTCTCTATATCTTTGTAATCTTGATATATCGTTGACTTTGTTAAGTCAACCAGGACTATACCTTATTTGTAAGACAAGTAAACACGTCCGTAAGTTGGTTGCAAGTTGTGGCTTACTAGCCAAGCCCTAGTGTAGGCTAGATTGTGACTTCCTAACTGAGCCCTTATGTAGGGTAACATTGTAGTGGCTTTCTAACCAGGCCTTGGTGTTGGTTAGTGTGAACGACTTCTAATCTGCCCGTAAGTGATTAGCAGATAGTGGATTGGAAAATTCTGATCGATGCGATT
Organism: Paratinospora sagittata; assembly: GCA_035771175.1. Classification (NCBI taxonomy): domain Eukaryota; kingdom Viridiplantae; phylum Streptophyta; class Magnoliopsida; order Ranunculales; family Menispermaceae; genus Paratinospora; species Paratinospora sagittata. The sequence continues at coordinate 26,948,763 of CM069595.1, forward strand.
GGGTAGTGGACGTAGGTTCAAGGGAAACCGAACCACTCTAAATCATTTGTGTTCATTTATTTTCCTGCATTTGTTATTTGGATTGTTACCGACTGCGCATACTTCTTGTTTAATTAAAATATTAGAAAGGTAATGGAAAAATCTGCCAAGTCCAATTCAACCCCCCTCTTGGATTGTAATATTGGGCCAACAATGACCTCGAGCTTGCTGCCATTGTCTTCGCCCTGAAAATCTAGCGACATTACCTATTTGGTGAGAGATTCGAGGTGTTCTCCGACCACAAAAGCCTACGGTATATCTATACTCAGAAAGACTTAAACCTTCGTTAGAGACACTGGCTAGAATTCCTCAAGGACTACGACTTCGATCTACAGTACCATCTGGGCAAGGCTAACGTGGTAGTTAATACTCTCAGTCGCAAGTCGTACGTCTCCGCTTGCTTAATCAAATTCAAAACGAGTTCTGATAACTGAAATTGAGGAATTCAATTTACAACTCCTAGATGATGAAACCATCGTTAGGTTTGCCCAACTAACAATCTATTCCGAGATCATTCAGAAAATTTTGGTTGCCCAGGCAAACGATGCCAAATTAATAGAAAAGAAACACCTCCTATCACAAACCAAGCCCTCCACCATTGGTCTTTTTCGCCAGACGGTGCAGTATTCTATACGAAACGATTATGCCTTCCAAACAATCCTGAACTCCAGCAAGAGGTTTTGTTCGAGTGCCACAGATCGAAATTTTCTATCCACCCAAGGAAAGGCAAGATCTATAGAGACATGAAAAAATAATTTTGGTTCTTGAGAATAAAAAAGGCAGTTGTAGACTTTGTGTCAAAGTGTTTCACTTGCGAACAGGTTAAAGCTGAACATAAACTACCATCCGATTTGCTTCAACCGCTACCTATCGGTGAATGGAAGTAGGATAACATCGCCATGGATTTTGTTATCCCATTGCCCTGAAATTCCAGGGGACAAGCCGCCATCTGGGTCATCATCGATAGACTGACAAAGGCTGCACATTTTATCCCTATAAAGTCTACAGACACCCCAACATGGGATTTCCCTCACCATCATCTGTGATCGTGATCCGAGATTCACCTCAAGGTTTTAGCAAAGTTTTCAATCTCACATGTGTTTGAAGGTCACCATGAGCACGACATTTCACGCCCAAACTGACGGCCAGTCTGAACACCTAATTAAGATCTTGGAGGATATGTTACGCTATTGTGTCTTGGATTTCCAAGATGGATGAGCAAAATACATGCACTTGGTAGAGTTTTCTTACAACAAAATTTTCCAAAGAAGTATCGGGATGGCACCATATGAAGCCCTACATGGCAGGCCTTGCAGATCCCCTATGTGTTGGTTAGACATGGTAGACCAACCACAACTTGGCCTAGATTTGATCAAGGAAAAAACTGATAAGATCACTCTTGTCAAGGATCGACTTCAAACGACCCAAAGTTGGTACTAGAGTTATGTTGACAAACGTCAAAAACCTTTAGAATTCGAGGCGTTCTTCAAGGTCCAGCCCATTCGAGGCGTGAAACATTTCGGTATCAAAGGAAAGCTCTCCCCGAGATATATCGACCTCTTTTCAATTGTGAAAAGTATCGGATAAACTGCCTACCATTTATCTCTACCTCCCTCAATGTCTCACATCCACGACGTCTACCACATTTTTATGTTCCGCAAATACCATCATGACCCTTCTTATGTAATTCCTCTAGTTGAAGTAGAAATTGAGGAAGGGAACAAGTACAAGGAACAACCCATCCAAATACTGGATACCAAAACACGGGATCTTCGCAGCAAAAACATCCCACTCGTTAAGGTCCTATGGTAACACCACGATGTTGAAGAAGTAACTTGGGAACTGTAAAGTGAGATCAAGCAAAAATATCCAAAACTGTTCATTTAAACTTGTTCATCATCATCACGAGGAATAAATCCATTTCTCCATACTTTTCTCTACTCCAACATTTTTTTTAAATGCTATATGTGCCACTATTTGCTTTTGTACAAATGTTTGATAGTGATCGCAGTGCCTCATTTGACGATCTTATGGATGAAGATTTCTCTGACCATGGCTTAAACTCTACTACTTCCGTTGTTGCGACAGATACAATCCCTCAGGATATGAGTCTTGAAGAGATTACTCCAAGCCCACCAACTCGGAGTCCAACTCCCTCTTACCATAGTGATTCATCATCCTAGCGTTCCCATACCATTACACCAAGCCCATAACGCACTGAGACCCCCATCCATAACCCACTTCAGTAACAACCGAAGCACACTACAGCACCGAGACCAAATCAGGCAGGTCCCTCAGGCTGGAGTGCTCCCAATCAGCCTAGGAGAGGCTGGCAGACCAGAAAAACCTCCAGAAAAAGCATCCAGCAACTGCTTCCATCATTCAACAACCCACACTCCAACGAGCAATCTTCCCTACTCCCTGAAACTTTGTACAATACATCACAATATCCCCCAGTTTTTCTCCGTTACAGGCTGTGCCATCTGACTGGCAAACCCAAAGCCAAACCAGCGAGGTGGATGGCGGACAAGGGCTCAGGCTATTCTGGGTCTCCCTTCTCTTCGCATCTCTTTCCTCCAAAATAGGAGGCTACCGACATTGCTCTCCTTCCTAGAGCTATCAAATCATACCCTCAACGACTCTGAGTCTTTTTATTCCCCCACTCCAGTTCATTCAGGAGACTATACCGGGCACAACGACGTTCGCATCTCGCACAACCCTCCAGATCAATGCGTCACGCATAGCCCCACCAGAGTTAAAAGATAATTCATATATGTTTATCATCATCTCCTCTGATGAGGAATGTCTCAAGTATATTCATGTGTTCTAAATTATTGTTGATGATTCCACCGTAATTGAATTTCAAGGACGAAATTCCTTTAAGGGAGTAGAATGTAAAACCCTAGAAAAATGGCCCATTTTTAACCAATAAATGTAGAAATCATGTCCTTGAAAAACACCGGAACACTATCTCAAAAAATCTCGAATAAAATGCGCCGAAAAATCCAAAACCTAATGAGGGAATGCCAAGGGGCACGTGCCCTGGCCATTTTTTATAAATAAGGGGGGGCTTCCCTCCTCCAAACCACTCTCCTTAGCTGCTGCGACCCCCAGAATACGTAAAAACTCTGCTTTGCTGCATTGGTGTGAAACGCTTGTGTTCCAAGGTGAGGATGAAGCCCTAGGTTTTCGTACCTTTTACATGTTGATAATCATAGCATTGCATTTATCATGTTCATGATACCATGCTACTTTACTTCATGCATTAGCATATTGAAAATATATATATTTTAAGGAGGTGGCTCCATCCGTTGTCTTTCGAAGGCCAATAGGAGCCTCTGTCACAAAAGGTTAAGCCCATTGCTTGTGGACTTGTAGCTGATTCACACTCAATCCTTGATTTCAAGGGAACCGTCACTCTGTGATACGAGGTTAAGCTCTTTGCTTGTGGGACCTGTAGTAGCATTGCGCTCGGTCCCATGATACAAAGGGGAACCATCACATGATGATACTAAGTACATGACTCGTGGTGCACTCTATTATTACTTATAAACCTACATTACAAGATTGTATTGTATTGTTGTGGTTTGATATGCATCATCTTCGTAGTGCCGTTATTTTTTTTTTGTAAATGTTGTGTATTAAGCAAAGATGGAATAGGGATTGAAAGTAATACTAAAGGTGGGAAGATGGCGGTGAAGGTGGGTAATCAGGTGCATGCAAGCAAACCCACCAGCAAAACTGTAGCTAAGAAGAAGGTTGATAAGCCTGTGGATGACGAAAAGGAGAACAAGAAAACTGAAAATGTAGATCCTGGTGTAAATTCAAGGAAACGGAGAAGGGAAGTAGTTGATAAACCCAATAGGACGCCAATGCAGATCAGCAATATCATTTGTGGACCTACCTCGGCTGGAGTGCATGCTGTTGGGAGTTCAAATTCTCCAAGTTCTGAGTCTCCTTGGTTTATATTGAGTGGTCATCGTCTGCAAAGAAAGGAATTCCAACAGGTTATTAGGCGTTTAAAAGGAAGAATATGCAGAGATTCCCACAATTGGTCTTATCAGGCTACACATTTCATTATCCCAGATCCTGTTCGAAGAACAGAGAAATTCTTTGCGGCTGCAGCATCTGGCAGGTACTGCCCTAACATTGTTTCTACTCTAATATTTTCTTTATTTTCACTTAAATATGTCGTTAAGTGCTTAACGATGAGCACTTGATCTTTTTTTACTTGCATTTGACAGCATTGTTTTATTGTCTAATGTACTTTCATGTTACTCAATAATTCTGACTTGTGTACTTCAAGTGCAGGTGGATTCTTAGGACAGACTACTTAACTGCCTGTAATGTGGCAGGGAAGTTCTTGGCAGAAGAGCCTTATGAGTGGTTTAAGAATGGCCTTAGTGAAGATGGTGCAATCAATTTGGAGGCTCCAAGGAAGTGGCGCCTCTTAAGAGAGAGAACCTGTCATGGTGCCTTGCATGGAATGCGTATTATCATATACAGAGAATGCATTGCACCCCCACTGGTATTTTCCTAGCCTTCATTTTTTTTTTTTGCTCTCTATTTTGGTTTCGTGTTACAATTTTGCATATTCATTTGTGGGTGCGTGATAATATAATTGGTTCCAACATGTCATTTTATTTTTATGGTAAAGACTTCTCTTTGCTAAGTTTGTTGATTCAATCCCTGCTCTGTATATATATTGCATTGATTAGGAGACTCTGAAGCGTGTAGTAAAAGCCGGTGATGGCACAATATTAGCAACTTCCCCCCCATATACCCGTTTCCTCAAATCTGGAATTGACTTTGCCGTAGTCAGCTCCAGTTCACTACGTGTTGATCCATGGGTGCAGGAGTTCATCAAACATGAAATCCCATGCATTGTAGCCGACTACTTGGTGGAATATGTGTGCAAGCTAGGGTACTCGCTTGAGAGGCATGTTCTCTACAACACAAATGCTTGGGCAGAGAAGTCATTTGCAAGACTACAAAGTCAAGTAGAAGAGATTGTTGAAGCCTCAACACCATCAGAAGATAACAGTGGTGATATCTCATGCCAAGTTTGTGGCTCTCTTGACAGGGCAGAAGTAATGTTGATATGTGGTGATGAGAATGATTCTTCAGGGTGTGGAATTGGGACACACATTGATTGTTGTGACCCTCCACTTGAAGTTGTTCCTGAGGAGGATTGGTTCTGCATCAAGTGTAGTAAAGGCAGAAACATCACCAATCCTACAAAAGCCACCAAGAAAGGTTCCTCCTCTTCATTGAAGTGCAGGTGATTACTTCCACCGATCCTTTCTCTACTTTAGGTCTAATGATTCAATGGTTATTTTTTCCCTTGAGTGTTTGATCAAGGGTGTAAGAAGTTAAGGGATTGAAAATTAGTTGGTCCCACTTCTGTATAATAACTTTGATTTTTAAGGTTGGTTCTGTTGTTGGGTCTCCGCAGATTTGCATGCTGACGGAGGGAGTTCATGATAAACTTGTCATCTCGAATTGTATAATGTACGTTCCTTATTGATTTTACTTGTGAACTGACAAGTCTAACTTCTTCCACCTACTTTATGAGTGCCAATAATATTAATCCAAAATCAAATAAATAGAAGAAATTTTACAGGATTCGAACCCTATGATAAATGTAAATAAAACATGAAAAAGTAAAGACAGAATAGAATAAATAATCCTAAATGAAGATTAAACGAGGGAGTTAATTAAGATAGTTTGGCTACATAATGAAAGATCATTAGATACTAACAATGGGTTAGTTTGCTGGTTCGGAAAGCAAATTATGAGGTGCGGTTTAAGGATTTATTATGAGTTCAAGTCCTCGTTCATTCTTGTTGGGAGAGGTGTTTTTGCTATTACAAATTTTTGAATTTGGAAGGATTAGTCACGCCTTAAAGGAGAGGACACCTGACGGGTGCCGAAAAAATGGTAAAAAAAATTAAAAATAAAAAGGTCATTAGATGCTTTTGGCAAGAGTCTTTTCCTAATTATAGAATTTAATTACATGAATTTGTTTCTTTTACTCTATTTTATCAAAGGCTAAATAAGGCGTAAAAGGCATGCTTAGAGCAAGACCCACAAGGAAAGCATAACATAACAGAGCTTTGGGCTGAGGGGCCAGATATCCAGGCCTATTAAGAACGTAAACTGGAAGAACTAATCCTTATGATAAGTGGGCAGGGCAACACATTCACAGGCTTGAACTCAAACTGGACAAAAACATGGGGCTATTACCAGCTAAATTGAAAGATCACTATAATCGTTTATCTTTTATAGGTATACACTTGGATTGTTTCAAGTATCATATGATGTTTGAAATATCGATTGATACACGGTTGAGATGTTATCATTGACTTTTTATGAGATATTGCCAAAAAAGATTAAAGAACTCTAAAATGTCATTTAACATGTGGTGTACTATTCATTTGTTGTAAATGGGTGCTTGGAAACCCAAAGTAGGGCAGCTTCGATAGTTAGAGATGAGGGACGAAGTATAAATTATGGTTGAGAAGCGAGATCTCGACTTTTAGTTTGAGTTTCTGCCTACACTAATCCGTCAACTTTAGTAAGGAACGTCCAACAGTTTTTACAATTTTTAACTCCAGAATAATCTCGCCCCTGTACAGTTGTTAGCGGGGACACGAAAGGGTCACAGACCAAAAATAAATAAAAATGGGTGCTTGATATATATACTATCCAAGTTTAATTGTAAATCAATTAAGGAAACAAGAGGTAATCATTGGATTACAAAAGAGCAATTGCTTAAATTTGAATTATCCTCTTAAATAATCTCATTAATTCACTGTCATAGCTACAAAACAAGGTACATTTTTCCAATGACATTCCAAAGTACGGTTCTACCAAATTATTACGTGAAATCATTTCAAAAGATCTAAGTCAGAGCAGGTATGAATAGCTTTTAAGACTATATTTATGTGTCAAACTCAACTAAATAAAGTCTTTTTTTTTCAACTGCATTGTATAAGCTTATTCCACACTGCTCTATTAAGGACTAAATCCATACTTATGTGTGTGTAATCTGAATACTAGTATGTTTTGGATTGTAGAGATGAATCTTAAATATGCTATATTAATCCATTTATATTAACTTTAGTTAACTAACATTAATTTCACATCATCTTGACCTTGCTTCATCCACTGAGCTTTTGTTGCGTGCAAACTGCAAATGTACGGTGCCAAGTTATAATAAATTCCAATGAGATATCGGGTATCGTCCTCAGGGATAATTACGACACTAGCTATAATGTTTTAACCTAACTTTATCTAGACAATCAAAATCGAATGATGGAGTGATTAAAATAGTAATGAAAATAACTAATTATTAACTAGCAAAGCAATGTAAATCGGATAGGAAAACAACAGTAGAACGGTCTAGAGGTTCGATATCACCTCACTCTCAACTATGTCTAAATAAATATATTATTATTAAATCAGTTCCCTAGCCTATAAGTTAGAAATCCTAACCTTTCTAATCTCCTCTTTTAGAGCATTGATTAGAGCATATTTTTGTTGCTTTGGTTTAACTCTTTCGATGAAAACCAAAGACAACAACAACTCACTAAGTTCTATGATTTCCTCCTAATGACTTCAAAGTGTGAGTCTCACGATAACCTAGGCTATACTCTCCATATTCCAACCCAAGCTACCCTCTTGTGAAGCATCTACCTCGAGTCTATGATCGGTCAATCCTTGATCAGGGGATCAAAAGCTTTACGCACAGAAAAGTATAAATAAACTAAAAACTTCATTAATAGTAATTAAACAATAAAATCTAAGACATAATCTCAAGTTTGGATCAATCTACACCTCTAGAAATGAGGTTTAGTTCATAAATAAAGAGATGAAAACAATAAATAATGGTTTAAAAATCAATCAGGACAAAAGAAAGCAAACTAGAGTGTTGTAGAGATTTTCAATGGTCTTCAATGTCGATCTTCTTCTCCACTTCGCTCCAGTCGTCTCCCTTCTCTTCCCCAATGTCCTCCTCTCGAAAAACCCTTCAAATCCATATATCGTGTGCCCAAAGTTGTGTTCAATTTGAATTAGAAAGCTGCCCCAAAAATAATTTTCAAGTTGCTAAATTAGCAACGTTTAAACACGGGGCATTGCGGCATCCCTTTAAGCAATTGGCCGTGGCGCTACGTTAAATCTCCTTTGGGCGCCGCGATGAGTGCCGCGGCGCCCAGAACCCCCATTTACTGATCACCTGGCGCTGCGATGTGCGTTGCGGCGCCCAGAGACTGGGTTGTGCTCAGTCTGTGGACTAAGCCATTTTTCTGCTCCGCTTGACTTCCTTCTTGTGGACTTAACCAATTTTCTTCCACTTTTTGACTTGGGTTCTTCATGAAACATCATCTAGGCTTCTCATATGTTGTGTCCATCATTCATGCTCACTTCCACACATCTAAATACCTAGAAAACAATGCAAAACAAGTAATTAACACACTCAAAACATAAATTGATCCAACATATAAATTAACAAACCGAAATAATGCATAAAAACCAATTTATTCCCAAACTAACAAATGAATCAAAACTAACATAAACACACTAAACTAATGTATAAATTATCCTAAAACAACTATAAAACACTCCTAAAATATGTCTAAATATGCAACTATCAGCTGTTGTGCTCACCCCGTTGCTTCATGTGTTCAAGGAACTGAGATGGGTTAGGGTTGGTCTGTACAGGGGGTCGTTGCCTGTGCCGACTCATGTCGGGACTTATCCTGTTGTATCAAGGAGCTGACTTGCAACTTCTTTCTTTTGGTGGCATTGGCCACTTCATTTTGTCAGGGGGAAATGTCCCCTTTTATTTTGCCTCTTAGAAGCCCGCCTATAAAACCTTATTATAATATTTGCACTTATCTTTTTATCAGTAAAGCTATGTTATTTTGAATCGCTGTGTAATTTAATGGGCCCACATTTCTGCTGGTAACCCTCTTATTGTCATTCTTCGTCTGGCAGAATGTGGTAATGTATGTCCATGCGTGGGACTATTTCCAAACTCAACAGGGTGTGACAATGTGAACCAAACTGTTACAATATATTTTTAAAGGTTCAAGACAAACCTATCCTTTTCACGGGAGTGTCTTTTCTAAGGGAAAAGGAACACTAAAATCCTTTTTGCGGGCTATGCATGAGCTGTTGATGTAACTACTCTTACCCAATTTTGTTGTGATGATTACAAACAACATACTTGTCATACCTAATCTCTTTGACGTAGTTGTTTTAGTGCTAACTAGCTATATTAGATGGATTCAACTAGTCAGTCAAAATATGTGAAAGGAACAACACCTTACGAAAATTCAAGAGCTTAATGGTGGTATTTCTTATTTAGAATATTATTATTGTAGAGTAACATTTACATGTTCCAACCATAACATGATTTCCACCTTTTCAAAAATCATTTATATAGTTTATGATTCTCATGCATATACACTCTTTTATGATTAATCATGCATGTGCACACATTAGTTTGATAATTATGGTATCACATAGTTAAAATTGTTTATCATGTATATATTGATCAATGATTAACATGCATTCATTTTATCAACCTTGCATGATTTTATCGTTCCATGTGTATTGTTCTTATTGCTTTGATCATTGGTTTAATCGAGCAGAATTACATGTGTTTAACTTTGTTAGTTGTACCTCAATTTTGTCAAAAAATAGTTTTAAATGTTAATCTATGTTTTTGACAATGTCTTAAACCCATTATGATTAAAAATTGAGTTTTTTTCAATTCACAGTGATGGAACGCGCTTCTGAGCATTTTCCCGAAACTCAGTATTTTTTATCAGGGTTTAAGGAACGTGCTCCGTGTAACAGGAACGGACTCCTGTGGCTTTTCCCCGAGAGTCAAAAAATTCTGATCAGGGAAAAATAAACGTGCCTTCCATTAGGAACGCGTTCCTGTTGCCAAGGGAAAAATTGGAAAAACTTATAAAGTCAGTGGTTCTTGTTGAAGGAACCCGTTCCTATGCCCAACAGACATATTGAGGAACACGCTCCTTAAGAAAAGACGTGCTCCTTAATTGGAGGGAAATCTAAAATTTCTTAAATTTCAAACCAGAAACGCACTCTTGTGTTAAGGAACGTGTTCCTGTGCATCAGTGTGATATTTCTCTATAAATACCACACTTGCTCATTTGAAGAGCAACTTTTGCAAAACTTAGAGAACTTGTGCATTTATCTTCCTAGCCTTTATACAAGCCAACAACAAGTTCTTGAGTGATTTTGAACCTATTATAAAGCAAAATTTCGACCACATTTGATCTATTGATTCATACTTCAAAAAAGTTCTCCAAATCTTTCAAGACTTTGAGAAACTTGGGAGTTTTTCTTATGCAAGTGCTCAAGACATTTTTGAGTGTTATCTATAACTTCTATTGAGTCTTGATCATTGTTGATCGCGATTTCTTTCATGCAACATAACACTCGAAGAATCTCGGAGCTTCAACCTTACCTAGTGGGGTATATATTTCTATATCTAGATTCTCATGATTTTGGTTTATGCAAATTAGTTTTGTGCTTATATTAGCATCTTTAAAACTGATTTTGTTTTGACTATTGTTTGTGAAACCCTATTTTGATCTTCATATCATAATATCTTGTTTAGTGGTTTCATAAATAGTTTGTGGTATCGATTTATGTGTTAATGTTAAATTATATTGAATTGAAGTTATAGATCAATACTTGGTTTGTTTGATTCTTGATCTTAATCACATATTCATTTAGAATCATCAAGTTTTGATCATCATAGTATATTGATTCTCGTGCTTTAAACTTATCATTGTTAGAATCAATATCTAGATACATGTGCATATTTGATTCTTGATTTTACATCATATATATTTGAATCGATTGCATATTTGAGAAAAACTATTTCAACACTTTGCATCATTTAAAATCATAGTTGTTGGAATAGTAGTGTTGACTCATTTAAGATTGTAAGCCTATATTGTTGAAAGTGTTATTGAACACTTCTCTATATCTTTTGTAATCTTGATGTATTGTTGACTTGATTAAGTCAACCAAGACTTTTCCATAATTTGTACAGCACGTAACCATGCCCGTAAGTTGGCTATAGGTATGGCTTTCTAGCCAAGCCCTGGTGTAGGCTAGTTTGTGGCTTTCTAACCAAGCCTTGGTGTAGGTTAGTGTTTGTGGCTTTTTAACCAAGCCCTTGTGTAGGTTAGAGTGTAAGGCTTCTAATCACGCCCATAAGTGATTAGCCAACAATGTATTTGGAAATCCTGATCGTGGTGATTGGGTAGTGGACGTAGGTTCAAAGGGAACCCAACCACTCTAAATTCTCTGTGTCCATTTATCTTTCCTGCATTTGTTATTTTGATTGATACCTATTGCGCACATTACTTGTTTAATTAAATTATCCGAAAGGTAACGTGAAAATCTGCCAAGTCAAATTAACCCTCCTTCTTGGACTATAATACTAGGCCAACAAGTGGTATCAGAGCGGGTTTTTGCACTCAAAGTTATCTAACAATTTCTTTGAGTAAGATGGCAGGACAGTGCTCAACTAGCTATAATATGGACAAATGTAAATACACTGATAGGCCACCATTGTTTAGAAAAGAAAATTTTCATGAGTGAAAGATTCTCATGAAAACATTTATGAGATCACAAGATGTTGATATTTGGGAAATGGTGAAAAATGGCTATACTCTTCCTGATAAGCCAACAGAGCTATGAACAACGAAAGAAAGAGAAGAGTATTGTCTAAATTCCAAGGCGGTGTATGCCTTATTTTGTAGCCTCTCGGATAATGAGTTCGAACAAGTTAGTGAATGTGAGACTGCGAAAGAAGAATGAGAATTGCTTCATTTGGTTCACTGTGAGCCACTAGATAACAAAGAATCAAGGCTCAGGGATGTAGAGAAGATATTTGAAGATTTTGTATTTCCCGATGATGAACCAATTGAAGAGGCGTGCTTTAGATTCAGACAAATACTTGAAGACTTAAAAAATCCGGATCAAGAGATACCCTCTGGGATTATCGTTCTTTGCTTTGCTGATAAACTTCTTAAGTTTTGGGCTGAACAACTTACAAGCATAACAGAAGAGTTTAATCCATGGTATTTCACCTTGGAAGAGTTTTACAACTTTTTGATATCTATGGAAGTCGAGGATAAAATAACACTAAGAACTGAAGTGCCAAAAAGATCGCTTGAAAATTTCAAGTTCTTACATGAGGAAACAGTTGATAAGGGACTTGATAGGTTCATGGAATTAGCAAGTGACTTGCAAAGTTGTGGAGTAACCTATCCTTATTAGATATTGGTTAAGTATTTCTTAGAAGGTTTTCTGGACAAATGAAAATATAAAGTCAATTTTATTGAAACGTTCGGTGATCCGTTTAACAGCAGTTTTGAAAAAATACTCTACTTGTTAAGCGGACTAAAAACCTTTTCTGAAGAAAGTGATGGATCATCTGAAAGAAGAGAAATGCTTGCCAACTTACCAAGTGATGATGACAGAGATAGAATGGATGAAAACGAAACATCATCATTGGTACATGTTCAGTACAATGAAGAAGAACAAGTTGAGGAAGATCAATTATTAAGTGTAATATCTAGTGGTTCACTCATTTACACCTCAACTGATGTAGATAAAGATTCGACTATTCAAATACGCATTCGAAAGTTTCAAAAGGTTCCTAGATGGAAGAAGTGGTTTAGGAAACTACTAGGACGCGACAAGGACTCGAACAACACTGTTGATGATCAATATGTCAGTTTTGAGGTTTCTTGAAGTGCTTCATGATCGGTCTTCGCCTATGGGTAACACTTCTATTTAAATTTCAAATATCTCTATTGTGTTATTCCACAAATGGCCTGAACATATCCTCTTAAGCATAAATTAATTGTGTATTAAGACATATGTCTTTGTTGAAGCATCTAATGTCCATTTAGGCATGATACCTGTCATACCATTTTTACTGCATATATCATGTTATTGATGAGTACTATATACTTTCTTGAGTAATGAGTGAGTTGGATAAGCTTTTCATGTCATACTATGCCTGATTATAATATTTGTATGATTTTGAAAATTTCTTAGGCTTAATTAAAATGATTATCATATCTTATTGCGTATGTTGTGATGTTAATCATTGTGAACATGCTTTAAATGATGTATATTTTGTTTAATGATTATGCTATGGAATATATGCATGCTTTTCTTGTGAACTTAATAAAATTTAATTATCATTTGTTCACATGAAGGATATTTATTTATATTAAATGGATCATGTGCTTAGAATTTCTATATATATTTGATAGTTGCATTTTTAGATAGGTTATAGAGCATGTTTTAGGTGTGTTTTAGGACATTTCATGCATTAGTTTGATAGGTTCATGTTTGTTTTAATACATTTGTTAGCTTAGGATTAATTTGGTTTTTATTCATTATTTTAGTTCATTAGTTTATATTTTGATTTAATTTATGCTTTAGTGAATTACTAACTTACTTTGCTTTGTTTTGTAGGTGTTTGGATGCATTACTCATGGATTTGGATGAGAAGAACATGTACAAGAAGTTTCAAAGGAGAAGCATGAAGAGCGCAAGCAGAAAAGAGGCAAAAATTGGCTAAGTCCATGAATTAGGCGTTGACATAAACATAACGGAGCGCCGCGGTGCTTGTTGCGGCGTTGGGCATCCCTATGTTGCGATTTGGACAATTTTCTAGACTTTCTAATTATGTTTCGGGACAACTTATAGGGCATACAATATATCAAATTTTAGTGCTTTACGAGAGGAACATACGGGAGAAGAGAACAAGACGGCTAGGAGGCAAGGAATGCGAAGATTCAGACTTGGAAACAAGGAAGAAGATTCGAGTTTCATGATTTCTAGTTGGATATTCTTGTTTATTATTAAGTTTTTGTCTATGTCTTGTGTTATTTTCATTCACGCTATGAACTAATCTTTTGTTCTAGAGGATAGATGGATCCTAACTTTGATTTTATGTTCTAGTTTAGGGCTTTACTTATTGTTAATGGATTTATGATAGTTTATTTATATTTCTCCGTTGTTAATGCTTTCAATCTCTTGATCACGGATTGGATGAACTTAGTTCTAGGGTGCGGCATTTGAGAGAGGGTACTTTGGATCAAAATAAGAAAAATATAGCCTAGGTTCTCATGAGACCGAGAGGAGATCGAGACCCTTTGAAGTCATTAATGGAAATCATAGATCTTACTGAGTTTGTAGGAATTAAATCTTTATCGAGAGGTTGAGATCAATTCCTATGAATATGCTATAACACGGCACTCGAGAGAGGAACTTAGAAACATTAGGACTTCCGGCTTATAAACTAAGTGAATACATTGATGATAAATATTTGGAAAAGAACATAGTTGATAGTTAGGTGAAATCGATTCTCTTGGTTTTCGCATATATTGGTTTTTCTCATAATTCGTTTAGTTTAAATTAGTTACATTTGATTTTTAATTCATTTAAATCTCTATAGTTTGATTACTAGATAAAGTTGGAACTTAGTGAAAATGATAATTGGTGAGGTAAACAATCCCTGTAGATACGATAACCCGACTCACCTCGAATTTATTTTAACTTGACTATTCGTACACTTGCGAATCTGAATTTATCGCAACAAGTTTTTGGCACCGTTGCTAGGGATTGTTTCACTTTAGTTTCATTAGTATGGTTAGTAATTTATTTTGATTTTAATATAGTAATTATTTATTTATTTTATTTGTATTTGTTTTCTGATTTTTCTGATTTTTTTTTAATGGCGTACAATTTTAATCACTCAACTTTTCAATATAGTTTCGGGCCAGTTGATCTTATTCAAGAGTAGTCGGCATCAATACCTAAGCTCCAGCAGCAAGTTTCCTAGCTTATTGCGGCAAGATCTCAAGCTACTTTAGAGAGAATGAGAATTGCAAGCATGGGCTATTCAGGAATGAGTTCATGTATGGAACAAGTTCATTATGGTAACAATTGGGCATATAATTGGATGGGTGATCCTTTACCCTATCAATACCATTCAAATATTTCTAACCATGAGAACTACTCCTATGACAATCAATGGAATATCTTGCAACCTCTACCAGGCATCCATAATCAAGTGAAAAAGAAGCCATCCTTAGAAGATATACTTACTAATTATCTCTCAGAAAAGAGGTTGGATAAGAGTGAGCCTAGGTTAACCAATCAATGGAATGAGCTGTAGCCTCAAGCAGATGTGTACAATCAAGTAGAGAAGAAGCCATCCTTGGAATATCTAATTAATGCTTATTTGGAAAAAATGGAGGAAAGCATTAAGAGGGATGAGTGTCAAATGGATAGAATGAAAGCTTCAATGAAAAATATAGAGGGTTATGTAGGGAAAATCATTTCATCTCTAAATGCTCAACATCAAGGAGATTCCTTCATCAGTGATGAAGAAGATGTCAAGGGGGCTGATTCAGTATATCAAGACATGACACCACCACCACCACCACCACTACCACCAAGACAGTTGACTCTTCTAGAAGAGATACAATGCTATGAAGCCTTGAAGAAAAAAGAAATGAATAGTCAACAAGATGTTCCTAAATGTGATGATCAAGAGGTGCCCATGGATGCGCAATCAAGTGGTCTTCTGATGAATTGGAGCCTACTAGTGTGGAGGAGTATTTGGATGTAAAGGAATATGCATTCACTTTTGAGGATCCGTTTGCCCATGTACTTCAAGAGAAAGTTGAGGGGGTTGGTAAAAAGATTCAAAGCCATTTAGACGTGCTTGGTGGTTAATGCCTAAACATTTGAAAAGCACCAACTGAATATTTCGATGACATTTTTCCATAAGTAGGGAGTGATGATTCATCGGACTTCACGTTTCCACCAGAGGATAAATCATATAAATTTTTGTGGAAGATGTATACAAGTCCGATGAGTTCGTCATTAAGTCTGAACAATGAGGAAGACGGGAGGATGCTCGAAATAATAAGGAAACACACTCGGTTTAAGCGAGTAGAAGAAGTAGAGCTGACGACTCTAAACCAAGCGTTGGATAGCAGGCAACCCTTTGGTTTATTTATTTATTTATTTATTCATTTATTTATTTATTTATTTATTCATTTATTTATTTATAGTCATTGTACTGTAGGATTTGAATTCGTACCTTGACAATTTTTTTTCCTCCCTTTTCAGGTTCTAAAGCAAGTTTGGGGGTCGTTTTGGAGCATTTTGGAGAGATGAATGGTGTGCATCATGTGCCATCTTCACCCATTGGGGTTCAGGGGGTTTTTTAAACTCTATTATCTCCTTCATGCCTCTGTTTTGCCTACTACTTCTTTGATAATTTTTTTTGCAATTGAGGACAATGCTTGCTTTAAGTTTAGTGGGAGAGTTTTGAATTTTTCGTCATGGTATGTTAGTAGATTATGCATTGGTTTAGGCTAGATAGTCACATTCTTTTACAACTTTAAACTTACTTATGGAGGGTCAATGACATGAGAACACTTTAGAGATATGAAACTATAGGGGAATGTAAAGAGTACATACATGTCTGTGTGCTTGATCCAACTTTTTGCTGGGAATTGTTGGAAAGACTTAACCATTTATACATGGTTTTGATCATTAGATTAAGATTGTTTGAAATGGGCCTTTGCTTGCTAAGTCATATCTTAGATTTCTAGGAATTCTAGAGCAAGTTTGATCACCACTCGAGGCGAAATCCTAGAAAACACACTATAAGGAAAATGATTTAGGCCATGTTTGGAAAAGCTTGAGCCAAATAGCCTGCCCTACTTTTAATTATATCCATAGTTCCCATTTTGAGCTGAATATCTCTTTCTTTGTTACCTATGCATCATGAATTTTGAGCTTGTCATGTTTAAATTCCCTGTTTTGAAACCTATGTACCTTATACACTTTGATGATGTTGGACTGTTATTATGTGGAAAGAAGAACAATGGGGAATGAAAAAGATGAAAAAAGGGTGATAAAGAAGAAATTTTTAGTAAGTTTGCTTATGAATTGTATTGAAAGAAGAAGAAGAAAAAGAAAAGGTGAAAAAGAGAAGAAAAGGGTGTTACATCTATGTGTGAAAAGAAGTAAGTTTGGGAGTGTAGCATTCTATAAAAGAAAAGTGAATGATGATAAAAAGCAAACAAAAGAATGAGAATATTTGAGAAATATATGTGTTGAAAAGGGGTTTTGGTTTCAAATGTAATGTAGTGGATGTTAGTAATTGATCAAAGTGTTTAGGGTGTTTTGAGATATAATGTTTCTATTCTTTCTACCTTTGAACCTAAGCCTTACATTAAAACCTATGAAAGAGCTACTGATTTTAAATGGTGTGTGATCTACATTAGTGGAGAGTGGTGTGAAAGACTTGCCTATGGAGTTCCAATCTAAATTATATAGTTTGAGATTCTACACTTAACACTTGCTTGCACTTGTTCATGACTTGCACGATAGTTTGATGAGATTAGCTGTGTACTCATGTGTGAAAGAATCAAAGGCAAAACTTGGTGAGAGTTCGGTTGAAAATCTAGACGATTTTATACTCTTGAAATTCTTCCTAAAAGTGAACATTCTTTTGGTGTGATCTTGGAGGCCACGTATGTGTTTATAATGTTAAGTCTTTAATTGTGCGAGATTGTGACTTTAGAATGGTTATGATAACCATGAGTTTTAGTTTTATTTTTCCTTTGCTCAGGACGATCAAAGTCCTATGTTTGGGGGTATTTGATAGTTGCATTTTTAGATAGGTTATAGAGCATGTTTTAGGATATTTCATGCATTAGTTTGATAGGTTTATGTTAGTTTTAATACATTTGTTAGCTTAGGATTAATTTGGTTTTTATTCATTATTTTAGTTCATTAGTTTATATTTTGATTTAATTTATGCTTTAGTGAATTATTAACTTACTTTGCTTTGTTTTGTAGGTGTTTTGATGCATTACTCATGGATTTGGATGAGTTGAACATGTACAAGAAGTGGGAAAGGATAAGCATGAAGAGCCCAAGCAGAAAAGAGACAAAATTTGGCTAAGTCCACAAATTAGGCGCTAACATAAACATAACGGAGCGCCACGACGCTAGAAACATCTATCAGGGCGCCGTAGAGCTGGTTGCGGCGCTGGGCATCCCTATGTTGCGATTTGGACGATTTTCTAGACTTTCTAATTATGTTTCAGGATGAATTATGGGGCATATAATATATCAAATTTTAGGGATTTTCGAGAGGAACAGACGGGAGAAGAGAACAAGACGGCTAGGAGGAGAGGAACGCGAAGATTCGGACTTGGAAACAAGGAAGAAGATTCGAGTTTCATGATTTCTAGTTGGATATTCATGTTTATTATTAAGTTTTTCTCCATGTCTTGTGTTATTTTCATTCACGCTATGAACTAATCTTTTGTTATAGAGGATAGATGGATCCTAACTTTGATTTTATGTTCTAGTTTTGGGTTTTACTTATTGTTAATGAATTTATGATAGTTTATTTATATTTCTCCGTTGTTAATGCTTTCAATCTCTTGATCACGGATTGGATGAACTTAGTTCTAGGGTGCAGCACTGGAGAGAGGGTACTTTGGATCAAAATAAGGAAAATATAGCCTACGTTATTGTGAGACTGAGAGGAGATCGAGACCTTTGAATTCATTAATGGAAATCATAAATCTTAGTGAGTTTGTAGGAATTAGATCTCTATCGAGAGGTCAAGATCAATTCCTATGAATATGCTTTAACGTGGCACTCAAGAGAGGGTGTTGGAAACATTAGGACTTCCGGCTTATAAACTAAGTGAATACATTAATGGTAAATATTTGGAAAAGAACATAGTTGATAGTTAGGTGAAATCGATTCTCTAGGTTTTCGCGTATATTAATTTTTTCATAATTCGTTTAGTTTAAATTAGTTACATTTGATTTTTAATTCATTTAAATCTCTATAGTTTGATTACTAGATAAAGTTAGAAATTAGTGAAAACGGTAATTGGTGAGGTAAACAATCCTTGTGGATATGATAACCCGACTCATATCAGATTTATTATAACCTGACTATTCGTACACTTGCGAATCTGAATTTATCGCAACAATATTAATCCATTTAATCTTGAACAATTGAGCATTAATATTAAATTGTTATTATGATTTTTCCTCAAATTTGATTGGAAGTATATATGTTGAACATTCTATATCTTATTACTTTCAATGTATTGATGTGAATGTGCAAATGATGATTATTTTATGTTCACTTGAATATATCAGCTATGATAATTATACATGTCTTATACTTAATAATCTTGCATGTATTATTTCTAATAATGATGCATGATTCATTAATGTTAATCTTGTATGAATTATTGTTGACGTGTGTGTGTTAATTTGGTGTGAATGATTTTGATTATAGTGTTTTTTATCATTTGATGTGTGTATCATTCACTTAGAAATGACCAATTTTTTTTTGAATAATCATAAATTATTCACACCAGAAGGTGTTATGTAGAGAACACAGGAACGCACTCCTCTTAAGAGGAAGGCGTTCCTTAAGACTGATAACTGATCAGTCTGGCAACCCGAGGCTCATTTCTTCTTTATGACTTCCACGCATCTCTCCACCATCTCCGGGTCGTGATCTAGTTATCCACTCCGACTATTGGCCTAGGTATGTCCAAGAGGGGGGTGAATTGGACACTTAGACAATTAAAACTATTACAAGGACAATAAGTAAATGCGAAAATGTAAATAGAATCAACACAATCGATTTAGAGTGGTTCGGCTACTTGCCTACGTCCACTACCTAACCTTCTCAGTTAGGATTTGAAACCTCTTCACTAAGGGATTCTCTTACGGGTCAGAACCAAATCTTTACACATTTTCTCAATTTCAGGGTGTAAGAACAATCGTTGCAATGCTCAACTTGCAGGCTTGAGACCAACCTAAACCTCTCGACCTACAGGTTAGAGAGCTACCTATACCTCTCGACTTACAGGCTAAAGAACTACCTATCTCAACTTCAGGGTGCAAGACTAACCTAAACCTCTCAACTTACTGGCTTGAGAACAACCACTTGGTAAAACACAAAAATTGTTTGATACTTAGTAGTTTGTATAACTACTATTACAACTCAATACAGTTTGCAAGATATGAAATGAAGTACAACTGTATCCTATGAACTACCTCTCAAATTTCTCATTCAACAAGAATGATATATGATTAAAATAGTGCTGGAAATTTGAGTGAAAATAGTTTAGTAACCTTCAAATAGATTTTCAAAGAAAGATAGAGATTAAACTCAGTATGAAAATATTTTGAATAAGCTAAGTTTCAAAGAAAACACTTTAAAAACTAAACCAGTTTGAGCTCTGAAATTAAATTGAAAATTTGAATAACTTTTAAAAGTATTTGCTCAACAAATTTTTTGGTGTCTAGTTTGAGTCTAAGTGTTGGTATATATAGACTCAGTAGAAATGAAGTTGTTGGTCATTTGAATTCGAATTTCAAAATGATCGTTTACTCACAACAGCTAGAATATTTCACGAAGAATGCAATCTTTACGAACATTCTGGTTCTTTTTAGATTACACGAATAAGGAAGGTTTCAAGAATCATGATTACATGTATCAGAGGATATCTCTGACAAATCTGAAAAGGTTTCTTGTGCATAAAAAGTTCTGAAAAAGTAAACTGAAAAAATGCAAGTGTCAGCTTTGTGACAGCATTGGATTAGCGTCTTAATTGGTCAATAGGCGTCCTGACGCTAAAAACCAACTTTGTCGTTTTGTTATTTTGAGGGCACTCATGGACCATAAGCATTCTGCTGAACTGTGAAGTGAGGGTGCTACTTGATCGTAAGCTTCCTAACTTACTTGGCGATTAAAACAACTAAACTTTATGAGGACGCTAATCCACAATTAGCATCCTGCCTTGTTTTAAACTATTTAAAGTCACGGGGGCACTACTAACGAGTTACGCGTCGTCATGTTTTTTAACTTGTAAAAACAATAAGCGAGCTGATGAAAAATCAATGTCCTGATAAGATCATTGGTTGACTTAATGAGACCGTTACTGATGAAGTACGCGTCTTGATGAATAAGTACATTTCAACCTTGAACATTATCAGGGTTCTCATCTTGGGGTTCCTTGAGATAACAATCTCCCCCTTTTGATGATTTCAAATACTCAGATACCATAGGGCTAAGTTACATATAGATGCATATAGTTTCTTGCAATTCACATTAGCATGGTACAAATGATTGCATTCAATTAATTAATCATTTACTGTTCAATGCAAAACACATATCAGTTTAAAAGCAAACAAATCAATTTATATTCATGTCAGAAGAATATATCCATAATTATCAAGTCAGTACAAAATATTTACAAGTATAATACAATTCAGTACATATAGCACAATTCAGTACATTATTGTAATCTCCCCCTATCTTATAGCTTCCCATTTGAGCTAACTTAGCCTAATGTGTACATTCTTCTCCCCTTTTGAAAACATCAAAGAGTGGATAGGCCTAGCTCAAACTGGGACTCTTTCCCTTTCTCTTCCTTTCTTCTTCCTTTCTTCTTTCGGATCCTTCTTGGAGCCACTTGACCTGACATCTTTTTGCTTAGAATTATCCTTGGGCTTCCTTGGTGCTCGTGGCTTCTTTGAACCACTGGAACTACCTTGTTCTGGATGAACTTTTCAAGAGAAACTATTGTCTTTAAATCCTTAATGAATTTGTCGTAAGCAGTCTTAGAGACACCAACTCTGAAAGGGTCAGTGGGTGGAGCAGGTTTGAAACATTTACCCTTCATTTCAGCAAGTCCCTTAACAAATGCAGACGAGATTGATTATCTTAGAAACGCAGGTCTGACTCGGTTTTTTCGTGAGGATTGGGAAACCTCTGAGAAGCATCACTGGGAGGTGAAGAAATTCTTCAAGAGATTCTATGCAAGGGCCCTTCATCAGACTCCTTTTCTCCTTTACATTCAAGTATGCCTTGAAGTGTACCAAATTCTTTTGAGCCTTGAGGTCTGATGAATGCTGGAGCTCTTGGTGTTGGAGGAATATGTATACCCTTCTTCTCCAATAGATGAAATAGCATGCCAAAACGTTTCATGCTTGAGGCAATGTACCAAATTGTGGAATGTATTCTGTTGTTCATTGCCTTTAAAAGATCATTGAAGAAACCTACAACCTCTTCAACTCTGTCAGCAACAGTGGTGACAGTGTAGGATAAGTCCAATATAGTGGTGGTAAGGACTAACATTTTGTTCTCAATAGTTTGCATCTTCTCATAGGCTCGAGTAACCAAGTCTAGAATTCCGTTAGTCTGTTATCCTATGATAGTACTGGTTCTGTAGTGCTTATATTTTCCTTTAAACTCGAGATGGCAGACAACACTAGATCAAGATTTGTCTTGCTAGCGACCTGATCCAAGATAGCATCCAAGACAGATTGTAGTGCTTCAAAGTTGAAAGTATCTTTTGAATATTCGATTGTTTTACCCTTCATGCTCTGAGTTTCTTCAAGTATCTTCTTCAAAACTTCTGCACTTACTTCACTTGAAGCATGTCTTGGTGGTAGGGGTTCTGGATGGCTTGGTGAAGCTGGAACTCTGGCCTGTGGAGACGGAGGACTTGCTGATTGTGGTCTTGTTTGAACTGAAGCGACAAAGGCGCTCATGAATGCCTTGATCTGTTGCATACTATAGTGAATATCCTTCATAAGACCATCATTGGGTGAGGAAGTGGAACTTGATGAAGGCAAGGATTGCAAAACACTCAACTGACTGCCATATGCTGTGTTATTTTTCCTAACATTTTTGTTGCTTGGATTAAGTGAGTGGCGTACTCCTTCATCTCCTTAAGCTCTTCAATTTCCTGATTCTTCAAAGAGTTCCTGATTTTTACTAAAATGTCATTCTTCTCCTGCAACTGATTCTATTCCAATTTGTTCATCAACTGAGACATAACAAAAATCTGATCTTCTCTGACTCTTCTAAGAGAATCTTCCTCTTTGAAGAAATCACTTGCAGGCATACTGGTAGAAGGGAATAAAGGTGAATGATCAGATTGATCAGATGAACTAACCTCATGAATTTCTTTCACTTCTTTTTCTACTTGAAAATCATCAGCAACCTCATGATACTCTTCATCAATATCCATTTTTATTTCAACTCCACTGTAGAGTATGATTGCAAGTTCATAACCCTTTTCTTCTTTAGATTCCATCTCAACTGAATGAGATTATTCTTCTTCAGGAATATTTTCACCATCAGATTTTGCTTCTCTGTGATCATGGGGTTCCATTGACAAAGGAACAACAAATGGAGACAGTGGATTCGAAATAGTTCTTTGTGAGTCCTCACTGACTCTCTCCTGAACAACTTCTTTAGTGATGTCCTCCATAATTGTATCAGCAGCTTCTCCTGCATTCAATTGTTCTTCAATAGTAGCCTGAGAAATTAGGTTCACATCATCTTCAGCTTTATCAACAAATTCAACCTGACATTCCTAGACAATTTGAACAGCCTGCTCTACGTGAGCTTCCTCCATGGCATGTCATCCTATGCCTTAGTCTGAAGATCAACAGGTTGAGCTTTAGTCATACTTTCTTCTTCAGCTCGAACCTCTTCAACAACTTGTTCTACATATTCATCATCAACAGTAAGATCAGCTTGCTCTTCCAAAGCCTGATCAACTTGAGCATTTGAAGCTCGAGCAGCTTCACTTTCCATTACTGGAACTTTTTCAGCTCTTGCTTCAGCTAGAACATCACCTTTTCCACTAGATTCACCTTCTTGTGGAACTTCTTCCATTGGAAACCAATTTTTCAATGCAGGAACATAGATATATCTCATCAACTTCACAATGGTTTGACTAATGCAGAGATATCTGCTGGTCTCCTTGCTATCTTCTCCACTGAATTTTACTCCACTTTTCGCGAATAATGTGGTGAGGTACATTCCAAAGGGAAGACCTCTTCGTCTGCTAACCACAGTATCCATTACATGCATGAGAATGTGAGCGAGATTTATCTTCTTCTTCTCCAGAACACACCAAATCAAAAATAAATCTAATTCTTTCACATTACCCCTGCTGCCAGACTTTGGTTGAATGATACGGGTAATGATGTTATGGATTATTCTGGGTAAGAGCTCAAAGGACTGGTTAATGAGTTCCATATCAACACTCACATGATCTTTTTTTTTGGAAATCAAGTTCAAGGTAGAAAGGTTGTTATAGCCTGGGTACTGGAATTTTCCTTTAGTGAAAGAGAGAATGTGTGCACTCTCATCAGTGGGCAAAGAAAAGGTTTCAGAGAAGAATTTAGGAGAAATCTCAAAAGATTTTCCTTTTAGCTTGGACTGTTTCACAAGTCCTGATCTAGGCTTATTATCTAGGTTCAAGTAAAATCAGCTAACAAGATAGGGATACCATTTGGAATTGAAGGTATGCAGTTTGGTCCAGCCTTGGAACTCAAACAAAGACAAAATGTCTAAGTGTGAGTTGGTGAAGAACTCAAGCTCAACAAAACAACCATCAATTGCTGCTCGGTTGGTAAGTTTGTCTATTTTATCTCCCTTCTTGGTTTTCTGGGTTGAAGGAAAGGGGTGTGATGCTTTAGTTGAGGTTTCAACTTGAGGTATGGGTACAAAGGCAATGGGTGCCTCAGCTAGTTCAACTTGGGTAGGTTCAGTTTTTTGTCTCACTCTCCTAGCTGGAGGTGGTGAAGGTAAAGATCAATCAACTAGGAAGACTTAACGAATTTCAAAAGATCGTATGTTCAAACACAAAGAATAGAAGACTAACTTCCAAAAGTTTTTCGCACAAGTGAAAATTGTTAATACGTTTTTGAATGAATATCAGTTTTCGTAAAAATGATTAGTTGTTGTAATCTGCACTAAGGCAACATATATATAGAAACAACAGTGGTGTAATGAACTTTTTGAGTTTTGGCGCACTAGGTCATTTTAAATGCAACGACTGCATTCTTTCCCGAAATAGCTCTATTTAGCTCTTTGCATATTACGACAATAGCACCTGAATCTTTTGATCTTTCACGAAAAAGGAATGTTCAAAAAATTCTGAAAAGTTTTTGTATAGTTTTGAAAAGTTCAACAGAAATACTGTCAGTGTCAGAATAGTAACATTGTTGAATTAGCGTCCTGACGCATAATATCAACTTTTGTCATTTTGTTCCTTGAGGGCGCTCATGGAGCATAAGCGTCTTGCTGAACAGTTAAGTGAGGGTGCTACTAAATTGTAAGAGTCCTGACTTACTATGAAAATTAAACGACTTAAGACATGAGGGCGCTACTCGACAATTATTGTCCTGCTTTGTTTTGAAAACACTTAAATGCACGAGGGCGTTACTCAAGAGTAAGCATCCTGAAATGTTTAAAACGATTTTAAAACAATATTATGTGCGTTGAAGGACAGTAGGCGTCCTAAAAGTTATTAAGTTGATTCTAAAGATGAGGGCGCTCCTATACAAGCAGCGTCCTGATAGCTTTTTAACTTATAACTATCAACATCTTTAAAGATAGAAATCATTTAAAAAAAAAAAGAACTTTCAGCGAGCAGAAATTGGGTCAGCGTCTTGACACTTTCAAAGGTTGACACAAGGGAGGCCGCTACTTACAAGTAAGCGTTCTAATGAATCAGTTCAATTCATCCTTGAATGTGATCAACGTCCTGAAAGACTCTATAAAAAAAATTATTTTTCGTTTAAAACTTGATAATATGCGAGTAAAAACAAGATATTTTCGGTTTAAATCAAATATGCAAATGATCGAAAATCAATTCGACTAAAACATGTAATCATGCATATTGTTGAATCAAATGGCAGAGTAGGTTCTACATCCTAAACAATAAGGTAAGCATACACTACTGTCTTCAAATGATCATGGTCTTCAAGAAGATCTTTAATACGTTCCCCATGCATCATTGATTCTTTGAAACCTTCAACTAAGATTAGACATGCCATGTATGCAATAATATCATAAGCAAAATGTGGTTTGTAATCATTAAAATATGTTTCATATGAACGACATATTCTCATAAGGGACATGAGGATGATTTGTTCAACACAACATGCGATGTTGTTACTCGCAAACCGCAAGCGTACGATGTCAAGTCATAATATAGTCCGATAAGATATCAGGTATCGTCCTCAGGGATTATTACTACACTAGCTATCACTTTTTAACCATAATTTTACCTAGAAAACCAAATTCGAATGATTAAGTAATTAAAAGCAATAACTAAAGCAACTAAGTATTAAATTAACAATGCAATAAAAATCTAATAGGAAAATCAATGGTAGAACGGCTTAGATGTTCGATGTCACCTCACTATCAACTATGCCTTTATATCTATTTTATCATTAAATCAGTTCTTCATTTATAAGTTGGAAATCCTAACGTTTCTAATTCCCTCTTTCGAAACAACAACTAGAGCATGTTATTGTCGTCTTGGCTATACTCTTTCGATAAAAACCTAAGACGACAACAACTCATTAAGTTCCATGATTCCCTCCAAACCACTTTAAAGGTTCTTGATCTCCTTGCTAGTCTCACGATTACCTAGGTTATATTTTCCAAATTCCAACCCAAGGTACCCTCTTTTGGAGCATCTACCTCAAATCTATGATCATCTAATCCGTGATCAATGGATCAAAACCATACACCCAGAGAAATATAAATAAACTATAGAAACTTTATTAATAATAATTGAACCATAAAACTAGACATAGTATCAAGCTTAGATCAATCTACACCTCTAGAAAGAGGCTTTAGTTCATGACTAAAGACATAAAAACATGAAATATAAGTTCAAACATGAATGAGAACCAAGAGAAACAAAGTGGAATGTTGTAGAGATTAGGAATAGTCTTCAATGTAGATATTCTTCTCCACTTCGCTCCAGCCGTAAAACTTCGATCTCCACTATTTTCCAATGTATTCCCCTTGAAAAATCCTAAATTTTGATATATAATATGCCCCAAAGTTGTGTGGAATTCTCAATAGAAAGTGGGAAAAAATCCACTTTTAAAAACCAAAATTCGCAAGAAATTTCCTTTCAACATCGTGGTGCTCCTAACGTTTCAAAAATTTTCGCTTTTCAACACCTGTTAGCACCACGGCGCTGAGTTCCAGAACTGCGGGGCTCAGTTCGACAAATCACAACGCCGCGACACCCAGAATCGTGATTGTTGCCCTTTTCTCCTTCTTTCTTCTGGACTTAGCCAATTTTCTTCCACTTCTTGACTTGGGTTCTTCTTGAATCATCATCTAGGCTTCTCATATGTTGTGTCCATCATTCATACTCACTTCCACACATCTAAATACCTACAAAACAATGAAAAACAAGTAATTAACACACTCAAAACATAAATTGATCCAACATATAAACTAACAAACCGAAATAATGCATAAAAACGATTTTATTCCTAAACTAACAAATGCATCAAAACTAACATAAACACACTAAACTAATGCATAAAATATCCTAAAACGTGCTCTAAAACCTATCTAAATATGCAACTATCAAATACCCCCAAACTTAGGACTTTGATCGTCCCGAACAAAGTGAAAACAAGACTAAAATTCAACTAACTCAATCATCGATCTGCCATCCTATTTCCAAACAAATTAAGAATTTGATTTGAAATATCTTACAAGATCATCTTTATGGCCTCTAAGATCACATTGAAAGATAACTCATCGGATAATTTTAAGAGTGTTAGAGATGCCTAGAATTTCAATCCAACTCCTCACCTAACCTCATCTTCCATTCTTAAACACATCAACACATAGTTGTTAACCTTTATGGTTCATGCTTAGCACATCCCTAAAGTATACTTGATGAAGTATATTTTGATGATCACAAACAAAGTATTTTCTGGTGCTAACGAACGTTTATCAAGAACTTACACTACACCAAAGGAAAAGCAAAAAGCCAAGGAACGACTCAATCACGGAACTCAAAGCTCGTATCCAACGGTCAAGATTGTTTCAACTTACGGACTTCAACGATCATATCCTGATGACAAGATCATCTCACGGTAATGATTCGATCAAAGGAAACCAAAGACATATAAGTCATGAAAGGACTCCGGTGATCGCATCATAAATCAAAGAACTGTTTGATCAAGCTTCGTGACAACATATTCCGATCAACGTTCAAAGTCATCTCCATCTCAAAGATCAGCAAAGAAGTCTCAATGAAGTGTTGGAAGTACCGATCAAGAGAAATGAGAAATACACAAGGAAATTAAGGTATATCTTTCTCTGATCGTTATTGCTCAAAATGTTTTTCAAAACCATACATATATCATTATCATATGTTTTCTAAATCTGCATGTTTTGATTTCACGTCTTAAATATATTTCAAATGATTTAATATTATATATTTAATTTGAAATATACCGAGTTTTTATGCGCATTTATCGAATATTTTATCACGAGTAAAAATTGTTTGCAAAGAGTTTTTCAGGACGCTAATGAAATAACAGTGCTCTCTTGAACTTGTTAAGTCAGGACGTTGATAGGTCATTAGAGCGTTGATAGGTCATTAGGATGCTGATAACGCTCAAGGTTGAAATGAACTAATTAATCAGAACGCTTACTTGTATAGTAGCGGTCCTCTATATTAGTCAACCTTCGAAGTTGTCAAGAAGCTAACTCAGCATCAGCTCACTGAAAGATCTTTCAAAAGTTCTTCAAAGAATGTTTCTTTGAGGACGCTGATGGTTATAAGTTGATTAAACTATCCAGACGCTTTCTAGATAGGAGCGCCCTCACTTTTGGAAATCAACTTAATAATTTTCAGGATGCTGATTGTCCTTCAGCGTGCTTTTTAAATGTCTTAACTTGCAGGACACTTACATAGTAGTAGCGCCCTCATGTTATGTTTTTATCTAGTAGGAAGCTCACGTAATGCACAGCCCTCATATTTTGTTTTTTTGTTTTAAAGGCAGGATGCTTACTTGGATAGTAGCGCCCTCATGCACTTAATAGTTTTAAAACATAGCAGGACGCTAACTGTGCATTAGCGCTCTCAAGGTTTAAGTCGTCTAAAGTCATAAGTAAGTTAGGACGCTTACGATTTAGTAGCGCC
Source organism: Paratinospora sagittata (assembly GCA_035771175.1). NCBI lineage: Eukaryota > Viridiplantae > Streptophyta > Magnoliopsida > Ranunculales > Menispermaceae > Paratinospora > Paratinospora sagittata. The sequence continues at coordinate 26,977,942 of CM069595.1, forward strand.
CTCACTTAAGTGTTCAGCAGGACACTTATACATAATAAGCGCCCTCAAGGAACAAAACGACAAAGTTGACATTATGCGTTAGGACACTGATTGCGGAATCAGGTCACTAATTCAACTATCGTCACTGTTCTGACACATACACCATATCAGTATGCTTTTCAGAACAAATCTCTGCACAAGAACTTTTCAGATAAATCAGAGATCTTCTTTGATGCATGAATCGGGGTATCCTGAAATTCTCCTTATTCATGCTATCTGGAAAAAACCAGAATGTGTATGAAAATTGTAGATGCCATTTTCATATACCACTCTAGCCGTTGAGTCTCAACGTTCATCTTGAATTTGAAATTCAAGTGTATAACGGCTATGATCCTTTAAGTCTATAAATACCAACACTTAGGATCAAACAACTTGCCAATCACTTTGTGTTGTGCCAATACTTTTTGAAATTTAGTCTGTGCCAAAATGAATTTCATTTTTCTAATCTTTCAAAGTATTTTTCACTAATACCTATACGATTTTCATATTAAGTTTCAAATATATTTATATATTTGAAAATTTGTTTTTATATTGGTATCAACTCAAATTCTCAGCACTGATTCACATTTGGTATTATTCTTGCTAATGACAGAATTTGAGAAATAGTTCAAGATATACAGTCGTACTTGATTTTATATCTTAAGTATTGTATTGAACTATATCAGTGGTTGCATTAAACTATTGATCGTTGAACCAGAAGTTTTCATACATATATTCTATATCTATTTTGAAAATTGTCTGTGTCTTTGATTTAGACCAGTCCTTTGTTTTTAATGTCAATATTTGTTTGGTATATTTTATCTTTCGATAAAGCATTGATTTTCATATCATATCAGTCATGCTTTTTGAAACTGCACTTGAGCAATACCGAACATTGAAAGGTAAAGGACTGAAGGTGTATTTCAATTTAGCATTACCTATTTTATATTTCATATATTTGTAATGCTATGTATTGTGCTTAATGTAAAGTGTTCTACTGTGTTAGAACCATCCAACATCTTAGTGTTGTAATGCTGGTGTGTTTCTTGATTGAAACAACCATAACAAGTGAAAGTAGTTCACTTGATGATTTCAGGATTGAAATCATATAGGTTATCTCTCAGCCTTTAAAAGAGAACTGGTTCATCCTCATCCAGTAAAAGGGTAGGTGTGTCTTTAACCTTAAAAAGGATAGGTTATCTCCCAGCCTTAAAAGAGAAACAGGTTGTTCCTTATCCCGCAAAAGGATCACGGTTCTTCCTTAGCCAACAAAAAGAACATGGGTTTCTCCTCATTCCGGAGAAAGGAAATTTGGTTTTTCCTTAGCCAGTAAAAGAAGCATGGGTTTTTCGTAATCTCAAAAAAAGGAAAATGGTTCATCCTTAGCCCATGAAAGGATAGGTTTGCCTTTAACTTGAAAAAGGGCAATTGTAATGGTTTGGTTCTCACCCGTAAGAGAATCAGTTAATGGATTAAGTAAATCATAATCGGGAGATTAGGTAGTGGACGTAGGCTTGGTCGAACCACTAAAAATCTGTATGTCAAACGTTTGCATTTTAGTCTGTGTTCTAATTTGCATCATGTTCCAATTAACTTACGTAAATCACTTAAGTTATTGGAAGAATAATTTTAAAATTGACCATTGCACCCAATTCACCCCCTCTTGGGTGGGACCAACAATAGTCAATCTCATAAAACCATTCATGAAAGTCATAGACAAGTGCCAGCAAGTATGAAGTGTAAGTGATCTCAAATAAATATATATAGTGAAGTGAATCCCATAGGCAAATCTTTCATACCACTCTCCACTAATGTAGATCGCATGCCATTTAGAATCAATAGGTCTTTCCTAGGTTGTAATGTATGGCCAAGATTCAATGGTAGGGAAAAATAGGCAAAATTGAGGCTCGAAACACCCTAAACACTTTGATCAATTACTAACATCCACAACATTACATTTAGAACCAAAAACCCAATTTCAGCACATATATCCTCTCTATAAATATTCAATCTTTCCATTCCATTCCCCATTTTTTTGTTCATTTGTTTTCTTATTTTGAAAGAACAACTACACCCCAAAACTTATTTCTTTTCATAATCATGGGCATAACATCCTTTTCTTCTCGTTTTCTTTTTCTTTTCTTTTTCTTTCTTATTTTTTTTTTCTTCAAAAAAACTCATAAACAAACTTCACATTTTTTTTTCTTCTTTGTCACCCTTTTTCTTCACTTTTCTTTCCCATTGTTCTTTCATCTAAATAATAACACTCCAACATGATCAAAGTGTATAAGGTACATAGGTTGAAAAACAGGGAAATTAAACATGATAAGCTGAAATTTCTTGATGTATAGGTAACAAAGAAAAGGATATTCAGCTTAAAATGGGAACTATGGACACAATAAAAAGTAAGGTAGGCTATTTGGCTCAAACTTATCCAAACATGGCCTAAATCATTTTCCTCAAAGCATGCTCTCTAGGATTTCGCGTCAAGTGATAATCAAATTTGGTTACATGCACACATCCAATCCAATCAAGTCATGATTCCACAAAATCAACCACACTAGACATGTGAAGAATTCCCAACAAAGCCAAGTTCAAAGTTGAATCAAGCACACAGACTTATAAATTACTCTCTACATTATCCTAGAGTCATGTTCATATACATGTTCTCTTATCATTGGCCATTCAGCCATTCAGAAAAATAAAAATAATTGAATCAAATCAGAATTTGCAAAATCATAGGACATCCTAAACAAGCCTTTACCATGACAAGTCAACAAAAAATCAAAATTCTCCCCCCAAACTTAAAACAAGCATTGTCCCCAATGCTTCACAATAAAAACATAAACAGAGCATGGACGGAAGGAAAATAGATAAAGGTAAGAAAACCCCTTATAACCCAAAAGGGTCGAAGTCGCATCAACTCTCCATCCTTTCCATGTAGCTCGCATGAGAACCCCAAACTTGATCTAGAACCTGGGAATGAGATAACAAAAGACAAGTCATTGGTAAAGGTAGATACTAAACAACTAAATAAACAAAATAACTGAATAAAATTAAAAAATTAGAAAACATAAAAATAACCGATGGGTTGCCTCCCAACAAGCGCTTAGTTTAAAGTCCTCAGCCCGACATTCATCAATCTCCTCAATTAAGGTCCTCCAAGTATATATCTTCCTCATGCGTGTGCTCTTTCCCATAGTAGTGTTTCACCCGATGGCCATTGACTCGAAAGTGAGAGCTTTCTTTGCTACGCAACTCTATTGTGCAATATGGAAACACTCTCTCAATAATAAAAGGACCCGACCACCTAGACTTCAATTTACCTGGAAACAATGTCAACCTTGAATTGTATAAAACAACCTCTTGCCCCGGCTTGAACTCCCGCTTCAGTATCATCTTGTTATGCCATTTCTTTGTTCTCTCCTTGTATATCTTAGCATTCTCGTATGCATCTTGGCGAAATTCATCCATCTCATTCAATTGTAGAAGTCTTTGGTCATCGGATGCCTTCAAATCACAATTTAGCTTCTTAATAGCCCAAAAAGCACAATGCTCCAACTCAACCGGTAAATGGCATGCTTTTCCAAACACTAAACGATACAGAGACATCCCAATGGGTGTCTTAAAAGTTGTTCGGTAAGCCCATAAAGCATCATCGAGCTTCAAAGCCCAATTTTTTCTCTTAGTATTCATAGTCTTCTCTAGGATTTGTTTCACCTCCCGGTTACTAATCTCAGCTTGTTCTTGCTTTGAGGATGGTAGGCCATGGCAACCTTGTGTTTCACCCATACTTGGCAAGTAATGCATTAAAAAGCTTGTTGCAAAAGTGGGATCCTTCATCACTAATGATTGTCCGAGGAGTGTCAAAGCGTGTAAAAATATTTTGTTGAAGGAACTTCAACACTACCCTTGCATCATTTGTAGTCGTGGCAATTGCTTCTACCCACTTTGAAATGTAGTCAACCGCCAAGAGAATGTATGTCTTCCCACATGAAGAGGGAAACGGGCCCATGAAATCTATACCCCAAACATCAAATAGCTCCACCTCCAAGATATTAGTCAATGGTTGCTCATGTCTCCTCGAAATCGTACCAAGACATTGGCATCGGTCACAAGTCTTCACTAAAGCATAATGATAAGTTGAGTTTTAGTGGTTAGTTTGCATGTTTATTTGATTGATTTTTAGGTTCATTAAGTTAGTTTTTAGGTGTTTTTACATGATTAGTATAAGTTATTTTCGATGCAGTTAGGTTATATTTTAGGTTTTTATAGTTTTTTTTATCATGAATAAATGACTTTTTGATACATCTTAATATCATAGAAGTCACATGTTTTGAATACATTGCATTTTAGTTAATACTTTGATTAATTGCATAGAATTTACATTTGTTTACACTTTGTTTTGTAGGTAAATAAAGAGGTCAAAAGTGGGTTGAAACAAGGTCCAAATGGTGTCCAATAGAAGTCACGAACATGTGCAAAACATGTGCAAAAAAGTGAAAAATCAACTAAGTCCACAAATACTATAAGATGCAAGGGTTTTAAAGGGGGATTAGAAGTAGAGAAAAAGAAGGAAAAACGTCAAGGAAAAATGGGGAGACCATTTTTTAGGGTTTTCAAAGGCAATTAGGCTTAGAGATGGAGGGGAGAAAAATGAACAAGAAGAACAAGGAGTTGCAGATTTGAAGCTTGAAGAAGAAGGGGATTTCTCACCTGATAAGGGGTTTTCTTTACTTATTCTTTCAATTAGAACTTGTTTCAATGGTTTTCTATTTGAATCTCTATCTTGTATCCATGGATTGGTTTATGAACTAAATATATAATCTAGAGTTTTGATTTAGCTATGTTGGTTCTTGTAATTGAGTCATTGTTTATGTGTTTTTGAGCAATCTTTTGGGTTTATTTATGATTCTCCATGTTTAATGCTTTCAAGTTGCTGATCACTCTTTGAATGAACATAGATTTTGTTTCTTACACTCAAGAGAGGTGTTATTGAATTGGGGCAAGGGTTTCGTAACCTAGGTTAGTAGTATCGAGTCGAGAGATCTACGAACACCTTTGAAATAATTTAAAATGAATCATAGATCTTAATGCGTTCTTAATCTACTAGTTGGCGCTCGAGAGAGGGAATCGATAACTTCAGGGTAGATGTTCAAATTGACGCTCGAGAGAGGCATTTGGATAGGTCAGGATTCATGATTTATAAATTCCAGAAATTAATTCATTAACATAATTATTAGAGATTATAAAATAGAACATAGTGAGATCTAAACTCTAGAACTACATTGATTTCTCTCCAAATTTTATTTTATTTTGCATTGTTTCATTTGATTTTGTTTATTTACATCTTAGCAATTAAATCATCTCTTTGTTATCACCTAGATAAAACCATTAATTATTGTAGAATTGGGCATTTTTAATAGTAAAATTATCTTCCCTGTGGATACGATAACCTACTCACCATAGGTATTATAACTTGATATTCGTACACTTGCGAATTTAAATTTACACTATCACATAACTATCCCCAAACAATGTAAGCCAATAGAACCCACATTGAAGAACCTTTGCCACTGTCCGTGTAGCCCTAAAGTGACCACCATATGGAGAGGAATGACAATCATGGAGAATGGACGGCACTTCCTCCTCCGGTACACACCTCCTAATAATTTGATCATTGTACCTCTTAAATAGCAAGGGCTCATCCCAAAAGGTAGAAGCGCACATCATGTAGATGTTGGCCCAGATATGTCCAAGAGGAGGGTGAATTGGACACTTAGACAACTTAAAATTGAATGCAATGACAATAATAAAGTGCGGAATAAAAATAAATATGCATAGTCAATTTATAGTGGTTCGGCTACTTGCCTACGTCCACTACCTACCCTCCTCGATTAGGATTTTAACCTTATCACTAAGGGATTCTCTTACGGGTGAGAACCAAATCGTTACACCTTTTCTCAACTTGCGGGTGTGAGAACAACCGTTACACTACTCAGCTTACAGGCGTGAGATCAACCTATTCCAACTTACGGGTATGAGACAAACCTAAGCTTTCCCAACTTACAGGTATGAGAACTATCATTTCTCAGCTTGCGGGTGTGAGAAGACCATTTCTCAACTTACGGGTGTGAGAAGACCGTTTCTCAACTTACGGGCGTGAGTAAACTTAACCTTGTCGAATATCAACTCAATAGTTTATCTAACTACTCTTACAACCTTGATACAATTTACATGATATGAAATTCAACACAATTGTATCCTATGAACTATCTCTCAAATTTCTCTTTCAGCAAGAATGATATAAGTTAAAACAGCGCGGAAAATTTGAGTAAAAAATAGTTCAAGCTTTCAAATAGATTTTCAAATAAAGATAGAAATTTAGTTTAGTATGAATTTTTTTTCATCAATATAATTTCAAAGAAAGAACTTTGAAATGAGAATAACTTAAGCTTTTTGATTCATATGAAAATTTGACTACCTTTCAAAAAGTGTTTTGGCTCAGAGAATTTTCGGTGGTCTTAACAGATTGTTAAGTGCCGGTATATATGGGCTTGTAGAGATGAAGTTGTCGTTCATTTGAATTTGAATTTTAAATATGAACGTTTACTCACAAGAACTAGAATGTATCACGAAAATGGCAACTGCACCTTTCCTAAACATTCTGTTTTTTCTATAGATACATGAATAAGGAAAGTTTTAGAAGACGTGGTTCGTGAATCAAAGAATATCTATTACAAATACAGAAAATTAATTTTGTACGAAAAGTTCTTCTGAAAGGTGGCTAAAAGGATGTACGTGTCAGAACAGCAAAAATATTATTTTTGTCTTGTTCCTTCAAGGGCGCTCATAAAGCATTAGCGTCCTTCTGACCAATGAAGTAAGGGCGCTACTGAATCGTAAGTGTCCTGACTTATTTTGACAATTTGAAACATGAGGGCGCTACTCGACAGTTAACATCCTACTTTGTTTTAAAAGAATTTCTAAAACAATGTTAAGTGCGCTGAAGAACAGTAAGCGTCCTGAAGGTTATTAAGTTGATTCTAAAGATGAGGGCGCTCCTGCACAAGTAGCATCCTGGTAGTTTATTCAACTTATAACTATCAGTGTCCTTAAAGATATAAATCAATTAAAAACTAAGAGAACTTTCAGCGAGTTGAAACAAAGTCAGCGTCCTGACGCGATTCAAGGTTGACTTAAATTGACGCCGTTACTTATAGGTAAGCATCCTAATGATAAGTTCAATTCAACCTTGAGCATTTTATTAGCGTCCTAACTCATTAAGTTCAGGAGGGCGCTGCTAAAACATTAGCATCCTGAAAGACTTTATAAAAACAGTTTTTGATTTCTTGATTAAAGTTTGATAAAACATGATTAACATCATTATGTTTTTTTAATCAAATCAAATACTTTAGAAATCATAAGGTACGTTTAGAATGTTACAAACAAAATATGCAACGATTAAATCTTGGTGAGAGAAAGTTGATTGATAGACTTTACATTCTAAGTACTAGCAGACTTTGAACTTTACATGTGATGTTCAATAGGCTTGTGAGCACAGTTCTTTGATCTTGATTCTTGATAAATCTAAAACACTTGACAAGATCATTAGATAGAAAAACTAGAGATATTTGGAATCATCAAAACATTCATATCATAGGGATCATTGAGATAACAATCTCCTCGTTTTTTATGATTTCAAATACTCAGAGATCATGCAAATAATTATATTCATGTACTCAAACATATAACAAATTTAGGGTAGTATCTGCAGACATGTCAGTTTTATCTAATTTCAATCATAAAAGTTTACAAGATAAGATGCAAACAGTACAATAGACAAGAATTAATACAGTGACTTAGATAGAACTCCCCCTTACATGTAACTCCCCTCTTGGGCTGATATAGCCTTAATATCTGCAATATCTTCTCTTTTCTTCCCCTTTTTGAAAAATATCAAAAAAATGGGCAGGCTTAGCTCGAACTAGGACCCTTCCCCTTTCTTTTTCTTTCGGCCTCCTCATCCTTGTTGGATCCACTAGAACTAGGTTCAGAAATCTTGGGTTTCCAAGGTGCATCTGGTTTTGAGGAACCACTTGAGCTTGTTCTCACACTTTTGATAAATTCATCAAGTACAACAGTCTGCCTAGATTTTTCAATAATTGTTTTGTGAGTATGCTTGGAAACACCAAATTTGAATTGATCAAGAGGCTGACCAGGTTTGAAGCCATTAGTTTTTCGCTTCGCAAGACCTTAAGCATACTCAAAATAAAGTTTGTGATCTTTGAATTGTAGTCTTATTAGTTGCTTGCATTTAGGACATGGAAAAGTTTTCGATGAGGAATTCAGGGGTGGAAACACTCTTCTGCTAATTCGATGTAGAGGCTCTTCATAGGATGCTTCTTCATCTTCACATTCTAAAATTACAAGTAGTCTGTCAGACTCCTTAACTCCTTAGGGACGTGTGAAGGCTGGAGCTCTTAGTGCAGGTGGAACCTTTACACCTTTCTTCTTCAACAGCTGAAAGAGCATAGCAAACCGTTTCATGCTTGAGGCAATATACCGAACAGTATAATGCATCCTACTGTTCAATGCCTTGAAAAGGTCTTCAAAGAAGTCTACTACTCCTTCCACACGGTCTGTCGTAGTAATAACAATGTATGATAAATCCATGATTGTTGTGGCAAGGAAAAGCATCTTGTTCTCCAAGTTATGAAGTATTTCAAAAGCACGAGCAACCAAGTCAAGAACTTTGGTTAGTCTATCATCCTCTGTTGGTGCTGGCCTTGTAGTATCTAAATTCTCTTCAGACTAGAGATGGCCTGCAGCACTGGATCAAGCGTTGTCTTGCTAGTTACTTGATCCAAGATAGCATCCAAAACTGATTGCAAGGGGTCATAAATGGACTTATCTTTAGAGGATTCAGCCATGTTACCTCTTAAGCTTTGAAGTTCATCAAAAATCTTCTGCAAAGCTTCTGAAGTCACAACACTCGAAGTATAACTTGATGTAGCTTGGGCTGAGTGACTCTATGATTCTTGAGGTCTAGCTTAAGGAGGTTGAGAGCTTGATGATCTTTGAATAATTGATGAAGCGAAGGTTTTCATGAATGGCCGCATCTGCTTCATGTTATCTCGAATATCCTTGACCAGATCATTGTTTATCGATGAAGAAGGCAAAGACCGCATGACACTTAACTGTTGTTCCAATTGTTATGTCATTTTCTCAAGTAATTCAGTTGCCTGGATCATGTGAGAGTTAAATTCTTTCATTTCTTTTATCTCAACTCTCTCTTGAGATTTCAGAAAGTCTCAGACCTCTGCCAATATCTCATTTTTCAGTTGAGCTTGATTCTTTGCAAAACGATTCATTAGCTGAGACATGACAAAAATCTGATATTCTCTCACTCTTCTCAGGAAATATTCTTCTCTGAAGAATTCATCTATTGGCTCGTTGGTAAAAGGATAAGCAGGCGACTCATGATCATATGAGCTTTCATCATGATAATTTTTCATTTCATCTTCTTCATGGAATTCAGCATTTGCCTCATGAAAATCATTAATATGATTTTTTTCATCAACCTTTTCATTCATGTCATCTCCCTAGTAGGGTATGATAGCCAGATCATTGCCCTCTGTATCTTGACATTTTTCACCATCAGACTCAATCTTTTTTGAGTCTTGGAATTCCATTGATACAGGGATATCAAATGGAGATGGTGGTTCGGAGATGGTTTTATCTAAGTCCTCGCTGACTCTTTCTCTGGTGAATTCCTCCAAGATTGCATCAGCATTTTCTACCTCATTTAGTTGTTCTTCAACAACAGCCTGAGCAATCTGGGCCACTTCTTCCATAAGATGTTCTTCAGCATGAATAGCTTGCTCTGCATATTCAATTTCTACATCGTCAATTGAAATATGCTCAATGTCAGCTGTGGGAACAGCTTGCTCTTGCACATCCTGTTCTTCTAAGGCAGTCAAAGCTTGGGCAGCTTCTTTCTCCATTACTGAGACATTTTCTTCTTTTGAATCATGTTTTCCACTGGATTGTCCTTCAAGTTGAACTTCTAACATTGGAAACCATCTTTCCAATGCAGGCACATAAGTGTATCTTATCAATTTCATAGTGGTTTGACCAATGCAGTTATATTTGTTTGTCTCGTTGAAGCTTTCTCCACTAAAATCGATACCACGCATCTCAAACAGAGTGGGGAGGTACATACCAAATGGTAGACCTCCTCCTCTACTAACCATTGTATTCATCACATGCATGCCTCATGTGGGCAAGATTCACTTTCTTCTTTTCTAGAACACACCAGACTAAAAACAAGTCTAGATCACTTACATTACCCCTATTGCCAGTTTTGGGTTGAATGATGTTAGAAGAATTCTGGGGATTAGTTCAAAAGATTGATTTGTTAATTTCTTGTCAACACTCATATGATCCTTTTTCTTTGAAACAAGGTTCAAATCAGAAAGGTCGTTGTAGCCAGGATATTGGACTTTGCCCTTAATGAAAGAAAGTATGTGGGCACTTTCATCACTCGGTAGAAAAAAGGTGTCAGAGAAGAATCTTGGAGAAATATTAATAGATTTTCCTTTTACTTTGGATTGTTTTACAAGTCCAGAACCGAGTTTATCAACGAAGTTTAAATAAAACTTGCTAACAAGGGTGGGATACCATATTGATCTGAAAGATAGAAGATTGGCCCAACCCTAAAAATTAAACAGAGGTAGAATGTCTAGATGGAAGGTTGTGAAATACTTAAAGTCTACGATACACCCATCGATCACCGCTCGGTTGATGAGTTTCTCTATTTTATCTTCCTTTCTTCTTATCTGGGTCGAAGAAGGTGGAGTCGCGGTTTCAATTGGAGCTGTGGGTACAGATGGTGTGGGTTCCTTAGCCAGTTTGGCCTGAGTTGGTTCGATTCTTGGTCTCATACTCATATCTGAAGGTGATGAAGGTGAAACAACTCGCTTTTTCGTAGAAAAAGGGCGAAACTTTTCAGGTTTGGATGCCATTGAAAATAAAACAAAAAGAGATAAAGAGCTGAGGCAACAAGACAGAATAGGAATCAAAGGATTCGAAAATGAGCAGAGATCAAGATTTACCAAAGGTTAAAGATGAAAATTAAACGATAAATCCTGAAATGATTCCTAGTAACTTTTCGTTGAAGCGTCCTAGGGCATCAAAAGGGAAAGTGACTTCTAGGTCACTGAAGGGTTGATTTTATGATGTTAAAGTGATAAGCTCAGTCCTGACACACACTCACATGTGTCGCAACCTAGTAGCTAGAGGCGTTGTAATTCATCTAATGTTTGCAATAGAATAACGTCCTCCTTATGACGAGTGGTTTTTGAACAACTAATGGCATTGGGCACATTAGCATCCTCAAACACTGCCAACATTCACATTGATACTTAAACTCTAATATTTAACATATTTGACCAATTAAACTCAAGTATCGTATGGTTGAATAAACAATATCGCAAATTATATTTCATCAACCATCCGTCAATAATTTAATCATGAGCGAAAATATTTAAGCATTCTAAGCAACGCATGGTTTGAAGATAATCATTTATTTATGATAGCCACTGATGAATAAATTTTAATAATAACAACACAAATGAGAGTGACTTTTATACCTTTGCATACTTTTGACATTTACCTCAAGGCACTGCAAAGTTCTCGACTTGTACACTCTGTCTCTTTTTGAAGCAGTTGAGATAATTTGTTTTCTTTGTTCTCCATGTTGACTTCTTTCTCAACATTCTATCAGAAGATCTTTCATTGAGCGTCCTGGACATGCTTGCTGAGGATTGTTGACTCATTGTGTATAAATCATCAGAACATTCACTTCCGTTCCTGCTTGGTGTATTAGCCAAAATGTCCTCTCTCCCGGATGAAGTTTCTAACCCACTCAAAATATAATCAATTTTTTGAAAACTGATTTCAACTTGATTTGAAAACTCATTTAAGAAATCTACTTTATATTTCTAGATTTCAAGAAAATTGTTTAGAAAATATTATACTAAAGTAGAATGAGAGATGGTTTTTCCAAAGTGTTCAAGTTTTTTAACTATACGTCTAAATCATTAAATGTTATCATGAACTAATTCATTATCTAAAACTCTAAAGTGTACGAGTGACTCTTCTAACGTTCTAACTCGGTCTTTAATCTCATCCCTTCCTTCCATGGTTTGCAAGAGATCACAAAATTCTTTTAAACTCATTTCTCATGGTTCAACAGATTCAGTTAACATAGTTAGCTTATCATTCTATTTCTTTGGAAGCTTATCACAGAAATATACTCGAGATATTTCTGTAGGTGTTTCCTGATTCAGTTCTTGCATTCTAGTAAGAATGGATTGATATTTGTTGCATGTCGTATCGAGAGATTCATTCTTTGAAATTTCAAAGGCATCAAATATTCTATCAGACTCTTTGAGCTTTTCATCTTGATTATTAATCTTTTCACAGTGAAATGATTTAAGTGTTTCCCAAATCTCTTTGGCACTCTCGAGATGAACTACCCTTTCTACTTCTTCTTCGAATAGAGAGCAGTACAAGGCATAGACAGCTTGAGCGTTATGCTTATCATTTAGTATTTCTTTGTCCGTCCATAGCCCAATGGGCTTGTCGGGCATGGTGTAACCATTTACAACCATTTCCCATAGACTGATACCCTTAGATCGTAGAAAGGATTTCATCCTTATCATCCAATCTTCAAACCAGTCTCTATTAAACAGAGGTGGTCTATCTAAAGGTTGACAAACTTCAATAGTTGTGCCTCTGGTCATTGCCATTTATATCAAAGAAACTGTGAAGTTTTTTTGAAGAGCAACACTGCTCTGTTACCAATTGTTGGCCCAGATATGTCCAAGAAGGGGATGAAGTGGACACTTAGACAATTTAAAATTGAATGCAATGAAAATAATAAAGTGCGGAATAAAAACAAATATGCATAGTCAATTTATAGTGGTTCGGCTACTTGCCTACGTCCACTACCTAACCTCCTCAATTAGGATTTTAACCTTGTCACTAAGGGATTCTCTTACAGGTGAGAATAAAACAGTTACATTTTTCTCAACTTGCGGATGTGAGAACAACCGTTACACTGCTCAACTTGCAAGCGTGAGATCAACCTATCCCAACTTACAGGTATGAGACAAACCTAAGCTTTCTCAACTTATAGGTATGAAAACTATCGTTTTTTAGCTTATGGGTGTGAGAAGACCATTTCTCAACTTACGGGTGTGAGAAGACCGTTTTTCAACCATTTACATGATATGAAATTAAACACAATTGTATCCTATGAACGATCTGTAACACCCTGATTTTCAAAACTTAAATTTCAAGTAAAATAATGAATATTTTAATTTTATCGAGAAAAATCACTGAAAATCGAGATGTTAATCGTATCCTTCTATCTTAACCCATAATCATTATATAGATAGTAAAATTTGCAAAACTATGAGTTTATATTCTTCCAACCAACTTACTGGTTAAGATAAACGAATACCCTTTTATCTTCATGCTAAGGACCACATAATTCCACTATACAAATTTTTATAGTGAATTATGAGGGTACTTGCCCTTGTCCATTACAAACAAGTTTCACACATTAATCGTTGCAACATTAGAATGTTTGAGTCGAGAATTTTATCACGTTCTAAATCACGTACCTTTAGAAAATCAAACACAGGGTGGCACTACCCAAAAATTAAAAACTCGTTGGCGATATTCATCATGAATAACTGCCCCATAATAAACATTGGCGATATTCCTTAGAATAACTGCCCCATAATAATCAATGGCGATATTTCTTAGAATAACTGCCTCATATGTGTGATTCTTATCTTAATTGTGTTCTTTAGTGATGTCACACCATACATACAACCAAAGTATGATATTAATTGTATTCACAAGCCATATTCAAATTCCACTACACATAGTATCATGTCACAATGTCAAATATAATAGTATTAACGCATAGATTTTACTATGCCAATATTCTCAAGTCATGTATTTCATCATCAGGCATTATAATATACAAATGAATTCAATTACCACATGAATTGCATGCATCCAATTATCATTTGATCAGAACAAAAATCATGCTGACACACATATCATCATAGTTAACAATCACAACTTGGTATATATGAAATCATGTAAAATAGACATGCAAGAGCAATCTAATAATACTATAGACCTAATTAATTAACCATTCCTATCTATATATCAAAATAAAATATTATGAAGGCATAGAATCATCCCCACCTGAATCGCTAAATTCCAAATCACTTAAGTTCCTCGTTACGCCTAATACTCAACCTGTACACGTATATTACGTTTGTTAATATAAATACTCATAAGAACGATTATGAGTGTAGAGATATATACATATATATAGTGGTGGGATGTTTAAACAAGTACATATATATATAATAACATATTATAATGCCTTGTGATATGATATAATGATGTGTATGGTATAACATGGTATAATACAATATGTGGTATATTTATAAGGTGTGGTGTGTGTGGAGCGTTTTGAAAAGGTGTGATATGCAACATAACATATAATAGGTGTGCTGATGTGGGACGTTTAAAAATAAAAAGGGAATAGGGGGAATAAAGAAGAAGGGAGGAGTGGAAGAGATGGCGTTGATGGTGGTGATGTTAAGTTGCAGAGAGGTGGTGGTGGCGATGTGCCGCGGGGAACAGATAACTCTGGTCGAGATCAAGGCCGAGGAAGAGGGAAATAGCTAGAAAGAAGAAGACGATGACCATTAAGAGGAGAAGAACGATGAACCAGGTTTGTTGCCAGAAAGAAGAAGGCAATGACCACGGTCGAGCTCTGGTCAGAATCTTTACTCGATCCTCTGTAGCTTACACAAGTACATCTTGTCGCTAGGGTTTGTGGTGTTGTAGACACGGGACGCCCTGTGTTTCAGCGGGGGTTTTTTTGTGTGATTGCGTTTCAGAGAGAGAGTGGTTTGGGTTTTCGACGAGGCGCGATTGGGTTTCAGGGGTTTGGGGTTTCCGACGACGGACCAGAGCAGGGAGAGGTATAACGAGGCAGCCGTGTTGCTAGTTCTACTGCTTCCATGGCAGCCGAGAAACAGAGCATCGCCATGCTCTATTTCACTATCTTCTTTCCGGCTATTTGGCCACGTTCACCGGTGGGAAGTCATCCTTATTTCTTGTAAACACTCACTTCATCAAGAAAGAGAGAGAGAAGGAGGAAGAGAAATGGTTGCTTGTTGTTACGTTTATGGCAGTGAAAACAGGGGATAGCTATGGTGCGAAAAGAAAGAGAAAAGAGAAAAAAGAAGAAGAAGAGAGGTTGCTCACAGTGGGTACTGCTGCGGATTCTTGCCGTCCTTCATGCGCTTCAGTCACTGGTTCGTGAGAGAAGAACGAAAATCAGAATTAACGTATGCATGATTGAGATTGATCGAGATAAACTCTAGAGTTAGTTTACTTGGAGATAAAATTGAATTTGAAGGAAATCTCATATGGTGTTGGCACTCGGAATCCTTGCAAATTCAATTGGTTACTTGGAGATAAAAGCGAATTTGAAGGAATTCTCATGTGGTGTTGGCACTCGGAATCCTTACAAATTCAATTGGTTACTTGGAGATAAAATCGAATTTGAAGGAAATCTCATGTGGTGTTGGCACTCGAAAACCTTGCAAAGTCAATTGGAGAGTAATTAGGATTCTTTTGACTTTCTCCAATTTCATTAATGTGGTTAATCTTTTAAGGGTGGCAATTTGGCTGAGGCCATTGGCTTCACCCAGTCCGTTATTTCAGGGAATTACATTCTTCCCGCCTTAAAAGAAATTTCGTCCCGAAATTAAAGTTTAAGCTTACTTACTTGATGATGTTAAACTTTTTCCACTGCTGACCAGTTGTATCTCAAAACCTAAAACGTTGAAAATATTTCATTAGCAGTCTATTAAGTTTACCAACCCATTGGTAAGTTTGAAGAAAGAATTGATAGTAGGCACATAGAATGGAGTACTATTAATTACCTACAGTGTTCTTTGAAATAAGTCGGCATATTTGGCCTTCATTTCACTTTCAGGTTCCCAAGTGGCTTCTTCAACTCCATGATGTTTCCACAACACTTTAACTAATGGAATGTCTTTGTTCCTCAAACTATGAACCTTCCAATCTAGGATCTTTAAAGGTCCTTCTTCATAGGTGGCATCAGCTTGTACTTTTACGTCTTTCCAATCGATGGTGTGGGAAGGGTCTGGTTCATATTTTCGCAACATCGACACATGGAATACGTTGTGGATGGCGGTTAAACTAGTTGGCAAGTCTAGTTTGTAAGCATTCTCACCAATTCAATCACTGATCTTGAACGGACCAATGAACCGAGGCGATAATTTCCCTTTCTTACCAAACCTCATGATGCCTTTTTGAGGGCTTATTCTCATAAATACCTTATCTCCTTTTTGGAACTCTAAAGGTCGGCGCCACTTATCTGAGTAGCTCTTCTGCCTACTCTGTGCAGTAACTAGTCTTTTCTGGATCAACTTCACTTTTTCGTTCATCTCAATTGTCATATCAGGTCTTGTAAGTACCTTATCTTCCCAATCGGCCCAACACAGTGGTGACCTACATGGTCGTCCATATAGAGCTTCATATGGAGCCATTTGTATACTTGCCTGGTAACTATTGTTATAAGCAAACTCTGCTAGGTGTAAGTATTTACTCCAATTTCCCTTGAAATCTAGTACACAAGCTCTCAACATGTCTTCCAAGATCTAAACTAACTCTAGAGTGTATCTTGATCAATCTCAATCATGCATACGTCAACTCTGATTTTCGTTCTTCTCTCACGAACCAGTGACAGAAGCGATCGAAGGACAGCAAGAATCTGCAGCAGTACCCACGGTGAGCAACCTCTCTTCTTCTTCTATTTTTCACTTTTCTCTTTCTCTTCGCACCATAGCTATCCCCTGTTTTCAGTGCCATTAACGTAACAACAAGCAACCATTTCTCTTCCTCCTCTCTCTCTTTCTTGATGAAGTGAGTGTTTACAAGAAATAAGGACGACTTCCCACCGGTGAACGTGGCCCAATAGTCGGAAAGAAGATAGTGAAATAGAGCATGGCGATGCTCTGTTTCTATGCTGCCATGGAAGCAGCAGAAGCAGCAACACGGCTGCCTCCTTATACTTCTCACTGCTCTGGTCCGTCGTCGAAGACCCCAAACCCCTGAAACCCAATCGCGCCTCGTCGAAAACCCAAACCTCTCTCTCTCTCTGAAACGCAATCGCACAAAAAAACCCCCACTAAAACACAGGGCGTCCCGTGTCTACAGCTCCACAAGGCTTCTCGAAGAAAAACCTCTTAAACATCATCTTCCTCTTCTTCAACACCACAAACCCTAGCAACAAGATCTACTTGTGTAAGCTACAGAGGATCGAGTAAAGTTTCTGACCAGAGCTCGACCGTGGTCATTGCCTTCTTCTTTCTGGCAACAAACCTGGTTCATCGTTCTTCTCCTCTTAATGGTCATCGTCTTCTTCTTTCTCGCTATTTCCCTCTTCCTCGGCCTTGATCTCGACCAGAGTTATCTGTTCCCCTCGGCACATTGCCACCACCACCTCTCTGCAACTTAACATCACCACCATCAACGCCATCTCTTCCACTCCACCTTTCTTCTTTATTTCCCCTATTCCCTTTTTATTTTTAAACATCCCACATCAGCACACCTATTATATGTTATGTTGCATATCACACCTTTTCAAAACGCTCCACACAATTAAGATAAGAATCACACATATGAGGCAGTTATTCTAAGAAATATCGCCATTGATTATTATGGGGCAGTTATTCTAAGGAATATCGCCAATGTTTATTATGGGGCAGTTATTCATGATGAATATCGCCAACGAGTTTTAAATTTTTGGGTGGTGCCACCCTATGTTTGATTTCCTAAAGGTACGTGATTTAGAACGTGATAAAATTCTCGACTCAAACAATCTAATGTTGCAACGATTAATGTGTGAAACTTGTTTGTAATGTTCTTGTGTATGTATCATGATAAAATGTTGTGAATCGTTTAGATGACCCACTGGGCTTTCAAGCTTACCCCTATTTTTCACATGCAGGTACTTGGAAAATAATGTAGCAAGTTGTGACGTGGTTCAGTGATAGGGGTAGGATGGTAATCTGGACAAGATTTTAATTAGTGAATGAGTTAATTACTTGTTTAACTTTGTGAACTTTTATTTAAAAAAGGTTGTATTGGCACTAGAAATTTTGATAAAACCTTATTATGATTATTGAAGGGATCCTGATTTACTTTAAATGTATGTGCTTTGGACTTGAATTCATTAATTCTATTTGATGAATGTATTTAAATGTTGTGTCCATAATAAATGGACAAGGGCAAGTACCCTCATAATTCACTATAGAAATTTGTATAGTGGAATTATGTGGTCCTTAGTATGGAGATAAAAGGGTATTCGTTTATCTTAACCAGTAAGTTGGTTGGAAGAATATAAACTCATAGTTTTGCAAATTTTACTATCTATATAATGATTATGGGTTAAGATAGAAGGATACGATTAACATCTCGATTTTCAGTGATTTTTCTCGATAAAATTAAAATATTCATTATTTTACTTGAAATTTAAGTTTTGAAAATCGGGGTGTTACAATTGGTATCAGAGCTTAGGCTTCAGATCATGGGAAGTGTTACAACTAATTTTGAGAAACTTGGTATCAGTGAGTAGGTATCAAATCTTTACGAGATTAGGATCCAACTTGAGCCAGATAAATATGCCAATTATAAACTTTATAACGTAATATCGAGAATGAAAGTACAGTGGGTCTAACAATTCAAAACTTTTAGGACATCGGTTAGAGACGAGAACATGTGTGGAAACTGTTTGGTTAGAATCTAAGATCAGGATGAATCTTTTATTCTTGGTTCCAAAGCGATATGGGACGTGGAGGAATTTAAGGGTATTTGAGGAATCTTGAACTTGGAGACTAGGAGGCCATGTTTGGTGAATGACTAACAACTCTGGACGAGCTTGTATCGCTACGTTCAACTGGTATGGGACAGTTTGGACATAGTGGGTACCTGGGAAGCCTTAGTTGGTAGGACATTTGTGCATTGTTTGGGTGTATTGAAGTTTTTTTGTGGAAGCTTATATCACCGGGCTAGAGTGGTATGGGACACTTGAATACGGAGGGTATAAGTGAAAGTTTGATAATTTGCGTTATACCATTGTTGTGTGGTATGTTGTTTGTTTGTTTGTTTGTCTTGTTTACATGTATCAAAACCGAATCCTGTACCCTGTGACAATCATGGATTGCCAAAATTTTATAACACCTAGAAACTGAATCAATAGGATCATTTTATTTTCGAGAACTTAGAATTCTGAATCTAGAGTCACCCTAACCGAAAATAATTATCTCCTGTAGTACTAAAGATGAGTTGAAATTTTATAGATGGATGCACCTCGAAGAAGAAGCACAAGGTCTGTGAGTGATCTCATAAGGGACACTGAACCAGTTGTGCAGACACAACTGACATTCAAACCTCAGCCGACGGAGCAAGAACATGCAAATTTGACAGCGAATGTTGACTCTACTGGAACATAGAATGTCTGACCTACAGCAGTTCCAACCCCTGGAATTGTTTTGGGACCAGAGATGATGGCAGAATTTGTGAGACAAGTAGTGGAACAGGTGACCAAACAGATGCCTCAACCTTAACTGAATCTAACAATTGTAGTGCAGAATGAACCAGGAGCTCGAAACATCAGGAGGCCTGAAGAAAAGGAATGGGCGGATCAATTGAGAGACTTCCAATGTATGCATCCTTCGAAATTTGAAGGAAAACCAAATCCAAGGGAAGCTGACAAGTGGTTCCAGGAGGTTAAGGAACACTTGGAAGTTCTTGGAGTGAATGGTCCAAGAATGGTGGCGATTGCGGCTCACCAATTCATAGGTGAGGCCAAACATTGGTGGAGAATGGTTAAAGAAAGTCATACAGTGGACGTGAACACTATGACCTGGACAACTTTTGAGGAGATATTTTATGATAAATTCTTTCCCCAAGGCGAACAAAAAAGAATTACAATCTGAATTTGTGAGGCTGACACAGAGGAACATGACAGTGGCAGAATATGAAGCTAAGTTTATCGAACTTTCCAGATTTGCTCATGAACTAGTACTCAATGAACAGATGAAAGCTAGTAGATTCGTAGAAGGTCTCAGAATGGAAATTAGAAATGTGGTTGTTCCAATGAATCTGGAGACTTATAAAGAGTTGGTTGAACGAGCTTTGTTGGTAGAGAGAGAACTAAACCTGCAAGAGACAATGTGGAACAGAAACAAAATGCCTCAAGGGCAGAATTTTGATTACTAGGGTAATCACAACAAGAAGCAGAATCTGAATAACTTTGGTGGCAATGGTAATAATTGGAACAGAAACAAGTTCAACAATAGGAACCAGTGGAACAGGGGCAGAATCACAACAACGGACCAGGATGGTCTAGGCATAATGGTGGACAACAGATGCAGCAAAACAATATTCGTGCACCCTAACAAAATAAAAATCAAGTAGTAACTATGAGACTTTGCTTCAAATGCAACCGACCGGGTCATGTGGCACGAAACTGCACTATACAAGGAGTTCGACAAAATTTTCGTCCGGGCAACTGGCAGAACAACAACAATGTGCAAGGACGAAATCAAGCCAATCGTCCAAGCTATAATTAGAATCAAGTCTAAAATCAAAATCAAGGCAGAGTCTTTGCAATGACAGAAGGAAATCCTGAACTAGAAGTTGGTGCAAACGAAGTAGTGGAAGGTACTTTCATTTTATTTCATGTTACAGTTAAAATCTTGTTTGATTCTGGAGCATCAAGGTCTTTTATTTCTGAAAACTTAGCCAGGAAACTACAACTTTCCACTGTACCTTTACCTGTTGTTATGAAGATTTCAACACCAGTAGGAGTAAACGTCCCAACAACTGAAAAATGTAGTTGTGACCTTAGAATTAATGATAAGCTGATTTCAGTTGACTTGATACTCTTACCCATTAATGATTATGATGTGATCTTGGGAATGGATTGGTTATCTGAGTACCAAGCCCAGATCGATTGCCTTCGAAAGAAGATTACTTTGCGGTTATCTTCGGGAGAGTTGTTGAAAATCTATGGGGATAAAAACAAAATCCTGAAGAATATCATGTCCACACTTCTCGAATATGTGAATCACAAAGAGGAATTCAAAACCCTAACAGAAGCTGAGCCTCTAAAGACCTTGAGGAATTTAGAAGAGTACTTGGTGGTTAGAGATTTCCCTAAAGTGTTTCCCAAAGAATTACCAGGATTACCTCCTAAGCGGGAAGTAGAGTTTAAGATAGAACTGTACCCTGGAGCAGACCCCATAGCCATGTCACCCTACAGGATGGCCCCTGGCAAACTAATAGAACTAAGGACTCAGCTTGATGATCTTAGTGCGAAGGAATTTATCTAGCCGAGCGAATCACCCTGGGGAGCACCAGTATTGTTTGTCAAAAAGAAAGATGGGTCGATGAGACTATGTATTGACTACAGAAAATTAAATCAAGTCACAGTCAAGAACAAGTACCCCCTACCGAGAATAGATGATTTGTCCGATCAACTGAAGGGAGCAACTTGTTTTTCCAAGATCGACCTAAGGTCCGGTTATCACCAACTTAGAATCAAAGAGTCAAATATACCAAAGACAACATTCAGGACTAGGTATGGACACTTTGAATTTAGAGTCATGCCATTTGGACTCACTAATGCACCAGTAGCATTTATGGACGTAATGAATAGGATGTTTAGGCCTCATCTAGACAAATTTGTAGTGGTATTTGTTGATGATATTTTTTTGTTTATTCAAAGACCAATGAGGAACATCAGGAACACTTTACAGTAGCTTTGGAAACATTGAGGCGAAATCAATTGTATGCCAAATTTGAAAAATGTGAATTTTGGATGAAGTCAGTCAAATTTTTGGGCCATGTAGTGTCATCCGAAGGGATATCCGTAGATCCAACAAAAGTTGAAGCAGTAATGAACTGCGAAAAGCCAAAGTCAGTGACAGAAATTAGAAGCTTTTTGGGACTAGCCGGTTACTATAGAAGATTTATTCTAAATTTTTCGAGACTAGCTGAACCTGTGACAAAGCTAACAAGGAAGGATGCCAAATTTAGTTGGGATGAGAAATGTGAGAATTCCTTCCAAGAGTTGAAGAGACGATTGACCACAGCCCCAATATTGATCACTCCTGCAAGCGGAGTCGGTTATGTTATTTACACTGATGCTTCTAAGAATGGTCTTGGCGCTGTTCTGATGCAGGAAGGAAAAGTGGTGCTTATGCTTCTAGGCAACTGAAGACTCATGAACAGGATTACCTAACTCATGATTTAGAATTGGCTGCTATTGTATTTACCTTCAATATATGGAGACACTATCTTTATGGAGAGAAATTTGATCTATACTCTGATACCAATTTGTAACACCCCGATTTTCAAAACTTAAATTTCAAGTAAAATAATGAATATTTTAATTTTATCGAGAAAAATCACTGAAAATCGAGATGTTAATCGTATCCGTCTATCTTAACCCATAATCATTATATAGATAGTAAAATTTGCAAAACTATGAGTTTATATTCTTCCAACCAACTTACTGGTTAAGATAAACGAATACCCTTTTATCTTCATGCTAAGGACCACATAATTCACTATAGAAATTTGTATAGTGGAATTATGTGGTCCTTAACATGAAGATAAAAGGGTATTCGTTTATCTTAACCAGTAAGTTGGTTGGAAGAATATAAACTCATAGTTTTGCAAATTTTACTATCTATATAATGATTATGGGTTAAGAAAGACGGATACGATTAACATCTTGATTTTCAGTGATTTTTCTCGATAAAATTAAAATATTCATTATTTTACTTGAAATTTATGTTTTGAAAATCGGGGTGTTACAAACTATCCCTTAAAATTTTCTTTCAGCAAGAATGATATAAGTTAAAATAGTGCTGAAAATTTGAGTGAAAAGCAGTTCAAGCTTTCAAACAGATTTTCAGATAAAGATAGAAATTTAGTTAAGAATGAAAATCTTTTGAATCAGTAGAATTTCAAAGAAAGAACTTTGAAATCAGAATAACTTAAGCTTTTTGCTTCATATGAAAATTCGACTAACTTTCAAAACGTGTTTTGCCTCAGAGAATTTTCGGTGGTCTTAACAGATTGTTAAGTGCTTGTATATATATGCATGTAGAGCGTTCATTTGAATTTAAATTTCAAATATGAATGTTTACTCACAACAGCTAGAATTTATCACGAAAATGACAACTGCACATTTCATGAACATTATGTTTTTCTCATGATACACGAATAAGTAAAGTTTTAGAAGACGTGGTTCGTGAATCAGAGAATATCTCTTATAAATACAAAAAATTGATTTTGTACGAAAAGTTGTTCTGAAAAGGTGGCTAAAAGGACATACGTGTCAGAACAACAAAAATATTATTTTTGTCATCTTGTTCATTTAAGGGCGCTCATAGAGCATCAGCGTCCTTCTGAACAATGAAGTGAGGGCGCTATTGAATCGTAAGCATCCTGACTTATTTTGACAATAAAACGACTTGAAACATGAGGGCGCTACTCGACAATTAAAGTCCTACTTTGTTTTAAAAGCATTTCCAAAACAATGTTAAGTGAGATGAAGGACAGTAATGTCTTGAAGGTTATTAAGTTGATTCGAAAGATGAGGCCGCTCCTACACAAGTAGTGTCTTTATAGTTTATTCAACTTATAACTATCAGCATCCTTAAAGATAGAAATCAATTAAAAACTTATAACTATCAGCGAGCTGAAACAAAGTCAGCGTCCTGACGCGATTCAAGGTTGACTTAAAGGGAGGCCGCTACTTATAGGTAAGCGTCCTAATGATAAGTTCAATTCAACCTTGAGCATTTTATCAACATCCTAACTCATTAAGTTCATGAGGGCTCTGCTAAAACATTAGCGTCCTGAAAGACTTTATAGAAACGATTTTTGATTTCTTGATTAAAGCTCGATAAAACATGATTAGCATCATTATGTTTTTCTAATCAAATCATATAACTTAGAAATCATAAGGAACGTTTAAAATGTTACGATCAAAATATGCAATGATTAAATCTTGCTGAGAGAAAGTTGATTGATAAACTTTACATTCTAACTACTGACAGACTTGGAACTTTACATGTGATGTTCAATAGGCTTGTGAGCACAGTTCCTTGATCTTAATTCTTGATAAATCTAAAACACTTGAAAGGATCATTAGATAGACAAACTAGAGATATTTGAAATCATCAAAACATTCATATCA
The DNA here is from genome assembly GCA_035771175.1 of Paratinospora sagittata. Lineage (NCBI taxonomy): Eukaryota > Viridiplantae > Streptophyta > Magnoliopsida > Ranunculales > Menispermaceae > Paratinospora > Paratinospora sagittata. Next base: position 27,002,372 of record CM069595.1, read on the forward strand.
TAGGGTTCATTGAGATAATAGTAGAAACTTCTTCTTCCTTACATATGATAGATTCAGAGGTAAGATACCACTAGCCAAGTAATTCACATAGTCGGCATACCATGGAAGTTTGGCAAATAGCCCATATAATTGTTCATTCGGAAATGTTTCCACAATAGGTATACCATCATCTTTCTCATCTAGTTGTAGCCGAGATAAGTGATCCGCAACTACGTTCTCACTCCCCTTCTTGTCTCTAATCTCCATATCAAACTCTTGAAGCAAGAGGACCCATCTAATCAACCGAGGCTTTGCATCCTTCTTCTCAAACAACTAGCGGATGGCAGCATGGTCGATGTATACAATCACTTTAGACCCAATAATGTAGGATCTAAACTTATCACAAGCAAAGACCACTGCTAGTAATTCCTCCTCGGTTGTAGTGTAATTTTGTTGAGCCCCATTAAGTGTCCTACTCGCATAGTAGATGGCTCGGAACACCTTCTCTCTCATTTGCCCAAGAACCGCTCCTACTGCATAGTCGCTTGCATCACACATGATATCGAACGGTTCACTCCAATCCGGTATCACCACGATAGGTGCTGATATCAAAGCTTTCTTTATCAACTCAAAAGCTTCCTCACAATGCTCATCAAACACAAATAGAGTTTATTTCTCAAGTAGGTTGCAAAAAGGCTTTGCAATCTTGCAAAAGTCTTTTATGAATCTTCTATAAAACCCTGCATGCCCCAAGAAACTCCTGATGTCCTTAACACTCTTCGGATGTGGAAGCTTTTCAATACTAACAATCTTTGCCTTGTCTACCTCAAGCCCCTTAGAAGAAATTCGGTGTCCAAGAACAATCCCCTCATGCACCATGAAGTGACACTTTTCCCAATTAATCCCAAGGTTCGTTTCTTCAAACCTCTTCAACACAAGGAAGAGGTTATGTAAGCAATGATCAAATGAGGACCCAAAAACTGAAAAATCATCCTTGAAGACCTCCATGATGTCCTCTACCAAATCAGAAAATATAGCCATCACGCACCATTGAAAAGTCATCGGTGCATTACATAGTCCAAATGGCATGTGTCGAAAAGTAAAAGTACCATACAAGCAAGTGAATGTAGTCTTTTCTTGATCCTCCGGGCCCGAATACCCATATAAAAAAAATAGTAATGGAAACCCGCCAACTAATATAGCATCTAATCAATAAAAGGAAGAGGAAAGTGATCCTTCCTTGTGGCCTTGTTGAGGTTCGGGTAGTTTATGCAAACTCTCTAGCCCGTCACTGTTCTAGTAGAAATTGGCTAATTCTTATCATTTATCACCACAGTCATACCACCTTTCTTGGGCACCACTTGAACCAGACTTACCCACAAACTATCTGAAATGGCCTATATGATTCCTGCCTTGAGCCACTTTAATATTTCAGCTTTTACAACTTTCTTCATGGGTGGATTTAGCCTTCGTTGATGCTCAATTGAAGGCTTGTAAGATTCCTCCATCAAGATCTTATGCATACAAATGGAAAGACTTATCCCCTTGATGTCGGCAATGGACCACCCCAAAGCAGATTTATACTTTCTTAAGATGCATAATAGCTTCTCCTCCTCCACACTAGACAAGGCCGATGATATGATGAACGGCATAGTAAACTTCTCACCCAAAAATGCATAGCGAAAATGCTTTGGTAAGGGCTACAACTTCGGTGAGGACACTACTAACTCGAGTGCCGAAGAAGTTTCAATATATTCCGCTTTGATGGTTGTACTCTCATGATTATGAACCTCAAGAGCTAAGGCATAATGCTAGACTTCATTATGAACCGTCTCATCTCTAGATATCGAAATCACAAGACACTTCTCTAAAGGATCTCTTGGTGTAGCCTCATCATGTACCTCGGTAACACATGCATCAACCACTTCTACTACATCAATCCGGTGACATGTATTCCCTTCCAATGGAAATTTGAGACTCTTGTATATGTTAAACAACACTTCTTCATCATTTACTCGCAAGGTAAGCTCGCCACATTACACGTTGATCAAAACTCTCCCATTAGCTAAGAATGGCTACCCAAGTATAAGAGGAATATTACCATCTTCCTCTATATCCAAAACAACAAAGTCCATCGGGAAGATGAACTTGCCCACTTTTACTAGCACGTCCTCAATGATACCCTGAGGGTATGTAAGTGATCGATCCACTAGTTGCAAAGATATGGTAATTGGACTCACCTCACCAAGACCCAATTTCTTGAAAAATGACAAAGGCATCAAGTTAATGCTTGCACCTAAATCACATAAAGCTTTACTAAAATTTAAATAACCAATGGTGTAAGGTATAATGAAACTCCCTGGGTCTTTTAGCTTTAGAGGTAGCTTCTTTTGTAGTATGGCACTACACTCCTCTGTAAGCTTCACCATCTCATAACCCTTCAACTTCCTCTTCTTTGACATCACATCCTTCATGAACTTGATGTGGTTTGGCATTTCCTCCAACACATCTGTAAAAGGGATATTGATGTAAATCTTTTTAAAAATTTCTAGAAACTTGGCGAATTGCTCGTCAAGCTTCTTCTTTTGAAATCTCTTAGAAAATGGAATAGGAGTTGCGAGTTTAGGAGGGTTATCCGTTAAAGTGATAGAACCAGGCCGGTAGGGCCTCTCATGTGGCTTCTCCCCCTTTGATGACTCAACTTCCTTCTCTTTACTCTGCTTGGACTCGGTGCTTGTCTCTTCATGCTCTTCAGGCTCTTCATTGGGTGGTGGTGGTATGCTTAGGCTAAGATCAACCCCATTTACTTCCTTTTCCACTTCTCAAGGTAGTGGCTTGGCACTGCTTTTTTAGGTTTACCTCAGTGTTACTAGGTAGTGACCCCCTCTGTTGGGCATTCATATTTGAAGCTACTTGCCCCACTTGCACTTCTAATTTCTTTTAAAGATGCCCTAGTTTCCATCACAAACGACCCCAACATATCCTCCGAAGATGGCTTCTTTTCTTGAGCTTGATTATAAAAATCGGGTGGAGGTTGCAATGTATCCCTTGTGTTGGCATAAGAGAAGTGTTCATGATTTCTAATGCTTAGGTGGTACTGATTCAGAACTCCTTGAATGCTTTTATAGTTGTACCCCTAATTGTTAATGTATTGAACTTCCTCCTCATGTGCTTCATTCCCCAAATAACCCATGTGTAAAGTCGCCGCCTTTTCAATAGACGATTGTGCACTTTGAGTAGTAAGCATAGTAGGTTGGTTGGCAATTCTTGACATTTGTGCAGAGAGAGATGTGAATGGATCAACTTCATGCAGACCGGCCACCTTCTTTACTATTGATCGTGCACTCGGAACCTCATAAGTGTTGGTAGCCATATCTTCCAACATGTTTAGTACCTCAGTAGTTGTCTTTGTCAACAATGATCCACCGGCCGCTGCATCAACTAGTGTCCAAGTAGAAACTGTCATACCATTGTAGAAAAGTTGAATTTGTACCAATCCTAGAATCCATGCTGAGGACACTTCCTTAAAAGCTCATTAAATCTTTCCCAAGCCTCATACAAAGATTCTGACTCTAGTTGCTTGAATTTCCCAATCTCGGCTCGTAGTTGGGCGGTTTTGGCCGATGGAAAGAACTTTTGAAGAAATTTTTGTACGATCTCTGGCCTAGTTGCAATGTTCCCTGGTTGCAAAGATTGCAACCATGCTCGTGCTTTGTCCCTTAGAAAAAAAGGGAACAATCTCAGTCGTATGGTGTCCTCAGTAACACCATTCATCTTAACCGTGTCACACATCTCTAAGAAGGTGGTGATGTGGATAGTAGGATCTTCAGTAGGCGATCCCCCATACTGATGTTGTTGCACCTGTTAACCTAAGGGGTTCATCACTTAGCACGTCCCTAAGTATACTTGACGAAGTATATTTTGATGATCACAAACAAAGTAATTTTCGGTGCTAACGAACCTTAATCAAGATCTCATCCCAGCACCTCAGGAAAGCAAAAAGCCAACGAACTACTGGATCAAGGAACTCAAGATCACATCAAATGGTCAAGATCGTTTCAATCAAAAGGACCTAAATGTTCACATCATGATTTCAAGATCACTTCACACGAACGATTCGATCAACGTTCAAGACATTCAACTCTAGCGAGCAGTCAACATTGAAGATCTTATAATAAAGAGTTGGATTTAAAGATTATGAGAAAATGAGAAATACACAGTATTTAAGGTATATCTTTCTCTAATCGACATTGCTTAAACGTTTTTCAAAACCATGCACAATTCACTTGCATATTTGCATGTTTTGATCTTATGTTTTACGACATTTCATATGATTTAATTTAAGATTTTTAATTTAAATTTTATCAAGTTTTTATTTGCATTTGTCCTATTTTTAATTGTGAGTCAAAACTATTTTTCAAGAGTCTTTCAGAACGCAAATGAGTTAGCAGTGCTCTTCTAAACTTGATAAGTCAGGATGCTGATAGTTCATTAGGACACTGATAACATTCAAGGTTGAATTGAACTAATTCATTGGGCGCTTACTTGTAAGTAGCGGCCTATTTTTAGTCAACCTCTGAAGTTTTCAAGACGCTGACTCAGTATCAACTTACTGAAAGATTTCAAAAGTTCTTCAAAGAATGTATCTTTGAGGATGTTGATAATTATAAGTTAATTAAACTATCAGGATGCTACCTGGATAGGAGCGCCCTCACCTTTTGGAATCAACTTAATAACTTTCAGGATGTTTTAAATGTGGTAGGATGCTTACATAGTTGTAGTGCCCTCGTGTTGTATTTTATGTTTTAAAAGGTAGGACGCTTACTTGGAAAAGTAGTGCCCCCATGCACTTAATTGTTTTAAATAAGGCAGGATGCTAACTGTGCATTAGCGCCCTCAAGATTAAGTCATTTAAGTGTCAAAGAAAGTCAGGTCGCTTACAAGTTAGTAACGCCCTCACTTCATTGTTCAGCATGACGCTTATACGTAATGAGCACCCTAAAGGAACAAAACGACAAAGTTGATCTTATGCGTCAGGACATTGATTACGAAATCAGGACGCTAATTCAATTACCATCACTGTTCTAATAAGTACACTACATAAGTCTACTTTTTCAGTACGGATTTTTGCACAAAGTCCTTTTCAGATTTATTAGAGATTTCTCTGATACATCAATTAAGTTTTCTAAAACTTTTCTTTTTCATGTAATCTGAAAAGAACCAGGATGTTAGTGAAAATTGTAGTTTCCATTTTTATATAACATTCTAAATTTTGTGTGTAAACGTTCATATTATTTGAACTTCAAATGTCTAACGGCTATGTCCTACTATGTCTATAAATACCAGCACTTAGGATCAAACAACTTGCCGATAATTTTTATTGTGCCAACACGTTTTGAAAGTTAGTCTGTGTCAAAATGTTTTTCAAATGTCTAAGCTTTCAAAGTATTTTTCACTGATACCTTTATATATTCAAAAGATTTTCATATTGAGCTTCAATTATATTTTATCTTTGAAAATCTATTTGATCTGGTATCTACTCAAATTCTCAGCACTGATCTATACTTGATATCAATCTTGCTGAAACAAGAATTTGAGAAATAGTTCGAGATATACAGTTGTACTTGATTTCATATCTTAAGTGCTGTATCGAACTATATTAGTAGTTGAGTCAAGTACTAAATAGTGAACCAGAAGTTTTCATACTTATATTTTACATCTATTTTGAAAACCTTATGTGTTTTTGATTTACACTGGTCCTTCATTTTCCAAGTCAATGTTTTATTGGTATCATATTATTTTCGAAGAAGCATTGATTTTCATATCACATCATTCATGCTTTTCAAAACTGCATTTGAGCAATACCAAACATTGAAAGGTAAATGACTATAAGTGTATTTCCTCTTAGCATTACGTATTTTACTTTATACATCTTTGTAATGTTATGTACTGAGCTTAATTGTAAAGTGTTCTACTCAGTTAGAACCAACATTATTATGTGTTGTAATGCTGGTGTGTTTCTGGATTGAAACAACCAGGACAAGTGAATGTAGTTCACTTAATGATTTCAGGATTGAAATCATGTTAAGGTTGTCTCTGAACTTGTAAAAGAGAAAAAAGTTCATCCTCACCTGTAAGTAGGAAACCGGTTCTTTCTGATCTCGTAAAAGGAACATGGGTTCTTCCTCAGCCCGAAAAAAGGAAATTCAGTTGTTCCTAATCCTGTAAAAGGTTCACGGTTCTTCCTCATCCCATGAAAGGAAAGGTGTGTCCTTAACCTGCAAAAGGATAGGTTATCTCTAAACCTGTAAAAAAGAAACGGTTCTTCCTTATCCAGTAAAAGAAACATGGGTTTTTCCTCATCCCGAGAAAAAGAAATACGGTTCATCCTCATCCCGTAAAAAGATAGATTTGCCTTTAACCTGTAAAAGGGCAGTTGTAACGATTTGGTTCTCATCTGTAAGAGAATCAGTTAGTGTATTGAGAAAATCCTAATTGGGGGATTAGGTAGTGGACGTAGGCTTGGCCGAACCACTATAAATCTTAGTGTGTTTCACGTGTTGCGATTTAGTCTAAGTTATGCTTATGTGTTCAATTTCAATACACTCATGTATATCACTAAGTTATTAGAAGAAAAGATTTAAATTGAACATCACACCCAATTCACCCCCCTCTTGGGTGGACCAACAGCACCATCGAGATAAACGCCGGTTTCAGCTCAAAATTGTTAGCGTTGATAGGAACATGAAGTATACTTGAATAGACCGGCTTGAAGTAATCTCTCAAGGTCAACTGATGTTGATCATCCGCCATTGCTTTGGTTTCTCTTCTTCTCTCTTGTCTCAGTCTTCCAAGAGTACGTTCAATCTCGGGATCAAACGGTACTACTTCAAGACTTCTTGCCCTTTTCATAAACTCTTGAAATCCTATAAAATATAAACTAAGAAAGAAAATCAGAAAATAAAAAAAAAATCTAAAAATCTAAATTAAAATCAAAGTTAAAGAACACGATACTAGTAAAAACTAGTAACTATCACCGACAACGGCGGCAAAAACTTGTTACATGCAAACTACAAGCGTATGGTGTCAAGTTATAATATAGTCCGATAAGATATCGGGTATCGTCCTCAGGGATTGTTACTACACTAGCTATCATGTTTTAACCCTAATTTTACCTAGAAAACCAAATTCGAATGATTAAGTGATTAAAAACAATAACTAAAGCAACTAAGTATTAAATTAACAATGCAATAAAAATCAAATAGGAAAATTAATGGTAGAACGGTCTAGAGGTTCGATGTCACCTCACTATCAACTATGTCTTTATATCTATTCTTATCATTAAATCAGTTCTTCGTATATAAGTCAGAAATTCTAACGTTTCTAGTTCCCACTTTTGAAGCAACACCTAGAGCATGTTATTATCGTCTTGGCTTACTCTTTCAATGAAAACCTAAGACGACGACAACTCATTAAGTTCTATGATTTCCACCTAACGACTTCAAAAGTTCTCGATCTCCTTGTGAGTCTCACGATTACCTAGGTTAAATTTCCCAAATTCCAACCCAATGTACTTACTTTTGGAGCATCTACCTCAAATCTATGATCATCTAATCCGTGATCAATGGATCAAAAGCATTACACCAAGAAAAATATAAATAAACTATAAAAATTTTATTAACAATAATTAAACCATAAAACTAGACATAGTATCAAGCTTGGATCAATCTACACCTCTAGAAAGAAGCTTTAGTTCATGACTAAAGACATAAAAATATGAAATATAAGTTCAAACATGAATGAGAATCAAGAGAAACAAACTAGAATGTTGTAGAGATTAGGAATAGTCTTCAATGTAGATCTTCTTCTCCACTTCGCTCCAGTCGCAAAACTTCGTTCTCCACTCTATTCCAATGTATTTCCCTTGAAAAACGTTAAATTTTGATATATAATATGCCCCAAAGTCGTGTGGAATTCTCAATAGAAAGTGGGTAAAATCCACTTTTAAAAACCAAAATCCACAAGAAATTTCCTTTCAGCATCAAGGCTCTCCGAGCGTTTCAAAAACTTCCGCATTTCACCACCTGTTAGCGCTACGGCACCCAAAATCGTGATTGTTGCCCTTTTTTCCTTCCTTCTTGTGGACTTAGCCAATTTTCTTCCACTTCTTGACTTGAGTTCTTCAAGAATCACCATCTAGGCTTCTCATATTTTGTGTCCATCATTCATACTCACTTCCACATATCTAAATACTTACAAAACAATGCAAAAAAAGTAATTAACACACTCAAAACATAAATTGATCCAACATATAAACTAACAAACCAATTTATTCCTAAACTAACAACTGCATCAAAACTAACATAAACACACTAAACTAATGCATAAACTATCCTAAAACACACCTAAAACATGCTCTAAAACCTATCTAAATATGCAACTATCACATGTCATGTGGCAACCACGAACCACCAACCCCACTAGGACTGGTGTGCGAAATGTCGGGGCGGGACGCCCGGCGTAGGCATCTCAAACCAGTCCTCAACCCTCGTGAGGGGGTTGAGACCCTACGAGCCTTATCCCAATCAACGCCATAATATAAACAGGTATTAAACAAAACTACCAACCGTATTAATCATCTAAGATAAAAGATACTCCATAAAAATGAACCATAAATAAAATCGTAATAATCCCTACAGTCCATCAAGATTGACATACATAAAAAAACCGTTATATGTCCACATGGTCTATCTAACAAGTATCAACTCACCCATACTACAATGTGGTAAGTGTTATAATTACATAGTCCAAAATATAATACATCATACTTTAAAACACAGTTCAATCAAAATGCCTTTCAACTCGCATCGAGGCCTTGGATTCTCTCGCCGGCAAGGCCCTCAAGATATGACTACTCCTTTGCCCTTATTCAGGACAAAAGGACCTGAAAGAGGAAAATGAGGGTGAGCCAACGGTGCCCAATGAATAGAATTCAAATATGCTATCAATACTCATCAATAAATATCATGTATGCATGTCAATGTGTAGCATGATTAAAAGCTCATAACATATAGATATCAAGCATTTATAATAAATTTGATGCAAGTAAAAGCTTATCAAATTGGATCCACATTCCACATGCATTGGGTTACTAGTGCACGTCTATTTCACCGTACTGTTCTCATCCCCAAATATTTCCTTTTTAAAACCTTCCTGTGACAAGGTTAAGTCCCCCTTTTAGCCAGATAGATGGGCCCAACTAAAGTCATAAGGTTTTCTCAAATCAATGCATCATTCAAAACATTAGGACACATTCATGCTTTCAACATACAATATATGTAAGTGATATGATGACATAAAAGATATAATCATAAATGAAGTCTACTCACAACCAAGCCTCACGAGAGTATCTAACCACACACGGACACCAAACCGAATCAACCCAATCAAGGTCCTGAAACATTCATCAATATCCAACCATACATCAATTTTTATGCTCAATCACATAGACATTACACATCAACACAAATTTCCAATTCCTTAGGTATAAACATGCCCAAATTGGGTCACTTGATCACAAGTAGGCCTAACCCATGATATGGTCACAACCACCAAATTAGTAGCATAATCAACCCTAATCATGCTTAATTAGACATAAATTGCATCAATTCAATGATTCTAGGCCAAAAGCATCAAAAGCCCTAAAATATGAAATTTTCCATACTTAGGTCATATTGCCTATTTACACTAGGTCACCATGTTCAGCCATGTATATCACTGATTTTGCATCATGGGTTCATCAATAATGGCAACTAGGTCAACATAGTTGACATGCAAGCTATTTGGAAAGGTCTAAGTTCATATTCTAAATTTAGGTCTAATACAAACAACCCTACAAATTTTCCATTTAATATTCTGTTCAGATGTATCAAGCTGCCAACAGAAATATTTAATCACAAAATCAACCGTACTGATTCAAGTATGTTAAGAGGAAAACCTTTTGTCCAAAAATCAGCTCAATCCAATGGTGGACCGAAAAGATATGTTTCTTTGATGAACAAGTCTCTAATCCGACAATTTCTCCTTTCCTGCTGCAAATACTTGCACTCAGATGACTATAGCACACAGAATACTTAACCCACCAACATCTCAACCGTTAATAATGCAGAAAAATCAGTTTTGAACCACCTAATCAAATATCATATCCATCCAACGGTGGATTTAGGAGATTTATTAGTTTGATCTAAACTGCGTGAGAAATCCAGACTTTCCGACAAGCTTTGTTTTGGAGGTAATATCTTTTAACCGAAACATCTAATGAAGATCTCCACCGACTGGAATGAATACCCATAAGATATGAAGTTGCTGAAAAAGTTTGAGCTCAATCTGACCTTATAGCACCAAGATCCAGCTCTTTGATGAAAACGTTGCTGAGACTTCCCTCAAAGCAACTTCCTCTTTTTTTCTCTTCTTCTTTCCTTTCTCTTCTTTTTTCCTTTCCCTCCACTCACCTCACTCTCTAGGACTTCCTTGGAGAAGAGTAGTGGGCATGGGACACTTGTCCACTTTCATGCACCAACTTGACATGTGTTGGAGAAGATAAATGGGGCATGGAACACTTGTGCACTCTCATGCACCAACTTGACATGTGCTGGAGAGGAAAAATGGGGCATGAGACACTTGTCCATTATCATGCATCAACTTGACATGCGTTGGTCTCATGCACCAACTTAACATGTGTTGGAGAAGAAAATTGGGGCATGGGACACTTGTCCATTCTCATGCACCAATTTGACATGTGTTGGTCTCATACTACCCATACCAACCACATGTACTTTAACCAATCATGTGCTTGCATGTATTTTAAATGTCCAATCCATCTAATACACCAAAAATTTTTTTCTCATTTATCCTTTTATTCAATCAATCCTAACACATATCAATTAATGGTTTAATGGGCCCATGCATAAATAATAACATATGCATTATACTTTAATTTAACATGACCCATATACAATTTATAATGCACATATCTATATACATTATCAAGCATCAAATATACAAACATTAAACAACCATCAAACAAACACCAAACATATCAAGGCAACACAGAGTTTGGGCAAAATGCCATTGGGTTATGGGCTAGATGAAACAATTTTTGGGGCGTCACATCACACCCACCTTAGAGTGAACTTCGTCCTCGAAGTTTTAATGTTAAGAAATTACCTAAGCCCATGAACTCGACAAAGTGCGCCATCACGTAGTCCTCACGCTCCCAAGTAACCTGTTCCTCGCCATGGAACTGCCATCTCACCTTAACCATCGAAATCTCGCAGTTACGCAACCTCTGGACCTTTCGATAAGTATCTGAATAGGTTCCTCATCATAATTCCCATCCTGCCTCAGCTCAATGTTCCTCCAGTCCAAGACGTGATCAAAATCACTCCTGTACACTCTCAACATTGTCACATGAAAGACATTGTGGACTGCTGCTAACTGAGGTGGCAAGGCTAATCGGTAAGCGATGGGGCCAATTTGTTCTAAAACTTCGAACGACCCAATAAATCTCGGAGCGAGCTTGCCTTTTATCCCAAATCTATTCTGGCCCTTCTGAGGTGAGACCTTCAATAAAACTTGGTCACCCAGCTCGAACTCTACGGTCTTCTCCTTGGCATCAGCGTAACTCTTCTGCCTGTCTTGGGCTACCTTCATATTATGCTTGATCCTCTTAATCTTCTCTGTGTGTTCTTGTACAAACTTTGGTCCCATCACTGCAACATCCCTACCTCCGTCAAACAGACCGGAGATCTACAAGGTCGACCATACAATGCCTCAAAAGGAGCCATGCCAATACTGGACTGATAGCTGTTGTTGTACGCGAACTTACGCCGATGTATGTACTCCTCCCAGTTACCACTGGACTCAAGGACACAAGCTCGAAGCATATCCTCCAAAATCAATATCAACCTCTTAGACTGGCCATCCGTCTGAGGGTGAAAAGCGGTACTAAGATCTAGTCTAGTGCCGAGCTGCCTCTGCAACCCCTGCCAGAATACCGATGTAAACCTCAGATCCCTATTTGACACAATCAAAACTGGCACTCCATGTAATCTGACTATCTCCCGCATATAGAGTCTGCTCAGCTTGTCCATAGAATCCCTAGTGTTCACCGGTAGAAAGTGAGCGAACTTAGTCAAGCGATCAATAATAACCCAAACAACATTATGTCTCCTCGGGGTGTTGGGTAATCCCACAACAAAGTTCATAGTGACATGCTCCCACATCCACTCAGGAATGGCAAGCGGTTGCATCTGCCCACCAGGCCTCTGATGCTCAACTTTGACTATCTGACAGATTTCACACCTCTGAATGAACTGAGCTATTTCTCTCTTCATGTCGAGCCACCAATACATTCTTTTCATATCATGATACATCGTGGTTCCGCCAGGATGAATAGCATAATGAGATCTGTGAGCTTATTAGAGCACACTCTATCTGAGTCGTGGATCTGCGGGAACCCATAAGCGTCCCCTAAATCTCAAGCCACCATCAAATGACAAGTGCCAATTAGTAAAATCACTACTCTCAGCCCAAGACTTGTACATCACATAATCAACGTCAAGTCTCTGTTGGCCAATCACCTCCTGGACCTGTGTAGACTGAGCTCTCATCTGAGCACATATCACAATCTGATCTGAAAAGGTAGCACATATACTCATAACCGTAGCCGCCTCAAGTAGTCTCCACTCATGAGACATCTGGCGTGCTACCAGAACTGTCTCTACCCGCTTCCTGCTCAACGCATCAGCCACTACATTCGCTTTACCTGGGTGGTATTCCAATGTAAAATCATAGTCTTTGAGGAGCTCTAACCACCTTCTCTGCCCCATGTTCAATTCCTTATGAGAGAACAAGTACTTAAGGCTCTTATGGTCATAATACAAAGTGAATCTCTCACCATAGAGATAATGCCTCCAAGTCTTCAAAGCAAAAACCACTGCGGCCAGTTCTAAGTCATGAATAGGATAGTTCTTTTCATGCACCTTCAATTGCCTCGATGCATAAGCAATGACCCTATCCTTCTGCATCAACACGCAACCCAAGTCGATACGAGAGGCATCAGTGTAGATAACTAACTTCTGATCAGGCTCTCGCAAAATCAACACTGGCATAGATGTCAATATTTTCTTCAGCTCTAAAAAGGCATTCTCACACTCCTCAGTCCATACAAAGGACACATATTTCTGGGTGAGCCTAGTCATAGGCGTAGCTATCTTGGAAAATCCCTGAACGAATCTTCTATAGTAACTAGCTAACCCAAGAAAGCTTATGATCTCGGTCACTGTGGTAGGCCTAGGCCAACTGATAATGGCTTCAACCGTAGACGGATCAACTGAAATCTCCTCAGAACTCACCACATGACCTAAGAACTTCACTTCGGTGATCCAAAACTCGCACTTGCTCAACTTTGCATATAGCCTATGCTCTCTCAGAGTCTGCAAGGTCACTCTGAGGTGTTCCTCATGGTCTGCCCGAGTCTTGGAATACACCAATATGTCATCAATGAAGATGATGACAAACTTATCCAGATACTGCCTAAAGACCCTCTGCATCAGGTCCATGAACATCGCCGGTGCGTTAGTCACACCAAATGGCATCACAAGGAACTCATAATGTCCATAGCGGTTCTTAATGTTGTCTTAGGCACATCCTCCTCCCTGATCCTCAGCTGATGATACCCGGAACACAAATCAATCTTCGAAAAATACCTCGCTCCCCTCAACTGACCAAACAAGTCATCAATCCTTGGGATAGGATACTTGTTCTTGATGGTCACCCTGTTCAATTGGCGATAGTCGATGCACAATCACAAGCCCCCATCTTTCTTTTTCACAAAAAGAACTGGAGCTTCACAGGGTGACCGCTCGAGCAAATAAAGCCCTTAGCGAATAACTCCTCGAGCTGTTTCTGTAACTCTCTCAACTCGGCTGGCGTCATTCTATATGGTGCCATGGACGCTTCGTGCCAGGGACTAGTTCAATGATGAAATCGATCTCTCGCTTCGGTGGTAAACCTGGAAGATCCGCAGGGAACACATCTGGAAAGTCCCTAACAATGGAAATATCCTCAAGTATCACCTCACTAGTCTCTTCCTCATCAGGCACTAACCTAGCCAAAATCTCCCTATCTCCATCAGTCACAAATTTACCCCTGGTGACTGCCTGGTTTGAAGCTCTACCCTGTAGTGTAAACACTGGGTGTCCGGGGATCTGGAAAATGACTCTCTTCGCAAAACAGTCGACAACTGCATGATAAGCCGCTAGCTAATCCATCCCTAGAATTGCATCAAACTCTAAAAACTCTAGGACTCGAAAGTCAACAGGCATCTCAACATCACCAATCTGAACCACACACTGGCTACAGATCATGTTCAGGTAGATCCTCTCCCCGGCTATAGTACTCACCACTAACCATGTACTAGCCCTAATGGGAGTCAAATGCAAACTATCTACCATACGTCCAGATATGAATGATAATGTAGACCCAACATCAAATAATACATGCATAGAAGCACCACAAATAATAAGAGTAACTTCCACCAAAGTCCTGGATGTTGTCGGTTCGATGTCTCTCTGGCACTGGACTGCTGCACAAATCCCTGAGCCCTCTGAAAACTTGGACACTCTGACTTCCTATGCCCAGCCTGCCCACATTGATAACATGAGAATGGAGCCCTGGGCGTAGATGATCCAGTCTGAGATGTCGCCACATAGCCTCCTCGGCCTCTACCTCTGCCTCGGCCAGCAGTCTGTGGGAATGGGGATCTCGGTGCACTCGGTGCCTGAATGGGAATCGGGACAGGAGAGGAAACCACTGGTGAGGCCATCACACCAGTCTAAATCTGGGATGCCCCACTCTTAGCACCCTCGAATTGTGCTCCTCCATAAAACTTTCTCTTCTTTCCCCATTTTTCCTTCTTTCATGGAGTCTGGAACTGTCCCCCAGACTCTGCTTGTGAAGTATGTTCACCTGGAGCTGCCCGTGTAGACATACCATCAACCCGCTCAGCCAACTCATATTGTTTGGCCCTCTGGACCACTGTGGCAAAATCAGTCATCTTCGTCATAGACAAGGCCTGTCGGATCGCAGGCCTTAGGTTTAAAGAGAACCTTATAATCTTGTCACCAGGTGTCTGAACTAACCCTGGGGCATAAACTGCGAGTTGCCTAAATATGAGCTCGTACTCCCTGACTTACATGGTGCCCTGTGCGAGATTCAAAAACTCGAGTTGCTTAGCATGCCTCTCAGTCTCTAGAACGTAAGCCTGTAAGAACAATCGTTTGAAGGTGTCCCAACTCTTCACTGCCCCCTGTGTATCCAACACTGAAAGCCACCAGTCCTCTGCATCACTCTCCAGTGTGTGAGCAGCACATAGGACCTGAGACTCCTCATCAAGCTCTAAGGAGCGATTGATCTTCTCAACATTCTTCAGCCAATCTTCGGCCTTCTTCAAGTCAACCCCCCCAGTGAATTCCTTAGGCTTCAGCTTCATGAACTTCTCTAGCAGTCTGATCCGCCGATCAGTGGGGTTCTCCACAATAGTAAGAGCAGGTGTAAGCATAGGCTGAGGTACAGCCATCTGAGGTCCTGCTGCCGCTGAAGCTCTACTAGCCTCAGCCCCACTAGTGCCCGCCTCCTGAGGTATTGTTTGAGGTGACTGTCAAGCAACAGCCTCAACCTGCTGCACCAACGCCTGTATCTGTTTATTCTGGGTTGCCATTAACCGGCCCTGTGCCTAAATGATCTCCTCCATCCTCCCCATCCGGTCATCATCGGATGGCCCTGTGTGTGGTTGTCACAATCTCTTGCTCCTCCTCATGACACTGAGAAGTAGAAATACGAGCAACCATCACACATTAAAGAATTTAAAACATTAACAAAGCCTCATAACTAACCATATCATATAATGCACACAGAAAATATGATAGTAAGGTTTTTAAGTTAGTTCTTTTAAGATTTTTAATCACCTAAATCTCTCACCCAATTCCT
The DNA here is from genome assembly GCA_035771175.1 of Paratinospora sagittata. Taxonomy (NCBI): domain Eukaryota; kingdom Viridiplantae; phylum Streptophyta; class Magnoliopsida; order Ranunculales; family Menispermaceae; genus Paratinospora; species Paratinospora sagittata. The sequence goes on from CM069595.1 coordinate 27,018,401, forward strand.
AAGTCAAAGTCATCTAAGTCCAATAAATAGACCAAACCTAGTAAAATCGGGCTTTGATACCAACTGCGGCGACCCCGCACCCAGAACCACCGACCCCGCTAGGAATGGCGTGCGGAATGCCGTCGCGGGACGTCTGTCGTAGGCATCTCAAACCAGTCCTCAACCCTCGTGAGGGGGTTGAGACCCTACGAGCCTTATCCCAAACAACGACATAATATAAACATGTACTAAACAAAACTACCAACCATATTAATCATCCAAGACAAGAGATACTCCATAAAAATGAACCATAAATAAAATCGTCATAATCCCTACAGTCCATCAAGATTGACATACACATAAAGTCCAAAACTAAGGGTACAAAAAAACCATCATATGTCCACATGGTCTATCTAACAAGTCCCAACTCACCCATACTACAATGTGGTAAGTGTTATAATTACATAGTCCAAAATATAATACATCATAATTTAAAACACAGTTCAATCAAAATGCCTTTCAATTCACATCAAGGCCTTGGATTCTCTCGCCGACAAGGCCCTCAAGATATGACTACTCCTTTGCCTTTATTCAGGACAGAAGGACCTGAAATTGGAAAGTGAGGATGAGCCAACGGTGCCCAGTGAATAGAATTCAAATATGCTATCAATACTCATCAATAAATATCATGTATGCATGTCAATGTGTAGCATGATTAAAAGCTCATAACATATAGATATCAAGCATTTATAATAAGTTCGATGCAAGTAAAAGCTTATTAAATTGGATCCACATTCCACATGCATTGGGTTACTAGTGCACGTCTATTTCACCGTACCGTTCTCATCCCCAAATATTTCTTTTTTAAAACCTTCCTATGACAAGGTTAAGTCCCCCTATTAGCTAGATAGATGGGCCCAACTAAAGTCATATGGTTTTCTCAAATCAATGCATCATTCAAAACATTAGGACACATTCATGCTTTCAACATACAATATATATAAGTGATATGATGACATAAAAGATATAATCAAAAATGAAGTCTACTCACAACCAAGCCTCGCGAGAGTATCTAACCACACACGGACACCAAACTGAATCAACCCAATCAAGGTCCTGAAACATTCATCAATATCCAACCATACATCAATTTCTATGCTCAATCACATAGACATTACACATCAACCCTAAATCAGCCCACATATAGACAATAGGCCTAAATCCCATCTAATCCCATCATTCAACTCAAATCACATGACTTAGGCCTCTAATGCATAGTTCTCATTCATAAACCATTTAATTAATCAAAAATACAAATTTTCAATTCCTTAGGTATAAAATGCCCAAATTAGGTCACTTGATCACAAGTAAGTCTAACCCATGATATGGTTACAACCACCAAATCTGTAGCATAATCAACCCTAATCATGCTTAATTAGACATAAATTGCATCAATTTAATGATTCTAGGCCAAAAGCATCAAAAGCCCTAAAATATGAAATTTTTCATACTTAGGTCATATTGCCTATTTACACTAGGTCACCATGTTCAGCCATGTATATCACTGATTTTGCATCATGGGTTCATCAACAATGGCAACTAGGTCAACATAGTTGACATGCAAGCTATTTGGAAAGGTCTAAGTTCATATTCTAAATTTAGGTCTAATACAAACAACCCTACAAAGTTTCCATTTAATATTCTGTTCAGATGTATCAAGCTGCCAACAGAAATATTTAATCACAAAATCAACCGTACAGATTGAAAGATGTTAAGAGGCAAACCTTCTGTCCGAAGATCAGCTCAATCCAATGGTGGACCGAAAAGATAAGATTCTTTGATGAACAAGTCTCTAATCAGACAATTTCTCCTTTCTTGTTGCAAATACTTGAACTCAGATGACTATAGCACACAGAATACTTAACCCACCAACATCTCAACCGCTCATAATGCAGAAAACTCAGTTGTGAACCACCTACTCAAATATCATATCCATTCAACAGTAGATTTAGGAGATCTATTAGTTTGATCTAAACTGTGCGAGAAATCTAAACTGCCCGACAAGCTTTGTTTGGGAGGTTATATCTTTTAACCGGAATATCCAATCAAGATCTCCACCGAACAGAATGAATACTCATAAAATGTGAACATGCTGACAATGTTTGAGCTCAATCTGACCATATATCACCAAGATTCAACTCTTTGATGAAAATCGTTGATGAGACTTCCCTCAAAGCAACTTTCTTTTTCTTTCTCTTCTTCTTTCCTTTCTCTTCTTCTTTCCTTTCTCTTCTTCTTTCCTTTCCCTCCACTCACCTCACTCTCTAGGACTTCCTTGAAGAAGAGAAGTGGTCATAGGACACTTGTCCACTTTCATGCACCAACTTGACATGTGTTGGAGAAGATAAATGGGGCATGGGACACTTGTGCACTCTCATGCACCAACTTGACATGTGTTGGTCTCATGCACCAACTTGGCATGTGTTGGAGAAGAGAAATGGGGCATGGGACACTTTTCCATTATCATGCATCAACTTGACATGTGTTGGTCTCATGCACCAACTTGACATGTGTTGGAGAAGAGAAATGGGGCATGGGACACTTGTCCATTCTCATGCACCAATTTGACATGTGTTGGTCTCATACTACCCATACCAACTACATGTACTTTAACCAATCTTATGCTTGCATGTATTTTAAATGTCCAATCCATCCAATACACCAAGTTTTTTATTCTTATTTATCCTTTTATTCAATCAATCCTAACTCATATCAATTCATGGTTTAATGGGCCCATGCATAAATAATAACATATGCATTATACTTTAATTTAACATGACCCATATACAATTTATAATGCACATATTTATATACATTATCAAGCATCAAATATACAAACATTAAAAAACCATCAAACAAACACCAAACATATCAAGGAAACACATAGAGTTTGGGCAAAATGCAATTGGGTTATGAGCTAGATGAAATAATTTTCGGGGCGTCACATGTTAAGAGGTTCATTCTCGAATATTTTGAAGGCATCAAATAACCTTTCAAACTTTTTAAGCTTTTCATCTTGATTCATTATCTTTTCACCATGAAGTGATTTGAGAGTTTCCCAAATCTCCTTAGCACTTTCAAAATGAACTATCATTTCTACTTTTTCCTCGGGTAGACAACGGCACAATACATAGACAACTTGAGAGTTGTATTTATCATTAAGTCTCTCCTCGTCTGTCCATAGCTCAATACACTTGTTGGGCATGGTGTAACCATTTACAACCATTTCCCATAGACTAATGTCCTTAGATCGAAGAAAAGCTTTCATCCTTCTCATTCAATCTTCAAAACAATCTCTATTGAATACGGGTGGTTCTTCTAGAGATTGACCAACTTCCATGATAGAACTTCTTGACATTTCCATTGATATCATAGAAATTGTTAGATTTTTTTAATGAGCAACTCCACTCTGAGACCAATTGTTGGCCCAAGTATGTCCAAGAGGGAGTGAATTGGACAGTTAGACAATTAAAAATATTACAATCGCAATAAGTAAATGCGAAAATGTATATAAAATCAACACAATCTATTTACAGTTGTTCGGCTACCTGCTTACGTACACTACCTAACCTCCGTAGTTAGGATTTGAAACCTCTTCACTAAGGAATTCTCTTACGGGTGAGAACAAACCGTTACACCTTTTCTCAACTTCTGGGTGTGAGAACAACCGTTACAATGCTCAACTTACAAGCTTGAGAGCAACCTAAACCTCTCGACTTACGGGCTAGAGAACTACCTATCTCAACTTCCGGCTGCGAGAGTAACCTAAACCTCTCAACTTACTGGCTTGAGAACAATCACTTGGTAAAACACAAAAAATGTTTTATACTCAGCAGTTTGTATAACTACTGTTACAACTCGATACAGTTTACAAGATATGAAATGAAGTACAACTGTATCCTATGAACTATCTCTCAAATTTTTCGTTCAGCAAGAATGATATATGATTAAAACAGTGCTGAAAATTTGAGTAAAAACAGTTCAGTAACCTTCAAATAGATTTTTAAAGAAAGATAAAGATTAGCTCAGTATGAAAATCTTTTGAATAAGCTAAGTTTCAAAGAAAACAGTTTCAAAAGTATTTGCTCAACAAATTTTCCGATGTCTAGTTTGAGTCTAAGTACTGGTATATATAGACTTAGTAGAAATAAAGTTCTTGGTCATTTGAATTTGAATTTCACAATGATTGTTTACTCACAACAGCTAGAATATTTCACAAAGATGGCAAATGCAATCTTTACGAAAATTCTGGTTCTTTTCAGATTACATGAATAAAGAAGGTTTCAGGAATCATGATTTCGTGTATCAGAGGATATCTTTGAAAATTTTGAAAAGGTTTCTAGTACATAAAAAGTTCTAAAAAAGTAAACTGAAAAAGTGCAAGTGTCAGCTTTGTGACAGCGTTGGATTAGTGTCCTGATTGGTCAATCAGCATCCTGATGCTAAAAACCAACTTTGTCGTTTTGTTCCTTTGAGGGCGCTCATGGACCATAAGCGTTCTGCTAAGCTGTGAAGTTAGGGCGCTACTTGATTGTAAGCATCCTAACTTACTTGGCGATTAAAATGACTAAATTTCATGAGGGCGCTAATCCACAATTAGTGTCCTGTCTTGTTTTAAAATATTTAAAGTCATGAGGGCACTACTAACGAGTAAGCATCCTAATATTTTTAACTTTCAAAAACAATAAGCGAGCTGATGTAAAAGCCACGTCCTGATAAGTTTACTGGTTGATTTAATGAGACCGCTACTGATGAAGTACGCATCCTGATGAATAAGTACATTTCAACCTTGAACATTATCAGCGTTTTAATGTTTTATCAGCGTCCTGACTTACCAAGTCCAGGAAGGCGTTGCTAAGACTAATTCCTGAAATACACTTAAAAATTGTTTCTTAAAACGATTTAAGTCTTTCAAAACTTTTTTAAATCAGATAAAGATTCGATCAAATCAAACATTTGAAACGATTAAGAATTTAAATCATTTGAAAAACCTTTCAAATAAATCGATTAAATCGTGCAATTGAGTAAATCTTGCTGAGAGAAATTTGATCGATAGAATTACATTTTAAGTACTAAAAATCTTGAAGCTTCGAGCATTTTCATTCAATAGACTTGTAAGCTCTTTTTTTTTATTTTTAATCTTGATAAATCTGAAACACTTAACAAGATCATTAGATACACGAACATGAGTAGTTTGGAATCATCAAAACATTCTCATCCTGAGGTTCCTTGAGATAACACTGGTTCCACCTCTGCTACCTCATCTGCTGCTACCGTTGTCATACCTGATGCAAATGCTGGTACCACCCCCGCGGAGGACGATGCCCTGACCTCACCAATTATATTCGTTGGGCTAGGATCTCTTGATCCCCAATTGTCCCCTCCGTCATAAGCACGCCCTCTTTTTGATGTTTTAAAAGGGGGAGAGAGATTAGTATATGATTTGCCTGATTGACTAGATCATTTTGTGCACATACTCAGGGGGAGAGTTTATACACTTAGGATGAGTATTTGGATATACATTTTGGAGATGTTTTTCTATTTTTTGTTTGCACTTTTGTACTCTTTGTGTACTTGTGTTATTTGTGCTTTAGTATATGTTTGATTTGATTACATTGATATACATGTACATTTTGTTCTTATTGATCATATTTAGAGTATGCTTTTATTGGTATCTGATTGATTATTTTCCACATGGTATTGAATATTGTTAAATCGTTTATTAAGTTGTATTTTCTTAAAAGTGGCATGATATAATTATTCACTTCACTCATTCATTCACTTGAGAAATCATGCTTCTCTTCTTCAATCAGGCCAGTAGTGAATTTGTTTGAAATCATAAAAAAAGGGGAGGTTGTTGATGTAATTACTCTCACCCGATATTGTTTTGATGATTACAAACAACATACTTGTGATAACTAATCTCTTTGACGTAGATGTTCAGTGCTAACTAGCTATATTAGATGGATTCAACTAGTCTGTCAAAGCATGTGGAAGGAACAACACCTTACAAAGATTCAAGAGCTTCATGGTTATATTTCATATTTAGAATCTTAGTGCTGTAGAGTAACATTTACATGTTCCAACCACAACATGATTTGCATCTTTTCGAAAATCATTCATATAGTTTATCATTCTCATGCATATACATTATTTTATGATTAATCATGCATGCACACACATTAGTTTGATAATTATGCTAAAATTGTTTTTCATGCATATATTGATCAGTGATTAACATGCATTCATTTTATCAACCTTGCATGATTTTATCGTTTCACGTGTATTGTTCTTATTGCTATTTTTATAGAGTCTTTCAGGACGCTAATGTTTTAGCAGCGCCCTCCTGAACTTGATGAGTCAGGACGCTGATAAAATATTTGGCCGCTTAAGGTTGAATTTAACTAATTCATAAGGACGCTTACTTAAAAGTAACGACCTTCTTTTTGTCAACCTTTGAGAATGTCAGGACGCTGACTTAGCTTTAGCTCGCTAGAAGTTCTTTTTGTTTTTAAGTGATTTCTATCTTTAAGGACGTTGATAGTTATAAGTTGAATAAACTATCAAGACGCTACCTATGTAGGAGCGCCCTCATCTTTGGAATCAACTCAGTAACTTTCAGGATGCTTATTGTCCTTCAACGTACTTAATATTGTTTTTAAATATTAGGACGCTAACTCTTGAGTAGCGCCCTCATGCGTTTAAGTGATTTTAAAAGAAAGCAGGATGCTCACTATTGAGTAGCGCCCTCATGATTTAAGTCATTTAATTGTTAAAGAAAGTCAGGACACTTACGATTCAATAACGCCCTCACTTCATTGTTTAGTAGGACACTGATGCTCTATGAGCACCCTCAAAGGAACAAAACGACAATGATATTTTTGTTATTCTGACATGTACATCCTTTTCGCTACCTTTTCAAAATAACTTTTTGTACAAAATCAACCTTCTGTATTTGTAAGAGATATTTTCTGATTCACAAACCACGTCTTCTAAAACTTTCCTTATTCGTGTATCTGAAGAAAATTAGAATGCTCATGAAATGTGTAGTTGCCATTTTTGTGATACATTTTAGCTGTTGTGAGTATACGTTCATATTTGAAATTCAAAGTCAAATGAACAATAGCTTCATCTCTTCAAGTCTATATATTCCAGCACTTAACAATCTGTTAAGGCTACCGAAAATTCTCTAAGCCAAAACACTTTTTGAAAGTTAGTCGAATTTTCATCTGGTCAAGAAATGTTTAAGTCACTTTGTTTTCAAAGAGTTTTCTTTGAGACTTTACGAATTCAAATGATTTTCATACTTAGCTAAATCTCTATCTTTATCTAAAAATCCATTTGAGATTTGGAACTGTTTTCACTCAAATTTTCAGCACTGTTTTAACTTATATCATTCTTGCAGAAAGAAAATTTTGAGAGATAGTTCTTAGGATACAGTTTTGCTTAATTTCATATCTTGTAAATTGTATCAAGGTTGTAACAGTAGTTAGATAGACTACTGAGTTGTCATTCAACAAGGTTAGGTCTTCTCACACCTGTAAGTTGAGAATAAGTCTTCTCACACCCGTAAGTTGAGAAACGGTATTCTCACACCCGTAAGCTGAGAAACAATAGTTCTCACACCCTTAAGTTGAGAAAGCTTAGGTTTGTCTCATACCCGTAAGTTGGGATATGTTGGTCTCACGCCTATAAGTTGAGCAGTATAATGGTTGTTCTCACACTTGTAAGTTGAGAAAATGTGTAACGGTTTGATTCTCACCCGTAAGAGAATCCCTTAGTGACAAGGTTAAAATCCTAACTAAGGAGGTTAGGTAGTGGACGTAGGCAAGTAGCCGAACCACTATAAATCGATTGTGCATATTTATTTATATTCCGCACTTTATCATTCCTATTGCTTTCATTTTTAAATTGTCTAAGTGTCCAATTCACCCCCCTCTTGTACATATCTAGGCCAACATAAGGTTCTACAACGTCCATGCATTTAATACAATCGTAAAAAAAAGGAACTCTGAGATGGGGTGAGTCTCTCTCAAATCATGGTACGGGTTCGAATAAACCTAAACAAATTCAATTAAAATAATTACACAAACAACACAATGTTACTCAAAGTCCTAGTTATAAATTCAATGGTATTAAAACTGTGTTGAAGTCCTAAAATTTTTGACTCACTCGTGAGGGAGTAACTTGTTGAGTGTCCGACACAGTGTTACCACATAATCTATATATAATCTCATCTCCTTTTTTGGGAGCCACTTTTGTGTGCGTGGCAGATTATTGTGATATGAAGGGTTGACACAAAAACGAATTATTGGAAAATGGTCATACAACCAACCCTATCATATACATTTTGTATTAAAATCATGATCAAAACATCTTGATAGCAATTGATATGGAACAAACATTTAAGTGTAAAATGATGTACACCTCAAACAAGGTGAGATACCCTGTAATCTAACACACCGAGGTCCTCATTGTAAATCCAAGTTGACGATACAAATATGCAAGACATGCAGCACCCCATGAATAAGTACAAATCATGTCCACGTGCATGAGCAGTTGAAGATAAACAACAGGGACCTGCGTTGATGTCTTGTCGCAGAATAGTATGCAGTCTAGCAAGAATAATAAAAATGTCCTCGTCGTGCACTCCATTAGGGGGTACGGGACGCCTTGTTTCTTGAGGGAAAATTATGCACATGGCAGCCTTTTAAATTATTTTTTGTTTAAATGTGGAGAAAGCTTGGACTTTGGTACAATTTTTTTACAAAAATGTCCTTATTTTTGTTAAGTTAAATGTAATTGTTAGTTGAATATTAATAAATAATGAATATTTTTTGTATTTTTAACATATCTAAAAAATATCAAAACTATGAGAAAATTTTCTCATGTCCAACTAAACAACTAATTTTTTTTTTTCGGCTAATTAGCCAAATCTCCTAATTTCTATTCCAGAAATCACTCAGGTAATTGATGGTAATTATTTACATCCTGATCATGTTAAAAAAAATCTAAAGGTAAGACCGCATTTAGTACATGACTTACAAGGCCCTCTTTGGGAAGCCATTTAAACATGCGTTGCGACAAAAAAATAGTGCGAAATGCACTGCTGGCGCGTTGAGTGCACCATTATCATGTTCGCGTTTCTCGTCCTTACGCAAAAAACCTGCGTTCCGCAAAAGCTCTCCTTTGGGTGTTCTTTTTTTTTATTTACTTTTGTATTTGCAAATTAATTCTCCACTTTATTCCCATGTTTTTTTTAAAATACCTAAACTAACCTTTTTTATTCATGTTACTTTTTTTTGTTCTTTCTTATATTTTGTACTTATTTTTTATTCTTATATGTTACTTATTTTTTAAACAATATATGTATTAGTGGTGAATTTGATAGTATAAAAGTTGATAAATAGATGTATGAATGCGAGGTAAATATAAATAATTTAATAGTAAAAAGGTAAAATTGCCATCATTAAACAAAATAACTTTTACAAACATTTTAAATACATGAAAAAATACTTTAGACGTGTTTGGTAAAGCTTTTTAAAAAAATATTTTTTAAAAAAATATTTTTTCTAAAAGAGCTTATAGGGCCAAAAACTGTTTTTAGTGTCCAAAAGTTAAAAAATATTAAATACGGTTAACTAAATTCAAAAACAATTTTTTTTTTAAAACTTTACAAAAGAAACAAATTATTTTAAAAAAATAACAACAAAATATTTTCTAAATTTTAATTTTTTAAGTTGTACTCAAAATTTTAAATCACAAACCAAGTACCCCTGTGCATCTTTATTTTCCCCCTCCTTTATCGAGAGTAGGGGTTAAAGAGATATTAACAAAGCGCACGGAATTTAAGGACTATTTGTAAATGGGTCTAAGCTCGATGCCTTGAACGATAAGGCCAGTCTTCCAATGCCCACCCTTAATCTCCGTCAAACACATATGAACATCGCCTTCTCCTCCTCCTTTGTTGTAAAACTCACCCATTTCCACTTCCATCCACCCATCTCCTCTACTGCGAGGAAACTGTCCCTCCCCTCCACCTACCACCAGAGGTACTCTCGCTCTCGCCACATGTCCAGATCTCAAGCCCACGCGTCTCGGTGCCATCAGTATTTGTCGTCTTAAAGCGCATGCGGAATCCAAGTACACGGCTCGCCCTCCTCCACTTGTCAAACCAGCTGAGTCTTCGTTCTGATGCTCATCACCAGTACTTCCTTCTACGTTCACAACCACCTCTGCTGGTGGATGCTCGAAGCCGTACGCACCTTCTGCTAATTTCATAACTAGGTAAGCTGCGTAAGTTGTGTTTGGTGATAACATCTTGGTTTTCATCTTTCCTTTGATTTCGAGCCAGCACACGCGGTTCAGCTCTGCCACCTCTGGAAACCTGTTCAAGTGTATAACAAAAAGACATATCACCCACCAAAATTATAAATTTATAAAAAAAAATACTAAATGATGAGTTTTAATTAATTAATTATATAAACTTTAAGAAGCCTCTTTAATTAACAAGCCGATTTTTTATTATATAAGTGAGGATGAGAAAAAGAAAGGACCACCTGGACTCAGGTAGAGATTTCCACGTCCAGTACTGAGGAGAACCCCCCCATACGATGGAAAGCTCCCTTGCTCCAATCATGTAAATCTTCTTCCCAGTGCATTTGTCAAGCAGGAAGCTCTGTTAATAATTCAACATCGAAATCAATAATGTTAATAAATTTATTTTTAAACAAAAAAATATATATACTAATTTGATTATGAGAGGTAGAGATACACTAATTTTTATACGCAAAATTAAAAAAAAAAACAAAAAAAAATTAAAATTAAAAATGAGAAAAGAAAGTTTGTTAAATTATTTAATTGATCATTATAGGCTATAACTAATATTTAAAGTTAATATGGTTAGGACAAAAGCACTTGTGTGGTAACTAATATTTAAAGTTGATTTGTTGGTTCAAAAAATAAATTATGATATAATTAAGAGATTCATTAAGAGTTCAAATCCGCCCCTCATTCATTTCTCTTGTCCAGTCAAATCTGAAAAAATTAATCTTTCCAAGAAAAGACGAAGACACTTGTAAGGTGCCAAAAAATCAATACTAAAAAAAAAAATAAGCACTTGTGTGGTAACCTCCCAAAACTACACTGGTGAAAAAAAATCACTAGTGAAAAATGAAAATAATAAAAATAATTATCTTTCCTTTTGAGCCCAAATGCCTCTATCAGGTGTTAGAGTCTTTTGGCCTCTCTTTCCGGTCTCTAAAGGCCTTGAGTCTCTCTGTCTCTGTCAGCAACGTTAGTAATACTTGTGAACAAAAAAATTATAAATAAATAAATATGGTTACTTTTGACACTAACGGCCAAAAGAAAACCATATACGGATGACCTTTGAGAGAGTGAGGAGGTCGGCGCCATGCTTACTAAAACTAGCTATCCCCCCCTTGTGTCGCACCGACCTAAACGGCTTACCACTTTCGAAAAGGAATCTGCCTTTTGCACCACGTCTTATCCGTTAAATTGTCGGTTCACGTTGGCGGATGTCAATTGAACGAACGCGCACAAATTCTAAGGGATAGATGAGAACGCGCTCATCCCGGCCCATCTCTTTATTCCTATCTAATCCCCAACAAAAACTTAGCTTGGAATATGAATCATCACAAACAGTACTATAATATAATCAGATACAGTCTTCTTAATTAATTAATTAATTATTTTTTTTTTATTTGATCTATAACGAATCTTCTATGATCATCATATGATTCATATCATAATTACACACTGAGCATTCCAAGAACATTTATTAATTAATTAAATCTGATTTTTTTTCTTTAAAAAAAAAAAAAAAAGAGTTCCATTTTGAAAAGAAAATAACTAAGAGAAAAGCGAATTCACCTTGGTGCCGCCGTCGATGAGAATGGGGAGATCGGAGAGAAAGAAATACAGCTGTTTCTTGGAAGTGAAGATGAAGGGATCGGAGATGATCATTAATCTCGAGACAATATCTTGATAATCTGAAGGTAGAAATTTCTCCCACACAATATCTGATTCTGCAGCGGATTTAAAGATAAAAGAAACCACGGAAGATCGACCTGCATCACGAGGAGATGTAAGAGATATGAAGTTGGCGATGCAATCTTCCGGCAACTCGTACAAATCTACCCTTCCTGCTTCTCCCTCTTCTTCCATTTCAGCGTAATCAAGCACGTACGCGCATACAATCCACGCGCTTCCTTTTCTTAATTTATAGAAATAACTCGGGAATCTTGTTTTTTACAAAAGCGATGCCGGAAGGCTTCGTGGCTAAGTTTCGGATATCCTTCGTGGCATAATATAGTGGCGGTGTGCTGCGAGCACATCAAGAAGAAGCGTTTATTACGATATATACGGATTTGCCTCCGCAGAGATTGTAGAATGACACGTAGGTCAGACATCCAAGGGATTTTGGGTTTTTTTTTCTTTTTCTTTTATTTTGTATTTTTGTTTTTTAGGAGATTTGGAATTGATGAAATTTTTATTTTAAAATAAACCTTATAACACTTAGAATTTGGAGATCTACTTAAGATGGACCAGTCAATTTTATTTTTGTTTCAATTTTAAAAAGGTGACTAAAACACTTCATTACACATTCAAGGAATTATGATTCAAACTTGTTACGATGAATAATGTACTTGTGATTAGTCTAATAAATTACTCTAAACAAATCTTTAAGTGCAATAATTACAACAAAACTAGATGTTTATAAAATCTACATGGGTAGGTATCCTTCAAACTAATGTTCTTCTCCCAAAAAAAAAACCTAATCTTCTACTTTTGAATTTATTTTACCATTTCCTTATTTCCAGCTTTAAATATAATATCATTTTGATCCAAGATTTTTTTTTATTAATTTTATTATTTTACAATTTAATCAATTCTACTACTTTGTGATGTATATATTCAAATAAGATATTTTTGAAACTTAATATTTTATTTAGCTTGTTGCAATTTTAAATTAATTATTTATATTTGTATATTATAATATCATACAAGTACGTGAAAATTAGAAATTATGTTTTAAAATTTTTAAAACAAGCTTCATGGGCTACAATCTAATGACATCTAATATGTTTCAAAAATAAAAAAATACATTTAAAAAAATTACTTCATTTTATACTTATTACAAAATTGTCACGTATTATTGCATGTTCTTCTAGAGTTTGAAAATTGGAGAAGAAAATAGGCCCCAATAAGTAGTGTTTGTAGTTTGTATATTTTTGGCCTAGAGTCGGCTTTGAAAAGACAACTCTTAGAGTCATATTGTGAAAAGACGACTTTAAACGAAAACCAAATTTAAAAAAGATCTACCCTATTAGACTAAGTCAACAATCATTGACTGGTCTAACTAGGGTAGATCTCAAAATTGTATGTGTTATAGGGTGTATTTCTAAATAAAAACATTAATTACCCATCAATTGACCATTTCTATTCCAATTAACTCAAAAGCCACAATTTCATAAAAACAATTATGCATAGTCAAATTTATGCCAAAAATTTCACATTACGCAATTTATGACTCATATATGCCATCAACATTCACATAACCCAATTGCACAATTAAACACCTAAATTTGTCTAAAATTCCATCATAATCTCATCAAAACTATATACATGCCACATATCCATTCAACCAAATAAAACCCACAAATAAAATGGATAATCACCATTAAAGCATGTATTTTAAGTCCAAATAATGGAATCAATCATCAAATTCATAGGGTGATGGTTTACATTTCGAAACCCTAGCAAAACCCCCAAAATTCAACCATGGAAAATGAGTAAAACTCCAATCTAAAGTTGGAAATTAACTTAATAATCAAAATGATGGAAGAAAATGGGTAGAAACATACCTTGGGAGCTTGATTTAGCAAACCTTAGCACCAATTTCTCCCAATTCCACCATTTTCTCCTCTTTCTCTCCTCACCCACGTTTCTCCTCTTCCTTTGCCCAAAAAGTTGCAAATGAGAAGTGATATTAAATGAAATTATTTTTATAAAATCTTGGGCCCCCATGCAAAAATTAAAAACAAAAACAAAAATCAACCCACTTAAAATTTAACCTAATATAAGTGTATTTTCACATATACATCCTACATACAACATATTAATTATAAAAATACACATAAATACATTGTATACACGCCAAGTAAATACACAAGACCTAGAGTTGGACATTTTGTGTCATTATGACATCATATGCGAAAGTGGGTCGTTACAACAACAACAATAGCCTTACCCTTAAACTAATAAGGCTTGTTATCGCTATGGACAAATTGGGCACCTCCAGAGACATTGCCCTCAACAACCTCTAGCCCAACAATGAGCCCCTGCTACACTAATGCACAGACAACCCCTGCCACACCCAACCCACATAGGCAGCAGCAGAAGAATCAGGGCCAGAGGCTACAAGGATGTGCTTCGCAGTGGCTCAACAACCTATCCTGGATAACAACGTAATGGAAGGTACCTTTCCTCTTTTCAATATAATGGTTCATGTATTATTTGACCCAGGTTCCACCCTCTCTTTCATTTCTTCATCATTGGTCAAACAATTTGGCTTGCAATTGGAACCAATATATATGACCATCTGTGTTTCGACATCGATAGGACCAGGAACTGACATCAATAACATAGAATGCCAGGCCAAGGCCATACCAGTAGATCTACTGGTAATGAACATTGAGGATTTCGATATCATCCTCGAAATGGATTGGTTCCCTTAAATGCAAAAATTGATTGCTTTAAGAAGCATCATCTAACCCTACCCACAAAGGAGACACTCAAAATCCAAGGAACCCGGAAATGGATTCACAATTTGTATGTTGATCTTCTTAAAGCACAACTCCGAGCCTTATCTATACACGAAGGAGATGACGAACGACCACCACCACCATCCTATCCCTCAGAGTTGTAGGACATCTCGGTGATTTGCGACTTTCCAATTGTCTTCCGAAATGACCTTCCCGACCTACCTCCAATTTGTGAATTCGATTTCAAAATTAAACTCATATCTGGAACTTAACCAATATCCATTATTCCATATAGAATGTCCGATGTTGAATTGGTCGAATTAGATAAACAATGAAGGAATTAGAAGACGCGGGCTTCATAAGAAAAAAAACACATCATATGGGGTGTTCCAATCCTGTTCGTTCCAAAGAAAGATGGTTCCTTAAGGCTTTGCATCGACTATAGAAAGTTGAACAACGTCACCATCAATAACAGACACCCCTTGCCCAGGATCAACGACTTATTTAATCAACTCAGAGATGTCAAATATTTCTCTAAGATTGATCTCCGATTTGGATACCACCAACTTCGGATCAAGGAGTCTGATATCCACAAAATCGCTTTCTAAACTCGATATGGTCGCTATGACTTCTTCGTGATGCCCTTTGGACTTACAAACGCATGTACAACGTTTATGGACCAAATGAGTTGCATTTTATGACCATACTTAGACCGATTCATTGTAGTCTTTGTTGACGATATCTTGGTGTATTCACTAACTTAAGAGGACCATAAGATCCACCTAAAAATCGTCCTCCAAACCATAAAAGACCACCAACTTTATGCCAAGCTGAGTATAGTTTAAACCCTAAACACAAGTTTTACACTTAAGTGGGTCAAAAGACCAAAATGGGCATAAAAATTCACTAAAAACAAAAAAATCTCGCACATCTGCGCAACTAGGCGCCACCACGTCTGCCTACTCTTAGATATCCACCACCATCATTCTGCATCTGGGAGTCGCGGCGCCCAGTCTCGGGTGTTGGTTGGTGGTGGCTTGTGGACCTAGCCGATTTTCTCCACTTTTTTGCACAGTTCTTGCACATGTTCTGGACTTTTTTTGAGCACCATTTGAACCTTGTTTCAACCCACTTTTAAGCTCTTTATGTACCTACCAAACAAAGTATATACAATTGTAAATTCTATGCAATTAATCAAAGTATATAACTATAATGAAATGTACTCAAAACATATAACTTCTATGATATTAACATGTATCAAAAAGTTATTTTTTCATGATAAAAACAAATTAAAACCTAAGATAAAACCTAAATGCATCTAAAACAACTAAGTACACTAATCATGCAAAAAACACCTAAAAACTAACTAAATGAACCTAAAAATCAAACAAATTAACATGCAAACTAAATACTAAAAACTAAACTTATTAACAAGTTCCCACACTTTGTTTCTTACAAAGTATCCTAATTCCACTTGCATAACCAAAATCCAAAACTCATCACCTAAGGCTTCCTCAACCTTTGGGAGACAAAGGCTACATGCACGTGATCTCGACTAACGGATGCTCTTGTAGTTACTCCTCTAGTTAGATCATCTACGATCTGATCTATGGGATGATCTATGAGTAATCTAGAATTCTTAGGAGGTTCTCTGGTGGATTCATTTCAATCTTCCTCACTGGTCTCTCGATTATCATGTTCTTTTAATGGATTGAGGTCCTCATCGTCATCAAGATCTATTTTCTCTAATTCCTTTTCTAATAACACTCTTTATATGGATTGATTCCTCAATTGTCTTCGATGATTTGTTGAATACCCTGTATGCCTTGCTATGAGAGGAATATCCTAGAAATATGCCTACATCAGATTTTGGATCAAACTTATCTAAGTTGTCTTTATCATTTAAGATGTAGACTTTACATCCAAACACTCGAAAATGGCTTATGCTAGGTTTTCTATCCTTCCACAATTCATAAGGAGTTTTATTTAACTTTTTTTTAATCATAGTCTTATTCATCACATAACATGCAATGTTTATGGCTTCAGCCCAAAAGTATTTTGCCGCGTTGTATTCACACAACATAGTCCTACACATTTCCTGAAGGGTCTGGCGTAGGCATCTCAAACCAGTCCTCAACCCTCATGAGGGGGTTGAGACCCTACGAGCCTTATCCCAAACAACGACATAATATAAACAGGTACTAAACAAAACTACCAACCGTATTAATCATCCAAGACACGAGATACTCCATAAAAATGAACCATAAATAAAATCGTTATAATCCCTACAGTCCATCAAGATTGATATACACATAAAGTCCAAAACTAAGGGTACAAAAAAACATCGTCATATGTCCACATGGTCTATCTAACAAGTCTCAACTCACCCATACTACAATGTGGTAAGTGTTATAATTACATAGTCCAAAATATAATACATCATAATTTAAAACACAGTTCAATCAAAATGCCTCTCAACTCACATCGAGGTCTTGGATTCTCTCGCTGGCAAGGCCCTCAAGATATGACTACTCCTTTGCCCTTATTCAAGACATAAGGACCTGAAAGAGGAAAATGAGGGTGAGCCAACGGTGCCCAGTGAATAGAATTCAAATATGCTATTAATACTCATCAATACATATCATGTATGCATGTCAATGTGTAGCATGATTAAAAACTCATAACATATAGATATCAAGCATTTATAATAAGTTCGATGCAAGTAAAAGCTTATCAATTTGGATCCACATTCCACATGCATTGGGGTTACCTAGTGCACTTCTATTTCACCGTACCGTTCTCATCCCCAATCATGTTGATTTGGGGTTACTAGTGCACGTCTATTTCACCGTACCGTTCTCATCCCTAAATATTTCCTTTTTAAAACCCTCCTATGACAAATTTAAGTCTCCTTATTAGCCAGATAGATGGACCCAACAAAAGTCATAAGGTTTTTTAAATCAATGCATCATTCAAAACATTAGGACACATTCATGCTTTCAACATACAATATATATAAGTGATATGATGGCATAACAGATATAATCATAAATGAAGTCTACTCACAACCAAGCCTCACGAGAGTATCTAACCACACACGGACGCCAAACCGAACCAACCCAATCAAGGTCCTGAAACATTCATCAATATCCAACCATACATCAATTTCTATGCTCAATCATATAGACATTACACATCAACCCTAAATCAGCCCACATATAGACAATAGGCCTAAATCTCATCTAATCCCATCATTCAACTCAAATCACATGACTTAGGCCTCTAGTGCATAGTTCACATTCATAAACCGTCCATAATGCAGAACAATCCGTTTTGAACCAACTTCTCAAATATCATATCCATTAGACGGTAGATGTATGAGATCTATTAGTTTGATCTAAACTGCGCAAGAAATCCAGACTTTCCGACCAGCTTTGTTTGGGAGGTTATATCTTTCAAACGAAAACTCCAATCAAGATCTTCACTGATCAGAATGAATACCCATAAGATACGAACTTGCTGACTACGTTTGAGCTCAATCTGACCATATAGTACTAAGATCCGGCTCTTTGATGAAAACGTTGTTGTGACTTCCTTCAAAGCAACTTCCTCTTTCTTTCTCTTCTTCTTTCCTTTCTCTTCTTTTTTCCTTTCCCTCCACTCACCTCACTCTCTAGGACTTCGTTCGAGAAAAGAAGTGGGCATGGGACACTTGTCCACTTTCATCCACCAACTTGACATGTGTTGAAAAAGAGAAATGGGGCATGAGACACTTGTGCACTCTCATGCACCAACTTGACATGTGTTGGTCTCATGCACCAACTTGACATGTATTGGAGAAGAGAAATGGGGCATAGGACACTTGTCCATTATCATGCATCAACTTGACATGTGTTGGTCTCATGCACCAACTTGACATGTGTTGGAGAAGATAAATGAGGCATGGGACATTTGTCCATTCTCATGCACCAATTTGACATGTGTTGGTCTCATACTACCCATACCAACCACATGTACTTTAACCAATCTTATGCTTGCATGTATTTTAAATGTCCAATCCATCTAATACACCAAATTTTTTATTCTCATTTATCCTTTTATTCAATCAATCCTAACCCATATCAATTCATGGTTTAATGGGCCCATGCATAAATAATAACATATGCATTATACTTTAATTTAACATGACCCATATACAATTTATAATGCACATATTTATATACATTATCAAACATCAAATATACAAACATTAAAAACCATCAAACAAACACCAAACATATCAAGGCAACACATAGAGTTTGGGCAAAATGCAATTAGGTTATGGGCTAGATGAAATAATTTTCAGGGCGTCACATCACACCCACCTTAGAATGAACTTCGTCCTCGAAGTTTTAAGGTTAAGAAATTACCTGAGCCCATGAACTCGGCAAAGTGCTCCACCATGTAGTCCTCACGCTCCTAAGTAACCTGTTCCTAGCCATGGAACTGCCATCTCACCTTAACCATCGAAATCTTGCGGTTACGCAACCTCTAGACCTTCTGATCAAGTATCTGAATAGGTTCCTCATCAGAAGTCCCATCCAACCTCAGCTCAATGTTCCTCTAGTCCAAGACGTGATCAAAGTCACTCCTGTAAACTCTCAACATTGACACATGAAAGACATTATGGACTGCCGCTAACTAAGGTGGCAAGGCTAATCGGTAAGCGACGGGGCCAATTCGTTCTAAAACCTCGAACGGCCCAATAAATCTCTGAGCGAGCTTGCCATTTATCCCAAATCTAGTCTGGCCCTTCTGAGGTGAGACCTTCAATAAAACTTGGTCACCCACCTCGAACTCTAAGGTTTTTCGCTTGGCATCAGCATAACTCTTCTGCCTGTCTTGGGCTACCTTCATATAATGCTTGATTCTCTTAACCTTCATATCAAGGCAACACATAGAGTTTGGGCAACGGGTCACAATGGGTGTATCCTTGTTTGTTACAAAAGTGTTCAAAACTTTTATTAACAAACTCTCCGTCCATATCACTTCTAATAATAGTGATCTTATGGCCCTTCTCATTTTCAACATGAGAACAAAATTTTACAAACACATCAAACACCTCATGCTTATGAGCTAAAAAGTAAACCCAAGTAAATCTAGTGAAGTCGTCCATAATCGCAAAGCAATATGATTTTCCACCTAAACTAAATGTATGTGTGGGTCCGAACAGATCCATATGAATAAATTCTAATGCTCTAGATATGAAGTTCTTGCTTTTGCTCTTAAAAGAGGATTTTGTGTGTTTGCCAAGTTGACAAGGTTCACATACTCTATCCTTCAAATACACCCCTTTGGGGATTCCTCGAGCAAGATTAAATTTGGAAAGTCTACAAATGTTTTCCATGCCTATATGAACTAATCTTCTATGCCACAATCATGCATCATTATGATGAATTGCACTCAAACAGGAAACATTTTGATTATCAGTATCACAAAAATTTATAACATGCACATTTTTATCTCTAGAAGCAATAAAAGCAATACTATCATCATGTTTTACAACACATCTTGTTGCTTCAAACGAAATAGCATACTTCTTGTCACACAATTGGCTAATGCTCAAGAGGTTATGCTTCAAACCATCAACAAAAAGAACATCAGATATGGTTAAAGAGCTGTTATCTACTTTGCTGACACCAGTGATCTTTCCTTTGCTGTTGTCTCCAAATGTGACAACCCCTCCATCTTTATGAGTAAGACACAAGAATTTTGATCTATCACTGGTCATATGCCTAAAACATCCATTATCCAGATACCATGATTCATGCTAGGAGCCATCCTACATCAGATGAAAAATCTTTGATTTTGGTGTACCCAAAATCCTTTGGGTCCTTGAGGGTTAGCATCACTTAAGATGAATTTTTCTATCCAAGCTAATTTTCCCTTATGTTTGTGTATGATAGGGCATCTTACTACGGTGTGTCCTTGCCTATTGTAATGGTGGCAAAGAGGCTTTTTAGTCAGTACATGGCCATAGGTTCTTTGTTTATGTCCTACACTATATCCTAGACCGGCTTTGTTGAATGCACATCTCTGTGAACTCAACATCATGTCAAACATCTTTTGTCCATTAGTGAACTTGGTCACTATAAACGTTAGATCTTCCATACTTTTTCTAAGTGTCTCTTTCCTCACTAACCTTTTCAATATTCAGCTCTAGAGCACCATTGCTCTCAAGATGCGACTCTATTTCTTCTAAGGCTGTGATCAAGGCCTTTTTTAGCTTTTTGTTCTTTCTAATTTCCTTGTCTAATTGACTTTTTACAAGACTAAAATCATTATCATCTACTAAATCATCAAAGTCATCAAAATTTTCAGGGTCAAAAATTTTTACCTTGATGTTTTCCATCAAACACAATATTGTCTTCTCATCATCAAATTCTGACTCATGCTCGTTGGATAATGTGTCATCTCATGTTGCCTTGAGAACCTTATTTTCTTTTCTTCTATCATTGAAGGTGTTCTTCTTCTTGTTTGGATACTCGCTTTTCACTTGCCTGGCTTATTGCATCTAAAGCATATTAACTCGTTTGGTTTTACACCAAACTTCTTGTTCTTATAAAATTTTGAGTTCGGTTCACCTTTTCCTATTTTTCTTACTATACGGCTAAGTCTTTTGGAGAGCATAGCCACTTCAACATCAGTGCCATTTTCTGAGGACATCTCTTCTATATTGTTTTGTGTCGCATTTAGAGCTATATCTTTCTTCGTTTTGCTCTCTTCTTTTTGCACAAATTGTTCCCTTTCCTTCAGCTTCATCTGATGTATCATCAATGATCCACATAGCTCGTCGAGAGAATATTCTCCAAGGTTCTTTGCCTCTTCTATGGCAGTGACCTTTGGATCCCATTCTTTAGGTAATCCTCATAGGAACTTCCCAACTATTTTTGCTTAAGGATAGGTCACAACGAGATTTTTGATTTCATTTATAATCTTGGTAAACCTTATTATACCTTCAAATATTTCTTCACCTTCTTTCACCGTGAAGGTTTCATATGCTTCTTCAAGGATGCGCAGTTTTGTTTCCTTGACTTACTTGGTACCTTCATGAGTAACCTCAAGTTTATCCCAAATTGTTTTGACTGTAGTACTAGCAGTCACTCGGTTAAACTCATTTACTAACAGGCTGCAAAACAGGATATTAATGGCTTGCTCATTTAATTGCTCCAGTTTCTTTTCATGAGGCGACCAATCATGCCTTGCTTTCATCACAATTCCACCATCCTCAATCTTTGTAGGTTGTTGGAACCCATTTGTCACTATGTCCCACATCTCCACACCTTGCGCTCTAATATAGAAATGCATCCTAGTTTTCTAGCAAAAATATTTATCTCCTTCAAATAATGGTGGTCAGTGGGATGATGATCCTTCCTTGAAGACACTCCTAACAATGTCACTTCCTGCCATAATCTCAAAAGAATTGTTAGATATTTTTGAGTGAAAAACCCGCTCTGATACCACTTGATAGACACCCAAGAGGGGGGGTGAATTGAGTGTTGGTGGATTTTTCAGGATCTTTCTCAAACAATTAATATACGTGAACAAGCAATAACGCATGAATGTAAATAAAGCAATAAAGTGGACAATGCACAACGATATATAGTGGTTCGGCTTCCCATTAAGCTTACCTCCACTACCTAATCTCTTCGACTAGGATTTCCAAAACCTTTTACTAAACTGATCCTACTTCACGGGTGAGGATCACACCGAATACAAACTTTGATTCTCCATAGGAAAATCTTCCCAACTAGCACACTTGCTAGATTTCAGTGATACAACAATTAATCAACAAGAAATTTGCTCAACAAGGGAACAAACTCCAAGAAAAGAACGAAGTACAACTTTAGATAATCTCTTACAGAATTTCTCAGCCACTTTAATACTAAAAGCATACATGGCAGAAAATCGAATAATCAAAATGATATTATCTCGAAACGAACCAAAAATGAGATATGTAATAGAGCTCAAAATGATGAACAACTTTTGTTAAAATGAAAATACTCGAATCTCAATGCATCAGCATGTGTATTCAAATCATCAATGGTGGCTGCCTTTAGTTGCAAAGCAAAAACAGTTTCAAAAATGATATTAAAAGTTCTTTGTCCTTAAAATAGGGTTTAATGATTGTTTAAATAAAAAACTATGGTTCAAAATCCTAAACCTATCATGAGTGGTCAGGATTAAAAGATTTAATCATGTATTAGTGAAATCAATGGCCCACAATGGTTGCTCAAGTTTAAAACCCAAAAATGAGCAAAAATGGAAAGAATAGGCTCGAGTGTGTTTCAGGGAAGTGGAGTTCGTTGTTGAACCAATTATCCTCATGTCCCTTATAAGAATACGTCCTTAATATGAAAGATATTTTGATGATTGCAAACCACATTCTGTGTATGATATTATTGCATAGATAGCGTATCTAATCTTACTTGAAGGTTTCAAAGATTCAATGATGCATGGCGAACGTATGAAAGATTTACTTGAAGACCATGTTCATTTGAAGATGTTCGGTAATGTGATAAGATAATAATATGTTGTAGAACCTTCTCTGCCATTTGATTCAGCAATATGCATGATTTCATGTTTGAATCAATTTGATTTTCAAACATATGCATATTTGTTTAAATCCAGAAATATTTTGTTGATTTATCTGGCTTTAATCGAGAAATCAAAATGTCATTTTTATAGCGTCTTTTAGGACACTAATATTTTAGCTGCGTCCTCCTGGACTTAATGAGTCAGGACGCTGATAAAATATTAGAACGCTCAAGGTTGAATTGAACTTCATTAGGACACTTACTTATGAGTAGCAGCCTCCCTTTGAGTCAACCTTTGATTGCATCAGGACGCTGACTCAGTTTCAGCTGGCTGAAAGTTATCTTAGCTTTTATTTTGATTTCTATCTTTAAGGACGTTGATAGTTATAAGTTGAATAAATTACCAGGTCGCTACTTGTGTAGGAACACCCTCATCTTTAGAATCAACTTAATAACCTTCAAGACGCTTACTGTCCTTCAGCGTACTCAACATTGTTTTAAAACTATTTTTAAATATCAGGACGCTAACTCTTGAGTAGCGCCCTCGTGCGTTTAAGTGTTTTTAAAACAAAGAAGGACGCTCACTATTGAGTAGTGCCCTCACAAATTAAGTCGTTTAATTGTTAAAGTAAGTCAAGACACTTACGATTCTGTAGCGCCCGCACTTCACTGTTCTGCAGGACGCTTATACTTGATGAGCGCCCTTAAGGAACATAACGACAAAGTTGACATTAAGCGTTAGGACGCTAATTCAACAATGTTACTGTTCTGATAGTACTGCTATTTCTGTTAACTTTTTCATAACCGTACGAATACTTTTCAGAACTTTTCATAATCGTACAACAACTTTTTTAGAACTTTTTGAACGTTCTAAAACTTTGTCAGAACATTCCTTTTTCATGAATGATCAGATGATTCAGGTGTTATCGTCGTAATATGCACAAAGCTTAATCGATCTATTTTGGGAAAGATTATAGACGTTGTATTTGAAATAACCTAGGGCGCCAAAATCATCAAGTCTATTGCGCCTCTGTTGTTTCTATATATACGTGCTGCCTTAGTGCAGAAAAATGACGATTCATACGAAAACTAATATTCATTAAAAAATATATTTCCAGTTTTCACTTGTGCGAGAAATTTTTGCAAGTTAGCCGTCTACTCTTTCTGGTTGAACTTATGATTATTTTGAAAGAAAAACTTCAAGTCTTTTGGATTTATTGATCTTCATCTTCATCATTTCCAAAATCCATTAAAGAAGACAAAAGCTCTTTGAACCTGTTTTTCAGCCAAACTTAATCATACATATTTTGTTGAATCTGTGGTAACAAAAGCTTCAATCCAAAACTTTGTAAGTATCATTTTGATTCTGAGTAAAGGAAATCATATCTCATCTTGTATTCAGTTTGTAGTGACTGGTAAGTCACTAGGTTAGAGCTAGTGTTGCTCATAGTTGTAACCGGTCGTCTCACACCCGTAAGTTGAGAATAGGTCATCTCTCACCTGTAAGTAGAGAATAGGTCTTCTCACACCCATAAGTTGAGAAACGATCCTCTCACACCCGTAAGCTGAGAACCGGTAGTTCTCACACCCATAAGTTGAGAAAGTGTACCGGTTTGATCTTAACCCGTAAGAAGGTTCATAGTGGAGTTTGAACAAATCCTAACTGAGGAGGTTAGGTCTATAAATCTAGATTGCATTGTCTCATTTACATTAATTGTATTAAATTGCTATACTGTGTTTAATCTGTTTTCATTATTCCGCATATTTAAAATAAAAGTTAAAATCTGCTAGGTGTCCAATTCACTCCCCTTTTGGACATATCTGGGCCAACATGTGTTTCATGAAGCCCGAGAGAAAACAACACAATTTCACACACCAGCTGGAACGCGTCTCAGAAGGCTGAAATGCGTTTCACGATCCTCGAGAAAAAAATGCATATTTTTTGTCAACCAAGCTGCAACCCATTTTAGAAGGCTGAAATGCGTTTCACAGAGTCTTAGGCAAAAACACATTAAAATGGGTTTTGTACAGCTAGAACCCGTTTCACAAGACCGGAGAGTTATGCACACCTTTTGCCTTGTGCGTGAAACATTTTTCTCCTTGCTGGAGTGCATTTCAACTTGACAGAGGCAAATGAGATGTGTTGTCGCTACAGGAATGTGTTCCACAGAGTAGGAATGCATTCCACCAGTTCTTTGGAATCGTATACATATCCAGAATACCGCTTAAATTCTATGAGCGATAAAACGATAAAAACCAAGTTAAACCACGGTTAAATCTTCAAGTAAGATCAAAGGGTTAAAAACTTTGAAAGGTAGAATTTGATTCGGTTAAACATGCGATAAAGATAAGTGGCTGATCAATTACCGAAAGAAACTTACAACCTAGAAATATCTAAAGCAATTACAATGTTTCGAGACATTCTGTTATTGTGCTTTGATCTTCAGTTGACTTTAGTTGAGTTTTATCTTGACCTCAGTTGACTTGCTTTGTTTACACGTTAGAGTTCCTTGGTATTTGTGCTTCAGGTCTTGCTTTTGGAACTTCTACACTTGATGAGTGTATTGTTTTTGTTTCTGACTTTAAGACTTATAATACATTAAACTGAAACATGCTCAACACACAAGTTAGATAACATAAAATATCGTTTGGAATCATCAAAAGTGCAAAGGGTAAGGGTTATTAAGCCAACACTACTATTACAATTTGATACAGTATACAAAATATAAAATGAAGTACAACTGTATTCTATGAACTATTCCTCAAATTTCTCGTTCAGCAAGAATGATATATGATTAAAACAATGTAGAAAATTTGAGTGAAAAACAGTTCAGTAACCTTCAAAAAGATTTTCAAAAAAAGATAGAGATTAAGCTCAGTATGAAAATCTTTTGAAGAAACAGAGTTTTGAAGAAGACACTTTGAAAAACTAAAACAATTTAAGCTCTGAAATCAAATTGAAAATTCGAGTAACTTTCAAAAGTATTTGCTTGATGAATTTTCGGTGTCTTTTGATTTTTTAAGTGCTGGTATTTATAGACTTAGTAGAGATAAAGCTATTGGTCATTTGAATTATAATTTCATAAAGAACGTTTACTCACAACAACTAGAATCTTTCACGATGATGGTAAGACGATCTTCACGAACATTCTGGTTATTTTCTAATTGCACGAATAAGGAAGGTTGTAGGAATCGTGATTTTGTGTAGCAGAGGAAATCTCTAACAAATCTGAAAAGGTTTCTATAAATAAATAGTTCTGAAAAAGTGAACTGAAAATGTGCACAGACACAACTTTATAACAATGTTGGATTAGTGTCCTAATTGGTCAATCAACGTCCTGACGCATAATCTTAACTTTGTCATTTTGTTCCTTGAGAGCGCTTATGGGCCATAAGCATCCTGTTGAACTAACAAGTAAGGGTGCTACAAGAATGTAAGCATCCTGACTTACTTAACTTTAAAAACTACTTAAGCTATGAGGGGGCTACTAAAAGGTAAGCGTGTTAACTTACTTTCAAAAACACTTAGAAACATAAGCGTCTTAACTTATAAACATCTTGATAAGTTCATTGGTTGACACAATGAGGGCGCTACTGATAAAGTAAGCATTCTGATGGTTAGGAACTTTTTCCACCTTAAACATCATCAGCGTCTTAATGTATCATTAGCGTCCTGACATGCAAATGCAAGAGGGGCGCTACTGATACATTAGTGTCTTGATCGAATATTTAAAGACTGATTTTAAAAGCAATTTTTGTCTTTCAAACATTAAAAAGATTAAGAATTTAAATCATTTGAAAAACCTTCAAACATATCGATCAAAACATGCAATTAAGTAGATCTTGCCGAGAGTAATTTGATCGATAGATTTACATTCTAAGTACTAAAAACTTGAAGCTTTGATCATTGACATTCAATGGACTTGTAAGCTCTTCTCTTTGATCTTGATCCTTGATAATTTTGAAACATTAAACAAGATCATTAGATACACAAACATGAGTAGTTTGGAATCATCAAAACATTCAGATCTTTGGGTTCCTTGAGATAACACTTGCCACAACTATAATGGATCTTTCCTACACTGTCACCACTGCAGCTGACAGAGTTGAGGGAATTGTAGGATTCTTCGAGGGCCTTTTCAAGGCAATGAACAACATATTATATTCAATAGTTTGGTACATTGCCTCAAACATGAAACGTTTTGGCATGTTCTTTCATCTTTTGGAAAAGAAAGGTGTCAATGTTCCACCTACACCAAAAACTCCAACATTCACTAGACCCCAAGGCCCGAAGGAATCTGATAAACTTCTAGGCATACTTGAATGTGAAGAAGAAGAAGAGTCTGAAGAAGAGCCCCTGCATAGAATTTCTCAAAGAGTATCTCCACCTCCTAGTGATGCTTTACAGAGGTTTCCAAGTCCCAAACGTAAACATCCAGTGAGACATGAGTTTGAAGGCCATTCCGTCTCATTTGAGTTTTTTAAGGGTCTTGCTGACAAAACGGGCAAAAGATTCAAGCCTGCTCCACCTTCTGATCCTTTTCGATTTGGAGTTTCAAAGCCAGCTTTTGACAAATTCATCAAGGATTCAAGAAAAACTGTTGTGATTGAAAATTTTGTTAAAAGCTTAAGTAAAGAGGGTTAAGCCAAGGAGAAAGTTAGTTCTAGTGGATCCAAGAAGAAAAGCAAGGATGATGACAAGAAGAAGAAAAACAAGGATGATGACAAGAAGAAGAAAGGCAAGGGTCCCAGTTCTAGCTAGCCTACCTACTTTTTGATGTTTTCAAAAGGGGGCGAAGAGAATGAATAATTAGGCTAAGTTAGCTCAGAGAAGCTAGAAGATAGGGGGAGGATATCTTGTATGTATGTCATGTATATGCCTTTTATAGTAACTTGTTGATATTGAATAAATATAAACTGATCTGTTATGCTAATGTGACTTGCGTGAAATTATGTATATCTATGTATCACTTAGCCTAATGGTATTTGAGTATTTGAAATCATCAAAAAGGGGGAGATTGTTATCTCAAGGAACCCCATGATGAGAATGTTTTGATGATTCCAAACTACTCATGTTTGTGTATCGATTGATCTTGTTAAGTCTTTCAAAACCATCAAGAACCAAGATCAAAGAGCAAAACTTACAAGTCTATTGAAAAATCAATGTCTCGAGTTTTCAAGCACTTAGAATTTAAAACATTCGATCAAATGATTCTCGGCAATAATATCATGTTTGCATGTTATGATCGATGTGTTTGAAAGGTTTCTCAAATGATTTAATCTTTTAATCGTTTCATTATTTAGTTTGATCGAATTTCTAGTTGATTTAACCGAGTTTTAAAATTAATTTCAACTTCAGTCTTTAAGTATTCGATCAGGACGCTAATGTTTCAGCACCACCCTCGTTGACTTGGTAGTCAAGACGCTGATAATGTTCAAGGTTGAAAAGTTCATATCTATCAGGACGCTTACTCTGACAGTAGCGCCCACATTGAATCAACCAAGGAACTTATCAAGATGCTGATAAACATTAGCTCGTTGATCGTGTTTAAACATCAAGACGCTGACTGTCCAGTAGCGCTCTAATGTTTTTGATCATTTTAAATGTTTAAACATTAGGACGCTTACACCTTTAGTAGCGCCCTTATGTTTTCATGCTTTAAATATTAGGATGCTTACGCCTTCAGTAGCGCCCTTGTGATTTTAAAATATTTAAAACAAGTCAGGACGCTTATCTTTGAATAGCGCCCTCATAGCTTTAGTCGATTTTGAGCGATAAATATGTTAGGACGCTTACGTTCAAGTAACGCCCTCACTATGTTGTTCAACAGGACACTTATGGACTATAAGCGCCCTCAAGGAGCAAAACGACAAAGTTGGCTTTACGCGTTAGGACGCTGATTGTCAAATCAAGATGTTAACCCAACACTGTCATAAAACTATGTCTGTGCACTTTTTCAATGTATCTTTTCAGAACTTTTTATGCAAAGAACTCTTTTCAGGCTTGTCAGATATTTTGTCTGATGCATGAATCACGTCCTTTGAGACTTTCCTTTTTCATGTAACCTGAAAAGAATCAGAATGTTCATAAAGTTGGTTTTGCCATCTTCGTGAAAGATTCTAGCTGTCGAGTGTAAATGTTCTTTATGGAATTCAAAATTCTAATGATCAACAGCTTTACCCTACTAAGTCTATATATACCAGCACTAAGAATCCAAACACACACCGAAAATTCTTGAGCCATTGCTTTTGAAAGTTAGTCGAATTTTCATATCATCTTTTTAAGTTAACTTGTTTTTCAAAGTGTTGTCTTTGAAACATGTTTTAAGGATTTTCATATTGAGCTTATTCTATATCTTTCATTGAAAATCTGTTTGAAGTTTGTTGAACTGTTTTACTCAAATTTTCATCACAGTTTCTAATCATACATCATTCTTGCCGAAGGAGAAGTTTGAGAGATAGTTCTTATGATACAGTTGTACTTCATTCCATATCTTTTATACTGTATTGAGTTGTAAAAATAGTTATACAAAACTATTTATTACTTGCTTTTATTTTTCAACAAAGTGGTTTCTCTCAAGCCTGTAAGTTAAGAAGGTTTTAGGTTAGTCTCACACCAAGAAGCTGAGATAGGTAGTTCTCTAGTGTGTAAGTCGAGAGGTATAGGTTGGTCTCAAGCCTGTAAGTTGAGTAGTGTATTGATGGTTCTCACACCTGTTGGCCCAGTATAACCGTCCAAAAGAGGGGGTGAATTGGACTTTGTAGATTTTAACGTTACCTTTGTAATATTTTAATTAAACAAGAAATATGCGCAGACGGTAACAATCCAAATAGCAAATGCAGGAAAATAAATGGACGCAAAGATTTAGAGTGGTTCGGTTCCCCTTGAACCTACGTCCACTTTCCAATCGCACCGATTAGGATTCTCAATCCACTATTGCTAATCACTTACGAGCAGATTAGAAGCCGTTTACACTAACCAACACCAGGGCCTGGTTAGAAAACCACTGCAACGTTAACCTACACGAGGGCTTGGTTAGAAAGGCACAATCTAACCTACACCAGGGCTTGGCTAGTAAGCCACAACTTGCAACCAACTTACGGGTGTGGTTACGTGACGTACAAATAGGGTATAGTCCCGGTTGACTTAACCATGTCAACAATACATCAAGATTACAAAGATATAGAGAAGTGAATAACAACACTCTCAACACTTTAAGCTTACAATCTTGATTGAGTCAACAATCACTATTTCAACCACTATGATTCTAAATGAAGTGCAATGTTGAAATAGTTTATCAAAAATACATGCAATCGATTCAAAGTATGATTAATGAAGCACAAGAATCAATATGCAAGTTGTTGAACAAAACTTATCAATTCAAAATTATCAATATTCAAGCTGTGAATCAATATGCACAAGTTATGATCAAAATAATCGATTCAAACAAAATATGTATTAAGCAAAAGAATCGATGTTAATCAAACCACATGAAACCACTTTGAAGATAATATAAGATGAAAACACAAGTATGGTTTCACACAATAGAGAAAAATGACTTTGATAATATGTTAAAACTAGCAATGAAAATTGTTTCTACTCAAAAGCACAAACACTAGAATCAAAAAAGAAAAGTTACCCAACTTAGGTAAGATGAAGATTGTTGATTCTCCAAGGTGTATGTGGTTGAGAAGTTTCTCTTCCAAGAATGATCAAGATCAACAAGAATGTGATGAAGAACACTTAAGAACACCATGATCAACACTCTAGAACTCTTTTCTAGTTTCTCAAAGATTTTGGAATGGTAAGAAGAACTCTTCAAAAGATTGAACCGAAAACTCAAATGTAGTGAACTTTTGCTTTGAATGAAAGATTAAATGACTCAAGAACTTGTTTAGGATGAGTATAAATGATGTAGAAAAAATCGCACAAGTTTTCTTGATTTTGCAAAAGTTGTTCTTCAAATGAGCAATGTGGTATTTATAGACAAACACCACACCAAGACACAGGAAAGCGTTCCTTAACACAGGAGCGTGTTTCTGGTTTGAAATCTGAAAACTTTTAGATTTTCCTCCAATTAAGGAGTGCATTCCTTACTTAAGGAGCGCGTTCCTCAATTTGTCCGTTGGGCATAGGAAAGAGTTCCTTCAACAAGAACCACTGGCTTTTAAATTTGTTCTCATTTTGCCCTTGGCAACAGGAATACATTCCTCCTTTAAGGAGCGCGTTCCTTTTCCCTGATAAAAAAAATCTGATTCTAAAAAAAAACCACAGGAGCGCGTTCCTTAACCCTGATAAAAAAAATCACTGAGTTTTGAGAAAAAACTTAGGAGCGTGTTTCTCACTATAGGAGCGTGTTCCTTCACTAACAAGTGAAAGAGACTTGATTTTTGATCATTTTGGGTCTAGGAAATTGTCGAAACATAGATTAACATTTTAAAAACATTTTTGACACGATTAAGGTATAATTAACGCAGTTAAAGCATGAGCAATTTAATCCATTAAACCAATGATAAAAGCAATAAGTACAAAACATGTGAGACGATTAAACCATGCAAAGTTGACAAGTTGAATGCATGTTAAACAATGATCAAAATAGGTATGATAAACAATTATGGCCAAGTACTGGCATGATTATCAAACTAAAATATATGCATGCATGATAATAATAAACTATATGAATGATTTTAGAAAGATGCAAATCATGTGTGGTTGGAACAAGTAACTATTATTCTGCAACACTAAGATTCTAGTAAAGTAATACAACTATGAAGCTCTCGAATCTCGAATCTTCATGAAGTACTTTTCCTTCCACATGTTTTGACATTGCAGTTGAATCCATTAGATATATCGAGTTAGCACTGAAACAACTACGTCAAAGAGATTAGATAACACAGGTATGTTGTTTGCAATCATCGAAACAAAACTAGGTGCGAGTAGTTACATCAACAACACCCGAAAGTTGAGAAAAAGTTGCAACGGTTTGGTTCTCACTTGTAAGAGAATCCCTTAGTGAAGAGGTTTAAAATCCTAACTGAGGAGGTTAGGTAGTGGAGGTAGGCAAGTAGTCGAACCATTATAAATCAATTGTGCTAATTGATTTAGTTTTCCACATTTTCTTATTTTTCATTGAATTATTTTTAATTGTCTAAGTGTCCAATTCACCCCCCTCTTGGACATACCTAGGCCAATAGTTTGTCAATGAGGATAGAAGAGAAGGCATGATTTTGTAGATTGAAATTCAAGACAACAAGTTTAATCTTTCAAAGTTTCCTTGAGTTGTGTCGTATGAAATGTGTGTTGTCTTTAAGATCATGAGAATTCACCGTTTCAAATCAAATCCTTGTTCATTTTGAAATATGTGAGGCATTTTGTTTGTTCAATTTCATTTTTCTCTTTGCTCGGGACGATCAAAGTCTAAGTTTGGGGGAATTTGATAAGTTGAGTTTTGGTTATTGTTTTGCATGATTAATTTGTTAGACTTTTAGGTTCATTTGGTTAGTTTTCAACTGTTTTTGCATGATTAGCATACTTAGTTGCTTAGGTTTATTTAGGTTTTATTTTAGGTTTTTATCATGAATAAATCATATTTTGATACTTGTTAGTATTTTAGGAATCATTTACTTAGAATTCATTTCTTTATAGTTAGTGATTTGATTCATTTTATAGTATTTACTTGTGCTTTTATTTGTTTTGTAGGTAAATAAAGAGCTTTAAAGTGGTTGAAACAAGGTTCAAATGATGGTGAAAAGAGGCCAAAAACATGTTCAAACAATGTCCAAAGAATGGTCCAAGAAAGCCAAGAAAAGGGCCAAGTCCACAAGCCAAAACAAGGCCACCACCATCCAACACCCGAGACTGGGCGCTGCGGGGCCCAAATGCTACACGTGGTGGTGGTGAAGGCAGTAACTAGGCGCCGCGGCACCCGGGTTCGCAAAAATGCGGGACTTGCATTTTTTACAAGTTTTCGAAGCCCCTTTTGATCTTTTGATCCACTTAAGTGTATAACTCGTGTTTAGGGTTTCTTTGATGAGTATTGGAGACTAGAATTAGGTTTAGGATGGGAAAAATGAGGCAAGAAAGCAAGAGGAGGAAAAACTTTGGGTTGGAGGCTTGAAGGAACCAAGAGGGAGAAGAAGATTAAACTACCATTGAAGGGGGTTTCTAACCTTTGATCTCCATTTCTTGCATCTTGAAATGTTTTCCTCCATTGTTTTATTTATTTTTCATCCTATATCCATTAACATGAACATGAGCTAAATTCTTAATCTAGAGGTTTAAATGATCTATGTTTGATTTCATGGGTTAATGTTTATTTATGTGTTATTGAATTAATTTCTAAGTTTATTTGCAATTTCATATGCTTAATGCCTTCAATTTGCTGGCCACTACTTGAATGTTGTTAGATTTGATTTCTTACACTCGAGAGAGGTGTTATCAAATCGGAACTGGGAAATTGAGACCTAGGTTAGTAGTATCGAGTCGAGAGACGAAAACCCTTGAAACCAGATAGCATGAATCACAAATCTTAAGGCATGCTTGATTTATTAGTTTACACTTGAGAGAGGGAATTAATAGGTTGAGTATAGATTTTCAAATTACACTCAAGATAAGGGTTTGATTGGGTTAGGATTCATGATTTATAAATTCAATAATTAATTCAATAATACAAACTTTTGAAACCCATAAAGTAAAACATAGTGATTTCAATCTTCTAGAATCTTCATTCATTGATTTTCATCCAATTC
Source organism: Paratinospora sagittata (assembly GCA_035771175.1). Taxonomy (NCBI): domain Eukaryota; kingdom Viridiplantae; phylum Streptophyta; class Magnoliopsida; order Ranunculales; family Menispermaceae; genus Paratinospora; species Paratinospora sagittata. The sequence continues at coordinate 27,052,551 of CM069595.1, forward strand.
AATTTGATTTGCATTGATTTACTTTAATTTTTCTCATATTAATTTCAGCAATTAAATCATCCCCTTTTGATCACCTAGATAAAATTAAAATCATTGTAGTTTTGGGCATTTTTAGTAGTAGAATTCACTTTTCCTGTGGACGATAACCCAACTCATCTCGATATATTATAACTTGACTATCGTGCACTTGCGATACACAAATATTCACGATCAACATGCACTAAAGAAGGAAGGCATCAAGAGGATTTAACTTTGCACGCGAGCTCAGCCGAGGAATGATGACCCTCGAAATAATATTATGAAAGATCTTGAGCCGCAACCCGAAAATGGTGTTGGACACTATCAACACCTCATGTTCTGGCTCCACTCTAGACATGGTCCTCAGTGCTGTGATCCGATCGTAAAGAGGTAAGTCTATCTCATCGTCCTCCCCAGAATAAGAGAAAGTGGGATCATTAAAAGAAAAACCAAATGTCTCATCTAGAATAGATGGAGATATATCAATGTCGTGACCAAGAATCCTGGAGCTATAATGAAGGGGATCATTTCCAGGAACATGAGTAAGCCCATAGTAGAAAACTCGGACTAACTTAGTGTAGATGGTGTCACCATGACAGAGAAATCGCTCCCATCTTATCTTGGTGAAGTGAGTGAATAGAGGCATATGAATCCTCGTAAAGTAGTCAAAGTTGACTCAGATGCTCGGAGCGAGACGTCGAGTGTCATATTGTCTCACCTCAAGAAGTACAGGTCAAGAAGTGGGTGATGTCGCAGGAGTGAAAAAGGTAACATCATAATCCAATGAGGGCAATGAGGGTGATGATGGTGATCATGAAGAGGGCTCGCGAGGTGGTCATGAGGCACAAGGTCGCGTCATGGAAAGTGGAGTGGGTGTGGGTGTGACAGCCCGAAAATCATTTCATCTAGCCCATAACCCAATTGCATGTGCCCAAACTCTATGTGTTTGCCTTGTATGTGGTTGATGTTTGTTTTGTGTGTTTTCGCGTTGATTTTACGATAACTTTATGTTGGGTGCGTCAAATGAAATCGGGGATGTTAGAATCGAGTCCGGCACACATTTTTACATAGAAAATGCCTATCTAAACGAGAAAATCCGATGTGTATTGAGCTCTCCACGGCCAAATTGCCCAGAAAACTATTTCTTTGACATGTGGGCCCAAAATTGCCTATTTAAGCCAATGAAACCCATTTTGAGCTCATTTGCACGAATTTGAGATTGGAAAGAAGTGAAAGAGGAGGAGAGGAGAAGAAAAAGGGTAAAAGCTAGGGTTCTTGGTGTTCTTGGGGATCTTGCTCAAATCCCACCCAAGGTAAGTGCATTTCTCCATTTTCTTCCTAGTTTCTCTTTGTAGATGGGCTTTTGTGCTTGATTTTGACCTAAGGGAGGGTGTTGACCACAGATTTGAAGTGACCCTAACCTAGGGTTCGCTGATTTTCGGCCATTAATGATTGTTTATAGTTGATCCTACCCTCTAATACCTAGATCTACACTTGGAATGCATTTTGCATGATCTTCACCTCATTTTTGATGGTGTAAAAGGTTAGGGTTTCGTGTGAAACTCTTATGGACGTGGTGTGTGGCATGGATTTGGGTTCCTTGATGGATTTGGAACCCAATGACACCATTTTCCCCAATTTCTAGCAAGAAATGGATAGATCTAGTGTAAAGACTAAAACCCTAGAAATCGAACTTAGGGATTCCGGTTGGGCTTGCATGTGAACTATGTTGAATAAGTGGCTGATCCTAGATGATTGATGGTGGTGTTCAGTATTTTTATCCATCAGAAACCCTAGTTGTAGTGTAAAATCGGCCTAGGGCTTGACTTTAGGGATTTTGCCCACATTGGGGATTTTGCCCAAATTGGGGATTTTGACCTAAACCAAGTGAATTGATCAAATTGACTTGGGGATTTTCTAATTGGACCTAAATTGAATGGAATCATGAGTTTAAAATGTGTGAACCTATGTCAATTTGGTATGACTTAGTGCAATTTGGCTCTATGCCTATTGTAGAGATTTTCCCCAAATTGGGTCATATGCCATGTTTTGATTTGATTTGAGGAATTGACTTGTTTATAATCAATCTTGCATGGTTTTGAATGGTTTGATCTTATGTTAGGATTGATTGACCTAGACTAAGTGATTGTCTTAATATTTGGGAATTAGCCTTATCCGTGGCTTGGCACGGATGTCGAGGTTGACCATGAGATGGGAGACTCGTGGTGGGAATTAGATGCACATGGACTTGTTGGATTAGCAATTGATAATGATTAGTATGTCTATGAATGGATGGTCATGATAATTGATACATGTGCATGAATCTATGTTTCAGGACCTTGATTTGGTTGTTTCGGTCTTGGTTATCGTGAGTGGTTAACTACTCTCGCGAGGCTTGGTTTTGAGTAGACTTCAATTATGTTTAAATCTTTTATGTCATCATATTACTTATATCTTGTATGTTTGAATGATGCATGTTTTTGAATAAAACCTTATGACCTTGGTTTGGTTCATCTATCTGACTAATAGGGAGACTTAACCTTGTCATTGGAGGGTTTTAGTATGGAAATATTTGGTGATGAGAACAGTGCGGTGAAATAGATACACTAGTAAATCCCAAATGAACATGATTGGGCATGGGAAAGGTACGGTGAAATAGACGTGAACTAGTTACTCCAATGCATATGGAATGAGAATCGAAATGATAGTCTTTTACTTGCATCGAACTATTATAAATTGATGATATTTATATGTTATGAGCTTTTAATAATTCTACACATTAACATGAATACATGGTGTTTATTGATGAATATTGATGGCATGTTTTGAATTCTATTCACTGGGCACCGTTGGCTCACACTCTCACTCTCCTTTCAGGTCCTTCAGATAAGGGTAGGGGTGTCGTGATGGCTTGAGAGATAGCCACCGTTAAGCTAGAACTCTTATGTATGGTTTGATGTCTTTAATTACATATGTGTATGGTTTTGATTATTTGATACATATGTAATTAATATAACCTTGTTAAACCTAGATGGTGAGAGGGATTGTTGTGGTGTGATGTATATTGGCTATGTGGCCTTAGATTTGATGTATTTGGTTGTACATTTAGGATTTGGATTTGATGAGGGGTCTAGGCATGTTGTCTTAGACCATTTTGGGTTTATGTTGAGGACTTTATGATTATTGTCTTGATATTTATGGGAGACTATATCTTTTAATTTATGGAAGTGTATGTGATGAATTAGAATTGTTAAGTCTATCAGGTTTGATGTGTTTCAAAAAAATAGCCTTAGGGGACTCTATGTGAGAGTCTGTCTGAGGCTCGTAGGGTCTCAACCGCCTCTCGCGGGTTGAGGGTGGTTGGAGATGCCTACGTCGGGCGTCCCGCCTTGGCATTCCTCATGCCGTCCCAAGGGGATGGTGGTCCGGGGTCTAGGGGTCGTCACAATGGGGGACTCTTCAACCTTTACACGTCTTCGTGTAGGCCTAGGTGCTTGTGTGGAGGATTCGTTGATCTCCAATCGACGCTTAGGAGCTGTTGTTTTCTTTGGTGGCATTTTATCAAGCACTTTGTGTGCAAACAACGTGAACCTAAGGGTTTTGGGCAATTGATGAAAACGGGGACAAAACGGATCGAAATGAAGGTGGAAAGTCGAGGGTGGTATGGGAACGAGAAAAACAAGCTATAAAACTTGTATTTCCATGAGAAATCGATGGAGAAATGAGAAGATGAAAATTGATGAAAAGTTTTGAAAATTTGCGGTTTAGGTAAAAAAATGTGCGGATTTGATGATGTTTTTGGCAATAAAAATGATGGATTTGATGATTGTGAAGGTGTTTGGAACAATCAAAATGAAGGGAAATGAAGTTAGAGAAATCAGGAGAGAGAGGAAAAGTGAAAAAACGGAGAAGAGAATGAGAAACAAGCTCTCGGGTTGCTTGTTTATGTTCTGTCATTAGACAGAGGAACGCGTTCTCTTAAGAGGAGCGCGTTCTTATGTTCTCTGCAAAACACCTCTCGGTGTTTTTTTTAGAGGAGCGCGTTTCTTTAGAACATAGAACACACAATTTTGTGATTTTTAATTTTCTTGATTTCCACTTTGATTAAATTGATAATTTAAGAAAATTTTGGTCATTTTTAGGTGAACAATACACACATCAAATGATAAAAACATTATAATCAACATCATTCACACCAAAATAACACATATAGGAACATCAACAATAATTCATGTAAGATTAACATTAATAATTCATGCATCATTATCAGAGATAATACAGGCAAGATTATTAAGTGCAATACATGTACAATTATCATAGATGATACATTCAAGTGAACATCAAATATTCATCGTTCACACATTCACATGAATACATTGGAAGTAAAAAGATATAGAAAATTCAACATACATACTTCCAATTAGACTAAGCAATAATTATAATATTAATTTAGTATCAATGCTCAATAACATTATTCAATATCAAATGGATTAGAACATTAAAATTTTTTTAAGCACATGATCCATTTAATATAAGTCAACATTCTTCATGTGAACATATGATTATCGATATTAGCAAGTTCACAAGATAGACATGTACATATTACATAGCTTAATCAATGAACAAAATATAGATCATTCAAAGCATGTTCAAGTTGATTAACTTTAAGACATAGGCAATAAGATATAATAATCATTTAATCAAGCCTAAGATATTTTCAAAGTCATAGAAATAATAGGCTTAAGCATAGTATGACATGAAAATTCATCCAACTCAATCATCACTCAAGCAAGTATATAATAGTCATCAATAACATGATATATGCAATAAGGGGTCGTTTGGTATAAAGGATAGGATGGGATAGGATTAAAAATAATCCTATCCCTACGTTTGGAAGCACACTCGGATAGGATTAAAATAATCCCAATGTTCAATTTATCCAATTGTTACGGGATGAAATAATTCCGACCAAAAGGTCAGGATTATTTTATCCACACCTTTTTTTTGTCAATATCCTCCTCTTCTACTTCGATTTCCTTCTTCTTCTTCTCCTTCTTTAAAAAAAAAATTGCGATTTGCAACTGGTTTTGCGATAACTGGTTTTGCATCGCAAAACCAACCCTAAACCAGCGAGTTGTTGGTTTTTTTTTCTTTTTTTTTTAATATAATTTAAAAAATTAAGTTTAAAAAAATATTTAATTAATTTATATTAATCTCATATGTTGCACCAAACATAGGATTACACTATTTTTCATCCTATCAAATCCTGTCTTATCTAATTCCACAAAAATAATCTCATCCTATCTCGTGTACCAAACGGACCCTAAGAGTGATATGATAAGTATCATGCCTGAATGGACATTTAATGCTTCAACAAAGACATATCTCTTAATACACAATTATTTTATGCTTAAGAAGATATGTTCAAGCCATTTGTGGAATAAGACAACAAAACTATTTGAAATTTAAATAGAAGTGTTACCCACAAGCGAAGATTGATCATGAATCACTTCAAGGAACCTCGAAACTTGCATTTTGATCATCGACTGTGTTGCTCAAGTCCTTGCTGCATCCAAGGAGTTTCCTAATCCACATCATCCCTCTTGGAATCTTTGGAAACCTTTGAATGTGTATTTGTATATTCAGATTTTCGTCTTCATCAGTTGAGGAATAAATGATTGAACCACTAGATGCGACACTTGAGAGTTGGTCTTCCTCAACTTGTTCTTCTTCATAGCTGATACTCTCCAGTGATGATATTCCATTTTCGTTCACTTCATCTCAGTTATCATCACTTGGCAGATTGGCAAGCATTTCTCTTTTTTCAGATGAATCAACACTATCTTTAGAATAGGTTTTTAGTCTGCTTAACACATAATGTATTCTTTAAAAACTGCTATTAAATAGATGATCGAACATTTCAATAAAACTGACTTTGTATTTCCATTTGTTCGTAAAACCTTCTAAGAATACTTAGGCAACATCTGATGAGGATAGGTTACTCCATAACTTTGCAAATCACTTGCTAATTCCATAAACCTATCAAGTCTCTCATCAATTGATTCCTTTATTAAGAACTTGAAATTTTCAATCGATCTTTTTAGCACTTCAGTTCTTACTGTGGTTTCATCCTTAGCCTCGATGGATATTAGTAAGTTGCAAAACTCTTCCATGGTGAAATCCCATGGATTAAATGTTTTTGCAATGCTTGTAAGATTTTCAGCCCATAATCTCAAAAGCTTGTCAGCAAAGCAGATGACGTTAATTCTACTTGGTATGTCTTGACCCAGACTTTTTAAATCTTCAAGAATTTGTCTGAACTTAGAACACACTTTTTCAATTGGTTCATCATCAGAAAATATAAAATCTTCAAATCTTCTTTCTGCGTCCTTGAGCCTTGATTCCTTATCATCTAGTAGCTCGCAGTGAACCAAATGAAGCATTTCCCAAACTTCTTTTGCAATCTCGCATTCACTAACTTGCTCTAAATCATCGTCTGGGATACTGCAAAACAAAGCATACACCGCTTTCAAATTTAGACGATACTCTTCTCTTTCATGTGTTATCCATACCTCGGTTGGCTTGTCGGGAAGAGTATAGCCATTTTCCAAATATCAACGTCTTGTGATCTTATAAATGTTTTCATGAGAATCTTCCACTCATCAAACTTTTCTATTCTAAACAATGGTGGTCTATCGGTGTATTTACTATTGTTCATGTTATAACTAGTTGAGCATTGTCTTACCATCTTACTCAAAGAAATTGTTAAATAACTTTGAGGCAAAAACTGGCTCTGATACCACTTGTTGGCCCAATTGTTGGTTATACCCAAGAGGGGGGTGAATTGGGTATAATGGCAAAAATTAAACTTTTCCAACGTCTTAGTGAAATACTTGGATACACTGGAAATGAATAATCAACCTTAACAAAATAAGACAAAGAAAAATGTGGAAAATAAGAGACACATGATTTATAGTGGTTCAACACGCCTACATCCACTACCTAACCTCCCCAGTTAGGATTTTCTAAATTCACTAATTAATTCTCTTACGGGTGAGAACCAAACCGTTACAAATGTCTTTTTTCTGGTTCAAGGCAAACTTATCCTTTTGCGGGCTAAGGATGAACCACGTTTCCTTTTTTGGGCTGAGAAAAAATCCATGTTCCTTTTGGGGGCTAAGGAATAACCGGTAGATCCTACTTCAAGGTGGAGGATACACCTTCTAACGATTCCAACCTTGGAATCATCAAGTGAACTAAATTCACTAGACTTGGTTGTTTCAATCCAGAAACACACCAACTTATGATTCACTATATATGTGCATAATAAACAATTTTAACCATATGATTGCGTAATAATCATGATTGTGTGTGTGCATGCATGATCAATATAATAATAGCATATATGCATGAGTATGATGACCTATATGCATGATGTTCAAAAGATGCCTATCATACTGTGGTTGGAACGTGTAACGGTTACTCTACAACACTAAGATTCTTGACAAAATATTACAAACATGAAGCTCTTGAATCTTCGTGCATTATTGTTCCATCCACACACTTTGCAAGTATAGTTGAATCCATCTGATATAGCTAGTTAACACTAAAACAACTAAGTCAAAGAGATTAATGATAACAAATGTAACGACCCTCACCCGATTTTGTTTTGATAATTACAAACAACATACTTGTGATCACTAATCTCTTTGACTTAGTTGTTTCAGTGCTAACAGGCTATATCAAATCGATTCAACTATACTGTCAAAGCGTGTGGATGGAATAATAATGCACGAAGATTCAAGAGCTTCATGCTTGTAATCTTTTGTCTAGAATCTTAGTGCTGTAGAGTAATCCTTAGTCATTCCAACCATAATATGATTTTCATCTTTTGAAAATCATGCATATAGGTTATCATATTCATGCACATACACTATTATCATATTGATCATGCATGCACACACGTTATCATGATTATCATGTAATCTTATAGTTAAGGTTATTTATTATGCATATCTATATTATCGTTTATCATGCCCTCATATTAACAACTCTGCATGGTTTTAATCGTTTTACTTGTATCATATCGAACGTCTTGATCATCTGTATTAATCGATTGTTGTACCGTGTTTATCTTCACTAATTGTGTTTCAATCTTGTCAAAAATATTTTCACAGTTGGTTTATGTGTTTGACAATGTCTTAAACTCATTTTGATCGAAAAATTGAGTTTCTATCACTTCAACGTGAAGAAACACACTCCTCATTCAAGGAACACGCTACTACGCCTTTTCCCGAGATTCAGATTTTTCTTATTAGAGTTTAAGGAACACGCTCCTGCGATTTTTCTCAAAACTTAGATTTTTCTAATCAGGGAATAAGGAACGCACACATGTAGAAAAGGGCAAAATAAGAATGTTTATAAAGTTAGTGGTTCTTGGTGAAGAACCTCGCTTCGATGCCCAATGGACATATTAAGGAACGTGCTCCTCGATTGGAGGGAAATCTGAAAAGTTTCAGATTTCAAAACAAAAGCGCGCTCCTCTATTAAGGGAAACGTTCTTGTGCCTCGGTCTGATATTTTTCTATAAATACCACACTTGCTCATTTGAAGAGCAACTTTTGCAAAATTTTAGAACTTGTGCCAAATCTTTGTTCTCTCTTTTTTCGAGTTTTAACACAAGTTCTTGAGTTTTCTTAAACATCTTTTGAGTGCAAAAGTTCACTACATTTGAATATTTGATTCAAACTTTCAAAGAGTTCTCCTCATTCTTTCAACATCTTTGAAATACTTGAAAGACATTCTTGAGTGTTGATCAAGCTGTGTGCAAGTGAGTTCTTCACGTCTTGTTGTTCTTGATCATCATTGAAGGAAGAATCTCTCAACCATCATCACACTTGAAGAATCTTTAAGCTTCATCCTTACCTAAGTTGGGTAAAATCTCTCTATTAAGATTCTTGTGATTTTGATTGAGTTAAATCGATTTTGTGCTTGATTTGATATCTTGAAAATTGTTTTTGTTTTGAATATTGCTTGTGGAACCATACTTAATCTTCATATGATATTATCTTGATTAGTGGTTTCATTGTGGTCTCGATTCATGTGCTAAACTTACATTATTTTAAATGGATTTCATTGATCATTACTTGAGCATATTGATTCTTGAACTTAACCATTTATCTATTTAGAATCAACAAGTCTTGATCATTTGTGCATATTAAATTCTTATGCTTCATACATATCATCTTTAGAATCAATATTCGAATACATGTGCATATTCAATTCTTGATGTTACATTATCACTATTTGAATCGTTTGCATGTAATACCCTAGGTTTGCACAAAAAACAAAAAAAAAAATTGTTCGGGTAACCTGCCAGAACGTTCAGGCGCCAAATTTTCTATATAAACAACCCTCCCCCTCCTCATTTCTCACACTAAAATCACTACTCGTGATTTTCCTTCTCTCTTTCACACATTTTGAGTTTTTGTCCTCTCTTTTAAGACTCTCTTTCCGAGACTCTCTATGCGGTGCAACGTGGTTCTGCCCGGGGGAAGGCGCCAGTTCTGAAAAAAGTTTTTATCTGAAGGTGGGGAACGAAACATAGGTTTGCGCATCTTATAACTTTTATTAAAGTTTACATTCATTTACCATTATGTCTACTATTCATTTACACTGCATTATTGCGTATAATGTTCATACTGTCAGACTTATGCCTGTATAATTGGAGTTCATGTATTACACTGTTGTTATGTCGGATTAGTGGTCAATCTGGCTCAACCAGACTTAGTCTTGTCCTCAGTAACTTTAAATAGTGAACGGGAGGCAGCGTGCTGCTCTAGACGATTGGTATTTAAGTAGACCTCGTGTCTCACCTCTCAACAGGAGACTGATCTGGTTGGTCTTATTTGAAAGCTATCAGCTTATACAAGTAATATTGAATGTCCTAACCTTGCACGTCGTGATATCGACCCTGATAAGGATCACCAGACGTTGCCAAATCCTGTCTAAATGTTAAGTAAAGACCGGACCAGTTCATGCATTGGCATCATACGTAGCACCACCTGGGGACTTACGTGGTTTGTGATTCATAGAATAGTTAGGAGCAATGCTCATTATTCATTATATTTCTCTAGAGAGGGACGTACAATGTGAACTTGGCTACTCCTAGGGAGGGACATCTGTACGTGAATCCAGAGCGTCGTTCCTGAGAAGGGACGTACATTGAGAACCCGACTACTCCAGGGGAGGGACATCTGTACGTGAACTCAGGCGATGTACAATCATCAAACCAATACGAGACGGTGTCATGCATACATTGATATTGGATTGATTATGATGCTCTGATGTGTATTTAAGATATTTGATTATGAAGTTTGTTTTATTAATTGTTATATTCACGAACTATTTTACCCACTGAGCGTGTAGCTCACCCCGTTGTTATCCAATTTTTCACAGGAGATTAGGGTGGACTGGGTGCAGGTTTTTGGGCCCACATTTTGTACCCTTTGTATTATTCATTGGGGATTTTGGGAGAATGTTCCCTTAACTATTTCATGTACAAATATATTCTAAAATTAATGAAATCAAACTTGTACTTAATCGTGTTTCCGCGCACTTAGTTATTGTTATAATGCATTCGCGCCCCGTCCGTGAGTGTCCCGCAGGTTTAGGCGCATCCGGGTGGGGTGTGACATTTAATGGTATCAGAGCGTAAGGTCCACGGCCCGCCCAAGTCCACCAAGATAGGAGAAGAAATTATTTATTAGATATATATATATATATATATGAATTATATATATAGTTAAGATTTATATTAAATATATATCTAGAAAACTATATAGTTTTTATATAGTTTAGATTCAAATATATATATTGTTATGATTGAATATATATATCTATATATCTATGCATATATGAGATATATATATCATATTGCCAATAGAAAATTTGGATTAAATGATGGCATAAACATCAAGAGAAAAATATAAAATATTGTCCAACGGACAAAGCATAAATCTCAAAAATGTTAGGAATATATTTTGTCTTTCACAAATTTATTTTTCTTTGAGTAAAAGAATAGCCTCAAGTGAAGGAACGACTTCCGGTAGTAGGGAACCAATTCCCACTAGACTCAAGGAATTGTCGAAAAGGGAGGTTACAACTATGAGGAGTATCGACAATAGAGATCTCCGCCTCCGTCCAATCCTTCACGAAAAACTCGCAACACTGGGGTGGTTGAACATAACAAAAGTTTAGGGTCACGTCTCCAACAACTTGATGAAATCCTTTTACGCAGCCATGAATTGCGTAGGACTTCAAGAAGATGGATCAGCCCTGTTTTGGAGACAACGGTCAGGGGAACAAAGATTTCTATCAACGTCGAAATTATTGCGCGACTTATGGAGATTCCAATTGAAGATAGAATTGTTGATCCACACGAACCCCAGACAGTTGCAGAGATCGCGGAGTCCAACGAACAGTTGTTCAATTCCCTCGCAAAGAGTCGTACACCCAATCAACGTACACCCACCTCCCAAACAATCTCCTTAAACCATCTCTTGCCGGCCTTGGAAAGATCATATTCGGCAACATCTTGCCAGAAAGGGGGACAAGAGGCACTATGTCAAGGGCTCAATTTCTTGTGTTATACTGCATAGAGAAGAAAATTAAGGTCTCCCTACCTCACATCATCATCCAACAAATGTTGAGGGTGATTCAAAACCCTTTAAGAAAGGATCTCCTCGGCTACAGAGTCTTGATCATGAGGATGCTATACGAGGCAAACGTCAACACTTTTGATGGGTCTTCGAAGCAGATCACTGAGGCGGTTACAACATCTTCTATCTTCAAGACATATGTCACAAGTGGAGGGATAACTGACGAGGAAGTATTCGGCGCGACTTTTAATGGCGAAGAATTAGAGACGAAAAAGGACGTTGTTACCGAAAAAGTCGACGCAAGATTCCTGTTAGGGAGGTACCAAATAACGAGCCAAACCAAAACCCTAAACCCAGCCTCGAATAATGATCCAACCGAGCACCTGTTCTCTGAGGAAGATTTATTTGCCAACCTAAATCAACCTCAACCAAATCAGGATAGACAAGAAGTTCTAGCAAATCCACCTTCCTGGAACATGCCAACTCAAGGCAATACTACGTACCAAAGGTTTCCAACTCCTGAAGTACCGTATCGGGCAGTTTCACAAATTCCTGTGAACCAACAACAACAAAATTTTGCGGCACCAAATCTTGGAAGACAGGACATCATAATGAGCCCATTGTTTCAAGACTTTTTAACCCAAGCATATCCAATTGTCCAAGGGGTTCCAGTTAGGGAATCCCCGTACCGTCAAAACAACTACCCCACACCTATGAGTCAACCATACGACCAATACTTTCCACCAATGCTTACGGCCTACCATCCACCTATGGGATAGTCAACCCATCAACCATTGATGGGGCAATGGACTAACCCATTCGAACAGTTAAATGTGATAGTAGCCAGTATTGCTCGTATAGAGGAAACTCAAAATACTTTGTTAACATGTATGCAAAACGTCAAACAACAACGAGCAAATTCTCAACCTTCTTCTAGCAGTCTTTCTGTACCTAGCAAGAGGTCTAGAAGGAGCAGTAGTAGGCAGAAAAATCAGGAATGACCACTGGCATTGTAAAAATTTATTTTATATATGAATGAAATGTTTTGTTTAAGACTATCTTTGGTGGGCCGACTTACAACCATTCTTTCTTTTGTATCACTAACTTTGGAGTGGTATGGGACACAACAAAATTGGAGGATACTAAATAAAATGTGGAAGTAAGAAAACCCACGACCTTCTGTGAAAAGAAACATTTGGAGAAAGTTGGATTACTAACATTATCACTAAGTTTACACGGTATGGGACGAGTAAACTTGGACGATATTATTAGTGAACTACTATTCAGTCGATGTTTTATAGAGACCGCGTTCATACAACTTAACTTGGTTGACACCCTTATTACCAAATTCATGTGGTATGGGACACACGAATTTGGATAATAATCGAAAAGACTAAGCGAAAGAGTTTGAATACATAAGATCGCGATAGAACGTTAGATCAGGATACTTACCGAGGAAAATCTTAGAATTTTTATGATTCGTATGGATTTTCAATGAAATATATATGTATGTTCACAAAAACTAGAACCAAAACATTTGAAATACTTGCAAAGTTTTATACTTATTATATAAACATTCTAACCTTGTTTTTACACCTTGGCCAAACATACTAGGCATATAAGATTCTTTGATTCCTAAACAAAAACCTTACACTATACTTAGAAAAATAAGTGATTTTTATATTGCAGTACTCTCGAATTTGTTGCTGAGAATATCATAACATTATACTTGGCTACAGTTCCTAAATCATGGTTTTATTTTCTCCTTGCCAGTGAGAAAATGCAAACCAGGAAGAGAGGAAGGCCACATACTGTCCATCCAGCAAAGGAGGCACCTCCTGAGATATTGAACCAGGAACTACCGCCTCCGAAGACAGTACAGGCCACACCTAACACTGCCACTACGTCTGGGCAGGTAGTGCCACCCCAACCCACACTCTTTTCCATACCTTCGAGTATGGAAGTATTCTTCGCCTAATTTATCGAGGCTATGAAAGTAACTGTTCAGAAGGTCGTTCCTGAGACCGCGGCCAATCAGGTTGTCACTGTTCAGGCACCTGTGAGATTTGGGTCGGAGACTCAAACCGACCAGATTACGAAATACAAGAGGCTACAACCTCTTACTTTTGCTGGCACCATTGATACTGAAGAGGTGCAGAAATGTCTGGATGAGTCAAAGAAGGCTCTCGATGCAATGGGAGTCGATGAGGCTCAAAAGATTCCACTTGCAACCTACCAACTTATTGGTGGAGCAAATACATGGTCGATAATAGCAAAGGAGGACCCAAGGGTCAACACCACAGACATGACTTGGCAACAGTTCGAGTCACTTTTTATTGATGAGTACTTCTCCGGAGCTGTGAAGAGGCAAAAGTGCCAGAAATTTGCCAAACTATACCAAGGTGGCATGACAGTCAGGGAGTACGCTAGCAGGTTTAAAGAATTATCGGTCTACTATCTCTCCACCATCTCAATGAAAGCAAGATAAGACTGAGAAATTCTACAATGGCCTTCATCCTGACATTCGAAAAGCGTTGTCTATCTTGGATCTCAAAATTTACAGGGAGGTCGTTGACAAGGCCATGAGATTTGAACATGAGAAGATTGTGCAGGAGCAGAGACTGGATAGGGGAAAATGGCCTGCAACATTTTTCCAATAGGGCAACAAGAAGAAGCCTTACTATAATCAAAACCCACCACGACACCTAAGGCTGAACCATCTAACCCTGGCCATCAGGGTTTTCGCAATCATGGCCGCGGAGGCCTTAATGGCAGGGGTGGCCGTCGAAACGGCAATGGCAGAGGTGGTGGTCAGCACCACAATCAGCATGGCCAACAGAACAGTCAGCAGCAGAGGCTGACGTGTTACAATTGCGGCCAACAGGGCCATGTAAGAAATTTTTGTCAGCACCTTCAGCAACCTATTCCCATTGTTTCAGTCAAACACCACCTGCTGCTAATGCCCAACCCAGGCAGAACTAGCAAAACCAGGGGCAACTGAACCAGGGTAGAGCATTTGCCATTGCTCAACAACCCCTCCCAGACAACAATGTAGTCGAAGGTACATTTTTCTTATTCAATACAGTGGTGCATGTCTTGTTCGATTCAGGTGCGACGCATTCTTTTATATCGTCTGCATTAGTAAGACATTTAGGGTTACATCCTGAACCCACAGAAATCACAATTCATGTCACATCACCTTTAGGATCTAGTACTGACGTGAATTTGTAGTGCTCTCGATGTGAGCTTCGAATGTCAAAACAGATAATATATGCAGATTTTTTTGTGATGGACATTGAAGACTTTGACATCATCCTAGGCATGGATTGGCTCGCACCACTGATTGCAAAAAGCGATTGTATGAAGAAGCAAGTTCAGTTAACCTTGCCCACGGGGGAGTTTGTCAAGATTCAAGGAAAAAGGAAATGGATACACAACACGACTGTTGCACTTCTAAAGGCACAGCTTCGAGCTTTATCCCTTGGTGATGAAAATGAATCACCAGCATTATACCCTCTCGTAGTACACGATGTCCCGGTAATTTCTGAATTCTCAATAGTTTTTCTAAATGACCTTCCTGGTCTACCTCCGGTTAGGGAATTCGATTTTGAAATCAATCTCATACGTGGGACCGGGCCTATCTCAATTCCACAATACAGAATGTCAAATGTCGAGCTCATCAAAATGGACAAACAACTGAAGGAATTAGAGAGTAATGGCTTCATCAGAAAAAGTTCATCACCTTGGGGAGCTCCAGTTCTGTTTGTTCGCAAAAAGGATGGTTCGTTACGACTTTGCATCGACTATCGCAAGCTGAATAACGTCACCATTAAGAACAGAAACCCGTTGCCCAGGATTGATGACTTGTTCGACCAACTTAGAAATGCCAAATACTTCTCTAAGATTGATTTACAATCCGGTTATCACCAACTCTGGATCCGAGAGTCGGACATTTCCAAGACGGCATTTAGAACTCGGTACGGTCACTACGAGTTCTTGGTCATGTCGTTCGGTCTAACAAATGCACCTGCTGCATTCATGGATTTGATGAACCGCATCTTTAGGTTATACTTATACCGATTTGTGGTGGTTTTTGTGGGCGATATCTTGATATATTCCTCAATTGAAGAAGACCATAAGATACATGTGAAGATAGTCCTCCAGACATTGAAAAGCCACCAGTTGTATGCAAAGTTGAGTAAGTGCAAATTTTGGGCGAAGCGAGTTCAATTCCTAGGCGATGTGGTTTCAGGCAATGACATTGAGGTGGATCCTTCTAAGGTTGAAGCGGTTTTAAACTGGAAGTAGCCTACCACTGTTACTCAGATTAGGAGTTTTCTTGGTTTGGCTGGCTATTACAGACGCTTCATCAAGGACTTCTCAAAGATTGCTGAACCTATGACAAAGCTCACTAGAAAAGACGTGCGATTCATTTGGAATCCCGCTTGTGAAACATCATTTCAGGAATTGAAGAAGTGTCTCACGACGGCATCAGTACTCATCACTCCAACAAATGCACTTGGATTTTCACTATACACCAACGCCTCTCTACAAGGCTTAGGTGTTGTACTAATGCAAGAAGGCCAAGTTGTCGCATATGCCTTGAGGCAACTGAAGATTCATGACGGCAATTACCCAACACATGACTTGGAACTTGCAGCTGTCGTATTTGCACTGAAGCTATGGCGTCATTACCTATATGGTAAACGGTTTGAGGTCTTCTCGGATCACAAGAGTCTTAAGTACATCTACACCCAGAGAGACCTAAACCTCCGCCAGAGACGATGGTTGGAATTCTTGAAAGATTATGAATTTTAACTCCAATACCATCCCGGTAAGGCCAATGTTGTCGCTGATGCCTTGAGTCAAAAATCTTATGTTGCTTGCACTCTTAACTTCGAAATGGGGAAGTTGGCTACAGAGATGGAGAATTTTAACCTACAACAGATCGAGGAGGGAGCAAGATCACGACTTTCTCAATTATCAGCCAACTCTGAGCTGGTTCAAAAGATTTCAGCAGCTCAAGCCAACAACCCTATCTTAATAGAGAAACGCGAAGTTCTACTCAGCGGACAGGACCTTCCTCACTGGTCGGTATCTGAAGACGGGGTCGTTTTCTATAAAAAACGTCTCTGTCTACCGAACGATCCTGAGGTTCGAAAAGAAGTGCTCACTGAGATGCACTGTTCGAGGTTCGCTATGCATCCTGGGGGTGGCAAGATGTACAAGGATGTCAAGCGACAATTCTGGTTTTCTGGAATGAAGAAGGCGATTGCACACTTCGTTGCACGATGTCTCGTTTGCCAACAAGTTAAGACAGAACGAAGACTTCCCTTTGGACTTATCCAACCGTGATCTATTGGAGAATTGAAGTGGGAGAACATCGCAATGGATTTTGTTACGGCCTTGCCTTGAAATAATAAAGGGAAAGATGTTATCTAGATTATCATTGACAGACTTACAAAGTCTGCACACTTTTTGCCAATAAAGTTCACGGATAACCCTGCCAAACTTGCCGAACTATATGAAAGAGAAATCGTACGCCTCTATGGCATACCACTCATGATCGTCTCTGATCAAGACCCTCGATTCACATCAAAACTTTGGCAAAGCTTTTAGAGTAGAATGGGCTCTAAGATCACCATGAGCACAGCCTTTCACCCTCAGACTGATGGACAATCAAAGCGTCTTATCCAAATCTTGGAAGACATGTTACAGTGTTGCATTTTGGACTTTCAACGGATGGGCAAAGTACTTACATTTAGTTGAGTTTGCATACAACAACAGCTACCAAACTAGTATCGGCATGGCACCGTACGAGGCTCTCTATGGTCGCCCTTGCAGGTCTTCGGTATGCTGGTTAGATATGGCAGATCGACCGCAGTTGGGCCCTGAACTAGTTCAAGAGACTTCTGAGTAGATTACACTAGTAAAGGAATGACTTCGTGTTGCACAAAGTCGACAGAAGAGCTATGCTGACAAGCGGAGGTAGCCTCTAGAATTTGATAAGGGGGACTTGGTTTTTCTAAAAGTTCAGCACACAAGAGGTGTCAAACGCTTTGGGATCAAAGGAAAGCTCTCTTCACGGTATATCGGTCCATTTCAGATCATTGAACATATTGGAAAACTTGCTTATCGTCTGTCCCTTCCATTGTCCATGTCTAAGGTTCATGACGTTTTTCACGTATCCATGCTTCGAAAGTATCGTCCTGATCCTTCGCATATCATCCCTCTAGTCAAGGTTCGGGTTGAGGAAGGAAATAGGTATCAGGAGAGAGCAATACAGATTTTGGATAGAAAAACTCAAGAACTAAGCGACGTAGCATACCACTTGTGAAGGCCCTCTGGGATCACCACGAAGTAGAGGAAGCAACATGGGAACTAGAAGCAACAATTAAACAGAAATACCCTGAATTGTTTTCTAGTAATAACTGATGATGTGATACATTATACTTTTTTACTTATTAATAAAATGATGGAACTTTGTTTACAAATATCTTAATACGTCGTTTCACTTGAATAACTATGCAGATGTCTAAAAATAATAGCAACGGATATAGTATGCACACACGCAGTGGCCTCATTGGCAACCTGTGGGGACCCCTCCAGGATCAGAGTCAAGTCACAACTACCTTACATCACCAACTCCATCGCCACACAGACAACGATCCTTATCGCCAGAGCGTGCATGGCTTTTTCAAAACATTTTTTCCCAAAACAATCCCGTGCCCTCATCTTGGCATGACCTTTTACCAAAATTTCCAGGTGGCCGGATTTGAGCAACAACACGAAAAAACATCCCACCGCTCAACCTACCTCCCCTCAAACGATGTAACCGGCGCCCTACACCACCATCTGTTAAGCAAAGGTTTGAATCTTCTAAGGATGAATCCGACTCCATTTGCTCTCCATGTTTTCATGATGTTGAGGATTCCACCATCCACAGTGCCATTCAGGGACCATACAGGCACTACCTTGAACTAGGAAACGATAACTCAGGCAGTGAATCTCAAGCAGATAACCATCATGACTACTTGAACTGATTTCGAGGGCGAAATCCTTTTAAGGGGGGTAGAGTGTAATACCCTAGGTTTGCACAAAAAAAAAAAAAATTTCGGGCCACCTACCCGAACGTTCAGGCGCCAAATTTTCTATATAAACAACCCTCCCCCTCCTCATTTCTCACACCAAAATCACTACTCCTTGTGATTTTCCTTCTCTCTTTCACTCATTTTGAGTTTTTGTCTTCTCTTTTGAGACTCTCTGTGCGGTGCAACGCGGTTCTGCCCGGGGGAAGGCGCCAGTTATGAAAGAAGTTTTTATCTGAAGGTGTGGAATGAAACATAGGTTTGCGTGTCTTATAACTTTTATTAAAGTTTACATTCATTTACCGTTATGTCTACTATTCATTTATACTGCATTATTGCGTATATTGTTCGTACTGTCATACTTATGCCTGTATAATTGGAGTTCATGTATTACACTGTTGTTATGCAGGATTAGTGGTAAATCTGGCTCAACCAGACTCAGTCTTGTCCTCAGTAACTTTAAATATTGAACGAGAGGCAGCGTGCTGCTCTAGACGATTGGTATTTAAGTAGACCTCGTGTCTCACCTCTCAACTGGAGACTGATTTGGTTTGTTTTATTTGAAAGCTATTAGCTTATACAAGTAATACTGAATGTCCTAATCTTGCACGGCGTGATACCGACCCTGATAAGGATCACCAGACGTTGCCAAATCCTGTCTAAATGTTAAGTAAAGACCGGACCAGTTCATGCATTGGCATCATACATAGCACCACCTAGGGACGTATGTGGTTTATGATTCATAGAATAGTTAGAAGCAATGCTCGCTATTCATTATATTTCTCTGGAGAGGGACGTACAATGAGAACCTGGCTACTCTTGGGAAGGGACATCTGTACATGAATCCAGAGCGTCGTTCCTGAGGAGGGACATACAATGAGAACCCGACTACTCCTGGGGAGGGACATCTGTACGTGAACTCAGGCGATGTACAGTCATCAAACCAATAAGAGACGGTGTCATGCATACATACATATTGGATTGATTATGATGCTCTGATGTGTATTTAAGATATTTGATTATGAAGCTTGCTTTATTAATTGTTATATTCACGAATTATCTTACCCACTGAGCGTGTAGCTCACCCCGTTGTTATCCAATTTTTCACAGGAGATTAGGGTGGACTAAGTGCAAGTTTTTGGGCCCACATTTTGTACCCTTTGTACTATTCATTAGGGATTTTGGGAGAATGTTCCCTTAACTATTTCATTTACAAATATATTCTGAAATTAATGAAATCAGACTTGTACTTAATCGTGTTTCCGCGCACTCAGTTATTGTTATAATGCATTCGCGCCCCGTCCGTGAGTGTCCCGCCGGTTTAGGCGCGTCCGAGCGCGGTGTGACATTGCATGTATTTGAAAACAACTATTTCAACACTGCACATCAGTTAAAATATTGTGGTTGGAATAGTAGTGATTATTCGTTGAAAATGGTACGCTTAAAATTGTTGAGAGTGTTTTTAGAAGATCTCCATCTATCATTTGTAATCTTGATCTATTGTTGACTTGTTAGTCAATGGGGACTATACCATACTATTATACGACTTGTAACTGTTGGTGCACCCAAGAGGGGGGTGAATTGGGTGTGATGGTCAATTTTAAACTTTTCCAATGACTTAGTGATATGCATTGGTACATTGGAACTAAATGTACATACTAACCGTAAAGTAAAATGCATAACTTAAATCACACTAGGATTTATAGTGGTTCAGCCAAGCCTACGTCCACTACCTAATCTCCCGATTAGGATTTTCTCAACCCACTAACTGATTCTCTAATGGGTGAGAACCAAATCGTTATACATGTCCTTTTACTGGTTCAACGTGAACCTATCCTTTTACGGGCGAAGGATGAACCGTATTTCCTTTTTTCGGGATGAGAAAAAACCTATGTTCCTTTTATGGGATAAGGAAAAATTATTTTCCTTTTACGGGATAAGGAAGAACCGTTTTCTCTTTTACAGGTTAAGGACGAACCTATCCTTTTACAGGATAAGGATGAACCGGTTTCCTACTTACAGGTGAGGATGAACCTTAATATGATTTCAACTCTGAAATCATTAAGTGAACTACATTCACTTGTCCTGGTTGTTTCAATCCAGAAACACACCAGCATTACAACACAACAATAATGTTGGTTCTAACTGAGTATAACACTTTATAATTAAGCTCATGTGAATAGCATTACAAAGATGTATAAATTTGAATACGTAATGCAAAGAGACATACACTTACAGTCCTTTACCTTTCAGTGCTCGGTATTGCTTAAGTGCAGTTTTAAAAAGCGTGAATGATATGTAAGTCAGTTAAGTGCTTCTTTGAAAACATTATGATACCATTGAAAGATTGAAGTTGAAAATGCAAGACCAGTGTAAATCGAAGACACAGACAGTTTTCAAAATAGATATAGTACATAAGCATTAAAACTTCTAGTTCAGTATTCAGTAGTTAAGACAAATACTGATATAGGTCAATATAGTACTTAAGAGATGAAATCAAGTACAACTGTATTTCTCATGAACTAATTCTCAAATTCCTTCATCAGCATGATTGAAGTTAAGTATAAATCCAAGCTGAGAATTTGAGTAAAAACCAGTTCAAAATAGATTTTCAAAGATAGAATATAATTGAAGCTCAATATGAAAATCTTTTGACTAAGCAAAGTATAAGTGAAGAATACTTTGAAAACTTAGAACATTTGAAAACTTTGAAAGATTTAAACAACGACTAACATTCAAATAGTTTTTGGTACAATAAAAATTATCGGAAAGTTGTTTGATTCAAAGTGTTGGTATTTATAGACTTAGTAAATAATAGTTGTTAAATATTTGAAATTCAAATACAATGTTAACGTTTACACACAACGGCTAGAATGTTATATGAAAATGGCAACTGTAATTTTCACTAACGATCTGGTTCTTTTCAGATCACATGAAATAGGAAAGTTTTAGAAAAACTTAATTCATGTATCAGAGAAGATCTCTAATAAATCTGAAGAGGACTCTATGCAAAGATCCGTTCTGAAATAGTAGACTTATATAGTGTACTTGTTAGAACAGTGACAGTTGTTGAATTAGCGTCCTGATTCCTTAATCAGCGTCCTGACGCATAATATCAACTTTGTCGTTTTGTTCCTACAGGGCGCTCATTACGTATAAACTTTATGCTGAATAATAAAGTGAGGGAGCTACTATCTTATAAGCGTCCTGAATTTTCTTGCGACATAAGTGACTTAACCTTGAGGGCGCTAATGCACAGTTAGCGTCCCACTTTGTCTAAAAACAGTTAAGTGCATGAGGGTGTTACTTTCCTAGTGAGCGTCCTACCTTTTGAAACATAAAATAAAACACGAGGACGCTACTACTATGTAAGCGTCCTACCATATTTAAAACATTTGAAGAACAATACTAAGTACACTGAAGGACAATCAGCGTCCTGAAAGTTATTAAGTTGATTCCCAAATATGAGGGCGCTCCTATCCAGGTAGCGTTCTGATAGTTTATTCAACTTATAACTATCAACGTCCTCAAAGATAAATTCTTTGAAAAACTTAAAAATCTTTCAGTAAGCTGATGCTGAGTCAGCATCCTGACACGTTCAGTGGTTGACTAACGAGAAACAGCTACTTACAAGTAAGCGTCCTGATTAATCAGTTCAATTCAACCTTGAATGTTATGAGCGTCCTAATGAATCATCAACGTCCTAACTTGTCAAGTTCAAGAGAGCGTTGCTAAATCATTAGTGTCTTGAAAGACTCTTTAAAAATAGTTTTTGTCTCGCGCTTAGAAATACAATGAATGCAAATAAAAACTCAATAAATTTCAAATTAAACATAGAAAATTAAATCATTTGAAATACTGTAGAGCGTAAGATCGAAACATGCAAATATGCAAGTGATTTGTGCATGATTTTGAAAAACGTTTAAGCAATATCGATTAGAGAAAGATATACCTTAAATACTGTGTATTTCTCGTATTTCTCATAATCTTTAAATCTAGCTCTTTATTATGAGATCTTCAATGTGGATTTCAAGCTTGAGTTGAATATCTTGGATGTTGATCGAAAGATGTAGTCTTGAAGTTTGATCGAATCGTTCATGTGGTGTAATCTTGAATACATGATATGATCGTTAAGGTGCTTTTGATTGAAACGATCTTGAACGTCTGATATGACCTTGAGTTCCTTCATCGAATCGTTCTTTGGCTTTTTGCTTTCGTGAGGTGCTGAGATAGGTTCTTGATAAAAGCTCGTTAGCATCGAAAGAGATTTCATTTGTGATCATCAAAATATACTTCATCAAGTATACTTGGGGACATGCTAAGTGAGGAACTGCTTAGGTAAACAGTAACCACACCTGTAAGTTGGTTACAGTACGGCTTCTAGTCAAGCCCTTATGTTGGTTAGTGTGTGCGGCTTCTAGCCAAGCCCTTACGTTGGTTAGTGTATACGACTTCTAGTCATGCCCGTAAGTTGACTAGTGTGTACGGCTTCTAGTCACGCCCATAAGTTGACTAGCCAATAGTGGATGGGAAATCCTGATCATGGGTGGTTAGGTAGTGGAATAGGTTCAAGGGGAACCGAACCACTATAAATCGTTGTGACCATTTATTTTTCCTGCACTTGATTATTTGGCTTGTTACCTAATGCACATATATTCTGTTTAAATTAATTAACCGAAAGGTAACACAAAAATCCGCCAAGTCTAATTCACTCCCCCTTCTTTGACTATAATACTTAGCCAACAGTTCAATAAGTCAAATGTGTCAAATATTTGTTGATTGAGTGTTATTCAATGTTGGTTTGATGATATTTGATGTTTGGTGTTGGTTGAAGTTGAAGAAAATCTCATTCGAATTCTTTGTCATTTCACCGACACGTTGGTTGGGTTAGCAGCACGCTCCTGGTGATGGCAGAAACCCAGTTGTTCCTGGGATTGGGTAGAAAAGCGTACTCTTATGGAGAGAAGCACGCTCCTTTGGTCCCATCTGGAAACATGTCCCTCAAGTTCCTCAGAGAAGCATACTCCCCAGGTGAGTAGGGCGCTATTGGCAATATCTTGCAATAAGTGTTCTTAGGTTGTCCCAGAGAAGCGCACTCCTACGGCAAGCAGTGCGCTTCTGCCTGGATCTGGGCGACACTTATATCAGGGGCTATTCACGTTTGGCATATGCTTACTCTGACTGAGATCTTTGGAGATGATTCTATACTACAATTCGGTGTCCCTTGTTCATTTCATTTCATTTTATCTTTTATCCTTGCCCTCGCTGCGACCTCTTACTCTGTTTCAGTGTGCTCCCACCTTCTCCATCATTTCTTTGCATCTTAGGTAATTTTTCATCGTTCCTATCCATATTCTTCACTCAGTCTACTTTCTTTGTGCCCTAGATTTTCAACTTCTCATTTTCTTTGCGCAAACTCTAGATTTCTAGAATGTTACCTTGTGTCAAAATGCCATCTCGCTCATCGCGAAAGAGGGCCACCTCTTTCACTCCAATGAGGGAAAGGCGAGTACGCTCTAGGCATAATCAAACGTCCACTTCAGCTTCTCCGCAAGCTTCACCTCCTTCAAACCCAAATAGTGAGACTATCTTACCTATATTTACTAAGAGGAATGTCAAAAATGGTACATATTTAGATTTTGATTTTTTTAAGAAAGCCAAGATTGACATTTACCCACTCTTTGGTCACCAAGGGTGGATTCCATTCTTGACTTACAAGAACAAATGGTACCCCACTTCGGTCAAGATTTTCTATTCAAATCTTAGGATGCCTCCAAACTAGCAAGGCTTTATTCGTACTACCACAATTCGAGGAAAGGACATTGATATCACACCTACAGTGTTTGAGCTCTATTTTTCCATACCAGATGTGCCTGACTATGTCCAAATAGTGCAAGATGAGGTAGTTTTCCTTGAGTATGATAAGTTGGTTGCACTTCTGATGTGCTCCAAGCGACAAGACTGGCCTCAAGGTGTTCCAAAAGACCTTAATAACTCTACCTTTCATCCAGTTTCTCGAGTCATTCACAATATTATCTTCAATTGCATTCAACCTTGGAGAGGAAGCAGGTGTCTTGTCAAACCCATTGATTTATTCTTGACTTGGCGAGCTCTGACCAAGACAAAAGTAAATCTTTCTCACATTCTAATAGACTACTTGGTGTCCACCAAATCCACTTCTAGGAACATTCCATTTGTCATGCATTTAACCACATTCTTTGAATCCCTTGGCATTGATCTATCCCATGAGCAGGCCTCTTTACTCACCCCTCAAGGACGTATTGGCCCTACAACTCTGATACACATGTAATTGTGAATATTTGTATCGCAAGTACACGACAATCAAGTAATAATATAGACTGACGGTGAGTCGAGTTATCGTCCATAGGGATAGTCAATTTTACTATTAACAATGCCCAAAACTACTAAGATCTTGATTTTATCTAGGTGATCGAACTGTGATGAATTAATTGCTGAAATAGTAAATTAAACCAAATCAAACAAAATGAAGCAAATCTAATATAAATTGGAGAAAAATCAATGGATGGATAATTCTAGGGAGATGGTTTCACTATAATTATCAATTATGAATTTTGCTAAAACATGTGCATCACTAATTAATTCATTGATTTATAAGTCAAGAGTCCCAATTCATCCAATTCTCTCTCTTGAGTAATAAATTGAATTTATATTCCTAAAATATTAATTTTGCTCTCCCGAGTCATAAAACCGATACATTAGAAAATTCTTTAAGATCTATGATTTTTTTAGCAACTTCAAAGGAAATTCATGGGTTTCGAATTGCAACATAAATTTTTCAAGTCATGTTTTCCCCAACCCAATTCAAAATCCCCCTCCCGGGTGATGGATTCTAAATCTAAGATCATTTAAAAATTGGCCTATGATTTGAAAGCATTAAGATCAGATAAACACAAATAAATCAATAGAATCAATCAAATGACACTTAAAAATATCAATTCATAATATCAAAATATAGATCCATCAAATCCCTAGATGAAATGTTTAGCTCATACTCAAATCCATTAATATAAAAATGAAGATTAAAGAAGTGTTCATCATCACAAATTGAAAGAAGAATATGAAATTAGAAACCCCCTTTTACAAGTTGATCTCCTTCTTCATGCTCCTTCTTCAATTTGCACTCTTCTTCTTCAATGGTTTCTGCTTGCTTCCTTTCTATTCTAAACCTAGCTAACTCTCTCTAATTGTCTAAAAATTAAAGATAAAATGAAAGACCCCCTTAATAAAACCCTAAAGTGAGCTTATATACAAGGAGTGAAAATACCAAAAATAACCAATGAAAAGTGTCAAAAACACAAGAAAATCACGCGACAAAAAACCCCAACAGCGCCCAAACGCTTTCTTCTTTCTCTTTTTCTTTTGCAACGGCGCCGCGACTCCCAGAGTGCATTTTGCACTCTTTCTTGGCTTTTGGACTTAGTCAAATTTGCACACTTCTTGCACATGTTCTTGACTACTGTTGACCATCATTTGCACCTTATTTCACCCCACTTTAAATCTCTTTATTTACCTACAAAACAAAGCATAAAAACCCAAGTAAATGATATTAGTTAATCAAGTGATAAAAATCAAAATGCAAGTATGTATTAACATGTAAAATATGAGAATATTAATATGAAAATGCAACTAATGATTTTAGGAAAAATTCCTAAAAATCATGATTATTTTCCTAAGCTAGCCTAAAGCATTTTATTCGTGAAAACACCTAAAATAAACCTATAAAATTCATAAAAACATCTAAATGGACCTAAAACACTATATGTGAACAATTAATGCAAAAATACCTAAAAACAAACTAAATGTACCTAAAAACCTATCAGACTAACATGTAAACAAACAACTAAAGCTCAACTTATCAGCATGCATTATATGTATTACCTCGCCAAGAGGGAGTGGATCCCTAAAAATAAGCTTCCAAAAGGCTTGAAGGATAACTCCTTTAAGAGTTCTCATACTAGAGACCCGGCTCCTATCGGTTTTGAGGCCAATGAGGCCAATCACTCGGATGCTAGAGCTCCCGAGGGTTCTCAGGTTGGTCCTCAAGATATTGATGTTCACGCCCCCCATGACGATGAGATGGGTGCCATTTTTGCTCTACCTAGCACTAATCAAATTCCAAAGCCAGCCCCATCAGTTGAGCTATTTCTTGATCGCAATGCATTCATTCTTTCAGCACTTGCACATGCACATGCACATGCACCTGTACCTGCACCTGCATCTGCATTGGAGACCTCATCTGTCGCCTTGGAGTCTATTCTTCAGACGATAAAAACTATCAAGACTACCCAGGCGACGATGTTTTTTGAGATCATTGCTACGCTCACGGCTATGTAGTCTTGGATGGATTCTCACGAGTTGTAACAACCAAAACTCACACCTGACGTCATGATGACGTTTATTCCTGACTCTGGATGCTTGTGTTACGTGTTTATGTTGTGTGTTGTTTGATGTATTGTGTGTGATAGGAGTTTACCATGAACTTTAAGAAATTTATGAATGAACCAAAGAATTCGCCTTGAGCCATGTGCATGAAAATAGGTTAGTTTGGTCGGACCCAAGAAACACTACAAAAAAATAGGTCTTTTGTGACACTTAAGTGTCACAAAAAGTACTAAAATCATGGCAAAAACATTTTTGCTACAAATTTGCACAAATATGCAATGAAAAAACTTTACAACAAAATTTATACATTGCAAATTCTATTATCGACGTTTGAAGCATGTATCACTAAAACTTTGTTAAATTTTGTATTTTTTCTTACGACGAATTTTACCACATTTACATTTGTAGCAAATATTTTGACGGCATTTCTACTATAATTGTAAAAAACACATTTGCAAGTGTTGCAAATAATTCATTTTAAAATAACAATTTAAATTTAAATTTTCATATAAAAATATGTGATTTACATCATTATTTTTATTAAACTTTTTATATACATTTAAATATAATATATAAATTACATTATATTGTCGACAATTCCATCAATAAATCAAATAATTGTCTTTTAATTATTAATTTTATCATGTCTATACAAAAAATAAAGAAATTCCACAACCAAATTCAATTATAATATTCATCAAAATAAAATAAAGAGTTCTTATCCAACAAAATAAGAAAAAAAAAAAAAAAGCCATCAACGGAAGCATGATTCAACCTCCTCTTATTCACCATCAACCGGAGCATGATTCAACCTCTTCTTATTCATTATAAAAACCTGCAAAAAAATCATAAACATTATTAATCAATTAATTACTAAAAATATTATGCAAATAAGTAAAACAAATCTATGATATCTACTAAAAATCAAATATAATTAATAAGATATAATGACTTTTCTTTTAAAAAATTGTAGCAGCACCTCTAAAAAGGGACCTATAAAACATATAAAAAATAATCACCTCACAAAGGGAATTATAGCAAAATTATACGAAAAGTTAGAGTTTTATGTCTCCATCATTTGACATCATTAAACAAAATTTCATACCATATTTCAAATTGTATAGTTATTAAAATACATTCAGTTCAAACCTTGGCAATGAAGCTGCATGACTTTGCTAGTTGGCATTGGAAGCTCCTAGTACCTATTAAAGAAGCTAACAAACAAATTATAGTAATAGTAAGTAAAAAGCTTTTAATTAAAATATTTAATTTATATAAAAAAAATAACATCAATTAACTGAATGTATTATATAGATTCATGATTTTCCATTGTACGTAATGAAATTGCTAATAAAAACCTAACACTATTACAAAAATAAATATGAAATCTTATTTAACAAAATGAGGTCAAATCTAACTTTTTTTTATTCAAGCTCCAATAAAATGTTTTTAAAAAATGTGAACTTACTTAACAATAAGTGAATTTAGAAATTATGTGAAAAATTCAGTAAAATTTCCCCTGTAAATTGGACTTACACAACCTGTAAAATGTAACTATCATAAAAGAAAATAAAATGTTTCAAAGTCGCATCAATAATCAAACTATATATCCTTCAAACTCACAATTTTATAATCATAAAAAGAAACACCATGAGTACATATGATCTACACCTCAAAAAACATACTTAATGCATTAAAAATATTTAATATCACATTCTTAAGATAGTGATTAAAAAATTATAAGATAAATAAGACATAATTGAGCATGTGAATCTGAACATACATCTTGGGTGACATAACCTATTAAGGTTGATATTATCCCAATACATGAATATGAAAAGATACAAGTATAAGCTCCCAAATTTAATAACACGAAATTTCTTAAATGAAAATCATTAATAATATTTTAACTTTATTTTTACACATACCTCCTCGCGTGTAGTTTCAGTTTGTGATTGATGAAGGGTAGAAAATGTTGGCATCTACCAAAATTTAGAACAGAAAAAAAACTAGTTAGAAGCTTTTAAAGGAGAATTAAGTTTTGAAATATGATGTACCTGTTCAACAGCATTTTGATCCAAGTGGCCATGACAGTTTTTAATGTGAGACCGCAACAAATGAAGAAGCTCATCATATTTGGCTTGGAGATCATTTACTTGAGCTTGATATTCTCTTACAAGCTCTTCACGTATTCTAATCTCATCATTTACGTGACTCTTTGAACCTTGGGTGGCAAATGAAGATGATCCAATACTACGCAAACGAACACATCCATGCGCGTCATAACCCATGACCTCAGTAAATATTTGATCTCGAATATCATCAGTTTGTTGGTCCTCTGCATTTGAGACAAACGTTCTTTCATCTGAGACTACGTACAAATTACTATATCATGTCAACTACGTTGAATAATATAATTATATACGCACACAATAATAAAAACTTAATTTAAATACATCAAGATAAACTAAAATAGAGCACATAAACGTATATCAAACTTACAATAGCATCAGCACTATCGACATCTCCAATAGTTCCATTATTCTTTGTTCGAGATCGAGTAAATAAGCTTATTTTGTCTATCCTCTCACCTTTTTCCATCATCTTAGCAACAAATAATGAAAAACATATTTAAAATAGCTAATCAACAAAACATTTAAAATGCAAACAAAATATATATATATATATATATATATAAGTGTGTATACTTGTTCTTTCCATTTGGCAAATGAAGTGCGACCTGTCCTATGAGGCATTTCCTTTTGCAAACGATTATTACGATTCTTATTTGAATATTCCTACAAGTAAATACATGCAATGCGGATTCATCACCAATATATTATAACATCAAACTTAATCAAAAAAAAATTATTATTACCACATACCTTTACTTTTGGTAAGCCCCAATAAGCTACAAGCATCTTCCATTGGCCTTCATCAATTTGAGGGGGGCAGATAGCTAAACGTTCCTTATCTGTGGAATATGCATCATATCAAGTCTTCTTTACGCAACACCTCCACTCTCTCCAAGTTTTACCAATACATTTCAAGCAACAATCTTTATATGCATTTGGAACAGTCGAATGATCCTTCAAACATAATAAATATATATGTTATTATATACATATTACATACAAGATATGTATAAGCATATGTATAAGTAAAATTAATACATCATACCTTCACCTCGTCCCAAACATCATCTAACACATCCTCTAGAACGTCTGTCC
This sequence comes from Paratinospora sagittata, assembly GCA_035771175.1. NCBI lineage: Eukaryota > Viridiplantae > Streptophyta > Magnoliopsida > Ranunculales > Menispermaceae > Paratinospora > Paratinospora sagittata. The sequence continues at coordinate 27,082,971 of CM069595.1, forward strand.
AACAAGGATAAGTAAGAGGAACCTTCAAACAATTTCGAGCTATGGTCCCAAGCTGGGACTTAAACTTTGCACAATTTGGACCAATAGGTTGCCAAGACGAGTAAAAATCTCTAATTTCTTTCCAGAGCCCCACTTAGGAATACCGCGAGCAATACCTTGACCTCTTCTAACTTGTTGAGGCACATCTTGATCTATATAATAAATAATTTTAAAATGAATATCTAATGTCATTTATTAATAATTTAAAACCAATTACAACTTAACGTACCTGTCTCATCTTGTTGATCAGGTGAAGGTTGAGATACTAGAGGATGACATGTATGATTGATTTTGTTTTCATGTTAGTCTAGTTTGAATAGGCGGCGATCGAGATTTTGATTGATTTCCAATTATGTCCATCATAGACATCCCCTTTTCCTTCCTTGACGACATAATTACCTTCAACCATAAATAAACTTACAAGTTAACAATGATATTGTAACACCCCGATATTCAAAACTTAAATTTTAAGTAAAATAATGAATATTTTAATTTTATCGAGAAAGATCACTGAAAATCGAGATGCTAATCGTATCTGTCTATCTTAATCCATATCCATTATATAGATAGTAAAATTTGCAAAACTATGAATTTGTATTATTCTAACCAACTTACTGGTTAAGGTAAACGAATACCTTTTCATCTTCATACCAACGACCACATAATTTTACTATACAAATTTCTATATTGAATTGTGAGGGTACTTGCCCTTGTCCATCCATTATGGACACAACATTTAATTACATTCATCAAATAGAATTAATGAATTCAAGTCCAAGGCATTCCCACGTGAAATAAACCACACAGTCTTTACTAATAGTAATAATATTCATTAAATTTCGATTGTCAATACAACCCGTTTAAATAATAAACTTTTAAAAATCAAATAAAGATATCCAGCCCTGTCACCACAATACTAATAAATTAATTAACCCACCCCTACTACTCTGAACTACATCATGAACTCGCGATTTTACTCTCTTAAGTACCTGCATATGAAAAAATAGGGGTGAGCTTGAAAGCCCAGTGGGTCATCTAAACAATTCACAACATTTTATCATGATATATACACAAGAACATTACAAACAAGTTTCACACATTAATCGTTGTAACATTAGATTGTTTGAGTCAAGAACTTTATCACATTCTAAATCACGTACCTTTAGGAAATCAAGCCCAGGGTGGCACTACCCAAAAATTAGAAACTCATTGGTGATATTCATCATGAATAACTGCCCCATAATGATCAATGGCGATATTCCTTAGAATAACTGCCCCATATGTGTAATTCTTATCTTAATCGTGTTCCTTAGTGATGTCACGCCATACGTACGATATAAGTACGATATTAAATGCATTCATAAAACATATTCAAACTCCACTACACATGGTATCATGTCACAAAGTCAATTATAACAGTATTCACACATGAACTTTACTATGCCAATATTCCAAGTCATACGTTTCATCATCAGGCATTATAATTTATAAATGAGTCTCAAATATCACATGAATTGCATGCATCCAATTATCATCTAATCAAAACAAGAATCATGCTGACACACATATCATCATAGTTAACAATCACAACATGGTATATATAAAATCATGTACAATAGGCATGCATAAGCAATCTAATAATACTATAGACCTAATTAATTTAACATTCCTATCTATATATCAAAATAAAATATTATGAAGGCCTAGAATCATCCCCACCTGAATCGCTAAATTCCAAATCACTTAAATTCCTCGTTACGCCTAGTACTCAACCAAATATCAAATCATTAAGTTCGCACATGGCGGATGCAATATCAGATTTCACCCGTTCCAAGAGGTTGCCTTGACGTGTCACCAGATGCCCATGCTTGATAATCTTTCACAAGCTATGCCAAAAACCGGGGAAGCATTATCCTCAGAATTTGGTCAAGGACTTGGGTTCCAGTTGATTCAATGGCTTCAACTGGAATTGGTCGAAAAGCAAAAGGAATATCAATTGCAACCTCTATGACTGTATCTGATTTGAGTTGCTGAATTGATAAGTTGCTTCACTCGCCATTGCAGGATACACGATTCACCATTGAAGCTGCATTTCCCATACCAAATCAGTGTCAAAGGACTCAAGAGAACTTGTCATTTTGAGCAACCAACATCGGCGAACCCTCGTCTCCTGAAATCAACTCGTTCGAGAACGTCAATCCCAGCATTAACCCTCGCTTCTTCAACCAGAAGATGGCGCAGAAGCTGCCGGAGAAGAAGATCCTTTCGACGCAATCGAAGGCTACGATCCGCTCCGCGAACTTTTTCGATCCGTCGATCCACCGGAGCGCCCAATCGGCTTTCTTCGCGACGCAAGGGACGGTCTCGATCGCGCGGAACAAGCGCGATTTCTCAGTCTAATCTTTGATGTAGGTTTCGAGCAAGAGAGAAGAGAGAGGCGAGATTCAGAGAGACAGAGGAGAGAGTAGAGAGCCACGACGAGTTGCAGCGGAGAGTTGCAGAGGAGAGAGAGGAGTTTGGCGGTTTTCGACGACGAACAAGAGCAGCCAAAGTAGAGAGAGAGGTTTGGATTTCAATAAAAATGTTTCTTGTTGGCGCGATTGTAGGGAGAGAGGGCAAAGAGTCACGGTAAGATCGAGATCGAGAGATTGCAAGGCGAGAAAGTAATGAGTCATGGCGAAAGTGAAATAGCGAGATTGTAGATTTTTCAGGGAGACATCCAATAAAATTGGAAAGTAGATTTTTTTAGATTTTTTTTTTCAGGGGATTACATTCTTCCCGCCTTAAAAGAAATTTCGTCCCGAAATTAAAGTTGAAGCTTACTTACTTGATGATGTTAAATTTTTTTTTCCACTGCTGACCAGTTGTATCTCGAAACCTAAAACGTTAAAAATATTCCGTTAGCAGTCTATTAAGTTTACCAACCCATTGGTGAGTTTGAAGAAAGAATTGATAGTACGCACATAGAATGGAGTACTATTAATTACCTAGAGTGTTCTTTGAAGTAAGTCGGCATATGTGGCCTTCATTTCACTTTCAGGTTCCCAAGTGGCTTCTTAAACTCCATGATGCTTCCACAACTCCTTAACTAATGGAATGTCTTTGTTCCTCAAACTATGAACTTTCCAATCTAGGATCTTTAAAGGTCCTTCTTCATAGGTGGCATCAGCTTGTACTTTTACTTCTTTCCAATCGATGGTGTGGGAAGGGTCTGGTTCATATTTTTGCAACATCGACACATGGGACACGTTGTGGATGGCGGATAAACTAGTTGGCAAGTCTAGTTTGTAAGCATTCTCGCCAATTCGATCACTAATCTTGAACGGACCAATGAATCGCAGTGATAATTTCCCTTTCTTACCAAACCTCATGATGCCTTTTTGAGGGCTTATTCTCAGAAATACCTTATCACCTTTTTGGAACTCTAAAGGTCGGCACCTCTTATCTGCGTAGCTCTTCTGCCTACTCTGTGCAGTAACTAGTCTTTTCTGGATCAACTTCACTTTTTCATTCATCTCAATTATCATATCAGGTCTTGTAAGTACCTTATCTTCTCAATCGGCCCAACACAGTGGTGACCTACATGGTCGTCCATATAGGGCTTCATATGGAGCCGTTTGTATACTTGTCTGGTAACTATTGTTATAAGCAAACTCTGCTAGGTGTAAGTATTTACTCTAATTTCCCTTGAAATCTAGTACACAAGCTCTCAACATGTCTTCCAAGATCTGAATAACCCTTTCGGATTGACCATCTGTCTGAGGATGACAGGCGGTGCTCATGGTTAATTTGGTTCCCAATTCCAGCTGTAAGCTCTGCCAGAACTGATATGTGAATAAGGAATCTCTATCTGACACTATTGATTTGGGTACTCCGTGTAGCTTCACAATCTCTTTAACATACAGCTCGCCCAGTTTATTAATCGGATCTGTGGATTTAATAGGTAAGAAGTGTGCCACTTTAGTAAGTCGATCCACAATTACCCAAACCTTATCCTCACCTTTCTGATTTCTAGGAAGAGCTCCGACGAAATCCATTGCTATGTTATCCATTTCCATTCAGGGATTTTTAAAGGTTGTAACAATCCAGACGGTCTTTTATGTTCGGCCTTAACTTGCTGACATGTAAGGCATTTAGACACATATTTGGCTACATCTCTCTTCATACCTTTCCACCAGGAGTTTTTCTTCAAATTTTGGTACATCTTATCTCCATCAGGATGTAAAGTGTATTTAGTCTGATGTGCCTCATCGAATAAGATCTTTTTAATTTCCTCAATTCTGGGTATACAAATTCGATTTTTGAATCTCAATAACCCCTCTGAATCGATCTTGAAATTTGCATTTACATTATTGGCTCTTGCACCTGCCACCCATTTTATCAATTTTCTATCCTGAGCTTGTCCTTCCTTAATTTGATGTAGTAGGTCTGGCGTGCAGCTCATGTTATATAAGAAAATCTGATTTTCACCTTTTTGTACGCCCAAATTATAATCTTCAATCAATTGGTACATCTGGGCTTTTTCTGCATCGTTCTTATACGATTTTCGACTTAAAGCATCTGTGACTACGTTGGTTTTCCCTGGGTGATAATGCAACTGAAAATCATAATCATTTAGCAATTTTCATCCATCTCCTTTGCCTCAAATTTAACTCCTTTTGTGTATAGATGTACTTCAAACTCTTATGATCAGAGTATAGATCAAATTTCTCTCCATAAAGATAGTGTCTCCATATCTTCAAGGAGAATACAATAGTAGCCAATTCTAAATCATGAGTCGGGTAATTCTGTTCATGAGTCTTCAGTTGCCTAGAAGCATAAGCAACCACTTGTCCTTCCTGCATCAGAACAGCGCTAAGACCATTCTTAGAAGCATCAGTGTAAATAACATAACCGACTCCGCTTGCAGGAGTAATCAATATTCGGGCTGTGGTTAATCATTTCTTCAACTCTTGAAAGGAATTTTCACATTTCTCATCCCAACTAAATTTGGCATCCTTCCTTGTTAGCTTTGTCATAGGCTCAGCTAGTCTTGAAAAATTTAGAATAAATCTTCTATAGTAACCAGCTAGTCCCAAAAAGCTTCTAATTTCTGTCACTGATTTTGGCTTTTCCCAGTTCATTACAACTTCAACTTTTGTTGGATCTACGGATATCCCTTCTGATGACACTACATGGCCCAAAAATTTGACTGACTTCATCCAAAATTCACATTTTTCAAATTTGGCATACAATTGATTTCGCCTCAATGTTTCCAAAACTACCGTAAGGTGTTCCTGATGTTCCTCATTGGTCTTCGAATAAACCAAAATATCATCAACAAATACCACTACAAATTTGTCTAGGTGCGGCCTAAACGTCATATTCATTAGGTCCATAAATGCTGCTGGTGCATTAGTGAGTCCAAATGAAATGACTCTGAATTCAAAGTGTCCATACCTAGTTCTGAATGTTGTCTTCGGTATATCTGACTCTTTGATTCTAAGTTGGTGATAACCAGACCTTAGGTCGATCTTGGAAAAACAAGTTGCTCCCTTCAGTTGATCGAACAAATTATCTATTTTGGGTAGGGGTACTTGTTCTTGATTGTGACTTGATTTAATTTTCTGTAGTCAATACACAATCTCATCGACCCATCTTTCTTTTTGACAAACAATACCGGTGCTCCCCAGGGTGATTCGCTCGGCTGGATAAATTCCTTCGCATTAAGATCATCAAGCTGAGTCCTTAGTTCTATTAATTCACCAGGGGCCATTCTGTAGGGTGGCATGGCTATGGGGTATGTTCCAGGGTATAGTTCTATCTTGAACTCTACTTCCCGCTTAGGAGGTAATCCTGGTAATTCTTCGGGAAACACTTCAGGGAAGTCTCTAACCACCAAGTGCTCTTCTAAATTCCTCAAGGTCTTTAGAGGCTCGGCTTCTGTTAGGGTTTTGAATTCGTCTTTTTTATTCACAGATTCGAGAAGTGCGGACATGACATTCCTCAGGATTTTGTTTCTATCCCCATAGATTTTCAACAACTCTCCCGAAGGTAAACACAAAGTAATCTTCTTTCGAAGGCAATTGATCTGGGCTTGGTACTCAGATAACCAATCCATTCCCAATATCACATCATAATCATTAATGGGTAGGAGTATCAAGTCAGTCGAAATCAGCTTATCATTAATTCTAAGGTCACAACTACATTTTTCAGTTGTTGGGACGTTTACTCCTACTGGTGTTGAAATCTTCATAACAACAGATAAATGTACAATGGAAAGTTGTAGTTTCCTGGCTAAGTTTTCATCTATAAAATTCCAACCCATCTTTAGTACTACATGAGATAATTATTTTCGTTTAGGGTGACTCTAGATTCATAATTCTAAGTTCTCAAAAATAAAATGATCCTACTGGTTCAGTTTCTAGATTTTATAAAATTTTGGCAATTCATGATTGTCATAGGGTACAGGATTTGGTTTTGATACATGTAAACAAGACAAGCAAACAAACAAACAACACACCACACAACAATGGTATAAAGAAATTCCCACACTTTCACTTATACCTTCCGTATTCAAGTGTCCCGTACCACTCTAGCCCGGTGATATAAGCTTCCACAAAAAAACTTCAATACACCCAAACAATGCGCAAATGTCCTACCAACCAAGGCTTCCTAGGTACCCACTATGTCCAAGCTGTCCCATACCAGTTGAACGTAGCGATACAAGCTCGTCCAGAGTTATTAGTCATTCACCAAACATGGCCTGTCAGTCTCCAAGTTCAAGACTCCTCAAATACCCTTAAATTCCTCCACGTCCCATACCGCTTTGGAACCAAGAATAAAAGAATCATCCTGATCTTAGATTCTAACCAAACAGTTTCCATACAAGTTCTCGTATCTAACCGATGTCCTAAAAGTTTTGAATTTGTTAGACCCACTGTACTTTCATTCTCGAGATTATGTTATAAAGTTTATAATTGGCATATTTATCTAGTTCAAGTTGGACCTTAATCTCATAAGGATTTGATACCTACTCACTGATACTAAACTTCTCAAAATTTGTTGTAACACTTCCCATGATCTGAAGCCTAAGCTCTGATACCAATTTGTAACACCCCGATTTTCAAAACTTAAATTTCAAGTAAAATAATGAATATTTTAATTTTATCGAGAAAGATCACTGAAAATCGAGATGCTAATCGTATCTGTCTATCTTAACCTATAACCATTATATAGATAGTAAAATTTGCAAAACTATGAATTTGTATTATTCTAACCAACTTACTGGTTAAGATAAACGAATACCTTTTCATCTTCATACCAAGGACCACATAATTCCACTATACAAATTTCTATATTGAATTGTGAGGGTACTTGCCCTTGTCCATCCATTATGGACGCAACATTTAATTACATTCATCAAATATAATCAATGAATTCAAGTCCAAGGCATTCACACGTGAAATAAACCACAGGGTCTTTACTAATAGTAATAACATTCATTAAATTTCGATTGTCAATACAACCCGTTTAAATAATAAACTTTTAAAAATCAAATAAAGATATCCAGCCCTGTCACCACAATACTAATAAATTAATTATCTCACCCCTACTACTCTGAACTACATCATGAACTCGCGATTTTATTCTCTTAAGTACCTGCATATGAAAAATAGGGGTGAGCTTGAAAGCCCAGGGGGTCATCTAAACAATTCACAACATTTTATCATGATATATACACAAGAACATTACAAACAAGTTTCACACATTAATCGTTGCAACATTAGATTGTTTGAGTCGAGAACTTTATCACATTCTAAATCACGTACCTTTAGGAAATCAAGCCCAGGGTGGCACTACCCAAAAATTAGAAACTCGTTGGCGATATTCATCATGAATAACAGCCCCATAACAATCAATGGCGATATTCCTTAGAATAACTGCCCCATATGTGTGATTCTTATCTTAATCGTGTTCCTTAGTGATGTCACGCCATACGTACGATATAAGTACGATATTAAATGCATTCATAAAACATATTCAAACTCCACTACATAGGGTATCATGTCACAAAGTCAATTATAACAATATTCACGCATGAACTTTACTATGCCAATATTCTAAGTCATACGTTTCATCATCAGGCATTATAATTTATAAATGAGTCTCAAATATCACATGAATTGCATGCATCCAATTATCATCTAATCAAAACAAGAATCATGCTGACACACATATCATCATAGTTAACAATCACAAAATGGTATATATAAAATCATGTACAATAGGCATGCATAAGCAATCAAATAATACTATAGACCTAATTAATTTAACATTCCTATCTATATATCAAAATAAAATATTATGAAGGCCTAGAATCATCCCCACCTGAATCGCTAAATTCCAAATCACTTAAATTCCTCGTTACGCCTAGTACTCAACCAAGGATCAAATCATTAAGTTGGCACATGGCGGATGCAATATCAGATTTCACCCGTTCCAAGAGGTTGCCTTGACGTGTCACCAGATGCCCATGCTTGATAATCTTTCACAAGCTGTGCCAAAAATCGGGGAAGCATTATCCTCAGAATTTGTTCAAGGACTTGGGTTCCAGTTGATTCAATGGCTTCAACTGGAATTGGTTGAAAAGCAAAAGTAATATCAAATGCAACCTCTATGACCGTATCTGATTTGAGTTGCTGAATTGATGAGTTGCTCCACTCACCATTGCAGGATACACGATTCACCATTGAAGCTGCATTTCCCATACCAAATCAGTGTCAAAGGACTCCAGAGAACTTCTCGTTTTGAGCAACCACCATCGGCGAACCCTCGTCTCGCAAAATCAACTCGTTCGAGAACGTCAATCCTAGCATAGAAGCTGTCAGAGAAGAAGATCCCTTTGACGCAATCAAAGGCTACGATCCGCTCTGCAAACTTTTTCGATCCGTCGATCCACCGGAGCGCCCAATCAGCTTTCTTCACGATGCAAGGGACGGTCTCGATCGCGCAGAACAAACGCGATTTCTCGGTTGAATCTTTGATGTAGGTTTTGAGCAAGAGAGAAGAGAGAGGCGAGATTCAGAGAGACAGAGGAGAGAGTAGAGAGCCACGGCGAGTTGCAACGAAGAGTTGCAGCGGTGAGTTGCTGCGGAGAGAGAGGAGTTCGGCGATTTTCGACGACAGACGAGAGCAGCCAGAGCAGAGAGAGAGGTTTGGGTTTCCGACGAGGCGCGATTGATTTTCAGATGACGAACCAGAGCAAGAGAGGTTTGGATTTCAACAAAAACGTTTCTTGTTGGCGTGATTGTAGGGCGAGAGGGCAAAGAGTTACGGTGAGATCGAGATAGCGAGATTGCAGGGCGAGAGAGTAAGGAGTCATGGCAAAAGTGAAATAGCGAGATTGCAGATTTTTCAGGGAGACATCCGATAAAATTGGAAAGTAGATTTTTTTAGATTTTTTTTTCAGGGGATTACAGATGTAACCCAATATATGAATAAATATTAAGAATAAGGAAAAGTTGCATCATAACAAAAAATACAAGATAAAAATAAAAAAACGTACAACAAATGACATATATTCCCATTCACAATCTTCAATATCTTCATCTTCAGTTGTGACAATATTTGAGTCAACCACCATTCCCTCAACTCCTTCTCTCACCCAACCAACATTATCATCACGAAGATACGTAGTTTCATTCAAGTGTTAATGTGAGTACAACTCAACTTGAGGCACTGTTGTAGGATTATGAGAAGAATCTTTTGAATACATATCAAACAAATCCCTTGCTGTCATTTTCAGAACAACATGCCAATTAGGATCAACAAGATCTTTTACATAACATACTTGCTCTGCTTGAGTTGATAATATGAATGGCTCATCACTAATTGAGTTGTCTTTATATAATAGATGATTAAAATTCACCATAGTAAAATTGAACTCATTATGCTTCTTTCCAACTTGATTATCAACCCAATCACACTTAAATAGTACAAATTTCATGTCATTCGTATAACAAATTTCTATAATGTCTGTCAACACACCATGATATGTAACATCCCCAGAACGAGGGTATCTATCCCTTGCATTTGAAAAACTCATAGTATTTACTTTGACAACAACATCCGAGTTTTGAGTGGCTTTACTTTTAACATTTTTCTGTACGAAATCGAAAACCATTAATGATATATCCCCTGAATCTTCTTGCAAACTGGTCGGGTCCTTTAGCTAATTTGTTAATTTCTTCAGAGAACACTCTATTACATGTTCGTCGAAGGGTTAAAACCTATAAAAAAGAATAAACAAAGTCTAATTACAATTAAAATAAATAATTTTTTAAATATAGTAGTTAATCATTTTGCATACTCACCTCATTCATAAACCATGTATGAAATGATTCATTATGAAACTTGTAAATTTGGTGAGTTGAAGCACGAGACATTTCCCCTCTGAGTATGGCCAAATGTTCACTATATAAAATGAAAACTAAAATTCAGTAACTAGCTTATCTAGTTATATTATTTAAAGTAATACTTTTCATTATTATATTTGACTTACTCACGAAATGGAGTAACTGCATCGTTAATTGAACAACATGCAACAGCTAAAAAGATGAGAGAAATTGTTCAAACAACAAGACGCGCCAGCACAAATGGTGATCATTGGTTACCATTAGTCTAACCGAGAAACTAAGTTGACTTGTTCATAAAAAGTTGACCAAACGGAGTAGACTCAAATAGATTCTTGATTCTTCTACTACTTGCACTTCTCCTTGTCACATTTCTCCAAGAAATCAAGTGCAAAATATATCAATGTGCTTGGACCCATGTAACATCATCAAGAAGAATTTCTACTCCTTTACGAAGAGATCAACCAAGTTGATTAACCCCATCATCATTTCGAGGTGGTCTATTTATTTTTGTTTCCACCTCATTAAGGTACCGTGCACAAAAATTTATACATTCCTCCATCAAGTATCCATTAGCAATAGATGCCTCAGGATGTGCTCGATTACGAACATAACATTTAAGTGTCAATAAATACCTATTAATAAAAAGAACAATGAACATTTATATCATTGACAATTAATCATTAAACTAATAGTATGTAAGTTTATGTCTCTATTGGATACATCCATCTGTATTGGATTGCACCTCCAATCAATGCTTCTTCAGCTAAATAATAGGCAAGTGCTCCATTATATCGAAAAATGATAGTGGAAATATCTTTTCAAGTTGACAAAGTATAAGCACAATTCGATCTTGAATATTCTTCAAATCGGATGGCCTATTCATTTTGAAGCCCAATTGCCTAAAGAAATTAGTTAATTCGAATAAAGCTTCAACCACATTCTTAGGCAATGCTCTACGTGCAGCTAGAGAAAGCAATTGTTGCATTAATATATGATTGTCATGGCTTTTAAGGCCCCAAATTCTATGCTCTTTCATATGCGCACATAGAGAAATATTGGACGCATAGCCATCTGGAACTTTTACTCCTTTAAGGACTTTCAAGAATATATCTTTGTCATTTTTATTCATTGAATAGCATGCAGGAGGTAAATAGGCCTTATTCGAACTCCTTTGTTGGGGATGTAATGATTTTCTGATGCCCAATCTCTCCAATTCACGACGAGGCTTCAAATTATCTTTTGACTTTTCAGCAATACCCAATATTGTCCAAAGAATATTATCACATACATTATTTTCAATATGCATAACATCAAGATTATGTCAAATTGAATTGTACTCCCAATATGACAATTCAAAAACTTCTTTTCTTCCATTTCTGTAATTTACTTTTTTCACCTCTCTTGTTCATTTCTTCCCATTTTCTCTTTCGAAGATCGTCTTTGTACTCAGTAAGTACATCATCGAGTTGTCTATAAACATCAGTTCCAGACAACCAAGGAGGTGGGCGTCCCCATTCTTGAGTACCATCAAAAGATACTCTATCTTTCCTAAATTTGTGACTTGTAGGTAAGAATCGACGATGACCAATATAACAATAATTTCTACAATAAGGCAACCATTGAGATTTTGTCTCATTATAACACCAAGGACATGCTTTCTCAACCCAGATAAGTTATCATAAGCAGGAAAATCATTAATTGTCCATAACAAGGTTCGAAACTTCGATTTCGCCCGACACTTCGACCTTTAAAAATCAGAATTAATTCGGGAAAGTTTGAGAAGTCTTGGAGAATTATTGTAAAAATTTGCCAACTTAGAGAAGTTTAAAGAATTTCTATATAGATGTTAAAATATGCATAATTACTATTAGAAAAGATGAAAACAAACATAAATAGATACTTTTCACATATAAAAGTATAAATATAATCGGTTGAAACATGTGTTTTTATATTAACATTGTTTAACGCACATCCAAGGATTGAAAATTTGATTTCAACTTGACTTCGGTCACTTGAAAATTGGAATTAATTTGGAGAAATTTAATTTAACATGGAGAATTTTTGTAAAAATTTCTTAATTAGAGATGTTCAGAGAATGTTTTTATATATGCTTAAATATATAGATTTATTGTAGTATAAGCTAAAAAACTAATATAAATAAATAATTTTAATTCATAAAAATAACAATAAGTGACCTAACAAAAACAATCTTATTAAGTAGGTTGATGAATTTGAAATAGTGGCTTTTGGTCTTAATTTATTTTCTTTGTTTTGATATTTAGTTTTTTGGTGGCTTGCTTCTCAACCATATACTTTGCTAGTTTGAATCCCACCATGCTTAATTTATTAATTTATTATTTAAATGTATTATTTTTTAATCTTGTTTTAAAAGAGTTAACTAAAAGAAGATGGCTTTGGAAACTTTTTAAATTTATTTTTAAGTTTTTATCTTATTTCAACTTTATTTTTATATTTTTTTTACTTCTTTTCTTCTCTTTTTGGTAAAGCATATCCCATAAACTACATAATTTGTTAGCTTATTAAATTATTTTTTAAAATTTACATTGCTATGTTGGTTGATGAAGTTGAAAATAATACATAATTATTGATATTTTTTTGTTTTTATTAATGAAATAACATTTTTTTACTTCTTTGTCGAATTTCATCGAACTTTGTTGAATTTTATCGAATTTTGTCGAATTTTTGCATTTTTGAATTGAAAAATAGAAATTTTATTGAAGTTTATTGAATTTTGTCGAATTTTATCGAACTATTTCGGTGAATTTTTGTATTTTTTATTTTACATCCACTTCGCACTTCGATGGTAAAAAAAGAGAAATAATTCGTAGAAATTCACCGAATTTCGGAGAATTTTCGAAGCATGGTCCATAACAATGTTGCACGCAGTTGAAACATTTGATTACTTGATGCATCGTATGTAGTTACACCTTCATCCCATAATTCTTTTAATTCTTCAATCAATGGTTGCAAATAAACATCAATTTTATTACCAGGTCCTTTTGGGCCATCAATGAGCACAGACAATATTATGAATGGTTGTTTCATCCACATCCATGGTGGTAAGTTGTTGGGTATTAGAACAATAGGCCATGTACTATGAGCAATAGACATTGTTCTAAATGGATTGAAACCATCAGATGCCAACCCAAGCCTAACATTTCGACTGTCAGAGGCAAAAATAGGATGTCTTTCATCAAACATTTTTCACACAGGAGTGTCAGCAGGATGCCTTAATACACCATCATTAACTCGCTCTTCCACATGCCATTTCATAATTGAAGCAGTCTTTGATGACATATATAATCTCTGCAACCTAGGCTTCAATGGAAAATACCTAACTTGTTTGACAGGTACTTTTCTTTCACTATTATCAGCAAGACCACCATCGAATTGTTTATATCTAGGCTCATCACATATCTCACATCTTTCAAGATTCTCATCATCATTTCTGAATAACATACAATTATTTGGACATGCATCCCATGTCTTGTATGTAAAACCCAAATCATTAGTTATCGTATTAGCGTCATAATAAGAGGTTGGCAACCTAACATCATCAGGGAATGCTTCTTTTAACAATTCTAGCAACATTGAAAATAACTTATCTGTCCATCCAGATAGTACTTTCAGATGCAAAAGTTGAACAATAAATGACAATGCTGTAAACTTTTTGCACCCTGGATACAAAAGACTTTCTGCTTCTTGAAGTAATTTTAGGTATTTTGTTGTTTCATCATTTGGGCCCTCAACATGGTCATTTTCTATTGGATGCTCTTCATCTAAACTAGGATTTATTGTTGGAATCCCCATTGCTTCATGCTACATTTCCACCATATCATCACTCGCAACTAAGTTATCAGTAGTTGTTGTATCTCAATTTTCATTCAAAACGACATATCGTTCTCCATGTGAAGTCCAATTTGTATAGTTTGCTAGAAAACCATTTATAATAATATGTTCTCTTGCTATTTCTCGAGAAACAAAATAACGATTAGAACACTTCTTGCAGCGACAAAAAATTCTTGTATTAGATGAAGAATTGGTTGTTGCAAAATCTAGAAACTTATCAACCCCGTCCATAAATTGCTTTGATAGCCTATTAGGTATGTAAATCCAACTCTTGTCCATTTTTATCTTCTCAAACTGCAACACAAAATATTATGTATTAGTCACGAAGTTAAGAGAGTTAGTAACGGAAGATTTTCCTACTAAAGTTAAAACCATTAGCCCACCAAACGACCCTATCGGAAACAATATTTCTAAAACTATCTTAGTTACTAGTAGTTGTTTTCTTTAGTAGTCCTACCCTGTTCATCTTATGGCGTCACCACACCTTTGAACAACAAATATATAATAGCAAACCAAAATGAGGGACCCTTAAACTTACATCAACGTACCCTCCCCATCAGTTATATATACCTTACAGAACAAATAGATCAGAGCAGCTAGCAAACTTTGGAGTAAAAGAACAGTTAAAAAATTACAGATGCATCTTTACTTGTAAAAACACCAAGACCCATCATTTTTTAACATCAATTTCACAATGTAAATATACATATATTATCTCATCTGCTAAGCAAAGGGAACAATAGAAAAGTGGAATTGTAACATCAATCTCACAGAATGGTGAGAGACCATGAATAGTAGAAAAACAAGTAAAGCAACAACACCCCAAGGAGTTCCTCCAGCTCTGTGCAATGAATCCTTCTCACGCAAAAGAATAAAGAAAGAAATTCTCTGTCTTCTTTCTGATCCACTTGATAACAAGTGAACAAGCAGCAACAACAAAAGAGGTGATAATATCATAAACATCTTAATCTAATCAAACAAATCTTCAAATACAGATTCATACTATCACGATAAAAAATCCCATTTAATTGAAGAGACATTGCACCCAACCAAGAATGCAATTTTCACCAACAAATGCAATAAAATCCTTCGTATTTCCCAAAATTTGATATCATCAAAAGATTAAGGCGTAGATTAAAAGATAAAAATCAAAATTTCTTAACAATGCTTGTCATATAAGCACAGCTACAAAGTTATAGAAATCTCAATTTGCGAACTTCACTTTCTCGGACTCGAACTGTGTTTCCTACTCAAATCATCTTCTTACTTCACAATTTCATCTTGCAATCTGATCTCAAAAACCCCTTTTGTAATTAGATCCCATACAAGCATCCTTGAATCTCTGCTCCACCAATTTTAACTTTTCTAATTATTTATTGAATTATATGTGAATTATACAATTTAGTTTTTCTAAGTCAAAAAGTTGCAATATACTATAATTAAAATGAAATTACATCATTAAAAATACAAAAATAAATTTCTTATACTTTGAATTATTGAAATCTTATTAATTTTATCATGATCACAAATGTAGGTTTCTTGATTTGATATTTAGTAATTCATTGAGATAATTTAATAAGTAAATATTTTATTTTATCGTAATAACATTTATCAAATTCATAAAATGTTTTAAATAAGAGTTTAAATTATATATATATATATATATATATATATATATATATTACAGCCCTATAATGTTTTTTAAATATATTAATTTGATAATTTTTTAATTAAGGTCGAAGACTACATTTTTTATTTAGATTTTAGCAATCACTTTTATCTTTTTATAATTACTTAATGAATATATCTGAATTATATATACAAATTAGTTTTTATAAGGCAAAAGTTGCAATATACTGTACTAAATGAAATTACGTCATTAAAAATAGGATATTTATACTTTCAATTAATGAAATTAAATTTATTTATACTGAGGGGTTCCAGCTTTCTCTGGCCCCCAGTGCCAACATTTTCTGACATCGTGTCAACACTAAAAAAAAAGTGTTTTTGCAATCAATTAATGTAATACCCTGTATTTCACAAAAAAAAAAAAATTGGTTCGGGCGCCAAATCTCCTGTATAAGGAGCCCTCTCCTCCTTATTTTCTCACACCAAATCACCTTCTCTAGTGATTTTTCCTCCTCTTTTCACTTATTCTGAGTTCTTGTCTGTTTGAGACTCTCTGTTCGAGACTCTCGGTGCGATACGACGAAGTTCTGTCTGGAGAAAAGCGCCAGATCTGAAAAAGAAAAAGTTCTTATATGAAGGTGGGGAACGAAATATAGGTTTGCGTGTTTTATAACTTTTATTAAAGTTTACATTCAATTATTATTATGTCTACTGTTCATTTACACTGCATTATGTCATATAATGTTTATACTATCACACTTATGCCTGTATATTTGGAGTTCATGTATTACACAGTTATAATGCCGGATTTGTGGTCAATCTGGCTCAACTAGACTCGGTCTTATCCTCAGTAACTTTGAATTGTGAATGGGAGGCAGCGGGCTGCTCTAGGCGATTGGTATTTAAGCAGACCTTGTGTCTCACCTCTCAACTGGGGACTGATCTAGTTGGTCTTATTGAAAGCTATCAGCTTATACAAGTAATACTGAATGTCCTAACCTTGCACGACGTGATACCAAGCTGATAAGGATCACCAGACGTTGCCAAAGTCAGTCTAAATGTCAAGAAAATACCAGACCAGTAGACTAGACCAGTTCATGCATTGGCATCATACATATCACCACCTAGGGACGTATGCGGTTTATGATTCATAGAATAGTTAGGAACATTGCTCTTTATTCATCGAATTTCTCTAGAGAGATACGTACAATGAGAACCCGGCTACGCCTGGAGAGGGACATCTGTACGTGAATCCAGAGCATCGTTCCTGAGGAGGGACGTACAATGAGAACCTGGCTACGCCTAG
Source organism: Paratinospora sagittata (assembly GCA_035771175.1). Taxonomy (NCBI): domain Eukaryota; kingdom Viridiplantae; phylum Streptophyta; class Magnoliopsida; order Ranunculales; family Menispermaceae; genus Paratinospora; species Paratinospora sagittata. The sequence continues at coordinate 27,100,212 of CM069595.1, forward strand.
GGAAGGACATCTATACGTGAACTCATGCGATGTACGTTCATCAAACCATTATGAGACGGTGTCATGCATACATACATATTGATTGATTATGATGCTCTAATGTGTATTTAAGATATTTGATATTGAAGTATGCTTTATTAATTGTTATACTCACGAACTATTTTACTCACTGAGCGCGTTAAGCTCACTCCATTATTATCCAAATTTTCATAGGAAATTAGGGTGGACTGGGTGCAGGTTGTGGGGCCCACATTTTGTACCCTTTTGTATTATTAATTGGGGATTTTTGGGGAGTCAGTTCCCTTGACTGTGTCATGTACAAATGAATTCTGAATTAAATGAAATCAGATTTGTACTATTTTATGTTTCTGCTGCGCACTCTGTTATTACCATTGTTATTATTCCAAATGCGCGCCCCGTCTACGAGTGTACCGTCGGTTTAGGCGCGTCCGGGCGGGGTGTTACATTTAATGGTATCAGAGCGTACGGTGCACGGCCCGCCCAAGTCCACCAAATTAGGGGAAGAAAATTTTATTAGATATATATATATCTCTAGAACTATATATATATATATATATATATATATATATATATATATATATATATGTCAATTATATATAGTTGAGATTTATATTAAATATATATCTAGAAAACTATAAGATTTTTATATAGTTTGATTTAAATATATTTATATATATATATATATATATCTATATATCTATGCATACAGGAGATATATATATACCATGTTACTAATGAAAAATTTTGGATGAAAATTTTTATTAGATATATATATCTCTAGAACTATATATATATATGTCAATTATATATAGTTGAGATTTATATTAAATATATATCTAGAAACTATATGATTTTTTATATAGTTCGATTTAAATATATATATATATATATATATATAGTTATGATTTATGAAAACTATATATATTGTTATGATTAAATATATATATCTATATATCTATGCATATAGGAGATATATATATACCATGTTGCTAATGAAAAATTTTGGATGAAAAATTTTTATTAGATATATATATCTCTAGAACTATATATATATATGAATTATATATAGTTAAGATATATATTAAATATATATCTAAGAAAACTATATGATTTTTTATATAGTTTGATTTAAACATATATATAGTTATGATTTATGAAAACTATATATATTGTTATGATTAAATATATATATCTATATATCTATGCATATAGGAGATATATATATACCTTATTACTAATGAAAACTTTGGATGAATTTTTTTTTACTAGATATATATATCTTCAGAACTATATATATATGAATTATATATAGTTGAGATTTATATTAAATATATATCTAGAAAACTATATAGTTTTTATATAGTTTAGTTTCAAATATATATATATATAGTTGATTTATGAAAAACTATATATAGTTATGATTAAATATATATATCTATACATTCATGTATATATGTATATGAGATATATATATATCAAATTGCTAATGAAAAAAATTTGATAATGACATAAACATCAAGAGAAAAATAGAAAATATTGTCTAACGGACAAAGAATAAATCTTAAAAATGGTAGGAATATATTTTGTGTCTTTCACAAATTTATTTTCCTTTCAGTAACGAATGGCCTCAAGTGAAGGAGCAACTTCCAGTAATAGAGAACCAATTCCCACTAGACTCAAGGAATTGTTAAAAAGGGAGGTTATGACTATGAGGAGCATCGACAATAGAGATCTCCGCCTCCGTTCGATCCTTCATGACAAACTCGCAACTCTGGGGTGATTGAACATAACAAAAGTTGAGGGCCACATCTCTTACAACTTGGTGAGATCCTTCTACGAAGCCATGAATTGCGTGAGACTTAAAGAAGAGGGGATCAGCCCTGTTTTGGAGACAACAGTCATGGGAATAAAAATTTCTATCAACATCGAGATTATTACCTGACTTATGGAGATTCCAATTGAGGAGAGAATTATTGATCTACATGAACCCCAGACAATTGCAGAAATTGCGGAGTTTAATGAACAATTGTTCAATTCCCTCACCAAAGAGCCATACACTCAATCGACGTTCACCAACCTCCCAAACAATCATCTTAAGCCATCTCTTATCGTCCTTGGAAAGATCGTGTTCGGCAACATCTTGCCAGAAAGGGGGACTAGAGGCACTATGACAAGGGCCCAACTTCTTGTGTTATATTGCATAGAGAAGGAAATAAAGGTCTCCCTACCACACATCATCATCCAACAAATGTTGAGGGTGATTCAAAACCCTTTGAGAAAGGAATTCCTCGGTTACGGAGTTTTGATCATGAGAATGCTATACGAAGCAAACATCAACACTTTTGATGGGACTTCGGAGCAGATCACTGAGCCGGTTACAACATCTTCTATCTTCAAGATATATGTCATGAGGGGAGGGGTAACTGACGAGGAAGTATTCGGCGCGACAATAGGAATTGCCGAAAGAATGAGAGACGAACATGGACGTTGTCTTCGAAAAAGTCGACGCAAGATTCCTGTCAGGGAAGTACCGAATAATGAGCCAAATTAGAATCCTACATCAAACCCAGCCCCGAATAGTGATCCAACCGATCGACTAATCACTGAGGAAGAGTTATTTACCACCCTAAATCAACCTCAAGATAGACAAAATACTCAAGCTAATCCACCAACCTGGAACGTGCCAACTCAAGGCAACACTTCGTACCAAAGGTTTCCAACTCCTGAGGTACTGTATCGGCCAGTTCCACAAGTTGCTGTGAACCAACAACAACAGTATTGGGAGGCACCAAATTTTGGAGGGCAGAACATCCCAATGAGCCCATTGTTTCAAAACTTTTCACCTCAAACAAATCCAAATATCCAAGGGGTTCCAGTTAGGGGATCCCCGTACAATCAAAACAACTACCCTTTACCTATGAGTCACCAGTACAATCAATACTTTCCCCCAATGCCTATGGCCTACCCTCCACCTATGGGACAATCGACCCATCAACCACCAATGGGACAATCGACTAACCCATTTGAACGGTTAAATGAAATGGCATCCAATATTGCTGAAATGAGAGAGACTCAAAATGATATATTAATACGTATGCAAAAAATCGACGCAGAGCGAGCAAATTCTCAACCTTTTGGTTGTAGTCGTTCTGTACCTAGCAGGAGGTCTAGAAGGAGCGGTTGTAGGCAGGAAAATCAAGATTGATTACTGGCATGTAAACTTTTCTTTTATATATGAATGAAATATTTTGTTTAAGACTATCTTTGGTGGGCCTACTTACAACCATTCTTTCTTTTGTATCACTAACTTTGGAGTGGTATGGGACACAACAAAATTGGAAGATACTAAATAAAATGTGGAAGTAAGAAAACCCATGACCTTGTGTGAAAAGAAACATTTGGAGAAACTTGCATTACTAATATTATCACTAAGTTTACACGGTATGGGACGAGTAAATTTGGACAATACTATTAGTGAACTACAATTTAGCCAATGTTTTTAGAGACCATGTTCATACAACTTAACTTGGTTAACACCCTTATTACCAAAGTCATGTGGTATGGGACACACGAACTTGGATAATAATCGAAAAGACTAAGAGTAAGAGTTTGAATACATAAGATTGCAATAGAACATTAGATCAGGATATATACCGATGCAAATCTTAGAATTCTTATGACTCGTATGGATTTTCAATGAAATATATATGTATGTTTACAAAGACCAGAACCAAATCATTTGAAATACTTGCAAAGTTCTGTACTTATTATATAAACATTCTAACCTTGTTTTTTTACACCATGGCCAAACATACGAGATATATAAGATTCTTTGATTCCTCAACAAAAACCTTACACTATACTTAGAAAAATAGATGATTTTAATATTGCAGTACTCTCGAAATTGTTGTTGAGCATACTATAACATTATACTTGACTATAGTTCCTAAATCTTGGTTTTATTTTCTCCTTGCCAGTGAGAAAATGCAAACCAGGAAGAGAGGAAGGTCACGTACTGTCCGTCTAGCAGTGAAGGCACCTCCTGGGATTCAGGAACCCCCGCTTCCGACGGCAGCATGAGTCATACCCGACACTACCACTACATCTGGGCAGGAAATACCACCACCACCCGCACCCTTTGTCATGCCTTCGAGCATGGAAACTTTCTTCGCCAGATTTATTGAGGCGATGAAAGCCACTGTTCAAACAGTCGTTCGTGAGACCCCGGCCAGTCAGGTTGCGACGGTTCAGGCACCTGTAAGATTTGGGTCGGAATCTTAAACCGATCAAATTACTAAGTACAAGAGGCTACAACTTCTTACTTTTGTTGGCACCATTGATGTTGATGAGGTGCAAAAGTGGCTGGATGAGTCAAAGAAGGCCCTTGATGCAATGGGAGTCGATGAGACTAGAAAAATTCCACTAGCGACCTACCAACTGGTTGGTGGGGCAAACACATGGTGGATAACAGTGAAAGAGGACCCAAGGGTCAACATAGCAGATATGACTTGGCAACAGTTCGAGTTAATATTTATTGATGAGTATTTTCCCGGCGCTGTGAAGAGGCAGAAGTGCCAGGAATTCGCAAAGTTATACCAGGGCAGCAAGACCATCAGGGAATATGCTGGCAAGTTCAAAGAATTATCAGTCTGCTCTCTCTCCACCATCTCAACTGAGCAAGATAAGACTGAGAAATTCTATAATGGCCTTCGCGCTGATATTCGACAAGCCTTGTCGATCTTGGATCTTAAGATTTACGAGGAGGTTGTTGACAAGGCCATGAGCTTTGAACAAGAGAAGATCATGCAAGAACAAAGAATGAATAAGGGAAAACGGTCTGCAACGTTTTCCCAACAGGGCTCGCAACAGGGCAACAAGAAGAAGCCCTACTATAATCAAAACCCAGCCCTCCCAGCCCCTATTTTGAAGAATGAGGCCACAACACCTGCGGCTGAACCTTCTAACCCTAACCATCAGGGTTTTCGTAATCATGGCCGCGGAGGTCGTTATGGAAGGGGTGGCCGTAGAAACGACAATGGCAGATGTGGTGATCGACACCACAATCGGCATGGCCAGCAGAATAATCAACAATATCAGCTGACGTGTTTCAACTGCGGCCAGAAGGGCCATGTAAAATATGTCTGTCTGCACCTTCAACAACCTATTCCCGCTATTCCAGTCCAACAAGCACCACCCGCTGTTAATGCCCAACTCAGAAAGAACCAGAAAAAACCAGGGTCAACGGAATCAGGGTAGAGCATTTTCCATCACTTAACAACCCCTCCCAGACAACAATGTAGTCGAAGGTACCTTTCATTTGTTCAATACAATGGTGCATGTTTTGTTTGATTCAGGTGCTACTCATTTTTTTATATCGTCGGCATTGGTAAGACATTTAGGCCTGCAGCCTGAACCCACAGACATCACACTCCATGTCACATCACCGTTCGGATCTGGTACTGACGTAAAATTGCAGTGTTCTCGATGTGAGCTTCGAATGTCAGAACATATAATATATGCAGATCTTTTTGTGATTGATATTGAAGACTTTGACATCATCCTCGACATGGACTGGCTAGCACCACTGAATGCAAAGATCGAATGTATGAAGAAGCAAGTTCAGTTAACCTTGCCTACAGGAGAGTTAGTCAAGATTCAAGGAACAAGGAAATGGTTACACAAATCAACAGTTGCATTTCTCAAGGCACAACTTCGAGTTCTATCCCTTGGTGACGAAAAGGAACCACCAGCGCTATACCCTCTCGAAGTACACGATGTTCCAGTCATATCTGAATTTTCAACAGTTTTTCTAAATGAATTTCTTGGTCTACCTCCAGTTAAGGAATTCGATTTTGAAATCAACCTCATACCTGGGACAGGGCCTATCTCAATTCCACCATACATAATGTCAAATGTCGAGCTGGTCGAATTAGACAAACAACTGAAGGAATAAGAGAGTAATGACTTCATCAGAAAGAGTTCATCACCCTGGGGCGCTCCAGTTCTGTTTGTTGGCAAAAAGGATGGTTCGTTACGACTTTGCATCGACTATTGCAAGCTCAATAACGTTACCATTAAGAACAGATACCCATTACCCAGGATCGATGACTTGTTCGACCAACTTAGAGATGCCAAATACTTCTCTAAGATTGATTTATGGTCCGGTTATCACCAACTCTGGATCCGAGAGTCGGACATTACCAAGACGGCATTCAGAACTCGGTACAGTCACTACGAGTTCTTGGTCATGTCGTTCGGTCTAACAAATGCACCTGCTGCATTCATGGATTTGATGAATCGCATCTTCAGGTTATACTTAGACCGATTTGTGGTGGTTTTTGTGGACGACATCTTGATATATTCCTCAACCGAGGAAGACCATAAGATACATTTAAAGATAGTCCTCCAGACGTTGAGAAGCCACCAACTGTATGCAAAGTTGAGTAAGTGCGAATTCTGGGCGAAGCGAGTTTAATTCCTAGGCCATGTGGTTTCAGGCAATGGCATCGAGGTAGATCCTTCTAAGGTTGAAGCGGTTTTAAATTAGAAGCAGCCTACCACTGTTACTCAGATTAGGAGTTTTATTGGTTTGGCTGGCTATTATAGACGCTTCATCAAGGACTTCTCAAAGATTGCTGAACCTATGACCAAGCTCACTCGAAAAGACGTGCGATTCATCTAGAATCCCGCCTGTGAAGCATAATTTCAGGAATTGAAGAAATGTCTCACGACGGCACCTGTACTTATCACTCCAAGAAATGCAATTGGATTTTCATTATACACCGACGCCTCTCTCCAAGGCTTAGGTGTCGTACTAATGCAGGAAGGCCAAGTTGTTGCATATGCCTCGAGGCAACTAAAGATTCATGAGGGTAATTACCCAACACATGACTTGGAACTTGCAACTGTTGTGTTTGCACTGAAATTATGGCGTCATTACCTATACGGTGAACGGTTTGAGGTATTCTCAGATCACAAGAGTCTTAAGTACATATACACTCAGAGAGGCCTAAACCTCTGCCAAAGACGATGGTTGGAATTCTTGAAAGATTATGACTTTCAACTCCAGTACCATCCCGGAAAAGCCAATGTTGTGGCTGATGCCCTGAGTAGAAAATCGTACGTTCCTTGCACTCTTAACTTTGAAATGGGGAAGTTGGCTACAGAGATGGAGAAGTTTAACCTACAACTGATCGAAGAGGGAACAAGATCACGACTCTCTCAATTATCAGCCAACTCTAAGCTAGTTCGAAAGATTTCAGCTGCTCAAGCCAATGACCCTATGTTAATTGAGAAACGAGAACTTCTACTCAGCGGACAGGACCTTCCTTACTGGTCGATCTTAGAAGACGGGGCTGTTTTCTATAAAAAATGTCTCTGTCTACTGAACGATCCAGAGGTTCGGAAAGAAGTGCTCACTGAGATGCACTGTTCGAGGTTCCCTATGCATCCTGGGGTGACAAGATGTACAAGGATGTCAAGCGAAAATTTTGGTTTTCTGGAATGAAGAAGGCAATTGCAGACTTCGTTGCTCGATGTCTTGTTTGCCAGAAAGTTAAGGCAGAACGAAGACTTGCCTCTGGACTTCTCCAGCCGTTACCTATTGGAGAATGGAAGTGGGAGAACATCGCAATGGATTTTGTTACGGCCTTACCTCAAAATAATAAAGGGCAAGATGCTATCTGGGTTATCATTGATAGACTTACAAAGTCTGCACACTTCTTGCCAATAAAGTTCACGTATAATCCCACCAAACTTGCAGAACTATATGAAAGAGAGATCGTACGCCTTCATGGCATACTACTCATGATCGTCTCTATCGAGACCCTCGATTCACATTAAACTTTTGGAAAAGCTTCCAGAGTAGAATGGGTTCTAAGATCACCATGAGCACAACATTTCACCCTCAGACTGATGGGCAGTCAGAGCGGCTTATTCAAATCTTAGAAGACATGTTACGATGCTGCATTTTGGACTTTAATGACGGATGGGAGAAATACTTACATTTAGCTGAGTTTGCATACAACAACAACTACCAAACTAGTATCGGCATGGCACCGTACGAGGCTCTCTAAGGTCGCCCTTGCAGATCCCCGGTATACTGGTTAGATATGGCAGATCGACCACAGCTAGGCCCTGAACTAGTTCAAGAGACTTCTGAGAAGATCACACTAGTAAAGGAACGACTTCGTGTTGCACAGAAGAGCTATGCTGACAAGCGGAGGCAGCATCTAGAATTTGATAAGGGGGACTTAGTTTTTCTAAAAGTTCAGCCCTCAAGAGGTGTCAAACACTTTGGGATCAAAGTGAAGCTCTCCCCGCGGTATATAGGTCCATTTCAGATCATTGAATGTATTGGCAAACTTGCTTATCGTCTGTCCCTCCCATCGTCCATGCCTAAGGTTCATGACGTTTTTCACGTATCTATGCTTCGCAAGTATCGTCCTGATCCTTCGCACATCATCCCTCTAGTCGAGGTTCGGGTTGAGGAAGGAAATAAGTATCAGGAGAAAGCGATACAGATTTTAGATAGAAAAACTCAAGAACTACGGCGACGTAGCATACCACTTGTGAAAGTGCTCTGGGATCACCACGGCGTAGAAGAAGCAACGTGGGAACTAGAAGCAACAATTAAACAAAAATACCCTGAATTATATTGTTTTCAGTTATCAATAAATTGATGAAACTTTGCTTACACCTATCTTAATAAATTGTTCCACTTGAATAACTACGCAGATGTCTGAAAATAATATCAATGGATATAGTGATGCACACACGCAGTGGCCTCCTTGGCAACCTGTGGCTACTTCTCAAGAAGCAGAGTCAAGTCACAACTACTTTGCATCACCAAATCCATCACCATAGAGATAACGATCCTTATCGCCAGAGCGTGCATGGATTTTTTCGTAACAATCCCGTGCCATCATTTTGGTAGGACCTTCTACAAAATTACCAGGCGGCCGGATTCGAGCAACAGCATGAAAAAGTATTCCACCGCTCAACCTACCTCCCCTCAAACGATGTAACCAGTGCCCTCCACCACCATTTATTATGCAAAGGTTGGAATCTTTAGAGGACAAGTCCGATTCCATTTGCTCTCCAGGGTTTTATGATGATGAGGATTCCACCGGCCACAGTACTATTCAGGGACCATACAAGCACTACCCTGAACACCCAAGAGATGACGCCGGCAGTGAATCTCAAGCAGATAACATCATAACTACTTGAATTGATTTTGAGGGCGAAATCCCTTTAAGGGGGGTAGAGTGTAATACCCTGTATTTCACAAAAAAAAAAAAAAAAATCGTTTGGGCAGAAATGTCCGGACGTTCAGGCGCCAAATCTCCTATATAAGGAGCCCTCTCCTCCTCATTTTCTCACACCAAATCACCTTCTCTAGTGATTTTTCCTCCTCTTTTCACTCATTCTGAGTTATTGTCTATTTGAGACTCTCTGTTCGAGACTCTCGGTGCGATACGACGAAGTTCTGTCCGGAGGAAAGCGCCAGATCTGAAAAAGAAAAAGTTTTTATCTGAAGGTGGGGAACGAAATATAGGTTTGCATGTTTTATAAATTTTATTAAAGTTTACATTCAATTATTATTATGTCTACTGTTCATTTACACTGCATTATGTCATATAATGTTTATACTTTCGCACTTATGCCTGTATATTTGGAGTTCATGTATTACACTGTTATAATGCCGGATTTGTGGTCAATCTGGCTCAACTAGACTCGGTCTTATCCTCAGTAACTTTGAATTGTGAATGGGAGGCAGCGGGCTGCTCTAGGCGATTGGTATTTAAGCAGACCTTGTGTCCCACCTCTCAACTGGGGACTGATCTAGTTGGTCTTATTGAAAGCTATCAGCTTATACAAGTAATACTGAATGTCCTAACCTTGCACGTCGTGATACCAAGCTGATAAGGATCACCAGACGTTGCCAAAGTCAGTCTAAATGTCAAGAAAATACCAGACCAGTAGACTAGACCAGTTCATGCATTGGCATCATACATATCACCACCTAGGGACGTATGTGGTTTATGATTCATATAATAGTTAGGAACATTGCTCGTTATTCATCGAAGTTCTCTGGAGAGAGACGTACAATGAGAACCCGGCTACGCCTGGGGAGGGACATCTGTACGTGAATCCAGAGCATCATTCCTGAGGAGGGACGTACAATGAGAACCTGGCTACGCCTAGGGAAGGACATCTGTACGTGAACTCAGGCGATGTACGTTCATCAAACCATTACGAGACGGTGTCATGCATACATACATATTGATTGATTATGATGCTCTAACGTGTATTTAAGATATTTGATATTGAAGTATGCTTTATTAATTGTTATACTCACAAACTATTTTACCCACTGAGCGTGTTAAGCTCACTCCATTATTATCCAAATTTTCATAAGAAATTAGGGTGGACTGGGTGCAGGTTATGGGGCCCACATTTTGTACCCTTTTTTATTATTAATTGGGGATTTTTGGGGAGTCAGTTCCCTTGACTATGTCATGTACAAATGAATTCTGAATTAAATGAAATCAGATTTATACTGTTTTATATTTTCGCTAAGCAGTCTGTTATTACCATTGTTATTATTCCAAATGCGCTCCCCGTTCGCTAGTGTACAATCGGTTTAGGTGCGTCCGGGCGGGGTGTTACAATTAATTAAATATTTTAAGTAAAAGATTCTATATATATGTATATATATATATATATATATATATATATATATGTTACCCAAAATTTTACTTATGTAACATCTATATTCCAATAAGATATAAATTAAAGATTGTTTTGAAATTATTTTACTAATAACATTAAATAGAAATTATAGCATTATAAAGAACAATTATATCTTATATATATATATATATATATATACATATTTAGCATTTTTTAGAAGTATTTTTTATTATTTTTTTAGAAGTATACTTTTTCCAAATAATATAATAAATAGAATATATATGTACTTTTATATAATATTAATTTACATATATATATAATTATTTATTTATTTGTAATTGATAAGATAATTTGATTGAAAAATAATTCTTATATACTTTTGCATAGTGTTTCAATTGAGAATTTAATTAGTTTCGTAAATAATATTATTTATATTAATTATACTAGTTCAACCGCACAATCATTTTTTAAAATTGAATAATAAAAAAAGTAAAAAATGTTCAATAGTAATAATATTACAATTAATGAATTTTTATCGAATTTTATGGTTAAAGTAATCCAATAAATTAACAAATAACCTATAAATTTTTTCACGACGTCTTTTTATCTGTTACAAAAAATACTATTTGCTACATATCTGAATTACGACGCAAAAAAATTGTCACAAAAGCGACATTTACAACATTTTTTATTTTCATTAAAAAAAATGTGTGGCAAATATTATAATTGCCATATAATTAAATTTATTTCAAAAATATGTTGCAAAAGCAATATTTACGATGATTTTTCATTCTATTACAAAAAATGTGTCGCAAAAGCGACATTTTCTTGTTGTGAAACTGGTCTAGGATCATGCACATGAGAATAATTGAGTTCGGTGTTCTGGAATCATTTTAGAAAAATATATATTGGTTGATGGTTGTTGTGTATGATGCTTGTGGAGAATCATTATCATTAAAATTATCCATATAGGTATTAATATCATTATTATTAATATTATGGCAAGTGGCTTGTGGGGAAAGTCACAGAATGATTCTCACATTAAAGAATTATTTTTTCGAACCTTTGCCCTTGGACCCACATTTATTGTCCAACATATTATTTTAATTTAAGAGGTTCGTGGTGAATATGAAAATAATTAATGGGTAAAAGAATTGTATTTGAATTGGTTGGGTGAGATATGGATGTTGGATAAGTAGCCTACATATAAGAGCATGTGATTGCAATGCTATAACATGTCGCCAAACCCACCTATTCCCATTTTCACGTTTTTGAGGGAGAAGAAAGAAAGGAAAAAGAAGAGAAAGAAGAGAAGAAAGGAAAAAAAGATAAGAAGGTTAGGGTTGGTTAGGGTTTGGGATGTGCTTTGTTCCAAATCTTGAATATAAGGTATGTTTCTTCAAATTTCTTCCATAAAAATGCTTTTGATGTTGGTTTCAAGCTTTCTAATGGTGTAGAATACACTATGGGTTTTGGATTTGAAGAGAACCCAACCAAGGGTTTTGGTTGTTTGAGCTTGAAAGAGTTAGGGAATGGTGGTTTTGGGCATCCTTGACCTAAACCTACGCCCAAGATGCATTTTAGCAAGTTCTTCTCCACGTTTTTAAAAAGTGTGAAGCTAGGGTTTCAATGGAAACTCACAAGTCTGAAATGCAAGCTTAGGATTTGGGTTCCTAAGATGATTTGGAACCCAATGGTAACAATTTTCCCAATTTTTTATGAGAAATTGTGGGTGTTTCATTGTAAATAACTTAACCTAAATTATGGACCTAAGGTTGATCATATGATATGCATGTCAACTATGTTGGTTAAATGAGCATGTTTGGTTGATTCTTGATGTTAATTTAATGTTTTCATGGTTAAAACATATGAGTTAGTATAATTTAGCCTTTTGCCCGTAGAGATTTTACCCAATTTGGGGCTTTTGATACAATTTGATTTGAAAATGATAATTATGATGATTTATGCTTAATTAGACATGGATTGAGTTGATTCATGTTAAAATGGGCCTATATTAATCCTGTTTAGCCTAGGCCTAGAAGTTGGGTTAATCTCATAATCAGACATGGTTGATGTCTAATAGTTGCATGTTGATAATTAAAGTTGAATTAATGAAGTATGGAAGTAAATTGAGCTTAAACGCTGATGGCATGAAAAATTGAGAGTTATGGTTGAATTAGAATGATGTGTGGTGTATGGACCAAATTGGTTTATGTTGCGATTTAGGTATGGATTATTGTGTATTGCGTGTATATTATGTTGGCCTAGATATGTCCAAGAGGGGGGTGAATTGGACACTTAACAAATTTTAACCTTTCTTAAAATTGTGCAGAATAATGAAAGCAGATTAAACAAAGTATAACAATCAAATACAACAAATGTAAATGAGACAATGCAAGCAAGATTTATAGTGGTTCGGCCGCGCCTACATCCACTACCTAACCTCATGAGTTAGGATTTGTTCAAACTTCACTATGGACCTTCTTACGGGTGAAGATCAAACCGGTACACTTTCTCAACTTACGGGTGTGAGAACTACAGTTTCTCAACTTATGGGTGTGAGAGGACCGTTTCTCCACTTATAGCTGAGAGAGAACCTATTCTCAACTTACGGGTGTGAGAAGACCGTTTACAACTTTGAGCAACATTTGCTCTAACTCAGTGACTTACAAGTCACCACAAACTGAATAGAAGATGAGATGTGATTCCCTTTACTAAGAATCAAAGTGATACTTACAAAGCTTTGGATTAAACCTTCTGTGATCACAGATTCAGCAAAATATGTATGATGAAGTTTATGTTGAAAGCAGGTTCAAAGAGCTTTTGTCTTCTTCATTGGGTTTTCAAAATAATGAAGATGAAGATCAATCAACCCAAAAGACTTTAAGTTTTTCTTTCAAAAGATCATAAGATCAAGCGAAAATGAAAGAAGACTAAGTTTCAAAAAGTGTTTAGCACAAATGAAAACTGTCGAACGCACCACTTACTGAGATATGTGCTCAGATGCACATGCAGCTTGCGGATGCCCATATTCCGTGGGTTAGATATTTATAGGAACATTGTCCAGATTATGACATGTACCTTGGATAAGCAGACAGTGTTGACCAGGCCGGTTGGCAGATTGGTCCAGATGATGTCTTGCGGAATAGAGGGGGAGTATGGATCCCATATGATGCTGAGTTGCGTGTTGAGATACTTCGAGAGGCTCACAGGTCTCAGTATACTCTTCATCCAGGGGCTACCAAGATGTGCAATGATATGAAGAGATTTGTATGGTGGCACGGGATGAAGAAGAGTATTGCTGAGTATGTGCAAAGATGTGAGGTGTACCAGCAGGTTAAGGTTGAACACTGGAAGCCTGGAAGTCAGATGCAACCATTTCCCATACCCAAGTGGAAATGGGAACACATCACGATGGATTTCGTCATGAGATTGCCGAGGTCTTAGGGCAGATTTGATGCCATTTGGGTTGTGGTCGATAGATTGACCAAGAGTGCACACTTCATTCCTATGAGCGCCAGGGACTCTGTGGATAGACTTAGCAGATTATATGTGAGAGAGATCGTGAGATTGCATGGAGTGCCCTTGTCTATCGTGTTGGATTGAGATTCACGATTTACATCAAGGTTTTGGCAGGCCTTGCAGACTCGATTCGGGACCCGCCTCTGACTCAGTACAGCATTTCATTCTCAGACGGATGGTCAATCCGAGAAAGTGATTCCAATGTTGGAGGATATGCTCAGGTCTTGCATTTTAGAGTTCGGTGGTGGTTGGGGTGAGCATTTTTCCTTGTGTGAATTTGCTTACAACAACAGTTATCAGGCTAGCATCAGTATGGCGTCGTATGAGGCTTTGTATGGAAAACCCTGTAGATCTCCAGCTTGTTGGTACGAGGTGGGTGATACACAGTTATGAGGCCCTGATGCAGTTGTTGAGTAGACTGATAAATTCAAGTTGACTCGGCAGAGGCTGAAGTCAGCTCAGAACAGGCAAAAAAGTTATTACGATAACCGGCATCGGCCGTTATAGTTTGTAGTGGGAGATCTAGTTTTGCTTAAGGTCTCACTACTCAAAGGTCAGATGAGGTTCAGTGTCAGTGGGAAACTTGCCCCTAGGTTTATTGGGCCATTCCTGATTGTTGAGAGGATTGGACCAGTAGCGTACAGGTTGGCTCTACCTTATAAGCTCGAGGGTGTTCATGATGTATTCCACGTATCGATGCTGAGGAAGTTTAGTGAGGATTTGTTGAGAAGTCTTATCCCGATCCAGCTCATGTGCTTGATGTGAGCCATCTGCAAGTTGGGGAGGATACGACTTACGAGGAGTTGCCTATTCAGATTGTGGCTCGTAGGGTTCAGAAATTGAAAAATAAGGAAATCCCACTTGTGCGAGTCAGATGGAAATTCCACGATAATGAAGAGCAAACCTGGGAGCGCGAGGACCAGATAAGGGAGTAGTTCCCTGACCTCTTTACCGACTGAGGTTAGTTCTCTTGCTTTTATTTTTTTTGAGGACAAAAATATTCCTAAGTTGGGGAGAGTTGTAGTACCCGTATACATATTCGTATAGGTATGTGTATATGTATTTTGATGCTCGAAGCACGTAAGTTCGAGTGTCTTTGCATGATTTTAGGTCATAAAGAGTGCACATGAAGTTTCAGAACCATCGGAGACCCGTTCGACGTTAAAACATGTCGAGAACGGTGTTTTGGATCCAGTGGAGCTCGCTCCATGGAGGAAGAAATTTCTGTCACAAATTACATCAATGGTTTGATCTCCTAGATCCGTAGTCCGATTGAGCTAAAAGTTTTTCAACTAATTCTTATATGATAGATCTTCATTATGATCGGTGAAGATCTTGATTGGTGTTACCTACTATGAGTTATAAGACTCCACACACTATTTCACGGATTTTCGGATTTTCTTACGCAGTTTTGATCAAATAGTTAGATCTCACAATCCCACCGTTGGATTGAGTTGAAAGTTTACCGGAATGTTGGTAGCTGAATCATGCAACGTTTGAACGGTTAAGATTTTAAATTGGTGGGCATTTTGCAAGAAATTAACTATCTAAGTGCAAGTATTGCAACAGGAAAACTGATTTTTTGATAGTTTTTGGCAACTTTTAGTTGTGGGCCCAAGCTTGTCTATTTAAGCAACCCAAACGTAATTTTAGGCTCATTTTCTCATTTCTCAGCCAGAAAAGAGAGAAAGGAGCTGGAGAGGAGAAAATGAGAGGAAACCTAGGGTTTGGTGGATTTTGCTCAAAATCCCTAAGGTTTGCATGTTTTTCCTCATTGTTCTTCCTTCAATCTCTTTGGTTCATGCATACTAGTGTTGTTTTGATGCATGCATTGTATGAAACCCAGATTTGAAGGGGTAGTGGAAATCAAATGTTTTTCAAATGTTGTGCATGTTTGATATGTGAGTTTAGAGTGTGTTGGGAACCCTCTAAAGGCAAAAACCCCAATTTCTAACAAGAAATATGTAGGGTTTTGTACAAATGACCTAGTCTTGGTTCCTTGACCTAGACTTTGACTTAAGCTTTGCATGCCATCTATGATGGACTGATCAGTATTAGGGACTGATTCATGTATTTAGCTTGAGATTTTAATGATGAAATCATATGGTTTAGTGTAAATGGTCATTGTTTGGTTCATGGCCTTAGGCTTTTCCAAAAGTCATGCATGTCAACTATGTTGTTCTAGGTGGCATTGTGAATGAAACCATGTTAGATCAGTAAATTTTGTGGCTATGTAGGGTGGCCTAGTGTAAAATTGACAATATGGCCTATGTATGAAAATTTTCAGATTTTGGGCTTTTGATTCTCTTGATATAAAATCTGGAAAATTATGCAATGTAGGTCTAATTGGACATGATTATGGTTGTTTGATGATTGAATTCAGTGGGTTCTCATAATGGACACCCTAAGGTTGACTAATTTTGATCTAGGCTAAGTATTTGACATTTTTCATGTACTTTGGCAATTTTACATGTAATTTGGGGATTTTGCCCAAATTGGGACTTTTCACCCAAAGCAAGTCAATTTATGAAATTGACTTGGGGATTGTTTACTTGGACCCAAATTGAGTAGAATCATGGGTTTAAAATGTTAGAACCTATGTTAAATTGATATGACTTAGTTCATTTTGACCTTATGTTTTATATTGGCCTAATTGGGGGTTTTGACCAAGACTTAGTCAATTGATGAAATTGACTTGATGTATAGTCTAATTGACCCTAATTATAATTGAATTTCATGTATATTAGTGGTTGGATCATGGGATCACCCTATTACATTCAATTTAGGTCAATCTTAGTTTAATTGAGTCTAAATGATCAAGTTGGGCAATATGGAAATTGGCTCAAGGGGGTAATCAATTTAGAATCTAATTGACTTTAGATTGGGTTTGAACATGGGGTTTTGACACACTTCATTACTGATTTTCAGTTTTGTAAACCAAGTTATTTCCAGGTCTTGTGATTGATCTTGAACCCGTTTAGTCAATTGGAGAGTTTTGGCGATTGGATTGGCTAGACTTAGCCAATCAAGAGTGAGTATTCTTTTACTTTTGGATTATTTATATGTGGCATTGTAGTATAGAAATGTTTTAAATGCTTATGTATGATGGTATGCATGTTTTAATATTCCATGAAATACATTTGAGCATAATTCATTGGGATAACAATTTGGGTTGAGGCTCCTAGTTGGAATTTCCTCTTTTTGGGAATTCTCGTAAGTCTAGCGGTGATCCCAGTTGTGTACCTGGCAGAGGGTTTTATGGCTTGTGTATGGGTAGGATAGTTTAGGCTAATCTTATGTGTTGCACAACCCCAGAAATCATATTAGGATACGAGTATTGTGTGAGTGTTCAGGTACTGTGTGTAGCGTACCAGCCTTAAACCCACGTACTCAAGAGGTGTTAGGATTGCATAAGCATGACTACAAATGTTATGCATCGTCTTATGTATGACTTGATCCATTATGTTAGCATGTATGTAATCTATTTCACCATCATGATATTTCAATTGTTTTATGATCTTACCATCTTTTATAAATGCACGTATATGCCACTTGTAAATAACATTCACTGAGCTGGCTGTAGCTCACACCTCACCATCTTCTTTCAGGATCTGATAGAAAAGGAAAATGGAAGGCTTGACTGCGTAGCGTCCCTTGTTTTTGTTTCATGTAGGTGTTGTACATTTAGTTTTGTATTTTGATAATTATGTACATGATAACACCTAGTAATTGTATATTTAACACATAGTTGGGATATGTTGGGTTTTGTATCATTTTGAAGACTCTGAAATTTTATATTTGTAAAAATTTGGGGAAGTAATATTTTATTTCATTATGATCATGTTAGTTGGTTGTTAAGGATGTACTTTTATTTCTTTTTGGGGATCATATATGTATTCGAGAGCTGCCGGGACGTCGGGTGTACCAATCGAGGGTATACTCGAAGGTTCCTGTGACAGTCAGGACGTCACGTAGAGTGGGTCGTGACAAGCGTCCTGACATTCTCAAAGGTTGATAAAAAGAAATGTCACTACTAACAAGTAAGCGTCATTATTAATCAGTCTAATTCAACCTTGAGCTTCCTAACATTTTATCAGCGTTCTAACTCATCAAGTCCAAGAAGGGGCTGCATTAGCGTCCTGAAATACTTTTATAAAAATGGTTTTTGATTTCTCGATTAAAGCTCGATAAGACATAATGTAACCGAATTAAATAGAAAATGTTGCCGATTGATTAAAACATGCAAGCATGCATATTGCTGAATCACATGACATCAAAGGTCCTACAACCTACTATAATCTAATCATACAACTAAACATCTCAAATGATCATGGTTTTCACGAAGATCTTTTAATACGTTCGCCATGCATCATTGAATCTTTGAAACCTTCAAGTGTAACGCCCGTACCTTAGGATGATGTCATTTTGCCCCGTAGAGTACCCGTATACGTGTACGTATACGTATATGATGCTTAACGCACGTTGGTTCGAGTGCCTTTGCACGAAGTTTCGAAATGATAGGAGACCCGTTCGACGTCGAAACGTGTCAAAAATTGTGTTTTGGATCAGTGGAGCTCGCTCCATAGAGGAAGAAGTTTTTTTCACCGATTACATCAATAGCTTGAACTCCTAGATCTGCGGTCCGATTGAGATAAAATTTTGTCAGCTTATTCTTCTCTGATAGAGCTTCATTATGGTCGGTGAAGATCTTTATCGAAGTTGTCTACTGTGATTTATAAAGCTCCAAACACTATTTTTTGGATTTACGAATTTCTTGCGCAGTTTTGATCAAACGGTTGGATCTCGCAATCCCACCTTTGGACTGAGCTAAAATTTTACCAGAATGTTGGTAACTAACTCACAAAACGTTTGCACGGTTACGATGTTTAATTGATGAGTCATTTGCATAAACTTGAGTATCTAAGTGGAAGTAATTGCAGTAGAAAAAAATTGTTCCTTTTATTTAAGTGTATTTTGAGTTGTGGGCCCAAATTTTTTTATAAATACAAACCAAAACAAGATTTTCTCACACTTGCTCATTTTTCCACCTTCAAGAGTGCTAGAGAGCTTGGAGAAAGGGGAATGAAGAGGAGAAGAGAAAAAGAAGAGAAAAAGGAGGTTTTTGGGTGGATTCTTGCTTAAGGATCATCAAGGTAACCATTTCATTCCCATTTTTCTTCCTTCCATCATTCTCTTACAAGCATGCAACTGATTTTTTCGACCTTGGGTTCTATTGAATCCCGTTTTTGAAAGGGTGACGGAAAATCAAAGTTGGAATTAGGTCTTGAAATTAATATATGTTGACCTAGAGTGTATGGGGAGTACTCTAGAGGTGAAACCACAAATTTCTGGCAAGAAATTGGAGGGGTTTCATATACTTGACCTAAAACTAGTGTTTTGACCTAGGGTTTGCTATTCAAATTTCTTGGGATTTGTATAAAATTGACGAGTAATTATGGATGTATGACATTCTAAATTACTGATCTTGAATAGGGGGAACCTAATTGTAGGGTAATTTTGGCTTAGACCTTGTAAATTGACATTCCCATGCAATTTGGGGATTTCCATGTAAATTGGGGATTTTGTCCAAATTAGGGCTTTTGACCTAAACCAAGTCAATTGACCAAATTGACTTGGGAATCATCTAATTGGACCTCATTTGAGTAGATTCATGGGTTTAGAATGTTTGAACCTATGTTAATTTGGTATGACTTAGTTCAATTTGGCCTTAGGTTGTGTATTGCCAAATTGGGGATTTTGACTTGAACTTAGTCAATTGATGTAATTGACTTGAGGAATAGCCTAATTAACCCTTAATATGATTGAATGCGTTGTATTATAGTGTTTGGGATCATGGGAATCAACCTATGACATTCAATTTGGCTTAGGTGTAGTCTAATTTGATGATTATATGGTTGAATTGAGCAATATGGGTTGACTCATGACTATGACCATGCTAGAATCTCAAATTGACTATAGAATTAGGTTTGAACATGGTTATTAGTATACTTTGGCTGATCTTTAGTAATGTATGGACCATGTGTTATATATAGGGACCTTGGTTGGTTTGAGTAAGCCACGTAGGCAAATTGGTGATTGAAGTACTCGAGGTGATTCGTGGATCTTCTAGTACTTTCTTGGATTGAAAATTGGATTGGCTAGACTTAGCCAATCAATTGTGAGTGTTTCTTTACTTGTGTCTTCTATGTGTGGCATTCTATTATATAAATGTTTTAAATGCTTAATTATTATGGTATGCATGATTTGATATCTCATGAAAATTATTTGACCATAGTCAGTTGGGAAAACAATTTGGGTTGTGGGGTTTCCTTCAAGAAATTTCGTAAGTCTAGTGGGATCCCCGGTCGTGGACCTTGCAGAGGGTTTCAAGGGTAGGCGCAGCCGTAGTTTGTCTAAACCTGAAATAGGGTTTGGAATGAATAGTAAATTGGTGACGTGCCCTTGAAATTCCTATTAGAATACGGGTAAGAGGTCATTCGGGTATGGGTCTCGCGCACTCATGTTCTTGAATCGATTCTTACCTAGGAGGTGTTTAGGTACATGAACATGTCATAAGTGATATGCTTTGTCTTGATATGACATGAGGTCTTATATTGAACATGTATGTAACCTCGTTTACATTCCAGTTGTTTAAACTGTTTTAATGAATCTTGCAATGTTTTACATAAATGCACATGTATGTAGCCACATGTAGAAAACATTCACTAGGCTTGTTGTAGCTCACCCTTCACTATTATCTTTTCAGGATCGGATAGGAAGGGGAAGGGAAAGGCTTAGTTACGGAGCATTTTCCGAACTCTAGTTGATGTAGGTGTTAGTACTTTTCCGCATTTATTTTGATAAATTGTACTATGTAACACCTAATGCATATACTTAACACTTATATGGGTTGTAATCATTGTTAAGTATTATTTTGTACTTTTGATCACTGTGAACTTAGGAAAAAAAATTATGGCTTACATTTTGGGAATGTAATATTATTTGATTTTGGCCATATGTGTTTATTGTTGTGTATTTGGGATTATGATGTGTATTAGAAGGCTTATCGAGATGTCGTGTATATTGAAAGAGGATATACACGGGGTTTCGTGCCGGTCATGACGTCACGTATCGTGGGTCGTGACATCAAGTAAGATTAGATATGCCATATGTGCAGTAATATCATAAATAAAATGTAGCTTTGTAATTATCAAAATCTTTTATAATAGGGACATATTTTCGTAAGGGACATGAGGATAATTGGTTCAACAATCTCTCCCTTTTTTATGATTTCAAACACATTACTATAGACTTTGAAGCAAGCTAATAAAATGATATGTGTATGTATGAGATGCAATACTTGTCACGACGCCCCTAACGTAGGTTGACGTCATGACCGGCACAGTGTACTGTACATTGTACATATCCTATATACAGTATATAATACACTGTCAGCCTCAACAGACATACACAATATTTTCCAAAAATTTCGACAGCATGTCCCTATAAATTGGACATCTCACATTTTTCTTGATATACCACAAATTAAATCCAATATATATAGATAGTCAACCACAATATTCATCCATTCATCTATCCATTCCATTCATTCATTTATCAACATTTCATCGACCATTTAATCATGTAATCATATTCATCATCATCAAGTATTCCACAAACCAAAATATTTAACTAAAATTCATTACCATACAACCCATCAAGATGATATTATATATATAGTGTGTGATAATTAAACATGTCAAAATAACACATGTATAAATCATTCCTCAAAGCATACATACATACACAAGATAGGAATAAAGGTCACATGTCAATCACTCTCTAGTTTTTCCTTTTTCCCTTTGACTCTGTACCTAAAATATTGTAAGAAATGGAGTGAGCATACAACAAGCTTAATGAATATATCTCTTAATATGACAATCATATGCATTTAGGGAAACATGACATTTGAAATCATTCAAAACATTTATTTAACACATATGCATAAGTCAACAAAGATATTATACATGCCAACAATATAAATTTTATGTTTGTTCAATAAAACAATGAATCATTTTCAACGAAATTCACAATCTCCTTCCTTCTAGTAATGGAATGGGTATGAACTCCTTATTATGCATCGATAAAGAGCCTACGCTCGGACCTCCCATTACCCAATTCACAATCATTTCAAGGATTCTAAAATCCTTGTTAGGACAGTCCTACTGACAATGAGGTTACGCATAACACTCATCCGGGACTAATTCCTAATGAAATAATATTATATGCGATCTGCCTTCGCACGTCTCGCATACTCCAATGCCAAAATCATTTATGAATGATTAATAAAACACAATGAATTTATATACATAGCATGCCTACATTTAAACATTTCATATAAATACAATGCCATACAAGAACCAAAATCAAGAAATATACTCACAGTGATTAAATGTTATTTCTATGTCAATGAACCCAGTAATATTCAGCACAAGGGATCACCATGACCATCACCAAACTTATTGCACCATCAAGCTTTCCAGCATCAATATTTCCTCAAGCTTATTCACCAACACATTCATTTTTTAATTCCTATGCAAATATGAATTTAACATTATAAACTACTAAACACCATTCAATCTCACTAACACACCAATAAACATTTACAATTCATATATAATTCGAATCTATTTCACTTAACTATACTTGTATTATTCATTTAAATACATTTTATTTGATCGAAGTCTTGCTCATTCACTACTAATTCTTACTTTAGCAACCTAAAAAATATTAAACACATTCCATGAATTTAGGTTCCAGCTCAACTTAAGACTCATAAGCAGTTGAATACGTTACTATCTCGTTACTGTGATCAATCTAGATGTTTTCACAAGAAAAAACAGTCACAAGAAAAAACAGTAAAAATAGATTTCCAATTCATATTTCCACTAGTTCTAAGTTTTTTTTTCTACTGGAACATATATCAACTTTTATTAAAAATATAGAACATTCCTAAAATTATTTTGTCCACATCGACACATGTAAAATCAGTCCTACTACCATTCTACTACCTTCAACTGGTATTTTACTAAGGTTTTACACGTTCGCGGAGGTCACGAAAGTAAATTTTATGCACCAAAACCAAATATTTAGTAACTAAAAATATCAAATCATATCCAAAAATCATGATCTTAACATCGAAATGTCCGAAATTAGTAGATCTATTTTTCTACAGTCTCAAACCGGAGTTTCATTGAATTCCAATTCCATTTTATTCACTGGAAATAATCACAGTATTGTTTACGATACTGTTCATTGGAAACATGTATAATTTTACTAAAATTGTCAAACAGTCTCCAAAAAACATGAAATTAGTGTTGATGGACTCACAACAGTCCATTATACCATTCTATAGCCTTAAACCCAGTTCCATCGGGTTTTAATATGATTCAAAAGGTCTCCAATATCAAATCTAACTTCTAACAGCTATAAAAATTCCAAATGAACAAATAAATAAAAGCTAACCACATATTCGGGGTTTCTACAGTCTAGGAAGTGTTTTACAACCTTCCAAGCAAATTTTCATTCAAGTTGGGTTAAAACCCCAATTTCAAAAATACCGTAAAACGGCTCCCATAGCAAACATTACTTCGAGAGAATCGTTGCATCTAGCTTAACTATCAATTTCATGAAGAAATAAAGTGAAAATCACTTACCGCAGGTCTTGATTCGGCAAAAATACAGCGATTCCTCTTCTTTCCCCTCTTTTTCTCTCTTCCTTCCTTTCTCTTTTTCTTTTTCTCTCTTCCTTCACAGCGTGGAGAGAGATTAAAATGAGATGTTTTTTTTCCACGCTCCTCATGCAACTTAATAAAACAACTCCCCCCATCAATTTCATTAATTTATTTAGCAACTCCTCATCTTATAATTTATATCATTTATTTAGCAACTCCCCCACTTCATTAAATCATTTAACTTTTTACTTCATTTAATCATTTACCAATTAATACTATCATCTTTATTTAAGTTAATTTAATCATTCCCTTATCTAACTCCAATTCATATATTTAATTTATACCCTTCACTTTATGTATTTAGCACTTATTCTCATACATACATACATACATACATACATACATTTGACTCTTATGTATGTATACGTGTATTATATACCTCGATAGACGCATAATTCAACGTATGTATTTAATTAAAACTGTGGGGTGTTACAGTACTAATATTCCTTGTTTCATATAATATGAGTGTATTACCAAGGAATATACATAAAATATCATTAAGACTCCCCCTGAGTTTATGATGCTTCAATGATGGTACTTTCTCCCCCTTTTGAAATATCAAAAAGTGTAAAGTAGCATGAAATATATCTCCCCATATAAAGGTAAGAATCAAAGTGTCACAGATCAGTCTCAGAGAACATCTGAAACTTTCTTCGAATATGAACGAACTGGTCTTTTGGGAAGGCTTTAGTAAATATGTCAGCCAGTTGTTCTTTGGTGCCAATATGAGATAATATGACTTCTCCATTTTGCACATGATCTTGTAAAAAGTGATGTCTTATTTGAATATGCTTAGTTCGGGGGTGCAATACAGGATTTTTAGATATGTTAATAGCACTGGTATTATTACACAGAATTTCAACACACTGAATAAATATTTGATAATCCTGAAGTTATTGTTTCATGTAAAGAACCCGAGAACAACAACTTCCAGCTGTAACATATTCTGCTTCAGTTGTGGATAATGCCACAGAATGTTGTTTCTTGCAAAACCAAGAAATCAAAGAATTTCCAAGAAAGTGACAAAATCAGGAGGTACTTTTCCTATCAGTTAGACTACCAGCATAGTCAAAGTCTACATAACTTCTGAGATCAAAAGTAGTACCTTTGGAATACCAAATTCCTAAGTGTGTTGTGCTATTTATGTATCTGAATATTCGTTTGACACACTTTAAATGAGATCCTTTCGGCTCAGATTGAAATCTTGCACAAAGACAGACACTGAACATGATATCAGGTCGACTTGCTGTTAAGTACAAAAGACTTCCAATCATACTTCTATAATGTTTTGAATCAACTGATTTACCTTTTTCATCCTTATCTAATTTGATTGCAGAGGTACAGGGAGTACCAATCGATTTCAAATTGTGCATTTGAAACTTTTTAACCATTTCCTTAGCATACTTTGATTGGCTTATGAAGGTGCTTTTCGACATTTGTTTAATTTGTAAGTCGAGAAAGTATGTAAGTTTTCCCATCATACTCATTTCAAATTCGTTCTGCATTAATTTAGAAAACTCATCACATAGTTTTTTGTTCGATGCACCAAAAATGATGTCATCCATATAAATTTAAACAATAAGCATATTGTCATTGTGATGTTTGATAAACAAATTTGGATCAAGTTTTCCTTTTTGAAACTTATGATCTAAAAGAAATGAACTCAGTTGATCATACCAAGCTCTTGGAGCTAGTCTTAATCCATATGAGGCTCTGTGGAGTTTGAACATATATTTTGGGTCTTGATCATCCTCAAACCTTGGAGGTTGTTCCACATATACATCTTCGTTGATATATCCATTTAGAAAAACATTCTTTACATCCATTTGGTATAAGGGAAAATCCTTGTAACAAGCATAGGCAAGTAATATTCTTATTGCCTCTAATCTTGCTACTGGGGCAAAGGCTTCTTTGAAGTCTATGCCTTCTTCTTGGTTGTACCCTTGCGCAACCAATCTAGCCTTATTGCGGACAATGATACCTTGTTCATTCTTTTTGTTTCTAAAGATCCATTTGGTTCTTATAACAAATTGATGAAAAGGTCTAGGAACCAATTCCCATACTTTGTTTCGCACAAGGTGTCCTAGTTTTTCTTACATAGCAAGAATCTAGTTTTCATCTTTCAGTACCTCTTCCACTTTAATTGATTCAAATTGTGATACAAAAGCAACAAGCTCCTGATCTTTTTGAATTGAAGCTCTAGTGGATACACCCTTTCGTGGATCTCCTAAAATTTGATCTTGGGAAAGACCTTGAAACAGTCTAGAGTTTTTAGAAGATTTTAAAGATGGTCCAGGCTCAAGATCTATAACCTTGGTTGTCTTGGGTTCATCGTCATCAAAATTTAATTGCTTGAATTCATCCTTAAGACTTTTCTTATTATCACTTTCATCAAAATTTATATGAATTGATTCTTCTACAGTTTGATTAGATTTGTTGAAGACTCTGTAGGTTTTACTGTGAGAGGAATATCCTAAGAATATTCCTATATCTGATTTAGGTTCAAACTTATCTAAGTTGTCTTTATCATTGAGAATAAAACATTTACATCCAATTGCTTGGAAGTAACTGATGTTGGGTGCTTTACCCTTCCATAGTTCATATGGAGTTTTATTCAAATATTTTCTACTCAGAACTCGGTTCATCACATAGCAGGCAATGTTTATAGCTTCACCCCAAAAATGATTTGCAGTGTTATACTCATTGAGCATGGTTCTACACATCTCCTGTAGAGTTCTATTCTTTTTCTCAACTACACCATTTTGCTGTGGTGTCCTAGGGGCTGATAGATGGTGAGTGTAACCTTGATTGTTACAAAATTCTTTGAGATTTTTATTGACAAATTCACCACCTCTATCACTCCTAATTATGTTGATTTTGTGACCCTTTTCATTTTTTACTCTCTTAAAGAATTTTATAAATGTTTTACAAGCATCAAATTTATGAGCCAATAGAAATACCTATGTGAATCGAGTAAAGTCATCAACAATCACAAACACATATGATTTACCACCTAAGCTTTTGGTTTTGGTTGTTCCGAAAAGATCCATGTGAATCAGTTCGAGAGCTCTAGAGGTTGATTGATGCCTCTTGCTCTTAAATGATGATCGGGTATGCTTACCAAGTTGACATGGTTCACATACCTTGTCATTTGAGTAAGTTCCTTTCGGAATACCCTTCGCAAAATCATGTTTGACAATTCTAGATATGTTATCCATATTAACATGAGCTAATCTCCTATGCCATAGCCATGCATCATTACAAGAGATAGCACTCAAACATGTTACATTTTGTTTCTTCATGTCATTAAAGTTTGTGCAATACACATTCTTAATTCTAGATGCCATGAACGCAACAGTTTTATCAGCATGCTTGATAATGCACCTATTTGCTTCAAATGAAATGCCATAACCCTTGTCACATAATTGACTAATGCTCAAGAGATTATGCTTCAGCCCTTTAACATAAAGTACATCAGATATGGATAGAGAATTGTTACCAATAGTTCCAATGCCTTCAATATCACCTTTGTTGTCGTCTCCGAAGGTGACTTTTCCTCCTTTCTTCTTTTCAAGGCTCAAAAAGTTGGATCTATCTCTAGACATGTGCCTTGAACAACCATTGTCTAGATACCATAAATCTTCATTTTTGCACATGTACACAAGATAAAATATTTTTGATTTTGGTACCTATGCTTGTTTGGGTCCATGCATGTTAGCATCAGTAAGAACAAAATTTTCAATCCATGCATATTTTCTTTTCTTTTTACGTAAGACATTGCATCTAAATATTGTATGACCTTCCCCATGACATTTGTTGCATTTTGGTCTTTTGATCAGTATGATACCGTACTCCTTTTAGTTAGACCCATGAGTGTAGCCTAAGCCAGTCTTGTCGAATGCACATCTTTGTGATCCTAACATTATGTCAAATATCTTTTGACCATTTGTGAATTTAATCACGGTGCAGTTCAGGTCTTCCCCTTCCTTTCTAAGAGTTTCATTTTCATTTTTTAATTTCCCAACAACTTCTTTAAGTTGTTCATTGTCTAGAAACATTCCGTCTAGCTCTTCTTGTTGGAATTCTATTTCCTCAAGAGCTTCTCCAAAACTATGCTTGAGCTTTTCATTTTTCTTGGTATCTTTACTAAGTTTTGTCTTAAGTTCCTGAATATGAGCATAGAGCTCATTAAGTTTGTCAATGGGTTCAGATTTTACCTCGATGCTTGCCATAAGCACAGTGTTGCATTGTGATCTGGATCTGCTTCATCTTCGCTTGAACTTGAATCATCCAATGTAGCTTTGAGAACTTTCTTGTCCTTTCTATATGAGCTTGAATTATTTTTATATTTAGTGGGACATTCGCTCTTTACATGACCTGGTTTGTTACAACCATAACAAATTAATTCTACCGGTTTAGACTCGGGTTTCTTTCCTTTGTGAAACCTTGAGTAAGAGTTATTCTTACTCTTTCTCCTAAACAACTTATTGAACTTTCTAGATAACATAGCCATGTCATCTTCTGAATCTAAATCATTTTCAGAATCAGTTTCAACATTGAGGGCAATAGATTTCTTTTCTTTTTCCTCAACTTTGACCGGGCTTGTCTTATCTTTTAACTTCGTTTCATGAACCATCAATGAACCACATAGTTCATCAAAAGCATATTCAGCTAGATTCTTGGCTTCTTCAATTGTTGTGACCTTGGGTTCCCATGATCTGGGTAGGCCTCTTAGAAGCTTTCAAACAGTTTCTTCTTGGTCATAGATTTTTCCTAGGTTCTTCATCTCATTGATGTTTGTTGTAAACCGAGCAATAGCCTCAGCTATTGAATTAGTTTTCTTCATCCTATAGGTCTCATATTTTTCAACTAACAGTTGGAGCTTTGACTTTTTAACTTGCAAAGTTCCTTCGTGGGTGACCTCTAACTTGTTCCAGATTTCCTTAGCGGTTTCACATGCACTAACTCTATTGAACTCTTCGACTGATAAACTGCAAAACAAAATGTTTACAGCTCGGTTATTCAATAGTTTCCTTGGTACTCCATTCGTCTATTTCCTTTGGGACAGTAGCATTGTCAACTATTTTATTAGGCCTCGGACAATCGTATCTCACAACATCCTACATCTCTAGATCTTGGGCTTTAAGGTAGTACCTAATCTTAGTTTTCTAGTGTGAATAGTTTTCTCCCTTGAACAGTGGTGGTCGAATGGTGGAGTTTCCTTCACCTGAGAGATAAGTGCTTCTTTCGTTTTGTCCTGCCATAGTCAATCAAAGATGGTTAGATACTTTGACGGTTAACCTGCTCTGATTCCAATTGTTGGCCCAGATATGCCCAAGAGGGGGGGTGAATTGGACACTGAGCAGATTTTAACCTTTCTTAAAATTGTGCAGAATAATGAAAGCAGATTAAACGAAGTATAGCAATCAAATACAGCAAATGTAAATGAGACAATGCAAGCAAGATTTATAGTTGTTCGACCGCACCTACATCCACTACCTAACCTCCTCAGTTAAGATTTGTTTAAACTCCACTATCGACTATCTTACGGGTGAAGATCAAACCGGTACACTTTCACAACTTACGGGTGTGAGAGGACCGTTTCTCTACTTACAGCTGAGTGAGAACCTATTCTCAACTTACGAGTGTGAGAAGACCGTTTACAACTTTGAGCAACACTTGCTCTAACTCGGTGACTTACAAGTCACCACAAACTGAATACAAGATGAGATGTGATTCCTTTTACTCAGAATCAAAGTGATACTTACAAAGCTTTGGATTGAACCTTCTGTGATCACTGATTCAGCAAAATATGTATGATGAAGTTTATGCTGAATGCAGGTTCAAAGAGCTTTTGTCTTCTTTAGTGGGTTTTCAAAATAATGAAGATGAAGATCAATCAACCTAGAAGACTTTAAGTTTTTCTTTCAAAAGATCATATGATCAAGCGCAAGTGAAAGAATACTAAGTTTCAAAAAGTGTTTAGCACAAGCGAAAATTGTTAATACGTTTTGAATGAATATCAGTTTCGTATTTCATTAGTGGTTTTTCTGCTTTAAGGCAGCACGTATATATAGGAATAACAGAGACGCAATGGACTTGGTAATTTTGGCGCTCTAAGTTATTTCAAATATAACGTTAACATTCTTTCCCGAAATAGATCAAGTTAGCTCAATGCATATTACAGCGATAGCACCTGAATCATCTGATCCTTTCATGAAAGAGGAATGTTCTGATGAGGTTTTAGAACGTTTAAAAAGTTCTAAAAAGTTGTTGTACGATTATGAAAAGTTCTAAAAAGTATTCATAGGTTTTTGAAAAAGTTAACAGAAATAGCAGTAACGTTAGAACAACAGAAATATTATTTCTGTCGTTTTGTTCCTTTGAGGGTGCTCATAGAACATCAACGTCCTACTGAACAATGAAGTGAGGGCGCTACTGAAAAGTAAGCGTCCTAACTTACTTTGACAATTGAACGACTCAAATCGTGAGGGCGTTACTTAGCAGTAACCGTCCTGCTTTGTTTTAAAACATTTGACACACGAGGGCGCTACTCAAGAGTAAGCGTCCTGAACTATTAAAAACAGTTTTAAAACAATGTTAAGTGCGCTAACGGACGGTAAGCATCCTGAAAGTTATTTAAGTTGATTCTAAAGATGAGGGAGCTCTTACACAAGTAGCGTCCTAATAATTTATTTAACTTATAACTTATCAGCATCCTTAAAGATAGAAATCACTTAA
Organism: Paratinospora sagittata; assembly: GCA_035771175.1. Classification (NCBI taxonomy): domain Eukaryota; kingdom Viridiplantae; phylum Streptophyta; class Magnoliopsida; order Ranunculales; family Menispermaceae; genus Paratinospora; species Paratinospora sagittata. The sequence goes on from CM069595.1 coordinate 27,130,985, forward strand.
AGACAAAAAGAAATTTCAGCGAGCTAAAACTAAGTCAGCGTCCTGACATTCTCAAAAGTTGATAAAAAGAAAGGTCACCACTAACAAGTAAGCGTCCTTATTAATCAATTCAATTCAACCTTGAGCTTCCTAATATTTTATCAGCATCCTGACTCCAAGTCCAGGAGGGCGCTGCTTAAAACATTAGCGTCCTAAAAGACTTATATAAAAATGATTTTTGATTTCTCAATTAAAGCTTTATAAGACATAATGTAACAAGATTAAATCGGATATGCAACCGATCGATTAAAACATGCAAGTATGCATATTGCTGAATCACATGACATAGAAGGTCCTACAACCTATTATAATCTAATCATACAACTAAACATCTTCAAATGATCATGGTCTTCACAAAGATCTTTTAATACGTTCATCATGCATCATTGAATCTTTGAAACCTTGAAGTAAGATTAAATATGTCATATGTGCAATAATATCATAAACAAAATATAGTTTTGTAATCATCAAAATCTTTTATAATAGGTACATATTCTCGTAAGGGACATGAGGATAATTTGTTCAACATATTATGGATCATGAAATTGATCTAGAATGTGTAAATTCATGTTGATTGTAGGACTTTAAATTGGTTGATTTCTTTTGGGAATAGCTTGTGTAATTAACTTTGAATTGGTATTGAGTATTTCTTACGTTTATTCTCCATTTATGGCATTTTATATATGACATTGATTTGTTAAAATGTATGCATTTATGGTGTATGTATATGCATGGAATTAATACTCATGAAAATGGTTTTTGTGCATTGGATTGCCTGGGGTATTAAGGAATTATCATTTTGGCGTTGGTTATCTTTCTACTTACTTGTTCTTCTAGAAATGTGCCGCCGGGGTTACTTGGATTAGTGCTCCATGGAAAGGACTTTCCTTGGGAAGAATGTAAGGTTAGAAGGGTAGGTATTAGGTAATGTGTTGGTCTTTCCTCATAAAGAGAAATAGCAGAAGTGTAGTCACTATTATCTGGGATTGACCTCGGTTGAGGCGTTTGCATGTTTTATGAAAAATCGATGCATTGATTTGTATATTATTTAGTTTGGATCATGTATGTTATATTTAATTGATGCACTTGATTTCATAAATGTTTATAAAATGACATACATGTCTCTATAAATTCATTTATAGAGTTAATTTGGAGAATACTTCATTAAGCTTGTTGATTGCTCACCCCTTTTTCCCTATTTATCTCATGTTCAGAACCAAAAGGAAAGGGTAAGGCCTAGATTGTGGACTTGTAGCCTTTCACTTCTTTGGACTCATGTGAGCATACAGGGACTTGGATTTTATTTTGACTATTTTGTTCTTTTGAGTATGTAAATATATATCACAAAGAAATAATGTACATATTTATCACATAGATGCGCAGTGTATACAAATACATGTATATGACACATGTTTTGGGGAGTAGATGTTTTTTTTTTATATAGATGATCACATATATGTTGAACCATGTGGATGTATAGGACGATATGATCTTTTTGGAGAAAAAAAATTTATGGTTAAATTATATATGATGCCATATACAAGTTGTATGTAGTATTGATGGTGTATTAGGTGGAGGTTGAGCAGGGCCTCAAGTTTTTTCCTGGAGTGGCATTACCTGGGGTTCTATGCCGGTCGTGACGTCACCCAGAGGGAGGTCGTGACAATATTGGTATCAGAGCCTATGATTTAGGTTGTAAAAGCTTTAAAAGGATAAAAGCCTTATAATATTAAGTGTTTGAAATCATCAAAAAGGGGGAGATTGATAATCCAATAACCCCCTTCGGTTTTGATGATTACAAACAACATTAGTCTTTTTGGTACAAATCACTTCACTCAAGTGTTTTCAGCTTTATTGACCACCACAATTCAAGTACAAGGTTTAAAGCTTGAAGACTATGAAAACTTTCAAGTGATAGACACCCAAGAGGGGGTGAATTGGGTGTTGGTGGATTTTTCAAGATCTTTCTCAAACAATTAATATACATGAACAAGCAATAACGCAGGAATGTAAATAAAGCAGTAAAGTGGACAATGCGCAGCGATATATAGTGGTTCGGCTTCCCAATAAGCCTACCTCTACTACCTAGTCTCCTCGATTAGGATTTCCAAAACCTTTCACTAAGCTGATCCTACTTCACGGGTAAGGATCAAATCGAATACAAACTTTGATTCTCCGCAGGAGAATCTTCCCAACTAGCACACTTGCTAGATTTCAGTGATTCAACAATTTATCAACAGGAAATTTGTTCAACAAGGGAACAAACTCCAAGAAAAGAATGAAGTACAACTTTAGATAATGTCTTATAGAATTTCTCAGCCACTTTAATACTAAAAGCATGCCTTGCAAAAAATTGAATAATCAAAATGATATTACCTCGAAAGGAACCAGAAACAGATAATAATAGTGCTCAAGACGATGAACAACTTTTGTTAAAATGAAAATACCAGAATCTCAATGCATCGACATGTGTATTCAAATCATCAATGGTGGCTGCCTTTAGTTGCAGAGCAAAAATAGTTTCAGAAATGATATTAAAAGTTCTTAGTCCTTAGAATAGGGTTTAATGATTGTTTAAATAGAAAACTATGGTTCAAAACCCTAAACCTATCATGAGTGGCCAGGATTAAAAGATTTAATCATGTATTAATGAAATCAATGGCCCACAATGGTTGCTCAAGTTTAAAACCTGAAAATGTGAAAAAATGAAAAAAAATAGGCTGGAGTGCATTTCAGGGAAGTGGAGTGCGTTACATGAAGCTCGAGAAAAAACAACACAATTTCACACATTAGATGGATAGTGTTTCAAAAGGTGGAAACGCGTTTCATCAGACCCGAGGCAAAAATGCAAATTTTTGGTCAACCCAGCTGGAACGGGTTTCATAGAGCCCGAGGCAAAAACACATTAAAATGGGTTTTGTATAGCTGGAACACATTTCATTAAGCTGACACATGTTTCACAAGATCTGAGAGTTATGCACACCCTTTGCCTTGTGCCTGAAACGTGTTTCTCCTTGTTGGAGTGCGTTTGAGCTTGACAGAGGAAAATGAGATGTGTTTTCTCTACAGGAGTGCATTCCACAGAGTAGGAATGCATTCCACGAGCAAAATACTGCTTAAGTTCTATGAGTGATAAAACGATAAAAATCGAGTTAAACCACAATTAAATCTTCAAGTAAGATCGAAGGGTTAAAAACTTTGAGAGGTAGAATTTGATTCGATTAAACACACGATAAAGATAAGTGGCTGATCAATTACTGAAAGAAACTTACAACCTAGAAAGATCTAAAGTAGTTACAATGTTTCGAGATGTTCCGTTCTTGTACTTTGATCTTCGGTTGCCTGTAGTATTATCTTAATGAACCCCATGATATGAATGTTTTGATGATTCCAAATATCTCCGGTTTTTCTATCTAATGATCTTGTCAAGTGTTTTAGATTTATCAAGAATCAAGATTAAGGAACTGTGCTCACAAGCCTATTGAACATCACAAGTAAAGTTTCGAGTCTGTTAGTACTTAGAATGTAAAGTCTATCGATCAACTTACTCTCTCAGCAAGATTTTATCGTTTGCATATTTTGACCGTAACATTCTAGTCGTGCCTTATGATTTCTAAAGTATTTGATTTGATTAGAAAAAAATAATGTTTTTAATCATGTTATCGAGCTTTAATCGAGAAATCAAAAATCGTTTCTTTAGAGTCTTTCAGGACGCTAATGTTTTAGCAGCGCTCTCCTAGACTTGATAAGTCAGGATGCTGATAAAATATTAGGAAGCTTAAGGTTGAATTGAATTGATTCATAAGGACGCTTACTTGTAAGTAGCGACCTTCCTTTTGTCAACCTTTGAGAATGTCAGGACGCTGACTTAGTTTCAGCTCGCTGGAACTTCTTTTCGTTTTTAAGTGATTTCTATCTTTAAGGACATTGATAGTTATAGGTTGAATAAATTATCAGGACGCTACTTGTGTAGGAGTGCCCTCATCTTTAGAATCAACTTAATAACCTTCAGGATGCTTACTGTCCTACAACATACTTAATAGTGTTTTAAAACTGCTTTTAAATATCGGGACGCTCACTCTTGAGTAGCGCCCTCATGCGTTTATATGTACTAACTATTAAAGTAGAGCCCTCATGATTTAAGTCGTTTAATTGTCAAAGTATGTTAGGACGCTTACGATTCAGTAACGCCCTCACTTCATTGTTCAGTAGGACGCTGATATTTTATGAGCGCCCTCAAAGGAATAAAGCAAGAAAGATGATATTTTTGTTGTTCTGACATGTACATCCTTTTCGCCACCTTTTGAGAGCAACTTTTCGTACAAAATCAATTTTCTATATTTGTAAGGGATATTCTCTGATTCACGAACCACGTCTTCAAAAACTTTCCTTATTCGTGTATCTAGAGAAAATCAAAATGTTCATGAAATGTACAATTTCCATTTACATGATACATTCTAGTTGTTGTGAGTAAACATTCATATTTGAAATTCAAATTCAAATGAATAACAACTTCATCTCTAGAAGCCTATAAATACAGGCACTTAACAACATGTTAAGACACAAAAAATTCTCTGAGTCAAAACACTTTTTGAAAGTTAGTCAAATTTTTATTTGGTCAAGAAAAAGTTTAAGTCACTTTGTTTTCAAAGAGTCTTCTTTGAGACTTTACGTATTCAAATGATTTTCATACTGAGTTAAATCTCTATCTTTATCTGAAAATGCATTTGGGATTTTGAACTGTTTTCACTCAAATTTTCAGCACTGTTTTAACTTATATCATTCTGGCAGAAAGAGAAATTTGAGAGATAGTTCATAGGATACAGTTGTGCTTAATTTCATATCCTGTAAACTGTATCAAGGTTGTAACAGTAATTAGATAAACTACCGAGTTCTTATTCAACAAGATTAGGTCTTCTCATACCCGTAAGTTGAGAAATGGTCTTTTCACACCCGTAAGCTGAGAAAAGATAGTTCTCACACTCGTAAGTTGAGAAAGCTTAGGTTTGTGTCATACTCGTAAATTGGGATAGGTTGCTCTCACACCTGCAAGCGGAGCAGTGCAACGGTTGTTCTCACACCTGCAAGTTGAGAAAAGGTGCAACGGTTGGATTCTCACCCGAAAGAGAATCCCTTAGTGACAAGGTTAAAATCCTAACTGAGGAGGTTAGGTAGTGGACGTAGGCAAGTAGCCAAACCACTATAAATCGACTATGCATATTTAGTTATATTTCGCACTTTATCATTGCTATTGCTTTCATTTTTAAATTGTCTAAGTGTCCAATTCATCCCCCTCTTGGACATATCTGGGCCAACATTTAGTTGACCTTTATCTTGACTTTAGTTGACTTGTTTTGTTTACACGTCAGAGTTCCTTGGTATTTGTGCTTCAGGTCTTGCTTTTGGAACTTCTACGCTTGATGAGTGTACTGTTTATGTTTCTGACTTTAAGACTTATAACACATTAAACTGAAACATGCTCAACACATTGATAATTTCAAACATCTTACTCTAGGCCTGATTGAAGCAATTGAAGCGTGATGAATAGATAAGTCTTAAGTTGAGTTTTAGTAGTTAGTTGGCATGTTAATTTAATAGACTTTTGGGTTCATTTCGTTAGTTTTTAGGTGTTTTTACATGATTAATATATTTAGTTGTTTTAGATGCATTTAGGTTTTATTTTAGGTTTTTATAGGTTTTTATCATGAATAAATGACTTTTTGATACATGTTAATATCATAGAAGTCACATGTTTTGAGTACATTGCATTTTAATTAATACTTTGATTAATTGCATAGAATTTACATTCGTTTATACTTTGTTTTGTACGTAAATAAATAGCTTAAAAGTGGGTTGAAACAAGATTCAAATGGTGTTCAAAAGAAGTCAAGAACATGTGCAAAACATGTGCAAGAAGTGTGCAAAAAAGTGGAAAAATCGGCTAAGTCCACACATCAGCACCACAAAAACCTGTGGGTGGGCGCCGAAGCTCCCAGATGCAATGAATGGGTGCTGAAAACCTGTGGGTGGGCGCCGCGGCACCTGTGTTCACAGAATTTCGGGACTTCATTTTTTGAGCAATTTTCATGCCCATTTTGGTCTTTTGACCCACTTAAGTGTAAAATACGATTTAGGGTTCGAATTGAGGATTATCAAAGTAGATAATGAGGTTAAAGAGTGTGAAAAAAGAGGCAAGAAAAGAAAAAGAGCATTGGAGGCTTGAAGGAACCAAGGACAAGGAGAAGATTAAGCTACCGTCAAAGGGGGATTCGAACCTTTGATTTCACTTTCCTGTATCTTGAAATATTTTATTCCATTGTTTTATTTCTTTTTCATCTTGTATCCATGAACATGAATATGAGCTAAGTTCTTGATCTAGAGGTTTGAATGATTTATGTTTGATTTTATGGGTTAATGCTTTTTTCTATGTTATTGAATTAATTTATGAATTTATTTGCAATTCCATATGCTTAATGCCTTCAATTTGCTAGCCACTAATTGAATGAAGTTAGATTTGATTTCTTACACTCGAGATATGTGTTATCAAATCAGATCTGGGAATTTGTGACCTAGGTTAGTAGTATTGAGTGAAGAGACCTGCGAAATCCTTTGAAATAAGATAACATGAATCACAAATATTAAGGCTTGATTGGCTTGTTAGTTTACACTTGAGAGAGGGAATTGATAGATTAAGTGTAGATTTTCAAATTGACGCTCGAGAGAGGTATTTGATTGGGATAGGATTCATGATTTATAAATTTATTAACTAAATCAATAACAAACCATTTTGAAACCCTTAAAGTAAAACATAATGATTTCACTCCTCTAGAGTTTTCATTCATTGATTTACACCCATTTTCAATTATTTTTGCATTAATGCATTTTAATTTGTTTAAATTTTATTCCAGCACATAAAATCACTCATTTTGATCACCTAGATAATTTTAAAATCTTAGTAGTTATGGGCATTATATTAGTAAAATTTCTTTTCCCTGAGGACGGTAACCTAACTCACCTCAATTTTATAACTTGACTATCGTACACTTGCGATACAAAATATTCACAATCAAGTTTTTGGCGTCGTTGCCGGGGAACAGTGTCAATTTTACTTTTATTAAGACGATTGCAAACTGATTTTGATCTTAATTTAGGTATTATTTTTGTTTGTTATTTTTTATGAGTTATTTTTTCTCTTTTTCGTGTTAGGTTTCACTGGTTCATGCAAAGAGTGAGAAGTGCTGAAATTGTACCTCTTGATCCTGAGATTGAGAGTACTTGTGGTAGACCAAGAAAAGATAGAAGTGTAGTAGCACAAAAAGAAACCATGGCTGAAGGAAACAACCAGTTGCCTTTGAGGGATTACTTCAAGCCGGTGGTCAACAATAACTACTATGGGATTGCAAGGCTGCCAACTAATGCTAACAACTTTGAGTTGAAGCCTTTCTTAATTACAATGGTAAAGCAACACCAATTTGGTGGAGTACCTCAAGAAGATCTAACTGTCCACATCAACACTTTCTTGGATATGTGTGACACAATGAAGATAAACAGGGTCCCAGAAGAGCAAATAAGACTAAGATTGTTCCCGTTTTCATTAAGGGACAAAGCAAAATCATGGCTCCAATCTCTACTACCAGGGAGCAAAACTAAATGGGAAGAGATGCTCCAAAAGTTTCTTCAAAGATTCTTCACACCTGCAAAGATATCACAACTCATAGCAGAGATTAGTCAATTCAGACAATTGGAGTCTGAGAAGATGTCCACAACATGGGTGCCAAGAGTGGTTGCAGATTCAAATGTTTTACAATGCCATGACCTTATCTATAGTTGATGCTGCAGCTGGTGGTACTCTTATGGGAAAGACAACAGATGAAGCCCTCATGTTGATAGAAGAAATGGCTTCCAACTCTTATGAACACTCCAATGAAAGGGCTCCAACAAAAAGAGTGGTTGAATTGTATGAAGTGGATCAAATGACAACTTTATCAGCTCAAGTGTCTTCACTACAACACCAAATGAGTATTCTCCTAGGAAATCCTTCACCTTCATCTTCCATAGCATCCATTGCAACAGCAAGTTCAGTTCCTCAAGGTTTTGGTGGTCAAGAAGAGCAAGTACAGTTTGTGAACAACAAATTGTACAACTATAGAGGCAACCAAGACAACTACAGAGCGAACCAAAGTGGCACTCAAGTGCCAAATTAGTACCATCCCGGGGTTAGGAATCATGAAAAATTTTCCTACTCAAATAACAGAAATTTGTTGCAACCGCCAAGGTTTCAGAATCAAGTTCAAAAGAAGAAATCAAGTCTGGAAGAAGCAATGACTAATTTTTTGAATGATTCAAACAAGCGGTTCGCTAAAAGTGAAACAAAGTTAGATGAATTGGCTGCTCACATGGCTAATCAAATGAGTACAATGAGTCAAGTGATAACTCAAGTGGTAAACTTGGGTGCCTCTGTAAAGAACTTGGAGACTCAAATTGGGCAAGTGGCTACACAAATAAGTGCACAACATCAACAAAACTCCTTCCCAAGCAATACTGAAGTGAATCCAAAATAGAGGTGCATGGCTATCAAAGTAAGGTGTGGCAAAGAAGTTGAGAGTTCTCCTTTACTGAACGAGGTCAAGCCGAGTTCATTTCCTTCTTCACGATCCATTCCATCATATTCACAAGCTCAAGAAGAGGTTGAAAAAGAAGTTCAAGAGGAAGTGGCACAAAAAGGCAATGGGGTTACCAATGACGAAAGACAATAGGCTACAAAGAGGGACTTTGTTCTGGGTCACATCACATTCTCAGATAATCCGCCTATCCTAAAAACCTCATTCCTTACCCTCAAAGATTTGCAAAACAAAAGTTTCATGAACAGTTTGCAAAATTTTTGGATATTTTTAAGAAGATTCACATCAACATTCCTTTTGCAGCTGCTTTGGAGCAGATGCCCAACTATGTCAAGTTCATGAAGGATGTGATGTCTAAGAAGAGGAAGCTTGAGGAGTTTGAAACTGTCAAACTTACTGAGGAGTGCAGTGCCATTCTGCAGAAGAAGTTTCCCAAGTAGCTCAAATATCCAGGAAGTTTTTCTATTCCCTGTGTTATCGGTCCATCTTCTTTCGATAATGTTTTATGTGATCTTGGTGCAAGCATTAATTTGATGCCCTTGGATATTTTCAGGAAGCTTGGATTAGGAGAGGTGAAGCCCACCACTATATCCCTTCAACTAGCTGACTGTTCAATCACATATCCATGGGGAATTGTTGAAGATGTGCTAAGTCAAAGTGGATAAATTTATATTTCTTGTGGACTTTGTGGTGTTGGACATGGAGGAGGACGAAGAGTTACCACTCATCTTTGGGAGACCATTCCTCGCCAAGGGGAGAGCTTTGATAGATGTTGAGGGAGGAGCACTCACATTGAGAGTGAATGATGAAGAAGTCAAGTTTGACATTTACAAGTCTCCAAAGCTTCAAGAATAGAAGAGCGCTTGCCATAGAGTTGAGGTAATGGAGAGTAATGTTCAAGAGAGCATGATGGTGACAAGTACTTTGGAGCGAGACACGGGTTAACCAAATTTTGAAAAATTAGTGAAAATTGAGGAGAAGAAGCATTTTGAGTTGCCATTTGTGAGCTTTGTTGATGAAGCTCCTAAACTGAAGTTAGAAGATATGAAAAGTGTAACTCTTGCACCTTTGAATTCTCCTTGGAGTGGTGTGTTGCAAGAGGGAACATCCCATTTTGGGAAGCAACAAGTTTTTCTTGATGACAAGTTTTATAAATGGGATGATCCTTTGTTCTTTCAAGGAAGCAAAAATCAAGCTACCATGTAAAGTTTGCTTGAAAAAGGAGTACTACATATTCTTCATGACTGTCATGCTTCATGTTGTGGCGAACATTTTAGTGCAACAAGGACAACTTTAAAGGTCTTTCAAGATGGTTTCGATTGGCCTACTTTGTTTGAAGATACTGAGATCTTTGTGGAAGCATGTGCTAAATGCAATCAAAAGACGCACTATTTTCGCCAAGCCAACCGGAAGGAGGAGATGTTCTTTTACTATGAACCGCCATGAGCAAGAGAAGAGAAAGTCTAGCTAATGATTATAAATAAGCGCTTGTTGGGAGGCAACTCAACCGTTTTTGTTTATGCTTTTGTTTATTTCTAGTCATTGTAGTATAGAAGTTGAGTTTTTACTTTTCACTAATGACATCTCTTTATGTTATTCTCCAGGTACTCATTCAAATTTAGAAGTCCTCATCAACAACAAGAGAAGGAGAATCATTGTGGAAGCCTCTACCCAAGTGGTTTAGGAGAGTTTTGTTATCCTTTATCTCTTTATCTTGCTTTGTAGTTGTTTTGCATTGAGGACAATGCTTAGTTTGGGGAGAGTTTGAATTTTATGTCTTAGTGAAAAAGTTGAGTGAATCTTTTTTGAAAATTTAAATTTTTGAGTTTTGATTATGAATAAATCCATATTCCCTTATGAACTTTGATCTTGTATGTATGATCTATGAAAAGGCTAGCACTTGGTTTTGAACATGATCTGTGGAAAATTAGAAAGTACTCTTAAGTCTGTGTGCTTGATTTGCTTTGCCATGTTTATTGGAAATTTTTGTTGACTTTTGAGTATAAAATTATGATCATGAGTTCCACTTGCTATTTAAATTGAGATTTTGCAAGTTAAGCTTCATTGAATCTCACTTTTCAAACTGAACTCTAGAACTTGTTTGATCACTTCTTGAGGCGAAATCTTAGGAATAACACCATGAGAGATATGATTTAGGCCAATTTTGGACAGTTTGAGATATAAAACCCATCTAGTTGTGTATTACCCCTAGTCACCCTATTTTGAGCCTTATATACTGTTCTTTGTCACCTACAATGATTAGCCAACGCCTTTGATTGATATTCCCCTGTTTTTCACCCTGGCACCCATAACTCTTTGAATAGATGAATTATAATGGGTTGGGTCATTTTCATGGGAATTTATGTGTAAATGTGCTATGGAATGAGAATGTATGTGAAGGTGATGAGAAAATATCAAAATGGTTCAAAATATGTGAAAAAGAAGAAAAAGAAATATGAAGAAGAAAAATAATGAAAAGAAAAAGTACAGTTCTTCATAAATGAGTGAATTGAATAAGTTTAGGGGAATGTAAAGGGTGATGTGATGATTCATTTTGTAAGGCACAAGATGTTTAAAGGTGCTGCGTATAAAAGATGTTTTGGGTGTATTAAACTTTATTTTATCCATGTTATCAAACCCTTAACTTGGCCTTACATTACAAACTAACAAAATCCTATTGATCTTAATTGGTGTGAGTCCTACATTAGTGGAGAGAAGTATGAAAAGCAAGCATATGAAGTTCATGTTTTGTTTTGTTGAGATTATATTTTTATCTTGCTTGCATTGGTCTATATAATTTATGAGTGGTCATGTGAATGATTTCTTGTGCTTGTTTGTCAATGAGGATAGAAGAGAATGCATTGCTTTTCAAATTGAAATTCTAGACAACAAGTTTAAACTTTCAAAGTTTTCCTTGAGTTGTGTTGTATGAAATGTATGTTGTCTTTCAGATCATAAAAACTCATTCTGCAAGTTAAATCTTTGTTCATTTTGGAATATGTGAGAAGTTTGTTCGATCATCATTCATTTTTCTCTTTGCTTGGGACGATCAAATTCTAAGTTTGGGGGAATTTGATAAGTTGAGTTTTAGTAGTTAGTTTGTATGTTAATTTGATAGATTTTTGGGCTCATTTAGTTGGTTTTTAGGTGTTTTTACATGATTAGTATATTTAGTTGTTTTAGATGCATTTAGGTTTTATTTTAGGTTTTTATAGGTTTTTATCATGAATAAATGACTTTTTGATACATATTAATATCATAGAAGTCACATGTTTTGAGTACATTGCATTTTAATTAATACTTTGATTAATTGCATAGAATTTACATTCGTTTATATTTTGTTTTGTACGTAAATAAAGAGCTTAAAAGTGGGTTGAAACAAGGTTCAAATGGTGTTCAAAAGAAGTCAAGAATATGTGCAAAACATGTGCAAGAAGTGTGCAAAAAAGTGGAAAAATTGGCTAAGTCCACAAATCAGCACCACAAAAACCTGTGAGTGGGCGTTGCGGCGCCCAGATGCAAAGAAGGGGTGCTGAAAACCCGTGGGTGGGAGCCGCGGCGCCGGTGTTCGCAAAATTTCGGGACTTCATTTTTTGAGCGAGTTTTCATGCCTATTTTGGTCTTTTGACCCACTTAAGTGTAAAATACGATTTAGGGTTTGAATTGAGAATTATCAAAGTAGAGAATGAGGTTAGAGAGTGTGAAAAAAGAGGCAAGAAAAGAATAAGAGAATTGGAGGCTTGAAGGAACCAAGGACAAGGAGAAGATTAAGCTACCGTCAAAGGGGGATTCGAGCCTTTGATTTCACTTTCCTGTATCTTGAAATATTTTATTCCATTGTTTAATTTCTTTTTCATCTTGTATCCATGAACATGAATATGAGCTAAGTTCTTGATCTAGAGGTTTGAATGATTTATGTTTGATTTTATGGGTTAATGCTTATTTCTTTGTTATTGAATTAATTTATGAATTTATTTGCAATTCCATATGCTTAATGCCTTTAATTTGCTGGCCACTAATTGAATGAAGTTAGATTTGATTTCTTACACTCGAGAGATGTGTTATCAAATCAGATCTGGGAATTTGTGACCTAGATTAGTAGTATTGAGTCGAGAGACCTACGAAATCCTTTGAAATAAGATAATATGAATCACAAATATTAAGGCATGATTGGCTTGTTAGTTTACACTCGAGAGAGGAAATTAATAGGTTAAGTGTAGATTTTCAAATTGACACTCGAGAAAGGTATTTGATTGGGATAGGATTCATGATTTATAAATTTATTAACTAAATCAATAAAACATATTGATTTCACATTTAACTTATATGGCCCTATAGTATACTTGATGAAGTATATTTTGATGGTCACAAACAAAGTATTTTTTGGTGCTAACAAACGTTTATCAAGAACTTATCACTGCACCAAAAGAAAAGCAAAAAGCCAAGGAATGACTCGATCAAGGAACTAAAAGCTTACATCCAATGGTCAAGCTCATTTCAACTAACAGACTTCAACGATCACATCATGATTTCAAGATCATTTCACTCGAATGTTTCGATCAAGCTTCAAGACTACATCTCTCGATCAACGTTCAAGTCATTCAACTCCGAATTGCTCTCATTGAAGATCTCATAATGAAGAGTTGGATCTAACGGTTATGAGAAATAAGATTACACAAAGTATCTGAGGTATATCTTTCTCTAATCGTTATTGCTCAAAATGTTTTTCAAAACCATGCATATATCATTTTCATATGTTTTCTAAATCTGCATGTTTTGATTTCATGTTTTTAACTATATTTCAAATGATTTAATACTATATATTTAATTTGAAATATACCAAATTTTTATTCGCATTTATTGAATATTTTATCACGAGTAAAAACTATTTTCAAAGAATCTTTCAGGATGCTAATGAAATAGCAGCACTCTCCTGAACTTGTTAAGTCAGAACGCTGATAGGTCATTTGGACGCTGATAATGCTCAAGGTTGAAATGAACCGATTAATCAGGACGCTTACTTATATAGTAGCAGTCTTATTTATTAGTCAACCTCTGAAGTTGACTCAGCATCAACTGACTGAAAGATCTTTTAAAAGATATTCAAAGAATGTTTCTTTGAGGACGTTGATGGTTATAAGAGTATTAAACTATCAGGACGCTTATGTTTTAAAAAGAAGGACGCTTACTACATAAGGACGCTCACTCATTCAGTAGTGCCCTCATAAGTATAGTCTTAAATAAAGTCAGGATGCTAACTGTGTAGTAGCGCCCTTAGAACAATAAAATGAGTCAGGACACTCACAACTAGGTCGCGCCCTCACTTATCGCTCAGCAGGACGCTTATACGGAATAAGCGCCCTCAAAGAACAAAGTGACAAAGTTGACATTATGCGTGAGGACACTGATTGTGGAATCAGGACGCTAATTCAACTATGGTCACTGCTCTGACACGTACACCATATCGGTTTACTTTTCAGAACAAATCTCTGCACAAGAACTTTTTAGATAAATCAGAGATCTTCTCTGATGCATGAATCGGGGTATCCTGAAATTCTCCTTATTCATGCTATCTGGAAAGAACCAGAATGTTAGAGAAAATCGCAGTTGCTATTTTCATATAACATTCTAGCCATTGTGTGAAAACGTTTACATTTTTTGAACTTCAAATGTCTAACGACTTTGTCCTACTAAGTCTATAAATACCAACACTTAAGACCAAACAACTTGCCAATCACTTTGTGTTGTGCCAATACTTTTTGAAAGTTAGTCTGTGTCAAAATGAATTTCATTTTTCTAATCTTTCAAAGTATTTTTCACTGATACCTATACGATTTTAATATTGAGTTTCAAATATATTTCTATCTTTGAAAATTTGTTTTTATATTGGTATCAACTCAAATTCTCAGCACCGATTCATATCTGGTATCATTCATGATGATGATAGAATTTGAGAAATAGTTCAATATATAAAGTTGTACTCGATTTCATATCTTAAGTACTGTATTGAACTATATCAGTAGTTGAGTTAAACTACTGATCGTTGAACCATAAGTTTTCATACATATATTCTATATCTATTTTGGAAACTATATGTGTCTTAGATTTACACCAGTCCTCTGTTTTTTACGTCAATATTTGTTTGGTATATTTTATATTTTGATAAAGCACTGATTTTCATATCATATCATTCATGCTTTTCGAAACTGCACTTTAGCAATACCGAACATTGAAAGGTAAAGGACGGAAGGTGTATTTCAACTTAGCATTACCCATTTCACATTTCATATCTTTGTAATGCTATGTAATGTACTTATTGTAAAGTGTTCTACTTTGTTAGAACCAACATTATTGAATTGTAATTTTCTGGTGTGTTTCAGTGTGAAACATCCAGGACAAGTGGACGTGGTTCACTTAAGTGATTTCAGGTTTGAAATCACAACGGTTCTTCCTGATCTCGTAAAAGGAACATGGGTTCATCCCAACCCGAAAAAAGGAAACCGGTTCAGCCTCATCCAATAAAAGGGTAGGTGTGTCTTTAACCTTAAAAAAGATAGGTTATCTCTCAGCCTTTAAAAGAGAAATCGGTTCATCCTCATCCAGTAAAAGGGGTAGGTGTGTCCTTAACCTTAAAAATGATAGGTTATCTCTCAGCCTTAAAAGAGAAACTGGTTGTTCCTTATCCCGCAAAAGGATTACGGTTCTTCCTTAGCTAGTAAAAGGAACATGGGTCTCTTCTCATCCCGAAAAAAGGAAATTGGTTCATCCTTAGCCATTAAAAGGAACATGGGTTTTTCTTAATCCCGAAAAAAAGGAAAATGGTTCATCCTTAGCCCATGAAAGGATAAGTTTGCCTTTACCCTGTAAAAGGGCAGTTGTAACAGTTTGGTTCTCACCCGTAAGATAATCAGTTAGTGGATTGAGTAAATCCTAATCGGGAGATTAGGTATTGGACGTAGGCTTGGCCAAACCACTATAAATCTGTGTGTCAAACATTTGTAATTTAGTCTATATTCTAATTTGCATCATGTTCCAATACACTCATGTAAATCACTAAGTTATTGGAAGATAATTTTAAAATTGACCATCGCACCCAATTCACCGCTCTCTTGGGTGGGACCAACATTCACTCCTCTAGAATTGTCATTCATTGATTTACACCCATTTTCAATTATTTTTGCATTAATTCATTTTAATTTGTTTAAATTTTATTCCAGCACATAAAATCACCCATTTTGATCACCTAGATAATATTAAAATCTTAGTATTCTGGGCATTATATTAGTAAAATTATTTTTTCCTGAGGACGATAACTTGACTAACCTCGGTTTTATAACTTGACTATCGTACACTTGCGATACAAAATATTCACGATCAATGGTTAAAGAGTTGTTACCTATTTTGTCGACACTAGTGATCTTTCCTTTGTTGTTGTCTCCAATTGGGACAACTCCTCAATCTTTATGAGTAAGACTTGGGAATGTTTATCTATCACCGGTCATATGCCTAGAACACCCGCTATCCAGATACCATGATTCATGCTTGGAGTCATCTTACATCATATGAAAAATCTTTGATTTTGGTACCCAAAATCCTTTGAGTCCTTGAGGGTTAGCATCACAGATGGATTTTTCTATCCATGCTAATTTTCCCTTATGTTTGTGTATGATAGGGCATCTTACTACGGTATTTCCTTGCTTATTGCAATGGTGGCAAATAGGCCTTTTGGTCAGTATATGGTCATAGATTCTTTGTTTATGTCCTACACTATATCATAGACTGACTTTGTTGAATGCACATCTTTGTGAACTCAACATCATGTCAAACATCTTTTGTCCATTAGTGAATTTGGTTACTATAGACGTTAGATTTTCCACACTTTTTCTAAGTGTCTCTTTCCTCACTAACCTTTTCAATATTCACCTCTAAAGCACCATTGCTCACAAGATGTGACTATATTTCTTCTAAGGCTGTGATCAAGGCATTTTTCAGGATCTTTCTCAAACAATTAATATACATGAACAAGCAATAATGCAGGAATGTAAATAAAGCAATAAAGTGGACAATGCGCAGCAATATGTAATGGTTCGGCTTCCCAATAAGCCTACCTCCACTACCTAGTCTCCCCGATTAGGATTTCCAAAACCTTTCACTAAACTGATCCTACTTCACGGGTGAGGATCAAACTGAATAAAAACTTTGATTCTTCACAGGAGAATCTTCCCAACTAGCACACTTGATAGATTTCAGTGGTACAACAATTAATCAACATGAAATTTGTTCAACAAGGGAACAAACTCCAAGAAAGGAACGAAGTATAACTTTAGATAATCTCTTACAGAATTTCTCAGCCACTTTAATACTAAAAGCATGCACAGCAGAAAATTGAATAATCAAAATGATATTTATCTCGAAACGAGCTAGAAACGAGATATGTAATAGAGCTCAAGATGATGAACAATTTTTGTACAAATGAAAATACCAGAATCTCAGTGCATCAACATGTGTATTCAAATCATCAATGGTGGCTGCCTTTAGTTTCAGAGCAAAAATAGTTTCAAAAATGATATTAAAAGTTCTTAGTCCTTACAATAGGGTTTAATGATTGTTTAAATAGAAAACTATCGTTCAAAACCCTAAAACTATCATGAGTGGCAAAGATTAAAAGATTTAATCATGTATTTGTGAAATCAATGACCCACAATGGTCGCTCAAGTTGAAAACCCAAAAATGAGCAAAAATGGAAAAAAATAGGTTGGAGTGCGTTTCAAGGAGTGGAGTGCGTTTCATGAAGCCCGAGAGAAAATAGCACAATTTCACAACCCAGCTGGAAACGCGTTTCATGAGACCCGAGACAAAAATGCATATTTTTTGTCAACCTAGCTGGAACACGTTTCAAAAGGATGAAACGTCTTTCATAGAGCCCGAGGCAAAAGCACATTAAAATGGATTTTGTATAGCTAGAACGCGTTTCACAAGACCCGAGAGTTATGCACACCCTTTGCCTTGTGCTTGGAACGTGTTTCTCCTTGTTGGAGTGCGTTTAAGCTTGACAGAGGCAAATGAGATGTGTTTTCGCTACATGAATGCGTTCCATAGAGTTGGAATGCATTCCACGAGTTCTTTGAAATCGTCTATATATCCAGAATACCGCTTAAATTCTATGAGTGATAAAACGATAGAAACCAAGTTAAACCACGATTAAATCTTCAAGTAAGATCGAAGGGATAAAAACTTTGAGAGGTGGAATTCGATTCGGTTAAACACGTGATAAGATAAGTGGTTGATCAATTACTGAAAGAAACTTACAACCTAGAAAGATCTAAAGCAGTTACAATGTTTCGAGACGTTCCATTCTTGTGTTTTGATTTTTGGTTGACTTTAGTTGACCTTTATCTTGACTTCAGTTGACTTGTTTTGTTTACACATCAAAGTTCCTTAGTATTTGTGCTTTAGGTCTTACTTTTAGAACTTCTACGCTTAATGAGTGTATTATTTCTATTTCTGACTTTAAGACTTATAACACATTAAACTAAAATATGCTCAACACACAAGTTAGATAACATAAAAATATCGTTTGGAATCATCAAAAGTGCAAAGGGTGAGGGTCATGAAGCCAACAATCTCTCCCTTTTTGATGATTTCAAACATCTTACTCTAAGCCTGATTGAATCAACTGAAGCTTGATGAATAGATAAGTCTTATAGATGGAACAATCACAAAAATGCATATAACGGTTGCATGTCAAAAAGATAAGCATACCAAAACATGTATCAAAGTATAACATTACATTCATCCAAGTACTAGAGTTCAAAGAGATAGTTCAAAATAAGACAAAAGAATATAAAACTCCCCTTTAATCCTACATACTCCTCTAACTCCCCCTGAGTCTGTGCTCAGCGTAATCCACGAAATTCTCACCCCATTTGAATCATCAAAAAGAGTGAAACTATTTCGCAGGTGGATCAGACGGACCAGCCTGTCTCTCCATATCTCGATAGATATCACCTCCAAAAACTTGTTACGCACAAACCTGCAAGTATACGGTATCAAGTTATAATATATCCCGATGAGAAATCGGGTATCGTCCTCAGAGATATTTACTACACTAGCTTTCACGTTTTAACTCTAATTTTATCTAAACAATTGAAATCGAGTGATTGAGTAATTAAAACAACAATTAAACTAATTAACTATTAACTAACAACGCAATTTAAATAAAATAGGAAATCAATCGGAGAATATACTAGAGGTTTGATGTCACCTCACTCTCAACTATGCCTACACATATATATATTATTATTATTAAATCAGTTCCTTAGCTTATAAGTCGGAAATCCTAACCTTTCTAATTCCCTCTTTTGAAGCAAAACTAGAGCATATTATTGTTGTCTTGGTTTAACTCTTTCGATGAAAACCAAAAACAACAATAACTCATTAAGATCTATAATTTCCACCTAATGACTTCAAAGGTTCTCGATCTCCTTGTGAGTCTCACTATAGCCTAGGTTATATTTCCCATTCTTCAACCCAAGGTACCTCTTGTGAAGCATCTACCTCGAGTCTATGATCGTCTAATTCGTAATCAAGGGATCAAAAGCATTACACTTAGAGAAATATAAATAAACTATAGGAACTTTATTAACAATAATCAAACCATAAAACTAGACATAGTATCAAGCTTGGATCAATCTACACCTCTAGAAAGAGGCTTTAGTTCATAACTAAAGACATAAAAACAATAAACAATGGTTCAAATATGAATCGGAACAAGGAAAAACAAACTAGAATTGGTGTAGAGATTTTTAATAATCTTCAATGCGAATCTTCTTCTCCACTTTTCTTCCAGCTGTCAAACCTTCGTTCTCCTCTCTATATTCCAATGTCTTCTCCTTGAAAAACCCTACAGTTTGATATATAATATACCCCCCATAGTCGTGTGAAATAATTATAAAGTCCTCAAATTTCCTCCAGTTGCTAAAAATGCAACTTTTAAAACACCTAGCGTCGCGACGCTCCGTTATGTTTCTTCCAACGCCGAGGCGCTGCTTTCTAGCGCTGCGGCGCTCTGAGTGTTTTCTATTTCGGCTTTTTCTTCGCTTTTGGGACTTAGCCATTTTTTTCCACTCTTTTTTGCTTGGGTTCTTCATGAATCATCCTCTAGGCTTCTCATTTGTTGTCTTCATCATTCATGCTCACTTCCACAAATCTAAATACCTACAAAACAATGCAAAACTAGTAATTAACACAATCAAAACATAAATTGATCCAACATATAAACGAACAAAACAAAATAATGCATAAAAACCAATTTATTCCTAAACTAACAAATGCATCAAAACTAACATAAATACACTGAACTAATGAATAAATCATCCTAAAACACACCTAAAACAGGCTATAAAACCTATCTAAATATGCAACTATCAATATCATCTTGAGAGATGGTCAAGTTATGCGACAAATTGATTGTGTCGGGAGGTGGAGGTGCAGCAGTAGAGAAAAAATCACGCATCGACGGCTGAAGGATTTTTTGCTTAAGCGGGTTGAAACAACTCCGAAGATGCTGGAACTCTAAGTAAAAGGATGTCTCCGTTGAAAGATCATCTCGATATCTAAGAAAGTGGGAGACACGATCATGATGGTCAGCTAGACTGGTCACGGTAGTGCGAATGGTTGTGAGATCAGATCGCATGGAAGCCAAAGAAGTAGTCTGAGTGGTGTTGATCTCACACAACTGCTGCTCAAAGATTGCTGAAGTCAAAACTAGGATATGGTACAGGTGGATGTGGATGACTAAGTCTAGCCTCAGCATGGTGAGGGTCATCATCAGAGGGCGACTCACAAGAAGAGCTAGAAGTCATATAAGCATTGTCGTATGAAGGGTCTTCCTGAAAGTGGTCCTCGATCTCATTGGAAGAGGGATCACTCGGATGACAAGACTCAAAATTACCATATGTCTCACCTCGTGGTACTTGTCTAGGAGTTAGCCATCGTTGCAACCTGCGCACATAGTAGAATCCCATGCTATGTAGAGTACTTCATCAATGACGTCTCTCTGCTGAACATGACTGACTAGCCCAATAACAAAGATATCAATATTGGCCTCCTCGAAGAAATGAGTAAACTGCATCACATAAGGAAGAGAACGTGATCTCTTCATCGCAGTGGCGATGTGATGACAGATAATGTGGGACAAATTGAACTTAGTCCCGAATGTAATTGCCCAGATGAGAAATAGATCAACCGGAGTGACGTTGCTACGACTACTCCTCTTCGGAAGAATGAGCGAGAAATGACATTGTGAATAAGATGAGGGATGAATGACAAAGTGGTGCTTGAAACTTTCTTAGGATAGGTGGGATGCACTATTCTTTTGAAGAAGTTATTAAGAACTTCCAACCTGTCAAAGCCTGGAAAGTTGACGTTCCCTTTGACGTCCAAAGCATAAGGACCACCCCGTGTTATCTCAAATTTATCTTCAATGAGCCTTCGAGAGATGACGATGCGACGACCCATTGCACGGGAGTGATATCGGTAAGTGTTATGAATACGATCATCTGCATTCTGCGTAAGTTTGCTATAAGATGCTTGGACAAGAATCTTGTACCAAGGCGTGGTGAAATGACAGAATGAAGTCCACCCAAGTTCATCAAATAGAAGTCGGAGCGATACGTAAGCATGATCAAAGAATGCAAAGTTCATGTACACACCCGAAGAAATCAGACGACTAAGCACTTGTTGCGAGATTTGTTCGAGCATAGGAGGTGGTGGTCGTGGTAGTGACCGACGACGAGGCCTAGCTCCCGTTCTTTTATCCTTTCCTCCGACCAGGATGATAAATCGAATAGACTATTGCCTCGCGGAATGACCACATTGCGAGTATTCCTTATAGGATTCCTTCTAGGCATTTTGTCAAACACTTGATATGCAAGTTAGCAAACACTTCTCACAAGCTTTCCTCTTTGATTATTGGTACGTTTGAACAGATTTTCACACATGTTTTTGCCTCATCCATTTTGGTGAAAGAATCTAAACGTTGAACTTTGAATTTTGAAAATCAAATCAGAGCTTCTTGAAGATTGAAACCCTAATCTCATTCGTGTTTTGTTTTTCATATAAAACTATAACAGTGTTGTTCTCACAACACAACCAACGAGCTATTTGCAAGTTAATCTCATTTTCAAAGTGTTCAAGTGTTTTTGAGCTAAAAACTTGTTTATCAAAACAAAGCTTTGGATTGAACATGTTTAATCTTCTACATTTCAATCATCCAAAGAATCATTTCAAGGGGACCACACTATCTGCTCTTGCACTTCATCTTCATTATTCTTTGAGCATAATCTTGAGTAAGGTCCAAAGCTATTGTAAGTATCTCAAGAGGTTTTCTGGTAAGGAATTCCTCTACTTAATCTCTTTGTAATTGAATTGACTTGTTAGTCACTGGGAAGTCTTCTTATAAAGGCGGTGAATGTAAAAAGGTTGCTCACACCTGTGAAGTGAGTGTGTATTCGGATTTGATCTTCACTCATGAAATAGGATCTTGTGGTGTTAGGTTGAGAAATCTTGGTCAGTGGGATCAATTCGTGGAGATAGGCTTTAAGAGCCGAACCATGCTAAATTCCTTGTGTGTTTTACTTTTCTTACCATTCTCTGTTTTTATTGCTTGCACATTTTTGTTACTTGAAAGATTTTTAAAAAAATCCTACAAGTGTCAAATTCACCCCCCTCTTGGACATTATTTGGGCTGATGTTCATGTTTCATACTTGGCTTCGAACCAGAGGACCCTATTCAGAGGAGGACTCCAATCATGATTGAGTTGCACCGACACAGTTAGGGACTCTACTTCACACAAAGATGATGACCCCCAGGACGATGATGAGGCCGAACCAAGTGCACCGCCACCATCACCATCTAACGAGGCCATGAGCTTTATCTTGTCTCCTCACTAATATTAAGGAGACTCAAGAATCCATTCTCTCAGCAATCGAGAGTCGGATGACATCTCTGGAGACCCGAATGTCCACTCAGGAGGTTTTTGTCACTTAGCTCCAGGCTTCAATTGGTTCCCATAATGACACCCTACCTCAAACTCTTTCTTCTATGGTACATCAGGTCTTGGAGCGTCTTAAGCCACACCCATTAGTTGATGATTACCCATTTCGAGATGGACTAGTATTCTACAATCTTGCATGGGAGCCTATACCATCGCCCATTTTTCAGCCTCCAACTCGCTCGAACTCAAGACTTCATATCGACATTCCTCTCACTTGAGTTGAGGGCCTTTCACACCGGAATTCTCGACCCTATCATCATCAAGTGCTACAATCATCATCTCAAGGACAAGGATCGAGAACCTTCACGCTGCACCTGGTCCTTCACCGATTGGGTCTCCTATGGATGAGTTTTACTAGTTGTTAAGAGCTTTTGCTGATCTTCCACCATCATCATTGCCACAACCTTAGTTCCCCTCATTTTTCATGATTCAAGAGGGGGAGAACACATATGGAGATGAGTACAGATAAAGTTAGGGGAACTGCTTATTGTTAGGGGGAGCTTGAGCTCTGAGAGTTTTATATTGCACTCTAATGTATGACTTGCCTGATTTATGCTTGTATGATGTATAACTTGTCTGATGCATACTTGTTGATGTATACAATGTTTTTTGTATCCTATCACATCATGTGCATTTGACTATCATTTATGAGATATTGGATCTTTTTGTGACTTAATTGATAATCTTGTTGTTTATATCATTGCACTAGTGACATGTTTAAAATTTATCCATTCTAGTTTGCTTGTTTTAATGGCGTACAATGATTTTGTTTGAAATCATTAAAAAAAAAAAGAGATTGTTGGTCTGATGACCCGTACATCTTGAATTTTGATGTTTACAAACATCTCATATATCTAATTCTCTTTATCAAGTGTTTTAGTTTACACATTCAATTTATCAAGATCAAGTGAAAGTCAAAGTCAAAGAAAAGTCAAAAGTCAGAGTTTGATGATCAAGGCAAATCAAACTTCAAGATTGTGTTTTTCTTTATTGTATTTGCTTAGATCAATCAAGGTTTATAGAATCCTTCTTAGATCATTTAGTCAATATCATGCATGCACACATGCTTTTCAAAATTAAAATATTTTTAAAAAGTCAAAAGTTTTGATCAAAGTTGACCAAAGTACTTTAAAATGCTTTTGATCTTCAAATACTTCAATTATATTTTATTTGAGTGTATTTCACTAAATAATTTGAGAAAATTAGTTTTTAACTTAAATTTTTGAAGAAAACAGATTTTGGAAATGTCTAAGTGACAGAAATGCACTTTAGTTTTTTGAAACAACGTTTCAAACTGTCCAAGTGACCAAACTGTAACCATCAGAAGAAACGTGTTTCTCCTTTTAGAAGTGCACTTTTGTTTTAAAGGGAAAAATGCACTTTTATTGGAACATCTGCTAGAAACGTGCTTCTCCTTTGATATGTGCGCTTTTGTGTTTCTTGGCAGAATGGATAAAATCCGCCAGAACTGTGCTTTTTTTTTCAAAAACGCATTTCTCTCAATTTTGGTAAAACACTGATTTCAAAAAATATTTATTGTAATCATTAGCACAAGTCCCTAAGTTCATTAAACCTAGAAAGAATGTTGGAAAATTAAGGTTTTCTAACCCTAGTCCTATATAAACCTAAGTGCATTTTTGCCAACTCTCTGACACTCCAACTCTTCAACTTTCAAAATTCCATCTTACTCTCCATTTTTCTTCAATTATTCTCTAGTTTTGAGAAATATCACATTGAGTGTTTTCTATTACTTCAATGACCCTCATGATCCAGTATTGATGATTACAAGCAACATGCATATCATGTACTAATCATCTATTTGAGAGTTTCAACTTAAAAGACCACCATGTTCACATCAAATGGATTCAAGCTTGAAGATTTCTCAAGATCAAGACAAATTAATATAATATTTATTTTTGTATTTGTCTAGATGATCTTAGGATGTAGAATCTACTCTAGGATTGCTTAGATGAAATCCATATTCAAAGTTTTCAAAATGATCTTCAATCTTTAATTGTTTTGAAAATGATTTCAATCTTGTTTTTAACTTCATTGGATATGGTTTCAAGTGTTTTCAAATCTTCAAAATGATGTTTAAAGTGTTTAATTCGATTTGAACATGTTTGTGCAAAATTTTTCGAAAAGAAAATCATGTTTGAGTGCTAAGTGGTTGACCAACGAGCTCTTTAAGGTAACCAACACTCCCAACGTGGTCACATTACTTAAAGGTCTGCCACAGTCACCAGGGCGCTCCTATTTGGAGTAGAGCACTGCCCTAGTCTCAGAACTTCTCGGATCTCTGTTAAGTCCTAGAGAAGCGCGATCCCTTTTGGAGCAGCGCGCTCCCCTGAGACCCTGAGAAAATACCACTCTCGATCTGCTACCAGCAACGTGCTCCAAGTTGGAGCAGCGCGCTGCCTTCTAGGCAGTGTCGAGGTGGTTCTTGAGTTCTTCTTGCAGCAGCGCCCTGCTGTGTGTGTCAGGGAAGAACTGTCATTTCTAGATTATGAAATTGACATTTGGCACATTCTTTCTTCTTTGATTATATGTCCTTTTACACAGACTTTCGCACACATTTTTGCCCCATTTTTTTGTGTGAAAGAAACTGAATGTTGCATTTGAATTTTAAACTCAAATCAGTGATTTTCTTGAAAATTAAAACCCTAATTTGTGCTCACACTTTGTTTTTATATAAAACCAATGTTTTGCTCTTTGAGAAACACAACCAACAAACTATTTACAAGTTAGTCTGTTTCTAAAGCTTTCTAAGTGTTTTTCTGAGCTTAAACTTTGTTTTACTGGTTGTACTTTTGATTGAACTAAGCTTCATTTGAAATCTTCAAATCATCCAAAGAAGTTTTGAAAAAGCTGTCACACTTTGTACTTCAACTTTATCTTCATTTTTCTCTAAGAAAATTCGTGAGTAAGGTTCAGTAAGCATTGTAAGTATTTCTAAGGTTTTATGGTAAGGAAAATCCTCTCCATTCACTCTTGTATTTTGAGTGGCTTTTTAGCCACTGGAAAGTTCTCTGGTCGAGAACGATGTATGTAAAAAGGTTGCTCACACCTGTGAAGTGAAGGTGTAAATGGTTTTGATCCTCATCCTTAAAGTAAGATCTCTAGTTGGGTTTTGAAAAATCTTGATCGAGGAGATCAAGTCGTGGAGGTAGGCTTCAAAAGTCGAACCACGCTAAATCTTTGTGTGCTCTACGTTTCCTGTTGTCTCTGTTTTATTACCTACAAGCATTTTTATTTTTGAAAGGTTTTTAAATCCTACATTGATACTTCATGGCAGAAAATAGTTCAAAGGATTACACATTCGGTGAAGGATAGTCCATCCACAGACCACCACTCTTCAAAGGTGATAACTATCTTCATTAGAACACTAAGATGAGGTTTTACCTTAGAGCCCAAGATATAGAAATGTGGGATGTTGTGATGAATGGTTGTCAAACACCCACAAAGAATCATAAAGGGTATAGTTGACTCTAAGGAAGCAGATGAATGGAGTGCAAAAGAAAAGAAGAGAGAGATCCTAAACAACCAGGCCGTGAACATCCTATTTTGTAGTTTTTCTAGTGATGAGTTCAATAAGGTAAGTGCTTGTGAAATAGCAAAAGAAATATGGCAAAGACTTGAAATGACCCATGAAGGAACCTTACAAGTCAAGAAGGTCAAACTCTAAATGTTAATGGAGAAGTATGAGACCTATAGGATGGTTGAAATTGAGAGTATTGTCGAGGCAATAACAAGGTTCACAAAGAACCTAAATGAAATGAAGACCCTAGGAAAGGTTTATGATAAAAAAAAGACCATTAGAAAGTTTTTGAGACGTTTACTCAAGATTTGGGAACCTAAGGCCACAACTATAGAAGAAGCCAAGAACTTGGTTGAATACACCTTTGATGAACTATATGGTTCCTTGATGGTTCATAAGCTAAAGCTCAAAGACAACTCCGCCCCACTTAAAGTAGATGATAAGGGCAAGAAAGTCATTGCACTTAATATAAATACAGATTGGGAGAGCTCATCTGAAAGTGAAAGCACTGATGATGACGTTGTCATGCTCTCCAGAAAGCTTAACCGTCTCATTAGGAGAAAGGGAAAGGCCTAGCTCTAATAAAAAATTCCACAAAGGAAATAAGTTTTGTGACGGCCCTACTTTCCCACACGGACAACATCGGGTCGCCCGGGCTAGTACCCTCTCCAACAGAGTACTAATAATTCGTAGCCTTTACACTGCCCAATCAATCCCTATACAATAAGTTCATGAACCAGTCACACAAGGCATAGCTGACACACAAGACATAGTAAATCACCCAAAGTGCGAAAAGTTCATGAAAGTTAAGCAACAATAAAGTGTAATTATTACAATAATCCATGTTCAAGTATAGTTTCAAGTTCAAGTAACATAAATAAATTTTAAACTAAGGCATCCTCAATCAGTGAACCATGTTCTTCTCGCTCCATCCCTTACTCACCAGCCAAAAGAAAATGGAGTCGACCACAGGAGAGAAAATCAGTAAGCAATGTCTTTGCCATTGTCAAGGGAACTAATGAATCTTTAAAAATAAAGAAATAGAGTAAGCTAATAGCCTAGTGAGATGATATCGCATATCTACCATCACATGCTCACCAATAGGTACAAAAACATGTACACATTGACAATCATAATGTACTTAATATGCATTACCACATGTACAAGTTGAAAAATAGAATTATACTGAAAATATCTGGCATTTGCAATAAAATCCATCATTTGAAATAAACATTCCACATATTAAACATACAACATAGACTTGTACGTGTAGCCATCTGAAGGTTTCCTATTAACATATACCTTCGTACTCATTCATCGATGCATACACTTTAGCCATGTGAGGATTACATACCCACCTCTATTTGTTCATCCATTGATTAAGTCTATGTTATATGGCTCTGTCGGATCTCTCGTTCCAGTGGTTGGTTGCTGATAAGTTGAGTTTTAGTTGTTAGTTTACATGTTGATTTCATAGATTTTTAGTTGCATTTAGTTAGGTTTTAGGTATTTTTGCATAATTTGCATATTTAGTTGTTTTAGGATTCATTTAGGTGTTTTGTTGAATTTTAGAGGTTAGTTTTAGGTGTTTTCATGAATGGCATGCATTGGATTAGTTTAGGTAAATAATCATAATTTTTAGAAATTTTTCCTTAAATCATTAGTTGCATTTTCATATTGATAATCTCACATTTTGCGTGTTAATACATATTTGCATTTAGACTTTTAATACTTTATTAGTTTAGATCACTTACTTGTGTTTTGTTTTTTAGGATAATAAAGAGCTTTAAAGGGATGAAATGGGGCATAAAATATGGAGAAAAAGTCCCAAAGCATTGCACAACAAGTCCCATGGAGAAAAAATGCAAAAACATGAAGAAAAGGCACAAAATAGTACATTTCACACTCTAGGCGTTGCAGCGCCATGGAGCGGTGCTGTTATGAAAATTGTTTTTGCGCGAGTTTTGTATTTTTGTGATATCTTGGGTTATATAACTGGGAATTGGATGCCATTTTTTTCTACTTCTTCTAGACTTAAAGGGCTATCATATAAAAGGATTTGGGGTCACAGAAAAATAGGAAAGAGAGGACGGCCAGGGTTTGCAAAAGGGAGGAGAGAAAGGGAAGCAAGAAAGAATAGGAGAAAGTTTGGAGGACTTGCAGGTTTTGCAAAAGGAAGAAGAAGAAGATCTTCAAGGGGGTTTTCATCTTTTAATTTCTATTTCTTAAGTTCTTGTAATGTTTCATTTCCTTGTTCTTCATTTTTTCTATCTTGTATCCATGGATTGGTTTATGAACTAAATAGATAATCTAGAGTTTTGATTTAGCTTTGTTGGATCTTGTGATTGAGTCATTGTTTATGTGTTATTGAGGAATCTTTTTGGTTTATTTATGATTCTCCATGCTTAATGCTTTCAAATTCTTGATCACTTTTTGAATGAACTTAGATTTGGTTTCTTACACTCGGAAGAGGTGTTATCGAATCGGAGTAAGGGAATTGTAGCCTAGGGTAGAGTATCGAGTCGGGAGACCTACAAAACACTCTGAAATCCATTAAAATGAATTATAGAACCTAAGACATTCTTGATTTAAAAGCCTGTCACTCGAAAAAGGGAATCGATATATTGAGAGTAGATATTCAAGCTATCACTCGGGAGAGGGGTTTGAATGAAAAATGATTCAGGATTTATAAATTCCAGAAATTAATTCATTAACACAATTACTAGAAATCATGAGAGACAACATAGTGAGATCTAAACTCTAGAACTATAAATCCATTGATTTCTTTCCAATTTCCATTTAATTTGTATTGTTTTCTTAGATTTTGTTTAATTTGCATTTTATCCATTAATTCACTCCACTTTGATCACCTAGATAATATCAAAAGCATTGTAGAATTGGGCATTAAGATTAGTAAAATCACCTTTCCTGGAGATATGATAACCCACTCACCATGGGTATTATAACTTGATATTCGTATATTTGCGAATCTAAATTTACCGCATCAAGTTTTTGAAAAGGGCAAGAAAGTCATTGCACTTAATGTAAATACAGATTCAGAGAGCTCATCAGAAAGTGAAGGCACTGATGATGATGTTGCCATGCTCTCTAGAAAGCTTAACCGTCTCATTAGGAGAAAGGGAAAGACTAGCTCTAATAAAAAATTCTACAAAGGAATGAAGTTTTGTGACGACACTACTTTCCCACACGGACAACATCGAGTCGCCCAGGCTAGTACCCTCTCCAATAGAGTACTAGTAACTCATAGCCTTTACACAACCCAATCAATCCCCATATAATAAGTCCATGAACAAGGCACACAAGGCACAGCTGACACACAAGAGATAGTAAATCACCAAAAGTGCAAAAAGTTCATGTAAATTAAGCAATAATAAAGTGTAATTATTACAATAATCCATGTTCAAGTATAGTTTCAAGTTCAAGTAACATAAATAAATTTTAAACTAAGGCATCCTCAATTAGTGAACCATGTTCCTCTTGCTTCATCCCTGACTCACCAGCCAAAAGAAAATGGAGTCGACTGCAGGAGAGAAAATCAGTAAGTGATGTCTTTGCCCTTGTCAAGGGCACTAACAAATCTTGAAAAATAATGAAATAGAGTAAGCTAATAGCCCAGTGAGATGATATCGCGTATCTACCATCACATGCTCACCAATAGGTACAAAAACATGTACACATTGAAAATCATAATATACTTAATATGCATTACCGCATGTACAAGTTGAAAAATAGACTTATACTGAAAATATCTGACATTTGCAATAAAATCCATCATTTGAAATAAACATTCAACATATTAAACATACAACACAGACTTGTACGTGTAGCCATGTGAAGGTTTCCTCATTACCTCTACCTTCGTACTCATTCATCTCTTTAGCCATGTGAGGATTACATACCCACCTCTATTTGTGCATCCATTGATTAAGCCTATGTTGTATGGCTCTGTCGAGTTTCTCGTTCCGGTGGTTGGTTGCCATGAGATTTGTATAGATGTCTAAATCTAGATTGTCTCTACCGTGAGGGTTCAATATAACTTGACGTTCAATCCGAATTGTCTCTCCCTTAAGGCCATCTTTTTTCCCTTAGGCCCCCTCACATATATTCAAACCCTGTCCTTTGTCCTCCCCTCAACCAACCATGTGGAACAACCCAATGATTTATGCATGATCTATATTATGAGATGTTCATCCATGTTATAATAACATTCTACTATGCATATTCACATGACATATTAAACATATAAAACATACTACAAGAATCAATAGGCATGGAATACATGTTATTCATCCCTAAACATGCTTTCTAAGTCTCACAATCACAAGCATAAATATTCATTTAGTTTGCATAGAACAATGATAAGCAATTCAAGACATACATTAACTATCATAAAAATGTGAGTAATAACCCAAACATATCACATCATATACATTTACCCCTATCCAATAGACTAATTCATTTTCCATCATGGCATGCATTTATCCATAAACATGTAATGTAAAGCATTCTCTATCATGGCATGTAAATATCACATTTATACATGTACATAAACTCTCTTAACTTCAACTCATGCTAATAACATTTGATAACATGTAAATAAGCATGACTAGTGATATAAAATCATTTTCATAGTTATGATGATATGAATATGATGGGAGAATGGAATCTACTCACAGTAATACCATTTCCTAATTTAGTTCCCCGCCTTGGGAACCTTCACCTTATTTGGTCGTTTCCTCACTTCCTAGCATACATAGAACTACTCTTAGTTCTTCTCATCCATGGAATACAATCAAACATCAATTCACTTAACAGTCCATTTTTACCGGTCCTTAATCATCTAAGAACCTTCAATTTCATTCAAGGGTTTGGTTTCAAAAACCCTTTATTTGTAGCCTAACTTTAGCTATTTCGGGTGGTTCAAGTTCTATAACCATTAGACTTTCATAAACTATTTCAATTCTTCACTACCATTCAAAGATCATTTAACTAGGATCCATTATCTAATTCCCATACTCATTTGTAGAGACAAATGGTATTTGGGGTTCATCCATGAATTCTCTATCATTTAACTTGGGGTTTATGTGTTGGGAACACTGTCTGACAGTGCTCAGAGTGAGGCATCACATATTCATACTAGAATGGTGACCTCACCAGTAGTTACACCTCCTGCCTCAGTGTCCACCCAGACAACGAGATAACTGAGACCACTATTGCCACAGTCAGCCACTAGAGGCAGAAGCAGAGGCCGAGGAGCCTCTATGACTTCATCTCAAACGGGATCTTCTGCACCAGAGCTCCATTTATATGCCATCAATGTGGGCAGGTGGGACACAATAGGTCAGACTGTCTGAACCCTCCGATATCTCAAGGAGTTGTGGATCAGTCCAATGGCAGAGAAATTGCCAAGGCAACCATTAAGCCAGATGCAGCTGCATCAAAAACCTTGGTGGAAGGTATACTCATTATTTGTGATACTTCGATGCATGTGTTATTTGATGATGGATCTACATTTTCATTTATATTTGGATACATAGTAGATAGTTTGCATCTTAACCCTATTAGTACGTGGTTAATTGTACGTACTATAGATGGGGTGAGGATCTACCCGAACATGGTTTGTAACCATTTTGTAGTTAAGATTGGGGATTATGAGGTGCCCGTGGACTTTAGAGTCCTAAAGTTTTTTGATTTTGATGCAATCCTAGGGATGGATTGGCTCGCAGCATACCATTTTTTCATTAATTGTTTTACGAAGAGAGTCATTTTCCATATCCTTGAGCATCTTGTATTTGCACTACAAGGGAGAGCATCGAACCAACCAATCACTAGAGGAGATTGGTGACTGATGAGGACAGAGAGATTTTGGTTGGGTTGATACCAGATAAGGGAGAGACTAATGGGATTAGACCTGAGGACGTACTAGTTGTGAGAAATTTCCCTAAGGTGTTTCCTATGGATATTCTCAAATTGCCTCCGAAGAGGGAAATATATTTTATTATTGAACTGGTCCCTAATACGAAACCTATTTCGATGGCACAGTATAGAACTGAGCCAGCTAAGTTGAGAGATTTGCAAAAATAGTTATAGGAGTTGTTGGCTAAGGGCTTTATTTTCCCAAGTGTGTCACCATTGTTGGCCTAGTATTACCATCCAAGAGGGGGGGGTGAATTTGATGTGGCATATTTTTGCGTTACCTTTCGGTTATATAATCAAACAATATATGTGCGCAGTATAGGTAACAAGCAAAGCAATAAAATGCAAGAAAAGTAAAAAAATGGACACAACGATTTATAGTGGTTCGATTTCCCTATAGCCTACTCCACTACCTGACCACCCAAGATCAGGATGTCGCAACCCACTCCAAAGAAGTGACGTCACGACCGGCACAAGATACCATGTACGTCATGTAGCAACATATTTAAGACCCCATCAACCTTAACCAAAATCACATCTAATTTTTTTCTCAAAATTTCGACTGAGACTCCTTTGCTTATTGGTCATATCACAACCTTGTTTTCTCAAAGTCAAACACAATACAATATATATATGATCATTAACATTCCAATCATCATATAAACCTTACATTTCCATATATACACATCTGTATACAACTATTCAAAACTCATTTGCACATCTCATCTATGTGATACTTAGATAATGTTATATACATATCCATAACCCAAAATAATAATTAAACATTCTATTCTCAAACATTACATACATATCAAAAGGAGAAGGATTATTCATCCTTCACGCTCCTTTCTTTTTCCCTTGGGATCCGAACCTGAAATGTTTGAGAAATTGGTAAGCAACCACAGCTCAGTGAATACTCCTAACTATGATGTCATATATGCATTTAAGGAAACACATTAATCAATACATTCAAATCTTAATCAAAACGCGTATGTAACATTTCACAATACATACATGTGCATAATATAATTTCAAACATGCAGGATTACAATAAAATCATACAATTTCTCTCCTGCTAGTAATAGAGCGGGTAATCACTCCTTATTATGCATTTATAAGGAGTCTACGCAACGGACCTCTTATTACCCAATTTTCTAATATAAATCATTTCGATTTAGGACTCAATCCCAATTCAATTCAGAAACTATCACTCAAACCATAAGATTATTCAATCCTCATGCGGAACTGTCTTCTAGAAATGATCTCATGTTTTAACTTGCTCTAGCAAGTCCAAAACATGCTCCATTGTCAAATATTTTCATGAATTTAAAACAATGCAATACATATACATATTCATGATTTGAAACAAAATTTATATCATAACAATGCCATATACAAGGAAACAAAGTCGAGAAATACTCACAGACAACGCAATGCCTATCACTCGACACAATAGTTACACACATATAACTTGTCCAAATCACCAATTCAGTCCATAATTGTTGCTATAAATTGCAAACAAACAACAACCAATCATTTCCCAATACATTTCCAGCTCAAACACACTCAAATTACGCAAAAAATACCAAAAGAAACCTTCCAAACCCTCAGCTGCTTGCAGCCGCAAAGCTGGATATTTAACCCATAAAAACCCATTATTTTTACACCAAATCAAAGGCAATGACATGTATTTCAATCACAGATCATTTACCTATCAATTTCTCATGGAAATCCACAAATCCAAGCTCTAATCACATTTCTCAAACCCACCAAGTCAACCGCAAAAATCTACAAAAATGACATATGTTGCATAACTTTTCACAATTAACAAATCTACACAATTTTTAATGAAATCGGAGCAAAACTCACCTTGGAATCGAATTCCCAAGCTCTGGTTTCCTTTTCCCCTTCGTTTCCCTATTTTCTGTCGCTGAAATGAGCGAGTTTTTGTTTTTAAAGTCAACTAACCGCCTCATCGACCATTTTAAAAAAATGCAGCCAGGTTTCAAGGAACGCATTCCTCCTCGCAGAAGCGCGTTCTTGCTCTGCCAAGAAAAATTTTTCTTCTCTGTTTTCCATTGAGGAGCGCGTTGCTTAAGAAAACTGAAAAATCATGCTCTCTGGAATTTACCACAAGAGTGCGTTCCTTGCGGTCTAGTTTGAAATTTCTCTAAGTATGGAACATTCTACGACACAACTGACATCCTAGTGTATCAATGATCGTACCATACTTGTATTTTCACTATTTATACACATATGTATACGCATATAAATACATCGTACAATATGTATAAGTCAACATTTAAGTTTGACCAATGTACGAGGCGTTACAATTCTCCCCAACTTAAGAAATTTCGTCCTCAAAATTTAAAATCAAAGAACATACCTTAAGTATCGACAAATAAGTGTGAAAGTTGCTCCCACATCTAATCTTCACGTTCCCATGTTTGCTCTTCATTATCGTGGAGTTTCCACCTAATTCTGACCAGAGGAATATGCTTATTCCTAAGTTTCTGAACTCTTCTAGCCATAATCTGTATTAGCTCTGCAGGAAATGTAGCGTCCTCCCCAACTTGTAACTAACTCATGTCTAAAATCTGAGTCAAGTCTAGATACCGAGTTAGGTCTGTATGGTATTTCCTTAGCATAGAAACATGAAATACATTATGGACACCAACCAATTGCGTTGGTAGAACAAATTTGTAAACTAATGGACCTATCATCTCAAGGACCTTAAATGGTCCAACAAATTGCGGAGCAAGTTTTCCTCTGACCCCAAACCTCATCTGCCCTTTCATGCTTTCATGGGAGAGACCTTCAATAGTACCTGGTCTTCTTTTGCAAACTCTAAAGGCCTATGTCGGTTATAATAATAGCTTTTCTTACGATTTTGAGCAGTATTCAAATTTCGTCTGATTTGTTTAATCTTCTCTGTGTGATTTGTAATGACAACTGGCCCCAATAACTACTACTCTCCAACCTCATACCAGCAAACCGAAGATCTACAAGGTCAACCGTACAAGGCCTCAAAGGGTGCCATACCAATACTAGCCTGATAGCTATTATTGTATGCAAATTTACACAAAGGAAGGTATTCACTCCAGCCCCCACCAAAGTCTAGAATACAAGATCTTAGCATATCCTCAAGCATCTGTATCACTCTCTTAGACTGACCATCAGTCTGTGGGTGAAATGTTGTACTGAGACGGAAATGGGTCCCAAATTGAGTCTGCATTAAATGCCAAAATCTCGATGTAAATCTCGGATCTCTGTCCAACACAATTGATATCGGAACCCCATGGTATCTCACAATCTCTCGTATATATAATCTACTCAGTCTTTCCACAGAGTCTCTGGTGTTCGTTAAAAGGAAATGACCAGACTTCGTCAGTCTATCAACTATCACCCAAATGACATCATATCTACCTTGAGATTTGGGTAATCCCATAATAAAATCCATGGTGATGTGCTCCCATTTCCATTCTGGAATGGATAATGGTTGCATCTGTCATCCAGGCTTCTGATGTTCAGCTTTAACCTGTTGACACACCCCACATTTTTGCACATACTTAGCTATATCTTTTTTCATCCCATGCCACTAAACTGTTCTTTTCATATCATGATACATTTTGGTTGACCTTAGGTGGATAGTATTGTTAACCTATGCGGTTCATCACTTAGCTCGTCCCTAAATATACTGTGATAAAGTATATTTTGGTGATCACAAACAAAGTACATTTCGGTGCTAACGAGCGT
Organism: Paratinospora sagittata; assembly: GCA_035771175.1. Lineage (NCBI taxonomy): Eukaryota > Viridiplantae > Streptophyta > Magnoliopsida > Ranunculales > Menispermaceae > Paratinospora > Paratinospora sagittata. The sequence continues at coordinate 27,166,933 of CM069595.1, forward strand.
TTATCAAGAACTTATCTCAGCACCTAAGGAAAAGCAAAAAGCCAAGGAACGACTCGATCAAGGAACTCAAGATCATATCCAACGGTCAATATCGTTTCAACCAAAGAACTTTAACGATCACATCATGATTTCAATATCACTTCACTCGAGCGATTCGATCAAATCTACATCTTTCGATCAACGTTCAAGTCATTCAACTCTAGCTCAAAGTCCACATTGAAGATCTCATAATAAAGAGTTGGATTCAAAGATTATGAGAAAATGTGAAATACACTGTATTTAAGGTATATCTTTCTCTAATCGTTATTGCTCAAATGTTTTCCAAAACCATGCACAAATCACTTGCATATTTGCATGTTTTGATCTTATGTTTTACGGTATTTCAAATGATTTAGTTTTCTATATTTAATTTGAAATTTATCGAGTTTTTATTTGCATTTATCGTAAATTTAATCGCGAGTCAAAACTATTTTTAAAGAGTCTTTCAGGAAACCAATGAGATAGCAACGCTCTCTTGAACTTGATAAGTCAGGCCGTTGATAGTTCATTAGGACGCTGATAACATTCAAGGTTGAATTGAACTGATTTATTAGGATGCTTACTTGTATAGTAGCGGCCTCCTTTTTATTCAACCGATGAAGTTGTCAAGATGCTGACTTAGCATCAGCTCACTGAAAGATTTCTTAAGTTCTTCAAAGAATGTATCTTTGAGGATGTTGATAGTTATAAGTTGAACAAACTATCAGGACGCTACTTGGATAGGAGCGCCCTCACCTCTGGGAATCAACTTAGTAACTTTCAAGACGTTGATTGTTCGTCAACGAGTTTTATTTTAAATATGGTAGGACGCTTACATAGTTGTAGCGCCCTCATGTTTTGTTTTATGTTTTAAAAGGCAGAACGCTTACTCGAAAAGTAGCGCCCTCATGCACTTAGTTGTTTTAAATAAAGCAGGACGCTAACTGTGCATTAATGCCCTCAAGTTTAAGTCGTTTAAGTGTCAAAGTAAGTCTAGACGCTCTCATGTTAGTAGTGTCATCACTTAAATGTTCAGTAGAACGCTTATACGTAATGAGCGCCCTCAAGGATCAAAACGAAAAAGTTGATATTAAGCATCAGGACACTGATTACGGAATCAGGATGCTAATTCAACAACCGTCGTTGTTCGAACAAGTACACTACATCAGTTTACCTTTTCAGAACGGATCGTTGCACAGAGTCCTTTTCAAACTTATCAGAGATCTTCTCTAATACGTGAATTAAGCTTTTCTAAAACTTTCCTTTTTCATGAAATTTAAAAAGAACCAAAATGTTAGTGAAAATTGCAGTTGCCATTTTCATATAACATTCTAGCCGTGGTGTGTAAACGTTCATATTATTTGAACTTCAAATGTTTAACGGTTATGTCCCACTAAGTCTATAAATACCAGCACTTAGGATCAAACAACTTGCCAATCATTTTGTATTGTGCCAATACTTTTTGAAATTTAGTCTGTGCCAAAATGTTTTTTAAACATCTAAACTTTCAAAGTATTTTTCACTGATACCTTTACGTATTCAAAAGATTTTCATATTGAGCTTAACTTATACTTTATCTTTGAAAATCTATTTTTACTGGTATCTACTCAAATTCTCAGCACTGATCTATACTTGATATCAATCTTGCTGAAGAAAGAATTTAAGAAATAGTTCGAGATATATAGTTGTACTTGATTTCATATCTTAAGTATTGTATCGAACTATATCAATAGTTGAGTTAACTACTGATCACTGAACCAGAAATTTTCATACTTATATTCTATCTATTTTGAAAATTGTCTGTGTTTTTGATTTATACTAGTCCTTCATTTTCTCAATCAATGTTTATTTGGTAACATATTATTTTCGAAGAAGCACTGATTTACATATCACATCACTCATGCTTTTTGAATTTGTACTTGAGCAATACCGAACATTGAAAGGTAAAGGACTGTAAGTGTATTTCATCTTAGCATTACGTATTCATATTTCATATCTTTGTAATGCTATGTATTGAGCTTAATTGTAATGTGTTCTACTGTGTTAGAACCAACATTCTTAGTATTGTAATGCTGGTGTGTTTCTGGATTGAAACAGTCAGGACAAGTAAAGGTAGTTCACTTAATGATTTCAGGGTTGAAATCATGTCGAGGTTATCTTTGAACCTGTAAAAAAGAAAAAGGTAAATCCTCACCTATAAGTAGGAAATAGGTTCGTCCTTAACCTGTAAAAGAGAAATTAGTTTTTCCTTATCCCGCAAAAGGAAGTAGGTTATCTCTTAACCTGTAAAAGATAAAACGGTTCTTCCTTATCCCACAAAAGGAAAATGGTTCTTCTTTATCCCGTAAAAAGAAAAAGGTTTTTCCTTATCCCGTAAAAGGAAAATGGTTCTTCCTTATCCATTAAAATGAACATGGGTTTTTCCTAATCCCGAAAAAAGGAAAATGGTTCATCCTTAGCCCGTAAAAGGATAGGTTTGCCTTTAACCTGCAAAATGGCGGTTGTACGATTTGGTTCTCACTCGTAAGAGAATTAGTTAGTGGATTGAGAAAATCTTAATTGGGAGATTAGGTAGTGCACGTAGGCTTGGCCGAACCACTATAAATCTTGTGTGTCACACATTTGCATTTTAGTCTATGTTTAGATTATGTGCTCAATTCCAATACACTCATGTACATCACTAAGTTATTGGAAAAATGTTTTAAATTGACCATCACACCCAATTCACCCCCCTCTTGGGTGGACCAACAAGTATATTGAGATTTGTGTGTTGTCTAGAGTAACTTTGTCCTCAAATCACGATCTACAGGAACCCATAAGCTCCCCTGAAAACGCAAGACACCATCTGGATCTCTATGCCACTCAACTCTGTCTGCTCTATTAGCCCAAGAATTATACATGTCAAAGTTAGGATCATGCTGCAGCAGATCCTTGACCCTCTAAATATGAATGTCGGTAAGCTGCACATGCATCTGGGCACAGATATCAACATGTGGGGCTATAGAGAGTACACTCATCATAGTAGCTCTCTCTAACAAACGCCACTTGTGGGCCATCTGACAGGCCACCACACTAGTTTTTATTTGCTTTCTGCTCAGTACATTGACAATTACATTGGCTTTCCCGGGATGATACTCTAGTGTGAAGTCATAATCCTTCAAGAATTCAAGCCATCTTCTCTGTCTCATATTTAGTTCTTTCTGATCAAATAGATACTTCAGACTCTTATGGTTTGAATACAGTATGAACTTTTCACCATACAGGTAATGCCTCCACAATTTTAAAGCAAAGATAACTACAACCAACTCTAAGTCATGCACAGGTTAATTCTTCTCATGCACCTATAACTGTCTAGATGCATAAGCTACTAGTCTACCCTCCTTGATCAATACGCAACCCAAACCTGAATGCGACGCATCTGTATAAATCACCAACTCTCTACCAAGCTCTGGAAGTATTAATACTGGTGCAAAAGTCAATTTTCTTTTCAATTCAATGAAAGCTTCTTCACATGCTGTAATTCACACAAATGACACGTTTTTTCTGAGTCAACCTACTAAATGGAATTGCCAGTTTAGAAAAACCTTCAACAAATTTTCTGTAATAACTAGCTAATCCTAAAAAACTCTGTATCTCTGTCATTGTGATTGGTTTTGGCCAACTGATAATAGCCTTAACCTTAGCAGAATCAATAGATATTGTAGCACCCTGTAGTTTTAATTAAATACATACGTTGACTTACGCGTATATCGAGGTATATAATATGCGTATACATACGTAGGAGTCAAATGTATGTACGTAGGAGAATAAGTGCTACATATATAAATTGAAGGGTATAAATTAAATAAGTGAGTTGTTATATAAATATGTGAATTAGAGTTAGATAAGGGTATGACTAAATTAACTTAAATAAAGATGGTGAAGGAGATGGTAGTATTAATTGGTAAATGAAATGAAAGTAATTATTAAATGATGAAATGAGGAGTTGTTTTACTAAATGACATTAGAAGCACAGAATCCTCATTTTAATGATGCTCATCTTTAAACCTTTAAACGTAACATTTTTATTTGGACTTTAAGAGAAAACGTGCAGAAGAAAGGAAACGGGAACGGACGAGAAACACGGCAGTTTCTACTGTCCATTGCCTTAAAAATAATCGTGAGGGCTGTGTAAAATATTTGGGACGCCTCACGTGAATTTTAGATTGAAATGGAATTATGAGAATTAATTGAAGAGTTAGATTTTAATGAATAATTGAAAAATAAATAGATATAATGATTTGATAATTCATTAAGGATTATCTGGAAATGAATATATAACAAGATTATATTGTGGATTGCATACAAATAGTAGAGTGGTTGTAGAGACTAGGTCTACACGGTACCACTGTGAGTATCTCTTGACTTTGATTATTTGTATATGGCATTGTATGATATCAATTGTGTGTTTTAAATCATGAATATATGTATCTATTGCATTTTTTAAAATTCATGAAAATGTTTGACTTTGAAGCATGTTTTGGACTTGCTAGAGCAAGTTAAAACATGAGATCATTTCCAGAAGACAGTTCCGCACGAGGATTGAATAATCTCATGGTCCGAGTGATAGTTTCTGAATTGAATTAGGATTAAGTCCAAATTTTCATAGACTCTTTATAAATGCATAATAAGGAGTGCATTCCCGCTCTATTACTAGCATGAGGAATATTGTTTGATTTTATTGTAACCCTGCATGTTTTGGAATTATTTATAGGCATGTATGTATTATGAAATGTTTCATGCATGTTTGAATAAGATTTGATTCTATTGATTCATATGATTTTTATTAAATGCATATAAGATGTCATAATTAGGAATATTCACTGAGCTGTGGTTGCTCACCCAATTCTCAAACATTTCAGGTTCGGATCCTAAAGGCAAGGTAAAGGCATGTGAAGGATCGAGAATCCTTCTTCTTTTGCAATGTATGTAAATGGTTTGAGAATGTTTAATACTATTTTGAGTAGTAGTCATGTAAATAACACAATAATAATATTCATATCACTTAGATGGGTATGGATAGGTTTACATGGATGTGTATATATGGAAATATGAAGTTTAGATGATGAATGAGTAATGGAATGACCATAATTATACTTGATTGTGTTTGACTTGTAATAATTAGTTTGTGATATGACCAATAAACAAATGAGACTCTGTCAAAATTTCGAGAAAAATTTGGATGTGATTTTGGATAAGGCTGACAGGGTATTATATACACCGTCACATGACGTATATCGTATTTTGTGCCGGTCATGACGTCACTTATATAGAGTGGGTTGCGACAATGTTGGTATCAGAGCATAAGGTTAGGATTAAAAGCCTTGAAAGATAAAAGCCCTATTACATTATATTTGTATGTATGGGTATATTTTATGGGTAGCTAGATTATGAATATCTATCCTGATCATTTGATTAATTGTCTCTTGTCTCTTAAAGAGAAATCAGAGTTGATCACAGATTCTACTGATCGAGAAAGGATCAGAAAACTAGAAGAAGCATTAGCTGCCCAACAACAACAGAATGCTGAGATCATTGAGTGTTGGCCCAAATATGTCCAAGAGGGGGGTTGAATTGGACACTTAGCAGATTTTAACCTTTCTTAAATTTGTGCGGAATAATGAAAGCAGATTAAACAAAGTATAACAATCAAACACAACAAATGTAAATGAGACAGTACAAGAAAGATTTGTGGTGGTTCGACCGCGCCTACATCCACTACTTAACCTCCTCAGTTAGGATTTGTTCAAATTCAACTATAGACCTTCTTTTGGGTGAAGATCAAACCGGTACACTTTCTCAACTTACGAGTGTGAGAACTACTGTTTCTCAGCTTACGGGTGTGAGAAGACCGTTTCTCAACTTGCGGGTGTGAGAACTATTATTTCTCAGCTTACGGGTGTGAGAAGACCTATTCTCAACTTACAGGTGTGAGACGACCGTTTACAACTTTGAGAAAAACTTGCTCTAACTCAGTGACTTACCAGTCACTACAAACTGAATACATGATGAGATATGATTCCTTTTACTTAGGATCAAAGTGATACTTACAAAGCTTTGGATTGAACCTTCTGTGTTCACAAATTCAGCAAAATATGTATGATGAAGTTTATGCTGAAAACAGGCTCAAAGAGCTTTTGTCTTCTTCAGTGGGTTTCAAAATAATGAAGATGAAGATCAATCAACCCAGAAGAATTTAAGTTTTTCTTTTAAAAGATCATAAGATCAAGCATAAGTGAAGGAAGACTAACTTTCAAAAAGTGTTTTGGCACAAACGAAAACTGTTAATACGTTTTGAATGAATATCAGTTTCGTATATCATTAGTGGTTTTTCTGCTCTAAGGCAGCACGTATATATAGGAATAACAGAGGCGCAATGGACTTGTTGATTTTTGGTGCTCTAGGTTATTTCAAATATAACGTTAACATTATATCCCAAAATGGATTGATTCAGCTCAATGCATATTACCGCGATAGCACCTGAATCATCTTATCCTTTCATGAAAGAGGATTGTTCTAACAAAGTTTTAGAACGTTCAAAGAGTTTTGAAAAATATGTTGTACAATTCTGAAAAGTTCTAAAAAGTATTCGTACGTTTTTTTAAAAGTTAACAGAAATAGCAGTAATGTCAGAACATCAAAAATATATTTTCTGTCGTTTTGTTCCTCTGAGGGCGCTCATAGAACATCAGCATCCTACTGAACAATGAAATGAAGGCGCTACTGAATAGTAAGCGTCCTGACTTACTTTGACAATTAATGGTCTTAAATCTTGAGGGCACTACTTCATAGTTAGCGTCCTTGTTTGCTTTAAAACATTAAACACACAAGGGCGCTACTCAAGAGTAAGCGTCCTGATTTTAAAAATAGTTTTAAAATAATGTTAAGGGCGTTGAAGGACAGTAAGCGTCCTGAAAGTTATTTAAGTCGATTCTAAAGATGAGGGCACTCCTACACAAGTAGCGTCCTGATAATTTATTCAACTTATAAGTTATCAGCGTCCTTAAAAAGCAAGAAGAACTTCCGACGAGCTAAAACTAAGTCAGTGCCCTGACATTCTCAAAGGTTGATAAAAGAAAGGTCGCTACTAATAAGTAAGCGTCCTTATTAATCAGTTCAATTCAACCTTAAGCTTCTTAATATTTTATCAACGTCCTGACTCATCAAGTCCAGGAGGGCGCTGCTAAAACATTAGCGTCCTGAATGACTTTTATAAAAGCGGCTTTTGATTTCTCAATTTATAGCTCGATAAAACATAATGCAACAGGATTAAATAGAATATGCAACCGATCGATTAAAACATACAAACATGCATATTGCTGAATCATATGACATAGAAGGTCCTACAACCTATCATAATCTAATCATACAACTAAACATCTTCAAACGATCATGGTCTTCAAAAAGATCTTTTAATACGTTCGCCATGCATCATTGAATCTTTGAGACCTTCAAGTAAGATTAGATATGCCATATGTGTAGTAATGTCATAAACGGAATGTGGTTTGTAATCATCAAAATATGTTTCATGATAGGGACATATTCTTGTAAGGGATGTGAGGAATTGGTTCAACAATCTCCCCTTTTTTTATGATTTCAAACACATTACTATAGGCTTTGAAGCAAGCTAATAAAATGATGTGTGTATGCATGACATGCAGTGAAGTCTGAATCACCTTCAGAATCAGTTTCAACATTGAGGGCAATAGATTTCTTTTCTTTTTCTTCAACCTTGACCGGGCTCATCTTATCTTTTAACTTCATTTCATGAATCATTAATGAACCACATAGTTCATCAAAAGTGTATTCAGCTAGATTCTTGGCTTCTTCAATGGTCGTGGCCTTGGGTTCCCATGCTCTGGGTAGGCCTCTTAGAAACTTTCTAACAGATTCTTCTTGGTCATAGATTTTTTCTAGGTTTTTCATCTCATTAATGTTTGTTGTAAACTGAGCAATAGCCTCAATTATCGAGTCAGTTTCCTTCATCCTATAGGTCTCATATTTTTCAACTAACAGTTGGAGCTTTGCCTTTTTAACTTGCAAAGTTCCTTCGTAGGTGACCTCTAACTTGTTCCAGATTTCCTTAGCGGTTTCACACGCACTAATTCTATTGAACTCTTCGACTGATAAAATGTAAAACAGAATGTTTACGGCTTGGTTATTCAATAGTTCTCTTTTCTTTTCCTTGGTACTCCATTCGTCTATTTCCTTTTAGACAGTAGCACCATCAACTATTTTAGTAGGTGTTAGACAGCCATATGTCACAACATCCCACATCTCTAGATCTTGGGCTTTAAGATAGTACCTAATCTTAGTTTTCCAGTGTGAATAGTTTTCTCCCTTGAACAGTGGTGGTCGGTTGGTGGAGTTTCCTTCACCTGAGAAATAAGTGCTTCTTTTGTTTTGTCCTGCCATACTCAATCAAAGATGGTTAGATACTTTGATGGTTAACCCGCTCTAATTCCAATTGTTGGCCCAGATATGTCTAAGAGATGGGTGAATTGGACACTTAGCAGATTTTAACCTTTCTTAAAATTGTGCGGAATAATGAAAGTAGATTAAACAAAGTATAGCAATCAAATACAACAAATGTAAATTAGATAGTACAAGCAAGATTTATAGTGGTTCGGCCGCGCCTACATCCACTACCTAACCTCCTCAGTTAAGATTTGTTCAAACTCCACTATAGACCTTCTTACGGGTGAAAATCAAACCGGTACATGATGAGTTGAGTTTTATACATAGTATTTTGTAGGAATTTTATTAGGTTTGTAGATATATTTTACTAATTTCTAGGTGTTTTGGCTTAATTTGCATATTTAGTGTTTTAGGTGCATCTTAGTGTTTTTGTGTGTTTTAGAGGTTTAGTTGTTTTCATAAATAGAATACTTTAGGTTTGTTTAGGAAAATAAATATGATTTTTAGGAATTTTTCCTAAAGTTATTAGTAGCATTTGCATCATAGCATGTTCATTTTATATCCTAGTTTCATCTTAATTGTTAATATTTTGTTAGTTTGTTGATTTACTTACTTATGGTTGCTTTGTTTCATAGGTAATAAAAGCTTGAAAGTGTGGTGAATCTTGCCCAAATGATAGTGAAAAGTGACCAAGATCATGTGCGAAAAGTGTACAAGAAAGTGCGAAAGAATGGAGAAACGCGAGAAGAAGAATGGCTAAGGACACAAGTGCACTGCAGCGCCCAGAACACTGAAAATCAATGAAAAAATTCCAACAGTAGGGTTGCAGCGCTACCCCCTCGAGTGCTGCAATGCTACCACGAAAATCATGTTTTTTTGCCTTTGTGTTTAGGCAATTTTGGCAATTCAAGTCTAAAGCGAAATAGTGCATATTATATATCAAAAGAAAAGGTTTTTGACGAGGATTCCATTGGAGAAGAAGAGAAGATAGCTAGGTTGCTGGTGAAACTGAGATTGGCTTCGGAAGCGAGGCGGATCGAAGAATTATTGTATGTCTAGCACATTTTGTAGCGGAATTCAATGTTTTCTATCTTATTTTGTATTTTCTTCTCCAACACTATGAACTAACTTTTAATTCTAGAGAGGAGATGGATCCTAACTTGAATATTATGGTTTAATTTTACATTAGTTTATTATCAATGAAATTTCTATAGTTTATTCATGATTTCATATACTTAATGCTTTTAGTTTCTTGATCACAAATCGAATGAGTTTAGAATTGGAAGGTGGCACTCGAGAGAGGGTTTTCTAGGTTGGAAAAGGGAGGTTATGACATGAAAATGTTGTAGAATCGAGAGGTTTACAAAGTTTCATGAACTTGTAGGAAAATCACAGAGTTTAATGGGTTGTTTATAATTTAGGTTTATCGAGAGATCGAACCTTCTTTTTGACAATACGTTCTAATTCGGCACTCGATAGAGGGAATTAGATATGCAAGGGTTTTGACTTATAAATTAGGAAATTGATTTGATAACAAGCATGTTTAAATTACATAATTGAAGGTTAAGTGAAATTGATTCACTAGACATTTCTCATATATTGATTTTTCTCATAGTTCGTTTAGTTTAATTAGTTTTATTTGATTTTTAAATACTTGAATCTCTATAACATGATCGCTAGATAAAGTTAGAAATTAGTGAAAACGGTAATTGTTGAGGTAAACAGTCTCAGAGCACGACAACCCTATCTTCATCGGTTATTACTACTATCTGTCACTGTACACTTGCAGTTTTTAGTGAACAAGTTTTTGGCGTCGTTGCCGGAGATTGTTTCACTTTAGTTTCATCAATATCGTTAGTAATTGATTTTGATTTTAATCTAGTATTTTTTTCTGAATTTGTTTCTTTGTTTTTTGTTTTGAAGGATTAATTAAAGTATATGCGACGTTCCAGAAGTGTTGAATTAGTATCATTGGATCTTGAGATTGAGCGCACTTTGGGACAGAGGCGAAGAGAAAAAAAAGTGAAACAAGAGGCAATGGAGCCTGAAAATAATCAACGTCTTTTTCGAGACTACTTCAAGCCCGTCATCCATGATAATTACTCCGGGATAGTAAGAGCACCCATCGCTGCAAAAAATTTCGAGTTGAAGCCGACGTTAATCACAATGGTTCAACAACATCAATACGGGGGCTCTCCAATAGAAGATCCAATGATTCATAAACAATCATTCTTGGAGAAGTGCAATACGATCAAGATCAATGGCGCGGGTGAAGATGTGATTCGCCTAAGATTGTTCCCATTTTCTTTGAGGGACAAGGCCAAGTCATGGTTGCAAGGCTTGTAACCTAGGAGTGTTGCCACATGGAAAGAATTGATACAGAAATTTCTTCAAAAGTATTTCCAACCGGCAAAGAGTAAACAACTAACTTTCAAAAGTTTCTCTCACAAGTTAAAACTTTTAATACATTTTTGAATGAATATCAGTTTTCGTTTTGATTCGTGGTTTTTCTGCTTTAAGGCAACACATATATATATAGAAATAATAGAGGTGCAATGGACTTGGTGATTTTGGTGCTCTAGGTTATTTCAAAGACAACGTCTACATTCTTTCCCGAAATGGATCGATTCAGCTCTATGCATATTACGGCGATAGCACCTGAATCATCTGATCATTCCCGAAAAATAAATGTTTTGACAAAGTATTAGAATGTTCAAAAAGTTTTAAAATGTTTTTGTACGGTTATGAAAAGTTTTGAAAAGTTTTAGTACCGTTCTAAAAAAGTTAACAGAAATAGTGACAGTGTTAGAATAGTAACATTGTTGAACTAGCGTCCTGAAGCTTAATATCAACTTTTATGTTTTGTTCCTTGAGGGCGCTCATGAAGCATAAGCGTCCTGCTGAACAGTAAAGAGATGGCGCTACTAAATCGTAAGCGTCCTAACTTGTTTTACGATAAAATGACTTAAATCATGAGGGCACTACTCAACAATTAGCGTCCTATTTTGTTTTAAAACATTTATATGCATGAGGGCGCAACTCATAAGTGAGCGAACTGAAAATTTTAAAACAATTCTAAAACCAATATTAAGTGCGTTGAAAGACAGTAGGCGTCCTTAAAGTTATTAAGTTGATTATAAGGATGAGGGCACTCCTAAACAAGTAGTGTCCTGATAGTTTGTTCAACTTATAACTATCAGCGTCCTTAAAGATAGAAATCAATTAGAAACTAAGAAAACTCTTAGTGAGCTGAAATTAAGCCAACGTCCTGACACTTTCAAAGGTTGACTAAAGGGAGGCTGCTACTTTCAAGTAAGCATCCTTATGAATCAGTTCAATTCAACCTTAAGCATCCTAATATTTTATCAGCGTCCTGACTCATCAAGTCCAGGAGGGCGCTGCTTAAAACATTAGCGTCCTAAAAGACTATATAAAAATGGTTTTTGATTTCTTGATTAAAGCTCGATAAAACATGATATTTCAGGATTAAATAAAATATGCAAACGATTGAAAATCAATTCGATTAAAACATGCAGCCATGCATATTGCTAAATCAAATGGCAGAAAAGGTTCTACAACCTATCATAATCTAATCATACTCCCAAATATCTTCAAGCGATCATGGTTTTCAAGTAGATCCTTATTACGTTCACCATGCATCATTGAATCTTTGAAACCTTCAAGTAGGATTAGATACACCATGTATGCAGTAATTGTTATCTAAATGAACCCTATGATATGAATGTTTTGATGATTCCAAATATCTCTAGTTTGTCTATTTAATAATCTTGTCAAGTGTTTTAGATTTATCAAGAATCAAGATCAAGGAACTATGCTCACAAGCCTATTGAACATCACAAGTAAAGTTTCGAGTCTGTTAGTACTTAGAACGTAAAGTCAATCGATCAACTTACTTTCAGCAAGATTTTATTGTTTGCATATTTTGATCGTAACATTTTAATCGTACCTTATAATTTCCAAAGTATTTCATTTGATTAGAAAAACATAATGTTTTTCACCATGTTATCGAGCTTTAATCGAGAAATCAAAAATTGTTTCCACAGTCTTTCACTCTCCTAGACTTGATGAGTCAGGACGCTGATAAAATATTAGAACGCTCAAGGTTAAATTAAACTATTCATTAAGTAGCTTGCTTATAAGTAGCAGCCTCCCTTTGAGTCAACCTTTGATTGCGTCAGGACGCTGTCTCAGTTTCAGCTCGCTAGAAGTTCTCTTTATTTTTATGTGTATTCCAATAATTTTCAATTATAACATGTATACGTATTTATAGTGAAAAATCAATCAAAGTTAGAAAACTTTGATTGATTGTCATTAATTAGGCCTAATAAATTATGAAATAATTACACAACTAAATAAGGAAGAGAAATAAAATCCTATTACTTATGCAAGTAAAGAAAATAATTAAAGGAGAAAAATTAAAATTAAAATTATTTTTATAATGACAATGCTCGTAAGTGGTTTGAACATATAGAATGAATATCTTCAAATATGTCAAATTGAGAATGAGGAACTGGAATGACATAAACAAAGATAATTAACAAAGATATACATCGACTTAGCTATTAATAGGAAGTAGACCAGATGATAAAGGGCAATAAAACCAAGTCAAACTTCAAACTAAGACACAACTTGCCTTCGCATCAACGCAAGCGAATTGTCTTCTCACCTCCTTCTCGTTGGACATTTTGTCCGCTCATCAAAGCAAATTGCCAAATAATTAAATATAATATAAAATAAAGGAATTCCCTTGCCCCCCTTCATTTTCCAACACCATATTCCTCGTTCCCATCGTTTCTCCATCTCACCCTCTCTTCTCTCTCTATTTCTCTGTCTGCAACTTCAGGGTTAGGGTTTGTGAGATGGGGCAACAATCTCTGATCTACAGCTTCGTTGCTCGAGGAACGGTGATTCTCGCCGAGTTCACCGAATTCACTGGAAACTTCACCAGCATCGCTTCTCAGTGTCTTCAAAAGCTTCCTGCTAGCAACAACAAGTTCACTTACAACTGCGATGGGCATACTTTTAATTATCTTGTTGAAGATGGTTTCAGTAAGTCATCTTTCGATCTCGATTTCTTTTTTTTTTTTTTTTTTTTTTTTTCCGATTTGGTTCTTTGTTTTGGATTTGCCCTCTGCCTGATTTGACCCTGTTTTTGTGCCATGGTGCTCTTCTCTTCCGTCTCTATGCACTATCTCTTTGATTTAATTGTTGAAGTGGTTTCTTTCGATGTATTTTCTTTTTATATGCTTGTGTATTTCGATTAAGCATGTGTTATAACTTAAAAAGCAATTCTTTTTTGTTATTTGACTATCTATCTTTGCTAGTTATTCGTGCCAATCGAGAATATTTGAGAAGTGTATGGCAACCTAGGGCATAGTGTCAGATAGACCAGATCGGATCACAGTAGTCTTTTATCGTTTATGGTAGTCTTTTATAGTTTCTGGATCTCTGTTATCAGTTTATTTAAGTTGGTTTAGAAGAAAAATTGAACTTGGAAATAATAACTGTGAATCATGAGTGAACCAAACAATATTGTTAGCATCATGTGTAGATGGCAGATCAAAAGTAGCATATTGCTAGTGTCTCAAATAGTTAATTCGTTCTTGGCTGTCTCAAAGTTTGCCTTTGGTCAGTTTGGTTGTTCTACTAAACTAAACACTTGCATTCCTTTTAATTTTTAAAGCTCCTTACTTTTCATCTTCAACTTCTTTTTCTCATAGTTCTAGTAAAAGCCAATTCGTTGATTTGCTACATATCTTCTGGAACTAAAGAACCTAAACGCTTCAAGCTTTTTCTTGAGTTGGTCAAGTTAAATTTATTTGATTTTAAACATGTTGCCAAACTAAATGATACAAAAATATTCTAAAACCCTAAACACCAAATGATAAAATTAGAAGTTGACATATTCAAGAAATTGTATGCGTAGCTTAATTGAAGAAGGAAATGAGAGAGAATCAATTAAGATGGTTTGGACACATAAAAGAAAGGTTATTAGATGTGAGAGTTTGGAAGAATGACCTAGTATAAGTATCGACTTAATGATAGGGATAAATGAAGACTTAAATACATCAGTAGAGATAATTAATAAAGGTATAACTACTTGTAGTATATTTGTCGATTTAGCTCTTGATAAAAAATAGTGAAAGCAGTAGATTCATTTAGCTGATCCCATGTAGTAGGTAAAATGATTTAATTCCAAGTTTTAATTAGTGGTGTAATACCCTCAAACTAAACCAACTTCACACCATATGATCACTTACTAAAAATTCAAAGGACATAAATGTCAATATTCCAAAAGATCAAGGACATTTCTTGAAAAATGATGTAAGTGTGAATATCCCAAAAGATCAAGGCATTTAAGGAAAAAAGACATAAATGTCAAAATCTCAAAAGATCAAGGACATTTCGAAAAAAGGACGTAAACGTCAATATTCCAAAAGATCAAGGCATTTAAGAAAAGGACAAAAATGTAAATACGCAAAAAGTTCAAGGAAATTTTGGAAAAAACCCAAAATAACCACCCTTATAAATAGAGGTGGTGGGGGTGAGGATGAAACCATCCATTTCTTGTTTTCTTTTCTCTCTCCTTTTAAAAGTTTAGGATATTCAGAGATTCTGCCAAAAAGATGATAGCAACTTAGAAAAGGATATTCTGCCTAGAAAGCGATAGGACCTGGGAAGGAACCTGTGGTTTGCATTTCTTATGCTTTTTATTGGGTTTATAATAGTCCTGCATTATTTTGGTTCCTTGCACACTGTTTTATCACTATTGATATTTTGGGTATGTTGACCCTTGCTGGATTGCTAAATGCAACGTGGTGAGATTCCGGTGAAGTTTCTCAAAGTTTTGTTACTTATGTTAGCAATGCTATCTTGTTGCTTTGTATGCTCACTTTGCTGGATTGCTTAGTTTTAGCCTTAATATTTCTCGAATATATTTGCTCTAATAACTGATATAAGAAGTGGTGAACCTACTGGGGGACCCACTGAGCTTTTGCTCATCCTTCCATTTCTATTTCCAGGAAATTAGTACGGATAGTGGTGATGCTAGCAGGATGATGGTGGTGGTGATGTCTTGAGTGTTGGAGTTTATTTTGCAAGATTTGAAGTTGGTGTAGCTAAGAAGAAAGTTTGATGTTCTATAGTTTTTATAGTAGTGAGGCGGAGGCCATGACTTTTTGGTTGTAAAAATAGGTCATGACATCCGTATTAATATGTAGAAGATAGCTAGGTAATCACGTTGTTAAGCATGATCTGTCCATATGTCAAAATATGTTGTATATAAATAAAACACTGTCTTGTAAACATGAACTATGACATCTAAAAACTTATCAAGTTATTATGTAAAATATTTAAATATCGGTTTAATAAAATAAATGAACTTTATTTAAAAATTTTGACCATGTTTTGGTGTAGTGAGAATAAGTTTGTAACTTCTAAATTCTCTGAACTCTATTATTGTACTATTCTGTGATTCTTTTCAAAAAGTTGGAAAGATGAGAATTTGGGGTGCTACAACTTTAGTGGTATCAGAGCGGTGGTTCTAGGACTAATGAAACTTAGATTGAAATTTAGGTTGGTATTAAAAGATTAATAAAATCTGTAGAAAAAATAAACAAAAGGATAAATTTTATTGGAAAAAACTTGTATTTAATATTAAGTAAGTTGGCAAAGGAAATATAAAAACTAGGATGAGATTGGAGTGGAATAATAGACAAATAGAAGAGAGTAAGTAGAAAAAAAAAATGTAGCTAATGTGGTG
Source organism: Paratinospora sagittata (assembly GCA_035771175.1). Taxonomy (NCBI): domain Eukaryota; kingdom Viridiplantae; phylum Streptophyta; class Magnoliopsida; order Ranunculales; family Menispermaceae; genus Paratinospora; species Paratinospora sagittata. The sequence goes on from CM069595.1 coordinate 27,183,191, forward strand.
GGCTAAATAGCCAGCCACGTTGAGGCGTGCAATGATCATTGCAAGCCTTAACGTGGCTGGTGTAAACTGGCTAAAGGCCGGTAAAATTCCGGCCAAAGGCCCGATCCGGCCTTGTGGCCGGACAAGACATACGTATTAGCCAATAGACATGAAGAGAATAAATAGAGGTCCAAGCCCTCATATCCAATTATCCTAGTCACAATCAAATGATTTATTTTCCTTGTTCCATTTTTCTTTTTGACATCATCCCATTCTAAACATATAAGATCTTGATTCATGGTTTGAATCGAATAAGCCACCTTCCATTACTAAAAGGAATGTTATTACCTAAAAATTGTTGGGACAAATTGTACTGATGTGGAGATAATGAAAGAACGATAATCTATGACTTCGAGGCACGTACTAAAAGCAATATTTCTCCCCTTCCAGTAGAACTGTGAGAACATAGTGTGGTATGTTGAAAATCACCTTCAAGAGACAAAGATGCATCTCTCAATGGTGTCGGATATGGATTGTGTTCGCTCCAACTCAACCATGAACATTCTAAAGTTGATGATATTAAAAGGAAAAATTTACTAGAAGAGAAGGTATTGTTTTCAAAACGGATTTCGAGAAGGCTTATGATATGGTCCGATGGGATTTTTTGGACTATGTTCTTCAGATGAAAGGCTTTGGGGCGAGGTGGAGGCAATGGATTTGTAGATGTTTATCTTCAGTTTCATCCTCTGTTTTTGTTAATGGCTCGCCTAGGGGGAAGATTTGTGCCTTGAGAGGTTTAAGGCAAGGAGATCCACTTTCTCCCTTTCTTTTCATCTTAGTAGCGGATGTTCTGGGTAGTATGATGGACAGAGCTAAGGAGAACGGAGTGGTGAAGGGTTTTCTTGTTGGGAAGGACAAGGTTCAGGTGTCTCATCTCCAATTTGCTGATGACTGCCTCTTTATGGTGGAGAATGGTGGGTCTAGCCTCCTTGCCACCCTTAGGATTATTCAGGTTTTTGCTTAATCTCGGGTATGAAGCTGAATCTTAAGAAGTGCCAGGTTGCAGGAATTTGTTTGACTGAGTCTAATCTGTCGAAGGTCGCTTTCTCGTGTGGTTGTTCGGTTGGCAACTGGCCTTTGACATATCTTGGTTTACCGCTTAGGGGAATCCGTTATCTTTGTCGTTTTGGGAACCAATCATCAATACTGTTTCTAGGAGACATGATGGGTGGAGAAGAAGTTTCCTTTCAAAAGGGGGTCGGTTAACATTAATTAAGAGAGTGTTGGATGCTATCCCCACGTACTTTCTATCTATGTTCAAAATTCCAAAATTGGTGGCTTGGCAGATTGAGAGGTTGATGAGAAAATTCTTGTAGAAGGGAGAGATTAAAGGGGGAGGGAGTAGTTTGGTGATGGAGTGTGGTTAGTGGAAGGATTGATCAAGGGGGTTTGGGAATTGGTAATTTGGAGCTTAGGAACAGGGCTTTGGCGGGGAAGTGGTTATGGAGATTTAAAGGAAAAAGGCTCCTTGTGGGTTAAGGTGGTGGTGAGTTGTCATGGGGTTGATCAAAACTCTAGAGATGCTAGTGTGTCCACCAAATCCACTCATCGCAGTCCATGGAAATTCATCCATTCCCTTTATTCGAGCTTTTCTTCCATTACTCGCCTTAAAGTGGGTAATGGAGCTTCGATTAAAGTTTGGGAGGATTCCCGGTGTGGTACTTCCAGTTTGTGTACTTTTTCCCCATATTTATAGATTATCCACCTTGCCTAATCATCCTATTTGTGACTTTCTTGTCATCCCCAAGAGTAGTGATAGTGATAGAACTTCTTGGTGTCTCCACCTTAGAAGGAATCCTTCGGAGCGAGAAAGTCTTGAAGCTTCCTCCCTTCTAGACATTCTTGAAGCTATTCAACTCTCTAATGAGAGTGATTGAGTGTCCTGGCCATTAGAGTCTTCGGGGGAGTTCTCCTCTAAGTCCTTGTTGCATCATTTTTGCTTTAGAAATGCTCCTATTCCAAATTTAATTCATTTCCCCCATGATTTTATATGAAAAGCCCATGTTATTTCAAAGGCCAAATTTTTGGGTTGGACTATTGCTCATGATAGGTTGAATTGTGCGGATATTCTCCAGAGACGATTCAAGAATTGGTCCCTCTCCCAATTGGTGTTGTTTATGTAAACGTAGTACAGAATCCTATCAACATATCTTTCTTGAGTGTGATTTGTCTAAAGGGGTGTGGCGTAGATGGGAAACTCTGATTCATTGCGATGGTCTTTCCAACAATAAGTCATTATGGGCGTTTCCTGATGATCCTTTGCTTCCTAGATGACTAAGGGACTATTGGCGCGCTATTGTTTTTGCGGTAATTTGGTCTATTTGAAAAGAGTGAAGCACTCGCGTTTTTGATGATCATGAATCTGATATTGGGGTTGTTTGAGATGCTTCTTTCTTTTTAGCTTCCCTTTGGGTTAGTGCTAATAAGCTTTCAAGAGGGTATTCCTTGGGGGATTGGAATCCTATTTTGTCCAGTTTTGGTTGTTAATTCCGGATTTAGTTCTGGGTGTATTTTGCTGTGTAGTTTTTAATTAATACAGTTCTTTTTGATTCTTGTAAAAAAAAAGATATTAAAAGGAAAGATGGAACAAAGAGAATAAAACCCTTGATTGTGATTGGGATAATTAGAAACAAGGGCTTGGACCTCTATTTACATTTTTCTTCATGTCACTAGCTAATTGACGTGCCTCTTTTATTGATTTCACCTTTTAATTGATAGAGACCTATTCATGTAAATAGGGGTGTCTATTTGTTTGAATGTACCTTTTTAATGATAGAAACGTTTTTATGTGAATAGATGTGTCTATTTTATTGAATTTACCTTTTTATTAATTGGCACCTCTCTACCAGTGAACACATTTAGATTCAATGTATCCTAAGTAAATCATTGATCACATTCTTTCTACATAAAATATTTTCCACCAACATAGTTTAGACCTCAGTTATTCATTTGTTCATATATTTTGAATTGTTATACACAACGGGTATTAAATTATTGGCGATTGTTTGGTCAAATTTAAGTGCTAAAATTCAGATAAAGCCTCAGGGATTGACGTATGTAACACTCATTTTTCCAAGACACGCTGACCTATAATTGGCAGTGAAGAGGAGTAGAGGACCCCCAATTAGTCCGGATTGGCTTGTCCTTATACCCGATTAAGTACTTTTAAATTGTTTTATTAGATCAATTTTATGCATTATATGAAATCTTTAATTTGCTTAGGTTTTTAAGGTTGTTTGCATTGCTTCATAGAGTTCTGCTTCTAGCCTCGTGGCATCATCTCAAGTGTATGGAGGGCTATATCCTTGCCCTTTTGACTATATTTTGCTAAAAGCTCAGTGGATAAGAAAGAAAGTAAAAATAAATAAATAAATGAGAGAAAGCTTTAGAAATAACTGGTTGAAGTAATAGAATTTCTCTAGTTGATACTAGATGATTGAAATCACTAGAAGAAGGAAAAAAAAAAAAACCATTTTATCCCTTTAGTTAATTTCAGGGAAAGTGGTAAGATACTTAGAAAACCTTGCTTATCTTTTGAAGATCATATATTCTTCTTGAAATGAAATTCATACCTACATGTCTTGAGGGTACCATGACCAGATGATCACACAGTATTCTTCCACCCATCAAGCATTGCCAAGTAGTCAAAGAGCCCATATATATAATGGTGGAAAGGAAGAAGCGTTGAAAGGGTGTAGATGAACTTTTAATGGCATGAACATATAATTTTACTAATTCTTTGAAACCATTTCAAGTAAAAGTTCCATAGTAATGGCTACAAAATTTTAATATTGCTTTCTTGTTGAGGCACTAGCTTGGTGTATGACCTTTGAATGGTATGTCACACTTGTATTGGGACCCATATCTTTTCAAAATTAGGTGTGTTTAATGGAGGCTGGTGTATGAATGTCCCTTAACTGTGTAATGAATAAGTTAAAACTGTGACCGCTATTTTGTATCTGTTTAATACATTAGTGACTGTGCTGGCTTGTCTGCTTTTCACAATGTGCCACCTGCTCAAGTGGACTCCAAAATGTCATAGATGGTATTGAAGTGGTTAAATTAGAAAATTTTGAAGTTAATCATCATAGTTAATCATCTTTTTATAGTTTATGCCCTTCTACTAGACCTTACCTATGTCTCTTGAATGCCTGTGCTTTCCCACCCATGACTTGAGTGAAAACTATGATGAGTTGGAAACGTTGAGGTTATAGCTACTTATCTACCAACAGAGTAGGCAAGTTTTGTACTTGTTTATACCTTGTTATGAATAATTAGATCTGTTCATGACTATCTGTTTATTCAATATTTGGAACAAGAGATGCAGAGAAGAAGAAGATAAATTAAAAAATGGAGGACTTTTTAGGATTTTTAATAGTGTACAATTTGGTATTTGCCTATATATAATGTTTGATTTGGCCAATCTACTATCGATAGCAATAGCAAATTTAGTCTTTTGCTATGCTTCTTTATTTTTGATTTCGTTGAGTGCAACAACCCGAGTTATTCAATCAAAATCAAACCATAAAATTGTAAAAGGTGGGATTGGATAAAATTAGTAAATTCAAATCCTAAGATCTTTTTTTTTAAAAAAAAAATAAAATCTTTTGATAAATTGCATAAAAAATAAAAATAAATCTTGAAAAATTCTATAATGATGTAGCAATCATTTATATACCTATTTGGATCCAAAATGCACAGTTCAACTTCAAGGCATCAAGAATCAAGGTCATTCATGATTCATAATTTCTAATCCTGAAAAAAAAAAAAAAAGACATTTCTAGAGAGAGAAAGGTCATCATTACCCTTATCTTTCATTCCTTGCAATTCTTCCCCTAGTTATTCTTCTTTTGGTTATGAAGTGGAGAAAGATATATTTTTTTTCTTAGCTTTTCTTCTTTTGATTTTGAGGTGGAGAAGATTCTTTTTTCTACTTGGACTGGTCTCTTCCTTTGTCATTACTCGCTAGGAGCAATGTATTTTTGACCTTCTGTGTTAACATTTCATTTTCTTCTGGTGTTTATTCTTTTTTCTACCATTTCGTGTGTTAACATTTCATTTTCTTTTTGTTCTTTCTTCTTTCCTTTTTCTTGTAACAATTTTTAGAAGAAAGTGCTAATCTTGTTTAACGTGTTTATGCGATTCATAACATATTTATATATCTTGGCAATGTTTCATTCCAAAAGCACCTCTATTAGAGCTTTCCCCACATCATTATATCTCAAGTAGTTTTTGTTGTTTTGGTGCATCATACCACAATGTTCTTAGTTAAAACATTCTTTTTACTCACCTTTACTCCCCAAATACAAAGAAATACTCAAACATGAACCCCAAGCTTCAATTAAAAGAGCCGAAAAGGAAACCCTAAATATATATGTTGAGATTTGTTTTCTATACAAATTTATTTCCTGTATAGATTTGTTTCCTGTACAGAATTATTTCCTTAAGGATTTATTTCCTTTAAGGAATATAGCAGTTACTAAAATTGTAAATGTAGCTATAAGTACATAGCCCTGTATGTCTATATATATGGAGTCCCTCCATTAAGACATTACACAAGAATAAATATCCTCTCTCTTCTCCCGTGGATGTAGGCCATAAAGCCGAACCACGTTACATCTTGTGTCGTTTATTATTTTATTTTTCTTAACATGATATCAGAGACCTAGGTTTTTATTACTAGGAACTCTGTTTCGACCTTCATCGTCGAAATCATTGGTGTCGGCCTTCATTGCCGGAATCCTCCATTTGAAGTTCATAGTCTTCATCGTCTTCAACGCCTCTGAACTCAAAGTACTGTTCATCGTCTTCTTCGCGGAGATCCTCGGCTTGAAGTTCATAGTCTTCATCGTCTTCAACGCCTCTTAACTCAAAATACTGTTCATCGTCTTCTTCGCGGAGATCCTCGGCTTCCTTTATCATCGGGACGAGATCTCTAGCCTTCATCGCCAAGAACTTCATCATCGATCACCACAACTTCTCAAAATCGCGATCCTTAAACCCTGGTTTCAGCAGATCTTCGTCTTCTTTCTTTCCTTTTTCAATCGCGATCTGGAACTGCTGCTGAATAGTCATTTAAATCGCAATTTGGATCGCCATTTCTGTCACTGTTCATCATCTCGACCGCTGTTCACTGGTTCGACCACTGTTCACTGGTTTTGATCGCTGTTCACTGTTCACTGTTTCGATCACTGTTCACTTTTAAATTTATCTTCGTCTGTAACTGTTTCTTCTTCTTCACATCTTTGAAGAACGACATATAAAAAAAAATGTCGGTTACTTCCGAAACAGTGCAGATAGAAGAAACAGTTGATAAAATAGAGAAAGGAGAACTACCGAACATTCAAGCCGCCTACAGACTTGATGGAAAAAATTATTTGAAGTGGTCTCAGCTGGTACGTACTTTTCTGAAGGGCAGAGGAAAACTAAGTCATCTTCTGGGCACTGGACCTACACCTGGAGATCCTAAGTTTAGAGCGTGGGATAACGAAGATGCTTCTATAATGGCATGGCTATGGAATTCAATGGCGCCAAATATTAGCGATACATGCATGTTTCTAACTACTGCCAAAGACATTTGGGATGCCGTTCATCAGTCATACTCTAAGGCTCATGATGCAGCCCAAGTGTATGAAATCAAAGTGAAAGTTGGAACAACAAAACAAGGCAACATGACAGTCACTGAATATGCCAATGTCTTGAAAACTCTCTGGCAAGAACTTGACCATTATAGGTGTATTGAGACTAAATGCCCTACAGATGCTGTAATTTTAAAAAACTATATTGAGAAGGATCGAGTCTATGACTTCTTGGCTGGACTCAATGCAGAGTTTGATCAAGTAAGAGTTCAAACTCTCAGCAAAGAGTTACGAACTTTGAATGAGACTATCTCTGCTATCCGGACTGAAGAAAGCAGAAGAAATGTTATGCTCACACCTCAGAAGTTGGAAGGCTCAGCTATGATCGCCAATCGGGGAAATGATCAGAGGACACACACTCCGTGCGCTGAATCATCAAAGGTCCAAAATCGAGACAATAGGGACAATCTAAGGTGTACTTATTGTCAGAAGACTAGACATACAAGGGAGAAGTGTTGGAAACTTCATGGCAAGCCTTCAACTTCCAGTAAAGACTGGGGTTACAACGGAGGACAGCAGAAAACCAGTGGCCAAACACATCTGTCTACTGAACAACAATTGCAGCCTCCCCGGTGACAGACGGATTCAGCCAAGACGATATTGAAAGATTAAAATCTTTGCTTGGCACTCTTGACAAACGCTCAGGTACCTGTTCATTGTCCCATTCAGGTAATTTTCTTATTTCTATTGGATTTAACGTCTCGGATAAATCTTTTAAATCTTTTGCTAACTCTTGGGTTATAGATTCTGGTGCTACTGATCACATGACCAATTCTCCCAATATATTTCATACCTACAACCCATGTCCTAGTAGTCGGAAAATAGCCACAGTTGATGGATCATTAACCACAGTTGCTGGTATAGGTGATGTTCACATCAGCCCCACCCTTACACTCAGAAATGTTCTTCATGTTCCTAAACTATCTACCAATCTTGTCTCTATTAAAAAATTGACCCATGATCTGAGTTGTAATGTGACCTTCCCTACTTACTGTGCATTTCAGGACCACGACTTGGGGACGATGATTGGACATGCTAAGGAACAGGACGGGTTGTATTACCTTGAGACACCAGTACATCCTATCAAGAGTACCACTTCATTTCTCTCTGAGCACAAACTTTTCAATAAAGAAAAGCTATGGCTCCATCATCGCTGCCTTGGCCATCCTTCTTTTCGATCTCTTAAAATCATGTTTCTTTTTTTGTTTAAATCTCTGAATGTTGAAGATTTTCATTGTGAAGTGTGCGAACTTGCGAAACACAAACGTATATCTTTTCCACTTAGCAATGACAGAAGTTCAGATCCTTTTGATCTCATTCATAGTGATATTTGGGGTCCCTCTCCAATCCCTAATGTTTCTGGAGCGCGATGGTTTGTGTCATTCATTGATGATTGTACTAGAGTCTCGTGGATATTCTTATTAAAACAAAAATCCGATGTGAGCTTTATTCTCCCTACCTTTCATAACATGATACACACCCAGTTTGGTGCTAAAATCAAGAGATTTCGATTTGACAATGCTCGAGACTATTTTAATCAAACATTGACCAATTACTTCCAAACTGAGGGGATCATTCATGAATCATCCTGTGTTCACACTCCACAACAAAATGGAGTTGCTGAAAGAAAAAATGGTCACCTACTTGATACAACCCGAGCCTTTTTATTTTAGCATAATATGCCTAAGTCCTATTGGGGGGAAGCTGTCCTTACTGCAACACATCTTATTAACCGTCTACCATTCCAGACCCTTGATTTCAAAAGTCCTATGGAAAAGCTACGTCAATTTTATCCTAAGCTTAAAATCTCCAACAATCTTATACCTAAAATATTTGGGTGTGTTTCATTTGTCCATGTTCACCAACCCAACAGGGGAAAGTTGGACCCTAGAGCTCTTAAGTGTGTTTTTGTCGGATACTCTTCCACTCAAAAGGGATATAAATGCTATCATCCGCCATCCAAGAAATTCTTTGTCTCAGCCGATGTCACTTTCTATGAACCTGAGCCCTATTTTTCCGCTCCTCCTCTTCTGGGGGAGAATGTCATCATGGAAGATAAGGATCGGAACTTCCTTGATAACCCTTTTGACCTTTTGACCCCTTTACCCTCCAACAAACCAAACCTGAATCTCCTACACCCCCTGTACCCAACGACGAACCTAAGGATCGGATGACTGGACAAGTGTACTCAAGGAATAAAGCCGCAGCTCCTGAACTGATGCAAGCTCAAGAATCTGAACCAATCCCTGAGAATGAGGTAACAAACCCTGAACCCTCCTTACAAATTTCATTAGTTCCTGAAACTAACAATGATCTTTTAGCCTCTGAACCTGACAATGACCTTCCCATTGCCATTAGAAAGGGAACAAGGGAATGCACTAAACATCCCTTGTATCCATTATCTCATGTTGTATCCTTTGAGAAGTTCTCACAAACTCATAAGAGTTTCCTTACCAGCCTGAATAATATCCAGACTCCTACGTCATTATCCGAGGCTTTATCTAATACAAATTGGAAACAAGCTATGAATGTGGAAATGGAAGCCGTGGAGAAAAATACAACATGGGAGTTGGTAGACTTGCCTCCAAGAAAGAAACCTGTGGATGCAAATGGGTTTATACAGTGAAATACAAAGCAGATGGGTCCCTAGAGCGCTACAAGGCAAGATTGGTAGCCAAAGGATATACTCAGACATATGGTGTGGACTATCAAGAGACATTTGCTCCAGTTGCAAAAATGAATACTGTGAGACTTCTTTTGTCATTGGCAGCTAATTATGACTGGGATCTGCAACAATTTGATGTAAAAAACGCATTTTTACATGGGGATTTAGAGGAAGAAATCTATATGGAAGTGCCTCCAGGATTTGGCACCACAGATAAAGTGTGCAAATTAAAAAATGCCCTGTATGGACTTAAGCAATCTCCGAGGGCATGGTTTGGTCGGTTTGCCAAAGTAATGACAAGTATGGGATATAAACAAAGCCAAGGAGATCATACTCTGTTTATTAAGCACTTGACTTCAGGGGGAGTTACAGTTCTATTAGTGTATGTTGATGACATCATCATGACAGGAAACAATGAGAACGAGAGACAAAATTTGAAGCGGTGTTTGACCGAGGAATTTCAGATCAAAGAATTAGGGAGATTGAAATACTTCCTAGGGATTGAAGTGGCACACTCTAAACATGGAATCTTTATCTCTCAACAGAAGTACATTACAGACCTTCTTAAAGAAACAGGGAAGCTAGCATGCAAATCAATGAATACTCCTATTGATCTTAATCACAAGCTTGGAGAAGCTGAAGAAGCGCTGACTGTTAATAAAGAGATCAAAGACTAGTAGGAAGACTCATCTATCTCTCTCACACAAGACCTGATATTGCATATGCAGTGAGTGTAATAAGTCAGTTCATGCACAATCCTAAAGATATTCATTTGCAAGCGGCTAATCGTGTTCTACAGTATCTTAAAGGGACTCCAGGACAGGGTATCTTATTTAAACGACACACAGGAATGGTTCTTGAAGCATATACTGATTCAGACTATGCTGGTTCAGTAGTTGACAGAAGATCAACTACTGGATATTGTACGTTTCTTGGTGGGAATTTGGTGACATGGCGAAGTAAAAAACAGAATGTAGTGGCCAGATCTAGTGCTGAAGCAGAATTCCGAGCAATGACACAAGGGGTTTGTGAGCTATTATGGTTGCAAATAATTTTGACAGATTTGAAGATACACTGGAATGGCCCTATGAGACTCTATTGTGACAATAAATCTGCAATTAGCATTGCCCATAACCCAGTTCAACATGATCGAACCAAACATATAGAGATTGATAGACACTTTATTAAAGAGAAGCTTGATAGTGGGTTGATCTGTACTCCATATATGTCTACCAATAATCAGCTCGCCGATATGCTCACTAAAGGGTTAAATCATACTGCATTTCAAGCAAATGTGTCCAAGCTGGGAATGGTAAACCTTTATTCACCAGCTTGAGGGGGAGTGTTGAGATTTGTTTCCTATTGTTGAGATTTGTTTCCTATGCAAATTTATTTCCTGTACAGATTTGTTTCCTGTACAGAATTATTTCCTTAAGGATTTATTTTCTTTAAGGAATATAGCAGTTACTAAAATTGTAAATGTAGCTATAAGTACATAGCCCTGTATGTCTATATATATGGAGTCCCTCCATTAAGACATTACACAAGAATAAATATCCTCTCTCTTCTCAATATCCTCTCTCTTCTCCTGTGGATGTAGGCCATAAAGCCGAACCACGTTACATCTTGTGTCGTTTATTATTTTATTTTTCTTAACAATATATATAAGAAAAAACAGTGCAAAATATGCACCTTGATTTGGTTAAGATTTGATAGAGAAATAAAAAACTCTTGCAGGAAATCACTTCTTTATTACTTTGGAGGAGAAAAAACTGAGCTTTATGATACTTCACCGAGTTGTACAAGTTTTAGACTCGACAATGAATTTTAAGATTTTTCTGATTTTATCTGTTATAAAAGAAATTGTATTGATTTAGGTGCAATTAGATTCAAATGATACGATCTGAATTGTAAATCATGCCGATTTGACAACCAATGACAACAACTATCACTGGGCTACTATGTGTTGAGCTTCTTTCTCCTTGGGTATTAAATCTATTCTTATCTTGGATTCTGCAGCCTATTGTGTAGTTGCAGTTGAATCTGTTGGCAGACAACTGCCTATTGCTTTTCTGGAGCGAGTTAAAGAGGATTTTAACAAGAGATATGGGGGAGGAAGAGCAGCTACTGCTGTTGCCCATAGCTTGAACAAGGAGTTTGGGTAATTCCCTTTTTTGACGTGGTTGCATTTGAACTATTGATGGGAATGGGATACAACAAATTTGTTAAACAATTTATTTCACATTCTTCAAATCCATTTTCAATATTTATAGGTCAAAGTTGAAGGAGCACATGCAGTATTGTGTGGATCATCCAGAGGAGATCAGCAAGCTTTCAAAAGTAAAGGCTCAGGTTTCAGAAGTCAAGGGTGTTATGATGGAGAACATTGAGAAGGTAATGATGGAGCTATTTGCCTATCTTTTATGTTGTAACAAACTGGTTTCAATATTTACACTTCCAAAACTAATGTGCTCTTCTCCCCTTGATTTGTTCAAAAGAGATAGTTATGATGTTACCATTAGACACAGGTTGACAGCAGGGGACATCAACCTTACAGATTTGTGCATTGGTTCCAAGTAGTTAAATCAAGCTGATTTCAAGGACCAGCCTGTCAATTTAGAGGGACATCAATACAATGGCCTTTGTTGTTATCCTAAAATTAATTTCCCTTTGTCTAATAATGTTCATCATCCTTTCACTGATTGAACTAAAAACACTCTAGTGTATACCGTGATATGGTGTGGTTGGGTCACAAAGCTCACTTTTTTTCTCAGGTTCTTGACCGTGGTGAAAAAATTGAGCTTCTGGTAGACAAAACAGAGAACCTTCGCTCGCAGGTTGGTTCACACTTCCTTTTTTTATAGCATGGTTAATATATATTATATATATTTTTTCTCATAGAATGCAGTGCCAGAAAAAATGCTCATGAAAAAATCATGGAAATGCCTGCAAAGAATATTCTATCATTTGGGTGAGATGTGCATATTTGAAATATTATGAAACTTTTGTTGCTGCTGCTGTTGCAGGCTCAAGATTTCCGTCAACAAGGAACCAAGATGAGGAGGAAGATGTGGTTTCAGAATATGAAGATAAAGCTGATTGTTTTGGGTATTCTGATTGCCTTGATTCTCATCATTGTTCTGTCGGTTTGTGGTGGCTTCAAATGTTGATTGTTGTGCAAATTATTTTGACCACACGGCTATTGTTCTCGTTTAGCATATATACTGCATCGTTCTACAGTATTGTTTTAGTGTTTTCCTTTTTTGATCAATTTGCTTTCCTTGTATTGGATGAGGGGTTGTGAATTGTGAATGGTTTGTACGTGTGACGCTTTGCATGTATATATTTTGATGCTTGAAATGCTGCTATTTGAGTGAAAAAAAAACTAGAAATTTTACCACCATTCAATAGTTTTGGATCTTCATAGCGGTAATACCCTTAAACTGATTCATGAATTGGCCTCTTTAGAATTTATGATGGCCACGAGGATCGGAACTTAACTTGTAGACGATGATTAATTAATTGCTCTTTATTCGTTGAGAAAAAGATAAATAAACAGAGCTTGATTAAATATGATAGAAGCGGGTGTAATCTCTCATGAGTAATGCTAGATGAACAACATTACGTATTGACTTAAAAAAAAAATAAAAAAAACATGTAAGTATTGTGTTACTGCAAGTTGATCAATTAATGAACGAACTGAAGATGAAATCGAACCTTTTGGTTTTAGAAAATATTAATTTAACTGTAAAATATTATAATTACACATGTATTTTTATTAAATTATTTATTATATATTTTAAAATATATAAAATATTAATATTTAATGGATATGTATACGTAACTATATGTATAGTTGTAAAATTTACAATTAGATTAATATTTTTTTTTGGTTTTTCGCAAAGCCTATTTGAGATAAAGAAACAGTTAAAAAGAAAATGTTCACTTTCATAATAATGGGTTTGACACCAATAATATGATGTTGGTAAAATTTTGAGGACCCATAATAGTTGGGATCAGCTAATTGTTGTACTCTTTGTCAAAAAAAAGTGTTTTTATTTGCAGGTTGCCCCTAAATTAATTCTATGGAAATTTTAAGTAGTTATATTACTTTTGAAGAATATAATATGTGATGATTCCTCTATCACTTACCATAAACCATGAAATATATTGTTGGAATATTTGATTTACATGGGCCCACAAGGTTTGGACCCACTTAACAATAGTTAAGATAAGCACCAACCGATTCCATGTAAATCTCTAACTTTGGGTGAGTTAGAGATTTACATGGGATCATGGGATCATGGGATCGATTGATGCTTATCTTAACTGTTGCTAAGTGGATCCTACTTTGGTGCGTAGATGGATCAAATATTTCAACATATATGTTTGACCTATTGAGCATTAGCTCACTCTATTGTTAACACTTTTTTAAAAGCTTAAGGTGGATCCGAGTGGAAACGTTTTATGAGTTGCCGCCTTATCCAACTCCTGTTAGGTCTTATCTCTTTTGTTATCACACCAGAACTATGTAATTAACGTAGCCTTAGGTTACTTAATTTTTGAGGAGAGCATGTTCTCCTTTCGCTGTCAGGCTCGTAATGAAGGACGTGAAGGTAACGAAATTATCCGTGAGGCTAGCAAACGGGCTACTATCACATATAAAACTTTTAACTTTTATTTGAATAAAGGAACGGTTTGATCTTGATTCTATGTACAATATTATTGTCATACTCCAATTTGTGCCGCCCCAGTTGTGTTGTTTATTCATGGTGAGGTAGGCGAGGTATAATAATCTCACAATCCTATCTTGGTGGTTTCCTAGTGATGATATGTCTTTAACAATACAACCTTACTTGAGGTTTACCATTAATGACATATCAAAAGATATACTCTCCATCACAGTATTCATTGGGTACACAACATGTCAGAACTAATTCTACTTATTCAGGCCACAACCTGAAAGGCTATCCAAAGTTCTATTTTATTCCATAATCTAAGCCAGATGTTCTACCTAGTAAAACTCAACCAATGGTAGGTAGTATATGTTCTTTCTGATACATCTTAGACAATGATAGTGAATTCAGATGTTAAGATTTTATTTCTCCATTTATCATCCATTCTACATGGTATTAAGTATCTTGCATGGAAATTTAGGTTTCATAGCTTATCTAAGGAGTCCTGCTCAACCTAGATTGTTAATCCGAAGACCAATTATCCATACTTAACACTATTGGTCCACTTTCCTAAACCAGATTTCAAGAATAACACATACTAACAATTAAGCAACTTATTCAAACATAACCATCATGAACAAGAATATAATATAAAGATGGTGAAATAAATGATAAACAAACTTGAAATCCACTCACTTTAGTTCGAAGTAACTTGTATAATATATTAGATTAGGCTTACACTCTCCAACTAATGATTTATACCCTTTTTCTGCAACTGCACATATAACATACTATTACCAACGCAAAATGCATGTCTTGTATAAAGTAAGCTAAACCTTCTTCAATGAATTCAACAGTCTCAAACTTTAATTTTCAGTTCAAATTTATTTCATTTAATAGGTAGCTGCTGTATTAATCATTTCAATCTTATACTTGGACTTGGTACTAGTCCTACTATAGGTAATGAATGACTACCATTGGTTTACAAAACCAATTCCCTTGAGTTTTTGATGAAATTCAACTCTTCTAAAATTGATTTTCCATATCAGCTCTGTTGACCTAAGTGGATCCCACTTACATTTTTCTTAAGTGTTTTAATGTTAACAAACAATATAACTAATGTTGTTAATGATTTCATTTAGTATATTTCAGCGCCTAAAGTTAAGATGAAGGCTAAAACAAGATTCAAGCATTTCAAGTTCAAGAATTTACCCTAGAAAAGATAACTTAAACATTCGAAGTGTGGACAAATGGACAACATAAGAAAAGAGTTTGAGAATCCTATGTAAATATAGAATTAGAATTGTTTCAGCCAAATATCTCTCACGTTCAGTCGAGGACTGATGCTGGATGACTAAGTATGAAATTTGTCTGCTCGTCCTCCAAAGTCTTTCTGTGGGACTGCCTCATTTTGGACCTGTAAAAGGTGGTGACACCGGGTGGATGTCACTAAAGCTACTCTGATGCCTAAGTTAGATTATGTAGGATAAAAAGTAGAAGTGCAGAGAGTTGGAGGCTTAAAGCGTACCTTTTTTTGTAGAATGAACCCCTTTTTATAGTTGAGGGAGGTGGTTTATGCTTTTAATCCCTTTCTCCATCAGTGGGAGTGATTTGCGTCCTTTCCTTATAAGGACTTGATTAGTGATTGTGTGCATTGGGATTCGCACGTGGTTTGATCGGGTTTATGGTTTTCGTAGATCGGGTTTGGGAAAGAACCTTGTTTGATTGGACTTTGCCCTTGAAGCCCTTGGTTGGAGTTGAAAAGGTGCCCTCGGCCGCGGCTAAGGGGTGCTCTCAGCCATGGCCCAGGCAAAGAGTGCCTCGGCCATGGTCAAGGCAATGGGTGCCTCAGCCCTAGCTGAAGCAAGTGGTGTCTTAGTCATGGCCAAGGCATGAGAGTCCTTGACCATTGGCCGAAGCATGTTATGCTTCGGCCTTCACCGAGGCAAGGTGTGACTCAGCCTTTGCCGAGGTGTTGTTCTCGTTTCTAACACGATTTTGTCTAGGGCTAGGTGTGAGTTTGATTTTGGGTGTAACAAGAATGTAGCCTTCTTGGCTTCATATTGGTTAATTTATATTCAAATTTCATGTGTTCATTTGATTTACACAATGATTTTTGGAAGTACTTTACGTAGTTTTGAAACATTTCATGAAAAATCATTTTGATGTCTTCAAATGTTTAAAATTAGTTAATCGTGTTGATTCGACTTCCAACTATGATTTTGGATATGGTTTTAATGTTATTGGTTTTGAAAGATCAAATTTCAAAGAATAATGATGTTTTCATGATTTAGGCTAAAAAAGCGGACTGGATAAACCCCAAAACACAATCCTGTGCACTTGAGTGGCAATGAGTGCTCTTGGGATATTGAGAAGTGTGTTGCTTTAAAGATAAAGACGTTTCCTGAACCCAAATTTTTTTTTGGATGTTCTTGGTCATTCGAGAAGCCTGTTGCTTCAGAGAGAAGCATGTTGGTCTGATGACCCCCACCCTTGTGTATTTTGCTGATCACAAACAACATTCCAAGATATCTAACTACTTTGATTGAGTTTTTCAGTACAACATGATTACTTCTTAAAGTTAAACTCAAAGTCAAAATCAATGTATAAAGTTAATCAAGGCAAAAGAGCTTCAAGATTTACTTTAATTTTGATATAATTACTAAGATCACTTCAGGATTGTAGAATTCTTTTTAGATCAGTGAGCCAAAGGCTTGCATACATTCAAAATTTTTCTAAGTCAATACTTTTTAAAGTCAAATTGTTTTTAGAAAAGTCAAAATTTTGATCAAAGTGTTAAAATTCGTTTTAGAATATTGTTGAACTTTAGTTTTACACATTTTATTTCATTTCAAATGTATTTGAATCAAAATAGTTGAGCAAACTAGTTTTGAACTATTATAGGTAATGACTACCATTGGTTTACAAAACCAATTCCCTTGAGTTTTTGATGAAATTCAACTATTCTAAAATTGATTTTCTGTATAAGTTCTGTTGACTTAAGTGGATTCCACTTACATTTATTTTTTCTAAGTATTTTGATATTAACAAACAATATAACTAATAGTGCTAATGATTTCATTTAGTATATTTCAGTACTTAAAGTTAAGATGAAGGCTAAAACAAGATTCAAGCATTTCAAGTTCAAGAATTTACCCTAGAAAAGATAATTTAAACATTCAACGTTTGGACAAACGACCAACTTAAGAAAAAGTGTTTGAGAATCCTACGTAAATCTATAATTAGAATTGTCTCAACCAAAAATCTCCCACTTTCAACCGGGGACTGATGCTGGCTGGCTAAGTATGAATCATGGCTTTGGTGGATGTCACCAAAGCCACTCTAATGCCTCAGTTAGATTATGTAGGATAAAAAGTAGAAGTGTAGACAGTTGGAGGCTTAAAACATACTCGTATCTGGAGAATGAACCCTTTTTTATAGTTGAAGGGGTGGTTTCTGCATTTAATGCCTTTCTTCATCAGTGATAGTGATTTGCGCCTTTTCCTTTATAGGGACTTGATTAGTGATTGCGTGCATTGGGATTCGCACGTGGTTTGATTAGGTTCATGGTTTTCGTAGATCGGGTTTGGGAGAGAACCTTGTTTGATTGAACTTTGTCCTTGAAGCCCTCGGTAGGAGTTGAAAAGGTGCCATTGGCTGCGACCGAGGGATGCCCTTGGCCATGGTTGAGGCATGGCTAAGGCATGGGAGTCCTTGACCATTGGCCGAGGCATGTTATGCTTCGGCCTTCACCGAGGCAAGGTGTGACTTAGCCTTTATCGAGGTGTTGTTCTCGTTTTTGGCACAATTTTGTCTAAGGCTTAGTGTTAGTTCAATTTTGGGTGCAACAATAAGCCCCTAATGAGTATGTCGAAGTGAAAGTTCGAGATGCTCATCACTTGAGAGTTGATCTACCTAGTTATTCGTCAAGTCTTTCGCTCTCATTGGTTTTATGTTTTCCACAATAATGTTAGAATCTTTACGACTAGCCTAAATCATTTAACATCAAGTTTCATGTACTTAGCCATCTCACGAAAGTTGTTTTCGTTGATGTCTTGACCTTGTGATTGAACTCCCTTAGTCAAGTTTTTCCCTCATTTTTCAAGCTACTTGTTCCAAGGATGTCACCTCCCTTGGTTAAGGTTTTTGGAGAGCAATATCATATAACCTTGTTCGTTCTATGCAAAAGTCAAACAATTATATTGTTAACTTTCAAACATGTATGTGTAAGGTAAAGATAAGCCTTCAAGAGGCTTGGGAGGTTCTTGTTTTTTATGGCTTAATTGTTTTGCAACCATGTTTTCTGTTGACCTAACATGTTTTGTAAAACTTTCAGTCGTGCTAGTTGTCTCGAACCTTTTATCCCTTTTTATCTTGGATGTTATTGCTTTAACATCCTAAACTAAATTATTTTTGATGTTTGTCTTATGCTTGCGTAACGTCGAGCTCGTGGCTATTTGTAACTATCTTCTTTCTTTTTCCATAAACGTTGCTTGGTACTTATAGTTTTTACCTTTGTGGTAATCAGGACTGTTGGAATTTGATCATGTAGTTGGAGATCTTAGATTTTGATAATGTTTATCATAATCAGATTATTATTATCTTGAGTTATCTAATTGGATAACCCCTTAATAATCACCTTAAGATAACTCCTATTTGGTAGTTATCCTGTCTCCACCATATCCCAAATTGGAGAGAATCAAGGAGATTTGATTATCTAGAATGCCAATAAATTAAAGGGATGTGAACATGGTAAAACATACAAAAAATTGTAGAAAATTTTCATGGAGTAGAGAGTGGGGCTTTTGGACTGTGGAACACGTTGGGAACTCGTGACATTGTGGTCCTAATCACGTGACAACACTAATTGCGTGGAGCACCCTCGAGACGATCTTGATAATGTTTTCGCTTTCCTATTTAATTTAATTTAATTTGCATGATTTGTATTCAAATAATTTCTACAAGGACAATTCTAGTTTGACTATTGAAATAGTTTGGTTTGTCAGTTTCCAACACGCTTATGTGAGTTCAAGGTTTTGGACTTTGGCAGATGGTATGTAGAAAGAGGTGTTCGATGCCTACACATTCATGTTGCGCTATCTTGTGGAATAAGACTTGACATACTCTGCAATCTCTTGATAGATGAAATGGGACATGTGATAAAATAGCCAAGTTTTGAAGTTGTCTGATTTTGATGAAAATTTCATTTTCATTCTAGAGTTGTAAGTGAGGGGAATAGTCTTCGGGCTTCGGCAACATATATGACTTACTTGCATTCCAAACACGTGAGTTCATTTTGCAAGCCTCAATCTTGTTATTGCACGGGGTTTTTTGTCCGGGGGTAATCATTATTTTTCCTCACCCTTTTGGCATGTTGTAATGACTCAACATGCGAGAGGGGGTTGTCCAAAACATAGGGACAAAATGCGGTATGTTCCTTGTTTGATTCTCGACTTCTTGTTTGGTCCTCCCGCTTACTACGTGAAGGTGTATGTTTGCCATAAGATGTTTCCTTACCTGGTGCTACATATCGACATTGATTCATTGTGGGTTTCAAACTTCCGGTGTTCCAAGCACGTGACACCTTGTGGGTTATAACCCTTTGTTCCTTTTAGGGTGCGTAGCCTCCGTAACCCATTGCAACTTTGATAATTGGTCGTCGCCTATTGAAGACGATCAATTGTAGCTATTTTTTTAGATGTGGTTGTATTATTTGGAAGACGATTGGATGTAGTCATCCATTCTTCAGTGGTTGTAGCTTTTTGTTGTTGATCAGCTGTACCATTTCATCTGTAAGTGTTTGTAGCCTTTAAAAGGAGATCGACTGCGACTTTTTGTTTGTTAGTGGTCGTAATCTTTTGCTACTTTATGGTGTGTAGTGCACGAGCGGTCGTAGCCTCTGCCTCTTTAGGCTTGTGGTGCACATAGTTGGCCATAACCTCTTGCTACTTCAGGTGTATGGTATGCAATTGACCATAACCTTTGCTATTTGGGGTATACAACTCACAGTTAGTCGTAGCCTTTGCTATTTGATACGAGAATAGCTCATGTTTGTCCTATGGCCTCTACTATTTCATGCGTGGGTACCTCACGTTGGGCTTATTGCCTTTGCTATTTGATACGTGTATAACTCACGTTGGGCCTATGACCTTTGCTATTTGATACATGTATAGGAATTTGTTATTTGATACGTGTATAGCGCACGTTGGGCTTATAGCCTTTGTTATTTGATATGTGTATAACTTACATTGGGCTTATGGCCTTTGCTATTTGATACGTGTATAACTCACGTTTGACCAGGGTGAGCAGGGACTAAGGTAACAGAGCTGCTTCCTTTCTTTTCTATAGTTAACTTGTTGGAGTTGTTTTTTCTCAAGGATTTAACAAGTATCGTTCTGCAAATTATCACACATAGTGATTATCATGTATCGTAACACCAAAAATGTCAATTTAGAGTTTAATGTCTTTACATTTGAAATAAAATAATTATCTTTCTAGATAGCTTCAAAGAACTTTGGTAAAACCAATCGCAAGGAAATGTTTCACTTGTTGTGTCGTACATGGTTGGATTTGTTCCACGACCTCTTAAGACTTGTCGTCCATCGTGCGGTCAACTTCTCTGAAATGGGGGTGTGATGACCTCTCAAGATTTGTTCTTTGTTGCGTGATCAACATTTTTGAAAGAAAGGCTCGACAACTTCTCAAGATTTATCATCCGTCGCGTGATCATCCTCTTTTGGGGAGGTTTACAACGACCTCCTAAGGTTTTTTCTTTGTCACGCGATCAACATTTTTGAAAGGAGTGTGAAAACTTTTCAAGATTTGTCGTTTGTCATGTGATCAACTTTTTCGGAAGAAAGGGTGCGACGACCTCTCAAGACTTATCATCCGTCGCGCGGTCAACTTCATTGGGAGAGGTTCTTGATGACCTCTCAAGATTCTTTTGTTGGCCTAGATTATAGTCCAAGAGGGGGGAGGGGGTGAATTAGACTTAGCAGATATTCGAAAAACCTTAAGCAACACTTATGGCAAAGATAAACAAAAATTAAAGTACAAGGAAAGTAAATGATAAACACAACGATTTATAGTGGTTCGACTTCCTCAAAGCCAACCTCCTCGGTTAAGATTTCCCAAACATCCACTAACCTTTATCCAACTTATGGGTGTGGATCAAACTGTTACAAAAACCCTTTTTCGGTTAGGAAAACTTTTCGATTGGCTAACCAACCAATCTAAAATACATCAAATGATTACAATGATAATGAGAATGTTCATACCAAACAACTCTCAAAGAGAATACAACTTGAAATGAATACCTTCCAAGATTGAATCAACAAAAAAGTGAAGATGAAGTGTAAAATGATAAGAAGGAAGGTTCTCTTAGGATTTTGATTTGAGAATATGTAGTTGAAGCTTGAAATCAAAAACCCTTTCGATCACTCGAAATCTCTTGAAATATGTTTTCTCAAATATGAAGATTGATAGAACCGGAGATTTCTTCAAAGTGATTGAGAACTTGAAAAATATCACTTGAAAGCTTGATGAAATCACTTGTAAACTTGATAAGATTTCTTCTAAAAGATGAGCTTCAAAAACTTTTGAAAACTTGTTTTCCTTAAAAATGTGGAGAACAAAGTGTAGAATTAAGTTTCAAATTTTTCAAAAAGGTTACTCTTGTTAGGCTAACACATGCATTTATAAAAAGGATGTCTCGAAAAAGCAGGAACCTCGTTTCCATAGGAGGAACGACGTTTATGTTCAAAAATAGTAAAAAGATTGCATTTTGCCAATTTTTATGAAAACCCGTTTATGCTCAAATTTCATCATTCTTGTGACGCCCCGAAAATTATTTCATCTAGCCCATAACCCAATTGCACTTTGCCCAAACTCTATGTGTTGCCTTGATATGGTTGGTGTTTGTTTGATGGTTGTTTAATGTTTGTATAGTTGATGCTTGATAATGTATATAAATATGTGTATTATAAATTGTATATGGGTCATGTTAAATTAAAGTATAATGCATATGTTATTATTTATGCATGAGTCCATTAAACCATGAACTGATATGGGTTAGGATTGATTGAATAAAAGGATAAATGAGAATGAAAATTTGGTGTATTAAATGGATTGGTCATTTAAAATACATGGAAGCATGAGATTGGTTAAAGTACATGTGGTTGGTATGGGTAGTATGAGACCAACACATGTGAAGGTTGGTGCATGAAAGTGGACAAGTGTCCCATGCCCACTTCTCTTCTCCAAGAATGTGCTAGAAAGTGAGGTGAGTGGAGGGAATCAAGGAAGTGCTAGAAAGTGAGGTGAGTGGAGAGAAAGGAAAAAAAAAGTAAAAGAAAAGAAGAGAAAGGAAAGAAGAAGAGAAAGAAAGAGAGAGTTGCAGGAGGAAAGTCTCTGCGACGTTTTCATTAAAGAGCTGGATCTTCGGGATATATGGTCAGATTAAGCTCAAATTTTGTCAGCAAGTTCGTAGCTTATGGTGTTCTGCATTCTGAACGATGGAGATCTTGATTAGATGTTTCTTCTAAGAGATCTAACCTCTCAAACAAAGCTGGTCGGAAAGTCAGGATTTCTCGCGCCGTTTCGCTCAAACTTATAGATATCCTCAATCTACCGTTGGATGCATATAAAATTTGGGTATGTAGTTTATAACTGATATTTCTGCATTCTAAACGGTGGAGACGTTTATGAGTTAAGTATGTTGTGTGATATAGTCATCTGAGTTTGAGTATTTGCAGCAGGAAAGGAGAAATTGTCTGATTAGAGACTTGTTCATCAAATATACTTATCTTTTCGGTCTACCGTTGGATTGGGCTGATATTTGGACAGAAGGTTTGTTTCTTCACATACTTCAATCTGTACGGTTGATTTTGTTATTACGTATTTCAGTTGGCAGATTGATACATCTGAACAGAATATTAAATGAAGAATTGGTAAGGTTGCTTGTATTAGACCCAAATTTAGAATATGAACTTAGACCTTTCCAAATAGCTTGCATGTCAACTATGTTGACCTAGTTGCCATTGTTGATGAACCCATGATGCAAAATCAGTGACATACATGGCTGAACATGGTGACCAAGTGTAAATCGACAATATGGCCTAAGTATGGAAAATTTCATATTTTAAGGCTTTTGATGCTTTTGGCCTAGAATCATTGAATTGATGCAACTTATGTTTAATTAAGCATGATTAGGGTTGATTATGCTACTGATTTAGTGGTTGTGACCATATCATGGGTTAGGCCTACTTGTGATCAAGTGACCCAATTTGGGGATGTTTATGCCTAAGGAATTGAAAATCAGTATTTTTTATTAATAGAATGGTTTATGTATGAGAACTATGCATTAGAGGCCTAAGTCATGTGATTTGAGCTGAATGATGGGATTAGATGAGATTTAGGCCTATTGTCTATATGTGGGCTGATTTAGGGTTGATGTGTAATGTCTATGTGATTGAGCATAGAAATTAATGTATGGTAGGATATTGATGAATGTTTCAGGATCTTGATTGGGTTGATTCGGTTTGGTGGTCGTGTGTGGTTAAATACTCTCGCGAGGCTTGGTTGTGAGTAGACTTCATTTATGATTATATCTTTTATGTCATCATATCACTTATATATATTGTATGTTGAAAGCATGAATGTGTTCTAATGTTTTGAATGATGCATTGATTTGAGAAAACCTTATGACTTTGGTTGGGCCCATCTATCTGGCTAATAGGGGGACTTAACCTTGTCATAGGAGGGTTTTAGGAAAGGAAATGATTGGGGTCAACGGTACGGTGAAATAGACGTGCACTAGTAACCCCAAATAAACATGATTGGGGTCAACGGTACGGTGAAATAGACGTGCACTAGTAACCCAATGCATGTGGAATGTGGATCCAAATTGATAAGCTTTTACTTGCATCGAACTTATTATAAATGCTTGATATCTATATGTTATGAGCTTTTAATCATGCTACACATTGATATGCATACATGATATTTATTGATGAGTATTGATAGCATATTTGAATTCTATTCACTGGGCACCGTTGGCTCACCCTCATTTTCCTCTTTTAGGTCCTTCTGTCCCGAATAAGGGCAAAGGAGTAGTCATATCTTGAGGGCCTTGCCTGCGAGAGAATCCAAGGCCTCGATGTGAGTTGAGAGGCATTTTGATTGAACTGTGTTTTAAATTATGAAGTATTATATTTTGGATTATGTAATTATAACACTTACCACATTGTAGTATGGGTGAGTTGAGACTTGTTAGATAGACCATGTGGGCATATGACGGTTTTTATTTGTACCCACAATTTTGGACTTTATGTGTATGTCAATTTTAATGGACTGTAGGGATTATGATTTTATTTATGGTTTATTTTTATGGATTATCTCTTGTCTTTGATGATTAATACGGTGGGTAGTTTTGTTTAGTACCTTTTGATATTATGTCGTTGTTTGAGATAAGGCTCGTAGGGTCTCAACCACCTCACGGGAGTTGAGGAGTGGTCGGAGATGCCTACGCCGGGCGTCCCGCCCCGGCATTCCGCACGCCATGCCCTGCGGGGTTGGTGGTCCGGGGTGCGGGGTCGCCACAGTTGGTATCAGAGCCTGATTTTACTAGGTTTGGTCTATGTATTGGACTTAGATAACTTGGACCTAGGAATTGGGTGAGAGATTTAGGTGATTAAAAAGCTTAAAGGAACTAACTTAAATGCCTTACTATCATATTTTCTGCGTGTATTATATGATATGGGTAGTTACGAGGCTTTGTTAATGTTTTAAATGTGTGATGGTTGCTCGTATTTCTACTTCTCAGTGTCATGAGGAGGAGCGAGAGATTGGGACAGCCACGCACAGGGCCATCCGATGATGACCGAATGGGGAGGATGGAGGAGATCATTCAGGCACAGGGCAGCTTGATGACAGCCCAGACTTCACAGATACAGGCGTTAGTGCAGCAGGTTGAGGCTATTGCTCGACAGTCACCTCAAACAATACCTCAGGAGGCGGGCACTAGTGGGGCCGAGGCTAGTGGAGCTGTAGGGGCAACAGGACCTCAAATGGCTGTACCTCAGCCTATGCCTACACCTGCTCCTATTGTTGTGGAGAACCCCACTGATTGGCGAATCAAACTGCTAGAGAAGTTCATGAAGCTAAAGCCTAAGGAATTCACTGGTGGGGTTGACTTGAAGAAGGCCGAAGATTGGCTGATGAATATCGAGAAGATCAGTCGCTCCTTAGAGCTTGATGAGGAGTCTCAGGTCCTATGTGCTGCTCTCACACTGGAGAGTGATGCAGAGGACTGGTGGCTTTCAGTGTTGGATACACAGGGGCAGTGAAGAGTTGGGACACCTTCAAATGGTTGTTCTTACAGGCTTACGTTCCAGCGACTGAGAGACAGGCTAAGCAACTCGAGTTTTTGAATCTCGCACAGGGCACCATGTCAGTCAGGGAGTACGAGCTCAGGTTTAGGCAACTCGCAGTTTATGCCCCTGGGTTAGTTCTGACGCCGAGTAACAAGATTATGAGGTTTTCTTTGAACC
Organism: Paratinospora sagittata; assembly: GCA_035771175.1. Classification (NCBI taxonomy): domain Eukaryota; kingdom Viridiplantae; phylum Streptophyta; class Magnoliopsida; order Ranunculales; family Menispermaceae; genus Paratinospora; species Paratinospora sagittata. The sequence goes on from CM069595.1 coordinate 27,208,758, forward strand.
TAAGGCCTGCGATCCGACAGGCCTTGTCTGTGACGAAGATGACTGATTTTACCACAGTGGTCCAGAGGGTCAAACAGTATGAGTTGGCTGAACGGGTTGATGTTATGTCTACACGAGCAACTCCAGGTGAACCGACTTCACAAGCAGAGTCTGGGGGACAGTTCCAGACTCCGTGGAAGAAGGGAAGAAGGGAAAGGAAGAGAAATTTTTTTGGAAGAGCACAGTCTGATGGTGCTCAGAGTAAGGCATCCCAGGTTCAGACTGGTATGATGGCCTCACCAGTGGTTTCCTCTCCTGTCCCGATTCCTATTCAGGCACCGAGTGCACCGAGACCCCCATTCCCACAGACTGCTGGCCGAGGCAGAGGTAGAGGCCGAGGAAGTTATGTGATGACATCTCAGACTGGGTCATTTGCGTTCAGGGCTCCGTTCTTATGTTTTCAATGTGGGCAGGCTGGGCATAGGAAGTTCGAGTGTCCAAATTTTCAGAGAGCTCAGGGATTTGTGCAGCAGTCCAGTGCCAGAGAGACATTGAAGGCAGCTACTGAGCCAGAGCCGACAGCATCCAGGACTTTGGTGGAAGGTACTCTTATTATTTGTGGTACTTCTATGCATGTATTATTTGATGCTGGGTCTACATTATCATTCATATCTGGACGTATGGTAGATAGTTTGCATTTGACTCCCATTAGGGCTAGTACATGGTTAGTGGTGAGTACTGTAGCTGGGGAGAGGATCTACCCGAACATGATCTGTAGCCAGTGTGTGGTTCAGATTGGTGATGTTGAGATGCCTATTGACTTTCGAGTCCTAGAGTTTTTAGAGTTTGATGCAATTCTAGGGATGGATTGACTCGTGGCTTATCATGCAGTTGTCGACTGTTTAGCGAAGAGAATCATTTTTAAGATTCCCAGACATCCAGTGTTTACACTACAGGGTAGAACTTCAGACCAGACAGTCACAAGGGGTAGATTTGTGACTGATGGAGATAGGGAGATTTTGGCTGGGTTAGTGCCTGATGAGGAAGAGACTAGTGAGGTGATACTTGAGGATATTGCCATTGTTAGGGACTTTCCATATGTGTTCCCTGCGGATCTTCCAGGATTACCACCGAAGCGAGATATCGATTTCATTATTGAACTAGTCCCTAGCACGAAGCCTATCTCTATGGCACCATATAGAATGGCGCCAGCCGAGTTGAGAGAGTTGCAGAAACAGCTCGAGGAGTTATTGGCTAAGGGCTTTATTTGCCCGAGCGTGTCACCCTGGGGAGCTCCAATTCTTTTTGTGAAAAAGAAAGATGGGAGCTTGTGGTTGTGCATCGACTATCGCCAATTGAACAGGGTGACCATCAAGAACAAATATCCTCTCCCAAGGATTGATGACTTGTTTGATCAGTTGAGGGGAGCGAGGTATTTTTCGAAGATTGATTTGCGCTTCGGGTATCATCAGCTGAGGATCAGGGATGAGGATGTGCCTAAGACAGCATTCAGAACCCGCTATGGACATTATGAGTTCCTTGTGATGCCATTTGGTGTGACTAATGCACCAGCGATGTTCATGGACCTGATGCAGAGGGTCTTTAGGCAGTATCTAGATAAGTTTGTCATCGTCTTCATTGATGACATATTGGTGTATTCGAAGACTCGGGCTGAGCATGAGGAACACCTTAGAGTGACTTTGCAAACTCTGAGAGAGCATAGGCTATATGCAAAGCTGAGCAAGTGCGAGTTTTGGATCACCGAAGTGAAGTTCTTAGGTCATGTGGTGAGTTCTGAGGGGATTTCAGTTGACCCGGCTAAGGTTGAGGCCATTATCAGTTGGCCTAGGCCTACCACAGTGATCGAGATCAGAAGCTTTCTTGGGTTAGCTGGTTACTATAGGAGATTCGTTCAGGGATTCTCCAAGATAGCTACACCTATGACTAGGCTCACCCAGAAGGATGTGTCCTTTGTATGGACCGAGGAGTGTGAGAATGCCTTTTTAGAGTTGAAGAAAAGATTGACATCTACGCCAGTGTTGATTTTGCCAGAGCCTAATCAGGAGTTGGTTATCTATACTGATGCCTCTCGTATCGGTGAAATAGACATGCACTAGTAACCCAATGCATGTGGAATGTGGATCCAAATTGATAAGCTTTTACTTGCATCGAACTTATTATAAATGCTTGATATCTATATGTTATGAGCTTTTAATCATGCTACACATTGACATGCATACATGATATTTATTGATGAGTATTGATAGCATATTTGAATTCTATTCACTGGGCACCGTTGGCTCACTCTCATTTTCCTCTTTCAGGTCCTTCTGTCCTGAATAAGGGCAAAGGAGGTCATATCTTGAGGGCCTTGCCTGCGAGAGAATCCAAGGCCTCGATGTGAGTTGAAAGGCATTTTGATTGAACTGTGTTTTAAATTATGAAGTATTATATTTTAGATTATGTAATTATAACACTTACCACATTGTAGTATGGGTGAGTTGGGACTTGTTAGATAGACCATGTGGGCATATGACGGTTTTTATTTGTACCCACAATTTTGGACTTTATGTGTATGTCAATTTTAATGGACTGTAGGGATTATGATTTTATTTATGGTTTATTTTTATGGATTATCTCTTGTCTTTGATGATTAATACGGTGGGTAGTTTTGTTTAGTACCTTTTGATATTATGTCGTTGTTTGAGATAAGACTCGTAGGGTCTCAACCACCTCACGGGAGTTGAGGAGTGGTCGGAGATGCTTACGTCGGGCGTCCCGCCCCGGCATTCCGTACGCCATTCCCTGCTGGGTTGGTGGTCCGGGGTGCGGGGTCGCCACAATTCTGCCAATTTTTTATGAAACACGTTTCTTAAAAAGAAATGCGTTTTTGTTCTTGAATTGCAGAAACTTGTTCTCTAGACAAACAGGTGGAAACGAGTTCCGGTGAGGAAAACAGTTCCTGCCTGTTTAAGTGAAAATTCACTTACGGCTAAAGGAAACGCGTTTCTCCAAGGAAAATATGTTTCTTCCTTTTCAATTATCAGAAACTTAGCTTCTTATCGAAATTTTCAAGTTCAAAACATGTTATTTTGATAAATCAACATCAAACACATTTGAATAAAATTAAAACCAATTGAATTGAAATACTTTTGAGGTTTAAACCACAAGTTATAAACATTTTGATCCACATGTAAAAATTTGACGTGCATGGAAAACAGTTGGCTTTTCAAAGCAATGATGATTTGGAAAACATTTTAAAACAGGTGCAGGACTTTGGCTGAAACAAATAGAAAGTACTATACAACCCTATAGGCATCTAAGCAAGTACATAAGATTTTACAACTTGTTTTTCATGCTTTGATCCACTTCGAGCTTTTGACTTGGACTTTTTAGTTGACTTTTATGATTTGATCATTTTGGCACTAAAACAACTTAGTCAAGAGATTAGTAATCATTAGAATGTTGTTTGCAATCATCTAAACACGCAAAGGGAGGGTTATTTCACCAACATTGTTCTCACCTAGTCACGCCAAGTGTTATCTCAGGAAAGCCCATGATGGAATGTTTTGATGATTTCAAACTACTCATGTTTGTGTATTTAATGATTTTGTTAAGTGTTTCAGAATTATTAAGAATCAAGATCAAAGAGAAGAGCTTACAAGTCCATTGAATGCCAATGATCGAAGCTTCAAGTTTTCAGTACTTTGAATGTAAATCTATCGATCAAATTACTCTCGGTAAGATCTACTTAATTGCATATTTTGATCGATATGTTTGAAAGGTTTTTCAAATGATTTAAATTCTTAATCTTTTTAAATGTTTGATTTGATCGAATCTTTAACTAATTTGACTAAGTTTTGAAAGACAAAAATTGCTTTTAAAAATCAGTCTTTAAGTATTTGATCAGGACGCTAATGTCTCAGTAGAGCCCTCCTGCACTTGCATGTCAGGACACTAATAAAACATTAGGACGCTGATGAAGTTTAAGGTTGCAAAAGTTCTTGTCCATCATGACGCTTACTTTATCAGTAGCGCCCTCATTGTGCCAACCAATGAACTTATCAGGACGTTGATTTAACATCAGCTCGTTGATTGTCTTAAGCATCAGGACACTTATGTTTCAGTAGCGCCCTTATGTTTTTCGTACTTTAAAGATAGGACGCTTACGTTGTAAGTAGCGCTCTTATATTCCTAAGTGTTTTTAAAGGGTGTTAGGATGCTAACCTTCCAGAAGCACCCTCACAACGTACGTAGTTTTTAACATTAAGTAAGTCATGTAATACCCCAGGTTTACATAAAAAAATAAAAATAAAAATTGAACTTCGAGCAGCGCGCCCGAACGTTCAGGCATTCCTTTTCTTATATAAGGAGCCCCCCTTTGTTATTTTCACACCAAATCACTCTCTTCTTTCTTGCTCTCTTTGTGATTTCTCTCTTATCTTTTTGAGACTCTCTTTGCAGTGCAATGCGGTTCTGCTCGAGAAGAGGCACCATTTCCAGAAGGAGTTTTTATCTGAAGGTGGAGAACGAAACATAGGTTTACGTGTGTTATAACTTTTATTAAAGTTTACATTTATTTATCATTATGTCTACTATTCATTTACACTGCATTATTGCGTATAACTTTCATACATGTCATACTTATGCCTGTATATTTGGAGTTCATGTATTACACTGTTACTATGCTGGATTATTGGTCAATCTGACTGAACCAGACTTAGTCTTGTCCTCAGTAACTTTAAATAGTGAATAGGAGGCAACGTGTTGCTCTAGACGATTGGTATTTAAGTGGACCTTGTGTCCCACCTCTCAACTGGAGACTGATCTGGTTGGTCTTATTTGAAAGCTATTAGCTTGTACAAGTGATACTGAACTTCCTCTCTTTACACATGGTGATACCGACCTGATAAGAATCACCGGACATTGCCAAACCTTGTCTAATGTTAGTAAAGACTGGACCTGCTCATGCATTGGCATCATACATAAGCACCACTTAGGTATGTAAGTGGTTCATGATCCACAAAATAGTTAGAAGCAATGCTCATTATTCTTGATATTTCCCTGTAGAGGGACGTACAATGAGAACCAGGGTTTACCTGGGGATGGACATCTGTATATGAATCCAGGGCGACGACCTTGGCGAGGGACGTACAATGAGAACCCGGGTTTACCTAGGGATGGACATTTTACCCACTGGGCAATAGCTCACCCCGTTGTTATCCAATTTTTCTCAGGAGTTTAGGGTGGACTGGGTGGAGGTTTTTGGGACTACATTTTGTAACCCTTGTTAATTATAGGGAGATTTTGGGAGGATATTCCCTCAATCATATTTTGTACAAAAATACATTCTGAAATTAATATAATCAGATTTGTACTCAATTGTGTTCCTGTGCACTCGGTTATTGCTATAATGCATTCATGACCTGCCTGTGAGTGTTCCACTCGTCCGGGAAGTGTGTGACAAGTCAAGACGCTTACATTCTTGTAACGCCCTCACTTCTTAGTTCAACATGACACTTATGGTCCATGAGTGCCCTCAAAGGAACAAAACGACAAAGTTGGCACTATGCATTAGGACGTTGATTGACCAATCAAGATACTAATCCAACACTATCATAAAGCTGTGTTTGTGCATTTTTTCAGTTTGTTTTTTCAGACTTTTTATGCATTAGATTTGTCAGAGATTTCCTCCGATGCACGAATCACGATTTTTGAAACCTTCCTTATTCATGCAATCTGAAAAGAACCAAAATCTTTGTGAAGATCGTCTTACCATCTTCGTGAAAGATTTTGGCTGTTGTGAGTATACGTTTTTTTTTAAAATTCAAATTCAAATGACCAACAACTTCATCTCTACTAAGTCTATAAATACCAGCACTTAGAAAATTCACAACACACCAAAAATTCATCAAGCAAATACTTTTGCAAGTTAGTCGAATTTTCAATTTGATTTTAAAGCTTAAACTCTTTTAGTTTTCCAAAGTGTCTTCTTTGAAACTTTGTTTATTCAAAAGATTTTCATATTGAGCTTAATCTCTATCTTTCTATGAAAATCTGTTTGAAGATTACTGAACCGTGTTTCACTTAAATTCTCAGCATTGTTTTAATCATATATCATTCTTGCTGAAAGAGAAATTTGAGAGATAGTTCATAGGATATAGTTGTACTTCATCTCACATCTTGTATATTGTATCGAGTTATAACAATAGTTATACAAATTGTTGAATACCTAACTTCATTTTTGAAACAAGTGGTTGTTCTCAAGCCAGTAAATTGAAAGAGGTTTAGGTTAGTCTCACACCCGGAAGTTGAGATAGGTAGTTCTCTAGCCTATAAGTCGAGAGGTTTAGGTTGGTCTTAAGCCTGCAAGTTGAGCATTGTAATGATTTTTCTCACACCCGGAAGTTGAGAAAAGGTGTAACGGTTTGGTTCTCACACGTAAGAGAATCCCTTAGTAAAAAGGTTTCTAAATCCTTACTGAGGAGGTTAGGTAGTGGATGTAGGCAAATAGTTGAATCACTCTAAATCGATTGTATAAATTGATTTACTTTTCCACACTTATTTAGTTGTCATTGCATTAACTTTAATTGTCTAAGTGTCCAATTCACCTCCTTTTGGACATACCTGGACCAACACCACGAAGCTTCATCCAAGATTTGTACTGTGAGAGATGATTCTTTGAGTCTTTCTTCCCGTCATACCACTTCTCTTGTAGAATTTGTATCTTGTTCGAAAGTAGGGCGTTTAACATTTTATCAATGAAGGAAAATCTTATTTATTCCTCATAGCTTCTGGTTGAGCTCTTGGCTAAAGACCACCAAAACCTACGTGCTTGAAGCCCTGCCATTATAACAGTCAATGCCACGTCGTCTAAATATCCTTCCACTTGAGATGTATCGTGTGCGAAGCATGCTACATAGTCTTTGAGGGGCACATCTTTCAGTTGCTTGACTGACAAAAGGTGCTCGGAAGGCTTTCTTGTCTCGTGAAGCCCCACAAACTTGCTGACGAACGATCGTTCGAGCTGGTCGAAGGAACGAATTCATTTGGGATGTAGTTGATGAGTTCATAAAGATGTGTATTTTTACTCTTAAAAATAGTATTTTTGGTTAGAAAAATAAGAAAAAGGTTGAAATAGTTAATAAAAATAAGAAATAGGAGAAAATAAAGTTTTTATAATTTTTAGGTCATTTTAGGTATTTTTAGTCAAGTCCTTAGTAAATTATGATTAGAACTTATAGGAAAATTATATAAATCAAATTAACTGTTCAAATAGGTTAGTAAAAATCCAAAGTTATGTTTTAAAAATAAGTTCAAATAAATAGAAATTAAATAGGCTAGTTAGGTTAAGTTAGAAATTCATTATAATGTCACTTTAGGTAAGAAGTTGTTTTAGCTAAGTTGCATCCTTGTGTATTTTAGGTTGATTTTCATTTCGAAATAGGTTTTATAGATTCTTATAGGATCCCTAGATTTGTTTTAGTAAGTTATACACTCTCATTTAGGTCAACTTAATGAAATTAGGGTTTTTAGAGCCAATTTTCCTTCGGTTAAGGTTATAGACTATACTGACCCACAAAAAATGGTGAAACTTGATAACTAAGGTCTCAAACTCATTTTGACGGTTCTAATAGTTATTTTATAGTGTTTTGAGTCTTATTTTCAGGTTTTCATAGGTTGGAGATGTCTGGGTTGCTTAATTGAATTGAGGTTGTACAGATTTGCTCTAGCCGAGGTACGCTAGATCATAGTTGCTGCAAAAGGGTTCTTGTCAAAGTTTTAACTATTCATGTCATATACCAATAGAAATATCTTGAATAAACATTTCCAACAAGCACAAGATCACTTCATTTCGAGTTCATTTGGCCCAGTTTCGGATTATTCCAGTATTCTCCCAATTATCATATGAGTGACGAAGCTTTGGCCCAAAATTATTTGGAGAACTTTCTAGCATGTTTGGAGCCCAATTTGAAGCCAGAGATGAAGACACATGTTAGAGGATTAAAGAAGCTCAAAGGCGTTAAAAATGGATAAACTTGAAGAGTTAGAGGATTAAATCAAATTCTTAAAAGTTAAATCCAATGTTTTAGAGTTATCACTGTAGAAGTTGGCTTAAACTTATTTTTTGTAGCTTAAAAAGCCTATAAATAGACCCCTAGGCATGTACCTTTGTGATCCCTCTTTTTTTTTTCCTTTTCTTTGTTGTTTAGGTTAGTTTATATTTCCGTTTTATTGCATTGAAGATCAAGGATAGGACATAGTGATAATCTCCAATATTTGGTGTTTTTAGGTTGTAAGTAGGGGTGTAAGCAAACCGACCCGACCGGACCTGACCATTTCGGATCGGGTTTGATTGATATGCCGCGTTGGTCAGGTTAATGTTTGAGCAACCCGACCATACCTGACCTCTTAAAATTTATATATATATATATATATATATGTATGTATGTATAATAAAAATACTAAAAAATTATTACTTGATATAGCAATTATTGAAGGAAATGGAGTGAGCAAACAACAGCTCAGTGAATATATTTCTTGATATGGCAATTATATGCATTTAGGGAAATATGACATTTAAAATCATTTCAAACAATTATTAAACAAATGCATCATTCAACGAAGATATTATACATGTCAACAACATAAATTTCATGAGTTTTCAAGAAAACAATGCATCTTTTTCCACGAAATCCACAATCTCCCTCCTTCAAGGTAAGAGAGCGGGTCTAACCCTTATATGGCCGTTACAAGGTAGCCACAGCCTCTCATTACCCAATTCACAGTCATTTCAAGGATCTCCAATCCTTGTTAGGACAGACCTACTGACAATGAGGTTACGCATAACACTCATCCGAGTCTAATTCCTAACGAAATAACACCAACTTGTATTTGCAAGTCTCACATGCTCCAATGCTAAAAAGAAATCATTTATGAATGCAAATTAAAACACAATGCAACATTATATGCATAGCATATTTACATTCAAACATTTCATATATTTAAAATGCCATACAAGAACCAAAATCAAGAAAATATACTCACAGTACAGGATTTTTCAACTTAATTACTATCACGTCGCTTTCGAGTCCAGCTCCAATTTAAATCCAACTAATTCAACCTGTCACAACCACTCCATAATTCAATTTCATTTATTCATATCTATTTACATATTCAATTTCTCAACTCACTTCAAATCACTAATAATCAAAATCAACCTAAAAAATATTATACACATTCTGTGACTTTAAATTCCAACTCAATTTAGGACTCATAAGCAGTTGAAGAAACTATTATCTTGTTTCTGTGGTCAATCTAGATATTTCCACAAGAAAGAACAGTGAAAATAAATTTTCAATTCATATTTTCACTAGTTCTCAGTTTTATTTTTCTCCTGGAACATATATCAATTTTATTAAAAATATAGAACATTCCTAAAATTATTCTATCCACATCGACACGTGTAAAATCCGTCATACTACCATTCTACTACCTTCAACAGGTATTTTACTAAGGTTTTACACGTTCGCGGAGGCATTCAAAGTCAATTTTACTCACAAAAGTCATATATTTAGCTACTAAAAATATCAAAGCATATCCAAAAATCATGATCTTAACATCGAAACGTCCGTAATTCAGTTCTCTACGATTCGATGATCTCAAACCGGAGTTTCATTGGATTCCAATTCCATTTTATTCACTGGATATGATCATAGTACTATTCACATCACTGTTCATTGAAAACATGGAAATTTTACTAAAATTGTCAAACGGTCTCCAAAAATCATGAAATTAGCATCGATGGACTCGCAACAGTGCATTCTAACATTCTATAGCCTTAAACTGGAGTTTCATCGGGTTTTTATATGATTCGAAAGGTTTTCAATATAACTCTAACTTCCAACAAACTTCCAACAACCATAAAAATTCCAAATGAACAAATAAATGAAATCGAGTCACATATTTGGGGCTCCTGCAGTCTATGAAGTGTTTTTCCACCTTTCGAACGAATTTTCATTCAAGTTGGGTAAAAACCCTAATTTTGAAAATACTGTAAAACAACTCTCATAGCTAAAATTACTCCACTAGAATCGTCATACACTAGTTAAAGATCAATTTTATGACGTGAATCCCGCGTTTCTCCCTTCGTTCTTCGTTCTTTCTTTTTCTCTTTCTCTCTTTCTTTTCGTTCGTTCTTCTGCAACATCATTTAAAAGTTTTTAATTTTTTTTTATCAATCAAAATCGTTGGCTTTTAAAAAGAGAAGTTGATGAGCATGGTTTAATATGATCCCATGCTCCTAGGCTCCCCTTAATAACCAACTCCTCCTTCAAATTTCATTGAATTCAACTCATCTCATTTATATAATTCATTTAATAATTCAATTTCAATCTACATCATTTTCTTACTTTAATTTATACCTCAATTCACTTATTTCACATGTATTCATATACACACATACAGTTGACCTCCTACGTATAAAATATGTGTATTATACATATCGAGATACGTGTAATTTAACGTATGTAGTTAATTAAAACTACGAGGTGTTACAATCTCCCCAACTTAAGGTATTTCGTCCTCAAAATTTAGAATCAAGGACTATTCCTCAAGTGATACTCAATCCCAAAAAACTGCTCCCGCATGTTATATTTCCGCTCCCATGTTTGCTCTTCTTGATACATGGTATCCTCCCCAACTTAGAGTTGAGTTATATCCATTACATATATGGAATCCGAATGACATTTCCTCAACATCCATATATAGAAACTATTCCGAACACTTGTCAACTGTGACAGTAGAGCAAATCGGTAAGTCAATGGACCTATCCTTTCAAGGATCTCTAATGGTCCAACAAATCGCAGTGCGAGTTTTCCTTTCATCCCAAATCTCATTTGGCCTTTCTGTGGTAAGACCCTTAGCAAAACTGAGTCAGCCACACTAAATTTCAAGGCCTATATACCAACCCTGTGTATTTAATAATATTTTGTGGCACCAATAACAATAACTCCATACTTTCAAATCAATAAGGCGGAGATCTATAAGGCTTACTATCAAACCTTTGAGTGCCATCATTATGCTATTATAATAGTTATTTATACACATACGTTTACACACACATATAATATTCTTTCCAACTTCCCCAAAATTCAAGTATACCAGACCTGAGCATGCTCATAAGCATCAAAGTCACTCTCTCAGTCCGTTAACCAGTCTGAGAATAAAATATCACACTGAGAAGGAGATGAGTACCAAATCGAGTCTGCATCATATATCAGATCTCGACACAATCTTCGGATCTTAATCCGACATGACAAATATCTGAGTACTCTCATAAAATCTCCCTATCTCACACATATACAATATACTCAATCTATCAATAGAATTCTGGTGTTCATTGGAAGAATACATAGACTTATCAGTCTACTAATGGTTATCCAAATGGTATCATTTCTACCCATAACCCACAAGAGACCATTTGAATCCCATCTTCATTTAATACAATCCATATTACCAATTCCATAATCTTTCATACTGATATCATACTCGTCTCATCATAAATCTTACTCTCTGAATAGGAATATCAATTAGCTGAACATGCATCCGAGCACAAATATCAACACATGAAGTAATAGAGAGTACACTCATAACTGTAACTCTCACTCACAACAATCTCCATTTATGGCTAACTGGTAGATATTACTCCAGTTTCAGCCTGTTTCCTGTTCAATGTATCAACAATATATTGGCCTTTGCCAAGATAATAATTCAATATAAAATCAAATCCTTCGGGAATTCTTGCCACATTTATTACCTCATATTCAGTTTCTTTCCGTTCGAATAATTACTTCAGATTCTTAAAATCTGAAGATAATGTGACATTTTTATTATAGAGGCAATACTCTCATTATTTCAAAATAACTACCAACAAATTTCTATTTACTCTCAGGATAGTTATTCTCGTGCACTACCAAATATCTAGAGACACAAGTAATTAACCTATCCTTTTGTATTAATGCACAACCTAGATCTGGACGTGATATTCATCAATCACAATTACTTCCAGGTTCTGAAAATAATAATAACATTTAATACTGTGAGAGCTTTCCCATGCACAACGGTCCACACATTATATAGCATTCATCTAGTTTAGTTTCGTGAGTGGAATAGATAACTTCAAGGATCTTTCCACGCACTTTCTATAACATACAACTAATACCAGAAAACTTATGATTTCCATCATTAAAATCAGTTTTAACAGTACTATGATCACTTTGACCTGCCCAGCATCCTTAAAGATACTATTTAAACTAGTCACATGATCCAAAAAGTCTCATCTTAAGTATATTCAAAACTCATATTCACCGAGCTTGGCACTCAATCGGTGCTCTCTCAGTGACTACAAGGTAATTCCGAGGTGCTATTCATGCTCCTCTCATTTCTTGGGACAATTGCATATATCATCATCGAAGACTATGTAATAATCAAGATATGGTTCATATACCCACTACATCAATCCTATAAACGTGATTGACACCTTAATCAAGGTTACCAAAATTTCATAATATCCATATCTTGTCTTAAAATAGTTTGCATTACATCCTTTTCTCGAATTCTTAACTGATGGTGCCTAGATCTCAAAATGATCTTAAAGAAAATTTGGCTCCATTTAGTTAATCAAATTCGACCATCTATCCATAGTAAAGGATATTCATTCTTTATTGTTACCTTGCTCAGTTAACAGTAATTCATACTTAAACATATTTCACTATACCTTCTTTCCATCTTATCACAAATGCTCTCCAAGGTGGCATGTCAAGAATAATAAATCTTTTTTTTAACACATTTACCTATACCTTAAATTCTCACAATTCCTCAGGTACTCTTTATATGAAGGAATGGATATGCATGTTATACTAGCATCAGTTTTATATGCTATCAATCTCATGTCTAGGTGGCAATTTTAATAATTCAGCAGAGAATACTCCAATATACCAGCTCACCACAGGAATTTTAATCAACTGCATGCCTTATTACGTTACTCTAAATGGCTTTGTACTAGCCATATTCTCCATGTCCTCGTCAATAACTAGCTTATCTTAGATAGAAGATTTTGAGGGTATAAATTTCTCAAGATTCAAAATGAGAGTTTTCCACTTATTCAGAATATTACTTCTTTTCGGAGAGACGCTCCATCTGGCATGAGAGGTGACCAGCCAATCATACCCAACAAAGCATCCAATTCCAAAAATTTCATATTCTAAAGTCCATACTTACTTGATGACCCTCATATTTATTACACATAATATTTGCTGACCATATCAAGGTAGATTCTTTCTCCTGTAGGCATACTCACAATCAATGATATACTATTATAACATAAGATAATACAATATGTCTACCATATCACCAGAGATAAAGGACCAGGTAGATCCAACAATACATCAAAATATACACAATAACAAAATGTTGATCATACCTGTTATCAATGTCTTACTACTCTCTGGATCTGGTCTTTCATTTACTTTAATTTATTCTCTAAAATCTGGTGGAGTCACATTGATAAAACATATTGGGGCATTCCATATCGACTAACTAGAGATTAACACATTTCGTGACTTTTTTTTTTTAGATTGATAATAGACAATTATTGGTCGAGATACAATGTACGCAGTCTGTGACTCCTGCTCAGGCAATGAAAACCACTTATGGTTTTCATAATTCTTTAACATCACTTCCTTTTTTCCATTATTATTGGGTTAGGTACTAACAAAATTAGAGTCACTAATACTGCCAAAATCTCAACCTTACTCAATGTTTCGCTTATCTTGAATTTCATATTATTGCCCCAACATTTCCTTACATTACTTATTTCTCTTTTTACCTAACATTGGTGTTGATGACTCGGCTTCTAACGACTGTGCAAGCTATCTCACTATTGTTGAGGTTAACAATTTCACTCCAGCTTTGGCTGACCCAAAATTTATAGTCTGCTCACAACCTGCACATATATTTATAACCCAACAATTATCAAACCTGCCGTATAGGATCCTAAAATTTATTCTAGATCCTTATCATTCTCAGAGTATCCATAGTGATCATTCCAAAAATAAACTATACCAATCTATTTAATTCATATTTGTATTATGGTTAGGCATGTCACTACATTTTAACAAGATAAACTTTTTCATGCCTTGAATCAATTTCAGCATGATTATAGAAGCCCTCATAAACTAGCTTCATTAATTAATCTCATGCTTTACTCATCTCAGAGTCCTTAACCCAATTTTCTATTATCTCTAATCATCAGTTAGCTTAAACTTAGCTAACTTCCTTTATCATTTTTAGAGACTTAATCATTCTCTAAGATGGTCTCCACTCAGAGTCACAAATTCTGTACTACGTCTACTATCAGACTGCCAGTTAAGATAGGAGAGTCTCTTCTCTTGAAAGTTTCCATAACTTTCACATATCTTTTCATTCCATCTGGCTTGTCATTGAGACCTTCTATTTATTTTATTTTTACTTCAGTCTTAACTAAATATGTTTTTACAGAAGTACTCACACCATTTGCACCCACATCTGGAGCTATCAATGGTTCAAGCCTCTGTCTTTCTCACATTGCAACTTTGCCACAAGCTCATAAGTTGTGCATTTCGTTGTTGTTGGGTAGTTACTCGCCATATATAAATTATATAATTTATTATCAATGGATTACATCCAGTTCTTTTTCTTCCAACCTTCTGATCCTTTCATGATCAGTAATTTTCATTATTAATCTTGACTAGTCTTTTCCAAATCTGGAATTCACCGACACAGGGATTCTCAGTCAAGATAACATATTGGATTAGGCTCAACATAATAGGACTACTCATATATATACCCATAAAATCAATCATAATATCATAAAGCTTTTATCTTTTTTAAGTATTTTAAACCTAAGCTCTGATACCAATATTGTCACGACGCCCCTGACGTAGGCTGACGTCATGACCAGCACAATGTATTATACACTATACATACCCATATGCAATATACAATACACTGTCAGCCTCAACGGACATTCACAATAATTCCCAAAATTTATAAAAATTTTGACGGCACCTCCCCATAAAATGGACAATTCACATTTTTTTCCTGATATACCACAAATCAAATCAAATATATATATATATATATATATATATATATATATATAGATAATCCTCATTCCATTCATTCCACACATCTAGCCATTCTCATTTCATTCATTTATCAAATCATATCATCATTAGCATTTCATAATCCAATATATTTAACTATCTTGTATATGCCCACACATCCCATCTAGATGATAATACATATATTTAATGTGTGATATATATATATATATATATATATATCGAACTAACACAAGTATAATTCATTACTCCAATGCATACATACATCAATAAAGTAACGATAAGAGTCACGAGTCGATCACTCTCTAACTTTCTTTTTCTTCTTTTAACTCTGTACCTGAAATATTAAAGGGATGGAGTGAGCAATCAACAGTTCAGTGAATATATTTCTTGATATGGAAATTATATGCATTTAGAAAAATATAGCATTTAAAATCATTTCAAACAAGTATTAAACACATGCATCAATCAACGAATATATCATACATGGCAACAACATAGATTTAATGAGTTTTCAAGAAAATAATGCATTTTTTTTCCACGAAATCCACAATCTCCCTCCTTTAAGGCAAGAGAGCGGGTCTAACCCTTGTATGGCCGTTACAAGGTAGCCACAGCCTCTCATTACCAAATTCACAGTCATTTCAAGGATCTTCAATCCTTGTTAAGACAGGCCTACTAACAATGAAGTTACACATAACACTCATCCGGGTCTAATACTTAACGAAATGACACCAACTTGCATTTGCAACTCTCACATGCTCCAATGCTAAAAAGAAATCATTTATGAATGCAAATTAAAACACAATGGAACATTATATGCATAGCATATTTACATTCAAACATTTCATATATTTAAAATTCCATTCAAGAACCAAAATCAAGAAAATATACTCACAGTACAGGATTTTTCAACTTAATTACAATCACGCCGCTTTCGAGTCCAACTCCAATTTAAATCCAACTAATTCAACCTGTCACAACCACTCCATAATTCAATTTCATTTATTCATATCTATTTACATATTCAATTTCTCAACTCACTTCAAATCACTAATAATCAAAATCAACCTGAAAAATATTATACACATTCTGTGACTTTAAATTCCAGCTCAATTTAGGACTCATAAGCAGTTGAAGAAACTACTATCTCGTTTCTGTGGTCAATCTAGATATTTTCACAAGAAAGAGCAGTGAAAATAGATTTCCAATTCATATTTTTACTATTTCTCAGTTTTATTTTTCTCATGGAACATATATCAATTTTATTAAAAATATAGAACATTCCTAAAATTATTCTGTCCACATCGACACGTGTAAAATCTGTCATACTACCATTCTACTACCTTCAACAGGTATTTTACTAAGGTTTTACACGTTCGCAGAGGCATTCAAAGTCAATTTTATTCACAAAAATCATATATTTAGCTACTAAAAATATCAAAGCATATCCAAAAATCATGATCTTAAAATCGAAACGTCCGGAATTCAGTTCTCTACAATTCAATGATCTCAAATCGGAGTTTCATTGGATTCCAATTCCATTTTATTCACTGGATATGATCATAATACTATTCATGTCACTGTTATTGGAAACATGGAAATTTTTACTAAAATTGTCAAACGGTCTCCAAAAATCATGACATTAGCATCGATGGACTCGCAACATTGCATTCTACCATTCTATAGCCTTAAACTGGAGTTTCATCAGGTTTTTATATGATTCGAAAGGTTTTCAATATAACTCTAACTTCCAACAAACTTCCAACAGCCATAAAAATTCTAAATGAACAAATGAAATCGAGCCACATATTCGGGGCTCCTACAGTCTAGGGAGTGTTTTTCCACCTTTCGAACAAATTTTCATTCAAGTTAGGTAAAAACCCCAATTTTGAAAATACTGTAAAACAGCTCCCATAGCTAAAATTACTCCGCTAGAATCGTCATACACTAGTTAAAGATCAATTTTACCGCGAATCCCGCGTTTCTCCCTTCGTTCTTCTTTCTTTCTTCGTTCTTTCTGTTTCTCTCTCTCTCTTTCTTTTCGTTCGTTCTTCTGCAACATCATTTAAAAATTTGTAATTTGTAATTTTTTTTTTATCAATCAAAATCGTTGGCTTTTAAAAGAGAAGTGGATGAGCATGGTTTAATATGATCCCATGCTCCTAGGCTCCCCTTAATAACCAACTCCTCCATCAAATTTCATTGAATTCAACTCATCTCATTTATATAATTCATTTAATAATTCAATTTCAATCTACACCATTTTCTTGCTTTAATTTATACCTCAATTCACTTATTTCACATGTATTCATATACACACATACAGTTGACCTCCTACGTATAAAATATATGTATTATACATCTCAAGATACGTGTAATTTAACGTATGTAGTTAATTAAAACTGCGGGGTGTTACACTCTATCTGTGACGTGATGACCGGCACGGAACCCCCAGGTATATCCCCCATCGATACACCCGGCATCCCGTCAGCCTAATATAACACAAATTCCAATAAAACACAATCCTATAAATGCATTCATATAAACAAAATCATTAACAATAAATAAAAATATATACATCTCCAAAAATACCAAGTATTAAATTCCATAAGTCCTCAATTACTGCAAAACCATGTACATCTCATCTATGTGTTAAATATACATATACTAGGTGTTATCATGTACATAATATCAAAATTCAAAAATGTACAACACCTACATCAACAAAATACCAAGGGAGTGCTCCACAGTCAAGCCTTCCTTTTCCCTTTCCTATCTGAACCTGAAATGATAAGGATGATGAGTGAGCTACAACAAGCTCAGTGAATGCCTTCTACAAGTGGTAATATACATGCCTTTATATAAAACATGGAAAGAACATAAAAGCATTTGAAATAACATGGGGATGCAACAAGATTACATACATGCCAATATAACGCATCATGTCATAACCAAGATAATGCATATTATTTTCTAAATATGGCAATACGGTCCTAACACCTCCTGAGCAAGGGCGATCAAAGGCCTGGTGCGCGACACACAGCCCCCGATCCGACCAAATAATACTCGTATTCTAGTAGGATTTCTAGGGTTGTGCAGCCCGTAGGATCAGCCTAAGCTATCCTACCTATACACAAGTCATAAAACCCTCTGCCAGGTCCACAACTTGGGATCACCTCTAAACTTACGAGACTTCTCAAGGAAAATCACAACTAGGAGACCCAACCAAATTGCTAACCCTATAGACTATGCTCAAATTCATTTCATGGAACATTAAAACATGGATAACACTTAAATATATCAATTCAAATTAATTTATATAATACAATGTCACATATAGAAACCAAATGTAGAGGGACACTCACAACTCGATTGGCTAGACTTAGCCAATCCAATTTTCAACCACAAAGAAGCACTAGAATGCCACAATCACCCCAATGCACCTCAATCCCCAATTGGCCTAATTGGGTTACTTAGATCATTTACAAATCCCTGCAAATGACATGGTTTGCACAATAAGGAAAATCAGTCAAAAGTATGCCAACCAACCATGTTTAAACCCAAATCAAAAGCCAATTAAGATTCTAAAATAGTCAAATTCATGAGCCAATTCCATATGGCTCAATTCAACCATTTAATATTAAATCAACCCACATTTAACCCAATTGAATGCAATAGGTTGATCCAACCACTATACTACAATGAATTCAATCATAAATATGGTTAATTAGACTAATTTCATGTCAATTTCATCAATTAGGTCAAAATCCCCAAATTCGGGTAAATCCCCAAATTCATTGCAATTTTCCCAAATCACATGGCCTAGGCCAAAATTGCACTACACCTAGGGTTTCCAATGGGTATTTTTACTAAATTCCACCATCAACTAACTAGAATTAGTCATTTATTCAACATAGTTGACATGCAAGTCCAAAGGGGTCCAAAGGAAAACCCAAAGTTCATTTTCTAGGGTTTAGGGCCTTTACACATAACCCCTCTAATTTCTTGCTAGAAATCGGGAAAAATGGTTTCATTGGGTTCCAAATCACCTTAGGAACCCAAATCCCTAGCTTACAACTCGTCCCTAAGAGTTTCACACGAAACCCTAACTCCATGCCCCACTAAAAAAGTGGTGAAATGCTTGAGAAATGCTCATGGAGTGTAGATCTAGGTCATAGGGGGTTGTTTCTATCATAAACAAGCTCAAAAGAGTAAAAATCAGTCAACCCTAGGTTAGGGAACACCCAAAACCGTGACCCATGGAGAAAACTACACCATTAGAAAGCTTACACTCACCTTCAATGTTGATTTCATGGAAGAAAATGGAGAAAAACACTTACCTTAGGGTGTAGATGGGGAAGATTTCCCTTGGAAACCAAAGTTTTCCTCCCTTCTTCCATCTCCAATTCGTCCTTAGCTCATATGGGAAAAGTAGCAACCTTTCCCCCCTTTCAAAACACTGAAAATGGCCATTTTTCAGCCAAAACAGTGCCCAGAAAATGGATCAGCTTGCTCATCCCGCCTAGGAACGCACTTAAACTTCATTTCGCCACTACGCTGTCAATACTCATTGGAATTTCGAGTATGACCAGTTTTTTTCTATGAAAAAATGCATTCCGGGCTCATTCCAAATATCCCCAGGTCCATTTGACGCACCAATAATTAATTATTATATAATCAACACATAAACACAACATATTCCAATATAATTGTCATATTTACCATGTGTTGTAGTACAACCTTCCCATATATCAAAAGGTGCATTAAACGAGGACATTTAATGTGGTCTTTTCAACAAGTCGCAAGACAAGATGGTGACCTGTTCAACAAGTTACTTATGTGAAGCTTCTCCAACAAGCCACTCACAAACCCATGGAGCGAGCTCCATGGTTCCAAAACTTTACTCGCACTCTAAATGACATAAAAACATGTCAAGACACTCGAACCTACGCACGTCGAGCATCAAGTATGCATATGCATTCGTATACATATACGGGTACTCTACTGGTCAAAATGGTGTCATCCTAAGGTATGGACGTTACACACCCTCAAAGGGGAGCCCTTATGGGGGTTCCCCCATATTTGGGACCCCTATAAAAATGGGTTCCCTCCCTCATTCTTCCCACCACTCCTTCTCCTTCCCTCTCTTGCTCTCCCCCTCACTCGGAGATTTTCTCTCTCCTCTTGAGATTCTCTCTTCCTTTGAGGCTCTCTTACAAACCCTCTATCCTTGCGGTGCAGAGCTGCTGTCTTTGGAAGAAGTCACCAACCTTAGAAAGCGTGCAAGATTGAAGGTGAGAAGCGAAACTTAGGTTTGTGAGTATTATTTCTTTTTATAAAGTTTTCATACATGTATCATGTTATTTGATATGCATGCATAATCTCAATTCATACATATATCATGTTATTTGATATACATAAATTATTTCAATTATATTATCAATGTTGAGATCATGCCATATTGTACCTTGACATTTGGACTGTGTATCGTCATACTGCTAGATTGGCAATTGATTCTATTAGCCAGACTTGGTCTTTTTCCTAATACCATTGAATTGTGAACGGGAGGCAGACGTGCTTCTCTAGAAGACTTGGTGTTTAAACGTGTCCATTGTGACCCACCTCTCAGTTTGGGGACCGGTCCTGTTAATTTTATCAAAAGCTAGCCTAAAAGATATAAAGTCCACATGCCTGTCCTTTGGACTCAAGAACTGTCGCACATGTGCAGTAGACGTGATGAAGGAATACAATGGTCAAGAATAGAGACTACCCTGATATATGTACATGTCTACATGCACATGCATAGCATATCGGTAGTCACGTAAACACCTATGGACGTGAGAAGTGCTGGCCCAATTAATTATTGGCATAGAATGCCTTGACTTAGTTAACCTCATGCGGCATATGTCCACTAGAAGGACATGTACGAACTGGGTTACATATATTCCCTGGCAAGGGACATACAATGAGAATCTGAGTTGAACACCAGCAGAGGGACATTGTACGTGAGCCCAGGATAGCATCAGGCCATAAACTTCCTCGTGATGGGGTTTTACGTGTCTACCCATTCATGAATTTATCTGATTGATGATGATTATATTGTTTATCTTATGATTATGATTATGATGAACTCATTATAAATTGACATAATCCACGGAATATCTACCTTTCCCACTGAGCGATGGCTCATTCCGTTGTTACCATTTACAGGAGCTTGAGGCAGTCTGGATGAGGATTGCATGGGCTCTAGTTTTGTGTATACCTTAACTAATTATTGTATTAGTTATAATGATTTGGGAGTGTATTCCAGTAAGCGGCAGTCTTCATAATGCCCGCTTTTGTACTCAATTTCTATATAATAAATGAAAAGAAATTTTTTGATACATTGTGTTCCTGAGCATTCTGTATTCTATTGTAACTGCTTGCATTTCGTCTACGTGAGTTTCGTCGTTCTAAACGGGACCTCGGCGGGTTGTGACAGTAAAAATGGTATTAGAGATGCACAGTTAACGGCCCGTCCAGACCTAGTGTGCCTTAGAGTCACCCAGCGGGTCACATAAGCTTTAAGAAATGTAAACATTAACTCAAAGGTAGATTAAATGGTGGAAAATAAGAAATTTAGGAAATCATCAAATACTCCGATTGTACTTACTCAGCTTCTTGTTTTGCCAGTTCAAAATAAATAAATAAATAAATTTTACAAAGAACATGTCGTCAAGCGAAGATATTCCCTCTAACAATGTCACACAAGTCGGGAAGCCCCAGAAGGTTATTACAATGAGAACAATAGACACGGAGGACCCATTCCTGGATTACATGTGCCAGAAGCTCCATGATAGCGGATGGTTCGGCATAGTGATCATAAAATGCCCCATCAATTGTAAGGTAGTCAAGAAATTTTATGACAATATGGATATGTAGGACCGCACCCAGGAGGAATCGACCCCACCCTTCATACCACCATCTGCGGACAAACGATCCTGGTGCACGCCGACCTGATATCCCAAGTAATGAACACTTCCGTGAGAACAAGATGCATCGACCCACACGACCCCAGAGTTGTGGAAGAAATCGCAGAGACACCCAGGGATTTGTTCAGAGCCCTTGCGTATCAACAAAACCATGGCTTGAATAAGAAGTATGCACGTATGCCAAACAAGAACTTGTGGAAAGAGCTCGCTGGCTTGGGTAAGATTGTTAACTACAACATCTTACCTGAAAAAGTAAGTAAAGACTATATGAAATGGGCCCAGCTCTTAATCCTCTATTGTTTAGACGAGGGAATCAACGTTTCCCTCCCATATATCATCCGGATGCAAATGTGTAAGATCATGCAAGGTGCCACGGAACACTACGGGTATCGTGCCCTCATTATGATGTTGCTACGAAAGGAGGGCATCGACTCTGTTGATGAGCACTCTATACCGCTTATGCTACCCGTAGGAGTTGCATCTTACTCCAGAACGTTTAGGGATGGTGTGACGGATGATGAAATAAAAGGAACATCTTCCTCTATGGGAGACAATGAATCAAGTATAAGGAGGCCTGGACTTAGACCTCAACCAAATCACCAAGGTAAGAAGACCAAGTGGGGTTCCTCAACAGCAACCTGAGGCCTCACGAAGAAGTAGTGGAACTCCGAAGCGAGAAATGAATTGGGTGGGTGAATACGAGAAGCATGAGGAGTAGCCAAGCACCAATGACATGATAGATATCCTTTTTCGAGACAATTCCCACCCCCTCAAACCAGCTCAAGAGGTCCCTCATCAACCAAATCCAGAGAATCTCCCATGGATGAGCCCTTTGGCTCAACAAAACTATTACTCTCCGATGATGGGCCAGCCCTACCCCGGCATGCCCATTTCCAGTGAGTCAACCAGCTTAGAACTACCCGCCACAAATGGGCCAAGCATCAACTCACCAACAAGTC
Source organism: Paratinospora sagittata (assembly GCA_035771175.1). Lineage (NCBI taxonomy): Eukaryota > Viridiplantae > Streptophyta > Magnoliopsida > Ranunculales > Menispermaceae > Paratinospora > Paratinospora sagittata. The sequence goes on from CM069595.1 coordinate 27,231,834, forward strand.
CCTAAGTTCCCTCCTATCAGTCTTCTGTCAATGGGTAACATGGCATATCAACTCGTAAAATAATTTGAGGCCATTATGATGGAAAATGTCGCATTCATGAACTCATCAATGCAGGCATATCAGGAGAAGGTCAACAAACAACTTTGCAATATGAACCAAATATTGCAGGACTTCGTATATGAGCATAGTGCTTCGCGTCGCTCAAATCGGTCTGTAAATAGTCGTAGGAGTCGGAGAAGGGGGATTCAAGATCAGGTTGGGGTACTGGCAATATAAATTAACCCCAAAATAATAAAATTGTTTGTGACTATGTTTGGTGAGCAAACTTGCAGCTTTAATTTTCTCTTGTACTGAACTTTGGAGTGAAATGGGATGCAACAAATTGGATGATACTAAACAAAATTGGGAAGCAAGTAAACCCACGGCCTTGTGTGGAAAATCATTTGGGGAGGTTGAATCATCAATACTATCACCAAGTTCACTCGAAATGGGACGAATAAACTCGGAGGATATCATTGGTGAACTTCTTCCCAAAGATGTTTGCAGAGACTGCACTCATTTGACTTGACTTGGTTACGTTTAGACTATGGCACTTACCGAGGATAGTCTCAAAGATTCTATGACTCGTATGAGTTTTCAAAAGAAGTAAGTATATTCAAAGAAATCAAAACAAAATATTTGAAAAAGGTTTGAAGACTATACTTACATTGTATGAACTATTTCAATTTTGATTTGTACCTTGGCCGGAATGCGATGTTCATATGAATTCTTTGACTCCTCATACCTTACACTATACCTAGAAAACTATGTGGATCAAAAATTGTTGAACTCTTAAATCTATGAACTATTAAGAATATCACCTTGCTATATTATTCTTGGCTTTATTTCATGGAAGCCTTTTAAAGAAAAGTTCTATTTTCACCTTGCCCGTGGGGAAAAATGCAAACTAGAAAGAGAGGAAGGTCACGCTCAACTAATCGTTCCGCAGAAGCAGCACCTCCTTAACCACAAAATCAGGAAATGCCTCCTCTAAGGACAAAGCAGGCCACTCATGACACTGCTACCACTTCTGGGCAGGCAGTGCTACCCCAACCTACACCTTTTGTCATGCCTCCAAGCATGGAACATATGTTTATCAGATTCATTGAAATGATGAAGACAACTATTCAGATGGTCATTAAGGAAACAAGGAAAACCCAGGTGCTTACCATCCAGGCACTAGTGAACATAATTAGATCGGAGGCGAAAAGCCAAACCGATCAAATTACTAAGTATAAGAGGCTCCAACCCCTTACTTTCACCAGCACCCCTAACGCCGACGAGGCCCAAAAATAGCTTGATGAAACTAAAAATGCCTTGGAGGCTGTGGGGGTCACCGATGATCGTAAGATTCCCCTTGCCGCTTACCAGCTCATGGGAGAAGCGAATCTCTGAGGAAAATAGTGAAAGAGGACCCAAAGATCGATTTAGTGACAATGACTTTGATTGAGTTCAAGTCAATATTTGTTAAGGAATATTTCCCTCATGCTATGAAGAGGCAGAAGGGCTAGGAGTTTGCCAGGCAATATCAAGGCAGTATGACAGTTCGTGAATATTTTGCTAAATTCACTGAGTTGTTAGTCTTCTTCCTTACCACCATCTCCACGGAACGGGACAAGGCCAGGAAGTTCTTTGATGGCCTTCGTCCAGATATCTGTCAAGCCATATCCTTCTTAGAGCTGAAGAATTTTTTAGAACTCGTAAATATGGCGATGAATTACGAGCAATAGAAAATCGATTAGGAGCAGAAGAAGAATAAGGAAAAATGGTCGGTGACCTTTTTCCAGCAAGACAACCATCAGGGAAACAAGAAGAAGCCTTATCAAAACACTTACCCAACCCTCCCAGCCTCAACTCAAAAACAAGAAAATGTTGCACCTATGGCTGAGGCCTTCAACTTTGGCAATTAGGGTTTCTAGCAGAGAAACAGGGGAGGTAAAAATGGTCGTGGTGGCCAAAGGAATGCCCAAAAAAGAGGCGGTGGATACCAGCTGTAGCAGCAACACCACCAGCAAAACCAACACCAAGCTCCTCATAACCAGGGAATCATTTGTTTCAACTGTGGGCAGCAGGGCCACCCAAGAAGGCTTTGTCCCCACCCACCACAGGCCCAACAACTAGCTCAGGTGGCACCAGTTCAGCAGGCACAGCCAGCTGCACCCACTCAGCCCTGACAAAACCAACAAAATCAAGGGCAAAGACAACAAGGACGAGCTTATGCAGTGGCTCAGCAACCTCTCCCTAATAACAATGTGGTGGAAGGTACATTTCCTTTGTTTAATACCATGGTACATGTGTTGTTTGATTCGGGCTCTATGCATTCATTCATAGCATCTGCATTGGTAAAACACTTGGGGCTGCAACCGATACCACTATTCATGTCTCCACACCTATAGGGCCTGGTACTGACATCATGGAGAAATGTTCGAGATGTGAACTTAGAATGTCAGGAAAGGTACTCTATGCAGATCTTTTGGTGATAAAGATAGACGATTTTGACATCATTCTTGACATGGATTGGTTGGCATCGCTAAACGCAAAGATTGATTGTCAAAAAAAAGCAGGTTCAGTTAATCTTACTTACGGGGGAGAATATCAAGATTCAATGGACTTGGAAATGTATCCATAACTCAGTTGTTGCACTCCTCAAGGCACAACTCCGAGCCTTATCCATGAGCAATGACAGTGAATCATCATCACCCTACCCCATGTAGCTTCATGATATACCAGTTATATCAAAATTTTTGACAGTTTTCCTTAACGACCTTCCTGGTCTACCACCAATTCGAGAATCCGACTTTGAAATCAAACTCTTACCAGGAACAGATCCCATCTTCATCCCACCATATAGAATGTCCAATATGAAATTAGTTGAGTTGGACAAGTAGCTGAAAGAAGTAGAGAACATAGGCTTTATCAAGAAGAGTTCATCACCCTGGGGTGCCCTAGTTCTGTTTGTACATAAAAAAAGATGGTTCCTTAAGGCTCTACATCGACTATCGCAAGCTTAATAGTGTAACCATTAAGAACAGATACCCATTGCCCAGGATCGATGACTTGTTCGATCAGCTAAGAGAAGCCAAATTCTTCTCTCAGATCGATCTATGATCCGGTTACCATCAACTTTGGATCAAAGAGTTGGACAAACAAAAGACAGCCTTTCGAACTCGATACGGTCATTACGAGTTTGTAATTATGCCCTTCGGTCTAACAAATGCACTTGCTGCCTTTATGGACCTGATGAACCATTTTTTCAGACCCTACCTAGATCGATTCGTCGTAGTTTTTGTAGATGACATCTTGGTATATTCACCAACTGAAGAAGAACATAAGAAGCATCTACAGATCGTTCTCCAGACATTGCAGAACCATCAATTGTACGCCAAATTGAGTAAGTGTGAATTTTGGGCAACGAAGGTTCAATTCTTAGGACATGTAGTTTATGGCAACGACATCGAAGTAGACCACTCAAAGGTTGAAGCGGTATTAAATTGGAAACAGCCAACGACTTTCACTCAAATACGAAGTTTCCTTGGCTTAGTTGGTTACTACAGACGTTTCATCAGAGATTTCTCAAAAATTGTCAAACCAATAACCAGACTTACACGGAAAGATGCACAATTCATTTGGAATGAAGCTTGTGAATCATCATTTCAGGAATTGAAGACGCTCCTCACAACAACACCAGTACTAATCACTCCAAAAAATGGAGTTGGATTCACATTATACACCGACGCCTCATTTCAGGGCTTAGGTGCAGTACTAATGCAAGATGGCCAAGTCATTGCTTATGCCTCTTGACAATTAAAAATTCATGAGGTTAATTACCCCACCCACGACTTGGAACTTGCAGTTGTTGTGTTTGCATTAAAAATATGGCGATACTACCTATGTGGTGAACGATTCGAGTTTTTCTCAGATCACAAGAGCCTCAAGTATATCTATACTCATAGAGACCTTAACCTATGCCAAAGATGATGGCTAGAGTTCTTGAAGGACTATGACTTCAACTTATCATATCACCCGGGGAAAGCCAACGTGGTGGCTGATGCTCTGAGCAAGAAGTCATATGTCGCAGCCTGTATCTTCAACTTTGAAACAGGGAAGTTGGCTACTGAGATTGAGGACTATAACTTATAACTCGTTGAGGAGGGAAGGTCACCACGACTTGCACAACTGACAACGAACTCTGAACTTATTCGAAAGATCTCAGCAGCACAAGCCAACGATCCTGAATTGATGGATAAACGAGAACTTATTCGGAACGAACAAGACATTCCACATTGATTTGTCTCTGATGAAGGAGTAGTTTTCTACAAGAAATGTTTGTGCATACCAAACGAATTTGAAGTTCGAAAGGAAGTGTTCACCGAAATGCATTGCTCTAGATTTGTTATGCATCTTAGGGGAGACAAAATGTACAAAGATGTCAAGCGACAATTTTGGTTCTCTGGAATGAAGAAGGCCATTGCAAAAATTGTTGCCAGATGTCTTACTTGCCAGCAAGTGAAAGCGGAGCACAGACTTCCTTCCAGACTTCTCCAGCCTTTACCTATAGGAAAATATAGTCCCCTGTCTGAAACTCTAGGGCTGTCACCGTTTGTCGGCATAGCTTTTTTGACGACTCTGCGCTACACGAAGTCTCTCCTTTACTTGTTTGATCTTCTCAGAAGTTTCTTGAACTAGTTTTGGTCCCAATTGTGGTCGATTAGCCATATCTAATCAGCATACCGGAGATCTGCAAGGGCGACCATAGAGGGTCTCGTATGATGCCATGCCAATGCTGGATTGGTAGCTGTTGTTGTATGCAAACTCAGCCAAGTGTAAGTGTTTTGCGCATCTATCATGAATGTCCAAAACACAACATCGCAACATATCTTCTAAAATTTGGATCAATCGTTTTGATTGCCCGTCAGTTTGAGGGTTAAAAGCTGTGCTCATGGTAATTTTGGTGATCATTCTATTCTAGAAGCTTTGCCAAAAGTTTGATGTGAATCGAGGGTCTCGATCACAGACGATCGTGAGTCGTATGCCATGAAGGCGTACGATCTCTTTTTTATACAATTTGGCTAATCGACCACAATTGGGACCAAGACTAGTTCAAGAAACTTCTGAGAAGATCAAACAAGTAAAGGAGAGACTTCGTGTAGCGCAGAGTCGTCAAAAAAGCTATGCCGACAAACGGTGACAGCCCTAGAGTTTCAGACAGGGGACTATATTTTTCTGAAAATCCAACCAACGAGGGGTGTCAAACGTTTCGGGATCAAAGGAAAGCTCTCTTCATGATATATCAGCCCATTTGAGATAATCAAACGCATTGGCAAAGTAGTTATCGATTATCTCTTCTCCCATCCATGTCCAAAGTTCATAACGTTTTCAATATATCCATGCTTCGGAAGTACCGTCCTGACCCTTCAGATGTTGTTCCTCTGGTCGAAGTCCAGATGGAAGAAAGGAGCAAATATCAAGAAAAGATGGAACAAATATCAAGAAAAGATGGAACAAATTTTGGATAGGAAAACTCAGCAATTAAGGCAATGTAGCATTCCTTTAGTTAAAGTCTTATGGGATCATCATGAAGTAGAGGAAGCCACTTGAGAACTAGAAGAAACAATTAAACAGAAATATCCTTCATTGATATTAATAAAAATCAATGATGCATTGTACGCTATCTTTATTACTAATAAAAATCGTCATTTGCCCTATATTGTGCTAAGTTATTTACTTCATTCATATGCAAATGTCGGATAATAGCACGGGCAGAACATCACCCAACCATTGGCCCCTTGTGGTCGCAATGCGACAAAAGTACAAGTCATGAACCCTCTCCTCCCTAGTTTTTCAGATCAACCTCATTTTCACCTATACGGACTTCGTCTCCCAAAAAAATTTGGATGTATCGAAACCAACCAAACGAGGGAACCACTCACCTAATACCTGAACCAAACGATCTTGGTCCCGCAAATTGGCAAGATCTCCTACCAAGACCAAGAAGAGGAGGTGCTAGAAGAACAACTTGAAAAAGCGTTCAACCACCACTCTCACCGATTAAGGCACACCTCACCCAAAACGTGCAATCCCCCTCTACCATGCAAATATCTAAATCCTCTGTGAATGAGTCAGATTTCGTATGCTCCCCATTTTTTTTTTTTTGATATTACGAAAGATTCTACTGCACAAAGTTTGGTTTCAAGACATTATCATTCACATCCTAAGCCTATGATTGAAGATTACGACTCCCACAGAGATAGTAATCAGAATCACATTAATTGAATTTCGAGGGAGAAATTCCTTTAAGGGGGATGAGTGTAATACCTTGGATTGCACAAATATATATATATATATATATATATGTGTGTGTGTGTGTGTGTGTGTGTGTGTGCGTGTGTGTGTGTGTGTGTGTGTGTGTGTGTGTGTGTGTGTGTGTGTGTGTGCCCCCATGCATATATTAATATCATTATTACTTTTAGTGATATGTTTTATTATCACTATCAATGTCATTAGCACATAAATGACAATATTAATAATGATAATTCTCTAAAATAGCATGCAAAGACACTTGAACTAACACATATCAAGCATCAAATACGTATACGGGTACTCTACAGGCCATGATGACATCATCCTAAGGTACGGGCGTTACAAAAATTTATTGAGTTTTTATTCGCATTCATCGCATTCTTAATCACAGGTCAAAACTACTTTTCAAGAGTCTTTCGGGACGTTAATGATTTAGCAACGCTCTCCTGAACTTGATAAGTCAAGACGCTGATGATTCATTAGGACGCTAATAACATTCAAGGTTGAATTAAATTGATTCATCAGGACGCTTACTTGTAAGTAACTGCCTCCCTTTAGTCAACCTCTGAAGTTGTTAGGACACAGACTCAGCATCAGCTTACTGAAAGATTTCTAAGTCCTTCAAAGAATTTATCTTTAAGGACGTTGATAGTTATAAGTTGGATAAACTATCAGAACGCTACCTGGATAGGAGCGCACTTGGTTTTATTTTCAAATATTTTGAAATGACAGGACGCTTACATAGTTGCGGCGCCATTGTGTTTTATGTTTTAAAAGGTAGGATGCTTACTCGGAAAGTAGCGCCCTCATGTACTTAATTGTTTTAAAACAACGTAGAACGCTTACATGTGCATTAGCGCCCTCAGGGTTTAGTTGTTTCTATCGCAAAGCAAGTCAGGACGCTTATACATAATGAGCGCCCTCAAGGAACAAAATGACAAAGTTAATGTTATGCTTAAAGACGTTGATTACGGAATCAGGACGCTAATTCAACCACCGTCACTGTTCTGACAAATACACTATATCAGTCTACTTTTTCAGAACGGATCTTTGCACAGAATCTTTTTCAGATTTATCAAAGATTTTCTCTGATGCATGAATCATGTTTTCTAAGGTATTCCTTATTCATGTAATCTGAAAGGAACCAGAATGGTCATGAAAATTGCAATTGCCATTTTTGTGATACATTCTAGCCGTTGTGTGTAAACATTCACATTTGTATTTGAGCTTCAAATGTCTAACGACTATTATCTATTAGGTCTATATATGCCAACACATTGAAACAAACAATTTGCCGATAATGTTTATTGTACCAAAAACTTATTGAATGTTAGTTATTGTTCAATCTTTCAAAAGTTTTCAAATGTTTTAAGTTTTCAAAGTATTCTTCATTGATACTTTACTTAGTCAAAAGATTTTCATATTGAGCTTCAATTATATTCTATCTTTGAAAATCTATTTGAACTGGTTTTTACTCAAATTCTCAGCCTGGATTTATACTTAACATCAATCATGCTGATGAAGGAATTTGAAAAATAGTTCATGAGAGATACAAGTGTACTTGATTTCATATCTTAAATATTGTATCGAACTATATCAGTAGTTGTGTTAACTACTGAATAAAGAACCATAAGTTTTTACGCTATATATTTTATCCATTATGAAAACTATCTGAATCTATATTTTACACTGGTCCTGCATTTTCAACTTCAATGTTTTAATAGTATCATAATGTTTTCGAAGAAACACTTAATTGATTTACATATCATTCACGCTTTTCGAAACTGCACTTGAACAATACCGAACATTGAAAGGTAAACGACTGTAAGTGTATGTCTCTTGGCATTACGTATTCAAATTTATACATCTTTGTAATGCTATGCATATGAGCTTAATTATAAAGTGTTCTACTCAGTTAGAACCAACATTATTATTTTGTGTTGTAATGCTGGTGTGTTTTTGAATTGAAACAACTAGAACAAGTGAATGTAGTTGACTTGATGATTTCAAGGTGAAATCATGTTAAGGTTCGTCCTCACCTGTAAGTAGGAAAACTGGTTCATCCTTACCTCGTAAAAGGATAGGTTCATCCTTAACCTGTAAAAGGATAGGTTATCTCTGAACCTGTAAAAGAGAAATGGTTCTTCCTTATCCCGTAAAAGGAAAACGGTTCTTCCTTATATCGTAAAAGGAACATGGGTTTTTTCTCATCCCAAAAAAAGGAAATATGGTTCATCCTTAGCCCATAAAATTTGTCTATGCCTTGTACTGCTCTCGACCCGATGAAGAAGTAAAAAGGGTAGTTCATCTCGAGAATGCCAAAGAAATTTGGGAAACACTCACGTTACTTCACTGTGAAAGAATTAACAATCGAGATGAAAAGCTCAAAGAGTATGATAGACTATTTGATTCCTTTGAAATATTTGAGAATAAATCTCTCGATACGGCATGTAAAAAATATCAATCCATTCTTGTCGGAATGTAAGAACTGAATCAGGAAATACCTGTAGAAATATCTCTAGTGTATTTCTGTGATTAGCTTCCAAAGAAATGGAATGATAAGTTAATTATATTAGTTGAATATGTTGAACCATGGGAAAGGAATTTAAAAGAGTTCTGTGATCTCTTAAAACCATGGAAGGAATAAATGAGACTAATGACCCAGTTAGAACATTAGAAGAGCCACTTGTCCACTTCAGGGTTCTAGATAGTGAGTCAGTTCATGATAACCTTCAACGTTTTATACGTCTAGTAAATGAACTTAAATACTTTGGAAAAAACATTTCTCACTCTACTTTAGTACAATGCTTCCTAAACAGTTTTCCTGAAAACTAGAAATATAAAGTAGATTTTCTAAACAAGTTTTCAAATCCATTTGAAATCAGTTTTCAAGAAACTGGTTATATTTTGAGTAGATTAGAAACTTCATCCGAAAGAGAAGACATTCCTGCAAATGCACCAAACAGGAACGGAAGTGAAGTTGCTGATGATATATACACAATGAGTCAACAATCCTCAGCAAGCACATTCAGGATGCTCAATAAAAGATATCTTGATAAAACATGGAGCAAGAAGTCAGAATGGAGAACGAAGATAATGAATTATCTCAGCTACTTCAAAAAGAGACAAAGTGCACAAGTCGAGGACTTTGCAGTACCATGAGGTAAAAGTCAAAAAATATGCAAAGGTATAAAAGTCACTCTCATCACTAATGTTATTATTATAATATACTTATCTGTGATAAATGATTATCTTTAATCACGTAATGCTTAGAATGCTTAAATATTTTTGCTCATGATTAAATTATTGATGATTGGTTGATGAAATATAATTTGTAATATTGTTTATTCAACCATATGATACTTAAATTTAATTGTTCAAATTTGATTAATATTAGAGTTCAAGTATCAATGAGGATGTTGAAAATGTTTGAGGACGCTAATGTGCCTGGAGCCATTAGTTGTTCAAAAATTACTCATCATAAGGAGGACGTTGATCGGTCGCAAATGTTAGATAAATTAAACCGCCTTTAGTTACTAGGTTGTTGCATGTGTGAGTGTGTGTTAGGAGCGAGCTTATCGCTTTGTCATTATAAAACCAAACTTTTAGTGACCTAACAGTCACTTTTCACCTTTGGTTCCCTAGGACGCTTCAACAAGAACTTGCTAGGAATCGTTTCAAGAATTACCACTGAATCTTCATCTTTAACCTTGGTAAATCTTGTTCTCTGTTCATTTTTAATCCTTTAATCTATTGTATCAGGTTTTGCCTTGTTGCCTCAGTTCTTCATATCCTTTCATTTGATTTTTTAATGGCACCCAAACCCGAAAAAGCTTCGCCCCTTTTCTGCAAGAAAGCGAGGTGTTTCACCTTCATCACCTCCAGATAGGAGTGTGAGACCAAGAACTGAACCAACTCAGGCCGAACTGGCAGAGGAACCCACACCATCTATAACCACACCTCCTATTGAAATCGTGTCTGGACCATCTCACCCACCTTCTTCTTTCCAGATGAGAAGAAATGGAGACAAAACAGAGAAGCTCATTAACCGAGCGGTAATCGATGGATGTTTTGTCGATTTTGAGTTCTTCATTAACTCTCACCTAGACATCCTATCTTTATTCGAGTTCTAAGGCTGGACAGATTTATTTACCTTCAATTTGAAACGATACCGCAGTCTCATCAGCCAATTCTATTTGAATTTGGTCGATAAACCCGGTTCTGGATTCACAAAACTATCTATGGTAAAGGGAGAATCTGTTGAGATTTCTCCCAAATTCTTTTCTGAAGCATTTTCCTTGCCAAGTGATGAAAGTGCCCACATATTTTCATTCACTAAAAATAAATTCCAATATCCAGGCTACAATAGTCTTTCTGCTCTTAATCTTGTTTCAAAGAAAAATGACAACTCATATGTCGACAAAAAACTCACAAATAAGTCCTTTGAATTAATCCCCAGAATAATCCACAACGTCATTACCCACATCATTCAGCCTAAATCCGGTAGCAGGGGTAATGTAAATGACTTAGACTTATTTTTGATTTGGTGTATTTTGGAAAAAAATAAAGTAAATCTCGCCCACGTCCTCATGCATGTGATGAATACAGTGGTTAGTAGAGGAGGAGGTTATACATTTGGTATGTACCTCACCACTCTGTTCGAGATGTGTGGTATCGATTTTAGTAGAGAAAGCTTCAAGGAGACCAGCAGATACAACTGCATTGGTCAGACCACTATGAAATTGATGAGATACACTTATGTCCATGCATTGGACAAATGGCGTCCAATGTCAGACGTTCCACTTGAGGGAGAATCTAGTGCAAAAGATGAAACAAGAGAAGAAGATGTCTCAGCAATGGAGAAATAAGTTGCACATGTTTCGTCTACTCAAGAAGAACAGGTTGTGAAATAGGAAGCTATCACCACAGCTAACATTGAGCATGTTTCAATTGACGATGTGGAAATTGAATATACAGAGCAAGCTATTGATGCTGAAGAACATCTAATAGAAGAGGTGACCCAGATTGCTCAGGCCATTGTTGAAGAACATCTGAATGAGTCAGAAAATGCTAATGCAATCTTGGAGGAAATCACCGGAGAGGGAGTCAATGAGGACTCAAATAAAACCATCTCCATTTGATATCCCTGTATCAATGGAATCCCAAGACTTGAAAAAGACTGAGTCTGATGGTGAAAAATGTCATGATACAGAGGGTGATAATCTGGCTATCATACCCTATCAGGGAAATGACATGAATGTAAAGGCTGATGAAGATAATCATATTGAAGATTTTCATGAGGCCAATGTTGAGTTCCAAGCAGAAGATGAAATGGAAAATATTCATAAGGAAAGCTCATCTGATCATGAGTCACCTTCTTATCCTTCTACCAGCAAGCCAACAAATGAATTCTTCAAATAAAAAGATTTCCTGAGAAGAGTGAGAGAGGATCAGATTTTTGTCATGGCTCAGCTAATGACTCGTTTAGAACATAATCAAGTTCAGCTGAAAAATGAGATATTGGCAGAGGTCCAAGATTCCTTGAAATCTCAGGAAAGAGTTAAAATTAATGAGATGAAAGAATTTAACTCTCACATGATCCAGGCAACTGAATTGCTCGAGAAAGTGACATGAAAAATGGACCAACAGTTGAGTGTCATGCGATCCTTTCCCACTTCATCAATCAAAAATGATTTGGTTAAGAATATTCCAGAAAACATTCAACAGATGCAACCATTCATGAAAGCCTTCGCTGCATCAATTATAAAAAGATCATCAAGCTCTCAACCTCCTCAAGACAGACCTCAAGCATCACAGAGTCACTCAACCCAAGCTACATCAAGCCATACTTCGAGTATTGTGACTGCAGAAGATTTTTGAAGAACTTCAAAGCTTACGAGGAAAAGTGGTTGAGACCTCTAAAGATAAGTCCATTTCTGACACTTTACAATCGGTTTTGGATGCTATCTTGGATCAGGTAACTAGCAAGACAATGTTTGATCCAGTGTTGCAAGCCATCTCTAGTTTGAAAGAGAATTTAGATACTGCTAGGCCAGCACACATAGAGGATGATAGACTAACCAAGATTCTATACTCGGTTACTCGTACTTTTGAAAAGCTTCACAACTTGGAGAACAAGATGTTTTTCCTTGCCACAAGCATTATGGATCTGTCTATACTGTCATCACAGCTGCAGATCGAGTGGAAGGAGTAGTAGGCTTCTTTGAAGACCTCTTCAAGGCAATGAACAGTAGGATGCATTCTATTGTTTAGTATATTACCTCAAGCATGAAATTTTTTGCTATGCTCTTTCATTTGTTAGAGAAGAAAGGTGTAAAGGTTCCACCTGCACCAAGAGCTTCAGCCTTCACACGTCCCCAAGGACCTAAGGAGTCTGACTAACTTCTTGGAATATTAGAATGTGAAGACGAAGAAGCATCTGATGAAGAGCTTCTCCATAGAATTAGTAGAAAAGTGTCTCCACCCCCGGATCCCTCATCTGAGACTTTTCCTGATCCCAAACGCAAGCGACCAATCAGGCCAGAATTTAAAGGTCATACATTTTCTCCTAATTTTGCTCAAGGTCTTGAGGAACGGAAAGCTAAAGGCTTCAAACCCAGTCCACCTCTTGATCCATTTAAATTTGGTGTTTCTAAGCATGCTCATGAAAAATTCATTGAAAAATCTAGCCAGGGTGTTGTAAATGACGAATCTATCAAAAGTGTGAGAAAAAACTCAAGGGGTTCCTCAAAACCATGTGCGCCCCAGAAACCCAAGGAATTTGAACCTAGTTCTAGTAGATCCAAGAAGGATGAAGAGCCTGAGAGAAAGAGGAAAGGGAAGTATCCTAGTATGAGCTAAGCCTACCCACTTTTTAATGTTTTCAAAAGGGGGAGAAGAGAATGCAGATATTAAGGTTAAGTTGGCTCAAGATGGAAGCTACAAGTCAGGGAGAGTTCATCTGAGTTTCTGTACAATATATTGACTGTATAATATCATGTTCTTGTATATTGTGATTGTATTCATCTTGTAATTCATATATTGAAATCAGATATACTTGACATGCTTGCAAATATTCTTGACATACTTGATACTTTAAATTTGTTATATGTTTGAGTACATGAATATAATTATCCGCATAATCTCTAAGTATTTGAAATCATCAAAAAGGGAGAAATTGTTATCTCAATGGACCCCATGTCATGAATGTTTTGATGATTCCAAATATCTCCAATCTGTGAATCTAATGATCCTGCCAAGTGTTTCAGATTTATCAAGAATCAAGATCAAGGAGCTGAGCTCATAAGCCCATTGAACATCACAAGTAAAGTTCCAAGTCTGTCAACACTTAGAATGTAAAGTTTATCAATCAATTTGCTCTCAGCAAGGTTTAATCATTTTTCTATTTTGTTCATATGCTTTACAGTATTTCAAATGATTTAACTTCTCTATGATTAATTTAAAATTTATCGAGTTTTTATTCGCATTCATCGTATTTTTAATTGCAAGTCAAAACTACTTTTCCAGAGTCTTTCAGGACGCTAATCTTTTAGCAACACCCTCCTGGACTTGATGAGTCAGAACGTTGATAAAAAATTAGGACGCTCAAGGTTGAATTGGACTAATTCATAAGGACGCTTACTTGTAAGAAGCGGCCTCCCTTTAGTCAACCTTTGAAAGTGTTAGGACGCTGACTCAGCTTCAACTCGTTCAAAGTTCTCATAGTTTTCAATTGATTTCTATCTTTAAGGACGCTGATAATTATAAGTTGAATAAACTGTCAAGATGCTTCTTGTATAAGAGCGCCCTCATCCTTATAATCAACTTAATAAGTTTCAGGACACTTTGTAACACCCTGTAGTTTTAATTAACTACATACGTTAAATTACACGTATCTCGAGATGTATAATACACATATTTTATACGTAGGAGGTCAATTGTATGTGTGTATATGAATACATGTGAAATAAGTGAATTGAGTTATAAATTAAATTTAGAAAATGGTGTAGATTGAAATTGAATTATTAAATGAATTATATAAATGAGATGAGTTGAATTCAATGAAATTTGATGGAGGAGTTGGTTATTAAGGGGAGCCTAGGAGCATGGGATCATATTAAACCATGCTCATCCACTTCTCTTTTAAACGCCAACGATTTTGATTGATAAAAAAAAAATTAATTTAAAAGATGTTGCAGAAGAACGAATGAAAAGAAAGAAGACAGAGAAAGGAAAAAACGAGGGAAACGACGAATTCGCGGCCAATTTTGACGTGCCGGTAAGCTATTTTTGCTATTTTTTGTCGTAAAATTAATCTTTAACTAGTGTTTGACGATTCTAGCTGAGTAATTTTAGCTATGGGAGTTGTTTTACAATATTTTCAAAATTGGGGTTTTTACCCAACTTGGATGAAAATTTGTTCGAAATGTGGAAAAACACTCCCTAGACAGTAGGAGCCCCGAATATGTGGTTTGATTTCATTTATTTGTTCATTTGAAATTTTTATGGCTTTTGGAAATTTGTTGGAAGTTAGAGTTATATTGAAAACCTTTCGAATCATATTAAAACCCAATGAAACTCCAGTTTAAGGCTATAGAATGGTAGAATGAACTGTTGTGAGTCCATCGATGTTAATTGTATGATTTTTTGAGACCGTTTGACAATTTTAGTAAAAATTATCCATGTTTCCAATGAACAGTGACGTGAACAGTATCGTGATTTTTGGATATGATTTGATATTTTTAGTAACTAAATATATGATTTTGGTGAGAAATATTTACTGTCGTGACCTTCGCGAACGTGTAAAATCTTAGTAAAATATCTGTTGAAAGTAGTAGAATGGTAGTATGACGGATTTTACACGTATCGATGTGGACAGAATAATTTTAGGAATGTATTATATTTTTAATAAAATTGATATATGTTCTAGGAGAAAAACAAAATTGAGAACTATTGAAAATATGAATTGGAAATCTATTTCACTGTTCTTTCTTGTGGAAATATCTAGATTGACTACAGAAACAAGATAGTAGTTTCTTCAACTGCTTATAAGTTCTAAATTGAGTTGGAATTTAAAGTCACAGAATGTGTATAATATTTTTTAGGTTGATCTTTATTATTGGTGATTTGAAGTGAGTTGAGAAATTAAATATGTAAATAGATATGAATAAATGAAATTGAATTATGGAGTGGTTGTGACAGGTTGAGTTAGTTGGATTTAAATTAGAGCTGGACTCGAAAGCGACGGTGATTGTAATTAAGTTGAAAAGTCCTGTACTGTGAGTATATTTTCTTGATTTTGGTTCTTGTATGGCATTTTATATATGAAATGTTTGAATGTAAATATGTTATGCATATATTGTTGCATTGTGTTTTAATTTGCATTCATAAATGATTTCTTTTTAGCATTGGAGCATGTGAGACTTGCAAAGGCAAGTTGGTGTCATTTCGTTATAAATTAGACCCGGATGAGTGTTATGCGTAACCTCATTGTCAGTAGGCCTGTCCTAACAAGGATTGGAGATCCTCGAAATGACTGTAAATTGGGTAATGAAAGGTTGTGGCTACCTTGTAACTGCCATACAAGGGTGAGACCCGCTCTCTTGCCTTGAAAGAGGGAGATTGTGGATTTCGTGGAAAAGGATGCATTGTTTTCTTGAAAACTCATGAAATTTATGTTGTTGACATGTATAATATCTTCGTTGAATGATGCATGTGTGTAATAATTGTTTGAAATGATTTTAAATGTCATATTTCCCTAAATGCATATAATTGCCATATCAAGAAATATATTCACTGAGTTGTTGTTTGCTCACTCCATTTCCTTCAATATTTCAGGTACAGAGTTAAAAGGAAAAGACGAAAGTAGATACGTGATTTAGATTCTTATGTTGTTAATGTACGTGTATGCGAAGGAAATGGATTATATTTGCTTTATTTTCAAATGAATATATATCACATTCTACATATATATATTATCACATAGATGGGCTGTACATGGATTTTGATTTGATATTTTGTGTTATACAATGCTTGTGATGATGAAATGAGATGATCATATATATATATATTGGATTTGATTTGTGGTATATCGGAGAAAATGTGTGAAATGTCCATTTTTATGGGGAGATGCTGTCAAAATTTCTAAAAATTTTGGGAATTATTGTGAATGTCTGTTGAGGTTGACAGTGTATTGTATATTGTATATGGGTACGTACAGTGTATAGTACACTGTGCCGGTCATGACATCAGCCTACGTCAGGGGCGTCGTGACACGCTTATTATCCTTCAGCATACTTAATATTATTTAAAAAATAGTTTTCAAATTTCAGGACGCTCACTTGTGAGTAGCACCCTCGTACTTTTCATGTTTTAAAACAAAGCAGTACGCTAATTGTCGATTAGCGCCCTCATGATTTAAGTCGTTTAAGTGTCATAGTAAATCATGACGCTTACAGGTCAGTAGAACCCTCAAAGGAGCAAAATGATATTTCTACTGTTCTGGCACGTACATCCTTTTAGCCACCTTTTCAGAACAACTTTTCGTACAAAAAGTCAACTTTCTGTATTTGTAAGAGATATTCTCAGATTCATGAACCACGTCTCTTAAACTTTCCTTATTTGTGAATCTGGAGAAAATCAGAATGTTCATAAAACGTGTAGTTGCCATTTTCATGATACATTCTAGATGTTGTGAGTAAACGTTCATATTTGAAATTCAAATGAACAACAACTTCATCTCTACAAGTCTATATATACTAGCACTTAACAATCTGTTAAGACCACCGAAAATTCTCAAAGCCCAAACACTTTTTGAAAGTTAGTCGAATTTTCATCTTATTCAAAAAGCTTAAGTTATTCTACTATCAAAGTGTTTTATTTGAATCGTTGCTTATTCAAAAGATTTTCATACTGAGCTAAAATTCTATCTTTATCTGAAAATCTATTTGAAAGTTTGAACTGTTTTCACTCAAATTTTTCAGCACTGTTTTAACTTATATCATTCTTGCTGGAAGAAAATTTTGAGAGATAGTTCATAGGATACAGTTGTACTTAATTTCATATCTTGTATACTATATCGAGGTTGTAACAGTAGTTAGATAAACTACTGAGTTGATATTCCTATATTCAACAAGGTTAGGTCTTCTTACACCAGTAAGTTGAGAAATGGTAGTTCTCACACCCGTAAGTTGAGAAAGCTTAGGTTTGTCTCACACCCGTAAGTTGGGATAGGTTGGTATCAAGCCTGCAAGTTGAGCAGTGTAACAGTTGTTCTCACACCCTCAAGTTGAGAAAATGTGTAACAGTTTGATTCTCATTTGTAAGAGAATCCCTTAATGATAAGGTTTAAAATCATAACTAAGGAGGTTAGGTAGTGGAAGTAGGCAAGTAGCCGAACCACTATAAAATGACTGTGCATATTTATTTATATTCCACACTTTAACTTTGCCATTGTATTTAATTTTAAATTGTCTAAGTGTCCAATTCACCCCCCCCTCTTGGACATACCTGAGCCAACAGTAGAACCTTCTCTGCCATTTGATTCAGCATTATGCATGACAGCATGTCTTAGTCAAATTGGTTTTCGATCGTTTGCATATTTGCATGATTTATCGAGCTTTAATCGAGAAATCAAAAACTGCTTTTATAGAGTCTTTCAGAATGCTAATATTTTAGCAGTGCCCTCCTGAACTTGATGAGTTAAGACGCTGACATTCATTCGAGGTTGAATTGAACTGATTCATTAGGACGCCTACTTGTAAGTAGCGGCCTCCCTTTAGTCAACCTTTGAAAGTGTCAGGACGCTGACTTAATTTCAGCTCACTGAAAGTTCTTTTAGTTTTTAATTGATTTCTATCTTTAAAGACGCTACCTAGATAGGAGCGCCCTCATCCTTAGAATCAACTTAATAACTTTTAGGATGCTTACTGTCCTTCAGTGCACTTAATATTATTTCAAAATTGTTTTAAAATTTTACGACGTTTACTTATGAGTAGCGTCGTCGTGCGTTTAATTGTTTTAAAACAAAGCAAGACGCTAACTGTCGAGTAGTGTCCTCATGATTTAAGTCGTTTTAATCTCAAAGTAAGTCAGGACGCTTACGAATCATTAATGCCCTCACTTCATTGTTCAGCAGGACGCTGATGCTCCATGAGCGCCCTCAAGGAACAAAATGACAAAGTTGATATTATGTGTCAGGACGCTAATTCAACAATGCTATTGTTCCGACACTGACACTATTATAGCTTACTTTTTCAAAACCGTACAATAACTTTTCAGAATCGTATAACAACTTTTTCAGAACTTTTTTGAACGTTCTAATACTTTGTCAGAACATTCATTTTTCGTGAATGATCAGATGATTCAGGTGCTATCGTCGTAATATGCACAGAGCTGAATCGATCCATTTTGAGAAAGAATGTAGACTTTGTAATTGACATAACCTAGACCGCCAAAATTCACCAAGTCCATTGCGCCTCTGTTATTTCGATATATATGTGCTGCCTTAGAGTAAAAAAACAACGAATCAATAGGAAAACTGATATTCATTCAAAAACATATTAACAGTTTTCACTTGTGCGAAAAACTTTTGAAAGTTAGTCTACTACTCTTTGTGTTTGAACTTATGATCTTTTTGAAAGAAAAACATCAAGTCTTTTAGAGTGATTGATCTTCATCTTCATCATTTTCAAGATCCATTGAAGAAGACAAAAGCTCTTTGAACCTGTTTTCAGCCAAACATCATCATACATATTTTGTTGAATCTGTGGTAACAAAAGGTTCAATCCAAAGCCTTGTATATATCACTTTGATTCTGAGTAAAGGGAATCATATCTCATCTTGTATTCAGTTTGTAGTGACTAATTAGTCACTGGGCTAGAGCAAGTGTTGTTCAAAGTTATAACGATTTTCTCACACCCGTAAGTTGAGAAACGGTAGCTCTCACACCCGTAAGTTGAGAAAGTGTACCGGTTTGATCTTTACCCGTAAGAAGATCCATAGTGGAGTTTGAACAAATCCTAACTGAGGAGGTTAGGTAATGGATGTAGGTGAGGCTGAACCACTATAAATCCTGATTGCATTTTTTCTTTTACATTTATTGTATTTCTTTGCTATATTTTGTTTAATCTGTTTTCAATATTCCGCACATTATTAAGAAAGGTTAAAATCTACTAAGTGTTCAATTCACCCCCCTCTTGGACATATCTTGGCCAACATTTTTGTAGTGCCCACATGTAGTTGTATTTATTTTCAGACGTCATATACACAAATGTCACAGAAAAGGTCATATCCGTCGATGTAACACCAACAATCTGTAGTAATGGAAATTTATACCTATTTGTCTTGTATGTACAATCCATCAACAAGACGAGAGGAAAACACTTCAGAAGATCAACATAAACGGGATGAGCCCAAAATAGATCTTTAACAATATCAGTTCCTTCTTTGCACTTGCGCCACTCAACATATTTCTCCTCTTCTAACTTCTGCTAGAGTTGTTGCATCTGAGATCTACCTCCATATTCCAACAACCTATGTTTTTGCCTGACATTGTAAATTGTCTTTAGGGTCGATGCATTATTGGCATTTCTTGCCTTTTATGTCATTAATATGTCTTTCGGTCGAGCACTGCTCTTTGTCATTTGAACCATAACTTCTACCTCTTTATTGTCTAACCTTTCGGCGTATGAGTGCCCTTCGAAGTACTTTGCAGCTGGGTGATTATGGGTGCCGCATGCAACTTTCAATGTCCATTCACCATCGCAAGGGTTCTTCCCGTTTAACAAAAAAGGACATCCGCACTTCTTTGTACCAGTTTCACTTCTCTTCGCCTTCTTGCCGGTGGAAGATTTGTGAGTGTTGGAGTTGTAGCGACCATATCTTTCGCACACAAGATTGACTCTTGCTCGCCTACCATTCCCCCGACATCTGAATTTCGAATAATAATGACAAACCAATTCCTCCTCCCAACTTCTTGAGTGCTGGAGTTGAATGACATGTTGAGGGTGAACTGTTCAGTGTAATCAACAACCGTCTCTAAAATTTGTTCTTCATTTTGAAATTATCAAAAATATTATAATTAGACAAACAAGAACCAAATAAGATCATAAAACACATCAAATAAACCCAAAGACATCACTTAAGAATTGCACGAATAAATCTTTAAAAAAAAAAATTGAAATCATAGGTTCGACCCTGTGTGGCTGAACCGGCGGCCACACAGGGACGAGCCTCATCACAAGTTTTTTCAAAAAAAAACATCATTCTACAACTCAAAAAAGGCAACAAATTACCTCTCTTAGATCTACTTCGTCACCCACAGTTGATTCTAGTACCATAATGCTTTGAAAATGTGTTGAACTTCTTTAGTTTTTTAATGTTCTAACCTTCCAAAGCAATGCAAAAAAACACCTTAAATTTGTCACAAAATGATGTAAAGATTTGAAATATTGATCTTGAAGCTTTAAAATGCTACTTACAAGCAAGAAAATGCGTGTTCGTCAGAGAAGATGAAGAAGACGAAGAATATTTTGACGGGAAGGAAAATATTCCGAGGGATGATCAAGAACCGGTGGTGGGGTGTGTTTAGGGCGTTTGGGAGTGAAATGGTGAAAGGGTTTAAAGTGGGGTGAATTTGGTCATTTTGCATGAAGGTAGTTTAAAAAATAAAACTATTTGGTTGAGTGGGGTGGTTATAGCCTATTAGTGGGTTTATTTAGCCGGCCTCTATGAAAATTAGATATGAATCTTTTATTCTTTAATTACTATAATACCCCCTTAAAAGTTAAAACTGTATTTATAAAACAGTTAAATAAATGATAAACATAGGGGTGCTTTTGGGTTTAACGTTAAAATGATCACCCCCTAAACTTTCCCAAGCATTAATTTGCATTATAAGTAGTTCAGATTATATTATTATTATCATTGTTGATGTTGATGTTGTTATTATTATTATTATTTGAAGAAAATTCTGAAGTGTATTATTAAATTAAGGGCTTTATTTTTTTGGTTTTGCAAAAATTAATTAATTTTTCTTTCTTAATCCAACTTATTAATTTGAAAGAAGTTGCAGGGTAGAGAGTAGTTTCTTTTAAGGAATTTGGCTAGACAACCTGACCCCCATAAAAATTAAAACTAAGACTGTGATCAGGAGCTGTTGCTTTACTTGAACAATTAATGTTTCATGTTTGTCTTGAAAGTCTAATCAAGTTAGAGATTGTTAAATAAAGATTTATAAGCATGGCCTTTTTTTTTCAAAGAAACAACTTAATATTAACTGGGAGGATAATGATATGCCTCTTCCAAAATAAGGTCCTCTATCCTTAATATTCAAACATATCATCAGATACAATATTCAAAGCATGCATTTGTGTTACTAGCTACTTGGTTGGCCTACCTTGGAATGGCTTTGGGGATGAATGGTTTGGAAATCTGTCCATGATCATAAATCTGCAATCATCCACTATCTTGTCCAATTGAGATTGTGAATGATAGAGCCCCCTGCAATGCTTTAACAATTGTGAGGATGAGCCGAGCCGAGCCACCAGTAATTTTTCATTTTAGTATTGTATGTTTTATTAAAATAAAGAAAAGTCGCATCTGGTGTAGTGGTATCATAATACCCTCCCACGGTACTGACGAGGGATCCGATTCCCCGGATGCGCATTGCAATCTAGGTTAGGATTATTATTACATTTGACTTGGTGGTCTTTCATTTTTATGGGTCTATTACTTCGAATTTTTATCATTAATGGCATGTACCTTATTTTTATTATTCATTAATTAAAGTTTTATAAATTAATTTTAAATTATGGGCATCACTACGTAATCTTGTCACTTGGTTTCATTAGTTAGTTCATGAAATATTGTCATTAAAATGTGTCCCTATCATATATGTCATCAGCATCATATAAGTGTCACTCTCAATATTAATCCTTAATAATCTACAACATATTTTAGAAACTCAAAGGTACCTAAAGCGTTGTTTTCCATCATTCTATCAATGTATTAAGTTTTCTCCTAGTTTCTAAATAGCTGAAATCACAACCAATGTAACACTTTTTGTGTTGTTTTGACTATTTTTATTGTACCACATTAGAAGTTGAATACAAAAATATTCTCTCACCATTATGAAAATATGGCTATATATAATACCACTTCCCAAACCTATAATGGCAGGAACCTTGTATTATTATAAAATAAAGAAAAATTAAAATAAAATAAATATTAAACTAAACTAAAGCTAGAGAATCTAAAGAGAAGAATTTGTAGATATTAAAGAACTTGTGCTCTTTGTTGATTATTACATTGAGATACAAGACCCCTTTATATAGAATTTTTGGTATAGGGGGTTACAACACTCATTTACACAATATATTTAATACAATTAAGAGCAATCAAATAATCTCATAAATTTGAAGGTTACGAGATTTAAATATAGGGGTTACAAGCATTGAAATTAGAGGTTATAGGATGGGCATTCAACACATTTATAACACTCCCCCTTTGAATACCCTTCATACATGAGAATATGCCTCGTTAAAACCTAACTAGATAAAACCCTGTGGGAAAAAAAAAACTAGTGAAGGAAAAAGAGTATAATTCTCAAGGAGTCTTATATTGTTTAGGACTACCTCATTAAAAATCTT
This sequence comes from Paratinospora sagittata, assembly GCA_035771175.1. Lineage (NCBI taxonomy): Eukaryota > Viridiplantae > Streptophyta > Magnoliopsida > Ranunculales > Menispermaceae > Paratinospora > Paratinospora sagittata. The sequence goes on from CM069595.1 coordinate 27,254,822, forward strand.
GCTAGGAAAACTCATTGAGACAAAACCATAGCTAAGAAAAAAAGAATATAGTCCTAAAAGACTAACTCTTCTTTTAATTCTCCCCCTCATTATGATATGTGTGAACTTTCTTCTGTTGCTTTGCTTGAAATATCTTTGAGTTGGCGCATCCCAATATTATATGCACGTTTCTTAAATGTTGTGGTCGGCAAAGCTTTTGTAAATAAGTTTGCAAGATTCTCACTCAATCTTATTTGTTGGACATTAATTTCACCATTCTTCTGAAGCTCATGTGTAAAAAAGAATTTTGGTAAAACATGTTTGGTTCTGTCACCCTTGATATAACCTTCTCTTAACTGTGCAATGCATGCGGCATTATCTTCATATAGTGTTGTAGGACAATCTTTGATAGAAGATAATCCACATAATCCTTGAATGTGCTGGATCATAAATCTCAACCATACACATTCACGACTGGCTTCGTGAATTGTAAGAATCTCCGAGTGATTTAAGGAAGTAGCAACCATTGTTTGCTTCATGGATCGCCATGATATCGCAAAGTCACCATAAGTAAAAAAATATATCATGTTTGTGACCTTGTTTTGTGAGGATCTGATAAGAATCCAGCATCTGCATATCGAAGCAAATTTTATTTTGCCTTTCTCGAGTAAAATATACCCATATCACTTGTTCCTCGAAGATAGTGTAATTTATGTTTAACGCCATTCCAATGTCTTCGGGTTGGTGCAGAACTATATCTTGCAAGTAAATTAACAGAGAAAGCGATATCCGGTCTCATACAATTTGCTAGATACATAAGTGCACCCATAGCACAAAGATATGATACTTCAGGACCGAGAAGCTCTTCATTATTATCATGAGGGCGAAAAGGGTCTTTATCCACTTTAAGCGACCTAACAACCATTGGGGAACTTAGTGGATGTGCCTTGTCCTTATAAAATTGCTTTAAAATTTTTTCAATATAATTTGACTGATGGACAAGAACTTCACTTGGAAAACTCTCGATCTGTAGACCAAGACAAAACTTTGTTTTTCCAAGATCTTTCATCTCAAACTCCTTTTTCAAGTAATTAGACGTTTTTTCAATTTCTTCATGATTTCCCACAATATTTAAGTCATCAACATAACAGCAACAATCTCAAACTCAGTTGATGATTTCTTGATAAAAACACATGGGCAAATTTCATTATTCACATAACTTTCCTTCAGTAGATATTCGCTGAGGCGGTTGTACCACATGCGACCAGATTGCTTTAGTCCATATAAAGCTCGTTGTAATTTTATTGAATACATACGAGATTTTGCCTTATTCTCTTCAGGCATTTTAAATCCTTCAGGGGTTTTCATATATATATCACTATCAATAGACCCATACAAATATGCAGTAACAACATTCATAAGACGCATTTCAAGTCCTTCTGAGACTACTAGACTGATTAAGAAATGAAGTGTAATTGCGTCAATAATAGGAGAATAGGTTTCCTCCTAGTCAATACCAGGTCTTTGTGAAAAACCTTGAGCTACAAGTCGTGTTTTATATCTTGTAATCTCATTTTTCTCATTTATCTTTCGCGCAAATACCCATTTAAAACCAACGGGCTTTACATTATTCGGTATTTGAACAATTGGTTCAAATACTTCTCGTGTTTTCAGCGAGTTTAGTTCTATTTCAATTGCCTCTTTCCACTTTTGCCAATCATTTCTCTGTCGGCATTCATCCACAGTTAGTGGTTCAAGATCATCATCATTTTATAAACATCAGAAGATACATTGAATGCAAATATATTGTCTGGAACAATATTATTTCAATCCCATGTTTTTGCTGTATATACATAACTTATTGAGATCTCTTCATTTTCAAGCATTTTGTCCACTTCGGGGGGAAATTGTTTCATATCACGTTCAAAGGGTACTTCTTCCTTTGATTGATTTTTTTCAATAGATACTTGTTCATGTAGTACTACTCTAGGAGTACATCTCTGTTCATTTACTTGTTTCTTCCTCTTTCGAGGAATTGTATCCTTTGAGCCTACAGGCCTTCTACGCTTCAAGCGTTTTATTGATTCATGTGTCATTGAATTAATAGCTTGCCCTTCAGGGACATCAACCCTTGCTAGAACATTTGCAGATGGTATATCTGATTTCGTCACTTTCTTTATATCAGTAAATGCATCAGGTAATTCATTTGCAATTCTTTACAAATGAATAATCTTTTGAACCTCTAGTTCATATTGATTGTGCGTGGATCATAATGAGATAAAGTTGATGCATTCCAAGTAATTTTACGCCATTCTTCTGAAATTGGCTTTTTGTCTCCCCCTAATGGTGGGAAAATTGCATCATCAAATTGACAATCTGCAAAGCGAGTGGTAAAAACATCACTCGTTAAAGGTTCAAGGTATCGTATAATAGATGGAGAATTAAAACCAACATAAATTCCTAGTCTTCGTTGAGGACCCATTTTAGTTATATGAGTAGGTGCTATGGGAACATATATTGCACAACCAAAAGTTCTTAATTGTGAAATATTTGGTTGTTAACCTAATACAAGTTGTAAAGGAGAATGCTCATGATAAGCAGTAGGTCGAATACGAATTAAAGCCATCGCATGTCCCCAAGCAGAAGTTGGTAACTTCGTTCTCATTAGTAAGGGTCGAGTAATCAACTGAATATGCTTAATCAAAGATTCAGCCAAACCATTTTGAGTATGAGTATGAGGAACTGAATACTCAATATCAGTGCCAACTAACATGCAATAATCAATTAAAGTTTGGGATGAAAATTTACCAGCATTATCAAGACGAATTGTCTTAATCGAATTATCTAGGAATTGAGCCCTTAATCAAATTATTTGTGCAATAAGCCTAGCAAATGCAACATTTCAAGTCAAAAGTAAGCAAACTTGTGCCATCTAGTCGATGCATCAATCAAGACCATAAAATAATGAAATGGTTCACAAGGTGGATTAATAGGTCCACATATATCCCCTTGAATTCGCTCTAGAAAAGTGGGGGATTCAACAACGACCTTACTTGGAGATGGTTTAACAACTAATTTACCTTGTGAGCAAGCGACACAATTATATTCATTTGGCAAAATAACCCTTTGATTCTTTAGTGGATGCCCATGCGAATTTTCTATTACTCACCTCATCATTGAGGATCCTGGATGACCCAATCTATCATGCCAAATTATAAATGTTTTTGAATCACATAATTTTTTGCTCATGGGAACATTTATTTCCACTTGCCTTATTGTTGAAAAATATAATCCAGATGATAAAGCTGGGAGTTTTTCTAATATTTTCTTATTCCCGGTAGAAATTGAAGTAATATATAAATATTCTTCATTGCCTTCTTTCATAGTCTCAATATGATATCCATTTCTACGGATATCCTTAAAACTGAGCAAATTTCTTCTTGATTCAGAAGAATATAAGGCATCATCAATATTTAATATTGTTCCACCCGACAACATTATACTTGTTCTTCCAGAGCCATCAATCATATTTGCAGTGCCTGATATTGTTGTATTCACATTAGTTTTAGCTAATTTCAGGTTCAAAAAATATCATTTATCTCGAAGGATAGTATGTGTTGTTGCACAATTAGCAATGCACACATCTCCTTTACTTAGTTCAAAATTTGGGCATTCTTCATGAAGATCCATCTATCATAGTATAAACAAATAAATAAATATATATATATATATATATATATATATATAAGTCATCTAAGAAAAACAAGGGTATTTTATTAATAAGAAAAAAAAATATTATATTAAAAAAAACATCTCATTACATAATACTTTTATTTTTTAAAAAAATCATACTATTCAGTTAACATTTCCCTCATTGATATATTGTCCACTGGGATCTTCCAAAAAATCTGAAATATCAAAATTTGTCATGTCCTGCATCATCCTTTTTTCCTTTATCTTTAATTGAGGCTTGATAAATGTCAATCAAGTGTTTGGATGTACGACAAGTACGGTGCCAATGCCCTTTCATTCCACATTTATAACATGTATTCACATGGTCTTTTGTAGGTTTATTCTGAAAACCTTTTCCTTTTTCATGCCTTCCATCATTTTTATTCCAATTCTTTTGGGAATTATGACCACCATGATATCGAGGATTATTTCTACCTCAACCTCTGCCATACCCTTTTCTTCATCTATTATGACGATTATGTCCAAATCCATATTTATGATCATTAAGTGAGGCAACATTCACTTTAGGGAATGGTGCAGTACCAGGTGGACGAGAATGATGATTTTTCATCAATAACTCATTGTTTTGCTCAGCCACCAAAAGGCATGAGATCAATTCAGAATACTTAATGAATCGACGCTCTCGATATTGTTGCTGCAAGAGCACATTCGAGACATGAAATGTAGTAAAAGTCTTTTCTAACATATCTTCTTCGGTTATTTTCTCTCCACATAGCTTCAACTAAGAGCTAATTTTGAACAAGGCGGAGTTATATTCACTGACTGTTTTGAAGTCTTGCAACCTCAAATGCATCCACTCATAACGTTCTTTTGGCAAAATGACTGTCTTTTGATGGTCAAACCTTTCTTTTAAATTATTCCTAAGGATGAAAGGGTCCTTAACAGTGAGATATTTACTTTTCAAGCCTTCATGGAGATGATGTCGAAGGAATATTAAAGCCTTCGCACGATCTTGTATGGATGCTTAATTTTCTTTTTTAATTGTATCGCCCAAATTTTTGGCATCCAAGTGGATCTTAGCATCAAGGATCCATGACAAATAATTGTTGCCCGAAATGTCAAGTACAATAAATTCAAGTTTCGTAATATTCGACATATCTGAACAAAAAAATATATTGGTAAGATCTAATCGAAATATATTATTTATAATTGTATCTATGATGGATCATTCATTTTCATAAAATTCATAAGATGAGTATTAGTATGCAAAGAAATAGTCATATATAGTTTGAATAAAATATATATAAAATCCTTTTTTTTTATACTACTTTTAACAAAATGACATACACGTGTGTATCCAAGAATAAAGAGTTTCAAATTATAACTGAATATTAGACATACATATTTTAGGCTCAACAATTTATATGATATGATTTATAAATATATATATATATGTATAGTTGCAGTAGAATAATAACAAGAACCAATGCAAGGTTATTCAATAATAGCAACCATCAAAGCAACCAATGAATTTTTTTATTTTTTTATTTTTTATTTTTGTTAATCACAAAAAAAAAAATCCAATGCGAGATTTGTAATTTTTTTTTTTTGAGCAATAAAGAGATCAGTAAAAATAAATAAATAAATAACATACTCTACAACTTGATTATTAGAGTATTTAGATATACAAGTTGCAAATTAAAATTTGTAAAAAAAAAAAATACTGCAAATGGTAGAAAATCTCTACTAATTTAAATTTCTAAATAAATAGTAAATATTTTAGCAACAAAAATAATGAAGAAAGCGAAAGAAAAAAAAATAGAGGGAGAGAAAAAGAAAAAAATGTACATAATCTTTGACTATGATAGAAAATAATAGTGCAAGATTCTGATACAAATAAAATGAAAATAATAGCACAAATAAAATAAAATAAAACCTTACAACATTGTATACCTTTCCAGATGAGCAAGAATGATAATCTGAGTAGAAGATAGTGTTCTCTTCTTGATCGATCCGAGCAATTTTATAAAATAAAAGAAAACTAAAATAAAACAAATATTAAACTAAACTAAAGCTAGAAAATAGTTTGTAGATATTAGAGAACTTGTGCTCTTTGTTGATGAGATACAAGACCCTTTTATATAGACTTTTTGGTATAGGAGGTTATAACACTCATTTACACAATATATTTAATACAATTAAGAGCAATCAAATAATCTCATAAATTTGGAAGTTATGAGATTTAAATATAGGAGTTACAAACATTGAAATTAGAAGTTATAGGATGGGCATTCAACACATTTATAACATGTATAATATTATAGGTGTACATATACTAAAAAGTCTAAGAACATTCAATGGTGATCCTAGGCTCACTAAATTTTGATGGCGTGGAAACTACGCACCTTTAGAATCAATTGATTTCTTTTTCATGTGTTTTGTGATGCGGGTGTTAATGGATTGGTCAAAACTGTGATAGCATATTGAATTGGTGCATTTGGTTTTGTTTTGAATTAGTTTGATTTGGGTTCATGTTGAAAAAAAGTATAACTCAATTGCTTCAATTCAACTTACAGTTTGAGATGTTAAAAAACAAACCGATTTCAAAGAAAAGTGTTCATGTTTTAATGTTAAAATTCTTTTATATATACATATGACCAAAAATATTTGTATTACCATTGTATATAATGATTTTTATTTATTTTTTAAATATTAGATGAGGTTTATTTACTTTATATATATGTATAGAAATTGTACATATTACCATAAACTTGTATTATCATTGTATAATGATTTTTAAAAAGAACATTAGATGCAAATTATATTATATATAAATAATTAATTAATTACTTAATAAATATTTATTTAAAATTTCAAATTTATGAACTCAAATCAAACCAAATTAATTATGTTTAGTTCAATTTGAGTTACTAACATTGATCGGCTCAATCTACTTTGACAAAATGCCAACCTTATTACTTTCATTTTGTATGTAAAATTGACCAAAACCAATCTGTTGGCACACTTAATTTGTGGTGCTGTGCAGGAAAACCCCTACCCCGCCACAAAAGAATTGGTGCTGCTGGTTGCCTCAAAGGAGTAAACCATCATAAAGTTTCTAATTAGGCGAGCAAGCAGAAAATTTTATTTGGAACCTTGATTAGCACAGAACAATCACTGCAGATCCAAAAGGTAATCTTTTTTTTTTTTTTCTCTTTTTTTAATTTTTGAGAAACGGTCCCTAAACTCCAATCCCCCCCAAGTGTCAGGCCCCTCTAAAACCCACTAATCCCCGCATCAACAGGTATACCTCGGGACCACCACCACGAGAACATTGTCCGCCAAGTTTGATAATTTGTCGTTTCCACTAGCACACAAGCGTATTTGTAAGGATTACCTTGTGGCACACAAGGTCATCTTTACATAGTCATAGAAATTCCACAATGATAATTTACAATAGAAACTCTTGAATTAGCATTATTAACTGTACCATTATACATGACTTGAAATTTCTACTACGATTACATGTGTATTTCTTTGGCAATACATCATTGGGAATACACTGAGACAAGTTGACAATGAACTCTTGAATGACTAATTACAATGGACAACAAGACATGGTAAAACATGAAAAGAATGTAAATGCATAAAATAAAGTTACTCTTTCTTGCAGAAGGCTCGACTCATCACAACAAATCACAAATTCGAACAGGCCTTTTGACTGCATTAGTAAAGCCCTAACATAAATAAGAAAAACAAAAAGACAAATTAGAATCTTGTGCTTCTTTACACTTTTCTTCTCTACACTCAAGCAACAATTTCTAGAGTAGAAAACTGCAATGTCAGAAGAATATTTAGAGATATGAGAAAGGGCTTTTCTTTAGTATGTTTCCTTCAAAAGGCGAGACTTAGCGTGTAAAAATTAAAATTCAAGTATCATAAGCTGTATAGAGTATATTATGAACTACAAAGATCCTAATTAAACTTGACGCAGGTCTATTCAAAACTAGCTTCAAATCTGTATGCGTGCAAGCTCATATATATATGCGCGCGCATGTGTATGTTTGGTCTATCTATATGCATCTTGGAGGAGAAGATTGGACACATTATGTAAATCAAATAGAGAAATGATTAGATGGCATCGGGTAACAACACAGAATGTTGATGCCATACATACTAAATAGACAAACTTCATAGCATTAGTAAGTTTGTCGATACTGAGATCCTTTTTTATTTTTTGAATTTTCTGGCAACACCAACGTAACCAAAAAAAAAACAAAGGAAAAGTTTCCGTCACAATGTATTATCATTCACTTGAGGAGAAAAAAATATTCTAAAATGGGTATTCAAAGCGTGACTTGAGACATGAGGTACGCTCAAACTTATGCAATTGGGTATCAAGAGAATTTTGCTTTCATAGCTAAAATGAATCTATTAAATTATTCTATTTATGATGGACTATTTTGCAATTTTATGGAAAAAATTTCTTTTTTCCCATTTCGATATTCAATAAAGCTATATAAAGTTTACCTAGTGGACAAGACTCTCGTCATTGCAAGGTCTGGGGAAGAGATGATGTACATAGCCCTACCTCCACATTGGAAGGTTGTTTCCAGATTCAAACCCATGACCTCCAAGTTATAATTGAGCAACCTCAATTGTTGCACCAAGGTCTGCCCTTGGTTCGATAAGTCTATATGATGTTTATAATGTTGGGCATGTGTGGACCGAAATATAGGCCACATTGTGAATGGATGAGTTCATAACATGGAATATAAGTTGAGATCTCACCCGCATTAATACCGAGGCCTTTGGGAGTAAAATCTCATACCTAGGCCTAGAAGTGGTTTAGTTGGGGACAATATCAGTCGAAGTCCATTCAACAAGTAATATCAGAATTGATGATTTGACTGTGATATAACACACGTGTAACAAGTGGTATTAAAGCCGATGGTTTGGCTGGGACATGACATACATTCAGCTAGAGTTAGTGTGGGCTCATTGAAGCCCAAACTTTTCATGGTGTGTGTGCCAAGATGGAGTGGGCTCATTGGAACCCAACTTGCTCATGTGATGCATGAACCTTGGATTTCGGTCCTAGGTCTTGTTGGATGTCCAACATCAACATGGATGAAAAGACATCGTTGCCCCACCTATGCCAACAGTCCCTTCCCCAACATGACACTCGAATTCACGAGCCTAATTCTAATACCACACTATCGATGGGCTTGGACCTCAAGTAGCACCAATATTGTCCTCATTTAACCACCTCAGTGTGAAATTTATTCCGAAAGGCCTTACTACTATTGAGGGGAGAGATCTACACTTATATTTCATACAATGAACTCTTTTCTTTCCGATGTGGGACTATATTTTCAGTCCAACATATAATTGGGTTCCTATTAGAAGAAGATAGCCATTCCTAAAACAACAGATCTAAAAGATTTTATAAAAGAAAACTTGAAACTTCAATATTGGCCTCTTCTTTAGGTTTTGTCATGACTAATAGAAAAGAGAATATCATGATAAATATTAGGTACTTCTACATAAAAAATAATAAAAATAAAAAACAAAAAAAATGAGCATAGACACATTTTCCACAAAAAATGTTGAATTTGAGGAGTCCTTAAAAGAACTGTAGGATAATGAAAACAAAGAACCCAGAAACCAAGCAAGGTTTCAGACTCAATTAAAAGAATAGAGAAGATTGAAATGCAAATTTCTGCATGAACATAGACCAAATTGTGCAGTATGCGTGGATGCATTTGTCTATGGAACCAAGTTGCACACAACTAGCATTAGCCTAAATGCATGTTCAAATCATGCTGCATCATTAACTTAAAGAAAATTGATTTCTATTAGAGTGCTGCACGTAAATAAAGCTAATAACTAATTGTTAGAGGTCAAATTTGGCTGAAAAAAAGGAGTTGTTGGAAGTTTTACAGGTTATGCACAACAAAGAAAACTTTTAATACATTGTATTAAAATAAAAACATAATGAAAAGGGTGTTGTGATAATTTATTGGAAAACGCTTTTTTATGGCAGTGGTACTAATATCATTGCGATTTGAGATAAAAAATATAGAAAACCCATTTATGCAAGGGTAGGCATAAAAACAAAAGTTGATCTTGTAAGCGAAAACTAGGATTGTTTAATCAAAACTATCATAAACTAGTTACCTCTTGAAAAATTAGTAGTATAGGTGCACTTTCGGAACAGATAGCAAACATCAAATAATTTATCAGGAAGATAAGAAAATTCTCAGAAAACTGATAAATCAACTGTTGCAATGATACCTATAATTAAGGCCTCTTGATAGATTTGTTGCTAGAACTATTGAAAAAGAATGTGGTACTTGAGCCACACATACATTCAAGGATCGAAACTTCAAATTTTCCCTGGACTCCATTTACATAAAATTCAGAATTATTCAATTCGACATCTTTGATAAATATAAGGAATTTGATTTAAATGTGGAAAGATTCGTATTTCTTTCAAGATATGCTTAACAAATATGAATTTATAGTTAAAACATAGATAACCTATAAAATACTAGTACAAATGCACGAGCATTGAACGTGATTTTTATTACAAATTAACTAAAATTAAATTAAATTTTATTAGAAAGGAAATATGTATGTTTTTCTCTTTTAATATAATCAAAATGGGTAAAATTATTTAAAGATATGGATGAGGGTAAGGAGTAAAAACTTGGGAGTTAGAAGAGTAGAAGAGGAAAAGAAAAGAACTAAAAAGCCTAAAATGAAGGGAATGCGGGCATAACTGAAAAGTAGTTAAACATAAAATTACGAATTTATCCCAATTAATAATAAAGTTAAATTTTTAAAAATTAAAATAAGATAAACTTTGCAGGGGCAATTTGGGTAGAAAAAAAAGGCTTTATCGTCAACTACCCAAATATTCTCGTTATAATAGTATAGATATGACTTGAAGTAAGATTTGTACTCGCTAATGCAGATTATATGATTAACTCACTACTTTATGACTTAAATTTTTAATATACGCAGTAGTTTTATGGTTTGATTACATATAGCTTATAAATTGCACGTTCTTTTCTTTATGAACCAATATCAAAGTTCTATAAATCTTTTTTGTTTTTCTTTTTTTAATCTTTAGTTATTCTTTAGGTATATCTTCTAACAAAAATTCAACTTAGTATTTATTTTTTGTACCACTTTGCATTTAGAAAGTAAAAATTAGTTCCTTAATGGAATTTAAATTTTTTCATTTACATTTAATTTGTAATTTGATGATTAAAAACCAAAAAAAATCGATGAGACTTCTGAGAAGTTTGAAGAATTTCTGATTCCATATGGAGGTAATACAAATATGCAATTAGACATGATTATGCATGTGTGAAATTGCATGCTAAATGGATGACTATCCCAAGAAAGATTAAGTACCTCATTGAACTTAAATAGCAGAGGGCGTGAATCTCTCTCCAATGTTGCAGCTTTCTGCAATGGTTTATCAGAATCTAGAGAACCTTTGCCACCCAGCTTTCTGAACCTGAATTCCAAAAAATGAAATAAAAAAAAAATTCAGAAATGGGAAATTCATTCCAATAAATCCACCTCCTGAAGAATAAAATGCTTATCCTCAAATTAAATGCACTAAAAATACAAAACAAAATAGGAAAAAAAGCAACCATAACAGCAATCCACAGATACACCATCTGTTTTGCCAAGTAAGAAAGGGGCTCACTGACACGCATGGTTAAGATAACCATACGAAACTAGTAAGGAAGGCCAGATCAAAACCTGTCAAAGAAACAAGAGGAACCACCAGAACGCTTCTTTGCAACTCCTGAAGCATTTTCTTTTGTACTGACTAAAGATCCTCCATTGGAATCTGACATGCTTGTGGAAATGTCTGCAGGCCTATGTCTCAAGTTCAACTTATCCTCAGCAACTTCACATCTTTGGTGTGAAAAAGTAGTTTTAGTATTTGTTTCAGACAAGGCTGCTTTTCCATTCTTCCCAAACAAAGCCTCATATTCCACTTTACTTGTATCAATTGAAGATACAAGTCTATCACTGCTTTCCAGATGAATCTTTCGCCTTTCAACCTGAAAAATTAACTCTTTGCTAAGGACCAACTCACAATAACAAATAAGAGGGTATAATATAAAGTAGAGGCTTGGCGGTGTGCTTGGTGGTTACGTGGTCCCTATGGAAGGAGAGGAATAAAGAGGTGTTTGATGGGGAATTGCTTTCAGCCGCAAAAGTGGGGGAGAATTCTCAACTATTAGCGTCATTTTGGGTTGTCAATAGCAATTTGTTAAAGGGCTACTCTCTAGGGGATTGGCTTAGAGGGTGGGGCAATTTTGTATCATTGTAGTGGGGTCCTGATTGGCCCACGTTGTACAGTCTAATTGTACTCTTTCTTAGCATTTATATATATATACACGATTACCTTGTTTCTTTTTAAAAAAATGTATATAAAGTAGAGGCTAAAGAGGGTCACAGATTTGGACATAGTGGTCTCAAAAATGTCAGCAACATGAATCTATTAAACTTAGCATCTCCATGATGTATTGCTACAAATTTTACTGCACTCTATGACATGGACATAAAACCCAAAAAAAAGACGAATAATATGTGACAAACAGAATAACAAACGATGATAGAACATAACAAATACAAAAGCAGAACCAGAAAGAAGGTTTAAGTTGGTATATGAGGAAAGTCAGAAGTTGAAGAACATGAAAGAAGAGGAAAAGATTTTCAACTGTATTTGTGCATAATGATAGATGCCTTAACTAAACAAATGTGACAGGGCATGGCAACAGTCAGGGTAGACCATGATTCATATAACTCATGAAACCACTTGGACAACACAAATAGCCACACCGACTAAAAAAAAACGGTTATCTTTTCTGTCATCATCCTTCTTCAGAAGCCAATATCTGTGCTTCACAAATACTATTCTTGATAACCTTACCAGAAATGTTTGTCTAACATGAAATTCAAACATTTTGAATATCCATTGCTTCAGGTATTGGTATTGAACTTGGGTACATATGTAGAGGTTAAACTTGTTCATTATAAAATTCTGGAGTACGGGGACTCGGCTAAAAAGTGTTCAAAAATTTGGATCCAAGTAATTGGACAAGGTTATGTTCATTACTAAGCATATATTCTATCTTTTTCTCTCCATTTTATTTTTTTGATCTCTTATTAACCTTTTTTCCTTACTTAAGAGAATTGTCACATATTAGTCATTCTCTTCTTTTCTACTTTCTCCTGTTTCTTCGGAGAATCTGCGTGGTAGTATTCCAAATCTGAAGTAACGGACACATATGCTACACCCATGTTAGTATCATGAAGTGTCGACACAGGTACGTTGGACTAAATTAAGGAGTTCGGCTAACGTAGTAGTGAGTATATGCAAAATCATCAATTGAGCACTAAAGAAACAACAAAAAACGACAAACGCACCTCATGCACCAAGACTTGTTTCATTGCTAATGAGAGTCCAAAATGTTCAGAAGTGTGGCTCTGATTCAAACCCAAGGAAAATTTTTCATCAGATCAGTGACATCAGATGCTTTTGATAACATAACAAGCAGTACATACCTTAAAGTTGACGAATTCATCAATGGGGGGATCCAGAACAAGTGTTGATGCATCCAAACCTGCTTCATATTTTGGGACACTAGGTGAAGGCCCAGGTTTTGCATTTTTATATCTGACAGAGTATTCAGTCATTGTTTCAACTAATTGAACCAGGTCATGCTTCTCTCCTTCTGACTGCAAATGCAATGCCACCTGGAAAAAAGACAAGAAAACGTCATGCTAACTAGATGGAGAAGCAAACAATATGAAGTTGAGTTTTTCAGTTAAGAAATTAATGTGTTCCATCAAGGAAAAGATAATTTGATATGCATAAAACATAACAGAAGATAATTTGATATGCATAAAACATAACAGACAAATGAAGTTTTTCTACAGTGGTAATGCTATTGAATGTAGCTTGATCTGTTGATGCATTTGATCAATGATCCCTATACTAACAGCAACAAGATAAATCCTGTTACAAGATGATTCCAAGCACTTCGCAAACTTATTGTATTAGTTGTTTTACCGCTTCTCCATTATCAGCTTTCAATACTCAACTAAGTCTTTTCCCAGCTATGCGGTGCAAGGTTTATCTAAGTGATTCTTCTTCCTCCACCCACTCAATCAGGGGCTAAATCTACACTTAAAACAAGTAATTATATCTTTCTTAATTATTTCTATCCATGTTATTTTAGGTCTTCCTCTCCTATATCGTTACCAGGATTGTTAATAGGTCACTCTCTCTAACTAGCATATCCAAAGGTTTCATTGTATGTGTTAGAAACCATTTAGAAGTTATAGTTGTTAGATAATTGCCCAACCATGTATATCAAGTGAAGATAGATAGATATTAACACTCCTCCTTGTTGAACCAATTATCCTCATGTCCTTTACGAGAATATGTCCCTATTATGAAAGATTTTGATGATTACATAACTACATTATGTTTATGATATTACTGCACATGTGGCACATCTAATCTCACTTGAAGGTTTCAAATATTCAATGATGCATGGCGAACGTATTAAAAGATCTTCTTGAAGACCATGATCGTTTGAAGATGTTTAGTTGTATGATTAGATTATGATAGGTTGTAGGACTTTCTTTGTCATTCAGCAATATGCATGCCTGCATGTTTTAATCAATCGGTTGCATATTCGATTCAATCCGGCTACATAGTGTTTTATCAAGCTTTAATCGAGAAATCAAAAACCGTTTTTATAAAGTCTTTCAGGACGCTAATGTTTTAGCAGCGCCCTCTTGGACTTGATGAGTCGGGACGCTTATAAAATATTAGGAAGCTTAAGGTTGAATTGAACTGATTAATAAGAACGCTTACTTGTTAGTAGTAACCTTTCTTTTTATCAACCTTTTGAGAATGTCAAGACGCTGACTTAGTTTCAGCTCGCTAAAAGTTCTTTTTGTCTTTAAGTGATTTCTACCTTTAAGGACGTTGATAAGTTATAAGTTGAATAAATTATCAGGACACTACTTGTGTAGGAGCGCCCTCATCTTTAGAATCAACTTAAATAACTTTCAGGACGCTTACCGTCCGTCAGCGCACTTAACATTGTTTTAAAATTGTTTTTAATAGTTCAGGACGCTTACTCTTGAGTAGCGCCCTCGTGTGTAAAAATGTTTTAAAACAAAGCAGGACGCTTACTGCGAAGTAGCGCCCTCACGATTTGAGTCGTTCAATTGTCAAAGTAAGTTAGGACGCTTACTATTCAGTAGAGCCCTCACTTCATTATTCAGTACGACGTTGATGTTCTATGAGCGCCCTCAAAGGAACAAAACGAATGAAAAGATATTTTTGTTGTTCTGACATTACTGCTATTTCTGTTAACTTTTTCAAAAATGTACGAATACTTTTTCAGAACTTGTACAACTTTTTCAGAACTTTTTAAACATTATAAAACCTTGTCAGAACATTCCTTTTTCATAAAAGGATCAGATGATTCAAGTGTTATCGTCGTAATATGCATTGAGCTGAATCGATCCATTTCGGAAAAGAATGTTAACGTTATATTTGAAATAACCTAGAGCGCCAAAATCATCAAGTCCATTGCGCCTTTGTTATTCCTATATATACGTGTTGCCTTAGAGCAGAAAAACTACTAATGAAATATGAAGCTGATATTCATTCAAAACGTATTAAGAGTTTTCGTTTTTGCTGTACACTTTTTGAAAGTTAGTCTTCTTTCACTTGCGCTTACAATCTTTTGAAAGATAAACTTAAAGTCTTCTAGGTTGATTGATCTTCATCGTCATTATTTTGAAAACCCACTGAAGAAGACAAAAGCTCTTTGAACCTGCTTTCAGCATAAACTTCATCATACATATTTTGCTGAATCTGTGATCACAGAAGGTTCAATCCAAAGCTTTGTAAGTCTCACTTTGATTCTGAGTAAAGGAAATCATATTTTATCTTGTATTTAGTTTGTAGTGACTGGTAAGTCACTAAGTTAGAGCAAGTGTTGCTCAAAGTTGTAAACGGTCTTCTCACACTCGTAAGTTGAGAATAGGTTCTCTCTCACCTGTAAGTAGAGAATAGGTCCTCTCACACCCGCAAGTTGAGAAACAGTCCTCTCACACCCGTAAGTTGAGAAAGTGTACCGGTTTGATCTTCACCCGTAAGAAGGTCCATAGTGAAGTTTGAACAAATCCTAACTGAGGAGGTTAGGTAGTGGATGTAGGGGCGGCCGAACCACTATAAATCTTGCTTGCATTGTCTCATTTACATTTGTTGTATTTGATTGCTATACTTTGTTTAATCTGCTTTCATTATTCCGCACAATTTTAAGAAAGGTTAAAATCTGCTAAGTGTCCAATTCACCCCCCTCTTGGACATATCTTGGCCAACACCCCTCACGTGCATGATGGCATGTAAACTTAATTTATAATGGGGAGGAGAGATGATTAATGAGATAAACAAGCAAATATGCTTGCGAGGAGGTTTGAACACGAGACCTCCAGAATAAAACTGCTCTGATACCATGTTAGAAACCACTTACTCTAGAAGCTATAGTTGTTAGATAAGGGCCCAACTATGTATATCAAGCGAAGATAGATAGATATTAACAATATGTAATGGATAGGCCTTAGTCCCAACTAGTTTCGATACAATCCCCATCTTAACCACCTTTAGGCCCAAGCATGGGGTTTTACTCCAAAAGGCCTTGGTACTAATGAGGTCGTCCCAATTTATACTCCATGTGATGAATTTACCCATATCAATTGTAGGACTATTTTTCGAGTCTACACATACCTAACAAATGTCCATCTTGGAACGATATCCAACATTACGATCACACATCACATGACTCATATCTAATCATCTCCACGAACCATCTACGACTACATAAGCACCTATTTGTTCTCCACCTTGGAATACACTGTCTATCTGTCGCTATCATCTCGAGGAACCAACTTAGACACATGTGCAACCATGTGTGCTCTACCTTCTCATACAAGCGCGATGTCCCAATCGAATCAGTTGCTTTGATACCACTTATTTGATGGGCCTTGATCTCAACTAATACCAATATTACCCCATCTTAACCACCTTAGGGCCCAGGTGTGAAGTTTTACTCCAAAAGGCCTTAATAATAAAGAGGGTTAGATCTCAATTTATTTTCCATGTGATGAGCTCGTCCATAGATGATGTACGACTATTATTTCGATCCACATACCCAACAGGTTTGTGCCAATCTCAAACCACCTTAATTGATTTTCTCACATTTTATCTCCAATTGGACCTACGATTACCACTTCTTGAGTAATACTCGTTTCTAATTTTATCATTTGATGTTTTACCAAATATATATCTTAGTATACACATTTCCATTATATTTAGTTTGTTCACGTGTTGTTTCTTTATTTCCCAACATTTTGTTCCATAAAGAATGGCTAGCATAATTGCGGACTCCTAAAATTTTTCTTTCTACTTTAATGGGATGTGTTGATCATATTATTTTCTAGAAGCACTCCTCCACTTAACCTATCCAGCATTAACTCTATATTTCACATCCTCACCTATTTCTCCTTCTTGATGGATAATAGATCCAACACACCTAAAATTTCCACTCCTTGATGTCTCTTAGCTTTCAATCTTTATTATTTCTTTATATGTACTTCTACTTGTAATAAAATCACATTAAATGTATTTAGTTTTACTCCTACTAATCTTAAACCCTTTAGATTCCAAAGCCTCTCTCCAAATCTTTAGAGTAGCATTTACTCCAAAATTAGTTTCATCAATCAACACTATATCATCAACATTAACAAAATAAATAAACCACGAAATATCTTCTTGAATATGTTTAATCATTCATTTGTAACTAACATGAAAAGGTAAGGGTAGCTCATCTCCATTATCATGATTCAAGATGGACAAACCTAGTTTTCTATCAATATTGTCAAGAATCTCATTGAACAGGTAATGTATGCTATAGGCCTACATTTTGTGATAACCAAGGTTTTGTCATTTTGGTGAATTTCTGTGGATAGGGACAAAGTGGACTCAATCCACATAATAATATATCTAGATTGATCGCATCAGTAGGAATTATGATTATTGTCTTTGCTAAATGGGTCAGCTCATGCAATTTATCACTAGGCTATAGTTTTAGGGATTGGATGTATAATTGGAATTCTATTTTGGAAACTTTGTAACCATGCACTATCCAAATGGGACATATCGTCCCTTTGCTTTATTATATATATATAATAAATATCATGTTTCTTGTCAAAAAAAAAGTTGAGAGAACTAGATTAAGTAGCTTTATAGCCAGACCCATAAATCTTCTGACGAACTAATCGAACAAAAATAGGAGTTGTTAATTAGCTTCTGAAACTACTAAGTTGTACTTGGTAAATTAACCACACATAATTTAATGGAGTTCCTTAAGAATCTTGGACCCTAAACCATGTGCGATAAAAAATTATGAGCTCATTCTTAACTAGAACCAAATAGAAAAAAGAAAACACAATAGGAGAGATAGTGAAAAAAGAATGGGAAAACAATGGAATGGAAAGAAAGAAAAAAAGAGAGGAAGGAATGCAAAAAGAAGGAAAAGGAGATTTTTAATATCACAATAGATTGGTAGACCAATTTGACCTTCAACGCTCTTCATTATTAAATAATTTCTTGATTCTTCTCAATTCTTTCCTCAAGTTTTAGATTTTGTAAAGGTTAAGTTATAAAGAAAAGGTGAAAAATATTAATTCCAACTGTGAAATTAGCTCTAAATTAAGTTTTAAAGGGATCTTAAGAACTAACCTTAAGTCTATGAATGATCAAAGTTCCATATCCTTGAAGTGCCTAGCTAGAACTTAGTAGAGCCATTCATCCATCGTTTCTCAATTGAAGGACTAGTGGCAAGGGACACATTTCATTTGATTAAAAATAAGTATATTACAAGTCACAACTCATTAGAATTTGAGATAAATTTGGAGTTCATAAGATTATAATGTGATTGAATTTTTGGATAAAATCTTTTTTATTTTAAATCTCAAACCCTAAAAAATAATTAACCAAAATATACTCCAGCGAGGAAAAAAGAGATAAATGGCAACTATAAATAAGGACTCTAATGTAGCATGTGTTATTTCATCTCCCAAATTTTATCAATGTCATCATTATAGAAATTATGATTAATTAGAATGTTATTTTTATTTCCTTGTTAAAGTTATTTTCTTTTATTTGATCTCTATTTTTAGTGGAAATTTAGCTTGAGTCTTTAGCAATCAAGTTCAATTACGTTATTGAGTTCAAGTATATTAAGTTTCCTAGTTTAGGTGATTGCCATTTCTAAAAATACAAGATTAATTGTAAGATAGAACGCACAGTTAAATGAATTGAATCATTTATTATGTGCTTAACTCCTTTCCCTCTCATGCTCGCCATTATTCGGCATCCCAACCCAATCACAATAAATAATCTTTGTAATTAGTGCCTCCTCTCCTCTTTTGCAGCTTGTTTACCTCTTCCTCCCTCTTCTAACCTTCCTATTTTGTTCTCAATCCTGGCATCCTGCAAGTGATTCTCTCCTCCAATCTTTCTCTAATCTTGACTCCATTGTTTCCAGCAACCAATAACACCATCCGCAGTCGACACAAGATATTACTACAACCCTTACCTCCCTCATTAAGTTCAATCAACACTGCCACTACAAAACCCTTAACAATGTTGTTTAAAAAGGACTCCAACCAATGTCTTTGCTTCTATGTCATTGTGCAAAAGATAATGTGCAATCAAAGAGTTTGTTGCTATGCCAATCATTGAGTCCATGGCCTAGAAAGTTGCTTTATCACAAAATTCACAATCATATATCGGCCTCCATGTCCATGCAAGAGCACCTAGGCCTCATTTTTAGAGGAATATCCCTAGCCGAACTCACATCATTTTCGTTTCGAGAAGAATTGGACTACTTAGGTGTAAGTGATCCATTTGTTGAGGGTGAAAATGAGGGCAACTCATGTCCATATAGAACTAAGGTCAAATATCGTGACAATCCACCCTAGCATTATCAATCCACTTCTCAGGCCTCATCATGATGATCCGCTTGAAATTACCAAAAAAGATAAGGTTGATACTCCCACTTTTGATGGAAAGCTCAATCTAAATACCTCCTTACATTGGCCAATTAACCTTGAGGACTACTTTGATGTTGAGATCTACTCAGCTAAACAAACACAAACACATGCATAGAAGAAATCAAACAAGACGAGACACACAAATTTACGTGGTATAGTGAAAATCTGCCTACGTCCAGGGGAGATGAAGATTTCACTATTCAGGGAAATTCCAAAGTACAGCACACTCCCAATGTCTCTCTCACATCACACCCTCTCAAACCCTAATAATAGGTTTAGATAATACAGAGAGTAATAGTAGTTTCCAACTAAGACTAGGAAAGTTTCTAACTCAAACTAGGAAATTAATCCAATAGGAAAGTTTCCAACTAAGACTAAAAAATTAATACAATAAAATAGAAATCCCATTGGGCCCACATAATGGACCGAGCCATACAGTACATAACAATCTCCACCTTGGCGAGAACCATATGTTAGGTTGGATGGTTCTCTAAGATTGACCTAAGTAGTGTATACCATCAGAAATATATTATGTCAAGTGATGAGTGGAAAATGACTTTTAAAACCCAAGCTGGCCTCTATTAGTGGCTAGTCATGCCATTTGCAAGTTTATATATATTCTTTGCACTTCTTTTGTACCTAACCTATTATATAAATCATCCTAGGCTTTGAGTTTAACATTACTTACAACATTTTTTAGCTTCTTTCTTTGCATCTCTATAACTTTTGTGGGTTAGTTTTCAAAAAAAAAAAAAAAAAAACTTTTGTGGGTTACCTTGTCCTTAGTCTTTTGTCAAGTTTCATAGCTTGTGGGTTCAAATTTTAAGGAAGTTCTAAGTTCATTCCACCACCAGGCTTCTTTCACTAACAGATCTCTCCCCTTTGATTCTCCAAGAACGTCTTTTGTTATATTTTTTATCATTTAGGTATTTTATTGTTCATTATGTTAGGTTCATCTTCTACATTCAAATTTTTCTATGTTTTATATGCATTTAGATATTTTATCCTACATTATCTTAGGTTCATCTTCCACATTCAAAATCATTTCCACTTCAAATATTTTTAGTCTTTAAAAGCTTCGTCTTTTGCAACCAAGGAAAAAAGGGGGGAAAAGAAGGTAAAGAATACATAGATAAAAGAACGAAGCAATTACCGGCCTAAGTTTTTGTGGTGACAGAATATGTAATAATGGAGATATGACATCTTCAACAACAGAATTTGGTGATAGATGCCTTGAAATCAACGGTGAGATTTGGTTGTTCCAACACTTCAAAAGATCCTTCTTTTCCATAAACATTGTACGAAATCTGGAAGTTTCATTAATATGTAATTGTTAAATAAAAAAGTAATGTCCCAAGCAAAAATACACGGTGGAGAGGTACCTTTGAAATGATCTAGGCCACTCAATATTTGGCCTTCCAATCTGAGCTATTAAATGATGAGTGGCTACTGCAGTATATGGTTGATAAACTGAAAAAAGAGAGTAGGTCTATTAAACACTTTTCTTATTATTAATAAAAACAGACAGAAAAACTTGGTATGGAGAACACATCTTTACCAATAAGAAAATGCTGTTGGGTCCTCATGATATATTGGTGCAGATGATCAGAAGCACCAAGAATGTTTAAGCAGTTAACCTTCAAATCACACAATATACATGTCAATGCATTTTTGAAATGACAAATTTGCTAATGCAAACAGTAGCTGTATGAAGACTGAATTCAAGGCCCACCGTTTTTTGCATCAAAGGGTCATGATAATGGAGCTGCAAAATGTTTTCATGGATCCCATCCGTAATCAATTCATGATCACCACTGCACAATCATTGGGAATTCTTCTTAGAGAACAGGAAGACTAATAGACATACGATGATGTTAGATGTAGACTGGTACTCTTACTCTACCAGTTAGATACAAGGGAGTGCAGAACATCAAAATCACTGGACATGGTACTACAGCCGTTCATGGCTTTCCTTTCCCGCCTCATTTTCCTTGTTTGGAAAACCTTAAGCCACAGAAAACATCCAAAAATAACCATGTAAGGTTTTATATCTCTAAAATAGTCAATGTGATGGATATAATTGACAATACCTCTTTCCAAACATCAAAAACATTTGTTGACATGTCCTTTCGACCAACAACTTGAGAACTGATCTCCAACTTCATTACAGTGAAACATTGTAAGGAATTAAATTGGTTTAAGGTGCACAATTATACATCTCAATGGCAACACAACTATATAGGCTTACCACATTGATTGCTTCTTTCTTCTTGTTCAAAAACTGAAGTGTGTTCAAGCAAGAACGTATGTCACATTCTGGACAAGAAAAAGAGGACAAACTGAACTGAAAGTGTAAAGTCAAAGCACATTGAGCAAAAACTACTATAAATTCCACTTTAGTGAATAAACTCAAACATCTTTAGCAGAATAATATAACATTTCAACCGAAATATTTGAAGAATCAAGCATGTTTAACACACCAGTTCTCTCAAGTGATTTTAGGCTTTAAGCAGTAAAAAAGAGCTTCTTTCATACAAGCAGTGTTCTGGAATTATGTAATTGCAAGTTACATATTGACAAGCTTATTTTTCACTTTTAACTAACAGAAAATAATTGTGAAATATCCTTTCAGCATTTTGTTGGAATTGTTGAAAAAGAATAGACAAGAATTTTCAGCACAAAACAAAATGTAATATTAAAACCTATAATACAATCTACAGAGGTAAATTATGATGAGTTAGACCTGTGGAAGGAATCCTAGTCAATTAGCAATGGACATTGTAGAATAACCTAAATATCGAAAAGATCAATCCGACTAGAGACAAGCAATGACAATCATACATCTGTGCTCAAACATTACTTAACCTGATCTTAATTAGTAATTGCTGGTGTCAACTTTGCTATTTTGTTTCCTAGAAAGAATTGATACAATCTAATATATATACAAGAGCCAAATCATTTCTATACTAGAATTGAACTATAAAAGATTAAGCAGAGATTCTGACCCACCAGTATATTCAGCAAGTGTAGTAAGAGCAACAGAACTTGCCCTGAACCCCTCCTTACTACAAATATACTTAAGCCTGCATAACCATTAAGACTATATTTAACCAAAAGAAGTAAATGCGAGGAAATAAGAGATTAAAAAATATAAAATTCTAGAAAGACCAAATTTTCTTTCAATGTATAAAAGAGCTTTATTCATATACAGAAGATCTCAGCAGGGGAAAGTTTCACTTAAAGGGGCAAATAAAGATGAATAAGACAATCGAGGGTAGTCATTTACCTGCTTACTACACGATTAACTGTTGGTTGCATAAATATATGCACCCTGCAAAGCAAAAGTAAAATATTTCAATCCCATGAAACACCATGCCTCCTGGACAAAAAAGACCAACACATAACAGATAGAACTAAAATGAACAAATTAGAATTCTTCACCATTCACACATGATACCAATAAATAGCGTCCCAAATATAGATATTCAGGACTGAGATTTTAGAATCATAACTGAAAATGGCAATAAAAACTTACTTTGCCACTTGGCGCAGTGGCCTCAAAGCGGGAGCAAAAAGATCATTGCAAATGCAGATCACCTTCAATTCTCACATCAGGTTTTTATCAAAACATCATTATATAATAAAAATGAATGAATAAGTTTAACCATTTTGAATCATACAGGTCTAGACAATGTTGCAGCTCTGCGCTGCCTTTTCGATTTAATTTTCCCTGGTTGTTCCTCCTGAGCAGCATTTGATTTTCCGACTCCCAACTTCTTTTCACCAGCAACCTGCAAGTTTCCAAATAAAGAAGTGGCTTCATTGTTCGCAAAAGAAAAAGTCTAAAGCAATTAAGCAACCAATAGCTGTTAAAGGGAGCCTCTCCACCTGGCTTCCAAGAGGGCTGCAATAAGTAAAGCCATCATAAACTGGAAATATAGAGCATGATTCATTCCCATAACCAACATTGGATATTAATCAAAACGCAACATCCCTCAATTTTAAAATGCCCCCAAATCTTATTTATAATTCCGTGTGCCTAAGTAGTACTATTTGGAAATGTTGTTTGAATGAAATTTTAAATAACTTGTATGCATATTTGGGTTTATGACGATTGATGGTAATGTGAGTTAGAACCTTTAGAAATGAGAATTTCAAGGGAAATAGTCAATTGCACACTCACCTAGTCAACTAGAAGTGTCCTTTTTCAACTATCTATGTCAATTGTCAAGGGAAACAGCAAAGAGCAATTAGAACTCCTGCAGCAATTAGAACTCTTGTTAAGGGATTTTGATGCTCTAATAAGGGAGTTGGAGCTCAACGACCCATCCCTCCTTAATGGAGTTTTCACATGGTCAAACTTTAGGGTATCTCCAGTGTGTTGTAGGCTTGACAGGTTTCTATTGGGAGTAGGGTGGATGAAGATGTTCCCTTTTCACAGGTAGGAAGTGGGGGGAAGGTTTGTTTTGGATCACTGGCCAATTTTTATTGACACTATTAGGCCTAAGTGGGGACCAACCCCCCTTAGGTTCGACAGTCGTTTGATTGCCCATCCAGATTTCAAAAATCGAGTTGAGGGTTGGTGAAGAGGGACCTTCCCAAGGGTGGGAAGGATATAAGTTTATGCAGTCTGTTAAATCAATGAAGATTAGGCTTCATGGGTGGGGTAAGAAAATTACGGGGTGGGAAGAGGTGAAGAGGAGGGAGCTTGAGGATCTGGTTCAAAGGTTGGATAGAAAAGAGGGTGGTCCATAATGGAATGAGGATATGGTTCGTGATAGATTGATTGCCAAAGCAGAGTTATGGAAACTGTGTGTGAAGGAGGATAGGGTTGTCATTCTTAAATCCAGGGTTCGTTGGTTTAAGGACGATGATGCTAACTCAAAATTCTTCCATAGACTAATGAGTGGAAGAAGGTCTATCAATTCTATCTCAAGGTTGGAAAGGGATGATGGGGCAATAGTGGAGGGAGAGGAGGAGATTGTGTCAAAGATAATTGATTTCTTTAGAGAAGTTTACTCTAGAAGTGGGCATCGTGCTTGGGGGGTGGATGGTATTGAATGGAGTCCAATTACTACGGCGAATATTGTGGAGTTGGAACTTGGAACAACCTTTCGATGAGGAAGAAGTGAGACAAGTTGTCTTTGATTGTGAGGATTCAAAGGCCCAGGGCCTGATGGCATGACTATGTCCTTCTTTCAGAGTTGTTGGGATGTTGTTAAGGTTGACCTCATGAAAGTTTTAACGAAATGCTTTCATATCAGGATTGTTAATGGATGCACCAACGAAAAGTATATTTGTCTAATCCCAAAAAAACTGTCTAGAAGGGTTGCAAATTTCAGGCCTATTAGTCTTATCACATGCCTCTGTAAGATCATTGCAAAGGTTCTAGCAAACAGGTTGAAGGGTGTCTTGCATACCACAATCTCTGAAAATCATATGGCCTTTATTCAAGGCTGTCAAATTATAGATGCAGTACTTGTGGCCAACAAGTTGGTGGAGGATTACAGAGTTAAAAGGCAGGCACGTGTGATGTTCAAGCTAGATTTTGCTAAAGCCTACGACATGGTCAATTGGCGGTTCCTCAATTATGTGCTGAAGAAGAGGGGGTTTGGGGAGAAATGGAGGAAATGGATTCAGGGGGTGTTTGAGATCAATTTCCTACTCTATTTTTGTTACTAGCCACCCCAGGGGGGAGAGGGGGCTACGACAGGGCGAGTAGGCGACCCATTGTTCCCTTTTCTTTTCACACTAATGGTGGATGTGTTGGGAAGGATGTTGGATAAGGCGAAGGAATCAAACCTGGTAGAGGGTTTTGTGGTGGGGCAATGTGGAAATAACTCATCTTCAGTTCGCTAACGATACCTTGATTTTTTTGGGAGGGAATCAAGAGAGTATCATTAATGCTTCTAAGGTTGTTAAATGCTTATGTTGGTTGTCTGGTATAGTTATCAACATGGCAAAGAGTCAGTTGGCAAGTATATCTGTACAACATGAGTGGTTGGGAGATTTCGCAAACCAAGTTGGGTGTTCTACTTGTTGTTGGCCAATGAAATACTTGGGAATGCCTTTAGGGGGTAACCCCTCTAAGCTTGACTTCTGGGAGCCAGTAATCTCTAAGGTGATGAGGAGACTTGATGGGTGGAAGAGGAATTTTTTGTCCAAAGGAGGAAGGCTTACCCTAATTAAATTTGTACTAGATGCTCTTCCCACTTATTACTTGTCAGTTTTTAAGATCCCAATGAAGATGGCGGAACAAATTGAGAAACTTATGAGGGACTTCTTATGGGAGAATGATGACAAGTTGCAAGGATCACACCTTGTGGCTTGGAGCATTGTGCAGAGGAAGATTAGGCAAGGCAGACTGGGTGTTGGGAACATAGCTTCTAGGAACAGAGCGTTGGTTGGAAAATGGTTATGGAGGTTTCCAGGCGGGCAAGATCAATTATGGGGAAGGTAATCCGTAGCAGGCATGGACTTCGGTACAACTGTAGGAATGTTGGGTTAGCCAATAGAGATTGCATATAGGAGTCCTTGGAAATTCATCTATTTTGTCTATCCAACCTTTTTACCCTTGATAAGACTTAAACTTGGGAGGGGGGATTCAATCCACTTCTGGGAGGATTTATGGTGTGAGAACGAAACCTTTCAGTCTCTTTTTCCTAATCTTTACAGGCGTTCTTCATACCATAATAACCCATTTTGGAATTCAATAGAAGCAATGACCTTAGGGGAGAAGCTCTTGTGGGGTGGGATCTACATTTAGATAGTAATTTCTTTCCTTGGGGGGGGGCGGGATGTGGAGTCCCTTTTCAGTTTGCTTGAGGGTTGTGTCCTATCGGGGGATAACGATAGAATTCTTTGGTCGTGGGATCCTTCGGGCACATTTACCACTAAATCCTTTCATGCAACAATCCTCAACGACAATAATATTCCTCCATTTCTACATCATAATCTCATATGGAAAGCTCAAGTGCCACCAAAGGTTAATTTTTTGGGGTGGGTGGCTGCCCATGGGAAGATGAACATTGGGGATATGTTGCAAAAAAGATTCCCAAATATGTGTTTATCTCCATATTGGTGTTACCTTTACAATCAACATTCAGAGTCAATTGGACACATTTTTTGGAGTTGTTCATTCTCTAAAGAGGTGTGGTGTAGAAGGTATCATCATTTCCCCGTTATGCGTGAAGATGAAGTTGAAGAGGGTCAATTCAGCATCTTCCCTTTCATTAATAGCATTCAGTCCGCATAGAAAGATCATTGGAAGGTGGTGTGTTTAGCGGTACTTTGGTCTCTATGGAAGGAAAGGAATAAACGAGTGTTTGGTGAGGAAGAATATTCGGCTGCCAAAGTTTGGGAGAACTCCCACCTTCTAGCATCATTTTGGGTTGGCAATAGTAGTTTGTCAAAGGGCTATGCCCTAGGGGATTGGCTCAGAGGGTCAGGTAGTTTTGTATAATCTTAGGGGAGGGGCCAAGGGTGGTCGTGATGTACAATCATTTCGAACTCTTATTCTATACATATATATATTATTTCTTTGTTTCTTGAAAAAAAAAATTATTGAATTAATTCACCGAAATCTGGCTAATTAATTTGATTTTTTGAACTATGGAATTGGCTGAGGCTTGGTACAATTTCAGTCATTTCATGGGTTTGAGAAGTTTGAGAATTTATGACAATTAGGATGCCTAAGAGATTAAGGGGTCTTGACACATCAAATTGAGTTGGATGACTAGGCTTACTTTTATATATTAATTGTTGATATTGATAATTATTCTCATTTCACTTCTAGCCATTCTAGGTCTTATTTCTCAATTTCTAGTCCCATCAAACAAAGCAACGTAGTTAGCTACTATACATAAGTTAGTTTGACCCCTTTGTAAGAGTTGTCATCCGTGAATAATATTTCTATTCTTCAAACTTATTTCAAGAGGTTGACAACCATGGATCAAGAATTAGCTAAAGGGGCATTGGACATTAAAACTTTGTTGTGATATTCACATGTGGTTATAAAAGAGCCATAAATGGATTTTTAATTGGTTAGGGTTTGATGTGGAAAATACAATAATAGGTACTCAAATAGAGTTAATTCATGAGGCAAGGTTGTTCTTGAAGTACCCATCTTCACTGCCATTGTGACAAAGTAAAACTTGGAACTTCTCTGAAGGATTGATTTGTGGTGAAAGTGATAGCTTTTGTTTTTGGAGGTGCCCTCTGTTGTTTTTATTGAGCGTTCCCCTTCTTTGTTTTGATTTCATATGTTATTCTTGATAAAAAGAAATTACTATAAATTCCAAAAGCATGCAAATTATTTTTATTTATAGAAACAAATGAAATAGTAGGAGCATACCATCTTTAAAATCACTTCCACAGCACCCTTTCCTTCACCAAGAGCTCCATCAATTTCATCAATAACCTAAGATTGACCCTATTAGCATTTGTCACTCATAAAGATAACCTTTTAGACTTTCAAAGGAAACCCACCAAGCACTTAGGCTTTGAGTCAACCATGACTGAATTCATCTGCACGACATCGAGGATTTTTGCCTCAATAGTGGACGATGACCGATCATCACTAGCATTTATCTACATAGTAAAATAAATAATGAGATCAAGATTTCTAATGTTCCTTTCAACAACAAGATCAATCCAAAATAACTTGAAATACTAGCATTAAACGAAAAATACGACAAGAGCTCAAAAGACAGGTAATGGCATCATAAATTAGAATTAGCATTAGCCTTGTCCCAACTAGCTTTTCCCGCCAATGTAGATCTATCAAGAATAAATATATGAGGTAAATGACAAAGAAACTAATTAAAATGTAATGCCCCTACTTTTACTTAGGCTTAATATTGAAATAATATGTCCCTAGTTTTCTTGGAAATGATGGCCCTTGGACCATAAGAAATCTTAAGTTGAGGTATTGGAGACCTTAGAAAATCAACCTTAGGTGGAAAACTTCATGTGTGAGATGTTAAAGGTACAAACCTAAGGAAAAACAGTGGAAAAATATGTAAAATAAGTGAATTTTGTGTAGAGGAGCACAAGATTGCGCTCCACACTGACGGAAAGCGCTCTTGCAAAACCTGCCAGAAAACAAAGTTGCTCAGGCAAAATATGATTATATGACAAAAAAGGGGGTTTTTGTGCTCTATTGCCAGGGAACGTGGTCTTTCCTGGGAAGACCACGCTCCTTAGATCTAGGTGTATAAGAGATGTAATTTTAGGGTTTTTGACTCTTTTCAACTTTGCCAAAACCTATGTACCCGGACCCTTTACTTTAGCTCGATGTACCCGTGTCCGACACTTCATGATACGACATGAGTATGGGGATATGTATCCAACACTTTAGATTTAAGAATATTACTATGTAAATCCTCTAATAAAAAGAAGAGAAAGCGTGAAAGAAGATAATGACTAATAGGTGAAATTCACTTAAGTGGGAGAACAAAAAGGACAATAAATAAGTAAAAAGAAGAAAAAAAAAAAAATATATATATATATATAATACAGCCAAGTCCCCGTATCCTAGAATTTGAAAATGAATGAGTCGGATTGTAACACCCTGTAGTTTTAGTCAAAGAATACAGTTGACTTTTACGTATGTCGAGACATATTATACGCGTATTCCGTATGTAGAAGTCTTGTATAGTGATGTAAGATGTGAATGAAAAGACAAGAAAAAAAGAAGAAAGGATCAAGAACATGAGCAAACTAGTAGACTGATTTGCAAACCAATCAATTGGATTCCTATGGAGCCCACCAGGTCGGTGTGGCGGTGGAGAATCGTTTTAATCGATTTTTTCGTTCATTTTCAACTATTCCAACTCTAGAACGTCAGAAGGAAGAGAGGGAAAGAAGGGAAACGTGATTTTTGCCCAAATCGACATTCCGATAAGCCATTTTCCCCAAATTTCTTTATGAAATTGCTATTGGAGTCAAGTGTAAGCTTTCCCCCGGTGTAGATTTTGCTATGGGAGTCGGTTTCGGCGTTTCCAGAAATGAGGATTTGACCCACTTGGACTAGAAACAAGTTGGAAAGGTTAATGACCACTCCCTTAGTAATAAAAACATCGATTATGTGGTTAGTTTGTGTTAAATTGTAATATTGGCACCAGTACAGTTGCCAGTAGTGTGATTTTAACATCGGAAGCCTCTAGAAACATGTAAAATCTCGGTGAAACACTGGTTTGAGATTGTAGGATAATAGTATAACTGATTTTGAGTATGTTGGAGTTGATGGAATAATTTTAGGATATGGATTGGTATTTTTAGTAACCGGACATAGGTTTCCAATAGATGAAATAGACGTGGGAACTAGTGGCAATGTGACTGAAAAGCTTATTTCCACAGTTCTTCACCTCGAGAATATTTAAATTGGTTGTAGAAACTAAATTGAAGGATTCTCACATGTGTTTGAGACATGTTAAATGAACTAGAAATTAATAAGTGAATAGGAAATGAATATGATTATATGAATTTGATTTTTAGCTATGGCAATAACAGGTTGGAAACACTAGCATTGGACTTGGATAGTGGTGGTGATACTAGGGAATTGGTGGAAACCCATGTATTGTGAGTGTTTCCTTACTTTGATTATTCTATATGGCATTATAGATATGGAAATTTGGTTGAATGATAAGCATGCTATATATATATATATATATTGCATTGTTTAAATTCATGAAATGTTTTCTGAAAACGAAGCATGCTTGACACTTGCCTAAGCAGGTTAAATGCATGGAATCATTCCTTGGGGAAAACCTTAGGAATAAGTCCTATGTGAGTGACTGTTAAAGTACTCGTGAATAGCGGACTGTCCTAGATAGGGATGAGAACCCAGGATTTGATTGATTGATTGAACTGAGTAAGAAGAGAACCCAATGACTACCCTTATTGATGCATCATGAGGGTTTAGTCCCCCTCTAATACTTAGAAGGGAGATGGTTATGGATTTTAAAATGGTTATTGCATGTTTTAGAAAATGAATACATAGAAGCTATTTGTGAGCATGTATGATATGTGGCTAAGTGTTGCATATTTATTGATTATTTGTATTAAATGTAAAGCATGTTTTATATTAATGCGTATATGATGCCATAGTTCGAAATATTCACTGAGCTTGTTGTAGCTCACTCTATCTTCTCAAATATTTCAGGAAAAGACTCAAAAGGCAACGGAAAAGCCCGAGAGGAGTAGCGGACTCCTATATTGGTGTTGATGTATGTTTCTTATGTTGGAGAAGATAGTGTTCTTGATATTTTGATGTATATAAATATGTATCACACCTTATGGTATATGGTATCACTTAGATATGGATGTTGTAAATATTATGGGTATGAAACATGATGATATAGTTGGTTGTAAATAGAGTTGACTTGAGGATTTTGATATAGTCATGGTAAACAGATGACATATAATATATATGTGTGTGTTGGATAGAAATTATGGTTATGAAATCTTGTGTAAATGAACAGGATATCAGGTGGTTTGATAAATAATATGAATGATGTGATATTGTTATTATGGTGTGAATGGATTATGCAGGTTGATTGTACATGAGAGGTTGACAGAGTATCATATAAATCTATGTATGGTGTGTATGTGGTATTCTTTATCGGTCGTGACGTCACCCTACGACGGGGGTCTTGACACGGACCTCTAGATATGTACCCGTATCCGACATCGATACCCGAGTCCAGGTAACATAGGCCAAAACCCTAGAGCGGCTAAGGGAGAGTGAGGGGGTGTTTGGAGAACGCCCAAGAGGGTTTCAAAGGTGCTTTTGAAGGGTGAATCAAAGCTTTCAACTCCTTGATTCGAAGCTTTTAAGGTAAATCTCTCCAATCTTTAACTCTCCATTTCTCTCCAAGAAACCCAAAATCGGATTTGGAAGATTAAGGTTTTGTTCATTTGGGGTTTGAAGGGTTCAAAGGGTGTTTCTATGATTAAATGAACCCTAAACCAAGACCAATCTAGCTCTTAAAAGTTAAAAAAAAACACATTATCTTCATTTTGAATGACCATAGGAAGCTCTAAATGAGGATTGTTGATGCAAAACCCTTGAAATGATGTGAATGGAGTTAAAACTCGTGTATAATGTTAGAATGAGACTAAATATGATAGAATGATTCTAAGAATAGCATTTTTTGTTCATTTTCGAAGTGTGGAACCCTTGGAGTAATATTGAAGGTTCCCAAGAAGGGTTTGAGCATTGCTTCGATATCACTATGAGTAGATTTCATCCCCCCATCATATATGTATCATCATAATGTATAAATCTCTATTTTGGCATCATGATATGGAACTTTGCATTGTTATATGGAATGTATAAATGCTTTGGAAATGTCATGCTAATGGTACTTGGATTTTTGTCTGTCTTGGCATGAGGATTTTAAAGTGGATAGTGTTTCCCTTGGGTTTGGATTATTGGGATTAAGTATTGTAGTCTAAGGTAGCATTTGGTAACTTTAATTCTAACCTCTAATTTCTCCAAACTCTAATTGAAATAGAGGTTGGAAAAAATTAAAGCGTTTGGTAATAATTTGTCAACCTTTAAATAAAATAGAGGTTGACAAATAGTAGAAGTTAAACCTTTAAAATAAAAAGCAAAAAAAGTTTGCTTTTTCTTGTAGAGGTTTATCCTCTACTTGTAGTGGAGGATGATCCAACTATATTAGGAATAATATGTAACCTACAAAATTTCCATTAATTACTATATAGAATAATTTGTCACCACTTATAGAATAATTTGTCACCAATCAAATTTAGTAAGTAGTAATTAATACAAAATAATTTTTAATTTAACCAAATATAGCATATGATTACAATATAACAATTAATTCTTTTTTTTAACCTTTTAGAATAAGAGGTTGGAGTATTTTTGTTACCAAACAATATTTTTATTTAAAATAATCTCTTATAAAAGTAGAGCTAAAAAATGTAGAGCTAATATTCTTAGAACTAAAAAAAGTAGAGTCACCAAGCACTACCTAAGTGTGGGTGGAATTGCTCACATTGGGATAATGGGAGGCTCCCAATGGAACACCATCCGTAGGAGGGGACTATCCAGGTGAAGACATGCTAACATAGGAATAGACATAATAATAGTATAAGGGTGGTGTGTGATTATTGAGCCACATCGTGGGCTAGGAGGTGCCATGAATATACCCGAGTATAAGCGATGATGTGCTCTCGTGTGGGCTATGTGGTAGATTCCTAAATTATGTGGCTTGTTTTCAAATGCAAAATTTATTTTCATTTATGGTGCGTTTATTTTTATTATATGCCATTGTGTTCCTTATTGATGATGCATTTGCATATTTGGCATGCATACCATGTTGGATGAACGTCATACATTTTTTTCACTGTATTGATGAATATGTAATGGTAGGTATGTGATATCATTTCATTGGGCTTTAAGCTCAACCGACCATCCTTCTTTTTTCATGATCTAGCAGTGCCCTAGATAAGGGCAAGGGTATAGCTTTGTGATTCTCCCCAATGTTAGCACGGCCTTGATAGTTGGTGAGTATTGACCTGGAGCGGGAGAATAGTTTAGCTACTTAGTTATTTTCATTTCAATTGGACTTGGATATATGGATTATGGATAACTGTGATAAGTTAAAACTCCTTTTGGTTTTCATGTATTTCCACACTCTTGGTTGATAATTTTTATACCTTGTTATATTTTATGCCTCGGGACTTGTTCAAAATGGATATTGCGTGTGTTTGTGCATAGTAAAAAGGAACCGTAGGGTTACTAATCTCTAGTTGTGAGAGTACTAGCCCGGGCAACTCACCCTCCAAGGATTTTAGGAGAGGGCGGTCGTCTCATCAAAACTATAAATAGAGAAATAAACAACAATAAACTTCCAACAACACCAGTGCAAGAATATTTCTTAAAAGAGTTTATTAAAGTGGCATCAGATCATCTACTACAATTATTGAAATTGACCAAGCATCTATCACAGGAACAACTATCCACACAGTAAAAATGCCATAGAATTGCTTCAAAGCGCAATTTAAAAGGCAAACAAACACAAACTCAGAGAAACATACACCTAAACACATGCAGTCAAAGACAAAGGAATGATGACATCACTTAACTTCAGAGCATACAAAAATGTCAGCATGGATAGGTAGACGCATACGTGAAGATACACATATATCAAACTTCTATACTAGAGTAAAGCTTTTCTAGATGAATGAGTAGGGGCAAACATGAAATGAAACTTGTTGAACCGTTAACAATGATAAAATGTGGTAAAACATATACTAATCTTTTCCTCTTTGTTAGAACTAAAAAGTGAGATGCAACATTGGTTACAAAGAGACAATATATTGTTAAATGAAAACTAATGAAGAATGAGAAATATATTCATAAAGTTCCAAACCTCCACAACATGGTAACCACAATGATTAGCAGCAATATGGGCAAGTGTTGTCTTTCCAAGCCCTGGAGGGCCACAAAGTAAAAGAATCTGCAAATCAAACAATTGTTAGTTGAACTAGAAAAAGAAGAGAAGTTGGTGAAAAATCAAAACAAATTAAACTATTACCAAATTCATTTACACATCACCCAGACCAATATATTGGATTTGAATTGGTTGCTATGTAGCTAGATCCTACTAGATAACAAACATATCAAGTCAAGATGAGATCCGATAAACTACTTGACCAGCACCTCATTGTGATGAATCTATCATATTCCGAAACATTGCCCAAACTCTCATTAATGGCAATTGGATCAAAAAGTTATAGCTATAGCTATCTGATAAGGCCAATTGCCATTAACTTAAATCACAGTATTCTTATAAATTTTGTATTGGAAAGTCAAAAAAAAAAACCTAGCAAGTCAATTATAACTTGTTGCTTTGTGTTAGAAATCACTCAACCTAAAAGCTATAGCTATCCGAAGCATATCAAGTTATCATCAACACTCCCCTCACGTGCAGCCCCATCCTGCACGTGGAAAGCCAGAAGAAGATAAAAGAAGAAAAATACTAATTAAGCAAATGTCAATAACAAGACTTGAACCAAAGACCTCTTGCAAAATCAAGGCCCTAATACCACGTTAGAAACCACTTAACGTAAAAGCTATAGCTATCACATAAGGGCCCAACAATGCGTATCAAATTATCATCAACACTTTGGACCCTGTTTTTTCTTTTTCTATCCAATTATTTTCCACCCTTATTTTGAGATGCTACTTTGAAATCAAATTATTTTTCAAGGAAAGCTGAACTTTTTATGAGAACTTTGCCAACGATCAAGTCTAAGTTGTCTTTGTTTACTATATTTCAGCACAATTATGGTAAATTCGAGTGGACTAACCCAAAAGGTTGTTTACTTACCACTTAGTCAATCAAGAACCACTGAAAGAGCTTTAGAATAAAATACATCAAAAAAAAAGAACAATGCACTTTTGGAAAGTGACTTCATATTAGAGATTGAAAATATCAGATTAATGAATAAGTTTGGTGCAATCTAAATATGGGGTCCTAAACATTTAGGAAAGCTAAGCCTTTAGTAAATTCTAAGTCTTGTGGATCGTAGATGAATTATGTAGAAATCACATGGACTTGTCAACATCCACACCTTTTAGTTGCTAAGGTGAGAGAGTTAGAATTTGTAAGAATAACTATTGAGATTTTCCACTCAAAGTGTACTTCCAATATAACTCTTCATCTTGAGGATATTTTAAGTTCACTTCTGAATGAAGACAAAAGATTGTGGGCTTGCAACATGAATGATACATTCTTGGTGTATATTTCTATTCATCATGCATCTTGATTTCAAATAATATTTGATTTCTTTTACAAACTACAAAGGGGTTAAGAATTCCATCCAAAATTTCCCTTGCCACTTGAACATGTTAAAATAGGATGCTTAGCATATTTCATCACTAAGGATTGAACCACTATGGATTGTGATTGTGTATCTATTCCAGAGAAATAATAACATTCAACAATTCAATCAGGTTTAGAAAATCAAAAGCTAAGTTCTAGTTCATTTGTGTTGCTTCAGATTATGCCTGGATAAGTTTTTTTTGTGATACATATAGCACATTAGCACAGTGGACATCATAGTAAAAACCTTAGGTTTGGACCAATAGCATTTTAGAGAGCACAAATTGTTAAGTTTAAGATTTTGCCTGAAATTTGAGTTGCTTATAAGCAGGAAGAGAAAATTATAATCCTCGTTGTTTGAAGGATTTTGCTTATTTGCAGTTAGAATAAATTGGATGAAGAATTTTATTTTGAAATGAAGCTGTTTGTCAACTTTTTGAAGGAAGGGGTCCTTGAACTCCTATTTGCATGTAGTTCCTTTGCTCACGTTATTTTTAGCTATCATACTTGTCAATTGTGAGATAAATGATTTAAAGATCAGCTTATCTATTAATGCAAACAAAATATTAGTCAGACCATCCAATTCCATGGTCCAAACCGCTTACCGATAAAATAAGATCCTTTATTAATACATAGCCCATAATCAATAAAATGAATTTAATCAACAATCAACACACTGAGGTTACCAGAAACATAGGAGTTTCTCACTCTCTGCATCTAGCTATTCTTATCAGTGTCCAAATAATATCATCTACAAGCAAGCTACATAAATCATAGTGAGAAATAAAATACTATTGTATTCACAAAACAGAAACAAATGAATATCGCAATCAATTTCAAGTGTACCTTCTGATCTGGTGGGCCTGTACATCTCAACTTTCTGTTCAACGATTCGGGAATGCTCTTTAAATTGTTAGTTTCTTGATCCAAATTGTCTGAATGTCTGAGACTTCCAATAGTAAAAGGGACCTTTCTGCTCTTGCTCAAAAATCTCTTATCAGAGAGTTTCTGATGTAGAGAGACAGAGATTGAAGAATGAAGTCTTAGAGAAGACAAAACATCATCTGTTGTACTCCTAATTTCAGATCCAAATACGCACGAATCCCATTGTTTCAGCCATAAGAGAACCTGAAAGTAGCAGCTCACTAATAATCATTTAAGTCATAGCCAAAATGACGGAAGTGTTAATATACAGAGAACCCTTTTTGTTAATAATTTTGTTCACCTCACGATTTGTCTGCTCATCACTGAGGAGCTCAGTGAATGATTTGGGAGCATATTTCTCCACCCAAAGCTGCTCGCCGGCCATCACATTTTCCGGATGCATCAAATCACCGGTAGACTCACAGCTAGCTGCCAAAGCCTTCCAGATCATAATAATGGGCTATTAGTGAATATTATAACATATTAAAATTACCAGGAACAAACATTAAGGTTCATGGGAATGAAACTACAAAGAAGCACTTACAAAGAAAAAGAGCTAGTAGAAATTAATTTTTTGGATCATAAATCACACTTTGAATCTGAAAAAGATACTGGATTAACCTAGTTTAAACAACAAGAAAGATACAACAATTTAAGAAGAGAATAATAGTACTAGCATTCCTTTGATATGTCTACGTCCTTTCCCTTTCTCTCTCTTTTTTTCTGGATATGTTTGCATTATCTCCTTACATCAAATCAAGAATGATATCTGAGTGGTTTCCTTGACCCAGATTCTGACATTGTTTTTTCAAGGGACTGAATCTGATTGAATGTAATTGAGGGCATCATCAAATTCATATAAAGCATATATCTAATATCTATACATGCTATGTATGAGTTGACCTTTTATTATGTCAAAACCTGAACGTTGATAAAGCCTTACCTAACAACTAAAATGGATATCAAGTGAACACTAACAGTCCCCCATAGTCTACATCAGTCAACACACTGATAAATGGGAACAAACAACTACTTACAGAAAAGATTAAGCCCTGAAGCTCCACGAACTCAAGCTTTGACACCATGTTAAATTATAAGTAAACCTGCATGCTATAACTGTTGATTACCAACATTTGATATCAAACTAACGCACACTAACTGCTAGGTCATGGAATGAATTCGACAAAATTATCAAAAGATCAAAAATTAGACTTCGGCCTAGACTTCGGTCGCTTGAAAATTAGAATTAATTTGGAAAAGTTTAATTGGTCCTGGAGAATTTTTGTAAAAATTCGTTAATTAGAGAAGTTTGGAGAGTTTTTGCATATATGCTAAAATATCTAGATTAATTGTAATATAAGCTAAAAACTAATATAAATACACACTTAGAATACAAAACAATATCTATAAATGACTTAACAAAATCAATCTTGATATGTGGGTTAATGAATTTGAAAAGGGAGCCTTTGATCTTCATCCCTTTTCTAAGTTTTGATTTTCAATTGTGTGGTGGTTGCTTCTAGACCATATAATTTGCTAGTGTGGCATTCCACCTTGCCTAATTTGTTAGTTTATTACTCAAATGTATTACTTTTTCATCTTGTTATATGGGATTTTAAATAAAAAAAGATGGTTTTAAAACTCTTTCAATGTATTTTTAAGTTTTTGTCTTATTTTAACTTTCATTCTTTCTTTACTATTGTTTTTCTTGCTTTTTTTTCTTCTTTTTTCCTAAAATTACATGATTTTTTAGCTTGTAAGATTTTTTATTTATATTGCTATGTCTGTTGATGATGTTAAAAATAATAACTATTGGTAATTCTTTTGTTTCTATTGATGAAATAACACATGTTTACTTTTCTATCGAATTTTGTCAAATTTTGTGTTGAATTGGGCATTTTCAAATTTTAAAATTAAACTTTTATCAAAGTTTATCAAATTTTGCCAAATTTGTCGAATTTTAACGATTTTTTTTTCTCAAAATTTTCAATTTTTGCATTACATCTACTTCACACTTTGGTGGTTAAAATCAAAAAAAAAAAAAAATACACTGAATTTCGCTGATTTTTTTTTTTTTTTAACCTTGCTCCAAGTTGTTATCAAATTACTAATAATTGAATTATTATAAAAAATTCTATCAAAATTAGGCAAAATATCGAAATAATTGTACAACCTAAAAAATCCTTTAGTATTTTTCACTTTTCAAACATAAAGAAAATAACAAATCAATGCCAACTTTAATTTTTATTAGAAGATATTCCTAAGGAATAAAAGTATATGAGATTGAAGTATACTTTCATATATGATGGATAGAAATTAAAGTACCACTAAAGGAAGAAGAAATTAAAGTACCACTAAAGGAAGAAGCAAAATGAGATTTACCAAACCTAATTTGAAACCAAATGACCGTGTAATTTATAAAGTATGTGTAATTAATCCAAATCTAATACTATAATATAATAACGCATAAATCACGACTATTGTGTGTGACACGACACAGAAATATCTTCTTTATGTGGGCCTCTCTTGTAGTAAATCTCGGCCTATTCTATTTGAAGATGGAATTGTAGCAATTGAACTATGGTTAATAAAGTTATCCATAGGAAAATAGCCCCTCAAACAACACACTCACCAAGCCCATTAAATGCAGCTACTTAGTTCCCAAGCTCTTCTCCTTCTTCTACTTGTCCATTACTTGGCTCTTTTCATTTCTTTTTGTCAACTATCTTCTTAAACTTAAAAAAAAAAATTATAAAAAAGTCATTTTCTTCTCTTTCTTCTTCAAATTTCTCTTGTCTATTCTTTCTATTTAAAATCATAGATGATGCATCTAATATATAATATAAGTAAAATACTTAGATGCTATTTAAATCTTTAATTAAAATATTTTATTTAATAAGCTATAAAAGATAATAATTTATACAGAAACTATCTTTTTAAATGGTATAAATTTGTCAATATTTACAATTTAATAACACCATGAATTTTAGGATAAATATTTTTGTATTTTAGAAACTTATGTAATTTGTTTTTTAAATTATATTTATAAAGACACCCACACATCACGTGGGGTTGCAAACTTGTATCTATTGTATATATTAAGCATAGAAGTCCTAAAATAACTTGTCACTCATACAAAATGCGTCAAGTAATATAGAGACTACAAATCTTTTATTAAACCATTATATTTCATAATGTAATGAGTTTTATGTATATAATTGTAATACCACGTATTTCACAAAAAAAAAAAAAAAAATTACTATTTGGGCAACGCCCAAACGTTCTGGCATGCGCCTGAACGTTCGGGCGTTGCCCAAATAGTAATTTTTTTTTTTTTTTTTTTTTGTGAAATACGTGGTATTACAATAATTATGTTTATTGTAGCATATCTAAAAGAAACATAAATCTCTACAGCATTTGAATAGAATTCTTTATACTTCTCTACAATGTCAAATTTTTACAATAAACATCCATATGGAATTGGACTTCCCCAAATTACTTCAAAACTTTAAGGGACAAAAGTTTCGGGCAAATTTGGAATTTCGATCATTGCTACGTATATCAAGCTAACACCAACACTAACACCTTTCCAATAGTAAACATTCTTTGTGTTAGTTTACGCTTAATAGCATGCAATACATAAGTCTTATCATCAAATTATTGTCACTTAGCATTGCTAATTTGCTCCTTTATGATTCTTCAAGTTTAGCAAGGAAGCTTGGTCTAAGCTCCATTCTAGAGTTTCTAAGGAGTTGCAATGACTAGAAAAGAGGTTGGAGTTGGCACATTTGTAGCGTTTTGGTTGAGATGAACTGCCAAATCTTTTTCATCACCTAAGGAACTGACGCAATGCGATGAGAGTTAGAGTTAGTGGAAATCTCAAATTAGTGTTTTCCAAGTTAGGATAATTTAGTAATTTTAGTAAATTACTATTTTCGATAATTTACTATTTTTAGTAAATTCACTATTTTCAGTAATTTTTATTTTTAGTATTTTATTGAATTAGGAAACTAGTATTTTTGTTGAATTAGGAAATTAGTATTCGAGTCTGTTTAGAAGCCTAGTTATCACTATTTTAGCATTTGAGTCTATTTAGGAATTTTCATGCGTTTTGTCTATAAAAAAGGATCTTTGTATGAGTTATGCGTAGATTGAATAATATTGATTTTTTAAGAATTTGTGAATTCTTTCTTCACCTCTTTTCTCGGTATTCTAAAGAATCAACGAGTTAGAGATCTACTAAATCATTTTCCAGATTCAGCTCCCTGCATCAGTTGGTATCAAAGCTGCGTTCGTTCTTCCACCATGCCTCCAAGAAAATGACAACAAGAAGCTCAACTCGAGGAAGTAAATTGACGTGACGATTTCGCACGGCTTGAGCAACAAATCGCTCAATTGACGCAGCATTTTGTTGCGTTCTTGCAAGTGGTACATGGTGGGGATAGACAATGGGATTTGGGGATCAAGGTTACTATCCCAGAAGATCCGATCTTCTCTCCTGCAAAAACTGATTTAGATGACGAAATTGAAAATCCTTTAGAAGGTTTTCATAACCCTTTCGATGCTCCACCAATATTTGATGAATATGCTATGAAACTGAAAAAGAGGATGAGGTTGTAGCTGCTGTAGCAGCAGCAGATGAAGAACCTGAGTATAATAGTGGGAATTATTTAGTTGATGCGGAGGAATCCCAAGAGGGTGATACCAGCCCGTTGTTTGTAGGTCGGTGCCTTTGCTTAGCACCTTACACGCACAATGACTGGTTACGACAAATCAACCGGTCAACTTGCACTATTGGTGGTAAAATCTACGAGATCGTGACTGATTCGAGTAGCTGCAAGAACGTTGTTTCTAATGAAGCAATACTGCAGAAGTTGGAATTAGTGAAAGAGAAACACCCAAAACCCTATAAGCTAGTGTGGTTGAAAACAGGCACAAGTACTCAGGATCATTTGGCGAGGGATGTTCAAAATTGTAATGATGTTACTAATCGCAAACGTCAAAAGGGTCGTCGAAAGCATAGTCGCAAATGGAGCCTGAAGTTATCAAGTCAAAATCACTTTTTGATGCATTTGATGTTAACGACTTTGTTCCACTCCATGGTCCTACCTCAATCGACGATGCACCAAATTCGAGGGCGAGTTTTTTTCAACATGGGGAGAATGATGTAATGCAATAAGAGTTGGAGTTAGTAGAAATCTCAAATTAGTGTTTTTCTATTTTAGGATAATTTACTAATTTTAGTAAATTTACTATTTTTGGTAATTTACTATTTTTGGTAATTTACTATTTTTAGTGAATTTATTGTTTTTAGTGATTTTACTATTTTTAGTAAATTTTGATAATTTACTATTTTTAGTAAATTCACAATTTTTCATAATTTTTATTTTTATCATTTTATTGAATTAGGAAAATAGTATTTTTGTTGAATTAGGAAATTAGTATTCGAGTCTATTTAGAAGCGTAGTTATTACTAT
This sequence comes from Paratinospora sagittata, assembly GCA_035771175.1. NCBI lineage: Eukaryota > Viridiplantae > Streptophyta > Magnoliopsida > Ranunculales > Menispermaceae > Paratinospora > Paratinospora sagittata. The sequence goes on from CM069595.1 coordinate 27,296,931, forward strand.
TTTTTGAGTCTATTTAGGAATTGTCATGAGTTTTGTCTATAAAAAGGGGTTCCTTGTATGAGTTATGGGTAGATTGAATAATATTGATTTTTATTTTATTTTTATTTTTTTGACTAGAAACATAGATATATATTAGAAGTAAAAAGAGTACAAAAGTATGGGATGAGATATCCCATGGGAGTTGCAGTGAGGTCAGAATATTGTTCCAGTTCAAAGCCCATTCCCCAAAACTAGAACCAAGAGAGAGATTGCTAGAACTGACCCAACCCACAAACAAAAGCATACTTTTTTCCCAAACTTTCCAGCTAGAACCAAAACTGTCTCGAAAGACTCTACCATTCCTCTCTGCCCAGACACACCATAAAACTGCAAAAAGCACACAAATCCAATATTTTTTACAACTGTGATCAGATAAACTTATAGGATAACAAAAAGGTGATCGAACGTTCGGGGGGCAAAGTTTCAAACATCTATTCGTCCATTCCGTCTAGACTTCCTTCACAAATGCACAATCCCAAAACAAATTTTCAGTAGTCTCAACATTCATTCTGCACAGCCAACACCAGGAGGGGGAAAGACAGAAGTTAGGAAACAACTTTTGAAGCATATCAGCACAATTTAGTCTGTTCAGAGCAATGAGCCTACCAAGAGTCTTAAATTCGAGGAGAATGGGAGCAGACCAAATGAAAGTGGAGTATGGAAAAATTGGGTGGTTGGCTGAGGAGGTAAGCATGTGAAAGAAAGATTTTGAAGAGAACTTGCCAGAGGAATCCACAGCCCAAACAATATGGTCATCAGATTCTTGCAGCTGAACATGGCCCAGGCAATCAAGAAGAATAGGAATCTCCTCCAGTGCATGGGGAGGAAGGTTGCGAAAAAGGTGAAGGTTCCAATTGGGGGGAGCATCAAGGGATGTAGGATCAGGAAAAATGAAGGAGGATATCGGTGCATTGTGGAGCCCAGAGATGTTAAAAATATTGGGGAAAAGGGTTTTGAAAGAGGCCGATGCACCCCATGTGTCTTCCCCGGAAGCAAGTAGTAGAGCCATTGCCAATTCTAAACTGGATAGAGGGAGAGAAAGCAGGATATAATGAATGAATGAATTTTCAAGGGGATTTGAAAGAAACACGAGAGGAGAGACCGGCATCCCGATTGTTGTCTTGAAGGCCATGACGACTTTTGATCACCTTTGCCCAGAAAGAGTCCTTCTCAAATAGAAAAAGCCATAACCACTTCCCAGCCAAAGCCTTATTTCTTGTGAGAAGATCGCCAATTCCCAAACCACTATGTTTCAGATCCAGTTTGACCTTTGACCACTTAACCAAAAAAGATCCCTCGTCCTGGTCCTCATTTTTCCAAAGGAAAACTCTCATTTTTTTCTCAATGAAAGTAGTAACCATTCTTGGCATACGGAAAGAAGACATAAAGTACGTCGGAATTGCTTCCAACACCGATTTAAGAAGAATAATATGACCACCCCGAGAGAGATAGCTCTTCTTTCAACCATCCACCCTCTTACATATAGTTTGAATGACTGGGTCCCAAAACGATATTTTGAGAAGGTTGCCACCAAGAGGCATCCCCAAATAGTGCATAGGCCATGACCCCGGTGCAACAGCAAACTCCCTAGCCATAATAGCCACATCAGCTTCCGGGACATTAATACCGACTAACTGACATTTGGAGAGGTAACTTTGAGACCGAGATGAAACATAAGTTGTTGATAATCTCCATGACCGTGTTCAGGCTGCGGCCATCATTCTTAACAAAGAAAAGACAGTCACCAGCAAATTGTAAATGAGAAACATGGACATTATCTTTTCCAACATTAAAACCATGCAGCATGCACTTGTCTTTTGCTTTTGAGGTGAGACCGTCCAGAACATCAACTACAAGGGTGTATAGAAAAGGGGATAACGGATCCCCTTGCCGTAACCCTCTTGCCCCCTGAATTTTATCTCTTGGACGACCGTTAACAAAAATAGAATAGGAAGCAGTAGCTAGACAGCCCCTTATCCAACTCCGCCATCTCTGACCAAAACCTTTCTTCTCCATCACAAAATCAAGGAAGCACCATTTTACCGAATCGTAGGCCGCAAAATCAACCTTAAACAAAAATCCTTATTACTTTGACAAACGATAATCATCCACAGATTCATTGGCAATCAGAATCGCATCAGTAATTTGACGGTTCATAACAAAGGCCATTTGAGATTCAAATTCAGCAACTGTAGAGTGGAGGATCTGGCGAAGACGGTTTGCGAGGACTTTGGCAATGATCTTATAAAGGCTGGTGGTGAGACTAATAGGCCGAAAGTCACCAACTATGATAGAGTTGATTTTTTTAGGCACAAGACATATATAAGTTTCATTGATGCATTTGTTGATGATACCATCATAAAAGAATTCCTCCATTACTTTGAAGACGTCATCCTTAAGAACCTCCCAATTTTTCTAGTAAAAAAGCAGCAAGAAACCATCCGGGTTAAGGGGCTTCTCCCCATCGTAACAAAAAACAGCTTCTTTCACCTCATCCATAACAAAAGGTCTTTCAAGCCAATGACATTGATTCTGACTGATACTGTTCCAGCTGATGCCCTCAATGCCCCAACTGTCGTTGTTATTATCAGCAAACACGCTGGAAAATGGCTGATGATCTTTTGACAAATCTCATCAATATCTTCAACAATGGACCCATCGTCATTTTCCAACTTAGAGATCAAGTTTTTTGATTTTCTGATGTTGAGTAGACGATGGAAAAACTTTGAATTAATTTCACCTTCTTTAGCCCATTTGATTCGGGCCTTTTGACGAGCAATCCTATCCATTTTAAGGTCAATTGTTTGAAGATCTTGTAACAGCACAATACGAGCCTGTCTGTTACTATCATCAGTGGGATTAAACCCCAATTTTGAATCAATATCCTCAAGAAGATGAAGCAATTGTGAGCGATGGATGGCGTCACAGGCAGCAAAGTTACTGCTCCACTCTTTAAGTTTGACTTTGAGAAATTTCAGTTTCGACATAAAATGGTAACCAGCCCAGCTGTGCCCACCAGAAGTGAGCCACCAATTTGCAATAAGTTTATCAAAGTTCGGGTAGGAGAGCCAGACATGCCCAAATCTGAACCGCGATGGGCCCCAGACTCCAAAGGAAGTGTTAAGAGTAACTGGCCAATGGTCTGAAATTATTCGATATTCAACTTCCTGCCTGGATAGAGGAAAAATATACCCCCATCCTGAAGAGAACAAGAATCTGTCAAGTCAAGACATAGCTGGAGAGGAACGATTATTAGTCCAAGTAAAAGGCGGGTTTAGGAGGTTGGGATCCCACGGTTGAAGTTCGTCAATAAGAACATCAAACTCCTTCATACTCGCCGACATGGATGAGCAGTTATACTTTTCTGACATTTTACGGGTGACGTTAAAATCCCCCCCTAAGCACTAGTTGCATGATAAAAAAGAAGAAAGACCAGCAATCTCATCCCAAAAAGCCTGACGATCATTCCTTAAGCAAAGGCCATAGACAGCAGAGAACTACCAATCAGGGTGTCGATTGCCAGCAATTTTGATGGAAATTGAGAAAGATGCAACAAAAGACTCCAACACATGGATGGTGCGGGTATCCCAAAAAATAAGAATCCCTCCCGACGAACCAGTGGCTGGAAGCAAAACCCACTCCAAAAACTTTTATCTCCATAACTGAGAAATTAAACTGCGAGAAATTTTTGAACGCTTAATTTCCTGTAAGGCAACTATATCTGGCTTCACCGAACAAATAGTTTTCCGAATTTTTCTTAACCTATCCCAAGATCCACATTTACGGATATTCCAAATACTGATCTTCATTGTAAACCATACGATCCCAAGCACACAAAACTCAAATAGAGATTGTTGTGTTCGTGGATTTATCCACCAACTGGACATCCAGCGAATTCAAAAACTTTGCAACTTTTAGGTAGTTAGGTTGCTGCTCCGAAGAATCCATAATTCCGGCTGTGACTGTACTAGTACGTCTACCACTTCGCCAATCGTAATCCCAGGCTCAACCGGAACAACAAACAGGGTGCCAGTATGAACCAAATCCAAATGAGAGGGAGAATGAGAGATGATGGGAGAGGGAAGAAGAGGCTAGCTGGTAGAAGGGGAATCAGAAGAAACATTGTTGGAAGTTAAGACCACAAAATGTAACTTTTTCCGGGTCGTCTGATTAGCATGAGTGTTGATAACCTCCTCAACTTCATCTTCTTTTCTGGAGACTCGATCAATTGGTTTAACGAAACCCTCATCATCTTCTCCGCTCGATTTCCCATGGCAGAATTCTGAAACATGATCGTCACTCGGATCCGAAGAGGCATCGTTGTTGGATCCACCTGAGAACCACCCTTTCATTTGCCAACGCTCAAAAGAAGAGCCCGTCCGGCCCTTTCAAGATTTTTGGGGCCGCCTTTCATACACCTTAAGGCCCAAAACTTTTTCTGTTTTTGAAACTCGGTGATTATGGGTCTTGGATGGGCTGGATTTGTGAGAGATAAGCATTGCTTAGCCCATTAAGAAAAACCCTTTCTTTTGGCCTATCGATATGGGTCCAGTGCAATGAACCGAATGAGTGGGGTTCCACATCAGAACGGATTCGTTCAGTGTGAGAATCACCACGTGGCGCCCTTTTGTGACCACATGCAGAGGACGTGATTGTACATTGTGACGTCGTCTGTCGTCTGACCCAAGATCAGAACCTGGCACAGCACTCCCATCAGATGTGGCCGTACACACCTATCGGACATCGGCGGCGGCTCCAGCGAGAAGGAACTCCTTAACCGTCTCTAGAGTGACCACCGAGGATCGTAGCTTCGTGTTGTTTCAGCTACTGGGAGTCTGGATTATCATCGTGAGAGTCGCTCTCCACCGGGATCCATCTTCGCTAGAGGTCAAAAAACCGGAGGGATGACCCACAACCTTTATGATCACCATTTCCATGGAGCGACCCCGAACAGTGGTTGAGGCAATATCAAGCATACCTCCACACATGTCCGCAATTTTGCCAAAGATTTCCATCTTCCATCGATCGGGCGTGATGCCTTCCACTCCAATCCAGCCATTTCAACAGGAAATCATCATGTCTTTCCATTGTAAGTCGGCAATCCAGGTTTGGAAATGGATGTTAGTCGACGTTTCAGCCACTTTTCCCCGAGTAAGCAAAAGAGCCTCCTCAATGCTACGGCAACGAAGAATCGCTCGAGCAACATCAAGGAGAACCAAACGAACATCATGACCAACTATTGAATAGATCTCCTTTTCAATCTCGTTCCAAGTGAACTCATCAGAATTCCGAATGACCTTTTATCGTGAGGTCGTGTAGGAAGTTTGTCGAAGGCAACGTAGGACGATTTGGCCTGTGCATTGGCCTTCATAGAGACCTTTGCTAGATTCAGAGCATCCTTGTGAGACTCGTTCAGCGGGGGAACTACATCGGATATTCCATCATGCGAGTTAACCTGATGGTCATCCTTATTATCAAACATCTCCTTATCAGAAGCTTTACCAGACGAAGAGTGATCACCCTGTAAAATCGCTTTTAGACCATCAGCCATGTTGCGCCATCTAGTTTCTTCAGCTTCGTCCGGGACATAGATTGAACAATGAGTGTCGTTCTCAACCTTAGTGAACCTGAGAAAACTTTCGCGTTGGTTAGAGAAAGATTCAACCAGCAAAATGTGGTTGAGACCCCGGCGGACCCTTTTGAAACCACCATTTCTCTGCGCAAGTCTAGCTTCTTCCACTTTCTCCATCAACCATTCAGCAACAATGAGATCAAGACAAAAAGAGAAAACCCTGGGTTTTGTTGATTCTTTGATCATGATTTTTGTTCCGTCTCGAGATAAACACAAAGAAAAACACTTAAACCTTGTTTGAAAGGTTTGAACCGCCCATCTTCCATTAAAGGAATAGTCAAACAAGGATGACTGATGGGACTGGTTTTGGTATCGAGATTCGAACCTTCCTCGAGAAACGTCCATTCTTGATCGAGGGAAAACGTCACGAACAGTAACAGGTCCACTCGTTTTTCTCAAAACCAGTTGATTCTTCCTTCTTACCTCCTTCCAGTCGTCCTCCCTGTGTCTCCTCCAATCGTACTCAGCCTTGTCACCTACCGCCCTTCGCAAATCACCACGCATTTTTTTACATGTTGAACTCATAGTTTTAAAAAGCTGAAAGATTTTTATTTTCAACAATAATATTGATTTTTTTAGAATTTGCGAATTCTTTCTTCACCTCTTTTGTTGGTATTCTGAAGAATCAACGAGTTAGACAAGGTGTGTTTATTGTCTTCCACATTCACGCCCTGCATCAAGAACCCTTGAAAGAGAGATCATAAACAGTAAACCAAGTTCTTAATGCTCCAAGCATTTTTTTATGGAAGACTTAATTTTAGGAGAACAACATATCAATAAAGAACATTTTTTTCTACCTCTTATGTTTTTTCTCCTTCCCCTACGGCTCTAGTTTTGTGTTCTTTGTCTTCAAAAACTCAACTAATAGGTCACCTTGACTTTAGTTCTACAGCTACTTTCCTCTATAGTTCTACCTTCCTTCTAGTTTGGTTTCAATGCATTCTAGAGTTATCAAAAGCAACCAAACATAAGTACACAAGAAATTAGCCTTTACAAAATGTTCATCAAACAATGTATATAGAGTTATATAATAGAAATTGGATAGAAATTCAATGAAAAGAAGTTTAGCAACTATAAAATGCAACTACAAAACATAAAATTCATTAAATAAACAATTACAAAATTATCAACCTCGTCTTGCAAAGTGGCCAAGGCCTTGGCAAATGTTGTTAACACCTTGGTTGTCAAACCAATTTGGCCCAAAACATCTAGGAAAATCTTAAATCTGATGATGGAGTTTTTTCTAATTTTATGAAAAGCTTCAAGCATGCTTAAAACTTTATAAAGTTTGGGACTTGAAGTCAAACAGGTTTTTATAACTATCAATCTCTCTAGTTCCTAGGCCAAATACAAACCTATAACTTTCTTCATTAGAACTAAGGATCAAAAACTTAAATTTGCTCTAAACTTCATTAACTTAGTAATGCATGACAAGAATAGAAAATAAATAAATTAATATTTCATATTTAATGTAGGTAATTTAGATCTTTATAAATAAAGGTTATAATAGAGTTAGGACCATGATTGATTCAATGGAAAAATATTAATTATTCCTTTTCTTCTCTATTCTCTTCTTCTTTTTCTCTTTCTCTGATATTTTCTTTCTCATCCTACATCAGTTTAGTATAGAGAATAAATAAATAAATAAAAGAGATAAAGAGATAATCAATATCATCAAGGTCCTAACTCTATTACAACCTTTATTTATTTATTTTTTTTAAAAGAAACTAAAAAGTATTTTATATATGTATTGATAAAAGGAAAAAAGTTGTACAAATCGTCATTATAGAACCCATTCCTATGTAGACACAAAATTATTCCAACCCCAAATCCAATGACCCACCCCATAGCCTCTTGAAAGACTGCTATTAGCAACCCAAAAGGAGGCCAAAAAATGAGAAGAATCCCACACTTCAGCAGCCGAGAGAAACTCATCAAGAAACACTCGATTGTTCATTTCCTTCCATAAGGACCATAAGACTGCCAAACACACCACCTTCCAATGGTCCCTCCATTGTGATTGAATATTGTTCATAAATGGAAAGATGGTTAATTCCTCCACAACTGCCTCCACATCCCCCATAACAGGTAAATGGGTCCTTCATCTACCCCAAACCTCCTTAGAAAAAGGGCAATGCCAACATAAATGACGCACAGATTCTCACTCCCTTTTACAAAGATAGCACCAATATGGACATAAGTACACATGTGGGAACCTTTATTGCAACCTATCACCTGTGTTCATCTTCCCATGGGAAGCTACTCACCTCAAGAATTTAACCTTTGATGGCACATGCTCTTTCCAGATTAGGCTATGATTAGAGAAAAGGGGAACGTGAGGCTCATTGATGATGGAAGAATGAAAGGACTTGGTGGAGAACAGACCAGACGGGTCCCATGGCCAAGAGATTTTATCATGGTCCCCAGATAGATGACAACCCCCTAATAACCAAAGTAAAAACGAAAGCTCGCCCTCCACTCTGTGCGGGATGATCCTACCCAAATGAAGATCCCAAGACACTTCAAAAGCCCCCGGGAATCTTACAAAACCAATAACGGGTTTGTTGTGGGAAGAAGAGAAACGGTACAGGTTAGGGAAGAGTGCCTAAAAAGTAACGCTTCCACACCAAACCACCTTGCTCGACCTTCCTTTGTACAATGCTCCAAACCACTAAATGGGACCCCTTTCTCCAAAAATTTGACCACGATAGAGGATCACCTTGTCGTAGACCCCCTTCTCCAAAAATTTTACCACGAGGTCGCCCATTGACAAAGATCGAGTATGTCACCAACCGCAAGCAACTCTAAATCCATTTCCTCCATCTTGGGCCAAAACCCTTCATTTTAAACACAAAATCCAGAAAATCCCAGTTGACCATATCATATGCTTTCGCAAAATCAAGCTTAAAGACAACCCCCCTTTTTTTTGTAGATCAATAGTCCTCCAACAACTCATTTGTGACCAAAACAGCATCCACAATTTGACGCCCCTGCATCAAGGCCATCTGATTCCCAGAAACTGTATCATGCAAGACAACCTTCAACCTATTCGCCAATACCTTGGCAATGATCTTGTAAAGGTAGATGATAAGACTAATGGGCCTAAAATCAGCAACTCGCCTAGAAATGGTCTTTTTAGGAATAAGACATATAAATGTTTCATTAGTGATTACATTGATGATCCCATTATGGAAAAATTCGACCAACACATTCATAAGATCATTTTTTATGATATCCCAACAACTTTGGAAGAAACTCATGGTCATACGATCCGGCCCAAGAGCCTTTGACCCATCGTAGTCAAAAATAGCTTGCTTCACCTCCTCCATCTTGAAAGGCACTTCAAGCTCCTCAGCAATCTCAGCACTGACCGAGCACCAATCAATACCATCCAAACCCCACACCCTGTCACTACTCCTCGAGAACACACCCCGAAAGTACTAAAGAATGTCCTCCACAATATCCCCCTCCTCTTCCAATACAGAACCATCCACCCAATCCAGTCCGAAAACAGTGTTAATAGCCCTTCTCCAACTCATAATTTTGTGAAAAAATTTAGAATTGGCATCCCCCTCTTTAAACCATCGAGTCCTAGAATGTAGCATAGCGGCCCGATCTTCCTTCACACAAAGACTCCACAACTCGGCTTTAGCAATCGCCCTATCCCGCACCATAGCCTCATTCCACTCTGGCCCCCCTTCCTTCTTATCAAGCTCCAAAATAACACTTTCGAGTACCCTTCTCCTCCCAACCTCTCTACCCAACAACTCCTTACCCTACCCATGAAGTCTAGATTTCACTACCTTCACTGTTTGCATAAACTTATACCCTTCCCATCCTAGGGTAGGCCCCTCCCTCCACCAACCCTCAACCCGGCTTCTAAAATCATGAAAAGTTATTTACAAAGATCTAAATTACCTAATCTAATTCCTACTAAAATTTGTAAAGTAAAATCCTACAAAATTATAAAATTAAATTCCTACTAAAATAAAACTTGATTCCTCCTATAATTTAGAAACTAAAATCTTACTAAAATATAACTACTAGAATTCAAATTGAAATAAAATCATACTAAAATAAATCACAATAATTTATTTATTTTCTATTCTCGTCCTACATTAGTTAGAATTCAAAATTAATTCACAAAAGGTGAATTCAATGTGGATAATTTTTGTAAAGATTTGAATCTTCCATTGTCTTCGAAAACCTGCTAAACAAGCAAGCGTATATACTTATAGACATTTAAACAAACAATCTATGACTTTTATTGTTCTTTAAATATATAGGAGATTGATGATTGAGAGATATTGATGATTATAATGAATGTCTCACTGGGAAATCAAGAGTTAGTGCACGAAGATGCAGATTTAACATGGACTCTAGTAGAAGAAGCTTTGCAATCTGAGGTAGGAAGACATTTTACTAGATCAAAAATAAGGTGGGTGAAAACTCAAGGGAAGAAGAAGAGGATTAGCCATTACTCAAGCCATCTAATTCTGATGAAGACGAAAAGTTGCACAACAAAGAAGCTGATAAAGATGATTCAAATGATAATTTGGAAGATATTTATGATAAAACTCATCTAGAATTGTCTGATAATGATGATGATTGACTTTATTTTTGCAATTGAACTCGATAGGCCTTCAAGTATTTGTACTTGAATTAATATCTTTTGTGTATGTCATTAGATGAGTGCTTGTAGAGATGAGAATTTAATGGAAATTTTGGGGGAATGTGGTTTGTATTTTCAACTTTTTTATATGGTAAAATATTTATGTGTGCAAAATTGTATTTATGTATAAAAATATTATTTAATTGTCCAAAGATCTATAAATAAATTTATTAATTATTTAGGAACCTATAAATAAACATTTTATTGGCACCTAGGCATTGCCTAAGCACCACCTCGCCTAGACATCACCTCATTGTCACAGCCTTAAAAACATTGAACCAAAGGAAGACAATAAAAAGCATGAGCACACAACCATATAAGACAACTTTGCAAATATAAGTACCTCCGTTCAAAGTCCAATTCACTAAGACTTTTTGTGATTTAAGTGCACTATTCATGTATTTTCTGAACACATCAATCATTTATGGAAAAGCAATACCTTTGCTAGAGTTTCTTTTTCCATTTTCTCCATCAAAATATTGATAGGTTCTGGCATAATCCCTACACAGAAGATATATATATAGAAGATTAACAGTCAAGAACTGGAAATCTCTAAGAGAGAATAACATCTAAAAGATTTAGATTTAACAGCAAATTTCTTGTGTATTTCAATGCACAAAAATATTCCAGTATCATCTACAAAAGAATAAAATTTTGGAATTAGTACAACAAGAAATGATAGATAAGCATTTTCACTGTGAATACAAATATATCTTGATTAATGAAAGAATAAAAAAAAAACTTGAATAAGAAATGGACATTTTAATTTGGGATAAGTCTCGTGTCTAGTGCAAAGGCATTCATGCAACTTAAGTCAAGTTATCCTAACTGTGCTAACTGCTAAAATAGCATACATAACTACAATAACGTACAAAAGGGATGTAGGACTCTAAGTTCCTAAGTTTCAATAAATAGCTATACAATCAATGAATGCCAAGCATGGACATGAGACATCAATCAAGCTTATATGTACACTTTTGATTTGGCTATTTTACCTGTTCTGGGTGTCCGATTCATCTTTAGGTTCCAACCACTAGTTACAAATGATTAGAATGTGGTTGAGCTATGGATTGGGACGAGGTTTTAATAGACATGTAGGCAAAGACAAGGTTGGATATAAATGGTGCAAGGGAGGATATGGATTTGGAGGTAGGAAATAAGTTAAGTGAGTATCCTAGATTCTGTAGTAACATGACCGTAGCACATACATATTTTAGAAAGAGAGATGGGCACTTAATCATTTAAAAGTAAATCTAATAAAAGCCAAATAGACTTTGTTTCGACTCTCAACTAGAAAGGTCAATAAACTAGGATGCAAAGATTATAAGGTTATTAACCAACTCTTGGATGGCTGAGTGGCTCGGGGCTCTCGTCTCATGAAATGAGGTCACGGGTTGGACTCCCGCCGTATCAGCGTTGGCCACTGGGGTGTCTCCCCCTCGATTCTGCCAGGAGCCTTAGTGGATTAGTCAAGTCAATGGTCCGAATACCACTAAGTTGTAAAAAAAAGAAAAAAGATTATAGGGTTATTGCAAGAGAAAGCTTGGCTTCACAACATAGGATAAAGGCAGTAGGTATATGTATAATATGAAATCTTGGTCAAAACATAAAATTATCAATCCAAGAATTAAATGGTAGAATTTAAAAGGAGAGAAATTGGGGCTATTTAAAGAAAAGCTAAAAGAGAAATGACTTTAAGCGTAGACAATAACCCCAAAAATGTTGGGATGAAATAATCAAATGCAGAAAAAAACATAACAAAAGATGTTCTAGGAGAATCAAAAGGGTTACGACCATTAGAGAAAGAACTTTGGTGGTGGAATGAAGAAGTCCAAACTGTCCTACAACTTAAAAGGAAAAAATATAAAGCTTGGCAACAAGTTAGGGATGAGAAAAGTCTTAAAAATTATAGAGATACAAAGAAAGAAGCTAAAAAGACAGATTAATGCTTAACTTAAACCATGCAGTAATTTATATGTTAGATTAGATACAAAAGAAGGTGAAAAGACTATATATAAACTAGCAGAACTAGGAAGAAAGAAATGCTAGAATTTTTTGTAAGGCCTATAATGGGGATGATGTTGTATGGGGTAATTCAGTTTTTTGGTTTAGTACTTGGGTTAGTAGTTGTAAGTTATCTTTAGGGGACTTAGTTGGGGACTGGATTAGGAGCTGAGATTAAATTTTGTCATCTCTGTAAAGACTCTTGGGGACACCTCGTCCCCAAGAGTCTGCCTTTTGTAGTGGCTAGTGCCACCTTTTTTTCATTATTAATATATTACTACGTTTCCTGTCCAAAAAAAAAAAAAAAACTAGCAGAACTAAGAAAAGAAAAGTAAATGATCACTGATTATATTTAATGTTTTAAAAGTGAAAATCAAAGAGTTTTAGAAAAAGAAGTGATCAAAGAAAGATGGAAAATTTATACTTACTAAAAATCATTTGTAAGATTTAAGTGTAGAAGGACATATAACTTAGGGGTAACTAATGACAATAATTTTTTTCATAGAATTAGTATGCTTAAGTACTTAAGCTTAAAAAAGCGTTAAAGAAAATGAAAAATGCAAAGGCTCTAAGACTAGACACTATTCCTATAGAGGTTTGGACTTTGGAAGGGTCTAGAGGAAGTTGAAGTCTTGTGGTTAACTAAATTGTCAAATAAAATTCTAATAACAAAAATAATGCTCAATCATTGGAGGAAAAGCATCTTAATATCTACATATAAAAATAAAGGATTCGTAATTGTGGAAATTATAAAGGGAATAATTAGATGAGTCATACGATAAAATTGTGGAGATAGTAAGAGAATAGGGTAACGGTGGAAACCTTGGTGGCAAACAATAAATACGGATTTAAACCTGCGAGATCAACCATGAAAGCTATTGATTTATAAAGAAGATTGGTGGAAAGGTATAAGAAGAAGAAGAAAGACCTTCACATGGTCTTTATTGATCTAGGAAAGCCTATGACAGAGTACCTAATGATATAATGTACTGGATTTTGGGGAAAAAAAGGGAATTACAAATAGGTGCACTAACCAGATAAAAAGATTGTATTATGAAGTCATAACCATAGTAAAAAATAATATTATGAGAAACTAGTGAATTCTCAATTACAATAGGTTTAACCAAGAATCTATCTTTAAGTCCTTATCGTTTTGCACTAGTTGTGGATTAACAAACAAAATATATTCAAGAAGATATTCCATATAATGTATGTTGTTTGTTGATGATTGAATGCTATTGATGAAACTAAATCCAAAGTAAATGCTAAGTTGTAGATTCGGAGTGAGCTTTGAAATCTAAACAATTCAAGATTAGTAGAAGCAAGACTAAACACATTAAATATAATTTTAATGGAAGTAGAAATATAGATGAAGAGACAATGAAGGTCAGAATCCAAGATATACCAAAAAGTTAAAATTTTGAATATTGGAGATCAATTATTCATCAAGAGGGAAACATAGATGACGATGTGAACCATAAAGTTAAAGTATGTCAAGTAGAGGAGTGTTTCTATAGTATTATATGATTGATGCATCCCACTAATTTTGAAAGGAAAATTTTGTAAGACCATTATTAGGACATCCACGCTCTATGGAACATTTGTTGGGCAATAAAAAATAACATATTAACAACATGTCGCCTAGTTAGGGTTTCACATTGCCAGGGTTTCGCGATGGCGTGGACAAGGCTCCGCGACGGTAAGGTTTCACATTGGCGCGACAGCGACGGTTTCGCCGGAGCTCCTGTTCGAAAGATGAGGCGAGAATGGGATTGGGGCAGGCGAAGGGAAGGTTCTCGTCGTCGTGACCGTGGCAGTATGAAGGGAGATGGCTTCGCTGGAAACGTTCATGGTGGTATGATGGGGGGGTCGTCCAGTCATTTTGGTGGCGCGATGCTTTCACGAAGAGGACTCGACGTGAAGTTCCTCCTGGAGATTGGGTGCAGGGAAGTGTGAGGGGGTCGTCCAGTCATTTCGATCTTCGTTGAAGCGGTATAAGGTCTGGGGTGGTGGAATCACCAGATACGTTTCCATCAAGGAATCGACGAAATCTCGCGCTTTTGCCATTACAATCGATTCGGTTTCTACTCAATGGCTATGGTAGTTGTGGAAGCATCTGAAGTTATGCGAAACGGGAGTTTCAAATGTATACATCGTAGCAAATCCTTTTTCATTCTGTTAGAGACCTTCACCAATTTTAGGGGATGCTATCTACGTATCACGAAGGTTGAACAGGGTTTTCAGCAAATGATATTTGTCCCAGACGAGAGTGGTAGTAAGTTGTGGGTGGCGCTGATGGAGGCGTTGAAAAACTGTGTGAACTGTCCCAAGCATAAAAATGTTCCAGTGAGAGGAGTGAGAGCAACATGGATAGAACGAAACATGGGAAAAGCAGGATCGTCTCACGCTCAGAAGGAGAAGGTGAGTAAGGATGTCGATATTCTTTCGGGTGAAAATGATCAAAAGGTGGCTGTCGATCAATGTTTTCAAGGCGCCAAGGCGATATGTAGGCAATTTGTCCTGTCTAGGCGAGGCGTAGCCTAGGCGATAAAAAAAATTATTTATAGGTCCCTAGATAATTAATTAATTATTTACAGGTCCCAAGACTGTCCATATACAAAATTATATATATCTAACTGTATTTTATAATAAATGTTAAATTTTCATAAAATGATCAAAAACACTTCATGTTAATTAAATTCATGTCCACAAAACATTAATGCATGCCACCATACACATTATCCAAAAGATTCAAAAGTACAAAACTCAAATATCTATTGTCGAAGGGTCGCCGGAGATTTCGACAACGTTTCTTGGTCGGAGCAAATAAGAAGGATGGGCTTAGAGAGAAAAAGCTTCGAGGGTTTACTGTAGAAAGTGGGCATTTATGCTTTTAAAGCTTTTTTTTTCAAATTAGAAAGACCCCCCTAAACTTTTTAAATATTTGTACAAACCCCCACTGCCTGCCTAGCACAGAGCCTAGGCGTTTTCTCCCTAAAACGCCTAGACGTAGCCTTGAAAACACTGTTGTGGATGATAGCCGAGAATGTTGTGTGGCTATTGTTAGATCGACGAACGAGGTGAAATGCTTCGAGGTCGAGGGTTGGCCATGTGGTTTTTTGTCGGAGAACATGGAAGTCACTAATGGTTCTGCGCGTCTCAAGGTTCGATTGGTTGAGCTAGGAATGGGACCGTTGAAAGCTAATTCCCCTTCCCACAATTTCGAGAGTATGCGTGATCGAATGATCATGGAACGATCATCTAGGGTGGTTTGCCGATATCCGATCAAGGCGGCTTCCCAGTCTTCGGCAAGGCAAGTCCCAGCATCTGTGAGTATTGATTTGTTCTCAGAGGAGAAAGAAAGGATCGGAGCAATTGCACGATGTTGGATGAACGATGGGCCGAAGCGTGGCTTGAATTGTTTGGAGGGTGGTGTGGTCGTTCGGTGATGGTGGGTAGTTGTAGGGACGATGGGGCAACATTTGTATTTAATCAAGCGGATACCTTATTCCCTTGAAGAAGTTGTACTCATCTTTACTCTTATTGATATAATATATCTAGTTTCTTTTTAATAAAATATAACATATTAACGAACTAGTCTAATGAAAAATGTAAATTTTTTTTTTTTAAAAGAAACTATAAGATGTTATATATGTATGAATATGTATGTAAATAAGCTATACAAAAGGTGGTCCCTAACTTGAACCACAACACAAATCAAACTACACAAAATTGCCCCAACCTCTAAGCCATTCACTTAGAGCAAACCCATTACACAACTTGCAATTTGCTACCCAAAAGGAAGCAAGGAGATGAGATTGCTCTCATACCTTATCCAACAGAAACAACACACCATCGAACACCCTCGTATTCCTTTCTTTCCATAAGGACCATAACACGGCAAAGCACACAACCTTCCAATGAGACCTCCATAAGGAAGGATTATTTTCCATAAAGGGGAAAATATTTATGGCGTGGCCCACATCACCCACACCGCTCATGACTGGGAAATGAGCGCACCACCTACTCCAAACCTCCCTAAAAAAGGGAAAACTCCAACATAAGTGTCCAACGGAATCCACATCCTGTTGACACAAATAACACCATGAAGCAGATAAACACATATTTGATTTTTTGCAACATATCACCCGTATTGATTTTCCCATGGGCAGACTCATCCCAAGAACTTAACCTTTGATGGTACCTGTGCATTCCATATTAGGTTATGATAGGGGAAGGAGGCAGCAAAGGGTACATTAAGAATAGCATCAAAGAAAGATTTAGTAGAAAAAGAACCCGAAGAATCCCAAGGCCAAAAAATTCTATCGCTGTCACCTAAAGGAAAACAACCCTCCAGACAATTAAGAAGAGACCCCAATTCCTGTTCAGCCCTAAGAGAAAGATTTCCCATCAAATGCAAATCCCATGACAGGGGGCCCCCGACCTCAGACACACCATCCCTAATAAAATCAGAGATAGGCCTATTATGAAGACTAGAACACCGAAAAAGATTAGGAAATAACGATTGGAAACAAACATTCACAGACCAAGAGTCTTCCTAAAACCGAATTAAATTACCATTCCCCAATTTGAGTCTAGTTAAAGGAAGGAAAGAGGGATAAACCGAATGAATGAATTTCCAAGGACTTCTATAAGCACTCCTAACGGCCCACTAGCGTCCCATAGATTATCCCTGAGCCCATGCCTGCTTCTGATCACCTTTACCCATAAGTGCTCCTGCTCAATAGGAAACCTCCACAACCACTTTCCAGCCAAGGCTTAATTTCTAGCTGAAAAATGCAAATGTTAGGATGGATATGTTGTAAACATTGAAAGATATAATTATAATTTTATAAATGAACATATTCGAGAAATGGTAGGAGTTGCCCCAACTAAAAATGAAAAGAGAGAAAACTAATTAAGGTGGTTTTGGACTTACAACTAAAACCATTGAGTGTGCCAAGTCGGTAGAGTGACCTATTAACAATCCACAACAATGATAGTAGTAGAGGAAGACCTGAATTAACATTGACCGAGATAATTTAAAAAGATATAACTACTTGTGATATAAATGTTGACTTAGCCATAATAGAACGAAGTGGAGGAAGTAGGATACATATACGCAATCCCATGTAGTTAAGAAAGGCATTGTTGAGTTGAGTTGACTTGATTTTGAGATTGATGTTTTATGATCTCCAAAATAGTTTGATTGAAAGAAGTTTGTTACAAAGATGGATTTTATGATTTAATAGCTAGGTATTCATGGATCATGGTAAAGGAATTACTAAAAATAACATTTCTTCTTCATACTCTACGTCTCATGGGATCAGCAAGTAGCTACTGAAACTATCTTTCCATCATTTTCTACTATCTTGCAATTAAGCAAACGTTATAATGTCAGCATATGGTATGCCCCTATTTTAATTTTTGGACTTGCACATATAAATGTCATTGCATAGTAAAAATATTATTTTTCCCATTTCGTATGTTGACCATTCAACAACAATGACATCATATTATCATCAGAGAATTTTCATGCATTTTCTATCATTCCCCAAAGTTCCAACACAAAAACCCCCATCATTTACACAACGTCTCTTCCATTTTATTGATAAGACATCCTAACAAATACTTCAATTTTTAGGCTTGAACAAAATTGAAATACCACGGCTTGGTCTTTTGATGTCCATCAGTTGTGAGAAACAAGAAAAAACCTAATTGGTTTTAGCTCCTCTTTCAAGGTCAGTGTGGATCCCTCCAAAATTCTGTGTCCCACAGTTCAACTCATAGTTCGTACTTTGTAGCTCACCTTTTCTTCTCATATATGGATCCCGCCAATCAAATTCAGTAAGTTTCATATTTAGCCCACCATCAAGTGTTTTCGTGCACAGAAAACCACTTACCAGCTAATTATAATCAAAATTCGACTTGAATCCAGGTATCAAACAAATTATATTACCTAAAAATAAACATAATAAAAAAATTTATTAAAAAAAAAGAGCTCGTAATCTTACCATTATAGTGTGCTTTTACACTTAATTTCTCTTTAGCATTGGTATTCTCCACGTTACTCATCTTCGCGTAAACTCGATTGCCACAAGGTCCGGTCACCGGCACGCAATCCCCATCGATTTCTGTAGCAAAACGAGAAAGACACTTCTCTTCCTCAACGACATCCGCCGGTGCCACTTCGACATTGTCATTTTTCGGCGAATACCGAAGCCAATCTTCGTCGTCCATCTCTCTCGAAGTAGAGGATAATCGATTCCGCTTCTCCTCTGATGATGTTGCCTCATCTCGGGAAGAATCGCTCTGCTTCCATAGCCTCTTCTTGCTTTCGATCCGCTTGCAGCTGGAAACGACGGATGTAAACTGCGGAAGCGATTTCCCTTGTTGCTCTTCTTCTTCTTGTTCTTGCGGTGGATAGAAGTCTTGCATATCTTCATCATCGTGTTCAGGGAAAAGAGAGTTGCTCTCGAGCCATTCGAGTTCATCCGCGAGGGGAATGTCATCCATGTCCATCTTGTTGGGAAAGGAAGAAGGAGAGATGGAGAAGCTTGAAACCTCCTAGACGTTTTGGCGGGAACTATTGCTATGGGCTATGGAGAAACTCGCTTCCTCGGTCACTTTTAAGTCGATGGAATCCGCTGCGAAACTCTTTTGCACACCCTTGATTACGTGCGCTGCACGTGTTTCTCTTACTTTAATAATATCTTTTATATAAATTGTAACCGTGCTTTTTTTCTTTTTGTTTTTCTTTTCTTCTTTTGGGGAAACAAGAATTGATTTCGTTTTTAACACTAGGTATAAGGAAAAACCATAAATTTATAACATCAGCTTGAATTTTGAGATGACCCAGCAACATAAACCATGTGTTGATTTTCTCTCACTTAATTTTTGGAGATGATGTGTTTATTTTCTCTCACTTAATTTACAGAGAATTTTAAATCCTTATGTTGACTATGATAGCAGTCTCCATAGATTATATAGTTTTTGATTTAATCAAAAATTATATAATCAGAGACAAAAGTTGTAGATCAAGGCTAAAGTTTCACTCTATATCTTAAAAACAATTTTGTCCTGCTAAAGTGCTAACAATCTGTAACAATTATTTTCTAGAATACAATGATCTTCTTCTTATTATTGCAGCACTACAATAATCAAGATGTTCGAACCAATATTGCTAGTAAACTCTCACAAAATAAATGTGAAAATAAAGAAAAATGAAAGAAGTAAAATTCTATGAATTCTGATATTTTTGAATCATTTTTCTAAGGCTTTGAGGGGCCTATTTATAGGCATTTGGTGGTTGTATGTGGTGTTCGTTTGAGCACCATCGAGTCGTGTTCGATTACAATAAGATGTGATCTAGTGGCTCAGATCACTCAACTAGGTTCATCGAATCTGGACGTACCAATTATTAAGTGCAAAGTATTGTGCGCCCAATCGTCCTTTTCGCACACACTTGTGCGTGGGGTGAAGACCCCTAAGGCTTTGTTTAACTCCTAAAATGCTAAGATACGTGTAGTTATGTAGTTATCTATTATATAGTAAGATTTGTTTTTCTAATTTTTTTCATGTAGAACAAAACTATTTTACACATTATACACAACTTTAACAGACTAATTAGGCGACTTTGATTTTAATTTCTCATTCATATTAAAATGGGTATGGCCAAATAATTATATATTTTTAATCTCCACATATTAAAGATTAATTTTGAGAGCGGCTAGATGGATCCCACTTATGCATTATCTACACCTCAATCCATATTCTTTTTACTTATCCTTAAAATACCCTCAATCAAATTTACTTAACTAACTTTAAAGAAAACACCCCTCCTACTCTCCCCTCACAGTCTTTTTCTTCTCTCCAACGGCAACACCACTTGCAACACCAACGCCAGTGCCAACGCCCAAGCAACACCATTGCAATTCTCTACACGTCGTATTCGTGGTAAGTAGACAATTGCAAGGGTTTTTTCACCAATGTTCAACGGGTTTTTGGATGTTTTTTTGAATGGATGATTGTTTGATTTTTTTGGTTAAATCATTCAAAAAACAACACCATTAACACACATTTCAATCAATATGGCCAAAGGAGATTGTTCCCATGACGACGTACATCAAGGAGACGTAAGTTTTGGTTGTGTGCGAATGGAAATGACAATTTTTTTTTCAAATAAATCAGGTTGAAGGTCGGCCTTGCAAGGCCAATCGTTCTACAAGAGAGTCGGCCATATGTGGCTGACCTTTCTTTATGAGGGTCGGTCATAATAAGCCAACCTTATTGTACAACGGTCGGTCCTAATTGGCTGACCCTTCCATTTATTACACTTATCCAAGTTTTTGTGCATGCAATTGTTATTTTATGCATTTGGGTGTATTTTGATGTCGTCAATGACAATTTTTTTATTTATTGTCTAATTATAAAATTTTACATAATTTCAGGGTGAAGAACTTGCAATGGTCATTGATTACACTGAACAGTTCACCCTCGACAAAGAGTTTAGTACACTGGAGGAATTTGTTTCATGGGTCCAAGAGCTTGGCAGAAGGAATGGTTTAGTGATCATAATCCGAAACTCAGATGTTAGAGGTAATGGTAGGCGAGTCCGGGTCAATTTTGCTTATGAGAGATATGGTCGTCATAGATCCACTGCTCAGAAATCTTCTGTTGGTAAGAAGGCAAACAAAAGTCAAACTGGCACGAAGAAGCTTGGATGCCCTTTCTTGTTAAATGGCAAGAATCCTTGGGGCGGTGAGTGGACGTTAAAAGTTGCATGTGGCACCCATAGCCACCCCTCTGCGAAGTACTTTAAAGGACACTCATACGTCGGAAGGTTGAATAATGAAGAAGTAGAAGTCATGGTACAAATGCCAAAGAGTAATGCTCGACCAAAATACATATTGATGACTTTAAAGGAAAGAAGTGTCAGTAATGCATCGACGCTGAAGATAATATACAATGTCAGACATAAGCATAGGTTGTTGGAATATGGAGGCAGATCTCAGATGCAACAATTGTTGCACAAGTTAGAGGAAGAGAAGTACGTCGAGTAGCACAGGTGCGAAGAAAACATTGATGTTGTTGAAGATATAGTTGGGGCTCACCCTGTTTCAGTGGATCTTTTGAGGTGTTTCTGTTGGCCTAGATATGTCCAAGAGGGGGGGTGAATTGGACACTTAGCAAATTTTAACCTTTCTTTTAATTGTGCGGCATAATGAAAGCATATTAAACAAAATATAGCAATGAGATACAGTAAATGTAAATGGGACAATGCAAGCAAGATTTATAGTGGTTCGGCCGCTCCTACATCCACTACCTAACCTTCTCAGTTAGGATTTGTCCAAACTCCACTACGGACCTTCTTACGGGTGAAAATCAAACCAGAACACTTTCTCAACTTACGGGTGTGAGAACTACCGTTTCTCAATTTACGGGTGTGAGAGGATCGTTTCTCTACTTACAGGTGAGAGAAAACTTATTCTTAACTTACTGGTGTGAGAAGACCGCTTATAACTTTGAGCAACACTTGCTCTAACTCAGTGACTTACCCATTACTACAATCTGATTACAGAATGAGATATGATTCCCTTTACTCAGAATCAAAGTGATATTTACAACGCTTTGGATTGAACCTTATGTTACCATAGATTCGGCGAAATATGTATGATGAAGTTTATGCTGAAAACAGGTTCAAATAGCTTTTGTCTTCGTTAATGAGTTTTTGAAATAATGAAGAAGAAGATCAATCAACCCAAAAGACTTGATGTTTTTCTTTCAAAAGACCGTAAGATCAAGCACAAACGAAAACTGTTAATACGTTTTGAATGAATATCAGTTTCGTATTTCATTTGTTAGTTTTTCTGCTTTGAGGCAGCACGTATATATAGAAATAACAAAGGCGCAATGGACTTGATAATTTGACGCTCTAAGTTATTTCAAATATAACGTTAACATTCTTTCCAGAAATGGATCGATTCAGCTTCATGCATATTACGGCGATAACACAAGAATCCTCTAATCCTTTCATGAAAGAGGAATGTTCTGACAAAGTTTTAGAATGTTTTAAAAAGTTTTGAAAAGTTATTATACGATTCTGAAAAGTTCTTAAAAGTATTTGTACATTTCTGAAAAAGGTTAACAGAAATGGCAATAATGTCAAAACAGCAAAAATACATTTTCTGTCGTTTTGT
Organism: Paratinospora sagittata; assembly: GCA_035771175.1. Lineage (NCBI taxonomy): Eukaryota > Viridiplantae > Streptophyta > Magnoliopsida > Ranunculales > Menispermaceae > Paratinospora > Paratinospora sagittata. The sequence goes on from CM069595.1 coordinate 27,319,477, forward strand.
TCCTTTGAGGGCGCTCATAACACATCAGCGTCCTATTGAACAATGAAGTGAATACGCTACTAAATAGTAAGCGTCATGACTTGTTTTGACAATTAAACGATTTAAAGTATGAAAGCGCTACCTCGCAGTAAGCGTCCTGCTTTATTTTAAAAATGCAAAACAGGGCGCTACTCAAGAGCAAGCGTCCAGAACAGTTAAAACAATTTTACGCGCGCTGACGGACGATAAGCGTCCAGAAAGTTTTTTAAGTTGATTCTAAAAATGAGGGCACTCCTACACAAGTAGTGTCCTGATAATTCATTCAACTTATAACTTATCAGCGTCCTTAAAGATAGAAATTACTTAAAGATAAAAAAAAATCTTTCAGCGAGCTGAAGCTAAATCAGCGTCCTGACGCTCTTAAAGGTTGATAAGAGAAAAATCACTATTAACAAGTAAGTGTCCTTATTAATCAGATCAATTCAACCTTGAGCGTCTTAACATTTTATCAGCATCCTGACTCATCAAGTCTAGGAGAGCGCTGCTAAAACATTAGCATCCTGAAAGACTTTATAAAAGTGGTTTTTGATTTCTCGATTAAAACAAGATAAAACATAAAGTAACCGGATTAAATCAAACATACAACCAATTGATTAAAACATGTAGGCATGCATATTGCTAAATCAGATGGCATAGAAGGTCCTACAACCTATCATAATCTAATCATACAAATAAACATCTTCAAATGATCATGGTCTTCAAGAAGATCTTTTAATACGTTCGCCATGCATCATTGAATCTTTGATACCTTCAAGTAAGATTAGATATGCCATATGTGCAGTAATATCATGAACAGAATGTAGTTTTGTAATCATCAAAATCTTTCATAATAAAAACATATTCTCGTAAGGGACATGAGGATAATTGGTTCAACAGTTTCCCATACGTGCTTCTAATGAACTGTACATGCAAGACGAATAAGTACAGATTTCTATTACTGGAGATTATTGGTGTCACATCGACGGGTATGACATTTTCAGTGGCATTTGTGTATATGACATATGAAAATAAAGAAAATTACATGTGGGCACTACACAAATTGAGGGAGTTGTTGGATGGGTGGTCTCTTCCCAAGATAATTGTGACAGATAGGGACTTGGCCTTGATGAATGTTGTTTCATGTGTGTTCCTTGATACAATGAATTTGTTATGTACATGGCACATAAACAAGAACGTGCTGGCCAACTCAAAGAGCAAGTTTGCAAAAAATGAGGACTTTGAAGTTTTTATGAGGAAGTGGAATGAATTGGTTTTTTCTGATATAGTGGAGGAATACAATCATCAGAAAAATGTATTGTTTGAAGAGTATGTTGAATACCCTGAGGTGATTACGTACATCGATACGACGTGGTTGGTACCCCATAGGAAAATATTTGTCAAGGCATGGACGGATCAATTTATGCACCTTGGCAATACTACAACCAATAGGGCGGAGAGTGCACATTCCAAGCTGAAGAGAATTTTAGGGTCTTCTCAAGGCAACTTCGAGACATCATGGACTGCAATCAATATAATGTTGGCTTTGCAACACACAGAGATCAAGTCATCATTTGAAAAAAAAATTGAATATTGTTCAGTATCACTTCCAAGATTTTACATTCATTCATTTCAGTGGGTTCATCTCTACAACTACACTAGACAAGATATGGGATGAGTTAGCTCGTGTTAAGAGTATTGGGCTGGACCGAAATTTATGTGGATGTGTGGTACGTAGAACGCATGCATTGCCATGCACACACGAGCTTGCTTTGTGTAAGCAATCTAGCATGCCCATTGGAAAAAGTTAGTGTTGGCCCAATTATGTCTAAGAGGGGGGGTGAATTGGACATTTAGATAATTTAAAATTAATTACAATGGCAAGATTAAAGTGCAGAAAAATAAGCAAGTATGCACAGGCAATTTATAGTGGTTCGGCTACTTGCCTACATCCACTACCTAACCTCCTCAGTTATGATTTTAACCTTATCATTATAGACCTTCTTACGGGTGAAGATCAAACCGTTACACCTTTTCTCAACTTGTGGGTGCAAGAACAACCGTTACATTGCTCAGCTTCAAGGCGTGAGACCAGCCTATCTCAACTTACGGGTGTGAGAACTACCGTTTCTTCGTTGATAGAAGAATATCAACTCAGTAGTTTATGTAACTATTGTTACAACCTTGATACAGTATATAAGATATGAATTTGAGTACAACTGTATCCTATGAACTATCTCTCAAATTACTCTTTCAGCATGAATGATATAAGTTAAAACAGTGTTGAACGATTTAAGTGAAAACAGTTCAAAACTTCAAATAGATTTTCAGATAAAGATAAAATGTTAGCTTAGTATGAAAATCTTTTGAATACGTAAAGTCTCAAAGAAAACTACTATGAAAACAGATCGACTTAAACGTTTTCTTGACCAGATGAAAATTCGACTAACTTTCAAAAAGTGTTTTAGCTCAGAGAAATTTCGGTGCTTAACAAATTGTTAAGTGTCTATATTTATACACTTGTAGAGATGAAGTTGTTCATTTGAATTTGAATTTCAAATATGAACGTTTACTCACAACAGCTAGAATATACCACGAAAGTGGCAACTGCACAATTCGTGAATAAGGAAAGTTTTAGAAGACATGGTTCGTGATTCAGAGAATATCTCTTACAAATATAAAAAATTGATTTTGTGCGAAAGTTGTTCTGAAAAGGTGGCGAAAAATGCGTACATGTCAGAACAGTAAAAATATCATTTATGTCGTTTTGTTCCTTTGAGGGTGCTCATAGAACATTAGCGTCCTACTGAATAATGAAGTGAGGGTGGTACTAAGTAGTAAGCATCCTGACTTGCTTTGACAATTAAACGACTTAAAGCATGAGGGCACTACTTCGCAGTAAACGTCATGTTTTATTTTGAAACGCAAAACATATGAGGGTGCTACTCAAGAGTAACGTCCTAACCTATTAAAAAAAGTTTTAAAATAATGTTTAAGCCCGCTGACGGACGGTGAGCGTCCTAAAAGTTATTTAAGTTGATTCTAAAGATGAGGGCGTCCCTATACAAGTAGCGTCCTAATAATTCATTCAACTTATAACTTATCAGCGTCCTTAAAGATAGAAATCACTTAAAGATAAAAAGATCATTCAGTGAGCTAAAACTAAGTCATCGTCTTGACATTCTCAAAGGTTGATAAAAGAAATATCACTACTGACGAGTAAGCGTCCTTATAAAATAGTTCAACTCAACCTTGAGCATCCTAACATTTTATCACCGTCCTAACTTATCAAGTCTAGGAGGGTCCTGAAAGACTTTATAAAAGCGATTTTTGATTTCTCAATTAAAACTAGATAAAATATCATTATTTCTTTTAATCAAAACACATACTTTAGAAATCATAAGGTTCGATTAAAATGTTACGATCAAAATATGCAAACGATAAAAATCTTGCTGAGAGTAAAATGATTGTTAGATTTTACATTTTAAGTACTGACAGACTCGAAACTTTACTTTGATGTTCAATAGGCTTGTGATCACAGTTCCTTGATCTTGATTCTTGATAAATCTGAAACACTTGACAAGATCATTAGATAGACCAACTAGAGATATTTGGAATCATCAAAACATTCATGTCATAGGGTTCATTGAGATAACAACTAGATCTTACTCCTGTGAAAGTAGAGGACAACGAGATGGATTTAAATTTTAGGGCTGAGTTGAGTTTACTTGATGATAAATTTAGTAGTTCTGATTCCTCTGGAAAAGCTAGAAATGTACAGAAAATCAGTTAGATAGTTGTTTCATCGACCTCTTCTCTCATTGTGCCCGTACCCAAGAAGAAAATAAAAGGGCGGTCGACTGGGAAGAGTGATCGGTCTACAAAACGAGATCCCTCATTTTTGAGCATGTGTCTGCGTACTCCACTGGTTCATCAATCTCATCACTGTAAAAGGCCAGACTGAAGAATGATGAATCAAGGAAGGTCTACAAGATACGCTTGAAAATGTCACATGGATCTCATGGATATGTAGATCAACTCCCTCCTGGTTGGCATTAGTACATAGCCCATGTTAGAGATGTTATGGCTGATGTACATTGTGGGTACTAAGTCATTGTTGAGTCCATGGGTATGGGGACAAACGGTTGAAGCGAAATCAGAGGTGACTTACTGAGAGAGGTACAAAGGTTTGAGGCACACTACACAACGCTTTTCAGTAGTGTTGAGAGGGTTAAGAGATTATGAGTTACAGTGTAGGGACCTGTGGCAGGATGACTTTTCCAGATATGGGGTTGTTGATAGCATCAATATACAATGTCGTGTTGGTGCTTTTATTTATGCAGCAATGTCTTACATTTTTGCCCCTCAGAACTGAACCTCCATCAATCCTATTAAGGCGATTGATTGACATTGGTTACGTGAATGATAACCACTTTGTGCAGGTAAAACTATTTTCTTTTTGGATTTTGTTTCAATGTAAATTATAAAATAATAGAAATAATGATTGTAATGTTGTATTTTCCACATGTTAAGTATGCCCCTGCATCACCGATACCTCCCATATCACCAGATTGGAAATGATTCCTACTATGACAGGCAAATGGATGGAAAACCCCTTATTTTATTTTCAATATTGATGGTAGTAGAGTGACAAGCAATGCAGGTGATAGACAAGATATAGTAGTTGAGTTAGATAATGACTAATTATTTTGAAAATGTTGATATGTAAGGGGATGTCAACATGTTTTTTTGGAAATGTTGACATCGTTAGACTTGTTTTATTTTTTGGAAATGTTGATATGTAGAGGGATGTGGATATGTTGATATTTAAGGGGATGTCAACATGTTTTCTTGGAAATGTTGACATGTTTAATAGTGTTTTTTTTTTCTTTTTGGAAATGTTGACATATAGGGAGATGTGGATATGTATAAACTTTCTTTTTTTGAAATGTGGATACAAAAGATGTAATTGACTTCGATGTTGATGATATAGACAAATTTGTTGTCTTCGAATGGTACTATGTTGGTTTGGATGTTTGAATTATTGTTCTTTTTCTGTATATATGTATGTTAAGTCGAAGGTCACCTTACGAGTGGGGAACGGTACCCCACCGCCCAAACTAACCCGAAATTATTGCAAACATGTCAAAAACTTGAAGGAATGCATCCTAATGCATAATGGAAGGAAGAAATCCGAAAAAACTTGAAAAATATGAGGGTCAGCCATAAAGGACCAACCCTAGTGAAAGAGGGTCAGTCTTCAAAGTTCGACTAGAACTTCTCTATTCGGTTGAACAAGACCGACCCTTCTTTAAATAGGTCAGTCTATGACGGCCGACCCTCACTTTTCCCGAGTTTTTTCGCATTTTCCCCTTTCATCATGCATTAGGATGCATTCCATCAAGCTTTTGACATGTTTGCAATAATTCTGAGTTAGTTTGGGCGGCGGGGTACCGTTCCTCACTCGTAACTGTAATGTGGGGTACGGGTGGGGTACAGTTGGGGTACGGCACCCCACCGCCCAAATGAGGTTCGAATGTTGACATGTTCATAGACATAAAGACAACGTCCTAAGGTGAAAATAACAACTAATACATACACAATAATATCAACTTAAAGGAAATATCATTCACCAAATTTTGCAAATCGTATCAAGATACATGATAGACAACAAACAAATTCATTACATGTACTCGCACCCTTAAAAAAATAATAAACAAACACTAATGAAGTTATTAGCCTTTCCGCTTGTGTGAATATGGTATAACCCCTGACAGACCTAGCTTCATCACGTATGTTCAACCCAGACAGAACACCAACAATTGACTCAATGGCGATTGTCGCACTACGAACTGTTACTTCTGGTTCAGGCATGGGCATCCATTGTAATGCGATGTCCAGGGCTCGCCTGTTTCGTTGTTGTACACATCTCAATGCAAATCAACAATTGCATGTGAATAACAATAAATCCAATTTGATATAAAGAAAAAAGAAAGGAATCCAAACTTTATTACCAGGGTGGTATCATCATCAAACATATATCTTTGTTAAGGGTTGCCACGTTGCTGACGTGATGGGTTCTCAATGATAAGGCAAAATATAGATGTAAACCACTCGAGGTAGTCCGGAGCCGCATCCCATGTACTGCATAGACGCTCACCCCATGCTCGAGTAGAAAGTACATCATTTTCCCATCTCTCCCATATCTGATCATAGTAATACTTCACTTGGTATTGACCCGCTGAAAAACCCCACTTGCTTTTAATGGACGAAGAGGCCATGGAGGAATTGTCTGTACATGGCCTAACTGGCAAAGAACTTTATCAGGATGATAGGGTTCCACAACGTCCAAGCACTTTATACAACCATAAAAAAAAAGCAAACTCCGAGATTGGCCGAGTCTCAACAAACCTGAACAAATTCAATATAAATAATTAAACCAACAATGCAATGTTACTTAAAGTCATAATTATAAATAAAACTGTATTGAGTTCCTAAACTTTGTCACTGACCTCGTGAGGGCGTAGCATATCGAGTGCCTTACGTAGTGTGACCACATGATCTTCAGCTAATCCCATCTCTTTTTTGGGGCCCACATTTGCTTCCATGGCAGATTATATTGATATGAAGGGTTGACACGATGACGAATTAAAGGAAAATGGTCATACAACCAACCCTATCATACACATTTTGTATTAAAATCATTATTGAAACATCTTTGATATATAACATACATTAAATGTGAAATGATGCATATATACCTCAAGCAAGGTGAAATACCCTGCAATATGACAAACTGAGGCCCTCGTCGCACATCCAAGTTGACGATACAGATACGCAAGACATGCGGCACCCCATGAGTACGTATGAATCATGTGCTCGTGCATGAGCAATTGAAGATAACCGACGGGGACCTATGTTGATGTCTTGTCACAGAACAATGTGCACCCTAGTAGGAATAATAGAAATGCCCTTGTCGTGCACTCCACTGGGGGGTAAGGGACGCCTGCTTGCTTGGGGGTACCAAATCGGGCTTTCAACCAGTGCTTAGCCACGGATTGCCCTTTCCCCTTATTGACCTCCTCCTTCGCCTCACCGAATGAAACTCCCAGCCCTTGCACCAATAATTCAGTTGCATCGTTGTTGTTTATTGGTATGGCTGAGACAGATCTGCCCGTGACAAGAATGTTGAGAAGTATCGCAACGTCATTAAGGGTAATTGTCATTTCACCAAAAGGAAGGTGAAATGTGTTCGTTTCTAGTTGCCATTTCTCCACAAACACAGCAATCAGGGGACTCAACCCAGATCTATCTATGATTTCTTTAAGTCTTTCTTGCTCAGGGTAGCATTCTAGATCCCACTCAACCACCTGTGCTCCATGATTTATGCACCTAACTAAGGGTCGATGTTGTAAACAAAAAAGAAAACCAACCAAAACAAATATGAATGGTCAATATAAACAAGATATAACCATCAACAACAGATTTACTATACACTAGGGATGAAGACTTACTTCGCCAACCCATATAGCTGCAGCAACATGATTCTTGAAACTAGTAAGGACAGAGGATTAGTAGGGCCTCCCGAAAATGAGACAGGGGCACTATCATCTTCTTCAGTGTACTGTCTCTCTTGGCCAGTGTGTTGCGTGTTTGTCTCGTTTACTTGCTCTTCTTCTTGTTCTTCTTGTTGTGCAACATCTGCAATGGTCCATAAATTGGTTTCAGTGTGCCTATGTCTTTTCTCTGATGTTGTAGGTCGAGTGCGTGACCCACTTTGCTCACTAGAAGAAGTGTTGCGTGTCCTCGACATATCTGTACACAAAGGTGGTAGGTGCAAACTTTTAGAGTCAATCCTACTTGCTTCTCATTCTTTTTGAACTAAGGTGTTTGTTGTGGCGGTTAAATATTTTCATAAATGGTTCGTAATGGGCACGTCCGCAATAAAAATCAAGGGTGGATTTCATCACCACGACTGACCTAGAATTAGGTTAACCACCACTTGTGTATGCACCCAAGCCAGTAGATTAGGGTTAATTAAAAGCAAGTATCAAATTGGCCTCAGGTATTGTATCGAGCTCTTTAGGAAAAAATTGGACATAAGTTGCACCAATTTCGCTGGATTGGGCTAGTTGATGTCCAAAAAAAGCCTTGTCCCCGGTAACATTGAATTGTGAAAGGGAGGCAGCTATGCTGCTTGAGGAGTCGGGTGATTTAAGAGGACCTTGCCCAGTGCATGTGACCCACCCCACCACCTGGAGGCTGATCTGGTTGACTTATCTAGAACACCGAGTTGGAGGCTTGTGGCATTTTCTATAGGAGTTGTCCAGTTCTTTAGGTGTGTGTCAACCCATTGATCTCATGTTCTGTTTGGAGTTGTTTGATAGTATCTAGGGGTTTCTTTGTTGTTTGCATAGAGTCTGGATTGCTCATAGGTGAGTCACATTTTAATTTAGTTTCCCTTAGTGCATGCATGGTAGACGGTCACATAACCCTGAGTTAGTACTGTTTAACCCTGACATTGAAAGTTTGGTTAATAGATTTAAGAATAATCTAGTGTTTGAGATGGCTGAAGATAAAGTTGAGAGAAAATCTATAAGAGATTTCTCTATTCTAGTCCATCTCGATTCTCCGTCATGTATCTTGTTCCCATTTACCACAGCAACACACTTCGAGTTGAAACTTGCAACTATTCAACTTTTGCCCACATTCTATGGTCTGGATAGGGATGACCCATATCATCATGTCAAGGAGTTCTTAAACATTTGTGCTACGTTCAAATTCTAAAACTTCTCTGATGATTCTTATTGAAAGATAAAGCCAAGGCTTGGCTTAACTCCTTAGAAGTTGGGACCATTAATTCTTGGGATCAACTATCCTAGAAATTCCTACAAAAATTCTTCCCTATTCACAAGACCAATGCCCTCCGTAGAGAAATCATAGACTTTAATTAGAGAAAGGGTGAACACTTTCATGAATGTTGGGAAAGGTGGAAAGACTTACTCCTTAGTGTCCTCATCATGCTTTTGAGAAGTGGCATCTTATTTCGTACTTTTATGATGGCCTCCTCCCACAGAATAGGCAAATAACTGATGCCACTGCAGAAGGTGCCTTAATGACTAAGCCTGCACATGAGGCATGACATTTGTTTGAGACTTTGTCAGAAAATTCACAGGAATATGATTATGGTAGGTATAACAAATCTGGACCTAAGAAAGGAGGCCTTTATGAAGTTAAAACATCTTCTAATATAGAAGATAGGTTAGATTCATTGACTAAGATGGTTAGCTCCCTTGTCATGGGGAAAAACCCAGTTGCACCCAATCCTTAAGAGATTTGCTCAATTTGTTCTAGCAATGCTCATTCTGCATTATCTTATCCGTCAAGCCAGATGTTCCCTAATTTCTATTCGGACCAACTGAATCCATACTGAGGTCCTAGCAACCCATCTTACGGGGACACTTACAACCCCGATTTCGCTAGGCAGCACCCAAACCTATCTTGGACCAAAGGTCAACATTTGGGCCCACCAGGGTTCCAAAATTTTGCCCCTAATCCCAGACCATCAGTGTTACCTACCTCAGGTTTCCCATCTTCAAGTGCACATGTACCTCAATAGCCAAGGAAACCATCTTTGGAAGAGACCCTGAATCTGTTCATGCAAAGTAGTATTTAATTCCAAAATAACATGGTTCAATGCCAGAATAATACTAGGCAATCCATATCTAAGCTAGAGCACCAAATGGGACTGTAACGCTCGTACCTTAGAATGACATTATTTTGACCCGTAGAATATCTATATACGTGTACATATACATATATGATGCTCGATGCACGTTGGTTTGAGTGCCATTGCATGAAGTTTCAGAATGATCGGAGACCCGTTTGATGTCGAAACGTGTCAAAAACGGTGTTTTGGATCAGTGGAGCTCGCTCCATGGAGGAAGAAATTTCTGTCACCAATTACATCCATAGCTTGATCTCCTAGATATGTGGTCCGATTGAGCTGAAATTTTGTCAACTTATTATTCTCTGATAGTTATTAATTATGATCGGTGAAGATCTTGATCAGAGTTTTATACTGTGAGTTATAAGGCTCCAAACACTATTTTTGGATTTGCGGATTTTCTTGCGCAGTATTGATCAAACGATTGGATCTCGCAATCCCACCGATGGATTGAGCTGAAATTTTACCATAATAGTTTTAATGGACTTATAAAACTTTTGTATGGTTAAGATGTTAAATTGGTGAGTATTTTATAAGAAATTAATTGTCTAAGTGAAAGTAATTGCAGAAGAAAACTGTTCCATCTATTTATTAAGTGTATTTTTAAGTTGTGGGCCCCAAATATTTCTATAAATACAACCAAAACGATATTTTTGCTCATTTCCTTGTTTTTGGACTTAGAAAAAAGGGGAGAAGGGTGGAGAGGAGGAAAAGAGGAGAAAAACCTAGGGTTTTTGTGATTTCTACTCAAATCTCACCTAAGGTAATGAAATTTCTCATTTTTATTTCTTGAATCTCTTTGTGAATGTATGAACAAGCTTGGTTTTGACCTAGGAAAGGGTATGAAACCCGGATTTAGAGTGACCCTAGCCTAGAATGGACTGATTTTCATCTCTTTTAGCCTGTTCTTGGTGAAATCAACCATCTAAGACTTAGATATACCCTTGAGAAGCATTTCCCAGCAATTCCAAGTCGTTTTTGAAGGGGTTTGAAGTTAGGATATCGTGTGAAACTCGTAGGGGAGACTAGTAGGCCACTGATTTTTGTTCTTTGAGTGATTTGGAACCTAATGACATCATTTTCCCCAATCTTTAGCAAGAAATTGGTAGATCTAGAGATTTTGATCTTTGCTCGATTCATCGACTTAGAATTAGAATCGGGTCTTGGCCTTCAACTATGTTGACCTAGGGACCATTGTTGAGGAAACCATGTTGCAAGATCAATGTTTGGGTTTGCCGAGCATGGCGATGTAGTGTAAAATTGCAATTTTGAGATTTTTGCCCAAATTAGGGCTTTTGCCCCAAATCAAGTCAAATGATAAAAATTGACATGGGGATTGTTTAATTTGACCTAAATGGAGTAGAAGCATGGGTTTAGAATGTTTGGACCTCTGATAATTTAGCATGTCTTAGTTGAATTTGGCCTTATGTCATATATTGCAAAATTGAGGATTTTGACCAAGATATAATCGATTGATGAAATTTACTTGAAAAATAGTCAACTTAACCCTTAATATGATTGACTGTTTTGCATTATAGTGGTTGTGATCAAGGGGATCCACCTATGGCATTCAATTTGGGTTATGTGTAGTTTGATTTGATGTTAATTGGTCAAATTGAACAATGGGGTTTAGGCTCATGGGTTAGCCATTCTAGAATCATTAGTTAACTTTGAAATTGGGATTTAACATGGTTATTAGCATACTTTGGCTGATTTTAATATTGTATGAACCATGTATATATTGTAGGGATTCTAATTGATTCGAGTAACCCACATGGGCTAGTTGGAAGTCTATGTACGTGAGGTGATTGGTGATCGTACTCGTACTTGATTTTGGATTGGAAATTGGATTGGCTAGACTTAGCCAATCGAGAGTGAGTGTTCTTTTATTTGTTGGTTTTCATATACCTGGCATTGTATTATATAACTTGTTTCAAATTGATATATATATATGGATATGGCATATGCATGTTTTAATTTATTCATGAAATGAAATTTGAGCATATTCCATTGGGTTACATTTGGGTAAAGTCTCCTAGCTTGATTTTCTTTTAGAAATCTTGTAAGTCTAGAGAGATCCCCAGTGTGGACCTGACACATGGTTTCAAGGGTAGGTGCAACCGTTTTTCGATTAGGCCTGGGTATAGGGTTTCGAAAGAATTGTAAATCGGTAACGTGCTCTTGGAATTTCTATTAGACGGGTGAGAGGTCGTTTGGACATGGGTTTCGCGCACTTGTGTTCTAGAATTTTGATTATTACCTAGGAGGTGTTAGGATTGCATTGCATGTTGTTTAAATGGTATGCATTGTCTTAATTATGACATGATGCATTATATTAGCATGTATGTAATCTTGTTTTCATTTTCATGTTATCTTATGTTATTTCAAATGTTTTAATGATCTAGACATGTTTTACATAAATGCATGTATATTGCCACTTGTAGAAGACATTCACTGAGCTTGTTGTAGCTCACACCTCATCCTTATCATTTCAGGTTCTGATAAAAAGGGAAAAGGGAAGGCTTAACTACGGAGCATTCCTTCCAGTATTTTGTTGATGTAGGTGTTGTACAATTTAATATTTTGATATTACGTACATGATAACACCTAGTATTTGTATTAATAACACATAGATGGGTTGTGTATGTTTTATATTATTTGAATTTTCAGAATTTTATACTTGGTATTTTTGGAGATGTAATCTTTAATTGTTGTTGATCATGATTAGATGATAGTATAGGATTAATTGTATTTGGGATTTGTGTTTATGTTAAGCTAACGGGACGCCGGGTGTATCGCCGGAGGGTATACTCAGGGGTCCGTGCTGGTCATGACTTCACGTATAGTGGGTTGTGACAACTTTGGTATCAGAGCCGAGGTTTTAGGTCTAAAAACCTTAAAAAGAATAAAAGACTTATATGATATTATGATTGATTTTATGGGTATGATTATGGATAGTTATCTTAGGGATAACAATTATCATGGTTTGTGATTCTGATGGACTTTTCCTTATTTGTGAATTTCAAATTTACAAGAGGGGAAATTAAGAACCAACCATGGATCCAGATGAGCGCTTCAGGCAGATCGAGGCCTTGTTAACTGCTCAACAGGCTACTCAAACTAGTTCGAAGTTGGTCATTCGGGTTGAGATGACTTATTTTTTTATTTTTTTATTTTCCAAGAAAATAACTTCAACTTTAAAAGAAAAAATAATAAAAAAGAAAAATAAATACAAATAAAAAAGAAGAAGAAATAAATAAGAACAAGAGTTGAGATGTTTCATGTAGAAGGCCAAAAAAATTGCAATTTGGGTTTGAGATTTTGGGGAGTTTTGTTAGTTTCGCGATTTGGTGGCTTTAGGGGGATAAGGGATTTAAACGCATTAATGTTAAGGGGTTGGGTTGGGTTGGGATCCAAGGGTATCAACCCATGACCCAACCCAAACCGTTCGGGTTAAGATTTTTTAACCCAACCCAACCCAACCCAAACACCTAAATCAACCCAACCTAACCCATTAGGTTGAGTTCGGTTTGATTCGGTGGGTCGGGGTTGGTCGAGTTAGCTTACACCCTTAGCTAGAATGGTTTGAAAGATCTTGATCGTCTCTTGTTCTCTTGTGCTTTCTCTAACTTGATTTGGACAAGTGCAACTAGAAAGTGGTTCAAGTAAATGGGAAACTTACACAATTATAAGGTAATTAGAAATAAGATTAAGAGCTCTTCCAGAATGAATTCAGAGGAAAGATTGTTAAATTGGTGTTTGGTGCATGCATTAACCACCTGTGGATGGGAAAGAATAATAAGAAGTTTAAGATGAAAGCTCGATCCATTAAAGGTATAAATAGAGTCATTAAGTTTGATGTGGTTAATGCTTATAGCTTCCATGTTGTGCAACCACAAATTTCTCAACTTCCAGAGTTTATCTTTTATGTCTGGAATATTACATATGAGCAGATTGTTGAGCAGCCCCGTTTCATTGCTTGGCAGCTGCCTTGTAACACCTTGAGAAATTAAACCTGAATCTCATATATATATATATATATATATATATATGTGTGTGTGTGTGTGTGTGTGTGTGTATGCATGTATGTATGTGTATATATAGCTGTATAAATAGGGGCTATGAGTTAAGTTAAATTCTGTTTTAGTTTCACTATCTGAAAAAAAAAGTTTCAGTAGAAAGAATCTGGAGAAATTCTAACAACGGGGAAACCCTAGCAAAATTGAGGTGGGAATGATGCTTTAAGTTCTTGTTCTTTATACATTTATTTAGTTATGTATTTTTCGTATTCTACTATATTATATAAGCATGAATACTGGGTGTCGGTTGGCCCACACTGAGAGCCAAAAGCAGCCGGTGGGTGACGGTTGTCCCACACCAAATGCAACCAGAAAAGTTATACCTTATGTGGAAATATTTTGAGGGAAATGTTGGAAAATTCATTACTATCATTGTAACCATATTGTTGAATTGATTGTTTTGCTTGTAATATTGTGATGAATAGTTAATTACATGTACTAACGTTTTGTATAAAGTGTGTGAACTTTAGGAAGACCCACTGGGCCTTTTGCTCACCCTTCCTACTATATCTTAGGAAACTAGTCGTGGGATACGTGGGGATTGCTGCTGGCAAAGAAGCAGAAGAAAGCAATGCAAGAAGATGTCAGGGTTGTGAGCACAAAATATATATATATACGTTTTGTTATGTTATATATATAAGTACAGAGAGATAAAATCAATAAAAGCGAGGCAATGAGGTTCTACAATAAAATAGCTTTAGCAACCATTTGTATATGTGTATATATATACTTATGTGATATTAATTTGGTATATATATTTGCACTTAATTTGTGTATGTATTGGTGTAATTTTGACATTACAACTGCTTAAATTTGGGTCAAAGAGTACTGAAAAAGAAAAATGAAAAGAATACAAATTGGGGTGTTACAAATTAAAAGTATGAATTTTTTACCGAATTAATCTATCAAACAACAAAAATCTTTCGAACACCCAAAAAGTCACGTTTTGCTTCTTTGAGGGAGGGAGCAACGACGATGAGAGCACAAAATAGGGGGCAAATGAAGATAGGAAAAGAAATAGGTGGAAAATCAATCATTGTAGATGTGAAACTAGGATTTTAGGAAAGAAGAAAGTTTGCTCTAGTTGAAGAAAACAGGAAAAAGAAAATGGTGAGGGTGGGTTTTCAATGGGGCTTTTAACATGATTACCCCTAAAAAATAAAATAATTTCACAAATGCCATCCACACACAAATAATGACCCGTTTGCCATAGTTTACTGTTCATAGCACAGTCAGTGCGCCAAACAAGTGCCACGTCACCGCTCAGGTGGCATTTCAAGGAAGGCGCCTTTCATATATATATATTTTTTTAAGTGAAGGGAATGCGTCTTTTGAAAAGACGCCTTCCCTTCACAATTTTTTTTTTAACGTGAAGGGAAGGCATCTTTTGAAAAGACGCATTCGCTTCACCACTTTTTGTTTAACTGCAAAAGACGCCTTCTCTTCAACACTATTTTTGCCATTTTTTCTTAAGGCAAGGGAAGGCGTCTTTCCCTTAAACCCTACATATACCCCACCCGCGAGCACACACTCACTCGTCGCCCCACTCCTCTCTCTGAAAAACTCTTCGGACAGTCGCCGTCGTCTCGCTCCGTCGCCATCGAGGCGCTCCGTTGTCTCGCTCCGTCGTCTCGCTCCGACGTCTCGCTCCGTCTCCGTGTTGCCATTCTCGATTACTAAACAAAGGTGGCACTTTTTATTTTTTATTTTTCATTTTCTTCTTCTTATTATAGGGTTCATAACTTCGTCGTGCTTGTTGCCATTCTCGATCTCGGTTCAAAACTCGTGTGCCCCTTTGCTAATTTTTACCATTCTATGATAATTTTTGCTGTTTCAAAATGATCTTTTAGGGTTTTAGGGATGGAAAGAAACTTTGTTTGATATGAAATTCACAGCAACAATATGCTCATGTCCATCCATTTGAGGTGTTTTTTGTTAGTCTTAGTTGCAGAATGCTTTTTTATTGTTAGCTAAGTCTTTATAAAAATTTGCAATGTAATTCAAACAACATAAAAATCTTTGCCTTTACTTTTGATCTTTGATTTCATTTGCGACATTTATTTGTAAATTTAATTACTCTGTTGATTAGAGTGATGTTCTGATTATGTATTTTAAATCTAAAAATCAGATTGTAGTTTGAGAATGTTTTATGTATCTCTTTGAGAGAGCAAAAACATTTTTTATTAAAACATGAGAAAAATATTTAGATGCTTCAAATGATTATTTTTTGAGTTTGAAAATCAGAAAATGTAGGAATTTCATTAATATAGACTATAGAATAATCTATATATATAGATGAAAATTTTCCTTTATTACTCTTTGAAGATGGAGAGGGGGGAGTATGTTTGACTTTGACCCAAAAGGCTTGTCATTCTATTCACTATAATGGAAATGAGATGTGAATTCATCTTTATAATGATTTGATTCTTTAGTTTGAACATGCCAAAATTCAGATTTAAGATCAAATTTTGAGAATACTATTGCTTTATCAAGTACAACTATTAGGACTTGTTTGTTTGGCACTAGATAATGAAAGAATTTTAAAACTTTATTGAGGGATTTATAATTTATAGCTAATCTACGATCTCCTTTTTCTACTTCGATTGCACATTTTTTACTTAGAATGTTGTATAACTCCGAGGGAAGTTTGGTTTTGAGTGAGATTTTTATTTAGTAGATCTTTTATTTCTTGATTACATAATTTTTATAAAAACCTAGCATTCATTCGAGTTGGGTGAGCTTTAGTTGAAATTTTTGACTCTTTATAATCTACTATATAAGGAAGAGAAACTTGATGATTTTTTGTCTTGCATAAGGTAGATGATATACATATATTACTACAACAGTGATGGATTAGCTTGTTTTGAAAGTATTGCAGTGGGATCTTGAATGTTGGGGTAGAGTCAATTTTTTTTTGAATTTTGCGAAACTTAGCTTCTTCATGATATGCGCAATAAGTGTTTGTTTAGGTTGCATTAATTGAATTAATCATCTAGGACATAAGCTTTTGGAGGATATAGAAATGAAGTCAAAAAATTAAAAAAAATTGGCTTATTATGTATTCTAGTAGACATTCCTTTATTAAAGACAAAAAATAGTTGAATTTTCTGGTTGAATAGAGTTCCTAAAAAAACATAACATTGTAAAGTTTTTAACAATTATGAAGGTAGATTCCACACATTGGTTATGTTTGCAAATATGAACATTAGAGATTTTATTATGTACTTTTGACTGTTCTTCAATAGAAGAACATGTATGTTAACTATATTTAAAGGGCAGTAATCCTTCTCTTATATAATTAGGATTAACATTTAGCAATTTGTATTGATTAATGCAATAACTTCTTGAGTAAAATGTTTTATTCTTATGATAACAAAATAGAATCCTTGTTTATATTTGTATTTAGTAATAGAGTGAATAAGGATGTTAGAGTCGATTGAATTATCTGATTTAAGGTTGTCTTTGTTTGGGAGAAAAGAGCCTTCAAGATTTGAAATTCATGAGTAAAGATTTGAAGTTCACTTTTTAACTTGGTTATTCTTGTAGTAAATTGTTTAATTGTGAGTTAAGGTTGGGCTAAATTTATTTTCTATTTTGATTTTTTTTTTCATTTATTTATAGACAACTTTCGTTGATAAACTTGACGTTGTAAAAAAAATTCTTTATATTGTTTGAATAGTATTTTGCAATTATTTTTTTTTTCTTTTTTGTTTTTTGTTTTTTGTTTTTTCTTTTTCTTGTATAGAAATAAAAAATTATTTATAATTTCTGTATGGATCTTGAATTTGATTGGCTACTTCAATCATTAATCTTTCTTTAGGTTTGAAGACATTTATTGAGGAAGAAGAATAAATATTATTTTAACAAAGACAAATAGACTTTTTTGAATTTTACTCTGAAATTAAATTATTTTTCGATTTACAATTATCATTTTTCTTTGTGATTAGATGACACTTGTTAGCATATTATCCTTGTTTTCCACATTTATATCAACAAAAATATTTTATGTGTGATGATTTATTTTTTATTTTTGGCTTATTGTAATATTTGTTAGTATTTTCTTTTAAAAGCTTAATCCTACATGTTCTTTACTTTTGAGGTTCATTCTTATTTTTAGATATTGTAAAATCTTATTCAAAACCAAATTGACAACAAAAATCTCCTAATTCCTTTTGGGTAGGAAGATCTTTCTTTGCTAATTTTATTTTCTTAATTTGAAATCCGTACAAATGCTTAATATTGAGATTTAAACTTGAACTAAATCACCATATGTATGGATGTTATAGTTTAAATTTTCATCATTTTTTTCTTTTAATAATTTTTTTTAATCTTCTTTACAAATGCAGAAGGTAATCCTAACATAGAATTTTATTTCCGGAAAGGTGAATTTTAATCTTGTACTTTTATAAATTTTTGTGAGAAAAACATCTTTGTATCATCTAAATCTATGAGAGTCCTATACGTTGGAATTATCAATTGTAATCTTATTCTTCATCTGAAATTTTACCAATAACATTCCAATTTATATTTGTGACTTGCTTTGCACTTTTCTTATACTATGTTCATCTTTTATAAAGTTTCCATGTTTATCTAATTCTACTGATATGTTATTTTAATCTTTTATTTTCTGTTTAAAGTTCCACCAGTCATGCAATTTTCCTGAGAAATTTGTTGCAATTAGTTGGACAACAATCTTGCTGAATTTTATGTATGGAACAAGCATTAAAATGAATTCACATGTGATTAAAAACTTGCATTAACTGATATTCTGCATATCCATCTAATAATATGTATTACCTTCAAATTAGTTTTCTGAGTTTGAGGAATTTCTTGAAGCATTCTATAATAAATGTGTGTTTAAGATAAAGTCATTAAGTCCAAAATTAATAAGTGTTTTTTTACTTGTTTTTTGTTTATTCGGAGAAGGGAAATTGGGAACAATTTAGGCTGCTGATTCGATTAATTAGGGATGGTTATGGTTTTTGAGTTCTTTACTACAATAACATTTTTATGTAAAAGTACGTTAACAAGTGTGATTTTGCGAGTGATTTTGGTTCTTTGGCTACATTGTTTTAGGTTGTGGTATGAAATGAATGGACCCTTACTAAGGTGCATGGAGGTATAATTGATTGGTCAATTTGGATGAAAATTCTACTGATTATCTATATGAATTTTAGTACGTAGATGACTCCAAAAGTTGATGAGTTCAATTAAAACAAATTAGCCTTATTACATTTCCTTTTAATTGTTACTTTGTTGAAGTCATAGGCTTTAATTTCATATTTTCTTTGAAAGAATGACGATTGTATTTTGCTTATTCCCACACAGATGACAAATAGACTTGTTTCTATAATATGCTACAGTGGTGGTTCTGTAGTACATGATTCGCGAGGTGCATCATACGATAGACCGCCAGTAGGGCTTGTAAGAGTCCGATCAGGCATTGATTTTGAAGAATTTGAAGGGGTTATTCGAGGTAAACTACGGATTTCAACGTGTGCAACGATCAATATCACCTATAGATATCCTTTGCTTTTTGGCGAAAAGGATTTCAATTATACGGTTCTTCCGATTAGCAATGAGGAAGAGCTAAGGGATATTTTTTCCATGTTGTAAGAGGTCCCACCTCCTACTAATATGGAGGTGTATGTAGAAGTTGTTGGTGGAAATCCAACCCAAGGTCGTCAAACGGGTCATCGGCGAAGCCACATGAATTTTGGCGGTCATAGTGCACGAAGATCAATGGAGCACATTTAAACTTGAATTCGGGATGGGGGTCCAAAAATTCAACCGGACATGGGAATGAGATTCCGTCGACTCCGGGGGATCGGGGGAGGATAGTGGGGCGTGCTGAAAGTGGTCGGCTTAAAAAAAACCACGTGGTTTGGCTTCGGTGAGGTCGAACAGTTTAGTAAAAGCTTATGTTTTTCATTTAAACATGAATTCGGAATGGGGGTTCAAAAATTCAACCGGACATGGGAATGAGATTCCGACGACTCCGGGGGATCGGGGGAGGATAGTGGGACGTGCTAAAAGTCGTCGGCTTAAAAAAAACCACGTGGTTTTGCTTCGGTGAGGATGAACAGTTTAGAAAAAGCTTATGTTTTTCATTTAAACTTGAATTCGGAATGGGGGTCCAAAAATTCAACCGGACATGGGAATGAGATTCCGTCGACTCCGGGGGATCGGGGGATCGGGGGATCGGGGGAGGAGAGTGGGACGTGCTGAAAGTGGTCGGCTTAAAAAAAACCACGTGGTTTGGCTTCGGTGAGGATGAACAGTTTAGAAAAAGCTTATGTTTTTCATTTAAACTTGAATTCGGGATGGGGGTCCAAAAATTCAACCGGACATGAGAATGGGATTCCGTCGACTCCGGGGGATCGGGGGAGGATAGTGGGACGTGCTGAAAGTGGTCGGCTTAAAAAAACCACGTGGTTTGGCTTCGGTGAGGTCGAACAGTTTAGAAAAAGCTTATGTTTTTCTTTTAAACTTGAATTCGGGATGGGGGTCCAAAAATTCAACCGGACATGGAAATGGGATTCCGTCGACTCCGGGGGATCGGGGGAGGAGAGTGGGACGTGCTGAAAGTGGGTCGGCTTAAAAAAACCACGTGGTTTGGCTTCGGTGAGGATGAACAGCTTAGAAAAAGCTTATGTTTTTCATTTAAACTTGAATTCGGAATGGAGGTCCAAAAATTCAACCGGACATGGGAATGGGATTCCGTCGACTCTGGGGGATCGGGGGAGGATAGTGGGACGTGCTGAAAGTGGCCGGCTTAATAAAAACCACGTGGTTTGGCTTCGGTGAGGTCGAACAGTTTAGTAAAAGCTTATGTTTTTCATTTAAACATGAATTCGGAATGAGGGTCCAAAAATTCAACCGGACATGGGAATGAGATTCCGACGACTCCGGGGGATCGGGGGAGGATAGTGGGACGTGCTGAAAGTGGTCGGCTTAAAAAAAACCACGTGGTTTTGCTTCGGTGAGGATGAACAGTTTAGAAAAAGCTTATGTTTTTCATTTAAACTTGAATTCGGAATGGGGGTCCAAAAATTCAACCGGACATGGGAATGGGATTCCGTCGACTCCGGGGGATCGGGGGAGGAGAGTGAGACGTGCTGAAAGTGGTCGGCTTAGAAAAAACCACGTGGTTTGGCTTTGGTGAGGATGAACAGTAAAAAAAAACCTTATGTTTTTCATTTAAACTTGAATTCGGGATGAGGGTCCAAAAATTCAACCGGACATGGGAATGAGATTCCGTCGACTCCGGGGGATCGGGGGAGGAGAGTGGGACGTGCTGAAAGTGGTCGGCTTAAAAAAAATCACGTGGTTTGGCTTCGGTGAGGATGAACAGCTTAGAAAAAGCTTATGTTTTTCATTTAAACTTGAATTCAGAATGAGGGTCCAAAAATTCAACCGGACATGGGAATGAGATTCCGTCGACTCTGGGAGATCGGGGGAGGATAGTGGGACGTGGTGAAAGTGGTCTGGTTAAAAAAAAACCAAGTGGTTTGGATTCGGTGAGGTCGAACAGTTTAGTAATAACTTTGAATTTAACTTTGATTTTTCATTCATTTTAAAAAAAATATTATGAAGGGAAGGCGTAGGAAGGCGTCTTTTGAAAAGGCGTCTTTTGAAAAGACGCCTTCCTTGAAATGCTACCTGGGCGGTGACGTGACGCTTGTTTGGCGCACTGATTGTGCTATAAACAGTAAACTATGACAAACAGGTCATTATTTGTGTGTGGATGACATTTGTGAAATTATTTTATTTTTTAGGGGTAATCATGTCAAAAGGCCGTTTTGAATGGGTATGCAAATAGGGGTAGTTTAGGAAGTCTAAAAATTTTGGGTGGGGTAAAAATAGTCTATGTGAATTTGGATGGGGTTAACTTAGCATATGGGTAGTTATAGGCTAATAGTGGGTTCAAATAGCTAAGGTCTTTCTAAAAATTATTCTACCCAACATCTTTTTTATTATTTTTTTCCTTTTCCTATTGGAAAACTGAAAATAGATTAAGAATTGCAAACCAGACACATGTGATTCTTGGGCTTTTGACATGATTACCCTTCAAAAAAAAAAAAATTTCACAAATACCATCCTCTCAAAAATAATGTCACAATTGCCTCATTTTACTGTTCACTGCCCAGTCATTGCATAGTCAGCGTGCCACGTCAGCGCGGATGTGGAATTTTTTTAAGTGGAAGGGAAGGCGTCTTTTCAAAAGACGCCTTCCCTTCATAAATTTTTTTTAGTATGAAGGGAAGGCGTCTTTTGAAAAGACGCCTTCCCTTCACAAATTTTTTTTTTTTAACTTGAAGGGAAGGCGTCTTTTCAAAAGACGCCTTCCCTTCAATTTTTATTTTTTTTTAACTTGAGCTTGGCAATCGGCTAAACTTTTGTAAACTCCAATCATATCGCCTTTCCGAACAACATAGAAAGCGTTTTTCTCTTCCTCCATTGCTAAGGATTCAGCCTCTGATTTTCGGGAACGAGACGACTGGCTCACAATCCCCCACCTCTTTTGCACCTTCTTCTGAAGACAGTGGAGTACTAGCACTAATTCCCTCTGGAGATCCAACATCTTGAGGAAAAATGCTTAAATCATCATCTTTCATGGTCTTGACTAGATAAATAAGGTGAATCTTCTGTGTCAAAAAGACTCCCAGAAATCAATGCAGAGACATCTGAATCCAGAAAAGCATATTAAAAAAAAAATTCTTTTCCCTAGATTGCAAGGTTGAACATGGGAGTATAGACTCAAATCCTTGATGCTCAAACAAAACAAACAATCTCAGCCACAAAAATCAGTGAATGCAATTTGCAACTCTCATTTTGGAGAGTAATCCAAATGTTTCTGCGCCTTTCAGAATTGATAAACTGAAACTCATCGCTCAAATGAAAGGAGAGGGGGAAAAATCTCAGCCAAAAAAGCAGTGAATTTAATTCACTGCTCGAGTATTGTCCAAAAAAAAATGCATTTTTCTTGACCTTTCAACTGAGAAATTGAACATCAATGCTCAAACAAAAGAAACAGTCTCGGTCACAAAATCGCAAATGCAATTCCCCACTAATCTGCTATCATGTCATCGCATCTCTAAAACTAAAGCTTCGAGTTTTTTTCATTTCTAATTCAATATAGAGTTGGTTTCACTGAAACCCATATTTTCACAAGCATAAAGAAAGCATGAACAATAAATCTCAGCTGTGCAAGTTGAGAAATCTAGGTTTTTAGCAGAGGAGAATCAATCTGTAGGAAGAGAAGATGGTGGTCTACGTTGGGATTTTATGAGATAATTTTTTTTTTAGTGTGAAGGGAAGGCGTCTTTTCAAAAGACGCCTTCCCTTCACACTAAAAAAAAAATTATAAAGGGAAGGCGTCTTTTCAAAAGACGCCTTCTCTTCACACTAAAAAAAAAATTATAAAGGGAGGGCGTCTTTTCAAAAGACGTCTTCCCTTCCACTTAAAAAAATTCCACATCCGCGCTGACGTGGCGCTTGTTTGGCACGCTGACTGTGCGATGACTGAGCAGTAAACAGTAAAATAAGGCAATTGTGACATTATTTTTGAGAGGATGGCATTTATGAAATTATTCTTTTTTTGAAGGGTAATCATGTATTTTTCCCTGTGGTTCTTCTTGTGGCAGAAGGGTTGACCTTAAAAGCACGATTTGCTGGATATTCGGCCGTGGCGTCCTTCTGCCCTCGATCGCGCTTTTCACTTGGAAGGAAGGAGCGAAAAACAGGAGTTTAATAGGAGAAATGAGTGGGATCTCGATGTCACTTTCTCATCTTCAACTACCTCAACAGACCATGAAAACTAGCCGTTATCAATCTTTATCGTCACTGGTTTCCCCTCCTTTCGCTGCCCCAAAAAGTCCCAGTCTCTATTATTCTTCCTCAAATCTCCATTTCGAAACCCTCGGATTCCGAGGAGCTTCAGCGAGGCTCGTTGTTCGGTGCAGTAGCAGCAAATCTGGAGGTCCTCCTGGTTTTGGTACTCTTCTTCTTTCTCTGTTCTCTTCCCATGCTATGTTGATGTGATTCCTTGATTTCGTTGAATATTTTTTTTGTGTGGGGACTGTTTTTTCTGCGATTTTCCTTCGTTCTAGGATGAAAATTTCTCCTTCCCTGCATTTAGAAGTTTATGTTCTGCGATCAAATGCACTAAGCATCGCTCTGAAATATTTTAAAATGAAATCTTTGTCCCCCGAAAGATCGAAAGTAACGGTGAAGACCAGTCTAATTCGGACAAATTAATCTAGTTCTTGTTGAATCAGATATTTTGAGTGGTCGTCGGTGTTGTTCCTATCAGAAGCCCCTTAACTCACTGTTCGTATCAAATTTTTGGAACATAGCATAACATAGCATAGGATTCTCATATTGAATGGTTTGCCAATTATCTCTCATGTTGGAGAGAGACTTTAGATTGTTTTCTAGATGAGGAAGTGCAACACCTCATTCATCAAGAACAGACTGTCTAACCAGACTCTTTTTGCTATCTTAACTTGGGAAATGAAACTTTTGAAGTATTTAGTTATGACCTACAAGTTCTTAAGGGCACAGGGGGCTTGAATTACAAAAAAAATGAAAAGAAGGAATTTGATTCTTTTGATCCAATGGTTGGGATTTTTTGGTGGAGAAATGGGTTGTTTGTAATGGAAGATTGTTGAAACTGAGATTCAATTGAAGGATTCTGAAAAATATAGTTGAAAATTGAATGCAACCAATGCTTTGATACAAATTGGAGGATCGGGATATACTTGAAAGAAGAGATTCAAAGCATGCAATCTAAGTTGTGGAAACCTAGCACTCCAATCTCTAGTCCTTTTGCTACTATGAGAGCAACATTTTCTTTGATATTGGAAACCCCTTAACATACTAATGGAGGGCATATACATACAAAAGGGCAAGGTTGAAAATCCATATTTGCCTTAAACTTCGGTTTCTTAAAATTTGGAATTAATTCATGGAAGTCCAATTCAACATGGAATTTTTTTAAAATATGCTGAAATAAACATAATTATGTACCTAAAACTCATTGAATTATGTAATATAATGGTCTAAAGTAAGATTTATAAGCTCTATATTACTTTGGAGCATGTTGTGGGAGTAACAAGCTATTTTATGGCTTTTAAGCTTAATATACACAGAAGTTGTATGGACTAATTGTTCATATTTTATAAATTTTATGTTTATTTTTGTTTTAAATTAGAGCTTTTTAAATCTTATTTTGCTTCTTCCATCAGCAATTCTTTAATTTCTATCCATTACATGTAAAATTGTGCTTTAATTTTACATATTTTATTCTTTGAGACTATATTGGAACAAAAGTCAAAATTAACAATGATATTTTTTTCTTAACTTCAATGGAATATTTGTAATTATTCAATTCCATTTAATTCAAAAACCAAAGATTAAATAATATATAAAATTCGAAGAAAACTCAGAGAATTTTGTTGAATTTTCATTCCATGCTAAAGAAGTACTCTCAACTTTACTCAACTATGACTTTTCCCAACTACATGGAGCTGACTATTCCGTACTAAAGAAGTGTGACACATTTATATGAAAGAGTGGTTGAGAAGTGTTTAAGTCCAATCAAACTCAAAGCCCAAGGCCCCAACCTATCTTTTTTTTTAATAAAAGAAAATCAAGGAGGATGCAAAGTTCTCCCAAAACAACAAAACTAGACAGCCATAACAAATTATCCCCAATGTCTAAAAGGTTGAGATACACTAGTTGGGTGCTTTGAAAGGTCCAAATACCCTTTTATATATTTTTTAAATAATTATCCCCAATTTCTTAATCAAGACAATTGCGTTATATTTACCCCAACCCCTCTTCCAATCCATAAGACTATAGCCCTCGGGTTCACAACCCAAGATGAAACTTTTAAAATTAGTTTTGTCCTGCGCAAAATGTAGCATCGCCATCACTATAAGTTTCTTCAAATATTCTCTTTTCTTTCTAACTAAATGCATTGAACAATTTTCAAGATAACTATTCCCCATACTTTACTCCTGACCTATTTGGAGAGAAGGAGATAGAGCCAATTCTCTCTCCTTATGCAACTGAGAAAGCAAACAAATAGTCTCTCTATATATATAGCCAACAAATGCTTTCTTTCATGGGGAAGGGAGAAAGTTGTTGACTAAGGTGATTTTCCACCTTAGTACTATCTAAGTATTTTGATGATAACAAAAAAAGTGTCTCTCGGTGCTAATGTGCTTATCTTGTGCATTTCAGCAACAATGAGCAAGCATAAATGAAGTGACATACTATATAAGATAGAACAATACAAGCTCAAGTGCCAAAAGCTGTCCAAGGACATAAAATAAAAAATAAAGGTCATACAACCTCTTGGAAAGTTGCATCTGAAGATTAATGACGAAGACTCAAGATACAAAAAGTGCCTTTGTACTTTATGTGAGTCTAGTAGAGATATTTAGATGTAACTTTTCTTGTTCTTCTTTGTTCAATATTTTTTTCTAAAACATTATGCATTCATGTATGTCTTTTTCAAAACTCTTTATTCATAATTTCCACATTTTTTTCATATCATAATGCGAATATCCTCATGTTTTGGGATTTCACACATTTATGCATTATTCCAGTTGGTTTAAGTGTTTTAAATTGAATTTAAAAGATCTCCTTAGATGTTTTCAAAAGTTTTAAGCCAAGATTTTATAATGAATTTCAGTAGTGTTTTTAAAGAAAAAACTTGGAAAATCAAAGTTGCCTAACGCAATTGACTAAATAGGCGAGTTAGTCGACTAAGTGTCACACTTACTGACTAACCCCTTGTGAGAGTTGACTGTCAAGAGTGCCTAGACTTAATGAACACTTTCTTTGCCCTTGAGACTCTCGCAGTTGATTGGACCCAAGGTCCCAATGACTAGAAGTGGGTTAGTGGACTGTATCACTCCTCAACTGATTGGATATCAATATAACTCTTATGAGCTATCCAATCGATTGAAGTCAAGGTCCCAGGCGACTAGAGTTGACTTAGCTACTTACTCCTTGCTGCGGGATTGTCCATGCCTGCAACTTGTTGGTACCAAATTTGCTTTTTCGACAATATGATTTTTAGCTCCAACATTCATATGTCAAATTTTCTATAGAAACAACCCCCCTACTTCATTTTTTAGTATGAAAGAATAATTGTGAGTTCCTTTGCACTTTCATACCTTCAAAAATTTAGAGTGAGTTTTTTCAAATTGCATCAACAGTTTTGAAGCTTTGTTCTTCATCTTTGCATTCTTTCAAAATCACTCTTCAAGCAAAATTAGACACAAGGAACACCTAATTGTAGGAGATTTGACATGATTACCCCTAAAAAAAAAAATTGCACAAATGCCATCGAAATACAAATAATGACCTATTTGCCATAGTTTACTGTTCATTGCACAGTTAGCGCTCCAAACAAGTGCTACATCGGCGCCCAGGTGGCATTTTAAGGAAGGCGTCTTTTCAAAAGACGCCTTCCATTCATATTTTTTTTAAAGTGAAGGGAAGCCGTCTTTTCAAAAGACGCCTTCCCTTTACTTAAACCTACTTATACCCCACCCATTCCCACAGTCGTCGCGCCACTCCTCTCTGAAGTCGGGAGCATTTGGTTCGAACTCTCTTCCGTTCCCTCTCTTCCGTTTCCTCTCTTCCTCTCGATTGGGCTCGTTCTCCAATAACAACAGGTTCTTCTCCAACTTCGATGCGCATTCATTCTAATTTTTTTTTTCTTTTTCTTTTATTTGCATCTAAACTGATAAAAGTTTCAACGGTCATTTGATAATTTGGGTGAATTTCGTAGAATTTAACATTCCCACCAAGATTTCTCATAATTTATATGATATTTGGATCATTTTTTTCAATGTTAGGTTTCATGCATTGCACATGTTTGATGAATGTCCTGAACCATTTGTTAATTAGTTATTTTGAAAGATGTTCAGATTATTACTGGGTTGTTTGCGGCGTACCCATTTGCGTCGGAGGATAGTGGGACGTGGTGAAAGTGGTTGGGTTAAAAAAAATCAAGTGGTTTGGATTCGGTGAGGCCGAGCAGTTTAGTAATAGCTTTGAATTTTGATTTAAACTTGAATTCGGGATGGGGTCGAAAAATTCAACCGGGCATGGGAATGAGTTTCCGTCGACTCCGAGGGATCGGGGGAGGATAGTGGGACGTGGTGAAAGTGGTCGGGTTAAAAAAAACCGTGTGGTTTGGATTCGGTGAGGCCGAACAGTTTAGTAATAGCTTTGAATTTTGATTTAAACTTGAATTCGGGATGGGGGTCGAAAAATTCAACCGGGCATGGGAATGGGATTTCGCCGACTCCGGGGGATCGGGGGAGGATAGTGGGACGTGGTGAAAGTGGTCTGGTTAAAAAAAACCAAGTGGTTTGGATTCGGTGAGGTCGAACAGTTTAGTAATAACTTTGAATTTAACTTTGATTTTTCATTCATTTAAAAAAAAAAAATTATGAAGGGAAGGCGTCTTTTGAAAAGACGCCTTCCCTTCAGTTAAAAAAAAATAGTTGTGAAGAGAAGGCGTCTTTTGTACGCCTTCTCTTCAGTTAAAAAAATAAGTGGTGAAGGGAAGGCGTCTTTTCAAAAGACGCCTTCCCTTCAGTTAAAAAAAAAAAAGTTGTGAAGAGAAGACGTCTTTTCAAAAGACGCCTTCTCTTCAGTTAAAAAAAAAAGTGGTGAAGGGAAGGCGTTTTTTGAAAAGACGCCTTCCCTTCACTTAAAAAAAAAAATTGTGAAGGGAAGGCGTCTTTTCAAAAGACGCCTTCCTTAAAATGCCACCTGGGCGCGGACGTGGCGCTTGTTTGGCGCGCTGACTGTGCTATGAACAGTGAAGTATGGCAAATGGGTCATTATTTGTGTGTGGATGGCATTTGTGAAATTATTTTATTTTTTAGGGGTAATCATGTCAAAAGTCCCCTGATTGTAAGTCTATCTCTCTCAGCCTCGATTGTATTGTATTGTATTGATTATCTTTTCATCTGTGACTAGTGTTGTAATTTGTATTGGAAGCCAACGTTCCATTGGTTTAGAACAAGACAAATATAGTCACTAGTCTTGGTTGGAACATGCTATTCAAGTGATTAGAAGTCAAGTTACTTGAGATTCCAGAGTTGGAATCAGAGTATATCTTCTTCTTTAGCTTGCAAAAGAAAAGTATAGGTTCTTCCTTAGCATGTAAAAAGGTGTTGGTTCATACTAAGCCCGCAAAAGGATCTTGTAAAGGTTGGTCTTGAGCTTGGTAAATGGTCATTGTAATGATTTGATTCACGCCCTTAACGTGAATCTTATGATGGAATCCCAAAGAAAGAGTTCTCTAGGCATGGACATGAGAAAGTGGTTTGCTGAACTATGTAAAAATCCCTGTGTGCATTTGATTTTCTATATTTCAATGTTTCTTCTTGCATATTCATTCATTAAGTTTGCTTTCAACTTAATAAAAAGGGATTTCAAGCTTCTAAGCACTATTTCACTTTTATTTGCCAAGGGGCACCCAATTTATCCCCCCCTTTTGGGTTCAATATGTCGCGCCAATAGAAGTGTATATGAATACCTATATTGTCCTCACTTAACCTCCTCTAACCCAACTTTTGGGTCCAGGTGGGGTTTTGCTCCAAAAGATCTCAGTACAAATGAGGAGGAGATTCACACTAATACATTTGATAAACTTTTTTGTTTTCGATGTTGGACTCTTCTTTCGGTCCATACACAATTATCAGTTCTTGTGAGAACGTTCAGTGTTGTGTAATGAATCACTCATGAAAGGCACAAATCTTGGTATAATAGTGCACATTGTTGTGCAGTATCTTTTTGGGTTAGTGTTTTTTTTTTTTTTTTGAGAAGAAACATATAATATTTTATAAATGTAATAAAAATACAGGATACGAAATATTGCACCAGAAGTGCAACACACCCATACGCCCTAACTGCCATATCTACGACTAAGCTAAACACCTACCCAATATTGGCAGCACCAACCGCCCAACATACAACACAACATACAAATATAACTCCAATTAACAGAAACGAGACTATGGACATGCTATAAAACAAAACCAGCAACCAGAACCACCAAGAAAGAAAAAGCAAAAGTCATAAACCCTGGTTCATGCAAGATGACCAGTTTGCAAACCAATTAGACACGGAAAAGCCTTTTGACCATGAAGATGCAAACACCCACATACTTGCCAAGAGTTTAATCTCGTCCCAAATATCTGATTCCTCATTTACCAAATCCTTGAATATCCTTTGGTTGCGTTCAAGCCATAATGCCCATATGGTCGCATAGAATGCGATCGCTCCTACTTCTTTGTCTTGTCTTGCAAGGTTCATGGTATGGCATAGAGAAAGTCCTTCCATCAAATTAGATGGGGGGAGCAAGTGAAAAGCAAGTGATCCATCGATTCTCCATGCTGCATACATAACATACAACAATGGGGTGAAAGACAAGAAGAGGGGTAACGCTTTTACAAAACATCACAAGAATTGGCCTTGTTGTGAGCACCAAGCCACCCAAACACCTTCACTTTGGAAGGAACCTGCACATTCCAAATACATGATACAAGGGAAGGGATCAAGGACAGGTGGGCCATCAATAAGAATCTCAAAGTAGGATTTACAGGAGAAATTTCCTGATGTATTGGGTGCCCAAGACAAAGTACCTGGGGTAGTTCTAAGACTTTCCTGTTCTAATCTAGTTATAAGAGTGTCAAAGTCATTTTGTGCTCTTCTTGTGAGGCCTCTAGCAAGGTGAAGGTTCCAAATTATGTGATTGGTTGGGTTTTGAGGGACATTGTTTATGAATGACTTTATAGGTTAGTTGTGGATGGCTGAAATTCGGAACAAATTGGGATATAGGCTGGGTTAGTGTTTTTAATTTATATTTTTTCTCTTGATTTGGATTTGAAGACTATACATTAGAAAAATTAAGTGAATTAGAATATTTAATTCAAATTAGAATAGCTAAATTACAACGTAAGCTTGCAGAAAAATATCCAACCTTAGATTTAATAATTGCATCTAACAATCCTGTACCTCAATCTTTAACAAATCAAATAGTTGAAATAAATAACGAAATAACAAAAATCTATAGTGATTTAAATTAGATAAGAAATATTATCCAAGAAAAAATTAATAGATAAGCGTATATGCAACAATCAACTTACTTGTCAATTCACGACTTCATATCTATTAATTATCTAGACTCAGAACTTTCTAATCATAAAAAGACAAAATCAAATCTAACAGAAGGATTTAAAATCACTTGTAACTTTTCTAGTGGAAAACACCAGCTACATACTGAAGAAAATACTCAATTAAATAGTATAATAGACTTATTTATTAATCTTAGTCAAAATTTAGAGCATAATTTAGAAAGAAATACTAGAGGAATTATTGATCTAGTAGAAGCAGTAGAAAAAATAAAAATACATACATTACAATCCAATCTAGACTATATCAAGTCAATAATAGATAATCTAAGCATAAATCTTAACAACATCCCTGATAAACAAGAATTTAGAAAAATATTATCTAATAAAGCACAAAATCAAGTTGACACAAAAAATACATAGATTATTACAAAACATATTATTTGAAATAGAAAGACTAAACGAAATACAAAAAGAATAACAAAAACAATTGAATAAAATGTGGAAATTAGTTAGTGAATAAGTTAACAAAAGTAGTTAAACAAATATTATAATAGTAGTCATATCCATAAGTATAATTGTCAACATATGCAATAAATTACTTGACTTTATGTAGCTAGCTTTTATTTACTGCGTAGTTGTCGAAATTAAAAGAAAGAAAAATTGTATGCTAAAAACAAGCATTAATAGTAAGTGGATGACTCATCCCTTTCTTCAAGAAACATTAACAACTGTAAAAGAAATAGTACCAGATATAGACCCTATAGGCTTTAGTAGTATACAATTTCAAATCGATAGTAACTTAATCCCATAATCGCAGGCTAATACTATAATTCAACTACTACTACAATTAAGCCATAAACTAGATTTTTTAGAAGAAAAATTAATAAAATTAAGTTATATAATTAAAACTAAAGAAATAACTACATAAATAATTAGTGAAGATAAAATTAAATTACTTGAAGATCAATTAGAAAATTTAACTAAAAAAGTAATAACTATAAACAAAGAACATAAACAACCTGAAAATTCAATACAGTCAATTAGAGATATTTTAGGACCTAAAAGAATATGGAAAACCGAACGCCAGTAAGCAAAAAAGATAACTTAATTGAAAAGGTTAGAAATATCTTAAATATTAACTCAAAACTAAAAGGCAAAGAAATAATAGAAAGAACTGAAGATTTAATAGCTGACACTGAAGCAAACATAATTTTAGAACAAGGATTTAGCAAAATTAAAAAGAAAAATCTTTATAATCATAATATTGAATGGTCATGACAACAATCTTAGAATATTGAGATATGATCAACCTTGGGCTGCGATCAATCAATCAAAAAACAAATTCGACACTGGAGAGCAAGAGTAATTGGTACGGATTTTTGGATAGAGGAAATGACGAAAAATCATACATTAATTGCTGAAGATTTCATTTAGAAAATTTATTGTGAAGAAAGATATTATGAGATTCTGTTTCTGTCAAAAACTCATTAACAATCATTAGTGGACAAATATAAAATCGAATTTTACAGAGATGAGGATGCTGATAAAGAACAAGAAGATGAAGATTATGACCGGTGGGGATGCAATGGAACTCCATAATGTTGAAAATATGATGGAAGGATAAGACAGTTGAACAACTGCACCAATATCAAGCATACGACGTGTTAACAATCCTTTCTTTTTTAGAAAAAGTAAATAGTAAAGTATATGTCGTACAAAAAAATTGTCAAAATTAAGCCTTAATGTTATTTTGTCTTGTTGTAAATGTGTCTTATAGCATTAATGTAACATTAAATAAAGAAATGAGGTGTCATGTGTAGGTGGCAAAGATGAACAGTAAAATCAAATAATCATGATTTACTGTTACAGATGTAAAATAGTTTCAAATCCGTAAATTCATCTATAATTAGAAGGCGAAGGCATAACCAGGGGCATAGAAAAATAGCCTAGCGTATCGCTCTTTCATGCATTGTCCTGCTCTTCGCAGTTAGTCTTTCCAAAGTCTGTTATAGTGTCTGTACAAAATAACACTGTAAGTATGTTTTACTAGTATGAATAAATTTGATCTTGCTATAACTTTAGCCAATGCATACTTTATTCTCTTCTTTATCTTAATAGTTTTATACTGTATTAGCTATTTATGCGGTTATGGAAAAAAAATAATCATCAAATATAGTACTACTTGTAGTAAAAATGTAGCAATTAAAAGTTAATTTTATAGTAGTTTTGGGGTAAGGCACAAAGGAAAATGATGAAACTATAAATAAAAATAATTTCTTAATTAGGAAAAGATCTTTGGTGTGGTTTTTTCTGGCCTGAAATCAGTTGTATAGTGTTTGACAAAAACAGAACAGTAAGTCCGTTGGCCAAGGTTCTGCCGTTTGAAGCCGTTGTCAGGCGTGTTGGCTAGTATTGGCGTGTCAGGCATGAAGCTATTTTGTACAGACACTAGAACAAACTTTGGAAAGACTAACTGCGAAGAGCAGGACAATGCATGAAAGAGCGATACGCTAGGCTATTTTTCTATGCCCCTGGTTATGCCTTCGCCTTCTAATTATAGATGAATTTACGGATTTGAAACTATTTTACATCCGTAACAGTAAATCATGATGATTTGATTTTACTGTTCATCTTTGCCACCTACACATGACACCTCATTTCTTTATTTAATGTTACATTAATGCTATAAGACACATTTACAACAAGACAAAATAACATTAAGGCTTAATTTTGACAATTTTTTTGTACGACATATACTTTACTATTTACTTTTTCTAAAAAAGAAAGGATTGTTAACACGTCATATGCTTGATATTGGTGCAGTTGTTCAACTGTCTTATCCTTCCATCATATTTTCAACATTATGGAGTTCCATTGCATCCCCACCAGTCATAATCTTCATCTTCTTGTTCTTTATCAGCATCCTCATCTCTGTAAAATTCGATTTTATATTTGTCCACTAATGATTGTTAATCAGTTTTTGACAGAAACGAAATCTCATAATTTCTTTCTTCACAATAAATTTTCTGAATGAAATCTTCAGCAATTAATGCATGATTTTCCGTCATTTCCTCTATTCAAAAATCCGTACCAATTACTCTTGCTCTCTAGTGTCGAATTTGTTTTCTGATTGATTGATCGCAGACCCAAGGTTGATCATATCTTAATATTCTAAGATTGTTGTCGTGACCATTCAATATTATTCTGTGTTGAACAGGTATGATGCCGCCAGTTTTGTCCATTCTGGTGGTTTTGAATTGATTATGACCTCCACATATTGATATCTAGAGAAGATTTGTAGAACTGGCCCTGCAAATTTTCTTCCGAACATGTCTGTCTGGTCTGGATCGGTGAAGGTGATTTGATTGACCAGTCCATAGTCCAATAATAACTGAGGGCTGAGCTCTATTTCTTCTCCTTGAAAACTTATTTTAATATTTTTGTATCTTTCTAGATTTAAATTTATTTTGCATATACTATAAACTAAAGTACAGGTACAATTTTGTTTTCGAGTTCTGTCATTAATACATTCTAGTTTATTTTTACATACTAATTTTTTACTATTATGCAATCCCACTCATAACTAGTTCCATAATAAAATTGATGCATTTTGGCAGAGTTCATGAGAAATTGGACAATAAATTCCTGCCGTTGAGAACTACTTTTTTGAGCTAGATTATAAATATGTTCTTTTATATTTTCATCAAATCTATCTAAAATAACTCTAGGTGGTGTAAAGGGCTTATTATAAAATGTTAGTTTACTACTATATTTTTCAAGACTGATCTTTTGAGCTACTGCTAGTTTTATGATTATTTTTTAGACTTTTGTTATATATTTCTTTTTGCAAAATATCTAGTTTACTTTTTACATTTTTCAGGCTATTTTCTAAAACTATTTTTTCATTGCTAAGTTCTTGGTATGTGTGCATGAATTCTAAAAGCTCACCTTTTGTATATGATTTACCTTCTAGTTTGATGACTGGATATGACCTGCTAAGATTTGAAATGTAAAACTCTAAAGCTTCTTTAGCTTCATCAAAAGAAATATAACCTTTATAACTAGCTTTTTCATAATTTTCTATATTTTCTAAAACTTGTTGCCATGAATTAAAAATACCTCTATTATGACCTTCAAAAATAACATAATATTTATGTTTATTATTAGTTGAAAAATAATGAGCTAATGCATTTAAAATATCAACAAAACGATTTTTATCATTTCTAAAAGTCCAAATATTATTTAAAAGACATTTTTGCTCTAATTTTATTTTTCCGGCAATATTTACTATTGGACAAAAAACTTTTCTAGGACAAGGTTGTAATTTGTAGAACCCAAATTGTATAGGCTCTTGTTGAGTAAAGGGCTTCCTTTTGATTTTTGCATCTGGAAGATAAAATAATTAATTAGAAATTATGCGAGATAAAAAATTAGTTATGTAGTTATTATTACCTTTAACATGCTCAAATTTTGCTTTATATCCTCTACCTTGTATTGCATCAAGAAATTCTATCCATCGTTTACTACTAAATGAGTTTTTCTTTAAAAAGTTTTTATTTTCTATTTTTTATAAAATTCTATAATATTATTGCAATATGTTCTAATAGTAAAGGTATCATTTTGGATATATAAATGAAAAGCGTTTAAAGCCCTTATTATTCCTAATATTTCTAGATCAGTACTCGATTTTTTACTTTCCGATTCATTAAATTTTTCACTATGATAAATGGTTATTTCTTCTAATTCAGAAGAACTATTTTCTTTAGGTTTTTGGATTAAAATTACTCCCCATCCTATACTACTAGCGTCTGTTTGTATTATTTTATAAAAATTATCTATTGGTAAAGCTAGAGGTTTAACGTTTTTTATTATTTCTTTAATTTTTTGTACTAGCTTAACATCTTCTTTATTGAAATATTTTTGACCGTTCTTTTTTAGCTTATTATATAAAGGACCAACTAATTTACTTAAGTCTGGGATAAATTTTCTACCATAATTGAATAATCCTAAGAATTTTTAAAGTTCTTTGGTTTCTTCGATTTTATCAGGGAAATATATTATTTTTGTTATTATATGAGGTTGTAATTTAACTTTTCCTCTTTTTATATTTATTCCTAAGAAATCTATTTGTTCTTTAAATAATTCCATTTTCTTTTTACTTATAACAATTTTATATTTTCTTAAGGCTTCTAATATTTGTTCTATATGATAAATATGACTTATTCTATTTTTACTATAAATAAGAATATTGTCTATGTAAACTATACAAAAATGGGAATATAGTTTAAATATTTTATCCGTCCTTTCGTGGAATATAGATGGTGCGTTTTTTAGTCCGAAAGGCATTACTAACCATTCAAATAATCATCCGAACAAGTAAATGCCGTCCAAGGAATGGATTCTTCTGCTGGTGGTATTTGCCAATATCCACTTTTACAGTCTAGTTTAGAAAGATATGTTGAATTTTGTATATTATTTAATAATTCATCTTTATCAGGAATTTTATAACTATTATCATAGGTGTTATCATTTAATCTTTTATAATTTATAACTATTTTACTCTTTCCTCTTTTTATTTCACTATGAGTTTTTACTATAAAAGTAGGGCTTCTATGTTTACTTCTACTTGGTCTTATAATTTTTAGATTTAATAATTCACTAATATGATTTTTTATATCTTTTCTATCTTTTAAACTATATGCTAAATCTGCTGCATCTATTTTTAATTCTTTATTTATTATTTCAATTTTATAAGGATATGCTTTACTAATTGTTGGGTTTTCTCCTATTATTCCTTCTTTTTCTAATTGACTTATTAAATTACTTATGTTGGTAAGTAGGTTTACTTTTAAAGAAGTACTTAATGTTTGTATATTTAAAACTTCTTCTAAATATTCACGTACTTCTAATTCTTGTTGAATATTTTTATAGTCATCTTTTATGCTATTAATTTCTTCTACTAGATTATCATTATAGGTTTGTCTTATTTCATTAATAGGTTTTGTATAAGGTACGATGGTAGTCTCATATTTAGGTTGGAAAAAAATTGACTTTTTAAAGAAATGTATTCTATTGGCACTTATGAAACATCCACCATTATTTCCTATTAAGAAGTTTAATCCTAATATAAATTTATACCTGCAAGGGGTGTTAGTAACAAATGTATGGGGTAAAGTATGTTTTTCATTATTTATTATTATAGGAATATTAGTTATACATTATGTTATAAGTATTTGTTTTCCATCAAATTGTCTTATGTTAATTGGGATTTTTAATTTATTTCTATCTTCTGTAGGAACTATACTTTCATGCATTATAAGTTTATTTGCTCCTGTATCTACCATAGCTATTACTTTTGATATTTTATTTTTAAAGACTAATTCTATTACTATATTAATTAATTCACTTCTTGTTTTAAAGACTTCTTGAATTACATATAAATTATCTTCCGATTCTTCTTCTAAATTATTATTTTCTTCTTCACTACTACTAATATTACTAATATCACTGTCACTATCTATGTATATTTCATCATCGTAATTTAGCATTTCTATATTAACTATATCTTCTTCTAAGAAATTTGGTAATTCTTCTAATATGTTTGCTTTTATATTTTTTCTTTCAGGACAATTGGGTTTTATATGACCTTTTCTACATAAAAAACATATACAAGTTTTCTTAACAATTCTTTTTCCTTTTCTAAAAGCTTTTCTAACTTTTTCTCTTATTTTTGGTTTATTATATCTTGTAAACTTTCGTTTATAAAATTTCTTATGTTTTGTATTATATGATTTTTTCTTTCATTTTGTTTTATATATTTTTCTTTTATTACAGCCGAATGTAGGTACTTCAAATAAATTATTACACATTCTGCTAAAACTTTGTTTAGTTTGTTTTCTTGACTTTTCTGTTATGCAGTAGTCTTTTATTTTTATTCTTACTAATTCTATTAATGGGGCTAATGTATTTATATATCCTTTATCTTGATTTTCTTGAAACCATTGTATAGTTTCTACGTACAGTTTTTCTCCTAAAGCTCTTGGTAATTTAGTAACAAATTTCATTATTAATTCTTTATTAAAAGGGTCACCTATTAGACTCCAATAGTTATAAAAAGTACTAGCATAGTCATCAAAATATTGGTTCTGGTACTTTACTACTTTCTCCTTCTTCTATTTTAGCTTCTCCTGTAAATATTTCATTATAATGTTGTTCTATATTTATATTAAATAATTCTAAATTTAATTTTTTAACTAAAATTTCATCTATTTCATCATTTGTATAGTCATTATTACATAATTCTTCAAATTTTTCTTCCGTCATAAATTTAGTAGGATTTTCAAATATTTCGTCTATGATTTGGTTCTGATTATTTTTATAAGTTCTATTTTATTTATTTCATATTCTAACATATTAATTTCATTTTCTTCCTCTTCTTCGATTATTTCTGGATTTATTATTCTTTTATAATTAGTAAATCTTTGTGCAAATTATTTCTATTCTTATATATTCTACTTTGTTCAGGGTGTTCAATGCTTTTTTCAGGTTCTAAGGGTGGTAGTTGCCATTCTAATCCATTAAGTTGACTATAAGTTAATTTTTGTGGTATTATCATATTGACAACTGACTTTGAAAGCAATTTACTGGATTTTTATTTACGAATTTAAATCTTTTATGATATTTATTATAGAGATTTCCTAGTAAGAATATTTTTAATTTAATATTTTTGTATTCACTATTCATTTTAAATCCTCTAGTTTGTACACTTAATTTTATATTTTCTGCAAATTCTCGTACATATAGCTATGTTAGGTAAACATCCTACTACTACTATTTTATTTCTTAAGTCTATTTCTGCACTTGCAATTTGAACTTATTCATGATCACTAAATCTTCTGTCATAAAAATATAAATGAGCTTTTGTATCTAATCCTTCTCTAGTTTGATTTATTACTCCTATCATTACTACTCCTATATGGATATTAGAATATTTTTCTTGTAACAATTTTTCTTTAGCTTGTGGGCTTATTATTGTTATACTTTCTCGTTTATTTACTACAACTATTTTTTATTCTTCTTTATAAATATATATTACATTATTAATTTTATCTTTTAAATTATTATTATAAAGATTTTTCTTTTTAATTTTACTAAATCCTTGTTCTAAGATTGTGTCTGCTTCTGTGTCAGCTATTAAATTTTCAGTTCTTTTTATTATTTCTTTACCTTTTAGTTTTGAGTTAATATTTAAGATATTTATGACATTTTCAATTAAGTTATCTTTTTCACTTACTGACGTTCGGTTTTCCATATTCTTTTAGGTCTTAAAATATCTCTAATTGACTGTGTTGAATTTTTAGGTTGTTTATGTTCTTTGTTTATAATTATTACTTTTTTAGTTAAATTTTCTAATTGATCTTTAAGTATTTTAATTTTATCTTCACTAATTATTTTTGTAGTTATTTCTTTAGTTTTAATTATATAACTTAATTTTATTAATTTTTCTTCTAAAAAATCTAGTTTATGGCTTAATTATAGTAGTAGTTGAATTATAGTATTAGCCTGCGATTGTGGAATTAAGTTACTATCGGTTTGAAATTGTATACTACTAAAGCCTATAGGGTCTATATCTGGTACTATTTCTTTTACAATTGTTAATGCTTCTTTAAGAAAGGGATGAGTCATCCACTTACTATTAATGCTTGTTTTTAGCTTGCAATTTTTCTTTCTTTTAATTTTGACAA
Organism: Paratinospora sagittata; assembly: GCA_035771175.1. Lineage (NCBI taxonomy): Eukaryota > Viridiplantae > Streptophyta > Magnoliopsida > Ranunculales > Menispermaceae > Paratinospora > Paratinospora sagittata. Next base: position 27,359,216 of record CM069595.1, read on the forward strand.
CTACGTAGTAAATAAAAGCTAGCTATATAAAGTCAAGTAATTTATTGCATATGTTGACAATTATACTTATGGATATGACTACTATTATAATATTTGTTTAACTACTTTTGTTGACTTATTCACTAACTAGTTTTCAAATTTTATTCAATTGTTTTTGTTATTCTTTTTGTATTTGGTTTAGTCTTTCTATTTCAAATAATATGTTTTGTAATAATCTATGTATTTCTGTGTCTACTTGATATGCTGCTTTATTTGATAATATTTTTCTAAATTCTTGTTTATCAGGGATGTTAAGATTTATGCTTAGATTATCTATTATTGACTTGATATAGTAATGTATGTATTTTTATTTTTTCTATTGTTTCTACTAGATCAATAATTCCTCTAGTATTTCTTTCTAAATTATGCTTTAAATTTTGACTAAGATTAATAATATACTATTTAATTGAGTATTTTCTTCAGTATGTAGCTGGTGTTTTTCACTAGAAAAGTTACAAGTGATTTTAAATCCTTCTGTTAGATTTGATTGTCTTTTTATGATTAGAAAGTTCTAAGTCTAGATAATTAATAGATGTGAAGTCATGAATTGACAAGCAAGTTGATTGCTTTCCTCTAATTTTAAGCATCTGATGATGTATTATCATGATTTGTTCCACATTTATGTTTTCATTGATCATCACACTACCATTTTTTCACAAACACTACCATTTTTTCACAATCAATCTTTATTTTATTTTTATAATGGAAACGCCAACTTATCCCGGATACTTATGCATTTTCTTTGCGTAGTTGGTGTGCTTCTTGGACCATCTGTGATCAAGAAAGACTTTGTGTTGCAGGTGAAAGTGAGAGCAAGAGTGTTCTAGATGCCTTTTTCTTGGGCAAGGCTCTGGCAGAAGCAATTAATGAACGAATTGAATCTACTGTTGGGGAATTGTTTAGCACAGTTGGTAGGCTGCAAGCTGAGCAACAAAAACAAGTGCGAGAGTTCCAGGTTGGAGCTGTTCAAAAACTCCAGTTTGATTGAACTTGCTTTGTTTTAATCCATCTCCAGTAAGCAATATTAAATCTTTAGGCTCCAACCTGGTAGTGGCATGCTGGAAATTGCTTTGTTTTCCAGGTTGTAGCTGGTCAAGAACTCCAGTTTAAGTGAACTTTTTGTTTTAATCTATGTCCAGTAAACTATGTTATATGTTTAGGCCCCAACTTGGTAGCAACACAGGAAATTGCTTTGTTATGCAGAGTATAACACTATCATCATATGTTGTCCTAAATTTTGCAAAGCCCTGGAAACCAGTTCAATAGAACCATGGTCAACTACGTCGCACATTGCTTCATGTTTCACTCGTGTTCCTCTGATATTTGATGCATAAAGGAGAATCCTAATAAACTATCTGATATTTGACTTTGCAGCATTTCGCTCTTATACCGAGTGTTGCTTAATGAAACTGCTTCAACTTAGAAAAAAATCTTTAGGTCTTATCAAAACTAGATTTATGAATTCCTTGACTCTTGGGGGGGGGGGGGGTGTTTAGTGACATCACAGCTTTATGTGAAATGAAATTACACTGGCAATATCACATTTTCTTGTACCATCATAATGTCAGCTTATAGTTACTATTCTTTGAAAAATCTAGGATTTACTTTTGGCTGTGGAATGAGCTTGTTTGGCATGAGTTTACTTCATGGACTTGCAACATTAATCAGACACTGCCATATGTAAATCTAATCAAATTAAGAGATTGCTCAGAATTCCTTTGACAGCACAAAAGAAAATATCAAAAGATTTAAAAACCTTTCTTTCTGTTCCATCCAAGTTTCTTTTTCTTCTTGATTACCCATTAATGCAAATGTGTGCAGGAAGAGGTGCTGGAAAGGGCCAAAAGAGAAAAGGAGAAGGCAGCTCGTGAATCTTTGGAAGCACAAGGGCTTATTTCCAAGTATACTACAGGAACACAGGAAGCCACCAATGCATCACCAGTGGTTTCACCCTCACCGACCACAGACGCGACTCCAGAAGAAGTTTCATCATTGCAGTCTGATCCAAGTACAATCATCACTTCTGATGATCCCGGTAAAAACGATCCATTCATGGAAATGTTGAATGGGGATTAATTACTTTTCCCTCATATTGGTATTATTCTCTACTTTTCCATTGATAATTGAAGCAGTCACAGAGTTAATACTCTCTCTTTAACTCCCTGTTTACCTCTTGAAATGTCTTTCTTCTGCAATAATGTCTTATACATCAGTGTATATGGAAAGTTATACCTAGCCCGGCAATCTCGATTATCCTTCATGGTGTCCTCTAAAAACTCGTTTCTGATTCATGAAAATGAACACCATGGTTTCAAGATCATTCACATGATATTATCAAGACTTTTGGAAATCCTCGTGTAAAGTAATTTGATTTAAAGTCTACGTTAAAGTTGCTCTAATTTCACTGTTTTCTTTAAGCAGGAGCGCCTAAAGAAAGAAATATAGAGGCCCGGTGTTTATCAGCCATAGGCAGTTCAATTCCGTTATGGAGTTGATTTTTGTATAAATCAGTTTTTGTTCTTTAACAGGTATTATACAGCAACAAATTCTGTCATGATATTAAGACTTTCTAAGAAAAGGAACCAACCACTCCATGCAAAAAAGAGAGAAAGAAAACTCCATTCTCCAAGTAGATAGGATTTTGCTTCTATTGCCAAATGTTCTACAAGGTCGCTAGATATAAAAGTCTTTCATCCATTTTCGATGAAAAGGCCTGGAAATCTTAGGTTGCATCTGGTTTCGTTAGAGATCTGAAAATGAATGCTAAAGTATGATTTTAGAATTGGGATGTATTTTATTTTGTTTTTTGAATATAATTGTTTTTTGGACTTAAGCCAATAAACGGTTGTGAAAGTGACTTATAAGAATTTCATGAAAATGATCTACTTTTCAAATATTATCCAAGATGTTATTTTTGGATTTGGGTTAATTGACAGCTTATTTTGTGTTTTTTGTTGTAAATATGTTAGAATATTTAAATAGTAATTACATATATTATATATATATTTTAAGTAGTATGATATTTAAGTGGTATATATATTTAAGTAGTATATGTATTTAAGTGGTATATATATTTAAGTTATAGAAATACATATGTATATGTATCTTACATATATTGGGAGCATAGTTAGGGGTGACAAGTCGGGCCATTTGGCTCGACTCGGGGCTGGCTGAGCCAATATTAAAAAATCTTGGCCCAAGTCCAACCCAAAAAAATATATGGACCTGGCCTTTCGGGCCTTAAAATCGGGCTTTTGGACCACTAATGTAACCAAATACATATTTTAATGTTAGTGTAATTACAATAAAATATAAAATTTTAGTGCAATAATTAAATAAAATATACAAATGATTATTTGATGGCAAATAATTTTTTTTATGTATATATCACATTTATTTAATTTATCTAAAATATGTGTTGATTCATTTTAATCATTGAAATGAGAGAGTTTTTATATATGTGGTTGGATAATGTTTTTCTTTCATAATTTTAGTTTAACCCATGTTATTATAATTTAGTTAAATTTATTATATATTTATATCTAGCCTTACATACTTTTAGAGAGTATACTTGGTAAAACTTTTTTATTTTTATTTTTTAGAAAGTATACTTAATAAAGTTGAAATGCTGCAAAATAAAAAAAGATACAATATAATATAAACTGTATACATATATTGTCACACTCCGCCCGGACACACCTAAACTGACAGAACACTTACAGGCGGGATGCGAATGCATTATAACAATAACCAAGTGTGCAAGAACATAATTGAGTACAAATCTGATTATATTAATTTCATAATGTATTTTTGTACAAAATATGATTGAAGGAACATTCTCCCAAAATCTCCCTATAATTAACAAGGGTTACAAAATGTGGGCTCAAAAACCTCCACCCAATTCACCCTAAACTCCTGAGAAAAATTGGATAACAACGGGGTGAGCTATCGCCCAATGAGTAAAATAGTTCGTGAATATAACAATTAATAAAGAAAAATTCATAATCAAATATCACATAAACATAACAAGCATCACGAATAGTACAAAATGTATGTATGTATGACACCGTCTCGTAATAGTTCCATGATTGTACGGCGCCCTGAGTTCACGTACAGATGTCCATACCTAGGTAAACCTGGGTTCTCATTGTACGTCCATCCTCAAGGTCGTCGCCCTGGATTAACATACAGATGTCCATCCCCAGATAAACTCGGGTTCTCATTGTATGTCCCTTTCCAGGAAAATATCAAGAATAGTGAGCATTGCTTTTAACCATTTTATGGATCATGAACCACTTACGTACCTAGGTCCGGTCTTTACTAACATTAGACAAGATTTGACAACGTCTGGTGATTCTCATTAGGTCGGTATCACCGCGTGTAAAGATAAGATGTTCAATAATACTTGTACAAACTGATAGCTTTCAATTAAGACCAACCAGATCAGTCTCTAGTTGAGAGGTGGGACACGAGGTCCACTTAAATACCAATCGTCTAGAGCAGCACGCTGCCTCCTGTTCACTATTTAAAGTTACTGAGGACAAAACTAAGTCTGGTTGAGTCAGATTGACCAATAATCTGACATAGTAACAGTGTTATACATGAACTCCAAATATACAGACATAAGTATGACAGGTATGAACATTATACGCAATAATGCAGTGTAAATTAATAGTAGACATAATGATAAATGAATGTAAACTTTAATAAAAGTTATAAGACATGCAAACCTATGTTTCGTTCCCAACCTTCAAATAAAAACTCCTTCTGGAACTGGAGCCTCCTCCCGAGCAGAACCGCGTTGCACCGCGAAAAGAGTCTAAAAAAGAGAAGAGAGAAATTACAAAAAGAGCAAGAGAGAAGCGAGTGACTTGGTGTGAAAATAACAAAGGGGGGGCTCCTTATATAGGAAAAGGAACGCCCGAATGTTCGGGCAGTGCACGAAGTTCAATTTGTTTATTTTTTTTTTGGTGCAAACCTAGGGTATTGCACTTTACCCCTCTTAAAGGAATTTCACCCCCGAAATTCAGCCGTGTAGGAATGATTGCTATCTGCGTGGGACTCACCGCCGTCGTCATCGATCGCAAGATCAAGTTAGTGCCTGTAAGGACCTTGAATATAATTGTGGCTGGTGGAATCCTCAATATCATCAAACAATGGAGAACAAATGGAGTCGGATTCATCTGTAGAAGGTTTCGACATTTGTCTCACAGATGGTGGCGTAGGGTACTGCAAGTTGCAGTTTCTCAGGGGAGGTAGGTTAAGCGAAGGAATGCTTTTTCGTGTAGTTGCCCGAATTCGGCCCCCTGACAATTTTGGTAGGAGATCTTGCCAGGATGAGGGCACAGGTTTGTTTCGGGCAATATTTTTACGGTAAAGCCATACACGCTCTGGCGATAAGGATCGCTGCCGCAGAGGCGAGGGAGTTGGTGATGCAAAGAACCTATGGTTTGCATTAGAGTCTGAAGGAGTCTCCACTGGTTGCAAAGTAGGCCATAGAGTGCATGACTCATTACTCATGTATGTATTTTTTCAGACATCTGCATAGTTAATTAAATAAATTAAGATATTGTAAACAAAGTTCCATCATTTTATTGATAAGTGAAAATAACAACGTATCACATCATTAATTATTACTAGAAAACAATTCAGGATATTTCAGTTTAATTGTTTCTTCTAGTTCGCAAGTTGCTTCCTCTACTTCGTGGTGATCTCAGAGCACCTTGACAAGTGGTATGCTACGTTGCCTTAGTTCTTGAATTTTTCTATCCAGAATCTGTATCGCTCTCTCGTGATACTTATTTCCGTCCTCAACTCGAACCTCGACTAGAGGGATGATATGCGAAGGATCAGGACAATACTTTCGAAGCATGGATACGTGAAAAACTTCGTGAACCTTAGACATGGATGATGGAAGGGATAGACGATAGGCTAGTTTGCCAATACGTTCAACGATCTGAAATGGACCGATATACTATTGGGAGAGCTTTCCTTTGATCCCAAAACGTTTAACACCTATTGTAGGCTGAACTTTTAGAAAAATCAAGTCCCTCTTATCAAATTCTAGAGGCTGTCTCCGATTGTCAGCATAGCTCTTCTGTCGACTTTGTGCTACACGAAGTCACTTTTTTATTAGTGTGATCTTCTCAAAAGTCTCTTGAACTAGTTCAGGCCCCAACTGCGGTCAATCTGCCATATCTAATCAGCATACCAAAGATCTGCAAGGGCGACCAAAGAGAGCCTCATATGGTGCCATGCCGATACTGGTTTGGTAGTTGTTGTTTTATGCAAACTCAGCCAAATGTAAGTGCTTTGCCCATCTGTCATGAAAATCCAAAATGCAGCATCGCAACATATCTTCTAAAATTCGGATCAATCGTTCTGACTGCTCGTCAGTTTGAGGGTGAGACTCTATGCTTATGGTGATCTTGGATCCCATTCAACTCTGGAAGCTTTGCCAAAATTTTGATGTATATCGAGGGTCTAGATTAGAGACGATCGTGAGTGGTATCCCATGGAGGCGTATGATCAAGAATTCTAACCATCGCTTTTGGTGAAGGTTTAGGTCTCTCTGAGTGTAGATGTACTTCAGACTTTTGTGATCCGAGAAGTCCTCAAACCGTTCACCGTATAGGTAGTGACGCCATAACTTCAAGGCGAATATGACAGCCGCAAGTTTCAAGTTATGCGTTGGGTAATTACCCTCATGAATCTTCAGTTGCCTCGAAGCATATGCAACTATTTGGCCTTCTTGCATTAGTACTGCACCTAAGCCTTGGAGAGAGGTGTTGGTGTATAGTAAAAATCCAACTTCATTTCTTGGAGTGATTAGTACAGGTGCCGTCGTGAGGCGTTTATTCAATTCCTGTAATGACGATTCACAGGCAGGATTCCAGATGAATCGTACGTCTTTCCGAGTGAGCTTGGTCATAGGTTCAACAATCTTTGAGAAATCCTTGATGAAGCGTCTGTAGTAGCCGGCCAAACCAAGAAAACTCTGAATTTGAGTAATTATGGTCGGCTGTTTCCAGTTTAAAACCGCTTCAACCATTGAATGATCCACCTCAATGTCGTTGCCTGAAACCACATGACTTAGAAATTGAACTTGCTTTGCCCACAATTTGCACTTACTTAACTTTGCAAACAACTGGTGGTTTCTCAAGGTCTGGAGGACAATCCTCTGATGTATCTTGTGGTCTTCCTCGGTTGAGGAATATATCATGATATTATCCACAAAGACCACCACAAATAAGTCTAAGTATAACCTGGAGATGCTGTTCATCAAATCCATGAACGCTGCAGGTGCATTTGTTTGACCGAACGACATAACCAAGAACTTGTAATGACCATACCGAGTTCTGAAAGCAGTTTTATTAATGTCCGATTCTCTAATCCGGAGTTGATGGTAATCGGATCGTAAATCAATCTTAGAGAAGTACTTGACATCCCTAAGTTGGTCAAACAAGTCATCGATCCTGGGTAATGGGTATCTGTTCTTGATGGTGGAGTTATTCAACTTGTGATAGTCGATGTAAAGTCGTAACGAACCATTCTTTTCTGCAAACAAACAGAACTAGAAAGCCCCAAGGTGACAAACTTTTCCTGATGAAGCCATTACTCTCCAACTCATTGAGTTGTTTGTCAAACTCGACCAGCTCGACATTGGACACTCTCTATGGAGGAACTGAGATGGGTCCAGTCCCGGGTATGAGGTTGATCTCAAAATTGAATTCCCGAACTAGAGGTAGACCAGGAATGTGACGCCCCGAAAATTATTTCATCTAGCCCATAACCCAATTGCACTTTGCCCAAACTCTTTGCGTTGCCTTGATATGTTTGGTGTTTGTTTGATGGTTGTTTAATATTTGTATAGTTGATGCTTGATAATGTATATAAATATGTGTATCAAAAATTGTATATGGGTCATGTTAAATTAAATTATAATGCATATGTTATTATTTATGCATGGACCCATTAAACCATGAATTGATATGAGTTAGGATTGATTGAATAAAAGGATAAATGAGAATGAAAATTTGGTGTATTAAATGGATTGGACATCTAAAATACATGGAAGCATGAAATTGGTTAAAGTACATGTGGTTGGTATGGGTAGTATGAGACCAACACATGTGAAGGTTGGTGCATGAAAGTGGACAAGTGTCCCATGCCCTCAAGGAAGTGCTAGAATGAGTGGAGGGAATCAATGAGAGAATCAAGGAGGAAATCAAGGAGAGAATCAAGGAGGGAATCAAGGAAGTGCTAGAAAGAGGTGAGTGGAGAGAAAGGAAAAAAGAAGAGAAAGAAAAGAAGAGAAAGGAAAGAAGAAGAGAAAGAAGGAGGGAGTTGCAGGAGGAAGATCTCTGCGACATTTTCATCAAAGAGCTAGATCTTTGGGATATATTGTCAGATTGAGCTCAAAATTTGTCAGTAAGTTCGTAACTTATGGTTATTCATTCTAGTCGGTGGCGATCTTGATCAGAGGTTTAGTCTAAGAGATATAACCTCTCAAACAAAGCTGGTCGGAAAGTCTGGATTTCTCGCATCATTTCGCTCAAACTTATAGATCTCCATAATCTACCGTTGGATGGATATAAAATTTGGGTACGTAGTGTACAACTGATATTTATGCATTCTGTACGGTGACGATTTTTATTAGATGTTTTTTCTGAGAGATATAACCTCTGAAACAAAGCAGGTCGGAAAGTCTGGATTTCTCTTGCCGTTTTGCTCAAACTTATATATCTCCTCAATCTACCGTTGGATGGATATCAAATTTGGGTATGTAGTTTATAACTGATACTTATGTATTCTGACGGTGGAGATGTTTATACATTTAGTATTTTGTGTGATATAGTCATCTGAGTTTTGAGTATTTGCAGCAGGAAAGGAGAAATTGTCTGATTAGAGACTTGTTCATCAAATATACTTATCTTTTCGGTCCACCGTTGGATTGGGCTGATATTTGGACAGAAGGTTTGTTTCTTCATATACTTCAATCTGTACGGTTGATTTTGTGATTACACAATTCTGTTGGTATATTGATACATCTGAACAGAATAGTAAATGAAGAATTGGTAGGGTTGCTTGTATTAGACCTAAATTTAGAATATGAACTTAGACCTTTCCCAATAGCTTGCATGTCAACTATGTTGACCTAGTTGCCATTGTTGATGAACCCATGATGCAAAATCAGTGATATACATGGCTGAACATGGTGACCAAGTGTAAATCGACAATATGACCTAAGTATGGAAAATTTTATATTTTAGGGCTTTTGATGCTTTTGGCCTAGAATCATTGAATTGATGCAACTTATGTTTAATTAAGCATGATTAGGGTTGATTATGCTACTGATTTGGTGGTTGTGACCATATCATGGGTTAGGCCTACTTGTGATCAAGTGACCCAATTTGGGCATGTTTATGCCTAAGGAATTGAAAATCAGCATTTTTGATTAATAGAATGGTTTATGAATGAGAACTATGCATTAGAGGCCTAAGTCATGTGATTTGAGTTGAATGATGGGATTAGATGGGATTTAGGCCTATTGTTTATATGTGGGCTGATTTGGGGTTGATGTGTAATGTCTATGTGATTGAGTATAAAAATTGATGTATGGTAGGATATTGATGTATGTTTCAGGATCTTGATTGGGTTGATTCGGTTTGGTGGTCGTGTGTGGTTAAATACTCTCGCGAGGCTTGGTTGTGAGTAGACTTCATTTATGATTATATCTTTTATGTCATCATATCACTTATATATTGTATGTTGAAAGCATGAATGTGTTCTAATGTTTTGAATGATGCATTGATTTGAGAAAACCTTATGACTTTGGTTGGGCCCATCTATCTGGCTAATAGGGGGACTTAACCTTGTCATAGGAGGGTTTTAGGAAATAAAGAGAATGGGGTCATCGGTACGGTAAAATAGACGTGCACTAGTAACCCCAAATAAACATGATTGGGGTCAACGGTACGGTGAAATAGACGTGCACTAGTAACCCAATGCATGTGGAATGTGGATCCAAATTGATAAGCTTTTACTTGCATCGAACTTATTATATATGTTTGATATCTATATGTTATGAGCTTTTAATCATGCTACACATTGATATGCATACATGATATTTATTGATGAGTATTGATAGCATATTTGAATTCTATTCACTGGGCACCGTTGGCTCACCCTCATTTTCCTCTTTCAGGTCCTTCTGTTCCGAATAAGGGCAAAGGAGTAGTTATATCTTGAGGGCCTTGCCTGCGAGAGAATCCAAAGCCTCGATGTGAGTTGAGAGACATTTTGATTGAACTGTATTTTAAATTATGAAGTATTATATTTTGGATTATGTAATTATAATACTTACCACATTGTAGTATGGGTGAGTTGGGACTTGTTAGATAGACCATGTGGGCATATGACGGTTTTTATTTTTACCCACAATTTTGGACTTTATGTGTATGCCAATTTTAATGGACTGTAGGGATTATGATTTTATTTATGGTTCATTTTTATGGATTATCTATTGTCTTGGATGATTAATACGGTGGGTAGTTTTGTTTAGTACCTTTTGATATTATGTCGTTGTTTGAAATAAGGCTCGTAGGGTCTCAATCACCTCACGGGAGTTGGGGAGTGGTCGGAGATGCCTACGCCAGGCGTCCCGTCCAGGCATTCCGCATGCCATTCCCTGCGGGGTTGGTGGTCCGGGGCGCGGGGTCGCCACAAGGAAGGTCATTTGGAAAAACTGTTGGGAATTCAAATATAACCAAGATGTCGTGTACCTCGAGGGGGTACAATGATGGTGATTCATTGAGGAGTGCAACAGTCGAGTTGCGTATCCATTTTCTTATTCCCTGAATCTTGACAAACTCCCCAGTAGGCAAGGATAACTGAACTTGCTTCTTCAAACAATCGATCTTTGCATTTAGAGGTGCGAACCAGTCCATGCAGAGGATGATGTCAAAGTCTTCAATGTTCATCACAAAAAGATCTTCATAAATTATCTGTTTTGACATTCGAAGTTCACATCAAGAACACTTCAATGTCACGTCAGTACCAGATCCTAATGGTGATGAGACATAGATTGTGACGTCTGTGGGTTCAGGATGCAACCCTAAATGCCTTACCAATGCAGAAGATATAAAAGAATGCGTAGCACCCAAATCAAACAAGACATGCACCATTGTATTGAACAAGAAAAATGTACCTTCGACTACATTGTTATTCATGAGGGGTTGTTGAGCGATGGCAAACGCTCTGCCCTGTTGCCGTTTCCCCTAGTTCTGCTGGTTCTGCCTGGGTTGGGCATTAGTAGCAGGTGAGGCTTGTTGGACTGGAACAAAGGGAACTGGTTGCCGTAGTTGCTGAGGGTGGGAATAGACATTTCTTACATGGCCCTGCTGGCCGCAGTTGAATCACGTCAGCCTCTGCTACTGAGGTGCCTGCTAATGGTTCTGCTTCCCATGCTGATTGTGGTGCTTTTAACCACCACTCTTGCCATTGCCATTAGGACGACCATCCCTTCCGTTGCGGCTACCTCTATTACGATTATGAAAACCCTGCTGGTCAGGGTTAGAGGTTTCTGCCGTAAGTGTCGCTGCCTCATGTTTTTGTACAGGGGCTGAGAGGGATGGGTTTTGACTATAGTAGGGCTTTTTCTTGTTGTCTTGCTAAGTGCCCTGTTGGAAAAATGTTGTAGGCTGTTTTCCCTTGTTCATTCTCTGCTCCTGCTCAATTTTTTCTTGATTAAAGCTCGTGGCCTTGTCGACAACCTCTCTATAATTCTTGAGATCCAAAATCGATAGGGCTTGTCAGATGTCAAGACGAAGGCCATTATAAAATTTCTCGACCTTATCTTGCTCCGTTGAGATGGTGGAGAGATAATAGACCGATAATTCCTTGAACTTGACAGCATACTCGCGAAATGTCATGCTGCCTTGGTACAACTTGGCGAACTCCTGGCACTACTGCTTTTTTACTGCGCTAGGGAAGTACTCGCCGATGAACAATGACTCAAACTCTTGCCTAGTCATGTCGGTGGTACTGAACCCTTGGGTTTTCCTTCACCGTTATCCACCATGTGTTAGCTCCACCAACAAGTTGGTAAGAAGCTAGTGGAATCTTCGAAACCTCTTTGACTCCCATAGCCAAGAGAGCCTTCTTCGACTCATTGAGCCATTTCTGAGCTTCATCCGCATCAATGGTGCCCGCAAAGGTAAGGGGCTGTAGCCTCTTGTACTTTGTAATCTGGTCAGTTTGAGTCTCCGACCCAGATTTAACAGGTGCCTGCACAGTGATCATCTGGTTGGCTGCTGTCTCACGGACGACCATCTGAACTGTCGAATCCGACGAAAAAGTGTTCCATGCCCGGAGGCATGACAAAGGGTGTGGGTTGCGGCACTGCTTGCCCAGAAGTAGTGGCAGTGTCTGGTGTGACCTGCTCTGTCGTCGTCGGAGGTGGTTCTTGATTCTGAATCTTAGGAGGTGCCTCCTCTGCTAGACGGACAGTGCACGGCCTTCCTCTCTTCCTGGTTTGCATTTTCTCACTGGCAAGGAGAAGATAAAACCATGTTTTAGGAATCGTAGCCAAGTATAGTATTATGATATTCTTAGCAAAAAGTTCGAGAGTTCAATCTAAAACCACCTATTTTTCTAGGTATGGTGTAAGGTTTTTGTTGAGGAATCAAAAAATCTTATGTGCCTTGTATGTTTTGCCATGATGTAAAACAAGGTTAGAGTGTTTATATAATAAGTATAAAACTTTGCAAGTATTTCAAATATTTTGGTTCATGTTTTTGTGAACATACATATATTTTTGAAAATTCATACGAGTTATAAAGGTTATAAGATTTGCCTCGGTAAATATCTTAATCTAACGTTCTATCGCATCCTTATATGTTTAAACTCTTTCATTTAGTTTTTTGACTATTATCCATGTTCGTGTGTCCCATACCACATGAATTTAGTAATAAAGGGTTCAATCAAGTTAAGTTGTAAGAACACGGTCTCTACAAAACATCGGTTGGAGAAGAGTTCACTAATAGTATCGTCCAAGTTTACTCATCCCATACCGTGTAAACTTAGTGATAATGCTAGTAATTCAGCTTTTTCCAGATGTTTTTTCACACAAGGTCGTGAGTTTTCTTACTTCCAAGTTTTATTTAGTATCTTTCAATTTTGTTGTGTCCCATACCACTCCAAAGTTAGTGATACAAAAGAAAAAAAATGGTTGTAAGTCGGCCCACCAATCATAGTCTCAAACAAACATTTCCTTCATAAAAAGAAAATAGTTACAATGCCAGTAATCATTCCTAATTTTCCCGCCTACTACTGCTCCTCCTAGACCTTCTGTTAGTTATAGAACAACTACCATAAGAACGTTGAGAAGTTATTCACTGTTCTTCGAAGTTTTGCATACGTGTTAACAAAGTATTCCGGGTCTCCTCCATCCGAGGAAAACTAGACATTATCACATTTAACTGGTTAAATGGGTTAGTCGGTTGTCCCATTGATGGTCGATAGGTTGTCTGTCCCATAGGTGGAGGGTAGACTGTAGGCATTAGTGGAAAATGTTGGTTGTATGGTTGATTCATAGGTGGATGGTAGTTAGTTTGATTATATGAGGACTCCCTAACTGAGACCTCTTGGACGGTTGGATATGCCTAAGTCGAACAATTTTGAAAGAGTGGACTCATCGGGATATCTTGTCTTCCAAAGTCTGGTGCCGTCCAATGCTGTTCCTGTTGGTTCACAGGAAATTGTGGAACTGGCTGATAGGGTACCTTAGGAGTTGGAAACTTTGGTATGCTGTATTTCCATGAGTTGGGAGGTTCCAGTAAGGTGGATTTTTTGGAGCTCCCCGTCCATCCTAATTTGTTTGAGGTTGCCAAAAAGATCCTCCTCGGAGCATAGATGATCGGGTTGACCATTATTCAGGGCTGGGTTTGTTGTAGTGTTTTGGTTTGGCTCGTTCATTGGTGCTTCCCTAATAGGAATCTTGCGTCGACTATTTCGTTGACAACGTCCATTGTTATCTTTAGCTCTTCCAATATTTTCCCCCGAAGTCGCGCCAAATAACTCTTCGTCAGTCACCCCTCCCCTTGAGACGAAAGTCTTTATGATGGAGGATATTGTAACAACATTAGTGATCATTTTCAAAAATTTATCAAAAGTATTGATGTTTGCCTCCCAAAACATCCTCATGATCAAGACTCCGTAGCCAAGGAGTTTCTTCTTTGTAGGGTTTTGAATCACCCGCAACATTTGCTGGATGATAATGTGAGGTAGGGAGACAGAGATTCTTTTTTCTAAACAGTATAACACAAGAAGTTGAGCTCTTGTCATGGATCCTCTAGTCACCATTTTCGGCAAGATGTTGCCGAATATGATCTTCCCAAGGTCGGCAAGAGGTGGTTTAAGGAGATTATTTGGGAGGTGGGCGTACGTCAATTGGGTGTACGGCTTGTCGGAGAGGAAATTGAACAACTATTCTTTGGATTCCGCAATCTCTGCAACCGTCTGTGGTTCGTGTGGATTAATGATCTTGTCTCCTATTGGGATTTCAATAAGTCGTGAAATAGTTTCGACGCTGATGGAAATCTTTACTCCCTTGATCATTGTCTCTAAGACATGTCTGATCCCATCTTCTTGAAGTCCCACGTATTTCATAGATTCGTAAAATGACTTCACCAAGTTGAAGGAGACGTAACCCTCAAGTTTTGTTATATTTAACCACCCCAGCTTTGAGAGTTTGTCATGAAGGATAGGCAGAGGCGGAGATCTCTATTGTCGATTGAAAAGTTTTGTAAGTCTTGTGGAAATCGGTTCTTGACTACTAGAAGTTGTTCCTTCACTTGAGACCATTATCTTGCTGAAAGAAAGATAACACTTGTGAAATATACAAAATATATTCCTAACATTTTTAAGATTTATGTCTTGTCCGTTGGACAATATTTTTTATTTTTCTTCTTGATGTTTATGCCATCAATGAATCCAAATTTTTTCATTGGCAACAAGTTATATATATATATATATATATATATATATATATATATATATATATATATATCTCATATATACATATATATAGTTATGATTTATGAAAACTATATATATATATATATATATATAAATCTAAACTATATAAAAACTATATAGTTCTAAGGATATATATATATATATCTAATATAATTTTCTTCTTCTAATTGGTGGACTTGGGCGGGACGTGGACCTTTCTCTTTGATACCATTTAATGTTTAATGGTCATCACTGACACTCACGCGTGTTCAACGATCGTGACTTTGCACATGAGCGTACCTCAGAAAAAGTTTTACGGCCAGCCTCTCGACTGCACCAACCACACTGGTGGCAAGCCAATGTGGACATGTCAAGGTACGTAAGAGCTGGTGCTTCGCCACCCTCACATCATGAGAACCCTTGTTTATGCGTTGAATTCGTCCTCTCAAAACCTTCTCTGATACTATTTAATGTCACAGCCCTCCCGGACGCGCATAAACAGGCGGAACACTCACAGGCGAGGCGTGAATGCATTATAACAATAACCAAGTGCGCAGGAACACAATTGAGTACAAAGCTGATTATATTAATATCATAATGTATTTTTGTACAAAATATGATTGAGGGAACATCCTCCCAAAATCCCCCTATAATTAACAAGGGTTACAAAATGTGGGTCCAAAAACCTATACCCAGTCCACCCTAAACTCCTGAGAAAAATTGGATAACAACAGGATGGGCTATTGCCAGTGGGTAAAATAGTTCGTGAATATAAAAATTAATAAAGGGAAATTCATAATCAAATATCACATAAACACAACAAGCATCATAAACAGTACAACATGTATGTATGCATGACACCGTCTCGTAATGGTTCCATGATTGTACGACGCCCTGAGTTCACGTACAGATGCCCATCCCTAGGTAAACCCGGGTTCTCATTGTATGTCCATCCTCAAGGTCGTCGCCCTGGATTCATGTGCAGATCTCCATCCCCAGGTAAACCTGGGTTCTCATTCTACACCCCTCTCCAGGAAAATATCAAGAATAGTGAGCATTGCTTCTAACTATTTTGTGGATCATGAACCACTTACGTACCTAGGTGATGCTTACGTATGATGCCAATACATGAGCAGGTCCGATCTTTACTAATATTAGACAGGATTTGGCAACGTCTGGTGATTCTTTTCAGGTCGGTATCACCACGTATAAAGATAAGATGTTCAATATCACTTGTGCAGGCTAATAGCTTTCAAATAAGACAAACCAGATCAGTCTCCAATTGAGAGGTGGGACACGAGGTCCACTTAAATACCAATAGTCTAGAGCAACACGCTGCCTCCTGTTCACTATTTAAGTTTACTGAGGACAAGACTAAGTCTGGTTGAGTCAGATTGACCAATAATTCGACATAGTAACAGTGTAATACATGAACTCCAAATATACAGACATAAGTATGACAGACATGAACATTATACGCAATAATGCCGTGTAAATGAATGTAAACTTTAATAAAAGTTATAAGACACATAAACCTATGTAAACTTTGATTATGTTTTTTTCTTTCATTTTCTAAACTCTTAATTATAAATATATATGTGTGTGTGTGTGTGTGTATGTATGTATAATATATTTTCTAATTATATACTCTCTTGAATCTTAATTATATTTTGTTTTTTGTCATTTTATACTCTAATTATATAGTATATAAACTCTAATTAAGAAATAGACTATGTATTTGGATTATTTGTCTTATTTAATTTATCTTAAATGTGTGTTGATTCATTCTAATCACTAAAATGAGTGAGTTTATATATATAGTTGGATAATGTATTTCTTTCATAATTGCAGCCCAACCCATGTTATTATAATTTAGTTAAATTTATTATATATTTATATCTAGCTCTACATACTTTTAGAGAGTATACTTAATAAAGCATACTTGGTAAAGTTTTTTTATTTTTATTTTTTAGAAAGTATACTTAACAAAGTTGAAATGCAGCAAAATAAAAACGATATAATGTAATATAAACTGTATATATATATATATATAATATCTTAGTTTATTGTATGTACTCTTTTTTTGTATTATATACTTAATTGAACATACTCTTAATAATGTATATATAATACAAATACGCACCCTTAATTATATAACACTATTGACTTATTTAAATACATATTACACACACTTTATATATTCTAAATTGGAATAACTAATAACACACTTGATTATATTTTTTTTTTATCATTTTGTAAACTCTTATATATATATGTGTGTGTGTGTGCGCGTGCGTGTGTGTGGATATATGTATGTATGTAGTATATTTGTTTTTGACACAATGTATGTAGTATGTATTATATATAATATATATGCTTCAATTATATAACACAATCTTAATTATGTTTTGTTTTTTCATTTTAAATACTTTTAATTACACGTACACACACATATATGTCAATGTCTACGTATAATTTGTAATTAAGAGTATATTACACATACACATGTGTTTATTTTATAATAAATATAAAATATGTCACACCCCGCCTGGACGCGCCTAAATCGGCAGAATACTTACGGACGGGGCGCGAATGCATTATATCAATAACCGAGTGTGCAGGAACACAATTAAGTACAAGTCTGATTTTATTAATTTCAGAATATATTTTTGTACATGAAATAGTATAGGGAACATCCTCCCAAAACTCCCAATGAATAAATAAAGGGGTACAAAATGTGGGCCCAAAAACCTCCACCCAGTCCATCCTAATTTCCTGAGAAAAATTAGATAACAACGGGGTGAGCTACATGCCCAGTGGGTAAAATAGTTCGTGAATATGACAATTTATAAAGTAAACTTCATAATCAAATATCATAAATACACATCAGAGCATTATAATCAATACAACATCTATGTATGCATGACACCGTCTCTTAATGGTTCCATGATTGTATATCGCCTAAGTTCACGTATAGATGTTCCTCCTCAAGAGTAGCTGTGTTCTTATTGTACGTCCCTCCTCAGGAAGGACGCCTTGGATTCACGTATAGATTTTCCTCCCCAAGTAAACCTAGGTTCTTATTGTACATCCCTCTCCAGAGAAATATCAATAATAGTGAGCATTGCTTCTAACTATTTTGTGGATCATAAACCACTTACGTCCCTAGGTGGTGTTTATGTACGATGGCAATGCATGAACAGGTCCTGGTCTCTACTAACATTAGACAAGATTTGGCAACGTCTGGTGATTCTTATCAGGTCAGTATCACCAATATTACTTGTACAAGTTGATAACTTTCTAATAAGACCAACCAGATCAGTTTTCAGCTTGAGAGGTGAGACACGAGGTCTACTTAAATACCAATCGTCTAGAGCAGCACGCTGCCTCCCATTCACTATTTAAAGTTATTGAGGACAAGACTGAGTCTGGTTGAGCCAGATTGATCACTAATCTGGCATCGCAATAGTGTAATACGTGAACCCCAAATATACAGGCATAAGTATGACATGTATGAACATTATACGCAATAATGCAGTGTAAATGAATAGTAGACATAATGATAAATGAATGTAAACTTTAATAAAAGTCATAAGACACGCAAACCTATGTTTCGTTCCCCACCTTCAGATAATAACTCCTTCGAGAACTGGTGCCTTCCCCCTGGCAGAATCACGTTGCACCCCGAAGAGAGTCTCGTGGAGAGAGTCTCCAAAGAGAGAGAGAGAGAGAGAGAGAGAAAGAGAGAGAGAGAGAGAGATAAATTTTCCAACAAAAGGAGAGAGTTGGATTGGTGTGAAAATGAGGGAGGGTGGGGGAGGAAAAAAGGATTCCCGAATGTTCAGGCACCCTGCCTGAAGTTTAAAATATATATATATTTTTGTGTGCAATCCTAGGGTACTACAAAATATTCACACGTGTATGTATAATCGGGCCTAAGACCGGGCCTTTGGACCGGGTGAGCGCATAGTTACTCATCATGTGAGAGCATAGTTACCCATCATGTGAGGTGATGATCTTTTGATGTAAATCTCCTATAAATATGAGAGAGATCATGAAGAGAAGTTGTAAGATATGGTATAGAGAAAATGAGAAGAGAAAGAGGAATGGAGAAAAAATGAAGAAATGAGTTGTAGAAATGATAAAAAATGGAGAATGAAATCTAACATTTTTCTTTGGGCATTCTTTGATTATTGTGATTCAGTTTACAACACGTTA
Organism: Paratinospora sagittata; assembly: GCA_035771175.1. Taxonomy (NCBI): domain Eukaryota; kingdom Viridiplantae; phylum Streptophyta; class Magnoliopsida; order Ranunculales; family Menispermaceae; genus Paratinospora; species Paratinospora sagittata. The sequence goes on from CM069595.1 coordinate 27,378,491, forward strand.
TCAGAATGAAGGCTCTGCTCAATCAAGGAGTTCAATCATAAAAGGTATATTGAGGTAAAATTTATGAATTTTTATCATGTTCATTCTTTAATGTATTTTCAATTTCACTACAGTTTTTAATTTGATTTTAATTCCATAGCCTGAAGCTATGTAGAGAAATTCATATAGCATGAAGCTATATTAATATTTTGTTTACGTAACCTGAAGTTATGTAGAAGAATTTATAGTTTGAAGCTATATATAAAGAAATAATTTTCTAGGCAAGAGCTGTATTTTTCATAACCAGAAATAACATGTAACATAACATATAATTTATATACTTTAACATCATTATAAAATTTCATGTGAAATCACATTAGTTTTGTCCATGGGACCCACATATTTATGGATTTGTAAATTAGCCTAAAGCTAATATAATGCATTAACACTAACATTTTATTTTATTATGATGCATTACTAACATTAACGTTGACACTAACATTTTATTTTATTGTGATGCATTATTATACTAACATTGACACTAACACTAACAGTGACACTAACTTTTCCTTTTATTATGATGCATTTTTATACTAACTTTTTCTTTTACATTTTTTTTTATCATTGAATAATTATTTATGATTAATTGGTTATTTAAGTTATTTAATTACTTTTGAAGATTTCACATTTTGAACTATGGACAAGAAGACATAAGCTGAAGTTCGTGGACATCTCATGACTAAAACTTATAACCTTTTATTTAAAGATCCATCACAATTAATTGCATATGAAGTTGCAATATTACAATTATACGGACCTGAAGTTCATTATGACCAAATGACTAATTGCACTTGATGTAGTAATATTAAAGTTTCATGAGATAAATTATATATTTAAAGAAGACATATTTGAGAAGATAAATTAACTCGCATATGCTCTTCAAGTAACAATACAAAGACTGTTAAAATCTTCTCAAGAAAATTTGTGATGAAAATCACTATGCTCATTCACTTAAATTTTATATCATTCTCCGAAGTGAATGCTACTTTAATGATTATGAATATGACCTATAACAAAGACCATGATCATGACTGAGAAAATGAATATGACAAATGCCATAATTAAAATTATTATGAGAACCATGATGATTACAATTTGAAATATGGTTACAACCATATATTTGAAATAAATCTATTTCGTTCCACCAGAAGTGGAGTAATCCTATCGTAGCACAAGATAATTTTTTATCTATGTGTTTGCTTTAGGTGTGAAATGAAAAGAATTTGTGATGTACCTATTGTATATCAAACATATGATTAATCTATCATGCCTCAATAAAGAAAAAAAAGTTAAATTGAAAATATATTCATAGCTCCAGAAGAGTAAATATTATGTTGTCAAATAAAACAAAATTTTCATATTTGTAATGCCTTATAATATATTAGATTCAGAAGATCTTGGTTGATTTTAAAGATATATAAAAGGATAGATATCAAATATTCAAAGAATATATTTATATTGCCTCATTGATTATTTGGAAATATTTAGAAAGACTTATTACTTGAATTTTTGCCTTATTAAATTATGAGGTCAATTGAAAGGATATTGTGATCAGGAACTGAAAGTTCTTTGACACAATATATTTATTATATTTTGGCATAACTTTCCAAGTCTCTAGAACCTCAATGATATTTTAAATAATAACATCATTTGGACAAGTTTCATTTGTTTATATGCCTACTTTATGACTAGTTGAAATATTATATAATTGCGCAATTTTTTGAGATACTTTTAGAAAAATATTAGTATAAAGTTAGATGATCACAATATTAAGTATATTCGTAACAGTATTGAAAATTCAATTATTAGAATGATTATTCAATGAAATTGACAATTGCCGACAGATGGCCGACAATTAAGAAAACTTTAATCATTCAATTACAAACAGTGCATTAAGTTAATAACTTTATAAACAACTTTAGCTCTCATCATTTTGCATCTCAAAACAAAAGAGGGAAGTTTGTGTAGGCAATGGTGCAAAACCGATCTAATACCCGAGGAACGGAAGGTTAGCACTAATCACATATAGAAGATGTGTTCGCCAAAAGAGTAATGAATCCAATGGTGATGGATCTTCTAATAAATACTCTAATAGATAATCTGTATAATCATGGAGTGGAGCAACGAATCTTAGATGAATGAGGAAGACTGCTTATAGAAATTCGTGATAGATACGCGTGACGTGGGATACAACAACAAAAAAGCACATTAATGGTGCTTTGGGCCATGATCGGTAGCCCGATTATTAAGGTCATAGTACAACATGTATCTAGACAATATTTCCCAGAGTATGTATTCGACAATTTTTGGCACGGACTTTGGGGGTCTAGGTTGCTCATATTAGTTGTATATAAGTATGACTAAGCGTGAGTCACAACTATGTAAATCCATATTGTTAACCTATATGGTTCATCCTTAGCATATCCCTAAAGTATACTTGATGAAGTATATTTTGATGATCACAAACAAAGTATTTTTCGGTGCTAACGAACGTTGTTCAAGAACTTATCTCTGCACCAAAGGAAAAGCAAAAAGTCAAGGAACGACTCGATCAAGAAACTCAAAGCTTACATCCAACGATCAAGATCGTTTCAACTAACGGACTTCAACGATCACATCATGATTTCAAGATCACTTCTCTCGAACGTTTCGGTCAAGCTTCATGACTACATCTCTCGATCAACGTTCAAGTCATTCAACTTTGAATTACTCTTATTGAAAATCTCATAATGAAGAGTTGGATTTAACGGTTATGAGAAAAGAGAAATACACAAAGTATTTAAGGTATATCTTTCTCTAATAGTTATTGCTCAAAATGTTTTTCAAAACCATGCATGTATCATTTTCATATGTTTTCTAAATCTGCATGTTTTGATGTCTTAACTATATTTCAAGAAATTTAATACTATATATTTAATTTGAAATATACCGAGTTTTTATTCACATTTATCGAATATTTTATCACGAGTCAAAACTGTTTTCAAAGAGTCTTTCAGGATGCTAATGAAATAACAACGCTCTCCTGAACTTGTTAAGTCAGGACACTTGCTTGTATAGTAGCAGTCTTATATATTAGTCAACCTCTGAAGTTGTAAGGAAGCCGACTCAGCATCAGCTCACTGAAAGATCTTTTAAAAGTTCTTCAAAAAATGTTTTTTTGAGGACGTTGATGGTTATAAGTTGATTAAAATATAAGGACACTTTCTGGATAGGAGCGCCCTCACCTTTGGAAATCAACTGAATAACTTTTAGGATGCTGATTGTCCTTCAGCGTGTTTTTAAATGTCTTAACTTATAGGACGCTTACATAGTAGTAGCACCCTCATGTTATGTTTTTATCTAGTAGGACGCTCACGTAATGTAGCGCCCTCATGTTTTATTTTATGTTTTAAAAGCAGGACGCTTACTCGGATAGTAGCGCCCTCATGCACTTAATAGTTTTAAAACATAACAGGACGCTAACTGGGCATTAGCGTCCTCAAGGTTTAAGTTGTCTAAATTCATAAGTAAGTCAGGACGCTTACGAGTTAGTAACGCCCTCACTTAGTTGTTCAATAGGACGCTTATACTTAGTAAGCATCCTCAAGGAACTAAACGACAAAGTTGATATTATGCGTTAGGACACTTATTACGGAATCAGGACGCTAATTCATCTATCGTCACTGTTCGAATGAGTACACTATGTCAGTTTATTTTTTCAGAACAAACACTTGCACAGAGTTCTTTTCAGACTTATCAGAAACCCTTTTCGATACATGAAAGAAGTTCTTCTAAAGCTGTAACGCTCGTACCTTAGGATGACATCACTTTGACCCATAGTGTACCTGTAGAGTACCTGTATACGTCGTAAACATATATGTATGTGTATATGTATTTTGATGCTTGACGGGCATAGGTTTGAGTGTCTTTGCATGATTTTAGGTCATAGAGAGAGCGTATGAAGTTTTGGAACCATCGGAGACCTGTTCGACGTCGAAACATGTCGAAAAGGTATTTTGGATATAGTGGAGCTCGCTCCATGGAGGAAGAAATTTTTGTCACCGATTACATCAATGGCTTGATCTCCTAGATCCGTGGTTAGATTGAGCTGAAATTTTCTCAGATCATTCTTTTCTGATAGATCTTCATTATGAACGGTGAAGATCATGATTGGAGTTGTCTACTGTGAATTATAAGACCCCAAACACTATTTCACGAATTTACATATTTTCTTGCGCAGTTTTGATCAAACGATTGGATTGCAAAATCCCACCGTTGGATTGCGCTGAAATTTTTCAGAATGTTGGTCACTAACTCATAAAACACTTGAACGATTAAGATGTTAATTTTGTTAGTATTTTGCAAGAAATTGATTATCTAAGTGCAAATATTGCAACAGGAAAACTGATTTTTGACAGTTTTTGAAAACTTAGTTGTGGGCCCAAGGTTGTCTATTTAAGCTATTAACACGGTTTTTTCAACTAATTTGCACATTTTGCACTTGAAAAAGAGGAGAGAAGTGCTGGAGGAGAGAAATGAGAGGAAAATTTAGGGTTTGGTGGTTTCTTGCTCAAGAGCACCTAAGGTTTGCATTTTTCCTCCATTTCTTCCTTGAATCTCTCTATTAGTTGCATGATAGCTTCATTTTGAGCAATTTTGATGCATGCATTGTGATGAACCTTAGGTGGGTGGTGTTCCAACCCTAGGTTCTAGTTGCATGTACCCCTTTTAGCTTGTTTATACCGTTAATGGCCTTCCTAGACCTCAACCAACATCTAGTAAGTGTTTTCCAACCATTGAATCTTGGATTTGTGAGGGGTGGTGGAAAACCAAAGTTGGAGTTGAGTTTTGCATGTCACATATTAGAGAGTTAGGAGTACACTAATAGTGAAACCCCCAATTTCTAGAAAGAAATTGGAGGGGTTTAGTTTAAATGACCTATACCTAGTTCATGACCTTAGACTTTTTCAAAATCTTTGCATGTCAACTATGTTGACCTAGTGGTCATTGTGGATGATTCCATGTTGCAAGATCAGTAAAATTCATGGCTGATCATGGTGGCCTAGTGTAAATTGGCAATATGGCCTAAGTAGAGAAATTTCTAGATTTTGGGGCTTTTGATACTCTTGATATAAAATCTGGAAATTTATGCAATGTAAGTCCAATAAAGCATAATTAGGGTTGATTGATTGTGAAATTCAGTGGTTTCACTTGCTGGAAACCCTAAGTGTTGTGTGAAATTGGCCAAAGGCTTGATTTTGGAAAATTTTGCCCAAATTAGGGCTTTTGACCTAAACCAAGTCAATTGATTAAATTGACTTGGGAGTTGGCTAATTGGACCCAAATAGAATGAAATTAAGGGTTTAGAATGGTTGAACTTGGGTTAGAATTGATTGACCTAGTTCAATTTGACCCTATGCCTATTGTATAGATTTTTCCCAAATTGGGGCATAGGCTAAGTATTGGCTTGACTTGGGTTTAAACATGGTGGATTAGCATGGACTGATTTTTAGTTATGTGAACCATGTATAATGCAGGATTTTGATTGATTCAATTAGGCCTATTGATAGTCGTGGTGCATAGGAGTGCTTTGGAAGCATCCTAGTGCGTGTTTGGTTGGAAATTGGATTGCCTAAGTCTAGCCAATCAAATTGTGAGTGTTTCTTTTACTATTGAATTCTATATGTGGCATTGTAGTATAAAATGTTTAAATGCTTATCTAATGTAATATGCATGATTTATTGAATTCATGAACTGTATTTGAGCATAGTCAGTTGGGAAAGCAGTTGAGTTATGTGCATTTCCTAAGCTTGGAATTTCTTATGTTATCCCATTTGGCTGATTGGGAATCCTCAATTGTGGACCTTGCAGAGGTTTTCTATGGGTTGTGTATGTTAGGATTCACCTAGGCATGGTCCTTGCCTTGGTGGGCGAATCCTATGGTTTATGCAACCCTAGGAATCCTAATAGATACGGGTAAGAAATCAGTCGGGCATGGGTTTCGCGCACACATGGTCCTTGTACTGATTCTTACTTAGGAGGTGTTTAGGTTGCATATGCATGTTTATAAATGGTATGCATTGTCTTGTTTATGACATGATACATTAAATTGGCATGTATGTAATCGTGCTTACTCTCATGATTATTTAAATATTTTAATTAAATGCATATATATGTTGCCACTTGTATAGAACATTCACTGAGCTTGTTTTAGCTCACCCTTACTCTTATCCTTTCAGGTTCGGATAGAAAAGGGAAGGAAAAAGCTTAGCTGCGGAGCGTTTTCTTGTACACTTTTTGATGTAGGTGTTTAGTACTTTTGTATTTTGTTAAATATGTACTAAATAACACCTATAGTATGTATTTAATACTTAGATGGGTTTGTAATTCATGGTTAAGTATTATTTTGTACTTTTGATCATTATGAACTTAAAAATAAAAATAAAAATTTATGGCTACATTTTGGGAATGTAATATTATTTGATTATGTCCATATGTGTTATTGTTGTGTATTTGGGGATTATGGTGTGTATTAGAAGGCTTATCGGGATGCCGTGTATGTTGTGGGAGGATATACACGTGACGCACGTATCGTGGGTTGTGACAACTTTGGTATCAGAACGAGTGTGTTTTAGGTTTAAAATCCTTAAAAAAGAATAAAAGACTTATAAGATATTATGATTTCTTTTATGGGTATGATTATGGGTAGTTATCTTAGGGATAACAACTCTCATGGATTGTGTTTCTGATTGGCTTTTCCTTATTTGTGAATTTTAGATTTACAAGAGAGGAAATTCAGAACCAACCATGGACCCAGATGAGCGCTTCAGGCAGATTGAGGCCTTACTAGCTGCTCAGACCCAGATACAGCAGCAGCAGACTCAGATTCTTGCACTGCTTACCCAGGTCTAGAGCACAATAGTGTTGGCATGGCCGTGGGGGATAGGGCTGGACCAGCTAAGGTTCATGCTGATGTCCAGGCCAAGCTATAGGCTGACGTACCGATTGAGGCTGTGGGTATTCCCGAGCAGAGGACTGAGTCAGTGCGTTATGAGAGGGTCATGAAGGCCTTCTGGATCAGAGGCCCGATGAAGTTTACTAGAGGCCTTTGCATTGAGACAACTGAGAGGTGGCTTAGGCGAATGAAGACTATCTTCTGTGACATGTAGGCTATTGAGGCTGACAGAGTGAGGTTGGCTAGGTTCAAGCTTGTCGACAAGGCTGATGATTGGTGGCTGAGATTGGACAGCATGGTCAATGAGATTCAGGTGTGGACCAGGTGTAAAGAACTTTTCTACGAGGAGTTCTACCCGAGATCAGAGTGCGATCAGAGAAGGATGGAGTTCATGCACCTGACCTAGGGCAGTTGGTCAGTGAGGGAGTACGACCAGGTTGTACGGGGTGGGCAGGTTGTCCCATCGATGAATGGTAGGCTGGTTGTCCCATCGACGAATGGTTGGCCGACTGTCTCATAGGTGGAGGGTTGGCTGTAGGCATTGTTGAAAAATGTTGGCCAAATGGTTGACCCATTGGATGGGTTAGGCTGTGGGCATTGTTGAAAAATGTTGGCCAGATGGTTGACCCATTGGTGGAGGGTAGTTGGTTTGATTATATGAAGATTCCCTAACTGGGACTTCTTGGAAGATTGGATATGCTTGTGTCGGAAAGTTTTGAAAAAATGGACTCATTGGGATATTATGTCTTCCGAAGTTCGGTGCCTCCCAATTTTGAGATGGTTGGTTTACCAGGAATTGTGGAGTCGACTGGTAGGGTACCTCTTGAGTTGGAAACCCTTGTCCACCTTGATTTGGTCGTGGTTGTTCAAAGTTTCCTTCTTGGTTTCCAAAGAGTTCTTCCTCTGTGAAATAATGATGATTGGGTTGTTCATCATTTGGGGTTGGGTTTGTCTCAGTGTTTTTGACTTGCTTCATTATTTGGCGTTTCCCTGGTGGGAATCTTGCGCGGACTACACTCTGCGTCATCATTAGCCCTTCCTCTATTTTCCTCTGAAGTTATGCCAAATAATTTCTCATCGGTTACCCTTCCTTTTGTGTTGAAGTTTTGGAATAGGAGGATAATGCAACCTCTTTAGTAATCAGTACGGATGATTCATCAAAGGTATTAATGTTTGCCTCGGTCAGTATCTTCATGACTAAAGCTTCATAGCCGATATATTCTTTCTTTGTAGGGTTTTGGGTTATTCTTGCCATTTGCTGGACGATGATGTGAGGTAGGGAGATTGAAATTCCCTTTTCTAAGCAGTATAGGACAAGGAGGTGAGCTCTTGACATTGAACCTCTAGTCACCACTTCAGGCAAGATGTTATCGACTAAAATCTTCCCAAGGCCTGCAAGGGTTGACTTTAGGATAATATTTGGGAGGCAGGCGTATGTCTTGTCGGTGTATGGATCTTGAGTGAGGGAGTTAAATAGCTGTTCCTTCGATTTAGCGATCTCTATGACTGCCTGGGTTTCATGTGGGTCAATAATCTTGTTTCCAGTTGAGATTCCCATTAGTCGAGAAGTAGATTCGACGCTGATAGAAATTTTTACTCCCCTGATCTTTGTTTCCAAGACAGGGCTGATTCCTTCCTCCTGGAGTCCCACAATGTTCATGTTGTCGTAAAATGCCCTTGCCAAGTTGAGGGAGACAAAACCCTCAATGTTAGTTATATTCAGCCACCCTAGCTTTGCGAGTTTGTCATGAAGGAAAGGATGGAGGCGAGGATTCTTCATGTCGATACTCCTCATTAAGACCCGTTTGTAAAGTTCCATAAGTCTTGTGGAAACTTGTTCCCAACTACTGGAAGTCGTTCCTTCATTAGAGGCCATTATCTTGCTGAAAGGAAAATAAAACTTGTGAGGTACACACAAATATATTCCTAACATCTTTAAGATTTATGCATTGTCCGTTGGACAATATTTTCTATTTTCTTCTTGATGTTTATGCCAGCATTTCATCTAAAATTTTCATCAGCAACAGATTATATATATATATATCTCATACATACATATATATATATATAATATGAATTTTTTTCTTCTCCTAAGTGATGGATTTGGGCGGGCTGTGGACCTTTCGCTCTGATACCATTAAATGTCACACCCGGGCCGAAAGTGCCTAAACCAACGAATCACTCACAGGCGGGGCGCAAATGCATTATAACAGTTACTGAGTGCACATGTACACAATTGAGTACAAATCTGATTTTATTAATTTTAGAATGTATTTTTGTACAAAATGTAATTGAGGGAACATCCTCCCAAAATCTCCCTAATAAATAAGCAAAGGGTACAAAATGAAGGCCCAAAACACCTCCACCCAATCCGCCTTAGGCTTATCTAAAAATGGTTATCAACGGGGCGAGCTCTTGCCCAGTGGGTAAAATAGTTCGTGAATATGACAATTAATAAAGAAGACTTCATAATCAAACATCACATATACACAACATAGTATCATAAATAGTACAACGTGCTTAACAAGAATGTATGCATGACACCGTCTCGTAATGGCTCTGTGATTGTTCATCGCTCTAGGTTCACGTACATATGTCCATCCCCACGTAATCCTGGGTTCAAATTTACGTCCCTCCCCAGGGGAAACATCGATAATAGTGAGCCTAATTGCTCCAATAACTATTCCATGGATGACAAACACTTACGTCCCTAGATGGTTCTTTATTTCATGTGTGATGACTATACATGTGCAAGTCCGGTTTTTACTAATATTAGATAGGATTTAACAACGTCTGGTGATCCTTATCAGGGTCGGCATCACCATGTGCGTTGTTAGGATGTCCAATATCACTTATACGAGTAGATAACTTTCAAATAGGACCAACTAGACCAGTCTCCATGTCGAGAGGTGGGAACACAAGGTCCAGCTTAAATACCAAGTCTTCTAGACTAGCAAGCTGCCTCCCGTTCTCTATTCAAAGTTACTGGGAATAAGACTAGATCTGGTTGTGTCAAATTGACCACTAATCCGACGTAGTAACATTGTAATACATAAACTCCAAATATCAAGGCATAACTACGACATATATGAACATTATACGCAATAATGCTGTGTAATGAATAATAGACATAATGATAAACGAATGAAAACTTTAATAAAAGTCATAAAACACGTAAACCTATGTTTCGTTCTCCACCTTTAGATGAAACTTCTTCCCTAAACTGGCACTTCTTCTGAGCGGAACCGCTTCGTACCGCAAAAAGAGTCTTAAAAAGAGAGGGAAAGAGTCTCAAAAGAGAGAGAGAAAGTCTCTAGAAAAGGGAGAGAGAGTAAGGAGGAGTGGTGTGAGAAATGAGGGGGGAGGGGGTCTTGTTTATAGAAAGAGACATGCTTGAAGGTTCGCGCATGTCGCCCAAACGTTCAGGATTCTGCCCGAACGTCTCAAATTTTTTTTTTTTTGTGTAAACCAGGGGTATTACATAAATCATGTTAGATATACATGAGAAAATTTATTAATCCATGGATAATCATATTATACATGAAAATCTCAAAAGGATTTATGAGTTATACTTGAAGCTTTAAAATGATGGTCCTTGAAGAATCTAAAAGGCTTGAAGTACATACTATATTAATATATATATTGATCAATATGCATATATATTTATAATTTCTATGAGTGAGCATTCTAACAATTTGCATTTGCACTTTATTCACTTTATGTATCTAATTATTGTTGAATATGTTAAGACTCCTAAAGAGTTTATTAGAATATATTTTAAAGGGAGAATTTGAGACAAAAGATCTTGGAAAATCAAATTTTTATCTCGGCCTGCAAATCGAATTTTTTTCCAAGTGGATTCTTGTCTAAATATCAAATATATTAAGAGATGTTTGAAGAAAGTTTAAATGGACAAGATACATTCATCAGATTCCCTAATATTGTGAGATCACTAAAAAGTGAATAAAGATGATATCCGCCTTCATTAAAATAATGAAAAACTAGTTGGTCCTGAAGTACCATGTCTGGATGCAATAAATGCTCTTATATACAAAACCAAAAATTATTTTCTCTGTTAACATGGTTGCATGATATAACAATACACTAGATTAAAATGGTGCTAAGCATGCATTATTTTATCTCCAAGAAAATAAGCAATACAAGTTTATCTTATTCAAGAAAGATAAAAATAAAACTAGTTGAATATGCAAATGCTGAATATTTGTCAGACCCCCACAATGCTCGATCCCAAACACAATCTCACTTATAGTGATATTGCCATATCATAGAGATTTGTAAAGCAGATAATAGTTGCTACATCTTCAAATCATCCAGAAAACTATTGCGACTCCTGAAGCAAGTCAAAAAATGTGTATGGATCACATGAATGATCTTAAATCAAATCATTCATGAATGATCTGATTTAAGATCATTCACATTTGGTCGGGTTACTTAAAAATTGACCCGACCAACCCTATCCACATTGCGAACCTGACCCAACCTGACTCAAAATGGTCGGGTTTAGTCGGGTTGGTTGGGTTGCTTACACCCCTAATGAATATGATAGAAAACTACTTGGTTTTGAAGTACCATATTTTTATGTAAATGCACTTATGTATCTTATAAATTATACAAAGAAGATATAGTATGTCCTTGAGTAATTTGTTAGCTAGCAAGATACAGTATCAAGTTGAAACATTAAAATGGTATACTTCAATATGACAAGTATTATAGATCTATTTCATTTAAGAGAACTTAAATCAAAATTGCTCATATAGGTAATAGACTTAGAGAGGTCTATATTGAAGTCATTTTTATGTATGAGTTGCCGTAAAGTGATTAAATTAATATTTTGCAAATTTGATATTATTACAATTTTGTTGATCTCCTTGCAAAAGCTTTGTTAATCATAATATTTGTGAAGCTAAATGTACAACTTTAGATTGCAAAGACTGATAGATGTTTGCAGCCAAGCTACCGAAGAAAATCATGACTAATGTCAGCATGAGAGGGAGAATTCATTGATATCAATACAAGGGGAAATTTTTTAAGGAGAGGAGTTATTGATTAGCACACTGTACCTTTTTTCCTTAGCTAAGGTTTTGTCTCACTGGTTCCTTGCAAGGTTTTTAATGAGGCAGTCCTAACAATATTATGCTCCAAGAAAATATTATACTCTTTTTCTTTTTAGATTATTTTTTCCCGTTGGGTTTTATCTAGCAAGGTTTTAATGAGGCTTATTCTTTATATATGGTAGGTGTTCAAAAGGGAGAGTGTTACAAATAAATTTGAATACCACCACTTTATATTCCATAACCTCTTCTTCACATTTCATTAAGTTTATAACCTACCCTTTATGATATTAGCTTTGTAACGTCAATTCATTTATATGTTGTAAATGTGATGTAACTCCCTCATTATGGCCAAGAGCCTGTATAAAGGGATTGGGTTGTAAACAAAGTACACAAGATATAGAAGAATCTAGCACAAGTCTGGATCAATATGAGAATAAAATCTCTCCCCCATTTCTCTATTTCTTTTCTCAAACATGTTTTCTTTTATATTTGTTTATTTGTAATGGTTCTCAGTTTATTTTACAACAATATTTGTATTTTTTTTATTCATATAAGTAGTTAAAAAGCTAACTCCACCAAGACCAGTCCCATGTTCGGGTAAAGGAGGAATTGTGTTAGGTAGCTGATAGCCAGCGTAAAAATTCGTTAGATCAACTATGAATATGAATCCAAATCAAACTATGCGAAGGGCTAGGACTTTCCTGATAAGTGACATGTTGTACCTACCTTTGGGTGGCAGAGTGGAGGAAGAGAATTCTTGTAGCCAATCCCATTTAGTTGGGAAAATGCTTAGTTACCAACGAGTGGTTGGCTAAGTGGAAGGGGGCTGAGCCCCAAGGTCGTCCTTGTATAAAAGTTCCAGTGTTCAATTCTTGTAGGCGCACTCGTTGGGCAAAGTCTACCATTCCGCTCCCGCCTCTAACGAGGACAACTCTCGTACCCAAAGGGTATGGGATACCTCGTGGGGATCCAAAAAAAAGAAGAAAAAAAAAGCGTAGTTGAGTTGAGTTGAACAAATAATAAAAGACTATTACAAGTTTATTTATATATATGAAGAAAAAATAGATCCAATTTTTTTCGACCTTTCCTCAAGACCCTACATAGGCGGTAGCTCATGCACTAGGACTACCTTTATTTATATACATAAACTTAGTACTCATTTGTTCGTTCGAAAATTTATGTTTCTGATACAATTTTGAAACAAACATTGTTGAAGCTCATTTTGGTTTGTTCTATATGTTGCTAGATATTGTCTCTCTTATGTGTCTCCAATTGGCTATTGGGGTTGTGAGCATGCATATAGCGCGTGCCTTGTAGGCAAGTCTCGAGGTTTTTTTTCTCCTTAGAAAAAAGACTTTTGTTAGTGTGAATGAGTGAGGCTTCATACGAGTCTTAATTCAGAGGAGCACATAATCAATTTGGGACTAAACCTCTAGAGTAAAACTCATTGACAATAGTCCCCAAGCTTAGCACCCCACACGGGTGCATCAATGTTGATACCCATAGTTGAATCTCAATCCCCATAGGTGACACCAATTGTTTAAGCTCATTTTGATCCACCATACACGTTACAAGATCTTGTCCTTCATACGGGCAAGTTGGGCTATTGGGCCTATTGGTGCGCACGTAACGTGTGTTTTCTAGGTAGGTCCTAGGGAGTTTTGTTTTTCTCTTTGGAAAAACTTCTCTTACTAGTGTGAGGGGGTGAGGCTTCATATGAGTTTGAACTTGAAGGAGTACATGGTCGATGTGGGACTAAATATTTGGAGTTGAATCCACCAATAGTAGGCCCCTAGGCTCAAAACTCCACACAAGTGCATATATTGATTCCCACAATCAAATGTTGATCCCAATAGATGCGCCAACTTTTGAAGCACATTTTGGCTCGTCCTATATGTTACAAGATATTATCCTTTTTACAGGCCCCCAAGTCGGGCCATTGAGCCTATGGGTGCACATGTAAAGTGTGCCTTGTAGGCAAGTCCTAAGAGATTTTTTCACATTGGAAAAGACCTTTTGCTAGTGTGAGGGGGTGAGGCTTCATATGAGACTTAACTCGGAGGAGCAGTACATATTTGATATGAGACTAAACTTCGGGAGTTGAAACCACCAATAGACGTAAACCACTCGGCCCATTTTTGTAATATTAAGTTTATACCCATTTTAATGTAGGCTAGAACACAACGAACAATTGGTTATGGCGTAATTTTGCCTTCCCTAGTTGATAGTACCAACCTAATCTCTAGACAACCAAATGAAAACTGTCAACCTCTCACGTGGAACCACCCCTAGCATAAGACAAGGAGCCACATGTTCCACCTTGTAGCCATCAACCCTCTAATATAAACACCTTCAATTTCTTCCTAAAGGGAAGTCAATTAATGTCAAATAATTATAGACATGGTTATATTGTTTAAAGAGCTCAACTTTGACTTAAGTATTGGGCAACCATAGCTTGGCACCACAATAGTGTCCCTCATAGTAACATTTCTTCTTTTGCATATATGCAAATCTGAGTTTTTTAGCTAATAGCTTGAAAGTAGATCCAATCCTAAATCTAGTTCATCCCCTATATTTGGTATTGGTTGAATCCAACACTAACAAATTATATTATTTAATGATATTATAAATTCAACCAAGCCTTTTTTTTCAATTAAATATTTTAATAATATTATATTAATTTTTAATACTATAAAATCTTAATAATACAAAATGATTATTAAAATTATTTAATAGTATTAATTTTTTAAGAAAGCTTCTACTGATATTAAATTATTTTAATAGTGTTTATTGGTGCAAGATTTGACCAACCTTGAAGTATGTGGATGAACTAAAATGAGCTAAAACTGTGGACATAACACATCAACATGATCCATGGGCAATGTGACATCAACTAAGTTTCAATCGTGGATAGATATGTTGCCTTGACATTGGGGGTGGCAAAAAAGCTGGTTCGGGCATAAACAGGTACAAACAACACTTGATAATAATGAACTTATTGCGTGTCCGTACTCGACCCGCTTTTAAAACGGACATGAATTTCTTTGTCCATACCCGTTTGTTTACAAAAAAAATAGGCTACCCAATTTTGTCTGGGTTATATAAATTTATATTTTAAATATATTTTGTCACACCCCGCCTGGACGCGACTAAACCGGCGGGACACTCACGGACGGGGTGCGAATGCATTACAACGATAATAACAGAGTGCACGGAAGCATAGTTAAGTACAAGTCTGATTTCATTAATTTCAGAATATTTTTGTACATGAAATGGTTAAGGGAACATTCTCCCATAAATCCCTAATGAATAATACAAAGGGTACAAACTATGGCCCCAAATACCTGCACCCATTCCACCCTAATCTCCTGTGAAAAATTGGATAACAATGGGGTGAGCTACATGCTCAGTGGGTAAAATAGTTCGTGAATATAACAATTAATAAAGCAAACTTCATAATCAAATATCTTAAATACACATCAGAGCATCATAATCAATTCAACATGAATGTATGCATGACACCATCTTGTAATGGTTTGATGACTGTACATCGCCTGAGTTCACGTACAGATGTCCCTCCCCAGGAATAGCCAAGTTCTCATTGTACGTCCCTCTCCAGAGAAAGATAATGAATAGCGAGCATCGCTTCTAGCCATAAATCACAAACCACATACGTCCCTAGGTGGTGCTATGTATGATGCCAATGCATGAACTGGCCCGGTCTTTACTTAACATTTAGATAGGATTTGACAACGTTTGGTGATCCTTATCAGGGTCGGTATCACGACGTGCAAGGTTAGGATATCAATATTACTTGTATAAGCTGATAGCTTTCAGATAAGACCAACCAGATCAGTACCCAGTTGAGAGATGAGACACGAGGTCTACTTAAATACCAATCGTCTAGAGCAGGACGCTGCCTCCCGTTCACTATTTAAAGTTAGTGGGGACAAGACTGAGTCTGGTTGAGCCAGATTGACCACTAATCCGACATAACAACAATGTAATACATGAACTCCAAATATACAGGCATAAGTATGACAGTATGAACATTATACGCAATAATGCTGTGTAAATGAATAGTAAACATAATGATAAATGAATGTAAATTTTAATAAAAGTTATAAGACACGCAAATCTATGTTTCGTTCCCCACCTTCAGATAAGAACTTCTTTAAGAACTGGCTCCTTTCCCAGGGCAGAACCGCGTTGCACCGCACAGTGAGTCTCAGAAAGAGAGTCTCAAAAGACCAAAAACTCAAAATGAGTGAAAAGGAGAAGAAAAATCACAAGGAGAGGCGATTTGGTGTGAGAAATGAGGATGGAGGAGGGTTCCTTATATAGGAAATTTGGCGCCTGAACGTTTAGGCGTTCTGCCCGAACATTCGGGCATTTATGCCCAAACGATTTTCTTTTTTGTGTGTGCAATCCTAGGGTATTCCACTCTACCCCCCTTAAAAGGATTTCGCCCTTGAAATCAGTTGAAGTAGTCATGATGGTTATCTG
Source organism: Paratinospora sagittata (assembly GCA_035771175.1). Lineage (NCBI taxonomy): Eukaryota > Viridiplantae > Streptophyta > Magnoliopsida > Ranunculales > Menispermaceae > Paratinospora > Paratinospora sagittata. The sequence goes on from CM069595.1 coordinate 27,395,045, forward strand.
CTTGAGATTCACTGCCGGCGGCATCGTTTGCTAGTTTAGGGTAGTGCTTGTATGGTCCCTGAATGACACTATGGTCGGTGGAATCCTCAACATCATGAAACCATGGAGAACAAATGGAGTCGGATTCATCCTGAGAAGATTCTAACCTTTGCTTAACAGATGGTGGTGTAGGGCGCTGGTTATATCGTTTGAGGGGAGGTAGGTTGAGCGGTGGGATGCTTTTTTGTGCTGTTGCTCGAATCCAGCCGCCTGGCAATTTTGGTAGATGGTCATACCAAGATGAGGGCACGAGATTGTTTTGGGCCGAATTGTTACGAAAGAGCCATGCACGCTCTGGCGATAAGGATCACTGTCTGTGTGGCGATGGAGTTGGTGATGCAAAGTAGTTGTGACTTGACTCTGATTCTGGAGGAGTTGCCACTGATTGCCAAGGAGGCCATTGCGTGTGTGTGTCACTATATCCATCGATATTATTTTCAGACATCTGCATAGTTATTCAAGTGAAACGATGTATTAAGATATTTGTAACCAAAGTTTCATCATTTTATTGATAAGTGAAATAGTACAATGTATCACATCATCAGTTATTACTAGAAAACAATTCAGGGTATTTTTGTTTAATTGTTGCTTCTAGTTCCCATGTTGCTTCCTCTACTCCGTGGTGATCCCAGAGCACTTTCACAAGTGGTATGTTACGTCGCCTTAGTTCTTGAGTTTTTCTATCCAAAATCTGTATCGCTTTCTCCTGATACCTATTTCCTTCCTCAACCCGAACCTCGACTAGAGGGATGATATGCGAAGGATCAGGACGATACTTTCAAAGCATGGATGCGTGAAAAACGTCATGAACCTTAAACATGGACAATGGAAGGGACAGACGATAAGCAAGTTTCCCAATACGTTCAATGATCTGAAATGGACCGATATACCATGGGGAGAGCTTTCCTTTGATCCCAAAGCGTTCGACACCTCTTGTGGGCTAAACTTTTAAAAAAATCAAGTCCCCCTTATCAAATTCTAGAAGCTGCCCCCCCGCTTGTCAGCATAGCTCTTCTGTCGACTTTGTGCAACACGAAGTCGCTCCTTTACTAGTGTGATCTTCTCAGAAGTCTCTTAAACTAGTTCAGGGCCCAACTGCGGTCGATCTGCCACATCTAACCAACATACCTGAGATCTACAAGGGCGACCATAGAGAGCTTTGTATGGTGCCATGCCGATACTAGCTTGGTAGCTGTTGTTGTATGTAAACTCAGCTAAATGTAAGTACTTTGCCCATCCGTCATGAATGTCCAAAATGCAACACCGTAACATGTCTTCTAAGATTTGAATAAGACGCTCTGACTGTCCATCAGTCTGAGGGTGAAAGGCTGTGTTCATGGTGATCTTAGAGCCCATTCTACTCTGGAAGCTTTGCCAAAACTTTGATGTGAATCGAGGGTCTCGATCAGAGACGATCGTGAGTGGTATGCCATGCAGGCATACGATCTCTCTTTCATATAATTCGACAAGTTTAGTGGGGTTATCCGTGAACTTTATTGACAGAAAGTGTGCAGACTTTGTAAGTCTGTAAATGATAACCTAGATAACATCTTTCCCTTTATTATTTTGAGGCAAGGCCGAAAAAAATCCATTACGATGTTCTCCCACTTCCATTCTCCAATAGGTAACGGCTGGGGAAGTCCAGAGGGAAGTCTTCGTTCTGCCTTAACTTGCTGGCAAACGAGACATCGAGCAACGAAGTGTGCAATCGCCTTCTTCATTCCAGAAAACTAGAATTGTCATTTGACATCCTTGTACATCTTGTCGCCCCCAGGATGCATAGCGAACCTCGAACAATGCATTTTAGTGAGCACTTCTTTCCGAACCTCAGGATCGTTGGGTAGACAGAGACATTTTTTTTTTTATAGAAAACGGCCCCGTCTTCAGAGACTGACCAGTGAGGAAGGTCCTGTCCGTTGAGTAGAAGTTCGCGTTTCTTCATTAACCTAGGGTCGTTGGCTTGAGCTGCTGAAATCTTTTGAACCAGCTCAGAGTTGGCTGACAATTGAGAAAGTCGTGATCTTGCTCCCTCCTCGATCAATTTTAGGTTAAAATTCTCCATCTCTATAGCCGACTTCCCCATTTCGAAGTTAAGAGTGCAAACAACATAAGATTTTCTACTCAGGGCATCAGCGACAACATTGGCCTTACCAGGATGGTACTGGAGTTGAAAGTCATAATCTTTCAAGAATTCCAACCATCGTCTTTGACGGAGGTTTAGGTCTCTCTGGGTGTAGATGAAATTAAGACTCTTGTGATCCGAGAAGACCTCAAATAGTTCACCGTATAGGTAATGATGCCATAACTTCAGTGCAAATACGATAGCTGCAAGTTCCAAGTCATGTGTTGGGTAATTACCCTCATAAATCTTCAGTTGCCTCGAGGCATATGCAACAACTTGGCCTTCTTGCATTAGTACGTCACCTAAGCCTTGGAGAGAGACATCAGTGTATAGTGAAAATCCAATTGCGTTTCTTGGAGTAATTAGTACTGGTGCAATCGTGAGGCGCTTCTTCAATTCTTGAAATGATGTTTCACAGCCGGGATTTCGGATGAATTGCACATCTTTCCGAGTGAGCTTTGTCACAGGTTCAGCAATCTTTGAGAAGTCCTTGATGAAGCGTCTGTAATAGCTAGCCAAACCAAGAAAACTCCTAATTTGAGTAACAGTGGTAGGCTGCTTCCAGTTTAAAACTGTTTCAACCTTAGAAGGATCCACCTCAATGCCATTGCCTGAAATCACATGGCCTAGGAATTGAACTTACTTCGCCCAAAATTCGCACTTACTCAACTTTGCATACAGCTGGTGGCTTGTCAAGGTCTGGAGGACTATCTTCAGGTGTATCTTATGGCCTTCCTCGGTTGAGGAATATATCAAGATATCGTCCTCAAAAACCACCACAAATCGGTCTAAGTATAACCTAAAGATGCGGTTCATCAAATCAATGAACGTGGCGGGTGCATTTGTTAGACCAAACGACATGACCATGAACTCGTAGTGACTGTACCGAGTTCTGAATGCCGTTTTGGTAATGTCCGACTCTCGGATCCGGAGATGGTGATAACCGGATCGTAAATTAATCTTAGAGAAGTATTTGACATCTCTAAGTTGGTCGAACAAGTCATCGATCCTGGGCAACGGGTATCTGTTCTTAATGGTGACGTTATTCAGCTTGCGATAGTAGATGCAAAGTGGTAACGAACCATCCTTCTTGCAAACAAACATAACTGAAGTGCCCCAGGGTGATGAACTCTTTTTGATGAAGCCATTACTCTCTAATTCCTTTAGTTGTTTGTCCAATTCGATCAGCTCGACATTTGACATTCTGTATGGTGGAATTGAGATAGGCCCGGTCCCAGGTATGAGATTGATCTCAAAATTGAATTATCTAATCGGAGGTAGACCAGGAAGGTCATTTAGAAAAATTGTTGGGAATTCAGATATTACCGGGACATCGTGTACTTCGAGAGTGTACAGTGCTGGTGATTCATTTTCATCACCAAGGGACAGAACTCGTAGCTGTGCCTTGAGAAGTGCAGCAGTCAAGTTGTGTATCATTTCCTTGTTCCCTGAATCTTGACAAACTCCCCCGTGGCCAAGGTTAACTGAACTTTCTTCTTCATACAATCGATCTTTCCATCACAAAAAGAGCTGCATATATTATCTGTTCTGACATTCGAAGCTCACATCGAGAGCACTGCAATTTCACGTCAGTACTAGATCCTAAAGGTGATGTGACATAGAGTGTGAGTGCTGTGGGTTCAGGATGCAACCCTAAATGTCTTAACAATGTAGACGATATAAAAGAATGCGTAGCACCTGAATCGAACAAGACATGCACCAATGTATTGAACAAGGGAAATGTGCCTTCGACTACATTGTTGTCTGGGAGGGGTTGTTGAGCGATGGCAAATGCTCTGCCGTGGTTCTGTTGTCCCTGGTTTTACTGGTTCTGCCTGGGTTGGGCATTAGCAGCAGGTGATGCTTGTTGGACGGGAACAACGGGAATAGGTTGCTGAAGGTGCGAATAGGCATATCTTACATGGTCCTGCTGGCCGCAGTTGTAACACGTCGGCCGCTGCTACTGATGGTTCTGTTGGCCATGCTAATTATGGTGCTGACCACCACCTCTGCCATTGCTGTTTTGACGGCCACCCCTCCCATGACGGCCTCCGCAGCCATGATGTCGAAAACCCTGCTGGCCAGGGTTTGATGGTTCAGCCGCAAGTGTCGTGGCCTCATTATTCTTAACAGGGGCTGGGAGGGTTGGGTTTTGATTTTAGTAGGCTTCTTATTGTTGCCCTGTTGGAAAAACGTTGCAAGCTATTTTCCCTTATTCAGTCTCTACTCCTGCACAATCTTCTCCTGCTCAAAGCTCATGGCCTTGTTAACGACTTCCTTGTAAATCTTGAGATCCAAGATCGACAAGGCTTGTCGAATGTCAGGACGAAGGCCATTGTAGAATTTCTTGGTCTTATCTTGCTCCGTTGAGATGGTGGAGAAAGAATAGACCGATAATTCTTTAAACTTCCCAGCGATTCCCTGACTGTCATGCCGCCTTGGTATAGTTTGGCGAACTCTTGGCGTTTTTGCCACTTCACAGCGCCGGGGAAGTACTCATCAATAAACAATGACTCGAACTGTTGCCAAGTCATGTCTGTAGTGTTGACCCTTGGGTCCTCATTTACTGTTATCCACCATGTATTTGCTCCACCAATAAGTTGGTAGGTCGCAAGTGGAATTTTTTGAGTCTCATCGACTCCCATCGCATCAAGAGCCTTATTTGACTCATCTAGCCATTTCTGCACCTCTTCATCATCAATGGTGCCAGCAAAAGTAAGAGGTTGTAGCCTCTTGTATTTCGTAATCTGATCGATTTGAGTATTCGACCCAGATCTCACAGGTGCCTGAACAGTGACAACCTGATTGGCCGCAGTCTCACGAATGACCGTCTAAATAGTTACTTTCATCGCCTCGATAAATCTGGCAAAGAATACTTCCATACTCGAAGGTATGGCAAAGGGTGTGGGTTGGGGTGGCACTGCCTGCCCAGAAGTAGTGGCAATGTCGGGTGTGGCCTTTGCTGTCGTCGGAGGTGGCGGTTCTTGGTTCTGTATCTCAGGAGGTGCCTCATCTGCTGGATGGACAGTACGTGGCCTTCCTCTCTGCCTGGTTTGCATTTTCTCACTGGCAAGGAGAAAATAAAACCATGATTTAGGAAACTGTAGCCAAGTATAATGTTATGGTATTCTCAGCAACAATTTCAAGAGTACTACAATATAAAAATCACCTATTTTTCTAAGTATAGTGTAAGGTTTTTGTTGAGGAATCAAAGAATCTTATATGCCTCGTATGTTTGGCCATGGTGTAAAAACAAGGTTAGAATGTTTATCTAATAAGTACAGAGGTTTGCAAGTATTTCAAATGTTTTCGTTTTGGTTTTTGTGAACATACATATATATATTTCATTGAAAATCCATACGAGTTATAAAAATTCTAAGATTTTCCTCGGTAAGTATCCTGATCTAACGTTCTATCGCCATCTTATGTATTCAAACTCTTTCGCTTAGTCTTTTCGATTATTATCCAAATTCGTGTGTCCCATACCACATGAATTTGGTAATAAGGGTGTCAACCAAGTTAAGTTGTATGAACACGGTCTCTATAAAACATCGGCTGAATCGTAGTTCACTAATAGTATCGTCCAAGTTTACTTGTCCCATACCGTGTGAACTTAGTGATAATGTTAGTAATGCAACTTTCTCCAAATGTTTCTTTTCATACAAGGTCGTGAGTTTTCTTACTTCCACATTTTATTTAGTATCCTCTAATTTTGTTGTGTCCCATACCACTCCAAAGTTAGTGATACAAAAGAAAGAATGGTTGTAAGTCGGCCCACCAAAGATAGTCTTAAACAAAACATTTTCATTCATATATAATAATTTTTTTTAAAATGCCTGTAATCAATCATGATTTTCCTGCCTACTACTGCTCCTTCTAGACCTCCTGCTAGAGAGACCACTAGAAGAAGGTTGAGAATTTGCTCGTTGCTATTCGACGTTTTGCATACGTGTTAACAAATCACTTTGAGTCTCCTGTATTCGAGCAATGCTAGCTATGATCACATTTAACTGTTCGAATGTGTTAGTCGATTGCCCCATCGATGGTTGATAGGTCGACTGTCTCATAGGTGGAGGGTAGGTCGTAGGCATTAGTGGAAAGTATTGGCCGTACGATTGACTCATAGGTGTGGGGTAGTTGTTTTGACTGTACGGGGATTCCCTAACTGGAATCCTTTGGACATTTGGATATGCTTGGTATGAAAAGTCTTGAAACAATGGGCTCATTGGCATGTCCTGTCTTCCAAAATTTTGTGCTGCAAAATTTTGTTGTTGTTGGTTCATAGGAACTTGTGGAACTGGTCGATACGGTACCTCAGGAGTTGGAAACCTTTGGTACGTAGTATTGCCTTGAGTTGGCATGTTCCAAGAAGGTGGATTTGCTGAAACTTCTTGTCTATCTTGATTTGGTTGAGGTTGATTTAGATTGGCAAATAAATCTTCCTCAGTGAACAGGTGCTCGATTGGATCATTATTCGAGGTTGGGTTTGACGTGTGGTTCTGGTTTGGCTCATTATTTGGTACCTCCCTAACATGAATCTTGCGTCGACTTTTTCGGTAACAATGTCCTTTCTCTTCTCTGATTCTTTCGCCATTAAAAGTCGCGCCGACTACTTCCTCGTCAGTTACCCCTCCACTTGTGACATATGTCTTGAAGATAGATGATGCTGTAACCGCCTCTGTGATCTGCTTCGAAGACTCATCAAAAGTGTTGACGTTTGCCTCGTATAGCATCCTCATGATCAAGACTTCGTAGCCGAGGAGATTATTTCTTAAAGGGTTTTGAATCACCCTTAACATTTGTTGGATGATGATGTGAGGTAGGGAGATCTTAATTTTCTTCTTTATGCAGTATACCACAAGAAGTTGAGCCCTTGACATAGTGCCTCTAGTCCCCCTTTCTGGCAAGATGTTGCCGAATACGATCTTTCCAAGGCCAACAAGAGATGGTGTAAGGAGATTGTTTGGGAGGTTGGTTTACGTTGATTGGGTGTACGACCCTTTGGCAAGGAAATTAAACAACTGTTCGTTGGACTATGCAATCTCTGCAACTGTCTGGGGTTCGTGTGGATCAATGATTCTATCTTCAATTGGAATCTCCATAAGTTGCGCAATAATTTCGACGTTGATAGAAATCTTTGTTCCCCTGACCGTTGTTTCTAAAACAGGGCTGATCCCATTTTCTTGAAGTCCTACGCAATTCATGGCTTCATAGAAGGATTTCATCAAGTTGTAGGAGACGTGACCCTCAACTTTTGTTATGTTCAACCACCCCAGTGTTGCGAGTTTTTCGTGAAGGATCGGACGAAGGCGGAGATCTTTATTGTCGATACTCCTCATAGTCATAACCTCCCTTTTGGACAATTCCTTGAGTCTAGTGGGAATTGGTTACCTACTACCGAAAGTCATTCCTTCACTTGAGACCATTCTTTTGCTGAAAGGAAAATAAATTTGTGAAAGACACAAAATATATTCCTAATATTTTTAAGATTTATGCTTTGTCCGTTGGACAATATTTTCTATTTTTCTCTTGATGTTTATGCCATCATTTAATCCAAATTTTCTAATAGCAATATGATATATATATATATATCTCATATATCTCATATTTACATATATATGTATATATTCAATCATAACCATATATATAGTTTTTATAAATCCTAACTATATATATTTGAATCTAAACTATATAAAAACTATATAGTTTAATATAAATCTCAATTATATATAATTCATATATATATATATATAGTTTAAAAGATATATATACTTAATCATAACTATATATATATTTGAATCCAAAGTATATAAAAACTATATAGTTTTCTAGATATATATTTAATATAAATCTCAACTATATATAATTCAGATATATATAGTTCTAAAGATATATATATATATATATATCTAATAAAAATTTTCTTTCCCTAATTTGGTGGACTTGGGCAGGCCGTGGACCTTACGCTCTGATACCATTAAATGTCACACCCCGCCCGAACGAGCCTAAACCGGTGGGACACTTACGAACGGGGCGCGAAGGCATTATAACGATAATAACAAAGTGCGCGGAAGCATAGTTAAGTGCAAGTCTGATTTCATTAATTTTAGAATATTTTTGTACATGAAATGATTACGGGAACTTTCTCTCAAAAATCCCCAATAAATAATACAAAGGGTACAAACTGTGGGCCCAAATACCTGCACCTAGTCCACCCTAATCTCCTGTGCAAAATTGGATAACAACAGGGTGAGCTACAAGCTCAGTAGGTAAAATAGTTCGTGAATATAATAATTAATAAAACAAAATTCATAATAAAATATCTTAAATACACATCAGAGCATCATAATCAATTCAACATGAATGTATGCATGACACCGTCTCGTAATGGTTTGATGACTGTACATCGCCTGAGTTCACGTACAGATGTTCCTCCTCGGGAATAGCCGGGATCTCATTGTACGTCCCTCCTCAGGAACGGCGCTCTGGATTCACGTACAGATGTCCCTCCCCAACAATAGCTAGGTTATCATTGTACGTCCCTCTCCAGAGAGATATAATGAATAGCGAGCATCGCTTCTAGCTATTCTATGAATCACAAACCACATACGTCCCTAGGTGGTGCTATGTATGATACCAATGCATGAATTGGCCCGGTCTCTACTTAACATTTAGACAGGATTTGGCAACATCTGGTGATCCTTATCATGGTCGGTATCACGCGTGCAAGGTTAGGACATTCAATATTACTTGTATAAGCTGATAGCTTTCAAATAAGACCAACCAGATCAATCTCCAGTTGAGAGGTGAGACACGAGGTCTATTTAAATACCAATCGTCTAGAGCAGCACGCTGCCTCCCGTTCACTATTTAAAGTTAGTGGGGACAAGACTGAGTCTGGTTGAGCCAGATTGACCACTAATCTGGCATAACAACAGTGTAATACATGAACTCAAAATATACAGACATAAGTATGATAATATGAACATTATACGCAATAATGCTGTGTACATGAATAGTAGACATAATGATAAATGAATGTAAACTTTAATAAAAGTTATAAGACACGCAAACCTATGTTTCGTTCCCCACATTCAGATAAGAACTTCTTTCAGAATTGGCGCCTCCCCCCTGGCAGAACCACGTTGCACCGCACAGAGAGTCTCGGAAAGAGAGTCTCAAAAGACCAAAAACTCAAAATGAGTGATAATGAGAAGAAAAATCACAAGGAGAGGTGATTTGGTGTGAGAATTGAGGATGGAGGAGGGTTCCTTATATAGGAAATTTGGCACCTGAACGTTCGGCCCGAACGTTCGGGCATTTCTGCCCAAACGATTTTTTTTCTTTTTCTGTGCAATCCTAGGGTATTACATATTTAATAAACTTTAAAATAACATAAAATAACATAAATAAGTCACAAAAACATAAAATTTCCTATTTTAAAGTGAAACCAAGCACTAAACTCATTTTATCATTTTATGAATATTAATGATCAATCAATTTATATTTCTTATTTAATTATAAATAAAATTTATGTTGAACTATTTATATGTTTAACATTATATAATTAAATTTAATTACTATAAATAATATTATGCTTATTAAATTAGTGTACTTAAATAAGAATTTTTTTTTATACATTTCAAGTATAACTAATGTATATTACTAATTCAACCTATTGCAAAAGTAAATAAATAATATAATTAAAAAAAAATTCCATTTAAAGTTATTACTTCAAATAAATACTAATAATAATATTAATAAAATTTTAACTAAGATTTAATGTCACATGCAAAGCAAGAAGCTCAAGTTGCTCAAAAAAGAAAACAGATGATGACAGAAAAAGAAAAGGAAAAGGCCCTAGTTCTAACTAGTCTACCATTTTGTTCTTTTCAAAATGGGGTGGAGAATTAGAGAAATACTAGGTTAAGTTAGTACCTCAATTAGGGGAGCTACAAAGGGGAGCTGCAAGTTAGGGGAGAACTTTAATTTTTAATGAATAAACTTGATGTTTTGTTGTTACACAATGACACTTTGTGTGTTTGAATTGATCTGACCATGTCTACATTTTTTGAATTGTTATGTTTCTAAATTTGCATTGAGCATTAAATGTCTATATATATTAAATGAATGCAATATTTGATATCTCTATGCCCTGCTAATGTGATCTGTATGAAAGTACCTGTATTTATGTGTCACTTAGCTAAAAGGTGTTCGAGTGTATGAAATCATCACAAAGGCAGAGGTTGTTATCTCTAGGAACCCTATAATGTGAGCGTTTTCATGATTCTACGCCTATTATATGTTTAAGGAAAGTTTTGATGAATAAAACATAAAATTTAGAATTACTCATCATATAAGTAGTAAAAGCTATTTAAAATTTATTCATATTTTTATATTTTTCTTATATTTATAAATCGGGTACCTGTTTGTCCATTTGACAATGTCTGTACTTCAAATATTATTCAATTCTTGTCATTCACTATCTCATTCACTTCTTTGGAGATGATCAAACTGAGTCTAAGAATTTAGAATTCTTAGCAAGCATGAGAAGGCCTCAAAGGTCATGTCTCTATCTCAACCAAGGAAACCATACTTATGTAACCCTTGGCTTAGGAATGATTTCGAGCTATTATAGAAAAAGGATTAGTAAGGGTAAATTAAGTTGATCCTTCATTTGAGCACAATTAGACATATATTTTAAGGATCAAACAAGATGACACTAAAATTATTTTCTTAGAGACCTTGAATTAGAATCAAATCTCCTATCTCAAGAAATCATTAGTTAGTTGGACAATGAAAATGTTAGCTTTCATGAATAGGCATTGATGTGTGGATTATTTATTTATATCATATCTGGTTTCATCATGCTTATATGATGTTAAATGTCACACCCCGCCCGGACTCGCCTAAACCGACGAAACACTCACAGACAGGGCGTGAATACATTATAACAATAACCGAGTGCGCAGGAACACAATAATGCACAAGTATGATTTCATTAATTTCAGAATATATTTTTGTACATGAAATAATATAGGGAACATCCTCCCAAAATCCCCAATGAATAAACAAAGGGGGCATAAAATGTGGGCCCAAAAACCTCCACCCAGTCCACCCTAATCTCCTGAGAAAAATTGGATAACAACGGAGTGAGCTACACGCCCAGTGGGTAAAATAGTTCGTGAATATGACAATTTATAAAGCAAACTTCATAATCAAATATCATAAATACACATCAGAGCATCATAATCAATACAACATGTATTTATGCATGACACAATCTCGTATTGGTTTCATGATTGTACGTCGCCTGAGTTCACGTACAGATGTCCCTCACCAGGAGTAGTCGGGTTCTCATTGTACGTCCCTCCTCAAGAACGACGCCTTGAATTCACGTACAGATGTTCCTCCCCAAGGAAACCCGGGTTCTCATTGTATGCCCCTCTCCAAAGAAATATCAATAATAGTGAGCATTGCTTTTAACTATTCTGTGGATCACAAACCACATACGTCCTTAGGTGGTGCTTATGTATGATGCCAATGCATGAACAACTTTGATCTTTACTAACATTAGACAGGATTTGGCAACGTCTGGTGATCCTTATCAGGATTGGTATCACCACGTGCACAATTAGGACATTTAGTATTATTTGTACAAGCTTATAGCTTTCAAATAAGATCAACCAGATCAATTTCCAGCTTGAGAGGTGAGACACGAGGTCTACTTAAATACCAATTGTCTAGAGCAGCACGCTGCCTCCTGTTCACTATTTAAAGTTATTGAGGACAAGACTGAGTTTGGTTGAGCCAGATTGACCACTAATCCGACATCGCAACAGTATAATACATGAACTCCAAATATACAGGCATAAGTATGACAGGTATGAACATTATACGCAATAATGCAGTGCAAATGAATAGTAGACATAATGATAAATGAATGTAAACTTTAATAAAAGTCATAAGACACACAAACCTATGTTTCGTTCCCCACCTTCAAATAATAACTCCTTCTAGAACTGGCGCCTTCCCCCGAGCAGACCGCGTTGCATTGCAGAGAAGAGAAAAACTCAAGAAAAATGAGAGAGAGGACAGAGAAATCAAGTGATTTGGTGTAAGAAATGAGGGGGGGGTCCCTTAAATTGGAAAAAAGTGCCCGAACCTTCGGGCGGGCTGCCCGAAGTTCAATTTTTTTTTTTGTGTGCAATCCTAGGGTATTACATCATGAATGTTATGTCTTCTTCTATGATTGAATGAATGAATATATTTGTTTATTGTATTAAAAGGAAGCATGTTCAAACTACTTGGTCATGTCATGACTTGCATTTGCTATACTTATCTTTTTGTCATGATTGTGTCCATGTGCTTATTCATGCATGCTCCTGTGCTAGAATTTCAATCGTGAGAATACTTTGAGTTTGTATGAAAATATTTCATGATTCATTATGAGCTTGACATATGATTGAAACCATGGTGAATATTTTTGATAAGTGTGCTTATTGATCTTAATATATTTCTTATCACTTATCATTAAAGATTTTTCTCTAAAATGTTTTTCCTCTGTACTTCATCAAAAATATTTTTAGGAAAATACATTTTAAAGGTGTATGTGTCTGGATTCATGTTTATATATCTCTTACAACACATACTTCTTGATGTTGTTAACTTCATGCTTAAACTTAATCACTAGGTGTGCAGCCAGTTGATTAACATGATTACTTAAGTTAACCATGACTTAGGCATTATTGTGCTTATAGAAGAATATTTTTATGCCTAGGCCAATATGTGATAAGTATGCCATGCTTAAGCTTACATATATCATTCATGCTTATCATTAGCTAATGCTTGCAATATGAGTGTGATGTTCAATGTGTGTACTTATGTCATCTATCATATTGCATCCTTTAGCATGAAATAGGTATTTGCTTCATGATTTTGCCATCATATTGCCTATTTCTATGCGAAAATGATATCATTAATGTATGAACTTCATTCTTTGAACTATTTTCGAGCATCAATGAAATGGTTTGTTTGAGTGTAAAGCTATGTGTCTAACGCTAATTAGATTCTCTACTCTATGACATATATATGGTTTAGGCATGCTGTACTTAATTATATACATGCTCCCATGCTTAAGAGTGATAGATGTATGTAATATGAGTGCTTCTCATGAAAACACATATAAACAATCATATTGCATTACATATCATGTCATAGGCTTGGGCTCCATATTTTAACTTCAAAATACCTATATGTATGTGAATATGTTGCCCATACGCTTGGTATCTTGAAATATTATTTGGCTCATATTCATGATTTTAGAATGGTTTTGATCATCTGCATGACATGTATATCGTTTTGATCAAAACAAAGACTTTGCTAGTGTCACACCCCGTTCTGTTACCAAGAATTACATAACAAATCATAGAATCAGATTGCGAACAATCCTAGACTTCAACTCAGATCTTTTTATTCATCCTCTTTGAATACGGAGGGTACAAAGTACATGAGGTACATTATTTTACATACACAAGTACGCAGCGAAAATTACATCAAAACTCACTCTAGATCTAAGTTGATGTCCGACATTACGCACCTTGCTCTGGGCGTGGCTCCTATTGACTTTCACTTTTGGCCACAAATGTCTAAGCCCTGAAAATGTTAGCAACGGGATGTGCCATCGCCCAGTGGGAAAGGTAGATATTCCGTGGATTATGACAATTTATAACGAGTTCATCATAATCATAATCATAAGATTAACACAACACAACACAATCATCATCAATCATATAAAATGCATGAATGGGTAAACACGCACAACACACCATCTCATGGAGATTCATGGCCAAGTACCATCCTGGGTTCTTGCATAATGTCCCTCTCTAGGATCCATCCCGGGTTCTCACTATACATACCTCATCAGGGAATATATGTAACTTGGTCCATACAACCCCTTTCTGGTAGGATCATCAGAGTTTCAATAGAGATGTATCTTATAGGGTCAAGTCATAACAGGGCATCCGTGTCAAAACTCAATTCAAAGGGCTAGAATACTCATGTACCTAAGTGGTCGTGTTGTTTACTAATATGCTATGCATGATCCAAAATGCACATGTATATATATCGGGGCGATCTCCATCCTTGATTGGCATATTTCTATGTACTGCATTGGTACGACTCTTATCAATTCAATAGGGTCCAGTGTCGAGTCCTGCATTAATATGACTAGCCTACTGCACATGTATGGCAACTCTTAAGCCCGAAGGACAAACATCATCAATATTATGCTTATTGCTCATGTGCAACAACGCTTGAGCCCAAAGGATAGGCATGTGGAACTCCATATCTTTTTAGGCTAGCTTTCAAAAGAATTAAACAGACCAGCCCCCAGGCTGAGAGGTGGGTCACACTGGACACGCTTAAGAAACCAAGTTTTCTAGAGCATCATCGCTACCTCCTGTTCAAAAATTAATGGTACCAGGAACAAGAAAAAGTTTGGCTAATAGAATCAATTGCTAATCCAACAGTATGACGATATATATTTCAAATGTTAAGGTTCAAAATGACATGGTCTCATCTAGATAAACATTGAAAATATTGTTAACCTAAGCAATTCATCACTTAGCACGTCCCTAAGTATACTTGATGATCAAAGAAAATCTCTTTCGGTGTTAACGAGCTTTTAATCAAAAACCTATCTTAGCACCTCAGTAAAGCAAAAAACCAAAGAATGATTTGATTAAGGAGCTTAAGGTCATATCAGACGTTCAAGATCGTTTCAATCAAAGGACCTCAAAGATCATATCATGATTTCAAGATGACATCACACGAACGATTCGATCAAGCTTCAAGACTACATCTTTCGATCAACGTTCAAGACATTCAACTCAAGCGCGAATTCCAAATCGAAGATTTCATAATGAAGAGTTGGATTTAGAGATTATGAGAAATATGAGAAATACATAGTATTTAAGGTATATCTTTCTCTAATCGATAGTGCTCAAACATTTTTCAAAACCATGCACAAATCACTTGCATATTTGCGTGTTTTGATCTTACGCTTTATGGTATTTCAAATGATTTAATTTTTTATGTTAAATTTAAAATTTACCGAGTTTTTATTTGCATTCTACGTATTTTTAATCGCGAGTCAAAACTATGTTTCTAGAGTCTTTCAGGACGCTAATGAGTTAGTAGTGCTCTCCTGAACTTGATAAGTCAGGACGCTGATGATTCATTAGGATGCTGAAACATTCAAGGTTGAATTGAACTAATTCATCAGGACACTTACTTGTTAGTAGCCGCCTCCTTTAGTCAACCTCTGAAGTTGTCAGGACGTTGACTCAGTATAAGCATACTGAAAGATTTCTAAGTTCTTCAAAGAATTTATCTTTGAGGACGCTGATAGTTATAAGTTGAATAAACTATCAGGACGCTACCTAGGTAGGAGCGCTCTCATCTTTGGGAATCAACTTAATAACTTTTAGGACGCTGATTGTCCTTCAACGTACTTAATTTTGTTCTTCAAATGTTTTTAAATATGGTAAGACGCTTACATGGTTGTAGCGCCCTCGTGTTGTGTTTTATGTTTTAAAAGGTAGGACATTTACTCAGAAAAGTAGTGCCCTTATGCACTTAATTGCTTTAAAACAAAGCAAGACGCTAACTGTGCATTAGCGCCCTTAGGGTTAAGTTACTTATGTCGCAAAGAAAGTCAGGACGCTTACGAGTTAGTAGCGCCCTCGCTTCATTGTTTAGCAAGACGCTTATACATAATGAGCGCCCTCTAGGAACAAAACGACAAAGTTGATATTATGTGTCATGACGCTGATTTCTGAATCAGGATGTTAATTCAACAACCGTAACTGTTATAGCAAGTAAACTATATCAGTCTACTATTTTAGAACGGATCTTTGCACTGAGTCCTTTTCAGATTTATCAGAGATCTTCTCTGATACATGAATTAAGTTTCTTTTTAAACTTTCCTTTTTCATGTAATCTGAAAAGAACCAGAATGTTAGTGAAAATTGCAGTTGCCATTTTCAAATAACATTCTAGCCGTTATGTGTAAATGTTCACATTGTATTTGAATTTCAAATGTCTAACGACTAGTATCTACTAGGTCTATAAATACCAACACTTTGAATCAAACAACTTGCCGATAAATTTATTGTACCAAAATTTTTTTGAATGCTAGTCGTTTTCAAAATGTTTTCAACTATTATTGTTTACAAAGTATTTTCACTAATACTTTATGTTTTCAAAAGATTTTCATATTGAGCTTCAATTATATTCTATCTTTGAAAATCTATTTTGAACTAGTTTCTACTCAAATTCTCAGCCTGGATTTATACTTAACTTCAATCATGCTGATCAAGGAATTTAAGAAATAGTTCATGAGAAATATAGTTGTACTTGATTTAATATCTTAAGTAACGTATTAAACTATATCAGTAGTTGTGTTAACTACTGAATATTGAACAAGAAGTTTTCATGTTTATATACTATATCTATTTTGAAAACTGTCTGTGTCTGTGCATTTACACTGATCCTGCATTTTCAACTTCAATGTTTCAAGGGTATCATAATGTTTTCGATGAAGTACTTAATTGATTTACATATCATTCACACTTTTCAAAACTTGTACTTGAGCAATACCGAATATTGAAGGTAAATGACTGTATGTCACACCCTGGGTTGCACAGCGTGCCCCCTACCCAGAGTGCGGGCGCACCCCCTCGGGGCGAACGCCAGCCATTATGGATCAGTAATATTGTCCTATCTCGGTACAGCCACCGCCACACAAGGACGTCTCTTGTACCCGAGATCATTTGTCTGCCACTATTCATGAATAGCGCAGGGCCTCCCCCCAAGTCAAACTCGCAACCTCCCTTAAGAAGTTAGATTTCGCACTTGGAGTAACCACTGAACCATTGGCTCAGTGGTTACTCCAAGTGCGAAATCTAACTTCTTAAGGGAGGTTGTTGTCACACCCTGGGTTGCACAACGTTCCCCCTACCCAGAGTGCGGGCGCACCCCCTCGGGGCGAACGCCAGCCATTATGGATCCATAATATTGTCCCATCCCGGTACAGCCACCGCCACACAAGAACATCTCTTGTACACGGGATCATTTGTCTGGCACTATTTATGAATAGTGCAGGGCCTCCCCCAAGATCGAACTCGCAACCTCCCTTAAGAAGTTAGATTTCGCACCTTGAGTAGCCATTGAACCATTGGCTCAGTGGCTACTCAACGTGCGAAATCTAACTTCTTAAGGGAGGTTGCGAGTTCGATCTTGGGGGAGGCCCTACACCATTCATGAATAGTGGCAGACAAATGATCCCGTGTACAAGAGATGTCCTTGTGTGGCGGTGGCTGTACCAAGATGGGACAATATTATGGATCCATAATGGCTGGCGTTCGCCCCGAGGGGGTGTGCCCACACCTGGGTACGAGGCACGCTCTGCAACCCAGGGTGTGACACTGTAAGTGTATTCTCTTAGCATTTCATATTCAAATTTATACATATTTGTAATGCTATGCACATGAGCTTAATTGTAAAGTGTTCTACTCAGTTAAAACCAACATTATCTTGTGTTGTAATGCTGGTGTGTTTCTGGATTGAAACAACCAGGACAAGTGAATGTAGTTCACTTGATGGTTTCAAGGTGAAATCATGTTAATGTTATCTTTGAACCTGTAAAAGAGAAAAAGGTTCATCCTCACCTATATGTAGGAATCTGGTTCATGCTTATCCCGTAAAAGGATAGGTTCATCCTTAACCTATAAAATGATAGGTTATCTCTGAACCTGTAAAAGAAAAACGGTTCTTCCTCATCCCGTAAAAGGAAAACAATTCTTCCTTGTCCCGTAAATGGAAAACGGTTCTTCCTTATCCCATAAAAAGAACATGAGTTTTTCCTCATATCGAAAAAATGAAATGTGGTTCATCTTTAGCCTGCAAAAGGATAAGTTTACCTTGAACCTATAAAAAGGCATGTATAATGGTTTGGTTCTCACCAGTAAGAGAATCAATTAGTGGATTGAGAAAATCCTAATCAGTAGATTAGGTAGTGGACGTATGCTTTGCCAAAGCACTATAAATTCTAGTGTGTTTTAAGTTATGCAATTTACTTTACGGTTAGTATGTGCATTTAGTTCCAATGTACCAATGTATATCACTAAGTCATTGAAAAAGTTTTAAATTGACCATCACACCCAATTCACCCCCCTTTTGGGTGGACCAACAAATGGTATAAGAGTGGGTGCTCACATGTTTAGGACTAACCGCCTTGAGCCAAAGATCCAAATGGTCAAATCATAGGGTTCGTCTTAGGTACTTCATATTTCGTGTCTTAGGATAGAAATCCTAGAAATCGTTTAGTTAACCTAGGCATAATTATTCCTTCAAACTTTTAACAAGTTATTTCCTAATTAATCATGCTTTCTACGGTGCATGACTCTATGTAATTCTTGCATTTAATGCAAACCCTGTCTCGATGCCAATTAGCTTGCTCCATACGTTTCCCTCGCACTTCACTTCCCACTTTGAGCGCAAAATCATTATGTATTCATCTTCTTCGTTTTCATCTCATACTCCAAAACTCAAATGACATCCAGAATCCCTGCTTCTAAGAAAAGAGCTAGAAAGAGCTGTCTTCTTCCTCTAGTGATTCTCTTTGTCCTTATCTCCCTCTTCCTTAGATAGATCTGATGAAGACCTCCTCAGGAACACTTCTCCTGAGAGAAATCGCGCGTCTCCACTTTTTTCTGAATAATCGTTGCCACCACTTCTTGCTACATCTTTGGTTGAGGATCAGTTCGTCAAACTGAGTAATTCCATCTCTTCCAGCTTTCAGGCCGTGTTGGACATGCTAAGCGAGCACGAAAACCGAATGAATTGATAACATGGCTAAATATCAAAGGAATCTGATGTTGACACTTCTCGAGGAGAATGAGAAGTCTCACGAAGAGTTAAAGGAAATTGTCCGTGCTTCATACGATGGACCAAGTATAGTGGCTCGACCCTGTGCTGTTGTATCTGGAAAGAAAGGGAGTTGACGTCCCTGTTGCATCGCCTCTTCCAAAATTCATCGGACCAAAAGCCTCCACGGGAAGTTCCCGTCCTTGCTTCGATGATGCTGCTTTGGACTCTTCTAGGAATGTTTAGAAAAACCTCTCTGCAAGCCCCGTTATTTCAAGCCAATCTTTTCAAATTTTCTATTTATAATCTATCTTTAATAGTTTTTGCTTAAAACTCTTCTTCAATACTCCTTTCAACTGGTTAAGCAAAAGTTTTTCTCAACTGATTCTCATATAATTTGATGGGTATGTGTTTGCCCTTTTCAGCTCTCTAACACACTTAGGGTTGATTATTAAATTTCTGGATTGCCTAAATTTGTGTGTGCATGCTCTGTTTAATCCCCTGTTTCACTTTCACAATGAGTTCTGCACATCTCACTACTTAGTTGATGCTTGCCTGTTTATGCTTTGCTATTTTGCCTGATTATGTGATTGCAAAACTATTTCTGATGCATAACCATTTTGCTTTCATGAACATGATTATCTGTCATCATACTAATGATATCTTGATCATTGCTGATATTTCCTAATAAGCTGTATCATGATGAAATCTTATTACGACTAATGCTATTATCTTTGTGATATCTTTCTTGAGGTTAATCACATCTTTCGTCATTATCTGTTCATTATTTGCATTATCCATTTGTGAGTATCTGATTATATCTGATTATCTGTTCGTCTTGAACTCCATGTGATACTTGATCATATTATTTGGTATAGCTAGGCTATGCTTAACAATTTATCTCTGCCTATACTAGTTCATATCATGATCATGTTTACTTTAAATCATATCTATTATTGACTCATGAATATGCAAATGAATATAGGCCATGTGAACAACTTTATATCATGCCCCTATATATCTTGAAATGAATATTGCCTTTACTCATGATTATCATCTTTTGACATTATCTATTCATGACTTCCTGTCTTTGATGCACGCTTTTAATCTTACATCATAAAAGCATCAAATTCTTGAATATTTGATTTCTAATGATTGCATATGCTTCAAAATCATTTTTCATTAGAATCAAACAATCTAGGCTATGCTTCAATTGAATTTATTTGCCTAGTATATGAAAATGAATATATGTTATAACTTGAAGAATATCTATGAAATTTAGCATATATTCAGTATGTTTAGGCTTTGCTCTTCATCTTATATATTTCCATATGCCTAAACTATAGAAAGTTCACGACTTTCACTCTCACATGACATTGATATTGCTTTTAATCTTCAAATATTGTGTGCATCAATTGCATATGATTTTTGATATCTAGTAGATGCCGTGTACTTCAAACTATATACTTTGCATCTAATTAGAATCATAACAGCTAGGCCATGTTTAATCATAAAGTATTTTGCCTATGCTATAAGTATGCTTATGCTTGATTATTTACAAATTTTAAAGCATATTATGTGTTAGGCTTGGATTAATTATCAACTTCATACTTATGCCAAACACCAGGAGAATAATTGCCCACGTTTAAAAATTCTCTATGAATTCATCTTTCGACAATTCTTTCTCATCCTTTATGACTACGATTCTCGGCTACGATATTATTTCAAATCTTATAGCCTATGAATATGTCAAACTATTTCTCACTATGCTTAAAGATAAGATCTATTTCTCACGTGACTAACAATATAGTAGATTATGGAAAATATGAGAAATACACAGTATTTAAGGTATATCTTTCTCTAATCGATATCGCTCAAACATTTTTCAAAACCATGCACAAATCACTTGCATATTTGCATGTTTTGATCTTACGCTTTACGATATTTCAAATGATTTAATTTTCTATGTTTAATTTAAAATTTATCGAGTTTTTATTGGCATTCATCGTATTTTTAATCGCGAGTTAAAATTATGTTTCTAGAGTCTTTCAAGACACTAATGAGTTAGCAACGCTCTCCTAAACTTGATAAGTTAGGACGTTGATGATTCATTAGGACACTGATAACATTCAAGGTTGAATTGAACTGATTCATCAAGACACTTACTTTGCAAGTCATCAAGTGAACTGGGAGGAGTTTACTCGATCAATGAATGAACCTCTTCCAAGGGTGCGACCATCAAGACGGAGCCCAACGCTTGCACGATTTTCTCCTTTACCTCCACCTTCTCCATCTTTCATACCGTAGACTTCTGACAGGGAGCGCTGCGAGCAGATAGTCCTAGACTCAATCAAGTCCACCAACGACTCAATTCTCTTCCTGACAAAGACACTCAAAGATTACTGCTCCAAGATTAAAGCTCTTCAAAATTTCTGCTACGGTTGTGGCATGCCATAGGCGACACCCGTCTCTTGCGCATTTTCTATAGGAAATCCGGGCCAATCTTTTTAGACTCCCCAACCTATGCCGTTCTCCTTTCAAATGAAGAACCCGAGCTTTTTCCCTTAGACCTTTCTGCCTGCACAATTGCCAGTCAACCCGACCCCTATGGGTCCGATTACATCAGGACTGGGATTAGTGGTCATGGAAATGGTAAACCATATGTTCAATGGGTTTGAGAATCAATTCGATGACACATTAGTACCTCGTTCACCTCACTTCTTTTAAAGTACTATCTCTTGCCGAATTTGCTTGTTTAATCTTTTTGTTCTTACTTTTGGGAATATATCTTGTATGAAATATCCAAAAAAAAAAGGTTATGTCAGATTTTTGCTAGAAAAGTTAGGCACGTTGTGTGATTGATTGATTGTTTGTTGAGACCATGATTGATAGGTGAACTTGAACTATTTTGTTCCCCTACTATCAATGAGTTTGAAGTGAAATGGGACACATCGAACTCACCAGATACTTGAGAAACCACCAGAATCACTTCAGCTTATGACCTGTGTGTAGCAATTCGACTTGGAAATCTGACTTACGTCTAGCATCATTGAGGCCCTCATGGAATGGGACATGGGAACCCAAAGGATGACAGTTGTAAACTAGGTATCCATGAGAATAGCAAAAAGACTGGTCACACTAATCTCCTGACGAGACAACATCCTTTATCACCAAGTTCACAAGAAAATGGGACCCGCGAACTTGGAGGATAACAGGAATTGTTGACTCATGGCGAGAAGTGAGCATAGGATTTGTTATAGAGATTGTGACAAATGAAATAAGAGACAACATGAGGATAAGTACCAGAAACCTATGACTCGTACTAGTATTGGAAACTTTTGGTATTTTTGAATAAAATAGCCAATAAATTTGAAGGAATTTAAAGCAAATGTTGTTAAATCCTTAGCTTTACAAAACATAACCAATTTTGGTTTATAGATTTGTTTTACTATACCCACCTAAACGTATGAGTCCATAGTGTATGTAGACTCCTCCCTTCTATTACCAAAAATCTAGAAAACTATATGGTTAACACTTATGAACAAATACATAGAATTAGGCACTGGCATATGCATCACGTTTACTTATCCATGCACTTGTTGCATAAAGTCACGCTAACCGCAAACCGACTTGCAGAACATGCCTGTCCAGACTAGGCAACAACGTGATGCAAGTTCCTCACAAGAATTAGAGGAACTGACGCCACCGAAGGTCGATTAATCTAGACCTCTCGCTACGCCCTTCATGGCAGAGCATGCCACATAAACAACTAACGATGCGTCGACTGTCGAACAAGCTTGTCCGGCTACTTCTGACAATGTAGCAATGCCGCTAGGCATGGAACAACTCTTCCAAGGCTTTTTGCAGTATATACAGTTCAACGTTAGTCGTCAGGGTACAACTTACCCTCTTCCTACTGGTCAAGACTTGCCAGACACTAAGCTGATGACCAACCAAATTACAAAATATAAAAGACTGCAGCCTATCACCTACGACATGAAATCGGACACCGACGAGGCTAACAAGTTGCTCAAAAAATCTAGGAAGGTGCTTGAGGCCATGAGAATGCCTGAAGGCAGGAGCATCCCTTTGGCAACCTACCAACTTGTAGGAGGTGCAAACAGTTGGTGGAAGACGGTCAAGGGAGATCCCCACATCAATGTGGCAGCGATGACATGACTAGACTTTGAGGCCCACTTCATTAACAAATTTTTCCCCAGTGCGGTAAAGTGGTGAAAGTGACAGGAGTTCCAGAAATTGTTTCAAGGGTTGATGACAGTGCGAGAGTATGCCGCCCAGTTCACCGAACTCTCTGTTTTCTCTATCTTTATAGTTTCCGCTGAGAAGGATAAGGCGAAAAAATTCTACAGTGGTCTCAAGTCGTACATACGAAAGGCCCTATCATTTTGGACCTGGAAAATTTTCGGGATCTGTCCAACAAG
Source organism: Paratinospora sagittata (assembly GCA_035771175.1). Taxonomy (NCBI): domain Eukaryota; kingdom Viridiplantae; phylum Streptophyta; class Magnoliopsida; order Ranunculales; family Menispermaceae; genus Paratinospora; species Paratinospora sagittata. Next base: position 27,418,577 of record CM069595.1, read on the forward strand.
GCAATGAACTTCGAGCAGGAGTTGAGGCAAAACAAAGGGAAGAGGGCGACAACTTCAGGGTAGCAAACAGAGAAAAAGAAGCCCTATCAGCCATACCAAAACACTCACCCTTCCCAACCCAAGGATGTGTAGCCTCAACACCCGTTTGCTTCAAATGCTCTGGCAAAGAATCAACAGAACCCTCCTAATAACTTCAACAGGGGCCGTGGCGACAGCTAGAATCGAAAGAAAAGCCACAGAGGTGGCAATAACAATCAACCTCCCTAACAAATCCAGCACAAGAATGACAAGATTTATTACAAGTGCGGCCAACCCGACAACATTCAAAGATTTTGCACCCAGGCTCCTGACTAGCAAAATCCAAGAGCCCCGGATACACTAGCTCAACCCCAACCACTTAGGCCGCAACAGAATGCCACTCAACAGCAAGGTCGAGCCTATGCTATCCCAGAAATGTTCTTGAAGGTACCTTCCCACTTTTTAATACATTGGTACATGTCTTATTTAACTATGGTTCTACTCATTCTTTCGTATCAACTAAGATTGTTGAAAATTTAGGACTAAAAATTGAACCAACCACTGTTATACAAGTATCAACGCTAGTAGGGCCAGGTATCGAAATAAACAGAATTTGCCCCAAATGTGAACTTAGAATGGCTGATGCAACATTATCTGCTGACCTCATTGTAATGAACTTCACTGACTTCGACATCATCTCGGGCATGGATTGGTAAACACCTCTACATGCTCGAATTGATTGTCTTAAAAAATAGATAATACTAACCCTACCTAACGAAGATACACTAAAGATCCAAAGAAACCGGAAGCAGTTTCATAATTCCTCAGTCTTTCTGTAAAGGCCCTACTAAACACCCTCTCCATCACAGAGCTTGAAGATGAACTAGATGCGCCACAACGCCTGACCACCACCCAATTGGTAACCTAAGCGGTTCATCACTTAGCACGTCCCTAAGTATACTTGATAAAGTATATTTTGATGATCAAACAAAATCTCTTTCAGTGCTAACAAACTTTGATTAAAAACCTATCTTAGCACCTTAGGAAAACAAAAAATCAAAAAATGATTCGATCAAGGAACTCAAGGTCATATCAGACTTTCAAGATCGTTTCAGTCAAAGGACCTCAATGATGATATCATGATTTCAAGATCACATCACGAACGATTCGATTAAGCTTCAAGACTGCATCTTTCGATCAACGTTCAAGACATTCAACTCAAGCTCTAAGTTCATTGAAGACCTCATAATGAAGAATTGGATTTAAAGATTATGAGAAAATGAGAAATACACAGTATTTAAGGTATATCTTTCTTTAATCGATATCGCTCAAACGTTTTCCAAAACCATGCACAATTCACTTGCATATTTGCATGTTTTGATCATACACTTTACAATATTTCAAATGATTTAATTTTCTATGTTTAATTTGAAATTTATCGAGTTTTTATTTGCATTCATTGTATTTTTAATAATGAGTCAAAACTTGTTTCTAGAGTCTTTAAGGACGCTAATGAGTTAGCAGCGCTCTCCTGAACTTGATAAGTCAGGACATTGACGATTCATTAGGACGCTGATAACATTCAAGGCTGAATTGAACTGATTCATCAAGACGCTTACTTGTTAGCAGCTGCCCCCTATTAGTCAACCTTTGAAGTTGTCGGGACGCTGACTCACCATCAGCTTACTGAAAGACTTTTATGTACTTCAAAGAATTTATCTTTGAGGACACTGATAGTTATAAGTTGGATAAACTATCAGGACGCCATCTCGATAGGAGCGCCCTCACCTTTGGGAATCAACTTATTAACTTTCTGGACGCTGATTGTCCTTCAGCGCACTTAGTATTATTCTTTAAATGTTTTTAAATATAGTAGGACGCTTACATAGTTGTAGCGCCCTCGTGTTGTGATTTATGTTTTAAAATGTAGGACGCTTACTCAGAATAATAGCGCCCTCATGTACTTAATTGTTTAAAAAAAAACAGGACGCTAATTGTGCTTTAGAGCCCTCAGGGTTAAGTAGCTCCTATCGTAAAAAAGTCATGAGGCTTACGAGTCAGTAGCGTCCTCACTTCATTGTTCTGCAGGATGCTTATACATAATGAGCGCCCTCAAGGAACAAAACGACAAAGTTGATATTATGCGTCAGGACGCTAATTCAACAACCGTCACTGTTCTAACAAGGACACTATATCAATCTACTTTTTCAGAACATATCTTTGCATAAAGTCCTTTTCAGATTTATCAGAGATCTTCTTTGATACAAAATTAAGTTTTTCTAAAACTTTCATTTTTCATGAAATCTGAAAAGAACCAGAATGTTAATGAAAATTGCAGTTGCCATTTTCATATAACATTCCAGCCGTTGTGTGTAAACGTTCACATTGTATTTGAATTTCAAATATCTAACGACTATTATCTACTAGGTCTGTAAATGCCAACACTTTGAATCAAACAACTTGCCGATAAATTTGTTGTGCCAAAAACTTTTTGAATGTTAGTTGCTTTAAACTGTTTTCAACTGTTATTGTTTACAAAGTATTTTCACTAATACTTTACGTATTTAAAAGATTTTCAAATTGAGCTTCAATTATATTCTATCTTTGAAAATCTATTTTGAACTGGTTTCTACTCAAATTCTCAGCTTGGATTTATACTTAACTTCAATCATGCTAATGAAGGAATTTGCGAAATAGTTCATGAGAAATACAACTGTAGTTGATTTAATATCTTAAGTACTTTTCTGAACTATATCAGTAGTTGTGTTAACTACTGAATACTAAACCAGAAGTTTTCATGCTTATATACTATATCTATTTTGAAAACTGTCCGTGTTTGTGCATTTACACTTGTCCTGCACCTCTACTTCAATGTTTTAATGGTATCATAATGTTTTTGAAGAAGCACTTAATTGATTTGCATATCATACACGCTTTTCAAAATTACACTTGAGCAATACTGAACATTGAAAGGTAAAGGACTGCAAGTGTATTTCCTCTAAGCATTACGTATTCAAATTTATACATCTTTGTAATGCTATACACATGAGCTTAATTGTAAAGTGTTCTACTCAGTTAGAACCAACATTATTAGTTTGTGTTGTAATGCTGGTGTGTTTCTGTATTGAAACAACTAGGACAAGTAAATGTAGTTCACTTAGTGATTTCAGGTTTGAAATCATGTTAAGGTTCATCCTCACCTGTAAGTAGGAAACCGGTTCATCCTCATCCCGTAAAAGGATAAGTTCATCCTTAACCTATAAAAGGATAGGTTATCTCTGAACCTGCAAAAGGAAAACAATTCTTCCTTATCCCGCAAAAAGAAAAATTTCTTCCTTATCTCGCAAAAGGAACATGGGTTTTTCCTTATCCCGGAAAAAGGAAATATGGTTCATCCTCAGCCCGTAAAAGGATAGGTTTGCCTTGAACCTGTAAAAGGGTAGTTGTAACGGTTTGGTTCTCACCCATTAGAGAATCAGTTAGTGGATTGGTAAAATCCTAATCGGGAGATTAGGTAGTGGACGTAGGCTTGGCCGAACCACTATAAATAACAGTGTCCTTTACGTTATGCATTTTACTTTAAGGTTAGTATGAGCATTTAGTTTCAATGTACCAATGTACATCACTAAGTCATTGGAAAAGTTTATAATTGACCATCACACCCAATTCACCCCTTTCTTGGGTGGACCAACACCAATCCATTCATATAGTCTGTGAATATTTGATCGTATTCCTAGACGATCTGCCTGGATTACCTCCACAAAGAGAGTTTGATTTCAAAATCAAACTCATTCCTGATACTGAACTTGTTTACATCCCGCCGTACTGGATGCCAAATGTCAAACTTGTTGAACTCGACAAGTAGTTGAAGGAGCTGTAAAAACTAGGGTTTATCCAAAAGAGTACGTCGCCATGAGGCACTTCAGTATTATTTGTCAAGAAGAAAGATGGATCCCTACGTCTATGCATCGACTATAGGAAGCTGAATAGGGTAACCATCAAGAACCGATATTCCTTGCCCAACATCGAAGATCTGTTCGACTAGCTGAGAGGGCCTCAGTTCTTCTCAAAAATCAATTTTTGATCGGGTTACCATCAACTACGGATCAAGGAGTCTGACATTTCGAAGACAACATTTCATACCCTTTACGACCACTACGAATTCACGGTCATGCCCTTTGGCCTAATGAATGCCCCATTTTTCTTTATGGACTTAATGAACCGTATTTTCAGACCTTTCCTCGATCGATTCATTATCATTTTTGTGGATGACATTCTGGTTTACTTGTCAACCGAGGAACAACATGAAACCCACCATCGGATCGTACTTAGTTCTCTCCAACAACACAGACTTTATGCTAAGCTGAGTAAGAATGAATTCTGGATGACCAAGGTCAAGTACCTCAGGCATGTTGTCTCACACAACGACATTGAAGTCGATCCCTTAAAAGTAGAAGTTGTCCTGGATTGGAAGTAATTGACTAATGTCACCCAGATCAGAAGCTTCCTAAGGTTAGTCGGGTACTACAAGCGTTTCATCAAGGATTTCTCTAAGCTAGCTGAACTGCTTACCCGCCTAACATGAAAGGACACCCGTTTCATTTGGAGTTTAGCCTGCTAGTCAGCTTTTCAAGAGCTAAAGACAAGGCTGACTTCAGCCTCTGTACTCACAACACCAAATGAAGAGATCGGTTTTACCCTCTACATCAATGATTCTCTGTAAGGCATAGGCGCTGTGCTAACGTAGGAAGATAGAGTAATCGCTTACGCCTCTGGACAGTTGAAGCTTCACGAGGTCAACTATCCCACCCATAACCTTGAGTTTGCTGTAGTTGTATTCACCCTAAAGATTTGGTGACATTACTTTTTTGGTGAAAGATTTGAGGTGTTCTCTGATCACAAAAGCCTACGATAGATCTACATTCAGAATGACTTAAACCTTAGACAGAGACGTTGGCTTGAATTCCTTAAAGACTATGATTTCGTTCTTTGGTACTAACCGTAGAAAGGCTAACGTAGTAGAAGATGCGGTAAGTTGTAAATCATATGTCTCAGCCTGCTCTGTCAACTTTGAGATGGGTAAGTTGTTAATTGAGATCGAAGACTATAATTTCCAAATTGTTGATGACCATACCACCGCTAGGCTTGCCCAAATGTCATTCCACTCCGAGCTCATTCGAAAATTTTGGTGGCCCAGCCTAACGACGTCGAATTGATGAAAAAAAAAAAACATCTCCTATCACAAGACCAAGCCCCCTACCATTGGTCCTTGTCGCCAGACAGTGCAATATTCTATAAGAAAAGGCTAGGTCTGCCAAACGATCTTGAACTCCGGTGTGAAGTTCTGACTGAGTCTCACGGATTGAAAATTTCTATGCCCCTAGGGGGAGACAAGATGTACATGAACATGAAGAGACAATTCTGGTTTTCAGGAATGAAAAAAGTAGTTGTAGACTTCGTGTCAAATTGTTTCACTTGCCAGCAGGTCAAGGATGAACGTAGACTTCCATCCGGTCTACTTCAATCGCTACCTATTGGAAAATGGAAGTGGGACAACATCGCTATGGACTTTGTCACGACACTGCCTCAAATTCCAAGGGTCAGGATACCATATGGGTCGTCATCGATAGACTGACAAAGGCTGCTCATTTTATCCCTATTAAGTGTACTGATACCCCAGCCAAACTGGTCGAGATTCATGATCACCAGATCATCAGATTTCATGGGATTCCCCTCACTATCGTGAGTGATCGTGATCCCAGATCCACTTCCAAGTTTTGGCAAAGCTTTCAAACTAGAATGGGTTCTAAGGTCACCATGAGCAAGGCTTTTCACCCACAAACTGACGGCCAATTCGAACACCTCATCAAAATCTTAGAGAATATGCTATGTTGTTGTGTCTTAGATTTCAAAGACAGATGAGCAAAATTAGGTACTTGGCAGAGTTTTCGTACAACAACAATTTCCAAACAAGTATCGGGATGGCACCATATGAAGCTTTATATGGCAGGCCGTACAACAATCTCCTGTGTGTTGGTTAAATATGGCAGACCAACCACAACTTGGCCCAAATTTAATTAAGGAAACAACTGACAAAATCACTCTTGTTAAGGAATGACTTAAATCTATCTAGAGTCGACACAAGATCTATCTAGACAGACGACGAAAACTTTTAGAGTTCGAGGTTGGGGATTCTGTATTCCTCAAGGTACAGCCCACTCGGGGCGTGAAGTGTTTTGGAATCAAAGGAAAGCTATCTCCAAGGTACATAGGTCCTTTTTCAATCATGAAAAGAACTAGAAAAACCGCCTATCAACTATTTCTGCCAGCCTCCATGTCTCGCATCCATGATGTTTTTCACATCTCTATGCTCTGCAAATACCACCATGACCCATCTCATGTAATTCCTCTAGTTGAAGTAGAAATAGAGGAAGGGAACAATAACAATGAACGGCCTATCCAAATCTTGGATACCAAAACTCAGGAGCTTCGCACTAAAAACATTCCACTTGTCAAGGTCTTGTGGCAACACCACGGTGTTGAAGAAACAACTTGGGAATTGGAAAATGAAATCAAGCAGAAGTATCTAGAACTTTTTGTTTAATTTTATTCGTCTACATCATGAGGAAATAAATCATACATTTCTCAATATCTGTTTACCATATCTTTAATTGTTATATTGACACTATTTGAAATTTTTGCAGATGTCAGATAGTGATCACAACCTACCTTATTATTCCGATGAAGACTTTTCTGAACACAGCCTCAACTTTGCAAATTCTGATGTTGCGACTAATTCTTCACCTCAGGACATGAGTCTTGAAGAAACTCCCAGCCCTCTAGTCAGAAGTCCTACATTGTCCTACCCTAGTCAGTCCTCATCCTGGAAATCTAGATCATTTATGGCCAACCCACAATGCATCATGACACCAGACCATAACCCATTGCACGACCAACCGGAAAACACTTCAGTTCCAGGTCCAAGCTTTTCAAAAACTTAAAATTAGAGTACTCCTAATCAGACTAGGGAGGCTAACGGACTAAACAGACTGCCAGAAAGAGCATCCGGTTGCAACTACCCACTTTCTTAAAGCCATGTTTGAGCGAGTAATCTTTACCAACTACTGAAGCCTTGTACTACACGCCCCGTTACCCGCCTACTCCAAAACCCGACTTGGCTGGGCCTTTTGAAAACCCACTCGTCAAGTGTGGATGGTGGACTAAGGGTCAGGCAATGAGAGGCCTCGCTTCCTCGAGGATCATGTTCCATCCGGTCAGGCACCTACCTACTCCCCTTTCACTGCCTGAGCTACTGGATAACTCTAATAATGACTCTGAATCCTTTCACTCTCCCACTCTGACACATTTAGGAGATTTTTCTGGGCACAACAATGTGCACGACCCTCAGAATCTTGCAAACCAACATATCACACACAGCTCGACTAGAGTTGAGGACAACTCTGTCACATTAATCATCATTTCATCCGATGAAGATTGAATGAGGTATCATACTTTATTCCTAATGGGTACCACCTTAATCAAATTTTGGAGACGAAATTCCTTTAAGGGGGGTAGAATGTAACACCTCTGAAAAATGGACCATTTTAAACCAAATAACTTACAATACATGCATTTATAAACCCCGAGCACTGTCCTTGAGAAAACCCCGAGCACTGTCCTAAAAAATGAGCACCGGGACACGTGCGTCAGAAAAACCCCAGAAAGTGCACATGCCCGAATCCTTTTCTTTCATAACTTTCTATAAATTGGGGGGAGGGGGGGGGTGTGATGACCCCTTCTCCTAAAACCCAAGAAAAGGCGAGTTACTTGGGCTAGTACTCACATTCCAAGTACTAGTAACTCTTTCATTTACCACCTGCACAAATTCCATACAGATCTAGTTCAAGACCACAATACCCTCAATCTCTGAAAAAGTCCACCAAGCATAGAATTAAACAAAAATAATTCAAGTCTATATTAAACCCCAAACATACTAACCCATAAGTCTCATGCCATCTAATTAATTCCACACCAAGTGTGCGGAAACATGAAAGCCAAATAAACGGGTTCAGTCAACCCAAACCAATCCATACATACCATATATGTCCAAATAAAATTTTAGATTTCTAAACAAGAATTAATAAACCCATTTATGTCCTATACTACAGCCGCATCGACTATACTCACTTTTGATCCAAGTGGGTTGTCTGATCACAACGCGACTCCCTTACCCTTGTCTAGGGCACTAGAAGAACCTCGAAGATGTGGGGTGAGCTAAAAAGCCTAGTGAAATGATATCACATACATTCCACCACATATTCATCAATAATTTAAAACGATGCATATGTCTGGAACAATCATACCATGTAGAGTACATAAACAATTCAATATGAAAATAAAGTTTTTATAGACAAAGATAAATAAATAATTTCAGGTCATGTTTTCGAGGTCCCTATCTAGTATTTTCGCGAGTACCAAATTCCAGAGCTACGCCTAGAAAGTTTCCTACTTAAATTCTACGTAGTTCAAATGTCGATACTACGCAAATGACCCAATAATTAAGCAAATTCAAGGTTCGTTCCATAGAAGCATGTGGGGAGGCCCATCTAGGTAGGAATTCAATCCACATCAACCATGTTTATGTGATCCTTAATGCCAATTTCACAGAAAATTCACATTTATTCAAATCCATGCATATAATCAATAAATCATAAATTTAAAATATCATGCATATTCATAAAACAAAACCGTGCATAAACCCATGCACATAATGCATACAACCAAGTACAATTTATGAAACAGAAATAAAACATGCTAACCAACTTTGCATATTTATGATGATAACATATGATGGGAGGATGAAACCATACTCACCTCCAATTTGTAGTTGTGTTCTAATTTCCTTTCCATAGCCTCTGCAATTAACTTCTAATTTCTTTTTTTCTAAATTCCTATATCCAAATATGATATATTTTTAGAATTATAATCATAAAACCAATGATTACATTAAAACCCCCAAATCTATACTTGTTAGTTTACACCACTTCCAGTAGCATAATTAATTCACATAATAAATATATTATATACTAATAGCTAGTTATTTATTTTTCATTGAGGATTCAAGAAATATATATGTAACAAGATTTTTGACTTTCGACGTCTTCCTTAAACTCATATATACATTAATAAGGTCTTCAGAGCAACCAATCCATATTTATTCAGCCAATATATATATTTATGATGTATATACATGTTGCTGTAGCAACCAATATATATAATATATATATATGACGTCAATGTGTCATGTATTAATATACAGATTCAAACTAGATTAATATATAGAATCAAACTTAGTAAATTAATTTATTCTACCATAAGATTCCTCCATATATCAAATCTAGGTTTATTCCACTATTTGATATCTAAATAAATTGATATAGATCTAGTATAGGCAAAAGGAATCATCAAAACCTTTACTTCCATGGATTCAAACTAGATCTACACCCTAATCGTTCCCAAAACATATAGAAATAGAAGAAAAACCCGAAGATCTTACCTTAGACCTTATATTCGCTCTTTGAACATGTTTCGAAACTTTCTTGGACGGCTTCCAAATGTTCTCTCGCTCTCCTTGGCCGCTCTAGGGTTTTGATAAAGTTGGAATACTCAAAAGATCACCCAAAACCACCTTTTATATAAAAAGAATCAGCTAAAATTGTTAAATTGGGTTATGTGTTTCTGTAGCTACAGTTACTTTTTTTTTTCTCGTGTGGTCCCACAAGTATTTTGTAAATATATATATATATATATATATATATATATATATATATATTTTCAAAATATGGGTTGTAATAAGGGTCCATTCTCCAAACCATATTTTGGAGCTCTTCCTCCATCGAAAACACCGAGACTTTGCCTCCGAGTTTCTGCGACAAACTTGCATCTCAAGGTGGGGATGAAGGCATAGGTTTGCGTATTATTTTACTTTATGATAAGCACGAGATTGCATCGTTTACATACATGATACCATGTTACATTACTTTGTGCATATGACATACTATTGACGAGGGTGGTTCCTTGTCTTTGTGACGGACCATTAGAGCCCTCGTGATATATAGTTGAGCGCCTTTGCTTGTGGGACCCATAGCTGCTTTACGCTTGGTCCCATGATTTCAAAGGGGAACATGATGATATTAAGCACTCGTTCCGCGGTGCACTCCATAGTTGCTAGATGACTTTATACAGCATGAGTACGTTGGTACGGGGGATGCTGATGCATTTCATGATTGTATTGCTTGATGTGGTTTGAAATACATCACTCTATGTATTTCTGTATTTATCTTTCTGTAAACATTGCGTTTACTTTGCTTGAACCACTAAGCTATGACCTCACCTCGTTGCTTCATATTTCAGGGAACTAAGCTGGGTTAGGGTTGATCTGTACAGGGGGCGGTTACCAGTCCTGACTCACGTCGGGTGTGGCGACCCCATACCTCGGACAACCGTCATCGGTGGGACGGCGTACGGAATGCCAAGACGAGAAGCCCGAAGTAGGCATCACCAACCATCCAACCTCTATAGCTAGGATGGTTGAGACCCTACAAGCCTCAGCCAAGTACCATAACCAACACCTCTGGGTACCTGTAACAATCCCTAATATCCACAATGCATGTCCTTAATAAAAAAACAATAATAGTCTAAAACATATATACATATAGGTCATCAACTAGTCCATATACAAACCAACAATGTCTAGACTCATCATCATAAGTTAAGGCCCATGGCCATCATCATAAAAGTTAGACAAACTCCTCGCCATCTAAGTTTAACATGTGTTATAATTACATATGTACCAAAAATAACAAAAAGATGTACATATGCAATATGGGACATCCACCATCATATAAAAATATCCCTCCTACTCACATCAAGGATGTCCTAGCTCTGCAATGGCTAGTTCCTCAAGCAAATGCAACGCCTTTGCCTTTATCTGAAGGGCCTAAAATGGGAAGTTATAGGGTGAGCCATTATGCCCAGTGAATAGTATTCAATCATGCCATCACTTATACATCAATAAAAGCCATGTATGCATGAGTAATGCTCATGAGTGTATGAAAACATATAACACATAGTATAACTAGCACCCATCTATCATCATGCACATCCATCCATCCACCTTTCTACCTCATCCCTTCGCTGAAATAGACCCATTCTTTGGTCCTCCCATTTTGGGGTACAAGTATCTCAATCTAAATCATTCACTCCCAGCCTATAAGTGAAATGAACCTCCCTGGTGGGGTATCAAATACCTTATAGCCTTTGGGGTATGTCAACCTCATCCAACCAAATCTTCTCCCATGGAAGATTTGACCACACCCTTAGAGTATTTTAGCTTGTCTTTACCGTTTGTAAAGGAGGTTCTCTTAAAGAGCAATCCCAACCTACTCAACGCTCTCTAGCCCAAGCCTTTTAGATATTCAATGCATGCCAATTCATAATACTTTAAACACATGCAATTCCATGATAAACATTTCATGACTTTCAACATACAAGTATAACTCAATATGATGACAAAAGTCATAAACATAAAGAACAACTACTCACAACCAAGCCAAGCAAGCAATGCTGTCCACATACGGATCTACACTAATTCAAAGTCAATCATGGCCCTGTAGTGATATATTCAATCGCATATAAATCAAATCCATGATCAACATCATATTCAACACATAAGCCCACATCCAATTTCAAGCACAAGTCTTAGTCTAATCCATTAACTCTAACACATAACTATGTGTCTCAACTTATCATGCCACCACACAAGTCTAACCATCTCTAACGCATAATTTATTCCATTTGGGTCCGATTAGACGAATCCCATGTCAATTACATCAATTGACTTAAATTAGGTAAAAAGCCCCGATTTTGGGCAAAGTCCCAAAATCATGACCTTAGCCAATTTGTACTACACATAGGGTTTCTAACATGCATAACCACCAATTTGCACCATCATTCATTTAGAATGAATCTTTTATTCAACATAGTTTACATGCACATAATATGGAAAACCCTAAGTGCACTTTCTAATCTGAGGTCTGTAACAAACAACCCCACCAATTTCTTGCTAGAAATTGGGGGTTTCACCATTAATAGGTTCCAAACTACACCTAATCTCATATATATAACATGCAAGGTCAAACTCATACAAGAGTTCATCCACCATTTCATCAAATTCGAGATTTAAGTGTAGAGAACACTCTATGGATGTAGATTTAGGTCCAAGAAGGTTATTTTCACCATTAGCAAGCTTAAAAGAGCACATACAAACCAACCCTAGGTTAGGAATACTTGCAAACAGTGACTCATACCATTTCTTAGATCAAAACAAAGCTCATAAGCACAAACCAAAGAGATTTTAGGAAGAAGGAAGGTAAATCACATATACCTTAGGAGATAATCAAGCTAGAACACTCCAAACCCATAGCTCATTCTTCTCCTGTCTTCTCTACCTCTTTCTCATCTTTCTAGAGCCTTAAATGTGCAAATGAGTCATCCAAATGGTTTTATAAAAGCAAAACTACGAGCTGGGCCCACATTGAAAAACTTAAAAAAAATCTGAGTTTTGAACATGGAGCGTGCTCCACGCACTGAGACAGTTTCCTGTCTCAACCTCGTGCATGGAGCGCGCTCCTCCTTTGCCCAGAATTGCCATATGTTTTCTGAGGCAAGGGAGCGCGTTTCTCTAACCATGAAGCGAGTTCGACAGTTTCAATTCACCATTTTTTACTCTTTTCGACACCCAACGGGTCTCCGATCAATTTGAAACTTTTTATACACATTAAACAACATAAAATCATGCGAAAACACTTAAACTAACACATATCAAGCATCAAATACACAAACATACACATCAATGCAAACACATAGAGTTTGGGCAAAATGCAAATGGCTTATGGGCTAGATGAAAGGACATTTGGGGCGTCACATCACACCCACCTTAAAATGAACTTCGCCTTTGAAGTTTTAAGATCAAGAAATTACCTAAGCCCATGAACCCGGCAAAGTGCTCCTTCATATAGTCCTCACGCTCCCAAGTAACTTGCTTCTTGCCATGAAATTGCCATTTCACCTTGACCATAGGGATTTCTGGATTGCGTAACCTCTGTACCTTCTGGTCAAATATCTGGATAGGTTCCTCATCATAAGTCTGATCCTATCTCAATTCCACGTGTCTCCAATCCAAGACATGATCAAAATCACTTTTGTACATTCTCAGCATTGATAGATGGAAAACATTATGCTCTGTTGCTAGCTGAGGTGACAAGGCTAATCGGTAAGAGACGGGGCCAACTTGTTCTAAAACCTTGAACGACCCAATAAATCTCAGAGCAAGCTTTCCTTTCATTCCAAACCTCGTTTGGCCCTTCTAAGGTAAGACATGGTCACCCACCTCGAACTCTATGGCCTTTCGTCTGTTATCGACGTAACTTTTCTGTCTGTCTTGGACTATCTTCACATTATGCTTGATCTGCTTGATCTTTTCTGTGTGTTCTTGTACAAACTCGGGTACAAACATCGTGACATCCCCTACCTCCGTCCAACACACTAGAGACCTACACGGTTGGCCATACAATGCCTCAAAGGGAGCCATGCCAATACTGGATTGATAACTGTTGTTGTAGGCGAACTCAAACAGAGGTATGTACTCCTCATAGTTACCACAAGACTCAAGGACACAAGCTCAGAGCATATCCTCTAAAATTGATAACAATCTCGCGGACTGGCAGTCCGTTTGGGGGTAAAAAGCGGTATTGAGATCTAGCCTGGTGCTGAGCTGCCTCTGTAACCCCTGCCTGAATATCGAGGTAAATCTCAGATCCGTATCTGATACAATCGAAACTGGCAGCCCATGAAGCCTGACTATTTCCCACATATACAACTTGCTCAGCTTGTTCATAGAGTCCCTAACATTTATTTGTAAGAAATGAGCGGACTTGGTCAAGCGATCTACTATGACCCAAATAGCATTATGTCTCCTCGGGGTGTTAGGTAGTCCCATAACAAGATCCATAGTAATATGCTCGCACTTCTACTTAGGGATGGAAAATGGTTGCGTCTGCCTTCCAGGCTTCTGGTGCTCAACTTTGACTCTCTGATAGATCTCACACCTCTGAATAAATTGAGCTATCTCTTTCTTCATGTCGGGCCACCAATACATCCTCTTCATATCATGATACATCTTGGTTTTGCTCGGATGAATAACATAATGAGATCTGTGAGCCTACTGGAGTATCCTCTGCCTCAATCGTGAATTTTCGGGAACCCATAATCATCCCCTAAACCTCAAAGCACCATCAGGTGACATGTGGCAATCAACATAATCGCTATTCTCAGCCCAAGATCATATAATCAACATCTAATATCTGTTGCTCAATCACCTCTTGAACTCGTGTAGGCTGAGCCCTCATTTGACGAGTTACATGTATAGTTTCTACCCACTTCCTGCTCAGGGCATCAACTACCACGTTAACTTGCCCATGATGGTAGTCTAATGTGAAATCATAGTCTTTCAGAAGCTTTAACCACGTTCTCTGCTTCATGTTTAATTCCTTCTGAGAAAACAAGTACGTGAGGCTCTTGTGGTCAGAATATAGGGCGAACTTCTCACCATAGAGATAATGCCTCCAAATCTTTAGAGCAAAAATGACTGCGGCCGGTTCTAAGTCATAAATAAGATAATTCTTTTCATGCACCTTTAACTGCCTCGATGCATAAGCAATGACCCTATCCTTATGAATTAACACACATCCCAAGCCGATATGAGAAACATCAGTGTAGATGACCAACTCCTGACCAGGCTCTGGTCGAATCAATATTGGCACAGATGTCAACCTCTTTTTCAGCTCTAGAAAGGCATTCTCACACTTATTCGGCCACAAAAAGGGCACATCCTCCTGGGTAGCCTAGTAAGGGGTGCAACAAACTTAGAGAAGCCCTGCACAAACCTCGTATAATATCCTGCTAAACCCAAAAAACTCCTGATTCCGGTCACCGTGGTAAGTCTAGGCCAACTGGTAATGGCTTCGACCTTGCATGGATCAAGTGAAATCCCTTCGGAACTCATAACTTGACCCAAAAATCTCACTTTGGTGATCCAAAACTCGCACTTACTCAACTTTGCGTACAATCTATGCTTTCTCAGAGTTTGCAAGGTCACTCTGAGGTGTTCCTCATGCTCAACCTGAGTCTTGGAATACACCAATATATCATCAATAAAAATGATGATAAACTTATCCAGATACTGCCAGAAGACTCTCTGCTTCAGGTCCATGAACATTGCTGGTGCATTAGTCACACCAAAAGGCATCACAAGAAACGCATAATATCCATAGCGGGTTCTGAAAGTTGTCTTAGGCACACCTTTAAACCTGATCTTTAGTTGTTGGTAACCGGAAAGCAAATCAATCTCCGAGAAGAATCTCGCTCTTTCCAGCTGGCCAAAAAGATCATCAATCCTTGGAAGAGGATACTAGTTCTCAATGGTCACCCTTTTGAGCTGGCGGTAGTCAATACATAATCGCAAGCTCTCATCATTCTTTTTGATGAAAAGAACTGGAGCTACCTAGGGTGACACACTTGGGCTAATAAAACCCTTAGCCAATAGCTCCTTAAGTTGTTTTTGCAACTTAGTCAACTCAACCGATGCCATTTTATAAGGTACCATGGAGATAGGTTTCGTACCAGGGACCAGTTCCATGATAAAGTCAATTTCTCTCTTCGGAGGCAATCCTGGAAGGTCCGAAGGAAATACATCAGGAAAATCTTTCATTGTAGGGATGTCCTCAAGCCTCATCCCACTGGTCTCATCCTCCTCTGGAACTATCCCGGTTAAGATCTCCCTGTCTCCATCAGTTTCCAATCTACCTCTAGTGAATGGCTGGTTCGATGCTCTCCCTTGCAATGCAAACACGAGATGCCTAGGGATTTGGAAGATGACTCTCTTTGCAAAGAAATTTATCACTACGTGGTATGCAGCGAGCCAATCCATCCCAAGGATTGCATCAAACTCGAGGAATTCTAGGACTCTAAGGTCAACAGGCATCCCAAAATTCCCCACTCTCACTGCACGATGGTTGCATATCAAGTTCAGGTAGACCCTTTCCCCAGCTACAGTTCTCACAACTAACCATGTACTAGCTCTAACGAGGGTCAAATGCAAGCTATCTACCATGCGTCTAGAAATGAATGACAATGTAGATCTAACATCAAATAAAACATGCATCGAAACATCTCAAATACATAGAGTACCTTCCATCAAGGTCCTCGATGCAGTTAGATCTGGCTCTATGGCTTCCTTGGCAATTTCTCTTCCACTGGACAGTTGCACTGTTCCCTGAGATGCCATTAGAGAGTTCGTACACTCAAACCTCCTGTGTCCGGGCTGACCACACTAATAACAGATGTATGGGGCTCTTGGAGCAGTAATTCCTATTTGTGATGCAGTCCCATTACCACCTCTGCTTCTGCCCTACTTCCGCTTGACTATGGTAGTGGTGGCCTCTGCGCCTGACTAGCCACTGGGGCAGAAGGTACAATAAATGGCGAAGACATAACACCAGTCTAGAAGTGAGATGATTCACTCTAAGCACCCTCAAACTGTGCTCCCTTCTAAAGTTTCCTCTTCTTTCCCCATTTCTTCTCCCTCAAAGAGTTCTTCCCACCCGTCTCGGCATGCATCTCCTGTGGTGTTTGAGCTGCTGATCCAACTTGACCCTCAACATGCTCATGAAGCTCAAACTGTGCGACTTTCGTTGCCACGGTCTTGAACTCAGCCATCTTGGTCACAGACAAGGCCTGCCTAATCGCCAGCCTCAATCCCTCATAAACTGTGTGATCAGATCCTCAGTAGACTGTACTAAACCCCAATGGGGAGTGCGTTTCTTCAGCATTCTTTGGGCTTTTTGCCTGGTTTTTTCCATCGGCTCCCTCAACATGATTTTCGATGTTAAAACTTGATTTTCTCGGGTTTCTAATACATCAATTGAGGGTTCCTAGTCCACCAATTTATGGTTTCTGAGTTCAAAATCTCTAATTTCCCCATGGTATTAGGTGTATGTTTGGTAATTTTCCTTAATATTTTAGTAGGGCGTCACAACTTTGCTCACTCGCAATAAGAAACTTCTTAGCTTGGCGTAAGAACTCCTTGTTGCTACGTGCTTTTTCTTGCCAAGGAAATAGTGGAACTTATGGTTTCTCAGCCCAACTATGGATGCGGTAACAAGTGTAACATTGTCAAAATCATCCACCTAGATGGCCTCAGTGTTGAATCGAGCTAGGTAGTCTTTCAAGCTCTCACCCTGCCATTATCGGATCAATAAGAGGTTGTTGACTTATTTTTCTATAACACCTTGTAGTTTAAATCTTTAAATCACATAAATTGTCACACCCCACCCGGACGCGCCTAGACCGGTAAAACACTCACAAGAGGGATGTGATGTAGGTACAAACAGAAATCAAATGCGCAGGAGCACAACATAGGGACAAAGTTTCTTTTCATTAATTGTAAATGTTTCTAGTACAAAATGAGGGCAGTTTAATAACTGCCAATTCAAGGGAACATGCTCCCCAAAAATTACCCTAATTAATTACATAATGAAGTCAGGGGTAACAAAACAAGGGCCCGTGTACCTTCTCCCAGATCCACCTTAAGCTCCTGAAAAATGGTTGGTAATGGGATGTGTTATCGCCCAGTGGGTGAAATAGATATTTCATGGATTATGACAATTAATAAAGAGATCATCACAATCTTAATTATTAGATAAACACATCATAACATCATCAACAATGTACAATATCATAAACCAATAAACACCCATAACGTGTTGTCTTGTAAGGGTTTGTCACCAAGTATCATCCTGGTTTTACCTATAAATGTCCATCTCCAAGGCGATTCGTCCCGAGTTCACACTGTACGTCCATCTCCAGGAAAATTTACATATAGACGAAGGGTCCGTACGTATTCTTTCGATTAACACAATGAAGTTTACAACAGAGATGTACCGCTTAGGGTTGACTTAATTAGGTGGGCAATTATGCGCCAATAATCCATCCTATCAACGAACGACTTACGTCCCTAGGTGGTTATGTTGTCTACTAACTTCCATGTATAATTTTAATGAAAAATCATGTGTGTGAAGGTTCGATCTCGAATTTACATTGGACATGATTTGGCAGCGTCTGGTGATGCCTATAAGGATCGGCCACACCAACTTGCATCATTAAGACGTCCAGTATTACGTTCAGTGAGTGAATAACTTTTGATATAATCAACCAGACTAGTCCCTAGGCTGAGTGGTGGAGTCACAATCGTCTCGCTTAAAAACCACTCTTCTAGAGCAGCAAGCTGCCTCCCGTTGATTATTCAAAGGTACTTGGGACAAGACTGTGTTTGGCTAATTAAATCAATTACTAATTTAACAGAGTAACGATATAACACATGGATTCCATGTCAAGGTACATGCATGAATGGCATAGTCTAAGTGAATATCAAACATAATGATAAATGTATGAAATCTTATTAAAAAAACATAATACACTAAGACCTATGCTTCGTTCCCACCTTTAAATTCCCACACTTCCTAAATCAGCGGACTTCACCTAGAACAACAATTTCAAATCACCCAATGGAGAAAGAAAGTCTTTATGAGGGGAAAGAGAGTCTCTAAGAGAGGGAGAGAAGTGGAGGGATGGATGGTGGATATGGGAAGGGGAGGACACCTTTTTATAGGGGTGAAAAGGCTAGAACGTTTTGCTTTTAGAGCGTTCTGTGGTATGTTTTTCGGTATCATGTGTTTTTTGTTGTTTTAGTTTAATCCTGGGGGTATTACACTCTACCCTCCTTAAAAAAATTTTGCACTCAAAATTCTATCAACATTACTTTTATTATTGTCTTCTTGAGATTGGATTGGAAGTCTGTTATCCCCGATGCTTAATCTTCGATTTTCTTCAATCGGTTCAAGATGTGAGTGGTAAGGTCTCTGAACCGTGCTTTGACTTGTTGAGTCTTTCTCATTGTCAAAGATTGGAGACCAAACAAAGTCTGATTCATACTCAGAGGGTTCTAATAATTGCATCACAGAAGGGGGTGTTGGGCTCAGAGGAATGTTGAATCAAAACGACTATGGTGGTAGTGGAACACTTTTACATGTCGTTGCCCGAACTCGTTCACCTGGTGGTCTTAGTAGAAGGTCCTACCAGGTTGAGGGACCGAGATTGTTGGGACTAGGTGCCTTATGAGTTGTTTCATCACTTGTTTGGTCGTGTGATGTCCATCGGCGCTCGACCTTAGGGTACCTCAATTGTCGTGGCGAGGGCTGTGGTGATCTCGTTGAGTTAGAGGGAGTGGGTTCCCGATTTGGGGGGGATCTCCCCATCGGTCCCAAGGAGGCCATTGTGGTTCACTCATGTTTGATTTGTTGTCAGACATCTGCATGGTTAGTTGAGTGAAACACCGATATTAGCACGCATATAGAGGAAGTTAGATAATTTCATTGATAAGTGAATTAATTCATACATCACGTCATCAATTACTACTAGAAAATAAATCAGGGTATTTTTGTTTGATTTTTGCTTATAGTTCCCAAGTTACTTCCTCTATTTCATGGTGATCCCAAAGTACTTTTACTAACGGGATACTACGACACCTTAATTCACGAGTTTTCCTATCTAGAATTTGTATCAGTTTTTCCTCATCTTGTTTCCTTCCTCGATGGGACTTCAACCAGAGGGACAACATGTGAATGGTCAGGATGGTACTTCTAGAGCATGGATACATGGAAAACGTCATGAAATTTGGACATGGATGAGGGAAGGGACAGTTGATAGGCTGATTCTCCAATCCGTCTGATCATCTCAAATGAGTCGATGTACCGTGGAGAGAGCTTCCCTTTGATCCCGAATCGTTTAACATCCCTTGTAGGTTGGATTTTCAGAAAAAAACATAGTCCTCGACCTGAAACTCTGAGGGTTGTCTCCTCTTGTTGGCATAACTCTTGTGTCGACTTTGTGCCACACAAAGCCTTTCTTTTACTAGTTCAATATTCTCAGAGGTTTCTTGAACTAGTTCTGGCCCCAGTTTAGGTCGATCTACCATATCCAACCAACATACCGGGGATCTGCAAGAGCGACCATAGAGGGCCTCGTATGGTGCTATCCCAATACTGGATTGGTAGCTGTTGTTGTATGCAAACTCAAAGAAGTGTAAATACTTCACCTATCCATTGTGAAAATCTAATGTGCAACATCGTAGCATATCCTCCAGAATCTAGATCAACCGCTCTGATTGTTTGTCAGTCCATGACTGAAATGTTGTGCTCATGGTAATCATGGTGCCCATTCTGCTCTGAAAGCTTTGTCAAAAGTGGGATATGAATCGAGGGTCTCAGTCATAGACAATTGCAAGTGGGATACCATGAAGATGTACAATCACTTTTTCATATAACTCCGCTAACTTGGTAAGGTTATCGGCAGACTTGATTGGTATAAAGTGTGCAACCTTTGTAAGTCTGTCGATGATAACTCAGATAGTGTATTGTCCCTTGTTATTCTGAGGTAGGGCCGTGAAAAAGTCCATTGCCATGTTATCCCACTTTCACTCCCCAATTCGTAAGGGCTAGAGAAGGTCAGAAGGAAGTTTTCGTTCTTTCTTTACTTGCTGACATGTGAGACATCGTGCAACAAAGTCTGCAATGGCCTTTTTCATTCTAGACAACTAGAATTGCCGATTTACATCCATGTACATTTTATCGCCTCCAGGATTCATAGCGAACTTATAACTAACCATTTCGGTGAGCACTTCTTTCCGAACCTTAGGGTCGTTTGGTAGGCACAAACGTTTCTTGTAGAATATTGTTCCTTCATCAGAGACTGACCAATGAGGGAGGTCTTGTCCACTTCAAAGGAGTTCTATTTTCTCCTTCAACTCAGGGTCGTTGGCTTGAGCTGCTGAGGCTTTTCGAATGAGCTCGGAGTTGACATTCAATTGGGCGAGTCGTGGTGTTTTTCCTTCCTCAATGAGTTGTAAGTTGTATTCCTTTATCTTAGTAGCCACTTTCCCAGTTTGAAGTTGAGGATGTAGGCTGCGACATATGACTTTCTACTTAGGGCATCAGCCACAACATTGACTTTTCCCAAATGATACTGTAGTTCAAAGTCATAGTCCTTGAAAAACTCCAACCATCTTCTCTGGCGAAGGTTGAGGTCTTTCTGAGTGTGGATGTACTTGAGACTCATGTAATCTGAGAAGACCTCGAATCGTTCACCATATAGATAGTGTCGCCATATCTGTAGTGCAAATTTGACAACTACAAGTTCCAAATCGTGCGTTGGGTAATTTCTCTCATGAGTTTTCAATTGTCAAGAGGCATATGCAACAACTTGGCCATCTTGCATTAGTACTGCACCTAAGTGATGAAGACACAATTTTGCATATTTTTACCCATATTTTTTGTACTTTTAGGCTAGGAAATAAAAGAAAAGAATAAAAAAACAGAAAAAATAATAAAAATATCTTTAGATCACATTTTTAAGTTTTTACATCATTTTTAGGCAATTTAGGCTATTTTAGAAATGCACTTTTAGGAAAATATTTCTTTTATCACATTTTTTTTTACTTAGGGTTCATTAAGAATTAGTTTGTTGATTTTTACTTTTTTGTACTTTTTTTGTACTTTTTTAACCTAAATCTAATCTAAACTAAAAGACACAATAAAAACAAATCCTATGGAAATCTAGCACACATCTTCAAAAATAAATAAATGATCTGCATGGGTGAATTTCCTAAGACCTAGACAACTCCTAAAGAGTATCTCAGAGGCCTCCAATCCGATCTCTTAGCCTAGTTAACCTAGGTAGGCTTCTAGGTGGTAGGGTGGGGCACAAGGTCTTCTTAAATATCCGACTCCTAGAATAGCAAAGCTGCCTCCCTTTCACAATTTAATGTTACTGGGGACAAGGCTTCCTAGAATCAACTAAACCAATCAAGCAAAATTGGTGCAACCTATAATGAATCCTCACTAATGAGCTCGAACCCTAAATGGTTAAGTTCATACTTCATTTTAATTAAGCTTAGTGACGGGCTAAGGTGAGGACGTAAGGGATGATCAACCTAATTTTGGGCCAAGTGTGGTGATGAAATCCACCCTTGATCTTGATTGGGGTAATGCCTTTTACTAACCAATTATAGAAATGTTGAGCCACCAAACAATGTTTCCAAAGTATGATGCAAAAGCTTATTATGCAAATTCAAATCCTAAGATTTTATTTCTATATGAGCAGAAATAAGGAAATCCTAAATCTAAATGATCTTTGATCATATAAAGCATATAATTAATTAATTTAAAATTTATAAAAAATAAAGTGATTCAGCACCAATCTCGGCAACGACACCAAAAACTTGATGGATCTTTTGAATATATCACAAGGATTGTAGAGAGGCATCAATGTATAGTATAAATCGAACTCCACTCCTTAGAATGATCAGTACCAGTGCTGTCGTGAGGCATTTTTTCAACTCTTGAAATGATGATTCACAGGCTGCATCCCAAATGAATCGTGTTTCTTTCTGAGTGTCATTGGTTCGACAATCTTGAAAAAGTCTTTGATGAAGCGTTTATGGTAGCCAACTACGCCAAAAAAGCTTCAAATCTGAGTGACGTTCGTTGGCTGCTTCAAACTCAATACAACTTTAACTTTTGAAGGGTCCACCTCAACACCTTGCCTGAAACCACATGACCTAGGAATTGTACTTTCTTTGCCCAAAATTGGCACTTAATCAGCTTTGCATATAACTGATGGTCTTTTAAAGTCTAGAAAACAATCCTCAGGTGCTTTTTATGGTCCTCCTCCGTTGGTGAATTTACCAAAATATCATAGACAAAGACCACCACAAATCAGTCTAGATATGGCCCGAAGATACGATTCATCATATTCATGAACACTGCAGGTGCATTTGTTGGACCGAACGACATAACCACGAACTCATAGTGCCCATACTGAGTTTTGAAGGTCGTTTTGTATATGTTCGACTCTTTGATCTGGAGTTGATGATAACCGGATCGTAGATCGATGTTAGAGAAGAATTTGGCATCTCTAACTTGGTTGAACATATCACTGATCTTGGACATTGGGTATCTGTTTTCGATGGTTACGTTATTCAGTTTGCGATAGTCGATACAAAGTCGTAACGAACCATTTTTTTTGCATACTAACAAAACTGGAGTACTCCATACTGATGAATTTTTTCTGATGAAACGTGCACTTTCCAATTCCTTCAGCTGTTGTCCAACTCCACCAACTCAACATTGGACATTATGTATGGTGGAATGAAAATGTGCTCAGTTCCCAGTATGAGCTTGATCTCAAAGTTGAATTTCTGAACTAGAGGTAGACCAAGAAGTTAGTTTAGGAAAACTGTTGGGAATTTAAATATGATTGGGATGTCATGTAGTTTAGGAGGATATAGTGATCATGGTTCATTGTCATCACTAATGGATAGAGTTGTGTATCCATTTCCTTGTTTCCTGAATCTTGACAAACTCCCCCGTGGGCAAAGTTAACTGAACTTGCTTCTTCATACAATCGATCTTTGCATTCAGTGTGCAAGCCAGTCCATGCCTAGGATGATGTCAAAGTCTTCAATGTCCATCACAAAAAGATCTGCATATATTATTTGTTCTTTCATTAGAAGCTTACATCGGGAACACTATAATTTCACGTCAGTACTAGATCCTAAAGGTGATGTGACATGGATTATGATTTCTGTGGGTTCAGGATACAACCCTAGATGTCTTACCAATGCAGACGATATAAAAGAATGTGTAGCACCCGAATCGAACAAGACATGCACCATTGTATTGAACAGGGGAAATGTACCTTCGACTACATTGTTGTCTGGGAGGGGTTGTTGAGCGATGGCAAATGCTCTGCCATGGTTCCGTTGCCCCTGGTTCTGCTGGTTTTGCCTGGGTTGGGCATTAGCAGCAGGTAGTGCTTGTTGGACTGGAACATCGAGAACAGGTTGTTGAAGGTACGGACATGCATTTCTTACATGGCCCTGCTAACCGTAGTTGTAACACGTCAACCCCTGCTGCTGATGGTTCTGTTGGCCATGCTGATTGCGGTGCTGACCACCACCTCTGCCATTGCCGTTTCGACCGCCACCCCTGCCATTACGGCTTCTTCTGCCATGATTGTGAAAACCCTGATGGTCAGGGTTAGATTGTCTAGCAGTAGGTGTCGTGGCCTCATTCTTCTGATCAGGGGTTGGGAGGGTTGGGTTTTGATTATAGTAGGGCTTTTTCTTGTTGCCCTATTGGGAAAATGTTGCAGGTCATTTTCTCCTATTCAGCCTCTGCTCCTGCACAATCTTCTCCTGCTCAAAACTTATGGCTTTGTCAATGACGTCCCTGTAAATCTTGAGATCCAAGATCGACAAGGCTTATCGAATGTCAGGACGAAGGCCATTGTAAAATTTCTCGGTCTTATCTTGCTCCATGAGATGGTGGAGAGGGAGTAGACCGATAATTCTTTAAACTTGCCAATGTACTCCCAGACTGTCATGCCGCCTTGGTATAGTTTGGCCAACTCCTGACGCTTCTGCCTCTTCACAGTTCCAGGGAAGTACTCATCAATAAACAGTGACTCAAACTTTTGCCAAGTTATGTCTGTAGTGTTAACCCATGTGTCCTCCTTTACTGTTATCCACCATGTATTTGCTCCACCAATAAGTTGGTAGGTTCCAAGTGGAATCTTTCGAGCCTCATCGACTCCCATTGCATCGAGAGCCTTCTTTGACTCATCCAGCCATTTCCGCACCTCTTCAGCATCAATGGTGCCAGCAACAGTAAGAGGTTGTAGCCTCTTGTATTTCGTAATCTGGTTGGTTTGATTCTCCGACCCAGATCTCATAGGTGCCTGAACAGTGACAACCTGATTAGCTGCGGTCTCACGAACGGCCTTCTGAACAGTTACTTTCCTCACCTCGATAAATCTTGCGAAAAAAACTTCCATACTCGAAGGTATGGCAATAGATGTGGGTTGGAGTGGCATTGCCTACCCAGACGTAGCAGCAGTGTCGGGTGTGGCCGGTGCTGTCGTCGGAGGCGACGGTTCCTGGTTTTGAATCTCAGAAGGTGCCTCCTCTGTTGGACGGACAGTACGTGGCCTTCCTCTCTTCCTGGTTTGCATTTTCTCATTGGCAAGGAGAAAATAAAACCATGATTTAGGAAATTGTAGCCAAGTATAATGTTATGGTATTCTCAGCAACAATTTTGAGAGTACTGTAATATAAAACCACATATTTTTCTAAGTATAGTGTAAGGTTTTTGTTGAGAAATCAAAGAATCTTATGTGCCTCGTATGTTTGGCCACGATGTTAAAAACAACGTTAGAATGTTTATAATAAGTATAAAACTTTGCAAGTATTTCAAATGTTTTGGTTCTGGTTTTTGTGAACATACATATATATTTCATTGAAAATCCATACGAGTCATAAAAATTCTAAGATTTTCCTCGGTAAGTATCCTGATCTAACGTTCTATCGCAATCTTATGTATTCAAACTCTTTCGCTTAGTCTCTTCGATTATTATCCAAATTCGTTTGTCCCATACCACATGAATTTGGTAATAAGGGTGTCAACCAAGTTAAGTTGTATGAACACGGTCTCTATAAAACATCGGCTAAATAGTAGTTCACTAATAGTATCGTCCAAGTTTACTCCTCCCATACCGTGTAAACTTAGTGATAATGTTAGTAATGCAACTTTCTCCAAATGTTTCATTTCACACAAGGTCGTGGGTTTTCTTACTTCCACATTTTATTTAGTATCCTCCATTTTTGTTGTGTCCCATACCACTCCAAAGTTAGTGATACAAAAGAAAGAATGGTTGTAAGTTGGCCCACCAAAGATAGTCTTAAACAAAACATTTCATTCATATATATAATAAATTTTTACGATGCCAGTGATCATTCCTGATTTTTTGCTGCCTACTACTGCTCCTTCTAGACCTCCTGCTAGGTACAAAAAGACTACTAGAAGAAGGCTGAGAATTTGCTCGTTGTTCTTCGACGTTTTGCATACGTGTTAACAAAGTATTTTGAGTCTCCTCTATCCGAGCAATACTAGCTACTATCACGTTTAACTGCTCGAATGGGTTAGTCGATTGCCCCATCGATGGTTGGTTGGTTGACTGTCCCATAGGTGGAGGGTAGGCCGTAGGCATTGGTGGAAAGTATTGGTCATATGGTTGACTCATAGGTGTGGGGTAGTTGTTTTGACTGTACGGGGATTCCCTAACTGGAACCCCTTGGACATTTGGATATGCTTGGGTTGAAAAGTCTTGAAATCATGGGCTCATTGGGATGTCCTGTCTTCCAAGATTTGGTGCCATAAGATTTTGTTGTCGTTGGTTCACAGGAACTTGTGGAACTGGCTGATACGGTACTTCAGGAGTTGGAAACCTTTGGTACGTAGTATTGCCTTGAGTTAGCATGTTCCATGAAGGTGGATTTGCTGGAACTTCTTGTCTATACTGATTTGGTTGAGGTTGATTTAGTTTGGCAAATAAATCTTCCTCAGAGAACAGGTTCTCGGTTGGATCATTATTCGAAGCTGGGTCTGACGTAGGGTTCTAGTTTGGCTCGTTATTTGGTAGCTCCCTAACAGGGATCTTCCGTCGACTTTTTCGGTAACAATGTCCATTTTCGTTTCTAATTCTTTTGCCATTTCCTCCAAAAGTCGCTCCAAATACTTCCTCATCTGTTAACCCTCCACTTGTGACAAATGTCTTGAAGATAGAGGTTGTTGTAACCGCCTCAGTGATCTGCTTCGAAAACTCATCAAAAGTGTTGATGTTTGCCTCGTATAGCATCCTCATGATCAAGACTTCGTAGCCGAGGAGTTCCTTTCTTAAAGAGTTTTGAATCACCCGTAACATATGTTGGATGATGATGTGAAGTAGTGAGACCTTAATTTTCTTCTCTATACAGTATAGCACAAGAAGTTGAGCCCTTGACATAGCACCTCTAGTCACCTTTTCCGACAAGATGTTACCGAATACGATCTTTCCAAGGCCGGCAAGAGGTGGTTTAAGGAGATTGTTTGGGAGGAGGGCGTACGTCGATTGGGTGTACGGGTTTCTGGCGAGGGAATTGAACAACTGTTCGTTGGACTCCGTGACCTCTGACACTATCAGGGGTTCATGTGGATCAATGATTATATCTTCAATCGAAATCTCCATAAGTTGGGCAATAACTTCGACGTTGATAGAAATTTTCGTTCCCCTGACCGTTGTCCCCAAAACAGGGCTGATCCCATCTTCTTGAAGTCCTACGCAATTCATGGCTTCGTAGAAGGATTTCATCAAGTTGTAAGAGGCGTGACCCTCAACTTTTGTTATGTTTAACCACACCAGTTTTGCGAGTCTTTCGTGAAGGATCGGATGGAGGCGGAGATCTTTATTGTCAATACTCCTCATAGTCATAATGTCCCTTTTATACACTTCCTTGAGTCTGGTGGGAATTGGTTCCCTACTACCGGAAGTCGTTCCTTCACTTGAGGCCATTATTTTGCTGAAAGGAAATTAAGCTTGTGAAGGGCACAAAATATATTCCTAACATTTTTAAGATTTATTCTTTGTCCGTTAGACAATATTTTCTATTTTTCTCTTGATGTTTATGCCATTATTTAATCCAAATTTTCCATTAGCAATATGATATATATATCTCATATATACATAGATATATAGATATATATATATTTAATCATAACTATATATATAGTCTTCATAAATCATAACTATATATATATTTGAATCTAAACTATATAAAAACGATATAGTTTTCTAGATATATATTCAACTATATATAATTCATATATATATAGTTCTAAAGATATATATATCTAATAAAAATTTTCGTCCCCTAATCTGGTGGACTTGGGTGGACCATAGACCTTACTCTCTGATACCATTAAATGTCACACCCCGCCCGGACGCGCCTAAATCGGCGGGACACTCACGGACGGGGCGCGAATGCATTATAACAATAATTGAGTGCGCGGAAACACGATTAAGTACAAATTTGATTTCATTAATTTCAGAATATATTTGTACATGAAATAATTAAGGGAATATTCTCCCAAAATCCCCAATGAATAAGACAAATGGTACAAAATGTGGGCCCAAAAACCAACACCCAGTCCACCCTAATCTCCTGTAAAAAATTGGATAACAAAGGGGTGAGCTACACGCTCAGTGGGTAAAATAGTTCGTGAATATAACAATTAATAAAGAAAACTTCATAATCAAATATCTTAAATACACATCAGAGCATCATAATCAATCCAATATGTATGTATGCACGACACCGTCTCGTATTGGTTTGATGAGTGTACATCGCCTGAGTTCACGTACAGATGTCCCTCCCCAGGAGTAGCCGGGTTCTCATTGTACGTCCCGCCTCTGGAATGACGCTCTGGATTCACGTACATATGTCCCTCCCCAGGAGTAGTGTCACGACGCCCCTGACGTAGGCTGACGTCATGACCGGCACAATGTATTATACATTATATATACCCATATACAGTATACAATACACTGTCAGCATTCACATAGTCTCACAATCCTTTCCAACTTTTACCAAAATTTCGACAGCACCTCCCCATAAAATGGACAATTCACATTTTTTCCTAATATACCACAAATCAAATCAAAGAGATATATATAAATAATCATCATCACAGATATTCCATTCATTCCATTGATTCCCTTCATTCCACAAATTAAATTCTCACCTGATAAATATCTATGATCATCTCATTTTATCATCACAAGCATTTTATAACCCAAAATATCAAATCAAAATCCATGTTTCCTTAACACCCATATATGTGATAATATATATATGTAGGATGTGATATATGTATTCATTTGAAAATAAAGAAAATGTAATTCATTTCCTTCCATACACGTACATTAACAAAATAAGAATCTAACTCACATATCTATTCTCGTGCTTTTCCTTTTAACTCTGTACCTGAAATATTGAAGGAAATGGAGTGAGCAACCAACAGCTCAGTGAATATATTTCTTGAGATGACAATTATATACATTTAGAGAAATATGACATTTAAAATTATTTCAAACACTTATTAAACACATGCATCATTCAACGAATATATTATACATGTCAACAACATAAATTTCATGAGTTTTCAAGAAAACAATGCATTCTTTTTTTCACAAAATCCACAATCTCCCTCCTTCAAGGCAAGAGAGTGAGTCTATCCCTTGTATGGCCGTTACAAGGTAGCCACAACCTCTTATTATCCAATTCACAGTCATTTCAAGAATCTCCAATCCTTGTTAGGACAGACCTACTGACAATGAGGTTACGCATAACACTCATCCGGGTCTAATTCCTAACTATATGACAACATATGCGATCTGCCTTCACACGTCTCGCATACTCCAAATGCCAAAAATATTTTGAATGATCAATAAAATACAATGCACGTACGTATATAACATGTTTACAATTAAACATTTCATATAAATAAAATGCCATACAAGAACCAAAATCAAGAAAATATACTCATAGTACAACACTTTCCAACTTAAACCCAATCATCGTCGCTTTCGAGTCCAGCTCCAATTTAAATCCAATTAACTCAACCTGTCACAATCACTCCATAATTCAATTTCATTTATTCATCTTCAATTTCTCAACTCACTTCAAATCATTAAGAATAAAGATCAACCTGAATAATCTTATACCCATTCCGTGAATTTAGATTCCAACTCACTTTAGGACTCATAAACAGTTGAAGAAACTATTATCTCGTTTCTGTGGTCAATCTAGATATTTCCACAAGAAATAACAGTGAAAATAGATTTCCCATTTCATATTTTCACTAATTCTCAGTTTATTTTTCTACTGGAACACATATCAATTTTATTAAAAATCTAGAACATTCCTAAAATTATTCTGTCCACATCGACACGTGTAAAATCACTCATTCTGTCATTCTACTACCTTCAACAGGTATTTTATTGAGATTTTACACATTCGCGAAGGTCACGACAGTGAATTTTACTCACCAAAATCATATATTTAGTTACTAAAAATATCAAAGGATATCCAAAAATCACAATCTTAGTATCGAAACGTCCAGAATTCAATTCTCTACGATTCTATGATCTCAAACTGGAGTTTCATTGGATTTTAATTCCATTTTATTCATTGGATATGATCATAGTACTATTCACATTGTCACTATTCATTGGAAACATGTCAATTTTTAATTGTCAAACGGTCTCCAAAAATCATGAAATTAGCATCGATGGACTCGCAACAGTTCATTCTTCTATTCTATAGCCTTAAACTAGAGTTTCATCGGGTTTTAAATGATTCAAATGGTTTCCAATCGAAACTCTAAATTCCAACAAACTTCCAACGGCTATAAAAATTTCAAATGAATACATAAATTCAATCTAACCATATATTTAAGGTTTCTACAGCCTAGGAAGTGTTTTCCAACCTTCCTAGCGGATTTTCATTCACGTTGGGTCAAAACCCCAATTTTTGCAAACGTCGTAAAACGGCTCCCACAACAAAAATTACTCCGAAAGAAAGGTTACATCTAGCTTAGATATCAAGTTCACGAAGAAATAGAGTGAAAATCACTTACCGCGAGTCCCGATTTTGTGCGAATCTCGTGTTTCTCCCTCTTTTTCCTCTCTTCCCTTCTTTCGTTCCGTCCGTTCTTCTCTTTTTTTTTTTTTTCTTTCTTTCATTCAGCAACTCATTTCTTCTCTCTCTTCTTTTATTTTATTTTTATTTTTTTGTTTGGACGTTGGTGAGAGAGATTGAGAGTAGAAATGAATTCTTTTGTTTTTATTTAAACATTTGAGAAAGTGTGAGATTAGACATGAGAGATGATAATTTTATAGACAAAAGGATCCAATGCACCTCATGCTCAATAGTTAACCAACTCACCCCATTAAATTTCATTAAATTCAACTCATCTCATTTCTATAATTCATTTAATAATCATACTCCAATCCACATATTTAAATAACCAACACCATAAATTACTCAATTTAATTCAACTCCATTTTTTTTTTAATTTTAAGCACCCGTATTAGATGATTCCATATATATCATCTTCATTTTATAATTTTATTTATTTACTAATCATACACTCGTATATTTGACTCATACGTATAAAATATGTGTATTATACATCTCGATATACGCGTAATTCAACGTATGTATTTAATTAAAACAACGGGGTGTTACAAGTAGCCAAGTTCTCATTGTACGTCCCTCTCCAGAGAAATATAATGAATAGCGAGCATCACTTCTAACTATTCTATGAATCATAAACCACATACGTCCCTAGGTGGTGCTATGTATGATGCCAATGCATGAACTGGTCCCGTCTTTACTTAACATTTAGACAGGATTTGGCAACGTCTAGTGATCCTTATCAGGGTCGGTATCACTACGTGCAAGGTTAGGATATTCAGTATTACTTGTATAAGCTGATAGCTTTCAAATAAGACCAACCAGATCAGTCTCCAGTTGAGAGGTGAGACACGAGGTCTACTTAAATACCAATCGTTTAGAGCAGCACGCTGCCTCCCGTTTACTATTTAAAGTTACTGAGGACAAGACTAAGTCTGGTTGAGCCAGATTGACCACTAATCTGGCATAACAACAGTGTAATACATGAACTCTAATTATATAGGCATAAGTATGACAGTATGAACATTATACGCAATAATGCAATTTAAATGAATAGTAGACACAATGATAAATGAATGTAAACTTTAATAAAAGGTATAAGACCCGCAAACCTATGTTTCGTTTCCCACCTTCAGATAAAACTCCTTTGGAGACTAGCGCCTTCCCACGTGCAGAACCGCGTTGCACCGCACAGAGAGTCTCGGAAAGAGAGTCTCAAAAGAAAAGACAAAAACTCAAAATGAGTGAAAAAGAGAAGAAAAATCACAATGAGAAGTGATTTTGGTGTAAGAAATGAGGAGGGGGAGGAGTTCTTTATATAGAAAAAATGGTGCCTGAACGCCCGTACGTTCGGGTAGGTGCCCGTACATTCGGCCACGTCTGCCCGTACGTTCGACCAAGTCCACCCGAACGTTCAGGCATGTGCCCGAACAAAAAGTTTTTTTTTTTTGTGCAAACCTAGGGTATTACAAGGTAACTGTTTAGATGGTCGTTCGTGAGACCGTGACTAATCAGGTTGTCACTGTTCAAACACCTATTAGATCTGGGTCAGAGACTCAAACCGACTAGATTACGAAATATAAGAGGCTACAGCCCCTTACTTTTGCTGACACCATTGATGCAGAGGAGGCACAGAAATGGCTAGATGAGTTGAAAAAGGCTCTTGATGCTATGGGAGTCGACGAGGATCGAAAGATTCCACTTACGTTCTACTAACTTGTTGGTGTAGCAAATACATAGTGGATAACGGTGAAGGAAGACCTAAGGATCAATACCGCAAAAATTATTTGGCAGCAGTTCAAGTCATTGTTCATCGATGAGTACTTCTCTGGAGTTGTGAAGAGGCAAAAATGCCAGGAGTTCGCCAGGCTTACCAGAGCAGCATGACAATTAGAGAATATGCTGTCGGGTTCAAAGAATTATCGTTTACTCTCTATCCACCATCTCAACGAAGCAAGATAAGACTGAGAAATTCTACAACGACCTTCGGCCTGACATCCGACAAGCCCTGTCGATCTTGGATCTCAAGATTTATAGGGAGGTCGTTGACAAAGCCATGAGCTTTGAGTAGCAAAGGATTGAACAGGAGTAGAGAATGAATAAGGGAAAACAACCTACAACGTTTTCCCAGCAGGGCAATATGAAGAAGCCCTACTATAATCAAAACCCAGCCCTCCCAGCCCCTGTTTCGAAGAATGAGGCCGCGACACCTCCTACTGAACCATCTAACCCTAGCTATCAGGGTTTTTGCAATCAAGGCCAAGAAAGTCGTAATGGAAGGAGTGGTTGTCGTAAAGGTAATGGCAGGGGTGGTGGTCGGCACCACAATCAGCATGGCCATCAGAACCAGCAACAGGTGCCTCAGTAGCCGAGGCCGACTTCTTATAACTGCGGCCAGCAGGGCCATGTAAGAAATTCCTCCCCCACCCTCAGCAATGGCGACAACCTATTCCCGCTATTCTAGTTTAGCAAGCCCCACCTGCTGTTAATGCCCAACCCAGGCAGAACTAGCAGAACCAAGGGCAACGGACCAGGGCAGAGCGTTTTCTATCGTTCAGCAACCCCTCCAAGTTAACAATGTAGTCGAAGGTACATTTTTCTTGTTCAATACAATGGTGCATATCTTGTTCGATTCGGGTGCTACACATTCCTTTTTATCTTCTGCATTGGTAAGGCATTTTGGATTGCATCCTGAACCCACATACTATTAGGATATGGTACTAACGTGAATTTGCAGTATTCTTGATGTGAGCTTCAAATGTCATAACAAATAATATATGCAGATCTCTTTGTGATGGTCATTGAAGACCTTGACATCATCCTCGGCATGGACTGGCCCGCACCTCTGAATGCAAAGATCGATTGTATGAAGAAGCAAGTTCAGTTAAGCTTGCCCACAAGGGAGTTTGTCAAGATTCAGGGAACAAGAAAATGGATACACAACTCGACTGTTGCACTTCTCAAGGCACAGCTTCTAGCTCTATCCCTTGGAGATGACAATGAATCACCAACATTGTACCCTCTCGAAGTACACGATGTCCTGGTAATATCGAAATTCCCAACAGTTTTTCTAAATGACCTTCCTGGTTTACCTCCGGTAAGGGAATTCGATTTTGAGATGAAACTCATACCTGGGACTAGGCCTATCTCAATTCCACCATACATAATGTCCAATGTGGCGACCCCGCAAGGAATGGTGTGGGGAATGCCGGGGTGGGACGCCTGGCGTAGGCATCTCCAACCACTTCTCAACCTCCGTGAGGTGGTTGAGACCCTACGAGCCTTATCCCAAACAACGACATAATATAAAAATGTACTAAACAAAACTACCAACCGTATTAATCATCCAAGACAAGAGATACTCCATAAAAATGAACCATAAATAAAACCGTCATAATCCCTACAGTCCATCAAGATTGACACACACATAAAGTCCAAAACTATGGGTACAAAAAAAAATCCTCATATGCCCACATGGTCTATTTAACAAGTCTCAACTCACCCATACTACAATGTGGTAAGTGTTATAATTACATAGTTCAAAATATAGTACATCATAATTTCAAACACAATTCAATCAAAATGCCTCTCAACTCACATCGAGGCCTTGGATTCTCTCGCAGGCAAGGCCCTCAAGATATGACTATTCCTTTGCCCTTATTCGGGACAGAAAGACCTGAAAGAGAAAAATGAGGGTGAGCCAACGGTGCCCAGTGAATAGAATTCAAATATGCTATCAATACTCATCAATAAATATCATGTTTGCATGTCAATATGTAGCATGATTAAAAGCTCATAACATATAGACATCAAGCATTTATAATAAGTTTGATGCAAGTAAAAGCTTATCAATTTGGATCCACATTCCACATGCATTGGGCTTACTAGCTCACGTCTATTTCACCGTAATATTGTGTATTTGGGGTTACTAGTGCACGTCTATTTCACCGTACCATTCTCATCTCCAAATATTTCCTTTTTAAAACCCCCCTATGACAAGGTTAAGTCCCCTTATTAGCCAGATAGATGGGCCCAACCAAAGTTATAAAGTTTTCTCAAATCAATGCATCATTCAAAACATTAGAACACATTCATGCTTTCAACATACAATATATATAAGTGATATGATGACATAAAAGATATAATCATAAATGATGTCTACTCACAACCAAGCCTCGCGAGAGTATCTAACCACACACGGACACCAAACCGAATCAATCCAATCAAGGTCTTGAAACATTCATCAATATCCAACCATACATCAATTTCTATGCTCAATCACATAGACATTACACATCAACCCTAAATCAGCCCACATATAGACAATACGCCTAAATCCCATCTAATCCCACCATTCAACTCAAATCACATAACTTAGGCCTCTAATGCATAGTTCTCATTCATAAACCATTCTATTATTAAAAAATACTGATTTTCAATTCCTTAGGCATAAACATGCGCAAATTGGGTCATTTGATCACAAGTAGGCATAACCCATGATATGGTCACAACCACCAAATCAGTAGCATAATCAGCCCTAATCATGCTTAATTAAACATAAGTTGCATCAATTCAATGATTCTAGGCCAAAAGCATCAAAAGCCCTAAAATATGAAATTTTCCATACTTAGGCCATATTGCCGATTTACACTAGGGCACCATGTTCAGCCATGTATGTCACTGATTTTGCATCATGGGTTCATCAACAATGGCAACTAGGTAAACATAGTTGACATGCAAGCTATTTGGAAAGGTCTAAGTTCATATTCTAAATTTAGGTCTAATACAAGCAACCCTACCAATTCTTCATTTAATATTCTGTTCAGATGTATCAATCTACCAACAGAAATATGAAATCACAAAATCAACCGTACATATTGAATTATGTTAAGAACCAAACCTTCTGTCCAACAATCAACTCAATCCAACGGTGAACCGCAAAGGTAAGCCACTTTGATGAACAAGTCTCTAATCAGATAATTTCTCTTTTCCTGCTACAAATACTCAAACTCAGATGACTATATCACAAAACATACTCAAGCCATAAACATTTCCACCGTTAATAATCCATAAAGTTCAGTTGTAAACCGCATACCAAAATATCATATCCATCCAACGGTAGATGTACGAGATCTATTAGTTTGATCAAAACTGCGCGATAAATCTAGACTTTCCGAACAGCTTTGTTTGAGAGGTTATATCTCTTAGAAGAAAACTCTAATCAAGAT
Organism: Paratinospora sagittata; assembly: GCA_035771175.1. Classification (NCBI taxonomy): domain Eukaryota; kingdom Viridiplantae; phylum Streptophyta; class Magnoliopsida; order Ranunculales; family Menispermaceae; genus Paratinospora; species Paratinospora sagittata. Next base: position 27,454,628 of record CM069595.1, read on the forward strand.
CGCCACCAACCAGTATGAATAACCATAAGCTACGAACTTTCGGACAAATTTTGAGCTCAATCGGACCGTATATCCTCAAGATCCAGATCTTTGATGAAAACGTTGCAGAGATTTTTCTCAAAGCAACTCCCTCTTTCTTTCTCTTCTTCTTTCCTTTCTCTTCTTTTTTCCTTTCTCCCTATTCATCTCACCCTCTAAGACTTCCTTGGGGAAGAGAAGTAGGGCATGAAACACTTGTCCCACTCTCATGCACCAACCTTGACATGTGTTGGAGAGGAGAAATGGGGCATGGGACACTTGTCCATTTTCATGCACCAACTTGACATGTATTGGAGAAGAGAAATGGGGCATGGAACTCTTGTCCATTCTCATGCACCAACTTGACATGTGTTGGTCTCATGCACCAACTTGACATGTGTTGGAGAAGAGAAATGGGGCATGAGACACTTGTCCATTTTTATGCCCCAACTTGACATGTATTGGAGAAGAGAAATGGGGCATTGGACACTTGTCCATTCTCATGCACCAACTTGACATGTGTTGGTCTCATACTACCCATACCAACCATATGTACTTTAACCAATCTCCTGCTTCCATGTATTTTAAATGTCCAATCCATTAAATACACCAAATTTTCATTTTTATTTATCCTTTTATTCAATCAATCCTAACACATATCAATTAATGGTTTAATGGGCCCATGCATAAATAGTAACATATGCATTATACTTTAATTTAACATGACCCATATACAATTTATGATGCACATATTTATTATATACATTATCAAGCATCAAATATACAAACATTAAACAACCATCAAACAAACACCAAACATATCAAGGCAACACATAGAGTTTGGGCAAAATGCAATTGGGTTATGGGCTAAATGAAATAATTTTCGAGGCGTCACATCTATTGTCGAGTTGGTCAAGTTGGACAAACAACTGAAGGAATTGAAGAGTAATGGCTTCCTTAGAAAAAGTTCATCACCCTGGGGCGTTCAGATTCTGTTTGTTCGCAGAAAAGGATGGTTCGTTACGACTTTGCATCGACTATCTCAAGTTGAATAACGTCACCATTAAGAACAGATACTCGTTGCCCAGGATCGATGACTTGTTCAACCAACTTAAAGATGTCAAATACTTCTCTAAGATTGATTTACGATTTGGTAATCATCAACTACGGATCAGAGAGTCGAACTTTACTAAAACGGCTTTCAGAACTAGGTACGGTCATTACGAATTCTTGTCATGCCGTTCGGTCTAACAAATGCACCTTCTGTGTTCATGGATTTGATGAACCGCATCTTCATGTTATATTTAGATCGATTCGTTGTGGTCTTCGTAGATGATATCTTGATATATTCTTCAACCGAGGAAGACCATAAGATACATCTGAGGATTGTCCTCCAGACCTTGAGAAGCCACCAGTTGTATGCAAAGTTGAGTAAGTGCGAATTTTGGGCGAAGCTAGTTCAATTCCTAGGCCATGTGGTTTCAGGCAATGGCATTGAGGTGGATCTTTCTAAGGTTGAAGAAGTTTTAAACTGGAAGCAACCCACCACAATTACTCAAATACGGAGTTTTCTGGGTTTGGCTAGCTACTACAGAGGCTTCATCAAGGATTTCTCAAAGATTGTTGAACCTATGACCAAGTTTACTCGGAAAGACATTCGATTCATTTGGAATCCTGCCTGTGAATTATCGTTTCAGGAATTGAAGAAGCACATCACGACAACATCGGTACTAATCACTCCACGAAATGGAGTTGGATTTTTACTATACACTGACGCCTCTCTCTAAGGCTTAGGTGCAATACTAATGTAAGAAGGCCAAGTTGTTGCATATGCTTTGAGGCAGTTGATGATTCATGAGGCTAATTACCCAATGCATGACTTCGAACTTGCAGTTGTCGTATTCACACTGAAGTTATGGCGTCATTACCTATACAGTGAACGGTTTGAGGTCTTCTCAGTTCACAACAGTCTTAAGTACATCTACACTCATAAAGACCTAAACCTCCGCCAAAGACGATGGTTGGAATTCTTGAAAGATTATGACTTTCAACTCTAGTACCATCCCGGTAAGGCCAATGTGGACGCAAGTGCCCAAAGTAGAAAATCTTATATTACTTGCACTCTTAACTTTGAGATGGGGAAGTTGGCTACAGAGATGGAAAACTTTAACCTACAACTGATTGAGGAGAGAGCAAGATCACGACTCTCTCAATTATCAGCCAACTCTGAGCTTATTAGAAAGATTTTAGCAGCTCAAGCCAACGACCCTATGTTAATGGAGAAACGAGAACTTCTACTCAGCGGACAGGACCTTCCACATTGGTCGGTCTTTGAAGACTGGGCCATGTTTTACAAAAAACGTATCTGTCTGCCGAACAATCCTAAGGTTTGGAAAGAAGTGCTCACTAAAATACACTGTTCGAGGTTCGCTATGCATCCAGGGGGAGACAAGATGTACAAGGATGTCAAGCGACAATTCTGGTTTTCTGGAATAAAGAAGGCTATTGCAGACTTAGTTGCTTGATATCTCATTTTCCAGCAAGTTAAGGCAGACCGTAGACTTCCCTCTAGACTTCTCCAACCTTTACCTATTAGAGAATGAAAGTGAGAACGTTGCAATGGATTTTGTTACAGCCTTGCCTCGAAATAATAAAGAAAAATATGTTATCTGGGTTATCATTGACAGACTTACAAAGTCTGCACACTTTTCACCAATAAGGTTCACAGATAACCCCGCCAAGCTTGCCGAATTGTATGAAAAATGGATTGTACGCCTCCATGTCATACCACTCATGATCGTCTCTAATCGAGATCCTCGATTCACATCAAAGTTTTGGCAAAGCTTTCAGAGTAAAATGGGCTCTAGGATCACCATGCGCATAATATTTCACCCTCAAACCGATGGGCAGTCAGAGCGTCTTATCCAGATCTTGGAGGATATGATACGGTGCTGCATTTTGAACTTTCATGACGGATGGGCAAAGCACTTACATTTGGCTGAGTTTGCATACAACAACAACTACCAAACAAGTATCGACATGGCAGCATATGAGGCTCTCTATGGTCGCCCTTGCAGATCTTCGGTATGTTGGTTAGATATGGAAAATTGACGACAATTAGGGCTTGAACTAGTTCAAGAGACTTTTGAGAAGATCACACTAGTAAAGAAGCGACTTCGTGTTGCACGAAGTTGCTAGAAGAGTTATGCTAACAAGCGAAGACAACCTCTAGAATTTGATAAGGGGGACTTGGTTTTTCTAAAAGTTCAGCCTACATGAGGTGTCAAACACTTTGGGATCAAAGGAAAGCTCTCCCCACGGTATATCGGTCTATTTCAAATCATTGAACGTATTGACAAACTAGCCTATCGTCTATCCCTTCCATCGTCCATGTCTAAAGTTCATGATGTTTTTCACATATCTATGGTTCGAAAGTATCGTCCTGATCTTTCGCATATCATCCCTCTGGTCGAGGCTCGAGTTGAGGAAGGAAACAAGTATCAGGAGAGAGCAATACAGATTCTAGACGTAGCATACTACTTGTAAAGGTGCTCTGGGATCACCACGGAGTTGAGGAAACAACATGGGAACTAGAAGAAACAATTAAATTGAAATACCCTGAATTGTTTTCAAGTCAATAATTGATGATGTGATACATTGTACTTTTTCACTTATTAATAAAATGATGGAATTTTGTTTACAATATCTTAATACATCGTTTTACTTAAATAACTATGCAGATGTTTGAAAATAGTACCGATGAAGGTATTGATGCACACACGCAATGGCCTCTTTGTCAACCTGCGGTAACTCCTTTATGATCCGAGTCAAGCCACAACTACTTTGCATCCCCAACTCCATCGCCCCACAGACAGTTATCCTTATCGCCAGAGTGTGCATGGTATTTTCATAATAGTTTTGCATGAAACAATCCTGTGTCGTCATCGTAGTAGGATCTTCTACCAAAATTGCCAAGCGGCCGGATTCGAGCAACGACATGAAAAAGCATTGCGCCACTCAACCTACTGCCCCCGAAACGATGCAACCTGCGGAGCCCTACACCACCATCTATTAGGCAAAGGTCGGAACTTTTTGAGGACGAGTACGACTCTATTTGCTCTCCATTGTTTGATGATGTTGAGGATTCCACCGGCAACAGTGCTATTCATGGACCTTACAGGCACCACCCTAACTTAGCAAGTGATGACGACGACGGTGAATCTCACGCTGACAACAATCATCACTACACGGACTAAATTTCGAGGGAGAAATTCTTTTAAGGGCGGTAGAGTGTAATACCCTAGGATTGCACACAAAAAAGAAAAAAAAATTGAACTTTGAGCAGCCTGGCTGAATGTTCGAGAATTCTTTTTCTATAAAACGAGGGCTCCCCCCCTCATTTTCACACCAATCCATTTCTCTCCTCTTGTTGAAAAATTTATCTCTCTCTCTCTCTTTTGAGATTCTCTTCGCGGTGTAACGCAGTTCTACCCGGGGGAAGGTGTCAGTTCTCGAAGCTGTTATTATCTGAAGATGGGGAATGAAACATAGGTTTACGTGTCTTATGAATTTTATTAGAGTTTACATTCATTTATCATTATGTCTATTATTCATTTACACTGCATTATTGCGTATAATGTTCATACCTGTCATACTTATGCTTGTATATTTGGAGTTCATGTATTATATTGTTGCGATGTCGAATTAGTGATCAATCTGGCTCAACCAGACTCAGTCTTGTCCTTAGTAACTTTAAATAGTGAACGGGAGGGTGTGTGTTGCTCTAGACGATTGGTATTTATGTAGACCTCATATCTCACCTCTCAAGTTGGAGACTGATCTGGTTGGTCATATTTGAAAGCTATCAGCTTGTACAAGTAATACTGAATGTCCTAATTGTGCACGTAGTAATACTGACCTTGATAAGGATGACCAGACGTTGCCAAATTCTATCTAATGTTCATAATGACCGAACATGTTCATGCATTGGCATCATACATAAGCACCACCTAAGGATGTATGTGATTTGTGATCCACAGAATAGTTAGAAGCAATGCTCACTATTATTGATATTTCTCTAGAGAGGGACGTACAATGAGAACCCGAGTTTACCTAAGGAGGGACATTTGTGCGTGAATTCAGGGTGTCGTTCCTGAGGAGGGACGTACAATGAGAACCCGGCTACTCCTGGGGAGGGACATCTGTATGTGAACTCAGGCGATGTACAATCATGGAACCAATATGAGACAATGTCATGCAAACATACATGTCGTATTGATTACGATGCTCTAATGTGTATTTATGATATTTGATTATGAAGTTTTCTTTATAAATTGTCATATTAATGAACTATTTTACCCACTAGGCATTAGCTCACCCCGTTGTTATCCAATTTTTCACAGGAGATTAGGGTGGACTGGGTGCAGGATTTTGGGCCCACATTTTGTAATCCTTTGTTTATTCATTAGGGATTTTGGGAGGATGTTCCATTTTCTATTTCATGTACAAGAATATATTCAGAAATTAATGAAACCAGACTTGTACATTTTTGTGTTTCTGTGCACTCGATTATTGTTATAATGCATTCGCGCCCTGTTCGTGAGTGTTCCGCCAGTTTAGGCGTGTCCGGGCGGGGTGTGACACATCTTAACTTCTGACATCTTTAGCAAGTGATGCAATAAGCATGAGTATCCTTGTATAAAGAGGGCCAAGAAAAAACCTGATTGCAATATCTTTACAACTGTTTTCTTAGCATTGAAATGGCCCCCACAAGGTTGATCATGGCAAAATGATAGAACACTAGGGATCTCATGATCGGGAAGGCATCTCCTAATCACCTGATCGGAACAATACTTAAATATGTAGGGATCATCTCAAAAATAAATCTTAATTCTAGGGAAGAAGAATTTCCTATCTTGTTGGGTCCAATGATCAGGTAATAGACCTGTGACAAGATAGTTAGCAATGTTCGCATACCAAGGGGCTTGGGAAACTGATAAAAGTTGCTAATCAGGAAATGACTCAGAAATAGGATGAGGATCTTGAGAATACTTTACCATGAGCCTAGAAAGATGGTCAACTACCACATTTTTTGCTCCTTTCTTATCCTTAATCTCCAAATGAAACTCTTGGACCAAAAGAACCCATCGGATTAACCTAGGTTTGGCATCCTTCTTAGTGAGAAGGTATCTCAATGCAGCATGATCCAAATAAATGATGACCTTAGATCCTAAGAGATAGAACCTAAACTTTTCTAAGGAAAACACAACTGCTAAAAGCTCTTTCTCAGTGGTAGAATAGTTTAATTGTGCATCAATAAGAGTCTTACTGGCATAATAAATCACATGCGGTAATTTATCTAAGCGTTGTCCTAAGACTGCACCAATAGCATAATCTGAGGGATCACACATTATCTCAAATGGTGCATTCCAATCCGGTGGTACATTGATGGGAGCAGAAGTGAGTTTAGGCTTAAGACGAGTAAAAACCTCTGAACAAGTCTCATAAAAAACGAATGGGACATTCTTGGCTAACAAACTACAAAGTGGCTTAGAAATCTTGCTAAAATCCTTAATGAATCTTCTATAAAACCCAGCATGCCCCCAAAAAAGATGTTACCTCCCTAATAGTCTTAGGAGCTGGAAGATTAAAAATGTCACGACCCACGATACGTGACGTCATGACCGGCATGGAACCCCGTGTATATCCTCCTTCGATATACACGACATCCTGATAAGCCTTCTAATGCACATCATAATCCCAAATACACAACATTAAACACATATGGACACAATCAAATAATATTACATTCCCAAAATGTAAGCCATAAATTTTTTTTTCTAAGGCCACAGTGATCAAAAGTACAAAATAATACTTAACAATGATTACAACTCATCTAAGTGTTAAGTATACGTATTAGGTGTTACATAGTACAATTTATCAAAATAAATGCGGAAAAGTACTAACACCTACATCAACCAAAGTTCGGGAAATGCTCCACAGCTAAGCCTTTCCCTTCCCCTTCCTATCTGATCCTGAAAAGATAATAGTGAGGGGTGAGCTACAGCAAGCCCAGTGAATGTTTTCTACAAGTGGCTACATGCATGTGCATTTATGTAAAACATTGTAAGGTTCATTAAAACAGTTTAAACAACTTGAATGTAAACGAGGTTACATACATGTTCAATATAAGACCTCATGTCATATCAAGACAATGCAGATCACTTATGACATATTCATGCACCTAAACCCTCCTAGGTAAGAATCAATTCAAGAAAATGAGTGCGCGAGACCCATGCCCGAATGACCTCTTACCTGTATTCTAATAGGAATTCCAAGGGCACGTCACCGAACTACGGCTGCGCTTACCCTTGAAACCCTTTGCAAGGTCCACAACTGGGGATCCCACTAGACTTACGAAATTTCTCGAAGGAAACCCTAACTAGGAGACTCAACCCCAATTTGTTTTCCCAACTGACTATGATCAAATAATTTTCATGAGATATCAAATCATGCATACCATAATAATTAAGCATTTAAAATATTTCTATAATAGAATGCCACACATAGAAGACACAAGTAAAGAAACACTCACAATTGATTGGCTAAGTCTAGCCAATCCAAGAAAGTACTAGAAGATCCATGAATCACCTCGAGTACTTCAATCACCAATTTTCCTACGTGGCTTACTCAAACCAACTAAGGTCCCTACATATAACACATGGTCAATACAATACTAAAGATCAGCCAAAGTATGCTAATAACCATGTTCAAACCTAATTCTATAGTCAATTTGAGATTCTAGCATGGTCATAGTCATAACTCAACCCATATTGCTCAATTCAACCATATAATCATCAAATTAGACTACACCTAACCAAAATTAAATGCCATAGGTTGATTCCCATGATCCCAAACACTATAATACAAAGTATTCAATCATATTAAGGGTTAATTAGGCTATTCCTTGAGTCAATTACATCAATTGACTAAGTTCAAGTCAAAATCCCCAATTTGGCAATACATAACCTAAGGCCAAATTGAACTAAGTCATACCAAATTAACATAGGTTCAAACATTCTAAACCCATGAATCTACTCAAATGAGGTCCAATTAGATGATTCTCAAGTCAATTTGATCAATTGACTTGGTTTAGGTCAAAAGCCCTAATTTGGGCAAAATCCCCAATTTACATGGAAATCCCCAAATTGCATGGGAATGTCAATTTACATGGCCTAAGCCAAAATTACCCTACAATTAGGTTCCCCCTATTCAAGATCAGTAATTTAAAGTGTCATACATCCATAATTACTCATCAATTTCATACAAATCACAAGAAATTTGAATAGAAAACCCTAGGTCAAAACACTAGTTTTAGGTCAAGTGTATGAAGCTCCAATTTCTTTCTAGAAATTGGGGGTTTCACCTCTAGAGTACTCCCCATACACTCTAGGTCAACATATATTAATTTCAAGGCCTAATTCCAACTTTGATTTTCCATCACCCTTTCAAAAACAGCAATAGAACCCTAGGTCAAAAAAATTAGTTACATGCTTGAAAGAGAATGATGGAAGGAAGAAAAATGGGAATAAAATAGTTACCTTAATGATCCTTGAGCAAGAATCCACCCCAAAACCTCCTTTTTTCCTTTTTTTTTCTCTTCTCTTCTTTCCCCTTTCTCCAAGCTCTCTAGCACTCTTGAAGGTGGAAAAATGAGCAAGTGTGATAAAATCCCGTTTTGGTTTGTATTTATAGAAAAATTTGGGCTCACAACTCAAAATACACTTAAACAAAAGGAACAATTTATTTCTGCTGCAATTACTTCCACTTAGATACTCATTTTTATGCAAATGGCTCATCAATTTAACGTTGTAACTATTCAAATGTTTTATGAGTCAGTTAGCAATATTCTGGTACAATTTTAACTTAATCCAACGGTGGGATTACGAGATCCAACCGTTTGATCAAAATTGCGCAAGAAACTCTATAAATTTGAGAAACAGTGTTTGGAGTTTTATAACTCACAATAGACAACTCCAATAAAGATCTTCACCGTTCATAATGAAGATCTATTAGATAAGAATAAGCTGACAAAATGTTAGCTCAATCGGACCCCAGATTTATGAGATATAGCTATTGATGTAATCAGTGACATAAATTTCTTCCTCCATGGAGCGAACTCTACTAATCCAAAACACCTTTTTTGACATATTCCGAAGTCGAACGGGTCTCCAATCATTTTGAAACTTCATGCAAAGACACTTGAACCAACGCGCATAGAGCATCATATACGTATACGGGTGCTATACGGGTACTCTACGAGTCAAAATGACGTCATCCTAAGGTACGGGCGTTACAAGAAATTAAATCAATTTTAGCTTTGTCGACCTCAATCCCTTCTTTCAAGATGATATGCCCAAAAACAATTCCCTTTTGAACCATAAAATGACATTTTTTCCCAATTTAGAACAAGATTATTTTCTTGGCATCTTTCCAACACCAACCTCAAATGATTCAAACATTCATCAAAGGAAGATCTAAATATTGAAAAGTCATCCACAAAAACTTTCATAAACTTTCAAAGAAAATACTAATCATACACCGCTGAAAAGTTGCAGGTGCATTAAACAATCCAAAAGGCATCCTTCTATAGGCAAAGGTTCCAAAAGGACAAGTGAAAGTGGTCTTCTCTTGGTCCTTTGGGACAATGGCAATTTGGTTATAACCGAAATATCCATCAAGTAAAAAATAATATGCATGTCCGGCCAACCTTTCAAGCATTTGATCAATGAATGGTAGAGGAAAATGATATTTCCTTGTAACTGCATTCAGCTTGCGGTAATCAATGCATACACGCCACCCGGTAGTTACTCGCGTGGGGATCAATTCATTTTCCTCATTCTCAATCACTGTAATTCCAGACTTCTTTGGGACAACTTGGATCGGACTAACCCATGAACTGTCAGAAATGGGGTAAATGATCCCTACATCCAATAATTTTAAAATCTCATATCTCACTACCTCCCGCATGTTAGGATTTAACCTACGTTGCATTTCTCGGGAAGCTTTTGCATTATCCTCCAAATGAATTCTATGTTGGCAAACACTTGGACTAATACCCTTAATATCGCTTATGGACCACCCTATAGCTTTCGTATGGTTCCTCAGAACATCTAGAAGCTTTTCTTTTTGCATTGGATCTAGAAGAGAAGCTATGATGACAGGAAAGCTCTTCTTTGGACCTAAAAACACATATTTCAATTTCTGAGGCAAAGGCTTGAGTTACAGAGTAAGGGGTTTCTCAATAGATGGATGTTGCACGCAAACCGCAAGTGAACGGTTGCCAAGTTATAATATATTTTGATGAGAAATCAGGTATCATCCTCAGGGATATTTTGTCACACCCCGCTCAGACGCGCCTAAACCGACGGTACACTCACGGACGAGGTTCGCATTTGGAATTATCACAATGGCAATATCAGAGTACGCAGCGGAAATATAATACAGTACATGTCTGATTCCATTTAACTCAGAATTCATTTGTACATGACATAGTCAAGGGAACATACTCCCCAAAATCCCCAATGAACAATACAAAGGGTACAAAATGTGGGCCCCATAACCCTGCACCCAGTCCACCCTAATTTCCTGTGAAAATTTGGATAACGAAGGAATGAGCTTAATGCGCTCAGTGGGTAAAATAGTTCGTGAATATAACAATTAATAAAGCAAACTTCATAATTAAATATCTTAAATACACGTCAAAGCATCATAATCAATCAATATGTATGTATGCATGACACCGTGTCGTAATGGTTTGATGAACGTACATCGCCTGAGTTCACGTACAAATATCCTTCCCCAGGCGTAGCCAGGTTCTCATTGTATGTCCCTCCTCAAGAACGATGCTCTAGATTCACGTACAGATGTCCCTCCCCAGGCGTAGCCAGGTACTGATTGTACGTCCCTCTTTAGAGAAATATAATGAATAGCGAGCAATGCTCCTAACTATTCTATGAATCATAAACCACGTACGTCCCTAGGTGGTGATATGTATGATGCCAATGCATGAACTGGTCTGGTCTTTACTTAACATTTAGACTGACTTTGACAACGTCTGGTGATCCTTATCAGGGTTGGTATCACGACGTGCAAGGTTAGGACATTTAGTATTACTTGTATAAGCTGATAGCTTTCAATAAGACCAACCAGGTCAGTCTCCAGTTGAGAGGTGAGACACGAGGTCTGCTTAAATACCAATCGCCTAAAGCAGCTCGCTGCCTCCCGTTCACTATTTAAAGTTACTGAGGACAAGACCGAGTATGGTTGAGCCAGATCGACCACAAATTCGACATTATAACAATGTAATACATGAACTCCAAATATACAGGTATAAATATAACAGTACGAACGTTATACGAAATAATGTTGTGTAAATGAATGGTAGACATAACAATAAATGAATGTAAACTTTAACAAAAGTTATAAAACACGCAATCACGACGCCCTTGACGTAGGCTGACGACATGACCGACACTGTCACACCCTGGGTTGCACAGCGTGCCCCTACCCAGGTGTGGGCGCACCCCCTCGGGGCGAACGCCTAGCCATTATGGATCCATAATATTGTCATATCGCCATGTAGCAACCCAACCACAGCTGGTCTACATCGAAACGATTATTTGTCTGCCACTATTCATGAATAGTGCAGGGCCTCCCTAGGAATCGAACTCAAGACCTCCCTTAAGGAGTTATATTTCGCATTCCTGGTTTCGTTTCGATGTAGACTAGCTGCGGTTGGGTTGCTACATGGCGATATGACAATATTATGGATCCATAATGGCTAGGCGTTCGCCCCGAGGGGGTGCGCCCACACCTGGGTAAAGGGCACGCTGTGCAACCGAGGGTGTGACAAAAAGGCCTTATGTACTATGGCGACCCCGCGCCCCGGACCACCAACCTCGCAGGGAATGGCGTGCGGAATGCCGGGGCGGGACGCCCGGCGTAGGCATCTCCGACCACTCCTCAACTCCCGTGAGGTGGTTGAGACCCTACGAGCCTTATCTCAAACAACTTCATAATATCAAAAGGTACTAAACAAAACTACCCACCGTATTAATCATCCAAGACAAGAGATAATCCATAAAAATGAACCATAAATAAAATCATAATCCCTACAGTTCATTAAAATTGACATACACATAAAACCCAAAATTGTGGTTACAAATAAAAATCGTCATATGCCCACATGGTCTATCTAACAAGTCCCAACTCACCCATACTACAATGTGGCAAGTGTTATAATTACATAATCCAAAATATAATACTTCATAATTTAAAACACAGTTCAATCAAAATGCCTCTCAACTCACATCGAGGCCTTGGATTCTCTCGCAGGCAAGGCCCTCAAGATATGACTATTCCTTTGCCCTTATTCGGGACAGAAAGACCTGAAAGAAAAAAATGAGGGTGAGCCAACGGTGCCCAGTGAATAGAATTCAAATATGCTATCAATACTCATCAATAAATATCATGTATGCATGTCAATATGTAGCATGATTAAAAGCTCATAACATATAGACATCAAGCATTTATAATAAGTTTGATGCAAGTAAAAGCTTATCAATTTGGATCCACATTCTACATGCATTGGGCTTACTAGCTCACGTCTATTTCACCATACCGTTGACCCCAATCTCTTCCTTTCCTAAAACCCTCATATGACAAGGTTAAGTCCCCCTATTAGCCAGATAGATGAGCCCAACCAAAGTCATAAGGTTTTCTCAAATCAATGCATCATTCAAAACATTAGAACGCATTCATGCTTTCAACATACAATATATAAGTGATATGATGACATAAAAGATATAATCATAAATGAAGTCTACTCACAACCAAGCCTCGCGAGAGTATTTAACCACACACGACCACCAAACCGAATCAACCCAATCAAGATCATGAAACATACATCAATATCCTACCATACATCAATTTCTATGCTCAATCACATAGACATTACACATCAACCCTAAATCAACCCACATATAAACAATAGGCCTAAATCCCATCTAATCCCATCATTCAACTCAAATCACATGACTTAGGCCTCTAATGCATAGTTCTCATTCATAAACCATTCTATTAATCAAAAATACTGATTTTCAATTCCTTAGGCATAAAGATGCCCAAATTGGGTCACTTGATCACAAGTAGGCCTAACCCATGATATGGTCACAACCACCAAATCAGTAGCATAATCACCCCTAATCATGCTTAATTAAACATAAGTTGCATCAATTCAATGATTCTAGGCCAAAAGCATCAAAAGCCCTAAAATATGAAATTTTCCATACTTAGGCCATATTGCCGATTTACACTAGGGCACCATGTTCAGCCATGTATATCACTGATTTTGCATCATGGGTTCATCAACAATGGCAACTAGGTAAACATAGTTGACATGCAAGCTATTTGGAAAGGTCTAAGTTCATATTCTAAATTTAGGTCTAATACAAGCAACCCTACCAATTCTTCATTTAATATTCTGTTCAGATGTATCAATCTACCAACAGAAATATGAAATCACAAAATCAACCGTACATATTGAATTATGTTAAGAACCAAACCTTCTGTCCAACAATCAGCTCAATCCAACGGTGGACCGAAAAGATAAGTATCTTTGATGAACAAGTCTCTAATCAGACAATTTCTCCTTTCCTACTGCAAATACTCAAACTCAAATGACTATATCACACCAAATAATAAACGGATAAACATCTCTACCGTTCCGAATACAGAAATATCAGTTATAAACTACATACCCAAATTTGATATCCATCCAACGGTAGATTGAGGAGATATACAAGTTTGCGTAAAATGGCACGAGAAATCCAGACTTTCCGACCTGCTTTGTTTGAGAGGTTAGATCCCTTAGAAGAAACCTCTGATGAAGATCTCCACCAACCAGAATGAATACCCATAAGCTACGAACGCGCTGACATATTTTGGAGCTCAATCTGACCATATATCTCAAAGATCCAGCTCTTTGATGCACCAACGTCGGAGAGATCTTCCTCCTGCAACTCCCTCTTTCTTTCTCTTCTTCTTTCCTTTCTCTTCTTTTCTTTTATTTCTTTTTCTTTCTCTCCACTAACCTCTTTCTAGCACTTCCTTGATTTCCTCCACTCATTCTAGCACTTCCTTGAAGAAGAGAAGTGGGCATGGGACACTTGTCCACTTTCATGCACCAACCTCCACATGTGTTGGTATCATACTACCCATACCAACCACATGTACTTTAACCAATCTCATGCTTCAATGTATTTTAAACATCCAATCCATTTAATACGCCAAATCTTCATTCTCATTTATCATTTTATTCAATCAATCCTAACCCATATCAAGTCATGGTTTAATGGGCCCATGCATAAATAATAACATATGCATTATACTTTAATTTAACATGACCCATATACAATTTATGATACACATATTTATATACATTATCAAGCATCAACTATACAAACATTAAACAACCATCAAACAAACACCAAACATATCAAGGCAACGCATAGAGTTTGGGCAAAGTGCAATTGGGTTATGGGCTAGATGAAATAATTTTTGGGGCGTTACATCACACCCACCTTTGAATGAACTTCGTCCTCAAAGTTTTAAGGTTAAGAAATACCTAAGCCCATGAACTCAGCAAAGTGCTCCATCATGTAGTCCTCACGCTCCCAAGTAACCTGCTCCTCGCCATGGAACTGCCATCTCACCTTGACCATTAGAATCTCGCGGTTATGTAACCTCTGGACCTTCCGGTCAAGTATCTGAATAGGTTCCTCATCATAAGTCCCATCCTACCTCAGTTCAATGTTCCTCCAGTCCAAGACGTGATCAAAATCACTTTTGTACACTCTCAACATTGACACATGAAAGACATTGTGGACTGCTGCTAACTGAGGTGGCAAGGCTAATCGGTAAGCGATGGGGCCAATTTGTTCTAAAACCTCGAACGGCCCAATAAATCTCGGAGCGAGCTTGCCTTTTATCCCAAATCTAGTTTGGCTCTTCTGAGGTGAGACCTTCAATAAAACTTGTTCACCCACCTCGAACTCTACTGTCTTCCGCTTGGCATCAGTGTAACTCTTCTGCCAGTCTTGGGCTACCTTCATGTTATGCTTGATCCTCTTAATCTTCTCTGTGTGTTCATGTACAAACTCTGGTCCCATCACCGCAACATCCCCTACCTTCGTCCAACAGATCGGAGATCTACAGGGTCGACCATACAATGCCTCAAAAGGAGCCATGCCAATACTGGACTGATAGCTGTTGTTGTACGCGAACTCACACAGATGTATGTACTCCTCCCAGTTACCACTGAACTCAAGGACACAAGCTCAAAACATATCCTCTAAATTTGATATCAACCTCTCAGACTGGCCATCTGTCTCGGGGTGAAAAGCGGTACTGAGATCTCGTCTAGTGCCGAGCTGCCTCTGCAACCCCTGCCAGAATACCGATGTAAACCTCGGATCCCTATCTGACACAATCAAAACTGGCACTCCATGTAATCTGACTATCTCCCGCATATAGAGTCTACTCAGCTTGTCCATAGAATCCCTAGTGTTCACTGGTAGAAAGTGAGCGGACTTGGTCAAGCGATCAATAATAACCTAAACAACATTATGTCTCCTCGGGGTGTTGGGTAATCCCACAACAAAGTCCATAGTGACGTGCTCCCATTTCCACTCAGGAATGGCAAGCGATTGCATCTGCCCTCCAGGCCTCTGATGCTCAGCTTTGACTCTCTGACAGATCTCACACCTCTGAATGAACTGCGCTATCTCTTTCTTCATGTCGGGCCACCAATACATTCTTTTCATATCATGATACATCTTGGTTCCGCCAGGATGAATAGTATAATGAGATCTGTGAGCCTCTTGGAGAACACTCTGTCTGAGTCGTGGATCTGCGGGAACCCATAAACGTCCCCTAAATCTCAAGGCACCATCAGATGACAAGTGCCAATCAGTAAAATCACTGCTCTCAGCCCAAGACTTGTACATCTCATGATCAACGTCAAGTCTCTGTTGGTCAATTACCTCCTGGACTTGTGTAGGCTCAGCTCTCATTTGAGCACATATCACAATCTGATCTGAAGGGGTAGCACATATACTCATAACCGTAGCCACCTCAAGTAGTCTCCACTCATGAGACATCTGGCGTGCTACCATAACTGTCTCTACCCGCTTCCTGCTCAGCGCATCAGCCACTACATTGGCTTTACCTGGGTGGTATTCCAATGTAAAATCATAGTCTTTGAGGAGCTCTAACCACCTTCTCTGCCTCATGTTCAATTCCTTCTGAGAGAACAAGTACTTGAGGCTCTTATGGTCAGAATACAAAGTGAATCTCTCACCATAGAGATAATGCCTCCAAATCTTCAAAGCAAAAACCACTGCGGCCAGTTCTAAGTCATGAACAGGGTAGTTCTTTTCATGTACCTTCAACTACCTCGATGCATAAGCAAGGACCCTATCCTTCTGCATCAACACGCAACCCAAGCCGATACGAGAGGCATCAGTATAGATAACCAACTCCTGATCAGGCTCTGGCAAAATCAACACTGGCGTAATGTTAATCTTTTCTTCAGCTCTAAAAAGACATTCTCACACTCCTCAGTCCATACAAAGGACACACCTTTTTGGGTGAGCCTAGTCATAGGCGTAGCTATTTTGGAGAATCCCTGAACGAATCTCCTATAGTAACCAGCTATCCCAAGAAAGCTTCTGATCTCGGTCACTATGGTAGGCCTAGGCCAACTGATAATGGCTTCAACCTTAGACGGATCAACTGAAATCCCCTCAGAACTCACCACATGACCTAAGAACTTCACTTCGGTGATCCAAAACTTGCACTTTCTCAATTTTGCATATAGCCTATGCTCTCTCAAAGTTTGCAAGGTTACTCTTAGGTGTTCTTCATGCTCAGCCCGAGTCTTGGAATACACCAATATGTCATCAATGAAGACGATGACAAACTTATCCAGATACTGCCTAAAGACCTTCTGCATCAGGTCCATGAACATCGCCGGGGCATGAGTCACACCGAATGGCATCACAAGGAACTCATAATGTCCATAGCGGGTTCTGAATGCTGTCTTAGGCACATCCTCCTCCCTGATCCTCAGCTGATGATACCTGGAGCGCAAATCATTCTTCGAAAAATACCTCGCTCCCCTCAACTGATCAAACAAGTCATCAATCCTTGGGAGAGGATATTTGTTCTTGATAGTCACCCTGTTCAATTGGCGATAGTCGATGCACAACCGCAAGCTCCCATCTTTCTTTTTCACAAAAAGAACTGGAGCTCCCCAGGGTGACACGTTCGGGCAAATAAAGCCCTTAGCCAATAACTCCTCGAGCTGTTTCTGCAATTCTCTCAACTCGGCTGGCGCCATTCTATATGGTGCCATGGAGATAGGCTTCGTGCCAGGGACTAGTTCAATAATGAAATCGATCTCTCGCTTCGGTGGTAATCCTGGAAGATCCGCAAGGAACACATCTGGAAAGTCCCTAACAATGGCAATATCCTCAAGTATCGCCTCACTAGTCTCTTCTTCATCAGGCACTAACCCAGCCAAAATCTCCCTATCTCCATCAGTCACAAATCTACCCCTTGTGACTGTCTGGTCTGAAGCTCTACCCTGTAGTGTAACCACTGGGTGTCCGAGGATCTGAAAAATGATTCTCTTCGCGAAACAGTCGACAACTGCATGATAGGCCGCGAGCCAATCCATCCCTAGAATTGCATCAAACTCTAAAAACTCTAGGACTCGAAAGTCAATAGGCATCTCAACATCACCAATCTGAACCACACACTGGCTACAGATCATGTTCGGGTAGATCCTCTCCCCAGCTACAGTACTCACCACTAACCATGTACTAGCCCTAATGGGAGTCAAATGCAAACTATCTACCATACGTCCAGATATGAATGATAATGTAGACCCAACATCAAATAATACATGCATAGAAGTACCATAAATAATAAGAGTACCTTCCACCAAAGTCCTGGATGCTGTCGGGTCTGGCTCAGTAGCTGCCTTCACTGTCTCTCTGGCACTGGACTGCTGCACAAATCCCTGAGCTCTCTAAAAATTTGGACACTCTAACTTCCTATGCCCAGCCTGCCCACATTGATAACATAAGAATGGAGCCCTGGGCGCAGATGATCCAGTCTGAGATGTCGTCACATAGCCTCATCGGCCTCTACCTCTGCCTCGACCAGCAGTCTGTGGGAATGGGGGTCTCGGTGCACTCGGTGCCTGAATAGAAATCGGGACACGAGAGGAAACCACTGGTGAGGCCATCACACCAGTCTGAACCTCGGATGCCTTACTCTGAGCACCATCAGACTATGCTCTTCCATAAAACTTTCTCTTCCTTTCTCATCTTCCCTTCTTCCACGGAGTCTGGAACTGTCCCCCAGACTCTGCTTGTGAAGTCTGTTCACCTGGAACTGCTCGTGTAGACATACCATCAACCCGCTCAGCCAACTCATACTGTTTGGCCCTCTGGACCACTGTGGTAAAATCAGTCATCTTCGTCACAGACAAGGCCTGTCGGATCGCAGGCCTTAGGTTCAAAGAAAACCTCATAATCTTGTCACTCGGCGTCTGAACTAACCCAGGGGCATAAACTGCGAGTTGCCTAAACCTGAGCTCGTACTCCCTGACTGACATGGTGCCCTGTGCGAGGTTCAAAAACTCGAGTTGCTTAGCCTGTCTCTTAGTTTCTGGAACGTAAGCCTGTAAGAACAACCGTTTGAAGGTGTCCCAACTCTTCACTGCCCCCTGTGTATCCAACACTGAAAGCCATCGGTGCTTTGCATCACTCTCCAGTGTGTGAGCAGCACATAAGACCTAAAACTCCTCATCAAGCTCTAAGGAGCGACTGATCTTCTCGACATTCTTCAGCCAATCTTCGGCCTTCTTCAAGTCAACCCCACCAGTGAATTCCTTAGGCTTTAGCTTCATGAACTTCCCTAGCAGTTTGATCCACCAATCAGTGGGGTTCTCCACCACAATAGGAGCAAGTGTAGGCATAGGCTGAGGTACAGCCATTTGAGGTCTTGCTGCCCCTGCAGCTCCACTAGCCTCAGCCCCCCGCCTCCTGAGGTATTGTTTGAGGTGACTGTCGAACAATAGCCTCAACCTGCTGCACTAACGCCTGTATCTGTGAAGTCTGGGCTGTCATCAAGCGACCCTGTGCCTGAATGATCTCCTCCATCCTCCCTATCCGATCATCATCGGATGGCCCAGTGCGTGGCTGTCCCAATCTCTCGCTCCTCCTCATGACACTGAGAAGTAGAAATACGAGCAACCATCACACATTTAAAACATAAACAAAGCCTCATAACTACCCATATCATATAATACACGCAGAAAATATGATAGTAAGGCTTTTAAGTTAGTTCCTTTAAGTTTTTTAATCACCTAAATCTCTCACCCAATTCCTAGGTCAAAGTCATCTAAGTCCAATACATAGACCAAACCTAGTAAAATCAGGCTCTGATACCAACTGTGGTGACCCCGCGCCCCGGACAACCAACCTCGCAGGAAATGGCGTGCGGAATGCCGGGGCGGGACGCCCGACGTAGGCATCTCCGACCACTCCTCAACTCTCATGAGGAGGTTGAGACCCTACGAGCCCACATATAAACAATAGGCCTAAATCCCATCTAATCCCATCATTCAACTCAAATCACATGACTTAGGCCTCTAATGCATAGTTCTCATTCATAAACCATTCTATTAATCAAAAATACTGATTTTCAATTCCTTAGGCATAAACATGCCCAAATTGGGTCACTTGATCATAAGTAGGCCTAACCCATGATATGGTCACAACCACCAAATCAGTAGCATAATCAACCCTAATCATGCTTAATTAAACATAAGTTGCATCAATTCAATGATTCTAGGCCAAAAGCATCAAAAGCCCTAAAATATGAAATTTTTCATACTTAGGCCATATTGCCAATTTACACTAGGTCACCATGTTCAGCCATGTATACCACTGATTTTGCATCATGGGTTCATCAACAATGGCAACTAGGTCAACATAGTTGACATGCAAGCTATTTGGAAAGGTCTAAGTTCATATTTTAAATTTAGGTCTAATACAAGCAACCCTACCAATTCTTCATTTAATATTCTGTTCAGATGTATCAATCCACCAACAGAAATATGTAATCACAAAATAAACCGTACAGATTGAAGTATGTGAAGAAAAAAACCTTCTGTCCAAATATCAGCCCAATCCAACCGTGGACCGAAAAGATAAGGAGATATACAAGTTTGAGCGAAACGGCACGAGAAATCCAGACTTTCCGACCAGCTTTGTTTGAGAGGTTAGATCTCTTAGACGAAACCTCTGATCAAGATCTCCACCGACCAGAATGAATAACCATAAGCTACGAACGTGCTGACATATTTTGAGCTCAATCTGACCATATATCCCAAAGATCCGGCTCTTTGATGAAAACGTCACAGAGATCTTCCTCCTGCAACTCCCTCTTTCTTTCTCTTCTTCTTTCCTTTCTCTTATTTTCTTTTATTTCTTTTTCTTTCTCTCCACTCACCTCTTTCTAGCACTTCCTTGATTCCTTCCTTGATTCCCTCCACTCATTCTAGCACTTCCTTGAAGAAGAGAAGTGAGCATGGGACACTTGTCCACTTTCATGCACCAACCTTCACATGTGTTGGTATCATACTACCCATACCAACTACATGTACTTTAACCAATCTCATGCTTCCATGTATTTTAAATGTCCAATCCATTTAATACACCAAATTTTCATTCTCATTTATCCTTTTATTCAATCAATCCTAACCCATATCAATTCATGGTTTAATGGGCCCATGCATAAATAATAACATATGCATTATACTTTAATTTAACATGACCCATATACAATTTATGATACACATATTTATATACATTATCAAGCATCAACTATACAAACATTAAACAACCATCAAACAAACACCAAACATATCAAGGCAACGCATAGAGTTTGGGCAAAGTGCAATTGGGTTATGGGCTAGATAAAATAATTTTCGGGGCGTCACAGACACAGTGTACTATACATTGTACATACCCATATACAGTATATAATACATTGTCAGCCTCAACGGACATTCACAATAATTCCCAAAATTTTTAGAAATTTTGACGGCATATGCCCATAAAATGGACAATTCACATTTTTCCCTGATATACCACAAATCAAATCAAATATATATATAGATAATCATCACATTCATTCCATTCATTCCACAAATTAAATTCTCACCTGATTGATATATACAATCATCCCATTCCATCATCACAAGCATTGTACAACTAAAGTATTTAACTATAATCCACATTACCACACAACCCATCTAGGTGATATTATATATAAAGTGTGTGATCATTATACTTATCAAAATAAAGAAAAGTAACCCATATCCTCCAATGCATACATACATATAACAGACGAATACAATCACGTGAGTATCACTCACAGATTGTTCATTTCCCCTCGACTCGATACCTGAAATATTGGAGGAAATGGAGTGAGAAATCAGCAGCTCAGTGAATATATCTCTTGATATGGCAATTATATGCATTTAGGGAAACATGACATTTAAAATCATTTAAAACAATTATTAAAGACATGCATCATTCAACGAATATACCATACATGTCGACAACATAGATTTCATGATTTTTCAAGAAAACAATGCATCTTTTTCAACTAAAACAAGAATCTCCCTCCTTCTCGTAATGGAGCGGGTACGAACTCCTTATTATGCACCGATAAGGAGCCTACGCTCGGACCTCACATTACTCAATTCACAGTCATTTCAAGGATCTCTAATCCTTGGTACGACAGGCTTACTGACAATGAGGATACGCATAACAGTCATCCAGGTCTAATTCCTAACGAAATGACACCAACTTGCCTTTGCAAGTCTCACATGCTCCAATCCTAAAAAAAATTATTTATGAATGCAAATTAAAACACAATGCAACAATATATGCATAGCATATTTACATTCAAACATTTCATATATAGATATAATGTCATACAAGAACCAAATCAAGAAAATATAC
The DNA here is from genome assembly GCA_035771175.1 of Paratinospora sagittata. NCBI lineage: Eukaryota > Viridiplantae > Streptophyta > Magnoliopsida > Ranunculales > Menispermaceae > Paratinospora > Paratinospora sagittata. The sequence continues at coordinate 27,476,812 of CM069595.1, forward strand.
TCACAGTACAAGACTTTCCAAACGTAAACACAATCACCGTCACTTTCGAGTGCAGCTCCAATTTAAATCAAACAAACTCAACCAGTCACAACCACTCCACAATTCAAGTTCATTTATTCATATATGTTTATATATTAAATTTCTCAACTCACTTCAAATCACTAATAATAAAGATCAACCTGAAAAATGTTATACACATTCTGTGAATTTAGATTCTAACTCAATTTAGGACTCCTTAGCAGTTGAAAAACTATTATTTCGTTTTTGTGGTCAATCTAGATATTTCCACAAGAAAGAACAGTGAAAAGAGATTTTAAATTCTTATTTTCACTAGTTCCCAGTTTTATTTTTCTCCTGAAACATATATCAATTTTATTAAAAATATAATACATTCCTAAAATTATTCTGTCCACATCGACAAGTGTAAAATCAATCATACTACCATTCTACTACCTTCAACAGATATTTTACTAAGGTTTTACACGTTCGCGAAGGTCACGAAAGTAAATATTACTCACCAAAATCATATATTTAGTTACTAAAAGTATCAAATCATATCCAAAAATCACAATCTTAGTATCGAAACGTTCGAAATTCAGTTCTCTACGATTCTATGATCTCAAACAGGAGTTTCACTAGATTCCAATTCCATTTTATTCACTAAAAATAATCATAATACTGTTCACATCAGTATTCATTGGAACATGTAAATTTTTACTAAAATTTTCAAACGGTCTCCAAAAATCATGAAATTCACATCGATGGACTCACAACAGTTCATTCTACCATTCTATAGCCTTAAACTGGAGTTTTATTGGGTTTTAATATGATTCGAAGGTTTCCAATATAAACTCTAACTTTCAACAAACTTCCAACAGCCATAAAAATTCCAAATGAACAAATAAATGAAATCGAACCACATATTCGGGGCTCCTACAGTTTAGGGAGTATTTTTGAACCTTTTGAACAAAGTTTCATTCAAGTTGGGTCAAAACCCCAATTTTGAAAACACTGTAAAACAACTCCCATAGCTAAAATTACTCCGCTAGAATCATCATACACTAGTTAAAGATCAATTTCACGACGAAAAATAGCAAAAATAGCTTACCGGCACGTCAGATTTAGCCGCAAATATGTCGTTTTCCATTTTTCCTCTTTCTCCTTCTTTCGTTCTTCTTTCTTCTCTTTCTCTTTTTTTCTCTCCTGCAACTTCTTTCTTTTCTCTCTTTTTTTTAAAAAAAAAAATGTTGAAGAGGTATTTTGAGATATTAGATTAGATTAGAATGAGATGATAAGTAGATATAAAAAAATCATCCTATGCACCTCATCTAACTTAATAAAGCAACTTCTCCATCTTAATATTTAACTTTCATTCAATAAATCATACTTTTCATTAATTCATTAAATCATACTCCAATCCACATATTTAATTAACCAACCCCATAAATTAATCAATTTAATTCAACTTCATTTTTCAAATTGTAAGCACCCATAGAGGATGATCCCATATGTATTATGTCACACCCCGCCCGGACGCGCCTAAACTAGCGGTACACTCTCGGACGGGGCGCACATTTGGAACAATAACAATGGCAACAACAGAGTGCGCAGCGGAAATACAGTACACAGTACAAATCTGATTTCATTTAATTCAGAATACTTTTGTACATAAAATGGTCAAGGGAACATACTCCCAAAATCCCCAATGAATCATACAAAGGGTACAAAATGTGGGCCCCATAACCTGCACCCAGTCCACCCTAATTTCCTGTGAAAGATTGATAATAATGGAGTGAGCTTAACGCAATCAGTGGGTAAATAGTTCGTGAGTATAACAATTAATAAAGCATACTTCAATATTAAATATCTTAAATAGACATGTGAGCATCATAATCAATCAATATGTATGTATGCATGACACCGTCTCGTAATGGTTTGATGAACGTACATTCCTGAGTTCACATACAGGAACGATGCTCTAGATTCACGTACTGATGTCCCTCCCCGAGTGTAGCCGGGTTCTCATGTACGTCCCTCTCTAGAGAATGTAATGAATAACGAGCAATGCTCCTAACTATTCTATGAGTCATAAACCATATACGTCCCTAGGTGGTGATATGTATGATGCCAATGTATGAACTGGTCTAGTCTACTGATCTGGTCTTTTCTTGACATTTAGACTGACTTCCGCAATGTCTGGTGATCCTTATCAGGGTCGGTATCACGACGTGCAAGGTTAGGACATTCAGTATTACTTGTATAAGCTGATAGTTTTCAATAAGACCAACTAGATCAGTCCCCAATTGAGAGGTGAGACACAAGGTTTGCTTAAATACCAATCGCCTAAAACAGCCCGCTGCCTCCCGTTCACTATTTAAAGTTACTGAGGACAAGACCGAGTCTAGTTGAGTCAGATTGACCACAAATCCGGCATTATAACAGTGCAATACATGAATTCCAAATATACAGGCATAAGTGCAGTAGTATAAACATTATATGACATAATGCAATGTAAATAAATAGTAGACATAATAATAATTGAATGTAAACTTTAATATAAGTTATGAAACACACAAACCTATGTTTCGTTCCCCACCTTCAGATAAAAACTTCTTCTTTCAGATCTGGCGCTTTCCTCCGGACAGAACTTCGTTGCACCGCACCGAGAGTCTCGAACAGAGAGTCTCAAAACTAAAAACTCAGAATGAGTGGAAAGGAGAAGAAATTCACAAGAGAAGGTGATTTGGTGTGAGGAATGAGAAATGAGGAGGGTTCCTTATATAGAGATTTTTACGCCTGAACGTTCTGGCATGCGCCTGAACGTTCTGACATGCACCTGAACGTTTTGGCATGCGCCTGAACGTTCGGGCATGCATTGCACCTGAACGGTCTGGCATGCGCCTAAACGTTCGGGCATGAGCCTGAACGTTTTGGCATGCGCCTGAACGTTCAAGCATGCATTGCGGCTGAACGTTCTGGCATGCGCCTGAACATTCAAGCATGCATTGCGGCTGAACGTTCTGGCATGCGCCTAAACGTTCGAGCATGCGCCTGAACGTTCTGGCATGTGCCTGAACGTTCGGTCGTTACCCAAATAGTAATAATTTTTTTTGTGAAATACATGGTATTACATATTATCTTCATTTAATAATTTTATTTATTTACTAATACCCCTTAAATCTAGCATGTATTTTCATATATCTCGATATACGATATACGTATAATTTAACGTATGTATTTAATATGGGGTGTTACAATCTCCCCAACTTAAGGAATTTCGTCCTCGAAATTTAGAATTAAGGACTATTCCTCAAGTGATACTCAATCCCAGAAAACTGCTCCCGCATTTTATATTTTCGCTCCCATGTTTGCTCTTCCTGATACGTGGTATCCTCCCCAACTTATAGTTGAGTTATATCCATAACATATATGGAATCCGAATGATATTTCCTCAACGTCAATATATAGAAAATATTGCGGACACCTATCAACTGTGACAGTAGAGCAAATCGGTAAGCCAATGGATCTATCCTATCAAGTATCTCTAATGGTCCAACAAATCGCGGTGCGAGCTTTCTGTTCATCCCAAATCTCATTTGGCTTTTCTGTGGTAAGACCCTTAGCAAAACTGAGTCAACCACAATAAATTTCAAGGCCTATATACCAACCCTGTGTATTTAATAATATCCTGTGGCACCAATAGTAATAACTCCATACTTTCAAATCAACAAGTTGGAGATCTATAAGGCTTACTATAAAACCTTTAGAGTGTCATCATTATACTATTATAATAGTTTTTTATACACACAAGTTTACACAAATAAAATATTCCTTCCAACTTCCCCCAAAATTTAAGTATACCAGACCCGAGCATGTTCGCAAGCATCAAAGTCACTCTCTCAGTTTGTCAACCAGTGTGAGAATAAAATATCACACTGAGAAGGAGATGAGTACCAAATCGAGTCTACATCATATATCAGATCTCGACACAATCTTCGGATCTTAATCTGACATGACAAATATCTAAGTACCCCCATAAAATCTCCCTATCTCACACATATACAATCTGCTCAGTCTATCAATAGAATTCTGGTGTTTATTAGAAGAATACGCAGACTTATCAGTCCACCAATGGTCATCCAAATGGTATCATTTCTACCCATAACCCATAAGATACCATTTGAGTCCCATCTTCATTTAACACAATCCATATTACCAATTCCATAATCTTTCATATTGATATCATTCTCGTCTCATCATAAATCTTACTTTCTAAATATGAGTATCATTTAACTGAACATGCATCAGAGCACAAATATCAACACATGGAGTAACAAAGAGTACACTCATAACTGTAACTCTCACTCAAACAATGTCCATTTATGGCTAACTGATAGTTACTACTCCAGTTTCAGTCTATTTTCTGCTCAATGTCTCAGCAACATATTGGCCTTTCCCAGGATAATAATTCAATATAAAATCAAATCCTTCGGGAATTCTTGCCACATTTATTACCTCATATTCAGTTTCTTTCAGTTCAAATAATTACTTCAGACTCTTAAAATCTGAAGATAGTGTAACCTTTTTATTATAGAGGCAACGCTCTCATCAAATAACTACCAACTAAGTTCTATTCACTCTCAGGATAGTTATTCTCGTGCATTACCAAATATCTGGAGACACAAGTAATTAGCCTATCCTTTTGTATCAATGCACAACCTAGATCTGGACGTGATATTCATTAATCACAATTACTTCCAGGTTCTGGAAATAATAATAACAGTTAATACTGTGAGAGCTTTCCCATGCACAACGGTTCACACATTATATAACATTCGTCTGGTTTAGTTTTGTGAGTGGAACCAATAGCTTCAAGGATCTTTCCACGCACTTTCTATAACATACAACTAATACCAGAGAACTTCTGATTTCCATCATTTAAATCAGTTTTAATAGTTCTATGATCACTTTGATCTTCCCAGCATCCTTAGAGATACTATTTAAACTAGTCATGTGATCCAAAAATTCTCATCTTAATTATATTCAAAACTCATATTCACCGAGCTTGGCACTCAATCGGTGCTCTCTCAGTGACTACAAGATAATTCCGAGGTGTTATTCATGCTCCTCTCATTTTCTTGGGACAATTGCATATATCATCATCGAAGACTATGTAATAATCAAGATATGGTTCATATACCCACTGCATCAATCCTATAAACGTGATTGACACATTAATCAAGTTTACCAAAATTTCATAATATTCATATCTTATCTTAAAATAGTCTACATTACATCCTTTTCTTGAATTCTTAACCGATGGTGCCTAGATCTCAAAATGATCTTAAAGAAAATTTGGCAACATTTAGTTAATCGAATTCGATCATCTATCTATGGTAAAAGATATTCATTCTTTATTGTTACCCTGCTCAGTTAACAGTAATTCATACTTAAACATATTTCACTATACTTTCTTTCCATATTATCACAAATGCTCTCCAAGGTGGCATGTCAAGGATAATAAATCTTTTTTTCATTAACACATTTACCTACACCTTAAATTCTCACAATTCCTTAGGTACTCTTTATATGAAGAAATGGAGATGCATATTATACTAGCATCAGTTTTATATGCTATCAATCTCCTGTCCAGGTAGCAATTGTAATACTTCATCAGAGAATACTTCAACATACCAGCTCACCACAAGAATTTTAATCAACTGCATGCCTTATTGTGTTACCCTAAATGACTTTGTACTAGCCATATTCTCCATTTCCTCGTCAATAACTATCTTATCTTAGATATAAGATTTTGACGGTATAAATTCCTCGAGATTCAAAATGAGAATTTTTCACTTATTTAGAATATTACTTCTTTTCGGAGAGACGTTCCACCTGACATGAGAGGTGGCCAGCCAATCATACCCAACAAAGCATCCAATTTCAAAAAATTTCATATTCTAAAGTCCATAATTACTTGATGACCCTCATATTTATTACATATATTATTTGCTAACCATATCATGGTAGATTTTTTCTCTTGTAGGCATACTCACAATCAATGATATACGATTATAATAGAAGATAATACAATCTGTCTACCATATCACCAGAGATAAAGAACCAGGTAGATCCAACAATACATCATAATATGCACAATAAAAGAATGTTGATCATACCTGTTATCAACGTCTTACTAATCTTTGGATCTGGTCTTGTATTTACTTTAATTTATTCTCTAAAATCTGGTGGAGTCACATTGATAAAAAATATTGGGGCATTCCATATCGACTAACTGGAGATTAACACATCCCGTGTCTTTTTTTTTTTCGGATTGATAATAGACAATTATTGGTCGAGATACAATTTACTCAGTCTGTGACTCCTGCTCAGTCATTGGAAACCACTTTTGATTTTCATAATTCGTTAACATCACTTCCCTTTTTCTCATTATTATTGGGTCAGTACTAACAAAAGTAGAGTCACTAGTCTCTACTATATATATATATATATTCACAGAAGCACTAACCGGGTTAGCACCTACATCAGCTACCAATGGTTCAAGCCGCTATCATTCTCACATTACAACCTTGCCACAAGCTCATAAGCTATGTATTTTGTTGTTGTTGGGTAGTTACTAGCCATATATAAGCTATATAATTTATTACCATTGGATTACATCCAGTTCTTTTTCTTTCAGCCTTCTGATCCTTTCTTGATTAACAATTTTCATTGTTAACCTTGACTGATCCTTCCCAAATCTATAATTCATCATTGCTGGTGATTCTCAGTCAAAGATAACATATTAAATTAGGCTTAACATAATAGTACTACCCATATGTATACCCATACAAACAATCATAATATCATAAAGCTTTTATCTTTCTACGAATTTTAAACCTAAGCTCTGATACCAATTTTGTCACGATGCCCCTGACGAGGCTGACGTCATGACCGGCACAGTGTACTATACACTGTACATACCCATATACAGTATATAATACACTGTCAGCCTCAACGAACGTTCACAATAATTCCCAAAATTTTTAGAAATTTTGACAGCATCTCCCCATAAAATGGACAATTCACATTTTTTCCTGATATACCACAAATCAAATCAAATATGTATATATAGATAATCATCACATTCATTCCATTCATTCCACAAATTAAATTCTCACATGATAGATATATACAATCATCCCATTCCATCATCACAAGCATTGTACAACTAAAGTATTTAACTATAATCCACATTACCACACAACCCATCTAGGTGATATTATATATAAAGTATGTGATCATTATACTTATCAAAATAAAGAAAAGTAACCCATATCCTCCAATGCATACATACATATAACAGACGAATACAATCACGTGAGTATCACTCACGGATTGTCCCCTCGACTCGATACCTAAAATATTGGAGGAAATGGAGTGAGAAATCAGCAGCTCAGTGAATATATCTCTTGATATGACAATTATATGCATTTAGGGAAACATGACATTTAAAATCATTTAAAACAATTATTAAAGACATGCATCACTCAACGAATATACCATACATGTCAACAACATAGATTTCATGATTTTTCAAGAAAACAATGCATCTTTTTCAACTAAAACAAGAATCTCCCTCCTCGTAATGGAGCGGGTACGAACTCCTTATTATGCACCGATAAGGAGCTACGCTTGGACCTCACATTACTCAATTCACAGTCATTTCAAGGATCTCTAATCCTTGGTACGACAGACCTACTGACAATGAGGTTACGCATAACACTCATCCGGGTCTAATTCCTAACGAAATGACACCAACTTGCCTTTGCAAGTCTCACATGCTCCAATGCTAAAAAAAATTATTTATGAATGCAAATTAAAACACAATGCAACAATATATGCATAGCATATTTACATTCAAACATTTCATATATAGATATAATGTCATACAAGAACCAAATCAAGAAAATATACTCACAGTACAAGACTTTCCAAACGTAAACACAATCACCGTCACTTTCGAGTGCAGCTCCAATTTAAATCAAACAAACTCAACCACTCCTCAATTCAATTTCATTTATTCATATATGTTTATATATTAAATTTCTCAACTCACTTCAAATTACTAATAATAAAGATCAACCTTAAAAATATTATACACATTCTGTGAATTTAGATTCTAACTCAATTTAGGACTCATAAGCAGTTGAAAAACTATTATTTCGTTTTTGTGGTCAATCTAGATATTTCCACAAAAAAGAACAGTGAAAATAGATTTTAAATTCATATTTTCACTAGTTCTCAGTTTTATTTTTCTCCTGAAACATATATCAATTTTATTAAAAATATAATACATTCCTAAAATTATTCTGGCCACATCGACACGTGTAAAATCAATCATACTACCATTCTACTACCTTCAACAAGTATTTTACTAAGGTTTTACACGTTCGCGAAGGTCACGAAAGTAAATATTACTCACCAAAATCATATATTTAGTTACTAAAAATATCAAATCATATCCAAAAGTCACAATCTTAGTATCGAAACGTCCGAAATTCAGTTCTCTACGATTCTATGAGCTCAAACAGGAATTTCACTGGATTCCAATTCCATTTATTCACTAAAAATAATCATAACACTGTTCACATCACTATTCATTGGAACATGTAAATTTTTACTAAAATTTTCAAACGGTCTCCAAAAATCATGAAATTTACATCGATGGACTCACAACAGTTCATTCTACCATTCTATAGCCTTAAACTGGAGTTTCATCGGGTTTTAATATGATTCGAAGGTTTTCAATATAAACTCTAACTTCCAACAGCCATAAAAATTTCAAATGAACAAATAAATGAAATCGAACCACATATTCGGGGCTCCTATAGTCTAGGGAGTGTTTTTGAACCTTTCGAACAAAGTTTCATTCAAGTTGGGTCAAAACCCCAATTTTGAAAACATTGTAAAACAACTCCCATGGCTAAAATTACTCCGCTAGAATCGTCATACACTAGTTAAAGATCAATTTCAAGACGAAAAATAGCAAAAATAGTTTACCGGCACGTCAGATTTAGCCGTAAATCCGTCATTTTCCATTTTTTCTCTTTCTCCTTCTTTCGTTCTTCTTTCTTCCCTTTCTCTTCTTTTCTCTCCTGCAACTTCTTTCTTTCTCTTTTTTTTTTTTTTAAACGTTGAAGAGAGATTTTGAGATATTAGATGAGATTAGAATGAGATGATAAGTAGATATAAAAAAATAATCCTATGCACCTCATCTAACTTAATAAAGCAACTTCTCTATCTTAATATTTAACTTTCATTCATTAAATCATACTTTTCATTAATTCATTTAATCATACTCCAATCCACATATTTAATTAACCAACCCCATAAATTAATCAATTTAATTCAACTTCATTTTTTAAATTGTAAGTACTCATATAGGATGATCCCATATGTATCATCTTCATTTAATAATTTTAGTTATTTACTAATACCCCTTAAATCTAGCATGTATTTTCATATACACATATATTTGCCTCTTACGTATAAAATACGTGTATTATATATCTCGATATACGTATAATTTAACGTATGTATTTAATACGGGGTGTTACACGCGCAAACCTATGTCTCGTTCCCCACCTTAAGATAAGAACTTCTTCTTTTAGATCTGGCGCTTTCCTCCGGACAGAGCTTCGTCGTATCGCACCGAGAGTCTCGAACAGAGAGTCTCAAACAGACAAGAACTCAAAATGAGTTAAAAGAGGAGGAAAAATCACAAGAGAAGATGATTTGGTGTGAGAAAATGAGGAGGAGGGGGCTTCCTTATATAGAAGATTTGGCGCCTGAACGTTCGGGCGGGTTCCCGAACGATACATTTTTTTTTGTGAAAGCCTAAGGTATTACACTCTGCCCCCCTTAAAAGGATTTTGCCCTCGAAATCAAGTCAAGTAGTCATCTTTTGTTAGTTCAGGGTAGTGCCTATATGGTCCCCTGAATGGCACTATGGCCTATAAAATCCTCAACATCATGAAACCATAGAGAGTAAATGGAGTCGGATTCATCCTCAGAAGATTCTAATCGTTGCTCAACATATTGTGATGTAGGGCGCTGGTTACATCGTTTAAGGGGAGGTAGGTTGAGCGGTGGAATTCTTTTTCGTGCTGTTGCTTGAATTTGTCCGCGTGGCAATTTTGGTAGAAGGTCTTGCCAAGATGAGGGCACGAGATTGTTATGAAAAATCCATGCACGCTTTGGCGATAAGGGTCGCTGTCTGTGTGGCGATGGAGTTGGTGATGCAAAATAGTTGTGACTTGACTCTGATTCTTGAAGAGTAGCCACAGGTTGCCAAGAAGGCCACTGCGTGTGTGCATTACTATATCTATTGATATTATTTTTAGACATCTGCATAGTTATTCAAGTGAAACAATGTATTAAGATAGGTGTAAACAAAGTTCCATCATTTTATTGTCATCAGTTGGTACTAGAAAACAATTCAAGGTATTTCTGTTTAATTGTTGCTTCTAGTTCCCATGTTGCTTCCTCGACGCCGTGGTGATCCCAGAGGACCTTCACAAGTGGTATGCTACGTCGTCTTAGTTCTTGAGTTTTTCTATCCAAAATCGGTATCTCTTTCTCCTGATACTTATTTCCTTCCTCAACCCGAACCTCGACTAGAGGGATTATATGCGAAGGATCAGGACGATACTTTCAAAGCATGGATACGTGTAAAATGTCATGAACCTTAGGCATGGATGATGGAAGGGACAGACGATAAGCAAGTTTGCCTATACGTTCAATGATCTGAAATGGACCGATATACCGTGGGGAGAACTTTCCTTTGATCCCAAAACGTTTGACACCTCTTGTGGGCTGGACTTTTAGAAAAACTAAGTCCCCTTTATTAAATTCGAGAGGCTGCCTTCGCTTGTTAGCAAAGCTCTTTTGTTGACTTTGTGCAACACGAAGTCGTTCCTTTACTAGTGTGATCTTCTCAGAAGTCTCTTGAACTAGTTCAGGGCCTAACTGCAGTCTATTTCCCATATCTAACCAGCATACCGGAGATCTGTAAAGCCGACCATAGAAAGCCTCGTATGGTGCCATGCCGATACTAGTTTGGTAGCTGTTGTTGTATGCAAACTCAGCTAAATGTAAATATTTTGCCCATCCGTCATTAAAGTTTAAAATGCAACACCGTAACATGTCTTCTAAGGTTTGGATAAGATGCTCTGACTGCCCATCAGTCTGAGGGTGAAAGGCTGTGCTCATGGTGATTTTAGAACCCATTATACTCTTGAAGCTTTTCCAAAAGTTTGATGTGAATCAAGGGTCTCGATCAGAGACGATCGTGAGTGGTATTCCATGAAGGCGTACGATCTCTCTTTCATATAGTTCGGCAAGTTTGGCAGGGTTATCCGTGAACTTTATTGGCAGAAAGTGTGCAGACTTTGTAAGTGTGTCAATGATAACCCAGATAGCATCTTGCCTATTATTATTTCGAGGCAAAGCCGTAACAAAATCCATTGCGATGTTCTCCCACTTCCATTCTCCAATAGGTAACGGCTGGAGAAGTCCAAATGGAAGTCTTTGTTTTGCCTTAACTTGCTGGCAAACGAGACATCGAGCAACAAAGTCTGCAATCGCCTTCTTCATTCCAGAAAACCAGAATTGTCGCTTGACATCCTTGTACATCTTGTCACCCCCAGGATGCATAGCAAACCTCGAACAGTGCATCTCAGTGAGTACTTCTTTCCGAACCTCAGAATCGTTCGGTAGACAGAGACGTTTTTTTTTATAGAAAATGACCCCATCTTCAGAGACCGACCAGTGAGGAAGGTCTTGTCCGCTAAGTAGAAGTTCTCGTTTCTCCATTAACATAGGGTCATTGGCTTGAGCTACTGAAATCTTTCGAACTAGCTCGGAGTTGGCTGATAATTGAGAGAGTCGTGATCTTGGTCCCTCCTCGATCAATTTGAGGTTAAAGTTCTCCATCTCTGTAGTCAACTTCCCCATTTCGAAGTTAAGAGTGAAGCAACATAAGATTTTCTACTCAAGGCATCAGCCACAACATTGGCCTTTCCAGGATGGTACTGGAGTTGAAAGTCATAATCTTTCAAGAATTCCAACCATCGTCTTTGGCGGAGGTTTAGGTCTCTCTGAGTGTTTATGTACTTAAGACTCTTGTGATCTGAGAAGACCTCGAACCGTTCACCATATAGGTAATGATGCCATAATTTCAGTGCGAATTCGACAGCTGCAAGTTCCAAGTCATGTGTTGGGTAATTATCCTCATGAATCTTCAGTTGCCTCGAGGCATATGCAACAACCTGGCCTTCTTGCATTAGTACGACACCTAAGCCTTGGAGAGAGGCGTCGGTGTATAATAAAAATCCAATTGCATTTCTTGGAGTGATAGGTACAGGTGCCTTCGTGAGGCATTTCTTCAATTCCTGAAATGATGTTTCATAGGCGGGATTCCAAATGAATAGCACGTCTTTTCGAGTGAGCTTGGTCATAGGTTCAGCAATCTTTGAGAAGTCCTTGATGAAGCTCTGTAATAGCCAGCCAAACCAAGAAAACTCTTAATCTGAGTAACAGTGGTAGGCTGCTTCCAGTTTAAACCTGCTTCAACCTTAGAAGGATCTACCTCAATGCCATTGCCTGAAACCACATGGCCTAGGAATTGAACTCGCTTCGCCCAAAATTCGCACTTACTCAACTTTGCATATAGCTGGTGGCTTTTCAAGGTCTGGAGGACTATCTTTAGCTGTATCTTATGGTCTTCCTCGGTTGAGGAACATATCAAGATATCATCCACAAAAACCACCACAAATCGATCTAAGTATAATTGGAAGATGCGGTTCATCAAATCCATGAATGCAGCAGGAGCATTTGTTAGACCGAACGACATGACCAAGAACTCGTAGTGACTATACCAAGTTCTGAACGTCGTCTTGGTAATGTCCGACTCTCGAATTCGGAGTTGGTGATAGCCATATCGTAAATCAATCTTAGAGAAGTATTTGGCATCTCTATGTTGGTTGAATAAGTCATCGATCATGGGAAATGGGTTTCTGTTCTTAATGGTGACGTTATTGAGCTTGCGATAGTCTATGCAAAGGCATAACGAACCATCCTTTTTGCGAACGAACAGAACTGGAGCGCCCCAGGGTAATGAACTCTTTCTGATGAAGCCATTGCTCTCTAATTCCTTCAGTTGTTCGTCTAATTCGACAAGCTCGACATTTGACATTTTGTATGGTGGAATTGAGATAGGCCCGGTCCCAGGTATGAGGTTGATTTCAAAATCGAATTCCCTAACTGGAGGTAGACCAAGAAAGTCATTTAGAAAAATTGTTGGGAATTCAGATATGATCGGAACATCGTGTACTTCGAGAGGGTACAGTGCTGGTGATTCATTTTCGTCACCAAGGGATAAAACTCGAAGTTGTGCCTTGAGAAGTGCAACTGTTGATTTGTGTATCCATTTCCTTGTTCCCTGAATCTTGACGATCTCTCATGTAGGCAAGGTTAACTGAACTTGCTTCTTCATTCATTCGATCTTTGCATTCAGTGGTGCTAGCCAGTCCATGCCAAGGATGATGTCGAAGTTTTCAATGTCCATCACAAAATGATCTGCATTTATTATCTGTTCTGACATTCGAAGCTCACATCGAGAACACTGCAAATTCACGTCAGTACCAGATCCCAACCGTGATGTGACATGAAGTGTGATGTCTGTGGGTTCAGGATGCAGGCCTAAATGTCTTACCAATGCCGACGATATAAAAGAATGCGTAGCACCTGAATCAAACAAAACATGGACCATTGTATTGAACAAAGGAAAGGTACATTCGACTACATTGTTGTCTTGGAGGGGTTGTTGAGCGATGGCAAAAGTTCTGCCCTGATTCTGTTGTCCCTGATTTTGCTGGTTCTGCCTCGGTTGGGCATTAGCAGCAGGTGGTGCTTGTGAACTGGAACAGCGGGAATAGGTTGCTGCAGGTGCGAACATGCATATTTTACGTGGCCCTTCTGGCCACAGTTGTAACATGTCGGCCTGTACTGCTGATTGTTTTGCTGGCCATGCCGATTGTTCTGCTGGCAATGCTGATTGTGGTGCCGACCACCACCTCTGTCATTTCCGTTTCTATTGCCACCCCTTCCATAACGACCTCCGCGGCCATAATTTCGAAAACCCTGATGGTTAGGGTTAGAAGGTTCAGCAGTAGGTGTTGTGGCCTCATTCTTCGAAACAGGGGTTGGGAGGGCTGGGTTTTGATTATAGTAGGGCTTCTTCTTGTTGCCCTATTGCGAGCCCTGTTGGGAAAATGTTGCAGGCCATTTTCCCTTATTCATTCTCTACTCCTGCATGATTTTCTCTTGTTCAAATCTCATGGCCTTGTCAACAACCTCCTTGTAAATCTTGAAATCCAAGATCGACAAGGCTTGTCGAATATCATGGCGAAGGCCATTATAAAATTTCTCAATCTTATCATGCTCTGTTGAGATGGTGGAGAGAGAGTAGACCGATAGTTCTTTGAACTTGCCAGCATATTCCCAGACGGTCATGCTGCCTTGGTATAACTTAGCGAATTCCTGGCGCTTCTATCTTTTCACAACGCCGGGAAAATACTCATCAATAAACAGTGACTCGAACTGTTGCCAAGTCATATCTGCTGTGTTGACCCTTGGGTCCTCTTTCACTGTTATCCACCGTGTGTTTGCTCTACCAACAAGTTGGTAGGTCGCTAGTGGAATCTTTTGAGTCTCGTTGACCCCCATTGCATCTAGAGCCTTCTTTGACTCATCTAACCATCTCTGCACCTCTTCAACATCAATGGTGCTAGCAAAAGTAATAGGTTGTAGCCTCTTGTACTTGGTAATCTGATCGGTTTGAGATTCCGACCCAAATCTTACAGGTGCCTGAATAGTAGCAACCTGACTGGCCGCGGTCTCACGAACGGCCGTTTGAACAGTGACTTTCATCGCCTCAAATCCGGCGAAGAAGGTTTCCATGCTCGAAGGCATGGCAAAGGGTGCGGGTGGGGGTGGTATTGCCGGCCCAGATGTAGTGGCAGTGTCGGGTGTGACTCGTGCTATCGTCGGAGGCGGAGGTTCCTGAATCTCAGGAGGTGCCTCCACTGCTGGACGGACAGTACGTGGCCTTCCTCTCTTCCTGGTTTGCATTTCTCACTGGCAAGGAGAAAATAAAACCAAGATTTAGGAATTGTAGCCAAGTATAATGTTATAGTATGCTCAACAACAATTTCGAGAGAACTGCAATATTAAAATCTGTGGCGACCCCGGACCCCGGACCCCGGACCACCAACCCCGCAGGGAATGGCATGCGGAATGCCGGGACGGGACGCCCGACGTAGGCATCTCCGACCACTCCTCAACTCCCGTGAGGTGGTTGAGACCCTACGAGTCTTATCTCAAACAACGACATAATATCAAAAGGTACTAAACAAAACTACCCACCGTATTAATCATCCAAGACAAGAGATAGTCCATAAAAATGAACCATAAATAAAATCATAATCCTTACAGTCCATTAAAATTAACATACACAAAAAGTCCAAAATTTTCGGGTACAAATAAAAACCGTCATATGCCCACATGGTCTATTTAACAAATCCCAACTCACCCATACTATAATGTGGTAAGTATTATAATTACATAATCCAAAATATAATACTTCATAATTTAAAACACAGTTCAATCAAAATGCCTCTCAACTCACATCGAGGCTTTGGATTCTCTCGCAGGCAAGGCCCTCAAGATATAACTACTTCTTTGCCCTTATTCGGGACAGAAGGACCTGAAAGAGGAAAATGAGGGTCAGCCAATGGTGCCCAGTGAATAGAATTCAAATATGCTATCAATACTCATCAATAAATATCATGTATGCATGTCAATGTGTAGCATGATTAAAAGCTCATAACATATAGATATCAAGCATTTATAATAAGTTCGATGCAAGTAAAAGCTTATCAATTTGGATCCACATTCCACTTGCATTGGGTTACTAGTGCACGTCTATTTCACCGTACCGTTGATCCCAATCAAGTTTATTTTGGGTTACTAGTGCACGTCTATTTCACCGTACCGTTGACCCCAATCTCTTCCTTTCCTAAAACCCTCCTATGACAAGGTTAAGTCCCCCTATTAGCCAGATAGATGGGCCCAACCAAAGTCATAAGGTTTTCTCAAATCAATGCATCATTCAAAACATTAGAACGCATTCATGCTTTTAACATACAATATATAAGTGATATGATGACATAAAAGATATAATTATAAATGAAGTCTACTCACAACCAAGCCTCGCGAGAGTATTTAACCACACACGACCACCAAACCGAATCAACCCAATCAAGATCCTGAAACATACATCAAAATCCTACCATACATCAATTTCTATGCTCAATCACATAGACATTATACATCAACCCTAAATCAGCCCACATATAAACAATAGGCCTAAATCCCATCTAATCCCATCATTCAACTCAAATCACATGACTTAGGCCTCTAATGCATAGTTCTCATACATAAACCATTCTATTAATCAAAACTACTGATTTTCAATTCCTTTTGGCATAAACATGCCCAAATTGGGTCACTTGATCATAAGTAGGCCTAACCCATGATATGGTCACAACCACCAAATCAGTAGCATAATCAACCCTAATCATGCTTAATTAAACATAAGTTGCATCAATTCAATGATTCTAGGCCAAAAGCATCAAAAGCCCTAAATATATGAAATTTTCCATACTTAGGCCATATTGTCGATTTACACTAGGTCACCATGTTCAGCCATGTATATCACTGATTTTGCATCATGGGTTCATCAACAATGACAACTAGGTCAACATAGTTGACATGCAAGCTATTTGGAAAGGTCTAAGTTCATATTCTAAATTTAGGTCTAATACAAGCAACCCTACCGATTCTTCATTTACTATTCTGTTCAGATGTATCAATATACCAACAGAAATATGTAATCACAAAATCAACCGTACAGATTAATGTATATGAAGAAACAAACCTTCTGTCCAAATATCAGCCCAATCAACGGTGGACCGAAAAGATAAGTATATTTGATGAACAAGTCTCTAATCAGACAATTTCTCCTTTTCTGCTGCAAATACTCAAACTCAGATGACTATATCACACAAAATACTAAACGCATAAACATCTCCACCGTTACGAATACAGAAATATCAGTTATAAACTACATACCCAAATTTGATATCCATCCAACGGTAGATTGAGGAGTCTAAATGCTTGAGCGAAAAGGCATGAGAAATCCAGACTTTCCGACCAGCTTTGTTTCAGAGGTTAGATCTCTCAGAAAAAAAGTCTAATCAAGATCGCCACCGTTCCGAATGCAGAAATATCAGTTGTACACTACGTATCCAAATTGTATATCCATCCAACGGTAGATTAAGGAGATCTATAAGTTTGAACGAAACGGTGCGAGAAATCCAGACTTTCCGACCAGCTTTGTTTGAGAGGTTAGATCTCTTAGACGAAACCTCTGATCAAGATCTCCACCGACCTGAATGAATAACCATAAGCTAAGAACTTTCTGACAAAGTTTGAGCTCAATCTGACCATATATCCCAAAGATCCAGCACTTTGATGAAAATGTCGCAGAGATCTTCCTCCTGCAACTCCCTCCTTCTTTCTCTTCTTCTTTCCTTTCTCTTCTTTTTTCCTTTCTCTCCACTCACCTCTTTCTAGCACTTCCTTGATTCTCTCCTTGATTCTCTCCTTGATTTCCTCCTTGATTGTCTCCTTGATTCCCTCCACTCATTCTAGCACTTCCTTGAGGGCATGGGACACTTGTCCACTTTCATGCACCAACCTTCACATGTGTTGGTCTCATACTACCCATACCAACCACATGTACTTTAACCAATTTCATGCTTCCATGTATTTTAGATGTCCAATCCATTTAATACACCAAATTTTCATTCTCATTTATCCTTTTATTCAATCAATCCTAACTCATATCAATTCATGGTTTAATGGGCCCATGCATAAATAATAACATATGCATTATAATTTAATTTAACATGACACATATACAATTTATGATACACATATTTATATACATTATCAAGCATCAACTATACAAACATTAAACAATCATCAAACAAACACCAAACATATCAAGGCAACGCATAGAGTTTGGGCAAAGTGCAATTGGGTTATGGGCTAGATGAAATAATTTTCGGGGCGTCACAAAATCACCTATTTTTCTTAGTATAGTGTAAGGTTTTTGTTGAGGAATCAAAGAATTTATGTGCCTCGCATTTTTAGCCATGGCGTAAAAAAAGGTTAGAATGTTTATATAATAAGTACAAAACTTTGCAAGTATTTCAAATGATTTGGTTTTGATTTTTTTTGTGAACATACATATATATTTCATTGAAAATCCATACGAGTCATAAGAATTCTAAGATTTACCTCGGTAAATATCCTGATCTAATGTTCTATCGCAATCTTATGCATTCAAACTCTTACTCTTAGTCTTTTCAATTATTATCCAAGTTCGTGTGTCCCATACCACATGACTTTGGTAATAAGGGTGTTAACCAAGTTAAGTTGTATGAACACGGTCTCTATAAAACATTGACTAAACAGTAGTTCACTAATAGTATCGTCCAAATTTACTCGTCCCATACCGTGTGAACTTAGTGATAATATTAGTAATGCAACTTTCTCCACATGTTTCTTTTCACACCAGGTCGTGGGTTTTCTTACTTCCATGTTTTATTTAGTATCCTCCAATTTTGTTGTGTCCCATACCACTCCAAAGTTAGCAATACAAAAGAAAGAATGGTTGTAAGTCGACACACCAAAGATAGTCTTAAACAAAAGATTTTTATTCATATATAAAAGAAAAGTTTACAATGCCAGTAATCAATCTTGATTTTCCTGCCTACTACCGCTCCTTGTAGACCTCCTGCTAGGTACAGAACGACTACTACCAAAAGGTTGAGAATTTGCTCATTCTATTTCGAAGTTTTTGCATACGCGTTAACGAATTATTTTGAGTCTCTCTCATCTCAGCAATACTGGATGCCATTACATTTAACTGTTCAAATGGGTTAGTCGATTGTCCCATTGGTGGAGGGTAGGCCGTAGGCATTGGTGGAAAGTATTGATTGTACGGGTGATTCATATGTGAGGGATAGTTGATGTGATAGTACGGGGATCCCCTATTTGGAACCCCTGGGATATTTGGATATGTTTGGGGTGAAAAGTTTTGAAACAAAGGGCTCATTGGGATGTTCTGCCCTCCAAAATTTGGTGCCGCCCAATACTGTTGTTGTTGGTTTACAGCAACTTGTGGAACTGGTCGACACGATACCTCAGGAGTTGGAAACCTTTGGTACGAAGTGTTGCCTTGAGTTGGCATGTTCCAAGTAGGCGGATTTGCTTGAGCACTTTGCCTATCTTGACTTGGTTAAGGTTGATTTAGGTTGGAAAATAATTCTTCCTCAGTGAATAGTCGATCGGTTGGATCATTATTCGGGGTTGGGTTTGATGTAGGATTCTGATTTGGCTCATTATTTGGTACTTCCCTGACAGGAATCTTGTGTCGACTTTTTCGATGACAATGTCCATGTTCGTCTCTCATTCTTTCGGCATTTTCTATCGTCGCGGTGAATACTTCCTCGTCAGTTACCCCTCCCCTCGTGACATATATCTTGAAAATAGAAGATGTTGTAACCAGCTTAGTGATCTGCTTTGAAGTCCCATCAAAAGTGTCAATGTTTGCTTCGTATAGCATCCTCATGATCAAGACTCTGTAACCGAGGAATTTCTTTCTCAAAGGGTTTTGAATCACCCTCAACATTTGTTGGATGATGATGTAAGGTAGGGATACCTTTATTTTCTTCTCTATGCAGTATAACACAAGAAGTTGAGCCCTTGACATAGTGCCTCTAGTCCCCCTTTCTGGCAAGATGTTGCCGAATACGATCTTTCCAAGGCCGGCAAGATACGGCTTAAGATGATTGTTTGGGAGGTTGGTGTACGTCGATTAAGTGTATGGCTCTTTGGCGAGGGAATTGAACAATTGTTCATTAGACTCCGCGTCTGCAACTGTCTGGGGTTCGCGTGGGTCAATAATTCTCTCCTCAACTGGAATCTCCATGAGTCGAGCAATAATCTCGATGTTGATAGAAATTTTTATTCCCATGACTGTTGTCTCCAAAACAGGGCTGATCCCATCTTCTTGAAGTCCCACGCAATTCATGGCTTCGTAGAAGGATCTCACCAAGTTGTAAGAGACATGACCCTCAACTTTTGTTATGTTCGACCACCCCAGAGTTGCGAGTTTGTCGTGAAGGATCGGACGGAGACGAAGATCTCTATTGTCGATGCTCCTCATAGTCATAATCTCCCTTTTGAACAATTTCTTTAGTCTAGTGGGGAATTGGTTTCCTACGACTGGAAGTTGCTCATTCACTTGAGGCTATTATTTTGCTGAAAGAAAAATAAATTTGTGAAAGACACAAAATATATTCCTAACATTTTTAATTTTTTTTTTTTTTTTATGTTTATGCCATCATGTAATCAAAATTCTTCATTAGCAATACGATATATATATAACTATATCGTGTACATATATGAATGTATAGATATATATATTTAATCATAACTATATATATAGTTTTCATAAATCAACTATATATATATTTGAAATTAAACTATATAAAAACTATAAAATCTTAACTATATATAATTCACACACACACACACACACACACACACACACACACATATATATATATATATATATATATATATATATATATATATATAGTTCTAAAGATATATATGTCTAGTAAAAATTTTCATTCAAATTTTCCATTAATAATATGGTATATATATATCTCATATATAACAAAATATATAGATATATATATATATATATATATATATATTCAATCATAACTATACATATAGTTTTTCTTAGATATATATTTAATACAAATCTTAACTATATATAATTCATATATATATAGTTCTAAAGATATATATATATCTAATAAAATTTTTCAATTTTTTTTTTCATTAATAACATGGTATATATATATATATATATATTTATTTATTTAATCATAACTATATATATTTAAATCTAAACTATATAAAACTATATAGTTTTCTAGATATATATGTTTAATGTTAATCTCAACTATATACAATTCATATATATATAGTTCTGGAGATATATATATTTCTAGTAAAATATTTCATCCAAATTTTCCATTAGTAATATGGTATATATATATATATATATATATATATAATCATAATTGTATATATAGTTTTTCATAAATCATAACTATATATATTTAAATCTAAACTATATAAAACCATATAGTTTTCTAGATATATATTTAATATAAATCTCAACTATATATAATTCATATATATATATAGTTCTAGAGATATATATATCTAATAAAATAATTTCATCCAAATTTTTTTTTTTCCATTAGCAATAAGGTGTATATATATATCTCATATATACATAGATATATAGATATATATATTTAATCACATATAGAGTTTTCATAAATCATAACTATACATATTTAAATCTAAACTATATAAAACTATATAGTGTTCTAGATATATATTTAATAAAAATCTCAACTATATACAATTTATATATATATATATAGTTCTAGAGATATATATATCTAATAAAATTTTTCTTCCCTTAATTTAGTGGACTTGGGCGGCCGTGGACCGGACGCTCTGATACCATTAAATGTCACACCCCGCTCGGACGTGCCTAAACCGGCGGTACACTCATGGACGGGGCGCGCATTTGGAATTATCACAATGGTAATATTAGAGTACGTAGCGGAAATATAATACAGTACATGTCTGATATCATTTAACTCAGAATTCATTTGTACGCTCTGATACCATTAAATGTCACACCCCGCTCGGACGTGCCTAAACCGGAGGTACACTCATGGACGGGGCGCGCATTTGGAATTATCACAATGGTAATATTAGAGTACGTAGCGGAAATATAATACAGTACATGTCTGATTTCATTTAACTCAGAATTCATTTGTACATGACATAGTCAAAGGAACATACTCCCCAAAATCCCCAATGAATAATACAAAGGGTACAAAATGTGGGCCCCATAAACCTGCACCCAGTCCACCCTAATTTCCTGTGAAAATTTGAATAACGAAGGAATGAGCTTAACGCGCTCAGAGGGTAAAATAGTTCGTGAATATAACAATTAATAAAACAAACTTCACAATTAAATGTCTTAAATACACATCAAAGCATCATAATCAATCAATATGTATGTATGCATGACACCATCTCATAATGGTTTGATGAACGTACATCACCTGAGTTACCGTACAGATGTCCTTCCCCAGGCGTAGCCAGGTTCTCATTGCACGTCCCTCCTCAGGAACGATGCTATGGATTCACGTACAGATGTCAATCCCCAGGCGTAGCCGGGTTCTCATTGTACGTCCCTCTACAGAGAAATATAATGAATAACGAGCAATGCTCCTAACTATTCTATGAATCATAAACCACATAAGTCCCTAGGTGGTGATGTGTATGATGCCAATGCATGAACTGGTCTGGTCTTTACTTAACATTTAGACTGACTTTGGCAACGTCTGGTGATCCTTATCAGGGTCGGTATCACGACGTGCAAGGTTAGGGCATTCAATATTACTTGTATAAGCTGATAGCTTTCAATAAGACCAACCAGGTCAATCTCTAGTTGAGAAGTGAGACACGAGGTCTGCTTAAATACCAATCGCCTAGAGCAGCTCGCTGCCTCCCGTTCACTATTTAAAGTTACTGAGGACAAGATCGAGTCTGGTTGAGCCAGATTGACCACAAATCCGACATTATAACAGTGTAATACATGAACTCCAAATATACAAGTATAAATATAACAGTATGAACGTTATAAGAAATAATGTTGTGTAAATGAATGGTAGACATAATAATAAATGAATGTAAACTTTAATAAAATTTATAAAACACGCAAACCTATGTTTCGTTCCCCACCTTCTGATAAGAACTTCTTTCAGATCTGACGCTTTCCTCCGGACAGAACTTCGTCGTATCGCACCGAGTCTCGAACAGAGAGTCTCAAACAGACAAGAACTCAGAATGAGTGAAAAGAGGAGGAAACATCACAAGAGAAGGTGATTTGATGTGAGAAAATGAGGAGGAAGGGGCTTCCTTATATAGAGGATTAGGTGCCTGAACGTTCGGGCACCAGCCCGAACGTTCAGGCGTTCTGCCCGAACGATACATTTTTTTTTTTTGTGAAATCCTAATGTATTACATATTTACTACATTATCTACTGCGTTTTAACCCTAGTTTTATCTAGAAAACTAATTTCGAATGATTGAGTGATTAAAACAGAAATTAAATTAATTAATTGATAACTAAAAAAATGCAATGTAAATCAAATAATAAATCAATACATAATATACTAGAGGCTCGATGTCTCCTCGCTCTCAACTATGCCTTGATATATGTATTATTATTAAATCAATTCTCTAGCTTATAATGTTTCTAATTCTCTCTTTTGAAGCAGAACTAGAACATATTATCGTTGCGTTGACTTAACTCTTTCGATGAAAACCAAACACAACGATAATTCATTAAGATTTGTGATTTCCTCCTAATGACTTCAAAGGTTCTCAATCTCCTTTTGAATCTCACGATAGCCTAGGTTATACTCTCCAGGTTCCAACTCAAGGTGCCCTCTTTTGGAGCATCTACCTCGAATCTAGAATCGGTCAATCCTTGATCAGGGGATCGAAAGCTTTATGCACAGAAAAACATAAATAAACTAAAAGAATTCATTAATAATAATTAAATAATAAAAGCTAAGACATAAGCTCGAGTTTGGATCAATCTACACGTCTAGAAAGAGGTTTAGTTCATAGCTAAACAATTAAAAACATAAAATATAAGTTCAAACATGAATCCGAACAAAGGAAAACAAACTAGAATCATATGGAATGTGTGAATGATCTTCAATGCGAATATCGTCTTCCAACTTGTTTCAGTCGTTCTCCTTTTGTTCCCAATCTCTCTTCCAATATGTTCCTCTCGAAAAACCCTTTCTTTTGATATATAATAAGCCCCCTGTAGTCGTGTGTAAAAATTAGAAAGTCCTGAAATTCCCCAAATTCCAAGTTGCTAAAATGCACTAAAAATACCTTCAGCGCGGCGATGGGCGCCACTGCGCTTCGATAAGTTTTCCAACGCCACGGTGAGTGTCGTGACGCTCCGATAAGTTTTCCAGCGCCACGGTGAGTACCGTGGCACTGCGTTAAATACCTCTAGGCGCTGCGGTGCGTAAAAACTCGGTCGTGCTCAGTCTGTGGACTTAGCCATTTTTCTGCTCCGCTTGACTTCCTTCTTGTGGACTTAACCAATTTTCTTCCACTTTTTGACTTGGGTTCTTCATGAAATATCATCTAGGCTTCTCATATGTTATTTTCACCATTCATGCTCTTTTCCACACATCTAAATACCTACATAAAAATGTAAAGCAAGTAATTAAAACACTTGAAACATAAATTGATCAAACATATAATTTAACAAACTGAAATAATGCATAAAAAACAATTTATTCCTAAACTAACAAATGAATTAAAACTAACATAAACACATTAAACTAATGTATAAATCATCCTAAAACATGCTATAAATCCTATCTAAATATGTAACTATCAATGAAACTATGTGAGGCTCATAACTAAACATAGATAATTGAGGCCTAAGTGGAAGATCTTTTACATATGTGGCATCCAGACTAGCCACATGTTCCTTCAGCTGCATGGGCACATCACAACTTTGAGGGAAACTGAGTACTGAGGGATCATCTAAAGTTTGCTCAAGAAACATGTCATGCACCAAACTCTCAATCATATTGACATAATGGGTATCCTCGAAGTCTGCTGGATGTTGTCCAGCATTAAAAACATTAAGCTTAACATTCATATTTCCAAAGGACAACTTCATGACATCATCTCTACAGTTGATGATTGCATTAGATGTAGCCAAGAATGGGCGGCCCAAGATGATGGGTATCTGGTTACTCGAATCATAAATAGGTTGAGTATCCAAAACAATGAAATCTACAGGGAAAAATAATTTCTCAACCTGTATGAGAACATCCTTAACCATACCTCTTGGAATCTTGACAGAACGGTCAGCTAACTGGAGTGTACTAGAGGTAGGTTTCAGTTCTCCAAGGCCTAATTGAGTATACACAGAGTATG
The DNA here is from genome assembly GCA_035771175.1 of Paratinospora sagittata. Lineage (NCBI taxonomy): Eukaryota > Viridiplantae > Streptophyta > Magnoliopsida > Ranunculales > Menispermaceae > Paratinospora > Paratinospora sagittata. Next base: position 27,502,153 of record CM069595.1, read on the forward strand.
GAAGCAAGTTAACGTTTGCTCCAAGATGTAGGAGTGCCTTATCGATATGATGCTGACCAATGATACATGAAATGGTAGGGCAACCAGGATTCCTATAATTTGGTGGTGTATTATGTTGCAGGATAGAACTAACCTACTCAGCTAAGAAGGCCTTTTTCTGCACATTAAGCTTGCGCTTATGTGTGCACATTTCTTTCAAAAATTTGGCATAAGAAGGAACTTGCTTAATGGCATCAAGTAATGGAATATTAATTTTAATATTTTGGAACAAGTCCATTATGTCACTAGCATGAGTATCCTTCTTAGCCTGAGTTAACCTTTAAGGAAATGGAGGTTTTGGCTCATAGGGAGGAGGCTTATCAATGGGTGCTCTAGACTCAGTAGGCTTCTCATTATCCTTGAGGGTTTCCTTTTCAGGTCTAACTCTCTCAGAGTTCTCCCTAGTTTTAGCCCAACATGATTATCGATGACTTTTCCACTCCTTAGGGTAATAATTGATTTGGCTTCCTCATGAGGTATCATGGATGATGCGCCTATCTCATATTGACCCTTTGGGTTTGGCACTGGCTAACTTGGGAATTTCCCATTCTCCCATTGATTCAGTGTGGCTGACATTTGTCCCATTTAGTGCTCTAGCTTACATATGGATTGCCTAGTATTATTTTGGGACTGAACCATGTTATTTTGGAATTGAATACTACTTTGCATGAATAGATTTAGGGTCTCTTCCAAAGATGGTTTCCTTGGCTGTTGAGGTACATGTGCACTTGAAGATGGGAAACCTGAGGTAGGTAACACTGATGGTCTGAGATTAGGGGCAGAATTTTGGAACCCTGGTGGGCCTAAATGATGACTTTTGGTCCAAGATAGGTTTGGGTCCTGCCTAGCAAAATTTGGGTTGTAAGTGTCCCAGTAAGATGGGTTGCTAGGACCTCGATATGAATTCAGAGCATTGACTTGCTCCAAATAGAAATCAGGGAACATCTGGCTTGACGGACAAGATAAGGTAGAATGAGCATTGCTAGAACAAATTGAGCAAATCTCTTGAGGATTGGGTACAACTCGGTTTTTCCCCATGACAAGGGGCTAACCATCTTAATCAATGAGTCTAACGTATCCTCTATATTAGAAGATGTTTTAACTTCATAAAGGCCTTCTTTCTTAGGTCTAGATTTGTTATACCAACTATAATCATATTCCTATGAATTTTTTGACAAAGTCTCGAACAAATGCCATGCCTCATGTGCAAGCTTAGTCATTAAGGCACTTTCTGCGGTGGCATCAATTATTTGCCTATTCTGTGGGAGTAGGCCATCATAAAAGTACAAAATAAGTTGCCACTTCTCTAAAGCATGATGAGGATACCTAAGGAGTAAGTCTTTTCACCTTTCCCAACATTCATGTAAGTATTCGCCCTCTCTCTGATTGAAGTTCATGATTTCTCTACGAAGGGCATTGGTCTTGTGAATAGGGAAGAATTTTTGTAAGAATTTCTGGGATAGTTGATCCCAAGAATTAATGGTCCCAACTTCTAAGGAGTTAAGCCAAGCCTTGGCTTTATCCTTCAATGAGAATCATCAAAGAAGTTTTGGAATTTGAACGTAGCACAATTGTTTAAGAACTCCTTGACATGATGATATGGGTCTTCCCTATCCAGACCATAGAATGTGGGCAAAAGTTGAATAGTTGCAGGTTTCAACTTGAAGTGTGTTGCTGTGGTAGGTGGGAACAAGATACATGATGTAGAATCTAGATGGACTGGAATAAAGTAATCACTTAGAGGTTTTCTCTCAATGTTATCTTCAGCCATCTCAAACACTAGATTATTCTTGAATCTATGAACCAAACTTTAAATGTCAGGGTTAAACGGTATTAACTCAGGGTTTTGTGACCGTCTACCTTGCATGCACTAAGGGAAACTAAATTAAAATGTGACTCACCTATGAGCAATCTAGACTCTATGCAAACAACAAAGCAACCCCTAGATACTAACAAACAACTCCAAACAGAACATGAGATCAATGGGTTGACACACACCTAAAGAACTAGACAGCTGTTATAGAAAATGCCACAAGCCTCCAACTAGGTGTTCCAGACAAGTCAACTAGATCAGCCTCCAGGAGGTGGGGTGGGTCACATGCACTGGGCAAGGTCCTCTTAAATCACCCGACTCCTCGAGCAACGTAGTTGCCTCTATTTCACAATTCAATGTTACCGGGGACAAGGCTTTTTTGGACATCAACTAGCCCAATCCAGCGAAATTGGTGCAACTTATGTCCAAAATTTCCCTAAAGAGCTCGAAAAAATACCTGAGGCCAACTTGATACTTGCTTTTAATTAACCCTAATCTATTGGCTTGGGTGCATACACAAGTGGTGGTGAACCTAATTCCGGGCCAAGCCTGGTGATGAAATCCACCCCTGATCTTAATTGGGGACGTGCCCTTTACTAACCATTTATGAAAATATTTAACCGCCACAACAAAGTTTTCAAGCAAGGTATGATGCAAAGACCTAATTATGAAATTTCTAATCTTAAAGTTCTATTTCTATATGAGCAACAATAAGGAAATTCTAGTCTAGGTGATCTTCAATCATATAAGGCATATAATTAATTAAATTTTATTTCAAAAATAAAGTGATTTATCACCAATTCCCGGCCACGGCGCCAAAAACTTGATGTGATTTTTTTTTTGAATATATCACATTATATACTTGCAAGTGCACGAGGTAAGTTGTAACACTAGACAAGGTCGATCCACAAGGATTGGAGAAAATACTTTTTTTTTAAAATAAATTTAATTATTTATTTACCATATAAGTCAAAATAGATAAAATGTGATTTCTAACAACCTAAGTTCATTATAAAGCAACTAAGCAAATAAACTAAATTGCAAAAATTTAAATCTAACCTATGAATAAAGAAATGAACAAATAAAAACAAATAAAATAAAATTTGAAACCTAAAAAAAATGAAATTAAATAAAATAAAACAAAAACCTAAACACAAAAAACACGTTTTAGCCTAAAAAAATATTGAAGTTAAAACTTAAATCACTAGCCTGAATGTTATAAAAAAATAAAATAAAATAAAGACTCTTAAAAAAAAAACTAAAAACAACAAGTTCTTTTTTTTTTCTTTTTTTTTTCTTTTTTTTTAACTTAAAAATGCTACCAATGATTCAAGAAGTGAAAGGAACTTTGATAAAAAAAAACATAAAAATAAATAAAAACCCAAAATGTAATTAAAAATAAAAATAAATGAAGCATGCAAGAGACAAAAAAATAGAAAAGAAAGAGAACAAGAACAATCAATAATAAAAGGAAAAGGAATAATCTTTTATTAAATGAAAAGAAAGAAAAACTTACAAAGATTAAGGCCTAAGGTATTGTCCTCTACCTTAGCCTTGAATCATACACCGAACTTCCATATTACTTCAAGCTCCAAAAAAATAATAACGCAAAAATAAAAGAGAAAGAGAATTCAGAGAGGATCAGATCCATTCTCTTGAAATTTAACCCTATTTATAGATGTGCCCACCTCTTGATTTCCAAAAACAAAAATATATCCACAACCTATTATTCTCTAAAAAATATCCTCTAAAAATGGTCATTTTCTAAATTACATAAAGATTTTTTTTTAATCAAGAAAATAAGAAGAAGATTGTGCCTATATGTGGAGAAAATTCCTTTTTCTTCTTTTTGACATGTGTGGCATCTTTTTCTTTCATAAATGGGTTGATATGAGCTCAATTAGATCTTCATCAAAGATTGCAACCATTTGGGCCCCATCTTTCAAAATCTTTAAGTTGATTAGAATCCAATCAAACGGACTCCGATTGATCATTTAAGCCTTGTTGGATCTAGCGCATCGGCTTCTACACATCTGGTCCATGTAGATATGTGGTGTGGATCTTCCTGAAATATGCAATCTCATCCTTTGATCCTAAAAATATCGAAAAAATACTAGAAGACCAAGTGAGACACCAACATACCCAAAATAAATAAAGCTCAATGACCTTATTAAAAGAAAATTAAAATAAAAAACAAAAAAATGCATTATTAAAGTAGCCTAAAAATGACTTAAAAATCTAAAATGTGATGTAAAGAGATTTTTATTATTTTTTTCTATTTTTATTATTTTATTTTATTTTCTAGCCTAAAAGCACTAAAAATAGGGGTAAAAATATGCAAATTTGTGACTTCATGAACAAGGCAAAGATAGTGGCCATTGAGAAGCTTCCTCATCCTAAGAATGTGAAAGGCATCTGTAGTTTCTTGGGGCATGCCGGTTTCTACCAGCGGTTTATTAAGGAATTTTTGAAAATTGCTAAGCCCCTTTGCAACTTGCTTGAGAAAGATGCACCGTTTGCTTTTGATGATCCTTGTGCGGAGTCCTTTGAGTTGATAAAGAAGACATTGATCTCAGCCCCCATCATGATTGTACCGGATTGGAAAAAACCATTTGAGATTATGTGCGATGCTAGCGACTTTGCTATTGGGGCGGTGTTAGGTCAACGGAAAGAAAAGATGTTTCAGGCTATCTACTATGCTAGTCGTACTTTAGATGGAGCCCAACAAAATTACACTACGACCGAGAAAGAATTATTAGCGATTGCATTTTCATGCGACAAGTTCCGATCTTATATTATTGGGTTTAAGGTCATTGTGCATACCGATCATGCAACTATTCATTACTTGTTTGAGAAGAATGACGCCAAGCCTAGGTTGATTCGGTGGATTCTTTTGCTGCAAGAATTTGATTTGGAGATCAAAGATAAGAAAAGGAAGTGAGAATGTTGTAGGTAACAATCTTTCCCAGTTGCAATATGAGGTTGAGGATGCTTGCATACCTATTCTTGAAACTTTTCCTGATGGACAACTATATGGCGTTGGCGTGAAAGTGCCATGGTATGCTGATTTTGTAAATTTCTTAGCATGTGGAACATTGCCTCTGGATATCTCTTATGCTAAGAAAAAAAAGTTTCTACATGATGTCAAGTCCTATATGTGGGATGAGCCACTACTCTTCAAGAGATGCAATGATCAATTGATTCGGCGTTGTGTACCGGAGGAGGACGTCCAAGCCATTCTTCATGAGTGCCATTCCTCCCTTTATGGCGGTCATTTTGGAGCCACAAGAATGGCGGCTAAGGTCTTACAAAGTGGATTCTATTGGCCCACCTTATTCCGAGATAGCTACACCTTTGTGAAGACATGTGATAGGTGCCAACGACTTGGCAATATTTTGAGGTGTCATGAGTTACCTTTGACTATCATATTGGAGGTTGAGCTCTTTGATGTATGGGGTATAGATTTTATGGGACCTTTTCCCTCCTCCTTCGGCAAGATATACATACTTTTGGCGGTGGACTATGTGTCCAAGTGGGTTGAAGCCATAGCTACAGAAACGAATGATGCCTAGGTAGTGTTGAAGTTCTTACACAAGCATATCTTTACAAGATTTAGCACTCCTCGAATTATCATTAGTGATGAGGGCACTCATTTTTGTAATAAGCTATTTAATGCTCTTCTTGCCAAGTATGGGGTGAAACATAAGGTCGCACTTGCATATCACCCACAAACCAATGGCCAAGCCGAAATAAGCAATCGAGAAGTCAAGCAAATCTTGGAGAATACCGTAAATGTTAATAGGAAAGATTGGGCAATGAAATTGGCTGATGCTTTGTGGGCATACCAGACTGCATTAAAGACACCTATTGGGATGTCTCCATGCCGGCTTGTGTTTGGGAAGTCGTGTCATCTACTGGTAGAGTTGGAGCATAAAGCTTATTGGGCGGTTAAGAAATTGAACTATGACTTGCAAGCTTTTAGAGATCAAAGATTGCTTCAGCTCATGGAAATGGAAGAGTTTCGAAAAGATGCTTATGAAAATGCCAAGATCTACAAGGTGCAAACCAAGAAATGGCATGACAAGCAAATTGTGAAGAAGGATTTTGAACTGGGGCAACAAGTTCTCTTATTCAACTCCAGGTTAAAGTTGTTTCTGGGCAAGCTTCAATCTAGATGGAATGGACCGTTTACTATTGTTAAAGTCTTCCCTTACTGTGCGACAGAGCTACAAAGTGGAGATGGTTTGTGTTTTCAAGTAAAGGGTCAGCGGTTGAAGGATTATTTTAGCTAAGCGGAGTGGTATGAGGAACACATCACATTTGGAGAGCCATGAAGAGGCATTATGGTGCAAAGTCAGGTTGACGACTCTGAACCAAGCGTTGGATGGGAGGCAACCCATTGATTTATGTTTTTTTTTTTAGTCATTGTAGTATAGGATTTGGACTTGGTACCTTGACAACATTGTTTCTTTTGCCCTTTTTAGGCTCTAAAGCAAGTTTGGGGGTCTATTTGGAGCAATTAAGGAGAGACGAATGACCTGTATCATGTGCCATCTTCACCCATTTGGGTTCAGGGGGTTTTCTATACTCCTTTCTCTCTTATATGCCTATGTTATTTTCTATTATTTCTTTGATAATTTATGCATCGAGGACAATGCTTGCTTTAAGTTTGGGGGGAGAGTTTTGAAATTTTGGCTATGGTATGTTAGTTGATTATGCATTAGTTTAGGCTAGATAGTCACATTCTTTTACAACTATAGACTTGCTTATGGAGGGCCAATGAAAAGAGAATGTTGATCTAAGTGGTTTTGCACTTAGTTTTTCTCCTAAGTGTTTTGATGCTTACAAACAATATAACAAGTGGTGCTAATGTTTCTATCTAGTATATTTCAGCACCTAAAGATGGAAAAGAGCCAATACAAGATCTAAATCTTCAAGTTCAAGAAGTTTTTCAAGCAAAGGATCAACCATACTTAAATCTTGGACAACTTGAAGGAATGAAGACAAAAAGGTTGAGAGTCTTCATATGTCTAGAATTAGGATATGACCTTCTTGTATTTCCTATTGCTCAATCTTTCTAAACTTCATGCATTAATACTTCACATATGCATAGTTTTGATAAAACTCATTCATGCATTAATTATTCTATAAAAATGATTTTCAAGTATTCAAAATGTTTGGTCTATGTTTTTAAACTATTTTGAATCATATTTGCATTAGTTTTGATTAAAATAATATTTCTACAAAGTTTTTCAAAACAATCAAAATTATTTTTTGATTTTTATCAAAATCTTGTTTGATTTTTTAATTGTTGATTTCAAAGTGTTTTAATCATCAAACTAAATATATTTCAATCATATTTTGATGCCCAAATAAGCCTGTGTTTAGAATTTTGAAAAATCATGTTAACCCAAGTTTTCACATTCCAAGTATGCACAAATAAACTTTAACCCTTTAAAAGTATTTGATATCTTTCTCAAATGGTTTTGGAAATATTTTCAATGGTTCTGGAATATTCTTTACATAAATTTTAATCTATTATATGCCTATATTTGGTTTTCATTTCATATATTTTTGAAAAAGAGAAAAATTTCAAAACTATGTGATGAGTCAGGACACTAATTGAGTGTGAGCAAGCTAATGCATGTTGTCTGCATGAGCAAGCTATTGCAAACTGTTTGCATGAGCAAGCTGATGCGAATTGTTTGCATGAGCAAGCTAGTGCGCTTGAGGGGGAGCTAATGTGCTTGAGGAAGCTAATGTGCAATAAGTGAGCTAATGCGCTTGAGGGAGCTAATGTGCATTAAGTAAGCTAATGCGCATCAGCAAGCTTATGCGCTTGAGGGAGCTAATGCACAATAAGTGAGCTAATGTGCATCAGCAAGCTAATGCACAATGAGGGAGCTATTGTGAAAATCTAAAAAGCTGAAAATCTGAAATTTTTTGTAACTTCTCAGCAACTTTTCTGGGCACATTTTCAACGGTCCAAAATCATATTTTTCACCCCCAACGGCTATATTCTTGTGTATAACGACTATAACTTGTTTTTAATCTTTAAATACAAGTAGTTAGGCCATTTTAAACACAAGAGAGACAACTACGTGAATCTAGGGAGTGTTTTTCAAGATAAAATCATTTTTCTAATTTCAAATACCTAGAACTTAGATATGTTGAGTTGAAGATTGAATTTCAAGCTTTTTCATTGTGCATCATTCAAAACATCTTTAAAATCATTCTCTTGAGCAAATATGGTTGCAAGAAAGGTATAAATCATTGTAAGGTCTCTCTTCACCTTGAGCTTAAATTTTCATATCTTGTATTTGTTATTTGAATTTTTGAGCTTCATTGTAATTGTTCTTATCACTTAGAACAAACATTAGATTCACTATTTTCAGCTTTTTGGATTGTTTCATGGTTTGAAACAAACTAAATAAATTGATTTAATATCACTTGTGATTTCAATGTTGGAATCAAGACTAGTTTCATCATTTCTCTTGAAAAGGATGTGCGGGTTCTTCCTTAGCCCGCAAAAAGAACATGGGTTTAAGAGACATAGTTAACCATGAACCCAAATGTATATCAAACAAATAAGTCTAGTCAACTAGAAGGAATGATAAGGACTTGATTGACTGTTTTGTTCACAATTTGCATCTAAGTTATTCAATCCTTGTGTCATGTGTTTCATTATTTTTAAAAGCACGGTAAGTGTGTTATGCTTAATCTTGTATATCATTCATGCTTATCAATATTAAATGCTTGCAATATAAATGTTTGCATGATATCTTTATACTCAATTGATGTGATGATTTGGATTAAACAATGCTATATAGATGTTTACATCACATTATTGGTATCAATGAAAGTCATATAGCTAGGTCTTAGATTACTCACATTTCATTTCTTTCCTATGCCAGTTTTTATCATGATCATGTTTGTTTTAAACTTATAGAATTATATCTATGCATGACTCATGTATATGTGACTCAATAGGCCATGTACACAATTACATATCATACCCCTATATATCTTGAAAAGAAAATTTCCTATACTCATATATATCATCCTTTGGCATTCTCTTTTCATGAATACTTGACTTTGATGCATTCTCTTCATCTTAAATCATTAGCATCAAATTCTTGAATATTTGATTTCTAATGAGTGCATACTCTTCAAAATTTCTTTTCATTAGAATCAAACAATCTAGGCTATGCTTCAATTGAAATTATTTGCCTAGTATATGAAAATGAATGTATGCTATTGCTTAAATGATCTCTATGAAATTTAGCATATACTCATCTTTAGGCTTTGTTCTTCATATGATATATCTACATATGCTTACACTTTGGAAAGCTCATGATTTTCCATTTTCACATGACATTGATGTTGTTCTTAAACCTTAAACCTTGTGTGCATCAATTGCTTGTGATTTTGATATCTAATGGATGCCATGTACTTCAAAAATATATTTTGCATCTTATTAGAATCATGATAGCTAGGCCTTGCTTAACCATAAATCATTTTGCCTATTCTATGGAACTTAATGTATGCTTGCGCTTAATTTTTCACACATGATAGAGCATACTTTGTATTAGGCTTGGATTGACTATCAAATTCATTTTTATGCCGAATACTATGAGAATGATTGCTTATGCCTAAAATTCTTTATGAATTCATCTTTTGGAATTATTTCTCATCCTTCATGACTAGATGCCTTTTATAAATTTAAATTCTTTTATGCATCTACCTGACTGTGTTCTTGGCTACGCTATGCAATATTCCAAAATATCATCTAGGTAGCCTATGAATGTTGAGCTAAAACTTTTAAAATTTTTATCTTATCATGTTGTATTTCTCCATGTGCTTGAACATTACATCTTGAATCTCATGTGTGTATCTTATGGTATGGCATCCTTATGCATTCATATGTGCTTAATCGTGACTCGTTGTCACGAATCCTCTTGAGTTTGAGTGCATAGGTTTAGGGGGAGTCTCCATCTCTTTTTGAAAGGGGGAGCTTTGGTGTTTTGATGTTATGCTTTAGGATTACCTTCATGGGGACTCAAGAAAATTCTTCCCACCTTTTTGATAATGTCAGAGGGGGAGAAATAAATAGAAGAGAAAAATAGTTGAATCCAGATAAATACCATTGGTTGATAGTATGTGTGTTCTTAATACTTCATATTTATGATCATACTATCTTGCATGATAGAGTTATTATGTTTATCAAGTTTATATTGTTTGTCATCATCAAAAAGGGGGAAATTGTTGATCTAAGTGGTTTTGCGCTTAGTTTTTCTCCTAAGTGTTTTGATGCTTACAAACAATATAACAAATGATGCTAATGTTTCTATCTAGTATATTTCAGCACCTAAAGATGGAAAAGAGTCAATACAAGATCTAAATCTTCAAGTTGAAGAAGTTTCTCAAGCAAAGGATCAACCATACTTAAAACTTGGATAACTTGAAGGAATGAAGAAAAAAAGGTTGAAAGTCTTTATATGTCTAGAATTAGGATATAACCTTCTTACATTTCCTATTGCTCAATCTTTCTAAACTTCATGCATTAATACTTCACATATGCATAGTTTTGATAAAATTCATTCATGCATTCAGTATTCTTTAAAAATGATTTTCAAGTATTCAAAATGTTCGGTCTTTGTTTTTAAACTATTTTGAATCATATTTGCATTAGTTTTGATTAAAATGATATTTCTACAAAGTTTTTCAAAATAATCAAAATTATTTTGATTTTTATCAAAATCTTGTTTGATTGTTTAATTGCTGATTTCAAAGTGCTTTAATCATCAAACTAAATATATTTCAATCATATTTTGATGCCTAAATAAGCCCATGTGTTTAGAATTTCGAAAAATCATGTTAACCCAAGTTTTCACATTCAAAGTATGCACAAATAAACTTTAACCCTTTAAAAGTATTTGATATCTTTCTCAAATGGTTTTGGAAATGTTTTCAATGACTCCAGAATATTCTTCACATAAATTTTAAGCTATTATATGCCTATATTTGGTTTTCATTTCATATATTTTTGAAAAAGAGAAACATTTTAAAACTGTGTGATGAGTCAGGATGCTAATTGAGTGTGAGCAAGCTAATGCAAGTTGTCTGCATGAGCAAGCTATTGCAAATTGTTTGCATGAGCAAGCTAATGCGAACTTCGCATGAGCAAGCTAATGCGCTTGAGGGAGCTAATGCACAATAAGTGAGCTAATATGCATCAGCAAGCTAATGCACAATGAGGGAGCTAATGTGAAAATCTGAAATTTTTTGCAACTTCTCAGCAACTTTTCTAGGCACGTTTTCAACGGTCCAAAATAAGATTTTTCACCCCCCACAGCTATATTCTTGTGTCTAAAGGCTATAACTTGTTTTAATGTTTAAATACAAAGTAGTTAGGCCATTTTAAACACAAGAGAGACAACCATGTGAATCTAGGGAGTGTTTTTCAAGATCAAATCATTTTTCTCATTTCAAAACCCTAGAACTTAGAGATGTTGATTTGAAGATTGGATTTTAAGCTTTTTCATTGTGCATCATTCAAAGCATCTTCAAAATCATTCTCTTGACCAAATATGGTTGCAAGAAAGGTATAAATCATTGTAAGGTCTCTCTTCACCTTGAGCTTAAATTTTCATATCTTGTATTTGGTATTTGAATTTTTGAGCTTCATTGTAATTGTTCTAATCACTTAGAACAAACATTAGATTCATTCTTTTCAGTCTTTTGGATTGTTTCATGGTTTGAAACAAACCAAGTAAAGTGATTTGATATTACTTGTGATTCTAATATTGGAATTAAGACTAGTTTCATCATTTCTCTTGAAAAGGATGTGTGGGTTCTTCTTTAGCCCGCAAAAGGAACATGGGTTCTTCCTTAGCCTGAAAAAAGGATACACGGTTCTTCCTTAGTCCGCAAAAGGAACATGGGTTCTTCCGTAGCCCGGAAAAAGGATAAACGGCCTTTGAGGAAACGTGTGGATTAAATATTGTGGATTGTCTTTCTATTTCCTTATTTTTTGAGGAAACGTGTTGCCGGTGTTACTTGGGTAGTACACCGTGGAAAGGATTTTCCGTTACTAAAGAATGTAAGGGTAGAATGATTAAAATTGGATGTTTTGTTCTAACTATCTTCTGTTGTTGCAAAATAGATGAGTGTGTAGACTGAATGATCCTTTGGTGACCTCAGTTGAGGTGTTTGCATAATTTTCCAAAACTGGTGCATGGTTTATGTGTATTAGTTTGAAACATGTATATGCTATCTTTATACTAATGCATTTGAATTTGAGAATTGTTATTCAATGGCATTCATGCTTTATAAGTACATTTGTGAAAATTATTTGTGAGAATTATTCACTAAGCTAGTTGTTTGCTCACCCCCTTTTTCCCTATTTTCTCAGGTTCAGATCCGAAAGGGAAGGGCAAAACTTAAATCGCAGATTTGCAGCCTTCCATCTTTTAGATTTACATGTGAGCAGGGGTTTTGGGACATCTTGTTTCTTTTGTTATTTTGGGTTATGTATATAACTATCACATTATATATATATATATATTATCATATAGATGAATTGTTGATATGAGGTATGTATATGACATGTTTGAGGTTGTAGATATTTGTGTTGTACAGGTGATCTTATATATGTTAAACCATATGAATGTACACAATAATATATTTGTTTGTGGATGAAATGTGAAAAAATATTATGGTTCAATTATGATGTCATATACAGGTTGTACTTATTATAAAGGTATTTTGACGGCAGATATAGTAGAGGCTTAGCAGGGCCTCAGGTTTTGTCCTGGAGTGGCATTACCTGAGGTTTTGTGCCAGTCGTGTCGTCACCCGATCAGGAGGGGTCGCAACACAAAAACTCCACGTTCGTTCTCCGAAAGAAATTGATTATTGAGTTCTCTCTTAAGATCTTCCCAAGTATCAATAGTAACCAACCCGTTTTGGACGTCTCCATAATAATTCCTCCACCATAACTTGGCATCACTAATTAGGTACAAAATAGTCATAGAAAACTTATCTTGCTCGGTCTCTGGTTTCACCACATTAAAGTAATGTTCGAGAACAAACAAGAAATTTTCCAATTCCTTCAAATCTTGAGCTTTGCCATAATGCTTTGGTTCCGGTACCTTCACCTTTTTTCGACCCTCAGTCTCCTTCAGACCGGTCGCACCTGCTAATTTGGTGAGGAAATTCAACCTAGCATTTATGACTTCGAATTGCTCTCGAACCTCCTGGAACGGACTCTAGTTTTCTTCATGTTGGCCTAGATGTGTCTGATGCGATAAAATTCAATTCACAAGTTTACGAATATCAAGTTATAATATATACCGGTGAATATCGAGTTATCGTCCTCAAGGATTGGAAAAACTATGTTTTAATACCCAAAATTATACTAACTCTAAGTTTTATCTAGATGATTAAAATTTGATGAATTGAGTACTAAAGATAAAATAAGCAACAATTAAAACTAAATGATGTAATTTGGATAAAAAATTGAGAAAATCAATGATGAAAAACTCTAGAGGATTAATATCACTATGTCTTCAATTATGGTTTTTAAAATGTCATGTAATTGATTAATTCATGGATTTATAAATCATAGATCTAATTCAATTAAACCTCTCTTCCAAGTGATAGTTCAATTATCTATGCTCAATACATTAATTCCCTTTTCCAAGTGATAAACCAATAAATTAAACATGCGTTAAGATTTGGGACCTATTTTTGAATGATTTCCAAGGGTTTTGTACATTTCCCAACACAATACACCCTAGGTTGCAATTTCCCCTATCCAATTCAATATCCCCTTTTCCAAGTGATAGATATCAAATCTTCATCCAAAATGTGACTAGCAATTCGTAAGCATTAAGAGTTGGAAATTGCAAATAAACCCACACAATCAATCAAGAACATACAATCAATAATCAAACCATAGGATCAACATAGATCAATTAAATATCTAGATCAAATGTTTATCTCATATTCAAATACAGGAGTACAAGAGAGATATTCAAAGAATAAATCATAAAACACAAGTTCTAATTGAAGTAAAAGTAGAGAAAACCCCCTTATTCTTCTTCAAGCTTGAACCTGCAACTCTTTGTTCCTTGTCTTCTTCTCTTGCCTCCTTTCTTTTAACCTAACCCTAATTAGTTGCTCTCTAATTCTACTAGAATGAATAGCACCTTTTAAAACAACCCTAAAATGAGATTATATACATAAGTGGGGAAAAGACAAAAAAAAGGCAAACAAAAACATCCAAAAAAATCAAATTGGCTTTAAAATTTGCAACTGAGCGTCGCGGCGCTTGGAACCAACACTACACACAAGTTATCGCAAGGTTTTCGCTCTGAGCGCCGTGGCGCTCAGAGAGCTTCTTTTCTTCTATTTTTCTTTTTCTTCTTTTTCTTCTTTTCTTCTATTTTTCCATCTTTTGCACCTTTCTTTGACATGGTCTTGTCACCCTTTGAATCACATTGCAACCCACTTTCAGGCTCTTAAATTACCTACAAAACAAATCTCAAAAAAGTATAAATTCTATGCAATTGATCAAAGTATTAACTAAAATGAAATGCACCCAAAGTATATGACTTCTATGATATTAACAAGTATTAAAATGTCATTTACTCATGAGAAGAACCTATAAAAGCCTAAGATAAAGTCTAAATGAACCTAAAACAACTAAGTATGCAATTCACGCAAAACTATCTAAAAACTAAGCAAATGCACCTAAAATTCTATCAAATTAACATGTAAACTAACTACTAAAACTCAACTTATCAGTGTCCAAGAGGAGGGGATGAATTGGACAATAATAGGTTAATGTATTTCTTTGTATAACAGTTATGAATATTTAGCAGGTTATGGCAGTCTACAAAGAAAAAGCAATAAGAAACAATATGCAACAATACACAGGATTTATAGTGGTTCGGTCTCACCTACATCCACTACCTAACCTCCCTGTTAGAATTTTGTCGAAACTCCACTATTTGACTCTCTTACAGGTGAGAATCAAACTGTAACAGTTTCTCAACTTGCAGGCTTGGGAACAACCTTAACAAAGTCCGAGCACACTTGCTCAACCAAGTGACAATAACAGTCACTTAATAACTAAAATACAAGTATAGTTTTGATTTCTTTACCAAGAATCAATGAAATACTTACAGAGCTTTCGGATGAACCCCAGTTGACACTGATTTAGCAGAATATGTATTATGAAGATCAGCTGAAATACTAAAGGTTCCAAGCTCTTCTTTTATTC
The DNA here is from genome assembly GCA_035771175.1 of Paratinospora sagittata. Classification (NCBI taxonomy): domain Eukaryota; kingdom Viridiplantae; phylum Streptophyta; class Magnoliopsida; order Ranunculales; family Menispermaceae; genus Paratinospora; species Paratinospora sagittata. The sequence goes on from CM069595.1 coordinate 27,517,293, forward strand.
GATGGATTTGAAAAAGATTTGTAATTAGAATCAATAAATTCGAAGAAAATCGTATTACAGTTTTCAAAAACTGATCAGAGTGTTTACTGCGAAAATGATAGCAGAACTTTCAAAAAATTTTGCACAGATAATTCAAAGATACTCAGTTGAATATTTCTCAGTTGTGTATCTCGGTTGTTATTTCAAAACTTGAAGTGCAGAATATATAGACAACACTTAATCTCGGTCTTCAAGAAAGTTTTTGGCGCTCAAATCCATTTCAAACTAAACAGTCAAATTGTTTCACGAAAGTGGATTGGTGCAACAACACCTGAATCCTTTGTGCTTTCACAAAAATATAAAGTTCAGAAAATAGCACAGACTAACTAGTTATCAACTTTTTTACGGTAATGTGTGAACGTTCTGATAGGGCATTAGAGTCCTAATAGACTTGAATATTTTAAAATCTAGAAAACAATAAGGGCGTTGATCTGCGAGTAGTGTCTTGATGTGTGTTAAACATAAAATCCCAGAAACGCGTGAGTGTGCTAATGCACGATCAGCGTCCTGACGTATCATTAGGTTGGTTCTATGAAGGCGCTCCTTGATGAGTAGCGTCTTGACATGAATAGAACACATTCCAATCAATACACCATCAGCGTCCTCACATGCTTGTTCATCACTAAGTGATTAACCATCACATGAGCATCCTGATGAGCTGTTAGCACCCTGATGGAGCACTGAAAACTGATTTTTGATATTTGTTGATCTTTTCAAAGCTCGATTAATCCGTTTAAAGCTCGATAAATTCAGATCAAAATAATCATTGAAAGATTCATCAAAGGTGATTAAAACCAAACGAAAATCCTTCGAAAACAATTTGATTAAAAACATTTTCCTTTTGAAACTCATGCGAATATGCAAATATGAATCGTAGGTAATATTTGTTGAATCAAGTGACATCTGAGATTCTACAATCCTAAACAACTCTAAAAACATAAAGATTAAATCTCAAACGATCATGGTCTTCAGTTTGAAGTGGTCTTGGTAGCTCTTCCACATGCATCATTGAACTTGAAAAACAAGGAATTTAAACATATCAGGCTCAAGTAAATTAATGCATAGGTAACAAAGAGAAGATCATAAAGCTCAAAATGGGTGACTAAGGATATAATTAAAAATAAGGTAGGCTATATGGCTCAAACTTATCCAAACATGGCCTAAATCATTTTCCTCATGACATGTTCTCTACGATTTCTCCTCAAGTGATATTCAAGTTTGTTCTAAGATTTCTAGAGATCTAATATATATATATATAACTTTACTTGCACAAATCCAATCCAAACAAGTCATGATTCCACAAAACCACACTAGACATGTAAAGAATTTCCAACAAAGCTAAGCTAAAAGTCAAATCAAGCACACATACTTATAAATTACTCTTACATTCTCCTAGAGTTATGTTCATATATATGTTCTCCTTTCATTTGCCATTCAGAAAAGTTATAGAAATTAGAATCAAATCAGTATTTGTAAGATCATAGGACATCCTAACCTAAAACTACCATATCTTCACCATGACAAGTCAAAAATCAAAACTCTCCCTCCAAACTTAAAACAAGCATTGTCCTCAATGTTTCACAATAAAAACATAATCATAAAACATATGGGAATAAAAGATATAAAGGTCGAGAAAACTCCCTTGAACCCAAAGGGTTGAAGTCTCCACATAAGCTCGTCATCCTCTTCATGTTGCTTGCACAAGGACCCCCAAACTTGATCTAGAACTTGGGGAAAAAATAGCAAAAGGAAAGTCATTGGTAAAGGTAGATACTAAACAACTAAAGAAAACAAATGAACTAAAAACATATTTAAAAACCGATGGGTTGCCTCCCAACAAGCGCTTCTTTATAGTCATTAGCTTGACGTTCTCTTCTCATTTAAATCGAGCGTGCTTTCTTATTATTTCGAGCATTCTCCCGCGGTCCTCATTGTTCAGCATTAATGACGGAATCACCAGACTTGTGCAGTTCTCCCACAAAAATTCATATGAACGATCCTCCAATAGAAACACAAAGTCCGATGAAGCATCACTCCCATCTAACAGAGGAATGTCATCAAAATACTCACTTGACGCTTTCTAAACGTTTATTTATTAATTTTCAAGCACATCTAAATGGCTTTGAACATCATCAGTAACCTCCTCAACTTTAGCTTGCATCCCTTGAGCAAACGAATCCTCAAAATCAAAAGCATACTTTGTGACATCCAAACACTCTTCAACCTTGGTAGGCACCCCATCAACATATGGCATCATAAGATCGCCTGATTGCGCACCCATGGGCACCTCTTGATCATCACACTCAAGCACATCTTGATCATCACCTTCAATCACATCCACTTGGTAATATGGACTTGTTTCTCCTCCTCCCAAGGCCTCATAGCGTTGCATCTCTTCTAGAATAGTCAATTGCCTTGGTGGTAGTGGTGGTGTCATGTCTTGACATAATGAGTTAGCCCCTTTAACATCTTCTTCATCGCTCAATGTGATGACATTGTATTGCTCATTCAGGTTCACCTCAATATTGCTTGGAAAGGAGTCTCGTTATAAGGCATTCATAGTTGATGCTAGTTGCCCCCTTTACACTTCAAGGTTCTTAAGTAAAGCCCTTGTCTCCATCATGAATGAGCTCAACATATCCTCCAAAGAAGACTCATCCTCTACTTGATAGTAGAAATCCGGTTGAGGTTGCAAGACATTCCATGAATTATCATAGGAGTAGTTCTCATGGTTATAAATACTCGAATGGTAATGGTAGGGTGGTAAAGGGTCGCCTATACAATCATAAGCCCAATGGTTTCCAATTGAACTTGCTCCATATTTGAATCAAATCCTTAATATCGCATGCCAGCAACTCCCATTCTCTCCATAGTAGGTTGAGATCTTGCATTAATAAAATTAGATATTTGATGTTGAAGGTGGGATATTGATGCCGACAATGTTGTAATAGGATCAACTTGCCCGAAACTATCTTGAAAAGTTGAGTGGTTAAATATGTATGCCATTGCTCTACAAAAGAAAATTCAAAAAAAAAATCTAAATTAAAATCAAAGTTAGTTACTAACGATATTAGTGAAAATAGAGTGAATCAATCCCCGAAAATGGTGCCAAAAACTTGTTACGTGCAAACCACAAGCGTAGGGCGTCATGTTATAATATAAAACCGATGAGATATCGGGTTATCGTCCTCTAGAATTGACACTCACACTAAATATTGTTTCACTAACCCTAACTTTATTTAGAATATCAGATTCAAGTGATTAAGTGAATTAATAAAACAACTAGAAAGTAAACTAAATATTAAACTACAATGCAATATAAAAGTAAGTATGAAATCAATAGTAGAAATGTCTAGAGGTTCAATCTCACCGCCCTCTCAACTATGCATGAATATGGGATTAGCATCAACTCAATTTCCTTATTTGTAAGTCGAAACTAATGTTACTAACTCCTTCTCTCGAGCACCAGTTAGAACGTGCTATTAGAATTCTAGATTTATGGTTCTCTTCAATGACTTCAAGGTATATTTCGATCTCCTCTCGGTCTCACGATCACCCAGGTAATCTCTTCCTTGTTCCAACCCAAAATATCCCCTCTCGGGTACCTATTTCGAGTCTAGAATCATCTAATCTGTGATCAAGGGATTAAAAGCATTTCTCCCAGAAAAACATAAATAAATTGGAACCTTTATTGACAATAATCAAAATAATAAAACTTAAAGCACAGTATCGAGTTTGGATTGATCTACACCACTAGATAGAGGATTAGTTCATAATTAAAGACATAAAAACATTAAACAATGGTTTGAACATGAATAAGAACAATGGAAAACACAAAGTAGAATGGTGTAGAGAATCTTCAATAATCGTCAAGGTTGATCTTCTTCTCCACTTTGCTCCAGTCGTAATCCTCTTGTTCTCCACTCCATGGTGCCTTAGAAACCCTAAAGAATGGTCTATATAAAACCACAATTTCATAGGAAGTCATCCAAGAGAAGTCCAAGTCAAATTAGGAAAGTTCGCAAAAAAATTAAAAAATTTCTAATTCTGTCGCATCTCCGCTTTCTTCCTCACCGTTTTTCCTCTTTTTATCCAATCCATGTACCCCTCAAAACCTTCTCATATTGTATTATTTCAAGTAAGGAATAAGTAGAAATAAACAACGTCTAATTCGGAGTTAAATTGAGAAAGTTAAGACTAAAATACAAAAGGCGCGCAAAATGGCAACTCTCTGGGCGCCCCAGTTACGTGTTTGTGCACTATTTTTCACCACTTTTCTTGTGGACTTAGTTATTTTATCATCTCCTATGACTTGCATTCTTCATGTTCTTGCATTCCAACTTGTTGTAACTTGTTTCCATCATCGAAATCCATGCTCAACACATCTAAACACCTACAAAACAAAGCAAACTCAATGAGTAACATGTTTATGTGATCACATGAACTAACCTATAGAAATTCAAACCGAAATATTGCAAATATACCAAAACTTGACTAATCTATCAAATAACCAAATTGATGATAAACTAACCTAATATATGAACTAAACACCATAAAATATACCTAAAACATGCTCTAAAACATGTACTAAATATACCTACTTATCAGCCTTGAAGCAAACTAAAAAATGATATGAATGTTTGATCCTACAATGAATAAGAATGATATGAATGATATGCAATACACATGAATACCATACAATACCAATGTTTTTCTCATTTTTATATGATAAGAGTTTTGCACCAATGAGAATGTATATCTCCTTATTTTTCCCTGACTTTATGGATAATATGATGCTTCAATAGATATTACTTCTCTCCCTTTTGAAATCATCAAAAAGAGTGAAGTAGCCAAATGGTACTTCTCCCCTTGAATGAGGTAAGCATCAAAATATCATAGGTCAGATGCAGAGAACATCCCAAGCTCTCTTCTAATATGAACAAACTTGTCCTTAGGTAAGGCTTTAGTGAAGATATCAGCCAGTTGTTCTTTTGTGCCAGCATGAGTGAGTTTAACATCACTATTTTGCACGTGATCCCTTAAGATATGATGTTTGATTTGAATATGTTTAGTTCGGGAGTGTAGTACAAAATTATTTGATATGTTAATAGCACTGGTATTATCACATAAAATTTCAATGCATTCAACAAAGATCTGATAATCCTAAAGTTTTCGTTTCATGTAAAACACCTGAGAGCAATAATTTCCAGCTGCAACATATTCTACTTCAGCTGTGGATAGTGTCACTGAGTGTTGCTTCTTGCAAAACCAGAAAATTAAAGAATTTTGGAGAAAGTAACAAAATCCAGAGGTACTTTTTCAATTAGTTAGACTCTTAGCATAATCAGAGTCTACATAACTTCTCAGTTCAAATGACGTACCTTTGGAATGCCAAATTCCTAAATTAGTTGTGCCATTAATGTATCTAAAAATTCTTTTGACACATTTCAAGTGAGATTCTTTAAGTTCTGATTGAAATCTTGCACATAGACGGACACTGAACATAATGTCAGGTCTACTTGCTGTGAGGTATAGTAGACTTCCAATCATACTACTATAAAGTTTTAGATCAACTGATTTCCCTTATTCCTCTTTATCTAGTTTGATTGTTGAGTTACAAAGAGCATCTATCGATTTCAAACTATTCATTTGAAACTTTTTGATCATTTCCTTAGCATACTTTGATTGTCTTATAAATGTGCCATTTTCCATTTGCTTAATTTGCAAACTAAGAAAGTATTTAATTTCTCCCATCATACGCATTTCAAATTCTTTTTACATTATTTTTGAAAACTCATCACACAATCCCTTGTCTGATGCACCAAATATGATATCATCCACATATATTTGAACAATAAGCATATGATCATCATGGTGTTTGATAAACAAGATTAGATCAAGTTTCCCTTTTTTTAAATTTATGATCTAAAATAAATGAACTCAGTCTGTCATACCAAGCTCTAGGAGCCTATCTTAATCCATATAAGGCTTTGTTGAGTTTGAACACATGTTCCGGGTTATGAGCATCCTCAGACCCTGGAGGTTGTTCCACATATACCACTTCATTGATATATCCATTTATAAATGCATTCTTTATATCCATTTGGTCTAAGGAAAATTTTTTGTAACAAACGTAGGCAAGTAACAACTTTATCGCCTCTAATCTTGTTACTGGGAAAAAGGCTTCTTCGAAGTCTATGCCTTCGATGAGATGGTCTAGGAACTAATTCTCATACTTTGTTCCTCACAAAATACCCCAGCTCTTCTTGCATAACAAGAATCCAATTCTCATCTTTCAATGCATCGTCCACTTTTGTTGGTTCAATCTGAGATACAAAAGCAACGAACTCTTGATCTCTGTGAATTGAAGCTCTTGTGGATACACCCTTAGTTAAATATCCTAGTATTTGCTCTTTGGGGTGACCTTGAAGTAATCTAGAGTTTTTAGATACTTCTAAAGGTGTTTCATCGTTCTATGTCTTAAGCTCTCTTGGGAGCATCATCATCATCAAGATTTATTTGTCTAATCCCTTCTCCAAGACATTTCCTACTTTCATCAAAGTTTACATGAATAGATGTTTCAACAATTTTGGTAGCTTTGTTATAAACTCTGTAAGCACTACTGTGAGAAGAATATCCTAAAAATATTCCTATATTTGATTTAGGTTCAAACTTGTCTAGATTATCTTTATCATTTAGGATAAAACACTTACATCAAAATACTCAAAAGTAACCGATGTTGGGTGTTTGTCCTTTCCATAATTCATATGGTGTTTTGTTCAAGTTTTTCCTAATCAGTATTTTGTTCATTACATAACATGTAGTGTTTATAACTTGCAGTATTATATTCACTAAGCATTGTTTTACACATTTCTTGCAAAGTTCTATTTTTCCTCTCAACTACACCATTTTGTTGAGATGCTCTAGGGGCTAACAAATGGTGAGTATAGCCTTGACTATTACAAAATTCTTCAAGATTTTTATTAACAAATTCACCTCCTCTATCACTTCTAACTATGTTTATTTTGTATCCCTTTTCATTTTCAACTCTTTTACAAAATTTGATAAACAATTCACACACTTTAGACTTATGAGCCAGAAAGAATACCCAAGTGTATCTAGTAAAGTCATCAACAATTAAATACACATGATTTGTCTCCTAAACTTTGTGTCTTCATAGGTCCAAAAAAATCAATGTGAATCAATTCGAGAGCTCTAGTGGTAGATTGATACCTCTTTCTCTTAAATGATGATATGGTTGTTGACCCAAATATGTCCAAGAGGGGGGTGAATTGGACACTAAACAAGTTTATACCTTTCTCTTAAAATGAATAATACAGTAATTGTAGCAAGTTTGGCAAAGTGTACAAAGCAATAAAAAATGAACTATAAAGAATAGTACACAAGATTTATAGTGGTTCGGCCCTACCTACGTCCACTACCTAACCTCCTCAGTTAGGATTTTGTCCAAACTTCACTAAATGACCTTCTTCATAGGTGAATATCAAACCTTCTACAGTTTCTCAACTTCGTAGGCTTGAGAACAACCTCAACAGTTTTTCAACTTTACAGGCTTGAGAACAACTTTTACAGTTTGAGCAACACTTGCTCTATTCCAGTGACAATATTGAGATATCATTCCTTTTACTCATAATCAAATAGATACTTACCAAAGCTTTGGATTAAACCTTGAGTATCACGGTATTCAACAAATGATGGATAATGAACTGCAGCTGAAAAATCATAGGTTCACAATTCTCCTTTTCATTTCTAGAAAAATTTTGCAAATATCAAATGGAGTGCATCAACTCTCGAGAGCGTGCTTTGTAGTATTTTAAAACAACTCAGAGGTATTTGCGCAGTGATGAAGACAAGTATAACTTTCAAGAGTGATAACACAAGTGAAAACTGTTAGATATTTTCGAAAATGAATTCTCAGTTTTCTGGTTTGATGTGTGTTTTGTTCCAAGGCAACACACACACACACACACACACACACACACATATATATATAGGTGACAATGGCCCTTGAACTTGATTTTCAAGAATGCTTTTGGCACACAAAGTAATTTCAAATCAAACGGATAATTTCTTTTTCAAAATGGATTGATTCAAATTGTGCAATCACAACAGTAGCACCTAAATAATATGTGCATACATGAGAATAAAATGTTCTGAAAAAGGTTCTAAGATGTTTTGAAAAGTTTGGAAAAGTTCTAAAAATGTTTTTTCTAAAAAGGTGCACAGTTATTAGCTTTATGATAGTGTTGGATTAGCGTCCTGATAATCAATTAGCGTCCTAACACTATACCAACTTTTGTCATTTTGTTCCTTGAGGGCGCTCATGAATATAAGTATCATGTTGAACTGTGAAGTGAGGGCGCTATTAAAACGTAAGCGTCTTGACTTACTTTAGAGCATTTAAATCCAAAAGCCATGAGGGTGCTACTTAAATATTAGCGTCCTGCTAAACTTGGAAGTAAGTGCGCTACTAAAACGTAAGCGTCCTGACTTACTTAAAGTTTAAAACCAAAGAAAGATGAGGGCGCTACTTGAAGGATTAGCGTCCTAACTCATTTTAAAAACTATTTAATGAGCGTGCTAACATCCAGTTATCGTCCTGAACATATTACTTGGTTTACTCAATGAGGGTGCTACTAAAGAGTAAGCGTTTTAACAATGAAAAATGATGTTCAATCCACAAGACTGTCAGCGTCCTGATACTTGATTAAATCATGAATTTTTGACATAAGTCTAACTCTGAAAACTCAATTAAATAGACTAAAAGGAATTCATCAAAAATTAAACTTTTGATCAAAATCATTTTGGTTTAGAAATCAGATTGAATGAATCAAAACATGAAATGAATGATTTGTTGAATCATGTGATATTCGAGATTCTACAATCTAATCATTCTAAGACAAACTTTATCAAACATGGTCTTCATCTTGGTTGATCTTGATAGCTCGATCACCATGCATCTTGATATCTCATTTTTTTATAATTCTTTCATGCAATAATGAGTATCCAAGCGTCTACGTGTAACTTAGTAAAGAATGTGGTTTGTAATCATCAAAATATCTTTATCATAAGGGACATGAAGATAATTAGTTCAATAATCTCCTCTCTTTTTTATGATTTCAAACATATTCCTGTAGGCCTTGAAGGAGACTTAAAATGATATGAATGCTTAATCGTACAATGAATGAGAATGTCATTCAATGCATATGAATAACAAGCAATACCAACGCAATACCAATGTGTACCAAGGAAAATATTATTTTTGTTCTTTCCATATTTTCATATTCTCCTCCTTACATGTATTTCTCCCTCTTACATGTTTGTACGTTTGACAATTCAAGGTATGATACTTCTCCCCCTTTTGAAAACATAAAAAAAGTAAAGTAATCATTTTGAATTTCTCCCCCTGAGTTAGGTAAGCATCAAAATATCACTAGTCAGATTCAGAGAACATTCCAAGCTCTCTTCGGATATGAACAAACTTGTCCTTAGGTAAGGATTTAGTGAAGATATCAACCAGTTGTTCTTTTGTGTCAATGTGAGTCAATTTAACATCGCCATTTTCCGCATGATCCCTTAAAAAATTATGTTTAATTTGTATGCGTTTGGTTCGGGAGTGTAACACAAGGTTCTTTGAGATGTTAATAGCACCGGTATTGTCACATAGAATTTCAGCGCATTCAACAAAGATTGGATAATCCTGAAGTTGTTGTTTCATGTACAATACCTAAGAACAACAACTTCCAGTTGTAACATACTCTGCTTCAACTGTGGATGTGCCACTGAGTGTTGTTTCTTGCAAAACTAGGAAGTTAAAGAATTTCCAAGAAAGTGACAAAATCCTGAGGTATTTTTTCGATCTGTGAGACTTACGGCATAGTCCGAGTCCACATAACTTTTTAGTTCAAATGACGTACCTTTGAAATACCAAATTCCTATATTAGTTGTGCCATTAATGTATCTAAAGATTCTTTTGACTCATTTTAAGTGTAATTCTCTAAGATCTGATTGAAATCTAGCACACAGACAAACACCAAACATGAGATCAAATCTACTTGCTGCGAGATACAATAAGCTTCCAATCATACTTTTATATAGTTTTGGATCAATTGATTTCCCTTCTTCATCTTTATCTAATTTGATTGTTGAGTTATAGGGAGTATCTATGGATTTCAAACTATTCATTTGAAACTTTTTGATCATTTCCTTAGCATACTTTGTTTGGCTTATAAATGTGCCATTTGGCATTTGCTTATTCTGCAAGCCCAAAAAGTATGTAAGTTCTCCCATCATACTCATTTCAAATTCCTTTTGCATTATCTTTGAAAACTCATCACACAGTTCCTTGTTCGATGCACCAAATATAATATCATCCACATATATTTGAACAATAAGCATAATATCATTATGGTGTTTGATAAACAAGGTTGGATCATGTTTTTCCTTTTGAAATTTGTGATCTAAAAGAAATGGACTCAGTCTATTATACCAAGCTCTTGGAGCCTGTCTTAATCCATATAAGGCTTTGTGGAGTTTGAACACATGTTCCATGTTGTGAGCATTTTCAAAACTTGGAGGTTGTTCCACATATACCTCTTCGTTGATGAAATCATTTAAAAAATGCACACTTTACATCTATTTGGTATAAGAGAAAATTTGTGTAACAAGCATAGGCAAGTAACATCCTTATTGCCTCTATTCTTGCTACTGGGGCAAAAGCTTCTTCGAAATCTATGCCTTCTTCTTGGTTGAATCCTTGTGCAACCAATCTAACCTTATTCCGGACTATGATTCCTTGTTCATTATTTTTGTTTCTAAAAACCCATTTGGTTCCTATGACTGATTGACGATGTGGTCTAGGAACTAATTCCTATATTTTGTTTCTCACAAAGTGTCCTTGCTCTTCTTGCATAACAAGAATCTAGTTCTCATCTTTCAATGCATCATCCACTTTTGTTGGTTCAATTTGCGATATAAAAGCAATCAACTCTTGATTTCTTTGAATTGTAGCTCTAGTGGATACACCCTTCTATAAATCTCCTAAAATTTGTTCTTAGGGTGACCTTGAAGATATCTTGAGTTTCTTGATGTTTCTAGATATTTTCATTTTCTTGTTCTACGTTTTGAGTTTTCTTAAGAACATCATCGTCATCAAGATTTATTTGTCTAATTCCTTCTTCAAGATGTTTATTATTTTCACTTTCATCAAAATTTACATGAATTGATTCTTCTATAGTGTTAGTGGCTTTGTTGTAGACTTGGTAAGCTCTATTGTGAGAAGAGTATCCTAAGAATATTACAATAATTTATTTAGGCTCAAACTTATCTAAGTTATCTTTATCATTTAAGATAAAACACTTACATCCGAATACTCGAAAGTAGCTGATTTTGGGTGCTCGTCCTTTCCATAATTCATATGGTGTTTTGTTCAAGTTTTTCTTAACCAGTATTTTGATCATTACATAGCAAGCAGTGTTTATAGCTTTTGCCCAAAAATAGTTTGCAGTGACATATTCACTGAGCATTGTCCTACACATTTCCTGTAGAGCTCTATTTTTCCTTTCAACTACACCATTTTGTGGAGGTGTTCTAAGGGCTGATAGATGGTGAGTGTAACCTTGATTATTGCAAAATTCTTCAAGATTTTTATTAATGAATTATCCTCCTCTATCACTTCTAATTATGTTTATTTTGTATCCTTTTATATTTTCAACTCTTTTACAAAATTTGACAAACGATTGACATACTTCTGACTTAGGAGCTAAAAAGAATACCCAAGTATATCTAGTGAAGTCATCAACAATTACAAACACATATGATTTACCTCCTAAGCTTTGAGTCTTGGTTGGTCCAAGAAGATCCATGTGAATCAATTCGAGAGCACGAGTGGTAAACTGATACCTCTTGCACTTAAATGATGATCTAGTGTGCTTGCCTAATTGACATGGTTCACATACCTTGTCTTTTGAGTAAATTCCTTTTGGAATACCTTTGCCAAGATCATTTCTAGCTAATCTAGATATGTTTCCCATACTAACATGAGCTAACCTCCTATATCAAAGTCATACATCATCACAAGATATAGCACTCAAACATGTTACATTTTGTTTTTCCATGTCATTAAGATTTGTGCAATAAACATTTCTATGCCTAGATGATGTGAATGCAACAGTATTGTCTGCATGCTTAACAATGCATCTATTTGCTTCAAAAGATATATCATAACCCTTGTCACATAATTGACTTATGCTCGAGAGATTATGTTCCACCCCTTTTACATAAAGTACATCAGAAATGGATAGTGAATCATTACCAATAGTTCCAATGCCTACAATTTCACCTTTGTTGTTGTCTCTGAAGGTGACATTTCCTCCATTCTTTCTTTCAATACACAAGAACTTTAACTTATCACTAGTCATGTGTCTTGAACATCCACTGTCCAAATACCATATTTCTTCATTCTTGCTCATCTACACAACATAAAAACTTTTGATTTTGGTATCCATGTTGCTTTGGGTCCATGCATGTTAGCATCAATAAGTACATTCTTTTCTACCCATGCAAGTTTCTTTTTCTTTACATTCATAACATTACATCTAAGTACAATGTGACCTTCCTTATGACACTTATGGCATTTCGGTCTCTTGGTCAAATTGTAATCTTTTTGCTTTGATCTGAGTATAACCCAAACCAGCTTTGTCAAAAGCACAACACTGTGATCCAAGCATCATATCAAATAACTTTTGACCATTGGTAAATTTTATTACAGTGTTGTTCAGGTCTTCTTTTTCTTTCCTAAGGGATTCATTTTCACTTTTCAGCTTTTCTATCTCCTTTTTGAGTTTCTCATTTTCTAAATATTGTTCATCCATTTCCTCATTTTGAAACTCTATCTCCTCAAGAGCTTCTTCTAAACTCTTTTTGAGTTTTTCATTTTTCTTGACCTCTTTACTATATCTAAGTTCAAGATCATGCATATGAGAATCAAAGATAATATTTTCATCCAATGGTTCTGATTTTTCCTCGGTATTTGCCATAAGGCAAAGTGCAGCTTTGTGCTCAAAATCCGAATCACTTTCACTTGAGCTTGAGTCATCCCAAGTAGTTTTGAGAACCTTCTTGTCCTTCTTCCTTGAACTGATGTTTTTCTTAGACTTATTTGGACATTCACTCCTAAAATTACCTGGTTTGTTACAGCCGTAACAAATTACTTCGACAGGTTTTGCTTCAAACTTTTTTTGCTTGGTGGAACTTAGAGCTTGAGCTTCTTTTTCTTTTTTTCCTAATTAATCTATTGAGCTTTCTAGACATCATTGCTATGTCCTAATCGATGCTTTCAAGGTCTGAGGTGTTTTCAAAATTTGCTTCTTCATTTAAAGCAACAAATTTCTTTTCCTTCTCCTTTACCTTGGATTGGCACTCATTGTGATAATCACCCAAGATGGGGGTGAATTGGGTGTAATGGCCGGTTTTGAAATTTTATAAGTTCTTGGTGGAAATCCTTTGATTAATTATATACTCAAGTTAATTCACAGTGCACAGTAAAATACTAAAAATAAATACAATGCACACAAAGGATCTATAATGGTTCGGCCGCGCCTACATCCACTACCTAATCTCCCGATTAGGATTTCCAACCTTCACTAATAGATCCTCTTCACAGGTAAGGATCAAACCGTTACACTTGTCTTTTTACAGGTTCAAGACAAACCTATCCTTTTACGGGCTAAAGATGAATCTATAACTTCCTTTTGCGGGATAAGGAAGAACTGAATATCCTTTTCACGGGCTAAGGAAGAACCACTTTATCCTTAACAAGATAAAGGATAAAACTAGACTTGATTCCAACCTTGGAATCACAAGTGATGTCACAATCACTTAACTTGGTTTGTTTCAAGGTTGAAACAAACCAAAACACTGAAAACAAAGGTCGCGGTGTTTGTTCTATGCAAGTAGAGCAGTTACAGTTAAGCTCACAATACACATTTCTAAATACAAGATATGAAAATTAAGCTCAATGGAGGTGAGAAAGACCTTACAACATTTTTACTTTTCTTGCAACTGTGTTTGCTCAAGAGTGCATTTAATGATTCGAATGAAACCCATAAAGTTTGCATTAAGAACCTTTTCGAAAATCAACTGATATGGTTTCAAATATTTTGGTTTGAGACGTTCAAAGAGGAAAAAAATATTTGATGTTTGCAAAACATTCAAAGCACTCACATTCTCTCCATTTTCGTTCTCTGTTTTTCTCTTTTTCTTTTCTCTCTGTTTTCATTGATAGTGTTGCTCAAGGTGAGCAAGCCAAACTCTGAAGCTCAAGACCAGAGAGTGTTCATCACTTCTCAACACTAAGAGAAAACAACCCAACTTGCAAATCGTGTGTGTTCGGTCTGTGTGAGTTGTTCTTTAAGAATGAGCAAGTCTTCATTTAAAAACGAAAACCAAGAGCATGTCCATCACTTGGATTTGATTATCCAAGAACGTTGTAATTTAAATAATATATTTCAAATAAAACGGCCTGATTATTCTCTTGAAAGTTATGGGCAAATGCCTTTTAAAAATCGTGCAAGTGAAAAAACCATGTTTTTTTTCCTAGAAACTGTCTGAACTGTCATTCTGTCTATGCTAGCACATTGGCTAGTGTGTCCAGAAGAGATTATCGCTCGCTAGCACGCTGGCCACACTAAGCTAGCGCACTGGGTACGAAGGCCGAGAGTTTCATTTCTCTAGATGGTCTCTCTAGCGCCCTGGCCATTTCTTCCAGCGTGCTGCTAGCACACTATAGCCCTTGGCTGGCGCGCTAGAGGCCTTATAAAAATGATTTTTTATGTTTTTGAAAATCCAATTGGCCATTCCTTCCAGCATGCTGCTAGCGCACTATAGCCCTTGGCTAGTGTGCTGCTAGCGCACTGGAGGCCTTATAAAACTGTTTATGTTTTTGAAAATCCAATTGATCAAAGGAACCTCCATTGCTTTAGGAACATTTTGAAACATGATTAGACTCATTTAAATCATTCAAAATGTGAAGAACATGTTCGAAAATGATTGAAAAAACTTCTTGCTAAAATCAAATTGAAGATCAAAATATTTTCGACAACTTGAAAAACTTTGAGTATGATCTTGCGAAAAGCTAATGCATGATATTTAAGAAAATGATTGAGCAAACTATAGCAAGTAGGCTGCGTCATAATTCTAGACATAACCAGGGCTCTTAACCTCATAATTCATTTTTCCTTCAAGTTGTCCAAGCTCTGAATATGCTTGAGCCTTTGCTTGAGGGACTATAAGTACTTTAATCTTGTATTGGTTCTTCTATTTGCTTAAGGTGTTGAAACATACTTAGTTCAAATATTAGCACCAAATTCCATATTGTTAGCTCGAATCAAAACACTTAGGAGACTAAGTGGAGACCCCCACTTGAGGCAACATATTGTTTTTCAGCTTCATCTCATGAACCATCAATGAACCACTCAATTCATCAAATGTGTACTCGGCCAAATTCTTGGTTTCTTCTATACCTGTGGCCTTAGGGTCCCATACTCTATGTAATCCTCTTAAGAAATTCCTAACAGTCTCTTCTTGATCATAACTTTTACCTAAGGTTTTCATCTCATTTATGTTTGTTGTAAACCGAGCAATAGCCTCAGCTATGGTTTTAGATTCTTCCATCCTATAGGTTTCATACTTCTCTACGAGCATTTGGAGCTTTGCCTTTTTAACTTGTAAAGTTCCTTCATGGGTTACCTCTAATCTTTCCCAGATTTCCTTAGCAGTTTCACATGCATTGACTCTATTAAACTCTTTAACCAATAGGCTGCAGAATAATATGTTTACGGTCTGGTTATTGAGCAACTCATTTTCTTTTGCAGTCCACTCGTCTAGATCCTTAAGGACAGCTATACCATCAACTATCTTGGTAGGTGTTGGATAACTGTTTGTCATAACATCCCACATTTTTAGGTCTTCGGCCTTTAGGTAGAACCTAATCTTGGTTTTTCAATGAAAATTGTTGTCTACCTTGAACAGGGGTGGCCGATTGGTGAAGTTACCTTCTTCTGCAATCTGTACATTCTTAGAGCTTTGTTCTGCCATACTCAATCAAAAATTGTTAGATACTTTGATGTATAACCTGTTCTAATACCAATTATTAGCCCAGATATGTCCAAGAGGGGGGTGAATTGGACACTTAACAGGTTTATACCTTTTTCTTAAAATAAATAATGCAGTAAATGTAGCAGGTTTTGGCAAAGTGTACAAAGCAATAAAGAATAAATTATAAAGAATAGTACACAAGATTTATCGTGGTTCGATCGCGCCTACGTCCGCTACCTAACCTCCTCAGTTAGGATTTTGTCAAAACTCCACTAAATGACATTTTTCACAGGTAAAGATCAAACCTTCTAAAGTTTCTCAACTTCACATGTCTGAGAACAACCTTAACAATTTTTCCATTTTACAGGCTTGAGAGAGAAAGCCTTTACAGTTGAGCAACACTTGCTTTATTCTAGTGACAACGGTCACTAATATGAATGAATACAATATTGAGATATGATTCCCTTTACTCAGAATCAAACAGATACTTACAAAAGCTTTGGATTGAACCTCGAGTATCATAGTATTCAGTAAATGATGGATAATGAAGTGCAGTTGAAAAATCAGAGGTTCACAATCCTCCTTTTCGTTTGTGTTTTGCAAATATAAAATGAAGTGCAGCAATTCCAGAGAACGTGTTTTGAAGTATTTTAAAACAAATCAGAGGTATTTGCGCAGTGATGAAGACAAGTATAACTTTCAAGAGTGATAGCACAAGTGAAAACTGTTAGATATTTCCAAAATGAGTTCTCAGTTTTCTGGTTTGATGTGTGTTTTGTTCTAAGGAAACACACACAGGGCTTTTGACATGATTACCCCTAAAAAATAAAATAATTTTGCAAATGCCATCCACACACAAATAATGACCCATTTGCCATACTTTACTGTTCACAAATTTTTTTTTTAAAGTGAAGGGAAGGCGTCTTTTCAAAAGACACCTTCCCTTCACATATTTTTTTTTTAAGTGAAGGGAAGGCGTCTTTTTCTTAAGGCAAGGGAAGTCGTCTTTTGGCAATTTTTTTTTATTTTAAGGGAAGGCGTCATTTCAAAAGACGCCTTCCCTTAAAACCTACATATACCCTACCCGCGAGCACACACACTCACTCGTCGCCCCACTCCTCTCTCTGAAACTCTTCGGACAGTGGGACGTGGTGAAAGTGGTTGGGTTGAAAAAAACCACGTGGTTTGAATTCGGTGAGGCCGAACAGTTTAGTAATAGCTTTGATTTTTTATTTAAACTTGAATTCGGGATGGGGGTCCAAAAATGAAACCGGGCATGGGTATGGGTTTTCGTTGACTCCGGGGGATCGGGGGAGGATAGTGGGACATGGTGAAAGTGGTTGGGTTGAAAAAAACCACACGGTTTGGATTCGGTGAGGCCGAACAGTTTAGTAATAGCTTTGATTTTTCATTTAAACTTGAATTCGGGATGGGGGTCCAAAAATGAAACCGGGGATGGGAATGGGTTTCCGTCGACTCCGAGGGATCGGGGGAGAATAGTGGGACGTGCTGAAAGTGGTTCGGGTTGAAAAAAACCACGTGGTTTGGATTCGGTGAGGCCAAACAGTTTAGTAATAGCTTTGATTTTTCATTTAAACTTGAATTCGGGATGGGGGTCCAAAAATGAAACCGGGGATGGGAATGGGTTTCCGTCGACTCCAAGTGATCGGGGGAGAATAGTGGGACGTGGTGAAAGTGGTTTGGGTTGAAAGAAAACCACGTGGTTTGGATTCGGTGAGGCCGAACAGTTTAGTAATAGCTTTGATTTTTCATTTAAACTTGAATTCGGGATGGGGGTCCAAAAATGAAATCGAGGATGGGAATGGGTTTCCGTCGACTCCGGGGAATCGGGGGAAGATAGTGGGACGTGGTGAAAGTGGTCGGGTTGAAAAAAACCACGTGGTTTGGATTCTGTGAGGCCGAACAGTTTAATAATAGCTTTGAATTTTCATTTAAACTTGAATTCAGGATGGGGGTCCAAAAATAAAACCGGGGATGGGAATGGGTTTCCATCGACTCCGGGGGATCGGGGGAGGATAGTGGGACGTGGTGAAAGTGGTCGGGTTAAAAAAAACCACGTGGTTTGGATTCGGTGAGGCCGAACAGTTTAGTAATAGCTTTGAATTTTCATTTAAACTTGAATTCGGGATGGGGGTCCAAAAATTCAACCGGGCATGGGAATGGGTTTCCGTCGACTCCGGGGGATCGGGGGAGGATAGTGGGATGTGGTGAAAGTAGTTTGGTTAAAAAAAACCAAGTGGATGACATTTGTGAAATTATTTTATTTTTTAGGGGTAATCAAGTCAAAAGCCCCTTCTCTAGGCAATAACGAAACTCTCTTCCCTTCACAATACACGAGTCTCAGAGCTAAATATAACAAACAAAATGGTACGGACGCTAGTGCTCAGATCTTGTACCCATGCTTTAAGGTGGCCACGTGGCATACATTCTTTTCAAAGTCAAAAGATTTACCCTCTTATCAGCGGGGCTTTTGACATGATTACCCCTAAAAAATAAAATAATTTCACAAATGTCATCCACACACAAATAATGACCCATTTGCCATACTTTACTGTTCATAGCACAGGCAGCGCGCCAAACAAGCGCCACGTCCGCGCCTAGGTGGCATTTTAAGGAAGGCGTCTTTTCAAAAGACAGGCTCCTTTCATACTTTTTTTTAAGTGAAGGGAAGGCGACTTTTGAAAAGACGCCTTCCCTTCACAATTTTTTTTTTAACCTGAAGGGAAGGCGTCTTTTCAGAAGACGCTTCCCTTCATAATTTTATTTTTTAAATGAATGAAAAATCAAAGTTAAATTCAAAGTTATAACTAAACTGTTCGACCTCACCGAATCCAAACCACTTGATTTTTTTTAACCAAACCACTTTCACCACGTCCCACTATCCTCCCCCGATCCCCCGGAGTCGACGGAAACCCATTCTCATGCTCGGTTGAATTTTTGTACCCCCATCCCGAATTCAAGTTTAAATGAAAATTCAAAGCTATTACTAAACTGTTCGGCCTCACCAAATCCAAACCACGTGGTTTTTTTTAACCCGACCACTTTCACCACGTCCCACTATCCTCCCCCGATCCCCCGGAGTCGACGAAAACCCATTCCCATCCCCGGTTTCATTTTTGGACCCCCATCCCGAATTCAAGTTTAAATGAAAATTCAAAGCTATTACTAAACTGTTCGGCCTCACCGAATCCAAACCACGTGGTTTTTTTCTACCCGACCACTTTCACCACGTCCCACTATCCTCCCCCGATCCCCCAGAGTTGACGGAAACCCATTCCCATCCCCGGTTTCATTTTTGACCCCCATCCCGAATTCAAGTTTAAATGAAAAATCAAAGCTATTACTAAACTGTTCGGCCTCACCGAATCCAAACCACATGGTTTTTTTCAACCCGACCACTTTCACCACGTCCCACTATCCTCCCCCAATCCCCGAAGTCGACGGAAACCCATTCCCATCCCCGGTTTCATTTTTGGACCCCCATCCCGAATTCAAGTTTAAATGAAAAATCAAAGCTATTACTAAACTGTTCGGCCTCACCGAATCCAAACCACGTGGTTTTTTTCAACCCGACCACTTTCACCACGTCCCACTATCCTCCCCCGATCCCCCGGTGTCAACGGAAACCCATTCCCACGCCCGATTTCATTTTTGAACCCCCATCCCGAATTCAAGTTTAAATGAAAAATCAAAGCTATTACTAAACTGTTCGGCCTCACCGAATCCAAACCACGTGGTTTTTTTCAACCCGACCACTTTCACCACGTCCCACTGTCCGAAGAGTTTCAGAAAGATGAGCGGGGCGACGAGCGGGTGTGTGTGCTCGCGGGTGGGGTATATGTTGGGCTTAAGGGAAGACGTCTTTTCAAAAGACTCCTTCCCTTAAAATAAAAAAAAAATTGCAAGGGAAGGGGTCTTTTCAAAAGACGCCTTCCCTTCACTTAAAAACAAAATATGTGAAGGGAAGGCGTTTTTTGAAAAGACGCCTTCCCTTAACTTAAAAAAAAATTTGTGAAGGGAAGGCGTCTTTTGAAAAGACGCCTTCCCTTCACTTGAAAAAAAAAAATTGTGAAGGTTCCCTTCACTTAAAAAAAAAACATGTGAAGGGAAGGCGTCTTTTCAAAAAATGTCTTCCTTAAAATGCCACCTGGGAGCGGACGTGGCGCTTGTTTGGTGCGCTGACTGTGCTATGAACAGTAAAGTATGACAAATGGGTCATTATTTGTGTGTGGATGGAATTTGTGAAATTATTTTATTTTTTAGGGGTAATCATGTCAAAAGCCCAACACACACACATATATAGATGACAATGGCATTTGAACTTGATTTTCAAGAATGCTTTTGGCGCACAAAGTAATTTCAAATCAAACAGATAATTCTTTCTCAAAATGGATTGATTCAGTCTGTGCACTCACAACAACAACACCTGAACAATTTGTGCATACATGAGAATAGAATGTTCTGAAAAAGGTTCTAAAATGTTCTAAAAAAGTTTTTCTGAAAAGGTGCATAGTTATCAGCTTTATGACAGTGTTGGATTAGCGTCCTAATAGTCAATTAGCGTCCTGACATATAATACCAACTTTTGTCGTTTTGTTTCTTGAGGGTGCTCATATTCTATAAGCGTCCTGCTGAACTGTGAAGTGAGGGCGCTACTGAAATGTAAGCGTCCTGACTTACTTTAAAGCATTTAAATCCAAAACCGGTGAGGGCAAGCTACTTAAAGATTAGTGTCATGCTAAACTGTGAAGTAAGGGTGGTACTGAAACGTAAGCGTCCTGACTTACTTAAAGTTTAAAACCAAAGAAAAATGAGGGCACTACTTGAAGGATTAGCGTCCTGACTCATTTTAAAAACTATTTAATGAGCGCACTAACACCCAGTTAGCGTCCTGAAGAGATTACTAGGTTGACTCAATAAGGGCGCTACTAAAGAGTAAGAGTCTTGACAATGAAAAACGATTCTCAACCCAAAGGACTGTCAACGTTCTGACACTTGATTAAATCATGAATTTTTGAGATAAGTTTAACTTTGAAAACTCAATTAAATCAAGTAAAAAGAATTCATCAAAAATTAAACTTTTGATCAAAATCATTTTGGTTTGGAAATCAGATCGAATGAATTAACCATGAGATGAATGATATGCTGAATCATATGATATTTGAGATTTTACAATCTAATCATTCTTAGACAAACTTTATCAAACATGGTCTTCATCTTGGTTGATCTTGATAGCTCGTTCACCATGCATCTTGATATCTTGTTTGATGGCCCAGTATAGCCGTCCAAAAGGGGGGTGAATTGGACTTGCCAGATTTTTCGCTTTACCTTTTTAGTTAATTTAATTAATCAATTAAAGTGCGCAGAAGGTGATAAGCAAAGCAGTAAAGTGTAGGGAAAATAAATAAATGTGCAAAACGATTTAAAGTGGTTCAGTTTCCCTTGAACCTACATCCACTACCCAATCACCACGATCAGGATTTCCCAATACATTATTGGCTAGTCAACTTACCAGCGTGACTAGAAGTCGTTTACAGAAGCCAACATCAAGGCTTGGCTCATAGCCTTACACTAACCGACACAAGGGCTTGGCAGAAAAGCCACAACCACTAACCTACACCAGGGCTTGGTTAGAAAGCCACATTTTAGCCTACACAAGGGCTTGGCTAGTAAGCCACAATCTAGCCTTCACAAGGGCTAGGCTAGTAAGTCACACTGTAACCAACTTAATCGCATGGTTACAAGCCGTACAATATATGGTAATGTCCCGATTGACTTAATCAAGTCAACAATACATCAAGATTACAAAAGATATAGAGAAGTGTTCAATAACACTATCAACAATATAAGCTTCAATCTTGAATGAGTTAACAATACTATTCCAACCACTATGATTTTAAATGATGCAAAATGTTGAAATAGTTTTTCTCAAATGCAATCAATTCAAGTATATATGATGTAAAACAGTACATCAAATATGCACAACTATCAGGATATTGATTCTAAACAATGACAAGTTTAAAGCTTAAGAATCAATATTCCAAGATGATCAAAACTTGATGATTCTAAATGAATATGTGATTAAGATCAAGATCAAACTAATCAAGTATGATCAAAAATTTTGATTCAATATTATATAATGTTAACACATGAATCGATACCAACCAAGATACATGAAACCACTCATCAAGATGATATAAAGTGAAAGATCAAATATGGTTTCATAAACACTTAAACAAAACAAAATCAGTTTTAAAGATTATAATCTAAGCACAAAAACTGATTTGCATAAACCAAAATCACAAGAATCTAGATTAGAAACGTATACCCCACTTGGGAAGGTTAAAGCTCCAATATTCTTCTTGTGTGAAGTTGGATGATAGAAATCACGATCAAGACTCAATAGATGATGCAGAAAACACTTGAATAGTCTTGAACACTTGCACAAAGAGAAACTCTTCAAGTTTCTCAAGGTTTTGAAAGATGGGGAGAACTATTTAGAAGATTGGATCAAATGATCAAATGTTGTTGAACTTTTACTTTGAAAGAAGGATTAAATGACTCAAGAACTTGTTGTTGGCTTGTAAAAAGACTTAGACAAAAAATACACAAGTTCTCTAGATTTTGAAAAAAGTTCTTCTTCAAATGAGCAAGTGTGGTATATTTATAGATAAACACCACACCGAAGCACAGGAACACGTTTCTGGTTTGAAATCTAAAAAAATTTAGATTTCCCTCCACTTAAGGAGTGCGTTCCTCGATATGTCCGTTGGGCATAGTAACAGATTCCTTCAACAAGAGCCACTGACTCTTAATTTTTTTCCTATTTTACCCTTGGCAACATGAGCGCTTTCCTCCTTTAAGGAGCGCATTCCTTCACTGACAAGTGAAAGAAACTCAATTATTTATCATTTTAGGTTTAGGACATTGTCAAAAATATTGACGAACATTTTAAAACATTTTTGACACGATTAAGGTATAATTAACACAGTTAAAACATGAGTAATTCAATTGATTAAACCAATGATAAAAACAATAAGTACAACATGTGAGACGGTAAAACCATGCAAAGTTGACAAGATGAATGCATATTAAACATTGATCAATGTATGTGTGATAAACAATTATGACTAAGTAATAGCATAATTATTAAACTAAAATATGAGTGCATGCATGATTAATCATATAATAATGTATATGCATGAGTGTATTAAACTATATGAATGATTTTAAAAAGATGCAAATCATGTGTGGTTGGAACAAGTAAAAGTTACTCTACAACACTAAGATTCTAGTAAAGTAATACAACCATAAAGCTCTTAAATCTTCGTGAAGTACTTTTCCTTCCACATGCTTTGACATTACAGTTGAATCCATTAGATATATCTAGTTAGCATTGAAACACCTACGTCAAAGATATTAGTATCGTGATTATATTGTTTGTAAGCATCGAAACACTTGGGAGAATACTAAGTTGAAAACCTCTTAGATTAACAATATCCCCCTTTTCGATGATGACAAACGATCTAAACTTGATAAACAAACTATCAAATAGTATTCAAGCATGATTCTTAGGATATGAAAAGCACAGATACTATGCATGTTTTAAGACAAATCAAGATTGTTTATCAAGATTCCAACAATTCTCCCCTTTTTGATATCATCAAAAAGAATCTAAAGATTTTCTAAATTCTCATGAAGAAATATCTTGGACAAAGCATCAAAACACAAGAGTTCTCCCTTACCAAAAGAGATGGAGATTTTCCCTAAGTCTACGCATTCAATATTCAAGAGGATTCATGATACATACTCAAGATGAAGCGCAAATGAATACATAGATGATGCCATATGACAAAACAAGTCATGAGAATCAAGAAATTGAAGCATATGGAGAATAGTAAATAGGATAAGTATTGGAAGAATTCAATACAAAAACGTACATGGGCTAACCAGATAAGATTTAGAACAAAAGCATAGCATAGTCAATGAGATGTACATGTAAATGCATATATAAGATAAAATCTATAAGAAGCATCGAGACATGTAAAAGAATGAGAATGAGATTTGTCAAAAAAAAATTGATTTACAAGGAGTTTGAGCATAAGCAAATTCATCTCAAGATGATATGCATAAGTATGATCAATTATTCGCAAGGCCTAAGATGATGCTTTATCATTTATATCAAACAAGCATGAGCGTGGGCATATACCAAAAATATAGCATAGGTGAAGATTTCAATATTAAAGCATGGCCTAGCTATTTTGATTCTAATTAAATGCAAAAGATGATTTTAAAAAGCATAAGGCATCAATTAGAGATCAATGTTCAGAAGCATGTAATGCATATAGAATTAGAAATTCGAATGTTGCATCAATGTCATGCATAAATGGAAAGGCATGCCGAAAAGGTATAAATATGTATAAGAGCAATTTCTTTCTAATAAATTAGGCATGTAAAAGTATTAATATGAGCATAGCCTAAGTCATGGATTCAAAGTGATGCATTTGAACGATATTAATTATGTATTATGCATACTTGAATCATGAAGATGTGAATCATGCCCATATAAGGATTATATAATAAATTCGGTATAAGCATGATCACAATTCAAATAGGAAGGTAGCATGAGCAAAAAAATATTTTATTTAAGTGAGGCTTAGCTATTAATTACTCAAAAGGATGTTGTGAATAAATCAAGAATTATAAGCATCCATGACAACAACGATTTTCAATTGGATTGTATTAGTGTAAAGTTTAAAACCAATGAAAATTCATATAAGTAAGATGGATTGATGTAAGTGTGTTACAAGCATGGTTTAGTGCAATCAATCAATCTTAAAACTGATTTTCCATATTAGCATGGCATGGCATCAAGTGACTATACTAGGCATCATAGATATGAGTTTTAAACAGTGAAGAGCCTAGCTAGATTTATGTTTTGATAAAAAATATATATGTCATGCAAATGATCAAAACCAATCTCAAATCATAAATATGAGCCACATAGTATTTCAATTTTTCAAGCACAAAGGCAACATATTAACATACATATAGGCATTTTGAAGTTAAAATGTGACGCACAAGCCTATAACATGATGAGTAAGGCAATATGATAGACAATATATGTGTAATCATGAATACAACATACACGTTGCAAGCATTAACTAATGATAAGTATGAATGATATATGAGGTTAAGCATGGCATACTTATCACACATTTTCCGAGGCATATGAACATTCTTCTATAAGCACAAGAATGCCTAAGACATGATTATGTTAACTTAAGTAGTCAAGTTAATCAGCTACTTGTACACGTAGTAATTAAGTTTAAGCACATAGTTAACAACCTCAAGAAGTAAGTGTCATAAAAGATATATAATCATAACTTGAGACACATACATCTTTAAAATGTATTTTCCTTAAAGTACTTTTTATGACGTACAAAGGGAAAACATTTTAGAGGAAAATTCTTGATGATAAGTAATAAGATATATATGAAGATCAATGAGCACTCTTGTCAATAAATTCGCCATGTTTTTCAAATACTCAATGAAGATCCAACCCATGCCACATGACTAAATGACTTGGATATAAATGGCGAATAGCATAGTCATTCAAGTCCTTATCTATTCTAGTTGACTAAATCTAATAGTGTAATAGTCATTGAAGCTCATGGTCAACTAGGTCTTCTTAGATTGAATTTGTCATAGAGGATACAAAGCATTAAATAGCATAAGACAAATTCAACTATAATCTATGGAAATGGCTAAAATTTCATAAAATTAAATATTTAAATCAAGATAGTCATTCCATATTAGTTTCCTTCAAGATAGAGTGAATAAATATAAATTAAGATATGCATCAATTTCACTCAATCACCCCAGAAGGATACGAGCCATGATCAAATACGCTTTCGTGATTGTCTTTGATCTAAGATAAGCACATCAATCGTATATGAAATCTCATAATGAATCATGACGCTATATATGAAAGTTCAGAGTATTGAAGAATCAGACTTTTAGCATAGGAGCATGCATGGAGTGAACACAGACATAATCATGACAAGAAGATAAAGATGGTAAGTACAAGTCATGACATGACAAAGTAGTTTGGACATGTGTCCTTCTAATATGATAGTCAAATATAGATGTTCATTCAATCATAGAAGGAGACAAGACATTCATGATATCATATAAGCATGATGATACGAGATAGGATAAGCTATACACACATCAAAGCTTAATCATGAAATCTAGCATGTTCATTTTTCAAGTAAATGACTATGATCAGTTTTGATTGAAGATGTAAGATCATTTTAGTCATTTGGACTTGATTAACCTTAAAGGAATGAATATAATGAAGTATAGAATTAAGCATATGATATTCATTCAAATAGAACACATGAGATCTAAGCCTTATAAAGTCATATGAATTATGTGAAGACTTAAGTGAGTGAGTTATTCTTAAGATAGTGAGGCATTTTAGAAAAGATATTATTCTTAAAGAATAACTAATGATTTCTAGAGATAAATGATTTGATTTTAATTCAAGGTCTCTAAGAAGATCATTTTTAATATTACTTTGTTTGATCCTTAAGATATATATAAATATATATATATATATATATATATATATATATATATTTATTTATTTATTTAATTAAGCTCAAATTAAGAATTAATTTATCTTACCCTTAATAACCCCTCTTCTATAAAATAACTCAAAATCATTACAAAGCCTAGGGTTATATAAGTGGGGTTTCCTTGGTTGAGATTGAGACATAACCTTTTTGAGGTCTTCTCATAATTGCTAAGAATTCCAAATTATTAGACTCGATTTGATCATCTTCAAGGAAGTGAATGAGATAATGAATGACAATGATTGAATAATATTTGAAGTACATGTCATTCCAACTATTCAATGTCTTGTAGTTTATATATCATTTAAATCCTAAAATACAGGATAGGTGGACTTCAAGTGATAAGCATTAGTTCTAGTCCAACTCCAAGATTATGAGCATACAATTTACATGAGATAGAGAACGCACATGGTATGCTACGATAACAGTGAACAAGATATATGTATAATATGAACATGAACACATGAAAGAATGGACGTAACAAATATGAATTTTGCAAGTTCATACTTCCAAGTTGCATAACTATTATGCTTTGCATTAATCAATTATTGAACAATATAATTAGGCATTAAACATGTTCAATGTGATCAACACCTTTAGGCAAGCATAGGCATGATAGATCAAAATTATTTGATTGAGCCTAAAATACTTTCAAGTTTCACAAATAAGATGTAAATCAGCATGTGTGACATAGAAATATGGAAAATGCCTAAACTGAAGCATATGGTTCGAAAATGTAAATCTTTGTGATCCGGTGAATCATAGCCTTTGGTACTCATACTCCTTTAGATTTTGTAGTTCTAACATCTAGGAGCAATTCTTTAGGTACCCATGCCATTTTATCAAATTTATCCTTAAAAGGATTTCTAGTGTTCCTATGGCATGTTTTGGACTTAAAATATCTAGCCTTAGGTTTGCCCAGTTGACTTTCTAATTTAGAGGGCTTTTATTTCTCTAATCTCAATTGAAGCTCTAAGTCCTCTTTCTCATTAGTAACATTAGCTACTAATTGAGTCAATTCTTCTAATTTTTCTTGAAGACAAATGTGATCATTTTCAATTTCTTCCTTTCTTCAAGAATATACTCTTTTTCCTTAAGAACATTCTCATAATCAATTTGGAGAGTTTCCAACTCATCTAGAGCACTAGTAATTATGTTCTTAAGTTGCTCATTCTTTTAGATGAGTTTGTCAAAATCATTTTGAAGCTTTTCATGAGCTATGGACAAATCATCAAAAGAAAGATTCATGTTAGTAGTAGAACATTCATCAACATGAGAAATAAAGCATATATATTCTACATTCTCCTTGTCTTCACATGAAATGTCATAGAGTTCTTTTAATCTAGACCAAATATCTTTAGATGAAGCACAAGAAGAGACTCTATCAATATCATATTGGGAAAGGCATCTAAGTAATGCATTTCTAGCTAGAGTGTCAAGTCTAACTAACTGTTTTTCTTTCCTATCCCATTTCCTCTTTGATTTGGGGATGTCAACCCCATTTAAAATTCTAATAAGCACATAAGGTCCATTTACAACAATATTTCACATATCACGTAATTGTGCTTTAAGACATGCACTCATTTTACTCCTCCAATATATAAAATTTTGGTCATTAAGCATAAGTGGAGTCAATAGGTTATCCCCAAAGTCAAATTCTATGGTAATGGCCATTTTGATCTTTGGCTCAAGGATGTTAAGCCTTAAATCATGAGCAACCGCTCTGATACCAATTGTTGGCCAAGTATTACCGTCCAAGAGGGGGGTGACTTGGACTTGGCAGATTTTTCGCTTTACTTTTTTAGTTAATTTAATTAATCAATTAAAGTGTGCAGAAGGTAATAAGCAAAGCAGTAAAGTCCAGGGAAAATAAAGAAATGTGCACAGCAATTTAGAGTGGTTTTGTTCCCCTTGAACCTACGTCCACTACCCAATCACCACGATCAAGATTTCCCAATACGCTATTGGCTAGTTAACTTACTAGCATGACTAGAAGTTATTTACAGAAGCCAACATCAAGGCTTGGCTCATAACCTTACACTAACTGACACAAGGGCTTGGTTAGAAAAGCCGCAACCACTAACCTACACTAGGGCTTGGTAAGAAAGCCACATTCTAGCCTACACAAGGGGTTGGCTAGTAAGCCACAATCTAGCCTACACAAGGGCTTGGCTAGTAAGCACACAGTAACCAACTTAATGGCGTGGTTACAAGTCATACAATATATGGTAATGTTCTGATTGACTTAATCAAGTCAACAATACATTAAGATTACAAAAGATATAGAGAAGTGTTCAATAACACTCTCAACAATATAAGCTTACAATCTTGAATGAGTCAACAATACTATTCCAACCACTATGATTTTAAATGATGCAAAGTATTGAAATAGTTTTTCTGAAATGCAATTGATCCAAATATATATGATGTAAACCAGTGAATTGAATATGCACAACTATCAAGATATTGATTCTAAACAATGATAAGATTAAAGCTCAAGAATCAATATACCATGATGATCAAAACTTGATGATTCTAAATGAATATGTGATTAAGATCAAGATAAAACAAATCAAGTATGATCAAAAACTTTGATTCAATATTATAAAATGTTAACACATGAATCGATACCAACCAAGATACATGAAACCATTCATCAAGATGATAAAAAGTGAAAGATCAAATATGGTTTCATAAACACTTAAATAAAACAAAATCAGTTTTAAAGATTATAATCTAAGCACAAAAACTGATTTGCATATACCAAAATCACAAGAATCTAGATTAGAAACGTATACCCCACTTGGAAAGGTTGAAGCTCCAAGATTCTTCTTGTGTGAAATTGGATGATAGAAATCACGATCAAGACCCAATAGATGATGTAGAAAACACTTGAATCGTCTTGAACATTTGCACAAAGAGAAACTCTTCAAGTTTCTCAAGCTTTTGAAAGATGTGGAGAACTATTCGGAATATTGGATCAAATGATCAAATGCTGTTGAACTTTTGCTTTGAAAAAAGGATTAAATGACTCAAGAACTTGTTGTTGGCTTCTAAAAAGACTTAGACGAAAAATATACAAGTTCTTCAGATTTTGTAAAAGTTGCTCTTCAAATGAGCAAGTGTGGTATTTATAGATAAACACCACACTGAAGCATAGGAGGTTGTTTCTGGTTTGAAATCTTAAAAATTTCAGATTTTCCTCCACTTAAGGAGCACGTTCCTCAATATGTCCGTTGGGCATAGTAACGGGTTCCTTCAACAAGAACCATTGACTCTTAATTTTTTTCCTATTTTACCCTTGGCAACAGAAGTGCGTTCCTCCTTTAAGGAGCGTGTTCCTTTTCCCTGATCAAAAAATTTATGAGTCTCAGGAAAAGCCATAAGAGCACGTTCCTCTTACAAGGAGTTTCTTTAAACCCTGATTAAAAATTAACTGAGTCTCGCGAAAAAGCTCAAGAGTGCGTTCCTCACTATAGGAGCGCATTCCTTCATGACAAGTGAAAGAAACTTGATTTTTTATCATTTCAGGTTTAGGACATTGTCAAAAACATAGACTAACATTTTAAAATATTTTTGACACGATTAAGGTATAATTAACACAGTTAAAACATGAGTAATTCAATCAATTAAACCAATGATAAAAACAATAAGTACAATACATGTGAGACGGTAAAACCATGCAAAGTTGACAAGATGAATGCATGTTAAACATTGATCAATGTATGTGTGATAAACAATTATGACTAAGTGATAGCATAATTATTAAACTAAAATATGAGTACATGCATGATTAATCATATAATAATGTATATTGATGAGTGTATTAAACTATATGAATGATTTTAAAAAGATGCAAATCATGTGTGGTTGGAACAAGTAAAAGTTACTCTACAACACTAAGATTCTAGTAAAGTAATACAACTATAAAGCTCTTGAATCTTTTTAAAGTACAGTTCCTTCCACATGTTTTGACATTGCAGTTGAATCTATTAGATATATCTGGTTAGCACTGAAACAACTACGTCAAAGATATTAGTACCGTGATTATATTGTTTGTAAGCATCAAAACACTTAGAAGAATACTAAGTAGAAAATCACTTAGATAAACATCTTCTTGAACAATTTTTCCATACAAGAATGAGTATCCAAGCTTCTACGTGTAACTTATTAAAGAATGTGGTTTGTAATCATCAAAATATCTTTTTCATAAAGGACATGAGGATAATTGGTTCAACATTGGTATCCTTGCCTAATTGACATGGTTTGCACACCTTGTCTTTTGAGAAAATTCCTTTTGAAATACCCTTGGCAAGATCATTTTTAACTATCCTAGATATGCTTCCCATATTGACATGAGCTAGTCTCCTATGCCAGAGCCATGCATGATCACAAGATATAGCACTTAAACATGTAACATTTTGCTTTTCCATGTCATCAAAATTTGTGCAATAAATATTTTTATGCCTAGATGCTATGAATGCAATAGTATTATCTTCATCCTTCATGATGCACCTATT
Organism: Paratinospora sagittata; assembly: GCA_035771175.1. NCBI lineage: Eukaryota > Viridiplantae > Streptophyta > Magnoliopsida > Ranunculales > Menispermaceae > Paratinospora > Paratinospora sagittata. Next base: position 27,548,629 of record CM069595.1, read on the forward strand.
TGCTTCAAATGAAATATCATAAACCTTGTCACATAATTGACTTATGCTCAAGAGATTATGTTTTAGCCCTCTACATAAAGTACATAAAAAATGGATAAGAAATCATTACCAATAGTTCTGATACCTGTTATTTCACCTTTACTGTTGTCTCCGAAGGTGACACTTCCCCCTTTTCTTCTTTTAATGCACAAAACTTTGACATATCATCAGTCATGTGTCTTGATCATCCACGGTCCAGATACCATATATCCCCATTTTTTCTCATCTACACAACATAAAATACTTTTGATTTTGGTACCCATGCCATTTTGGGTCCGTGCATGTTAGCATCATTAAGAACATTCTTTTCAATCCATGCATATTTCTATTTTTTTTACATTGAAAACATTACGTCTTAACATGGTATGACCTTCCCTATGACATTTATGACATTTAGGTCTCTTGGTCAGTAGAGTGTTATACTCTTTTTGTTTTAACCTATGTGTATAATGTAATCCAGCTTTGTCAAAGGCACATCTTTTTGATCCTAACATCATCTCAAATAATTTTTGATCATTTGTGAACTTAATCACAGTGTTGTTAAGGTCTTCATTCTTCTTTTTGAGAGTTTCATTCTCATTTTTCAGTTTTTTTAACTCTCTTTTGAGTTTCTCATTGTCTAATGATAACTCATCTATTTCTTCATTTTGAAATTTTATTTCCTCAAGATCTTCCTCTAAACTCTTTTTGAGTTTTTCATTTTTCTTGATCTTTTTACTAATTCTAAGTTCAAGATCATGCAAAAGAGAATCAAGAATAGCATTTTCATCGAATGGTTCAAATTTTACCTCAGTATTTGCCATGAGGCATAGTGTAGTTTTGTGCTCATAATTTGAATTGCTTTCACTTGAGCACGTGTCATCCCAAGTGGCTTTAAGAACCTTCTTGTCCTTCTTCCTTGAGCTGATGTTCTTCTTAAACTTATTTGGACATTCACTCCTAATATGACCTGGTTTGTTACAGTCGTAACAAATCAATTCTACAAGTTTTGCATCAAGTCTCTTTCCTTTATGAAATTTTGAGCTTGAACTACTTTTTCCCTTTCTTCTCATCAATCTATTGAACTTCTTAGATAACATGGCTATGTCCTCATCTATACTTTTAGGCTCTGAATCATTTTCAAATTCAGTTTCAACGTTAAGAGCTATTGATTTATTCTCCTTCTCCTCTACTTTGGTTGGGCATTTCTTATCTTTTAATTTCATCTCATGAACCATTAATGAACCACACAGTTCGTCAAAGGTATACTCAGCCAGATTTTTGGCTTCTTTTATAGTTGTGGCCTTGGGGTCCCAAACTCTACGTAATCCTCTCAAAAACTTCTTGACAGTCTCTTCTTGGTCATAACTTCTACCTAAAGTTTTCATCTCATTCAATTTTGTTGTAAACTGAGCAATAGCCTTAGCTATGGATTTGGTTTCTTTCATCTTATAGATCTCATATTTTTCTACTAACATTTGGAGTTTTTCCTTTTTAACTTGAAAAGTTCTTTCATGGGTGACGTCTAATTTCTCCCATATTTCCTTTGTTGTTTCACACACATTAACTCTATTAAACTCTTTAACGGATTAACTACAGAATAGGATATTCACAGCCTGATTGTTTAGCAACTCCTTTTCTTTTGCAATTCACTCATTTATATCCTTAGGGACAACAATGTCATTAACTAACTTTGTAGGTGTTGGACAACCATTTGTCACAACGTCCCACATCTCTAGGGCTATCTGATTCAATTCATTTTCGTGAAAAAATTTGACTGTTTGATTTGAAATGGATTTGAGCGCCAAAAACTTTCTTGGAGACAACGATTAAGTGCTCTCTATATATTATGTACTTCAACTTTTGAAATAACAACCGAGATACACAATTGAGAAATATTCAACTGAATATCTTTGAATTATCAGTGTGAAAACTTTTGAAAGTTTTGTTATCATTTTGCAGTAAACACTCTTATCATTTTGTGAAAACTCTGAAACAATTTTCTTCGGATTTATTGATTCTCATTACAAATCTTTTTCAAATCAATCGAAGAAAAGAAGAGCTTGGAACTTTTAGTATTTCAACTGATCTTCACAATACATATTCTGCTAAATCAGTGTCAACTGGGGTTCATTCGAAAGCTCTGTAAGTATTTTGTTGATTCTTGGTAAAAGAATCAAAACTATACTTGTATTTCAGTTATTAAGTGATTGTGATTGTCACTTGGTCGAGCAAGTGTGCTCGAACTTTGTAAAGGTTGTTCTCAAGCCTGCAAGTTGAGAAACTGTTACAGTTTGATTCTCACCCGTAAGATAATCGAATAGTAGAGTTTGGGCAAAATCCTAACTGGGAGGTTAGGTAGTGGATGTAGGTGAGGCTGAACCACTATAAATCCTTTATGTATTGTTGCATATTGTTTTTTATTGCTTTTTCTTTGTAGATTGCCATAACCTGCTGAATATTATTAACTGTTATAAAAAGAAAGAGATTAACCTGTTATTGTCCAACTTGGACACATCTAGGCCAAAAATTGGTATTAGAGCAAGTGATTCATCAAAGTATCTAACCATTATTGATTGAGAATGGTAGGACAAAGTTCCAAGAATGTTCAAATCACAGGTGAAGGAAACTCAACCAAAAGACCACCCTTGTTTAAAGGTGACAACTACCTGAATCCTCTGTGTTTTTACGAAAATAAAAAGTTCAGAAAATAGCACAAGCTGACACAATTATCAGCTTTTTGATAGTAATGTGTGAGCATCCTGATAAGGCATTAGTGTAACAACCCATAAATTTGAAACAAATAGATAATATATCATAAAATGACATAAAGCAACAGTGTACTCAACATGAAACGAGAACTGAGGATTTAGGTTCCTCGATTTAAGCCCAATGAAGTACCCAGCAAAGTGCCCGAAAACCCCAAAAAAATGCTTAAGAACCTGGGCATGTGCCCAAGCAAGTTTTGAACTCTTTCTACAAATATGAGAGGGGGATTCTCCCTCCTCCAAACCATTCTCTACGCCTCTCAAACCCTCAGAAACGCCGAGACCTTCTCCCTCAATGTTTAGAGCGTCGAGATGTCGTCCGCTGCACTTGAAACCCAACGTTACGCCAAAACGTTGTCCACACCTCTTAAGAGTCCAACGAGGCACCGAGATGTTGTCTGTGGCGCCTAAAGACCCACGATTCACCGAGATGGGTCCACGGACTGCAAAATCCTACAATGTGTTGAAGTGTTGTCTGATTCAAGGTAGAGGAAAGTCATGGGCACAATGCTCGTAGAATGGCTACAGAGATAGACGTTGTATGTTCTTGCGAAGTGGCAACAAGATTCACGAGGTGGGGATGAAGGCATAGGTTTGCGTATTCTTTTGTTTTATGATAAGCATGGCATTGCATTGTTATATTCATGATACCATGCCAAATTACTTCATGCATATGGCATACTATTGATGAGGGTGGCTAGTATTTGAGACAAACCATGGGAGCCCTCGTGATGCGGTTGAGCACCTTTGTTTGTGGGACCTGAAGCTACATTGCACTTGGCCCTGTGATTTCAAAGGGGAACCTTCGCATGATGATACTAAGCACATGGCCCGCGGTGCGCTCCGTAGTTGCTATTTGATTTTTAAAGCACATGTGCATTGGTACGGAGGATGTTGTTGCATTTCATAATTGTATTGCTTGATGTAGATTGAAATGTTTTATTTTATGTACTGTTATATTTATCTTTTGTAAACATTATGTTTTACTTGCTAGATCAACTGAGTTGTTGAGCTCACCCCGTTGATATTTTCCTCAGGCTCTTAGATGTTGCATGGTAGAACAAGAGTTGTTGGTGCTATGTGCGAAGGAGGCGCGTAGAGAGCAGGACATTGACGTGGATCTAGGAGTGTAGGTGTTTGTAGATGTATTTCTGCTGCGTACTCTTGTATGTAAATTAATGTACCATTTGTACTTGTGCTCTCCTTAATTAATAGAGGGTGAATAAAATATCTATGTTGATGTCCATAATTGTTCACACTTCGATTTTATGATTTGTTGCGTATTATTTAGGGTAACAGAACGGAATGAGACAACTTTTGGTATCAGAGCATGATCTTGCGACCAATGCCATACACGTGTCAGTCCCTCGATACACGTGTCAACAATGTCAGTACGATACTTTTATCAAATCCTTCGATACGCATGTCAATCACCTTGGTACATTTTTAGTACCTCGTTGCGTGTGTCGACCCTTTGATACTTGTGTCAACCACCTTGGTAAAATTTTATTACCTTGGTGTGTGCGTTGACCCTTTGGTACGCACAAATTGTCACATCGGTACGCGCATCGATCTCTTGGTATGCGCATAGATTATGTTAGTACGACACGTGTATCGGCCCCTTTTCGATACGTGTGTCTATCACCTTGGTACAATTTTAGTGCCTCAGTACACGCATCAATCCCTCGGTACGCACGTCATTTATGTTAGTACGACAAATGTATCGGCCCCTTTCGATAAGTGTGTCTACCACCTTGGTACAATGTTAGTACCTCGATGCGCGCACCGATCCCTTGGTACGTGCGTCAATTATGTTAGTGTGATGCATGTATCGGCCCCTTTCGATACGTGTGTCTACCACCTCGGTACAATTTTAGTACCTCAGGGTGCACATCGGTCATTGACCAACGTGGTACGGGTGTCAGACACCTTGATGTGGGCAATGACGTCTTTAGTATGCACGTCAACCCCTCGGTATGTGGGTAATGTATTGTTATAGGAATTAGACTTAGGGCAAATAAGTCCCATGAGGAAGGTTCCATGAAAATGTTTCATTAGAAGATATTTTTTTAAAAAAAAACATGGGCATACAAGTGACACCCTCCGCTATGTGGCATCTAGAAAGGAAATATTTTTGTTTGGTTGGCATTGAGGTAGTGCAAATTATATCTTGAAAATTGATGTTGGAGTATTTTTCCATTTTGAAGGATTGTTTGGATCCTATTTGGATATGATGTAATTTGATGTTTTTCGAGTGAAGTATAGACTTAGTTAGATATTAATTATGATTGAATATATTTTCCTATTGTGAATTTATGGGATGATTATTGTGCCTGCGAGATTATTGGAAGAATAGTGAGATATTTTACAAGATGAAGTTTCGAGTCATAAATTTAATCGTATTTAATCATTGATTGGAGAGTCAACGATTATATGAGTACTATAAGGTCCATGAATAATCTAGATGATTTATGTATTTACTGGGACTTAAGATTTGAGGATCTTATGATTATGATCAATGATTAGTGTTGATTTTAGGTTCTTTGGGGCTTTTCAAGCTCATGATCATGTGTCTTTAATTTTTGATGATTTTCTTTTCTTTTTTTTCACCACATGGGCATCAAACCACTATGGAGAGTATGACTAGATCAGGATGGATTTGTAAATTTTCATGTGGCTGAAAAACAAAATTGACCTTAATGTTTCATATGATGAGTGTTTATGACAATGGAAGTGTAGTCCTTGATGGGTATTAGTGTTAACCTATATGGTTCATCCTTAGCACATCCCTAAAGTATACTTGATGAAGTATATTTTGATGATCACAAACAAAGTATTTTTCGGTGCTAACGAACGTTTTTCAAGAACTTATCTCTGCACCAAAGAAAAAGCAAAAAGCCAAGGAGCGACTCGATCAAGGAACTCAAAGCTTACATTCCACGGTCAAGCTCGTTTCAACGAATATACTTCAACGAACACATTCCGATTTCGAGATCGCTTCACTCGAACATTTCGATCAAGTTTCAAGACTACATCTGTCGATCAACGTTCAAGTCATTCAACTCCGAATTGCTCTCATTGAAGATCTCATAATGAAGAGTTAGATTTAACTGTTATGAGAAGAAATACACAAAGGATTTAAGGTATATCTTTCTCTAATCGTTATTGCTCAAAATATTTTTCAAAGCCATGCATATATCATTTTCATATGTTTTCTAAATCTGAATGTTTTGATTTCATATTTTTAACTATATTTCAAATGATTTAATACTATATATTTAATTTGAAATATACTGAGTTTTTATTCGCATTTATCGAATATTTTATCGCAAGTAAAAACTGTTTTCAAAAAATCTTTCAGGACGCTAATGAAATAGTAGCGCTCTTCTAAACTTGTTAAGTCAGGACGTTGATAGGTCATTAGGACGCTGATAACGCTCAAGGTTGAAATGAACTGATTAATCAGGACGCTTACTTGTATAGTAGCAGTCTTATATATTAGTCAACCTCTGAAGTTATCAGGAATCTAATTCAGCATCAGCTCATTGAAAGATCTTTTTAAAGTTCTTCAAAGAGTGTTTCTTTGAGGACGCTAATGGTTATAAGTTGATTAAACTATCAGGACGCTTACTGAATAGGAGCGCCCTCACTTTTAGAATCAACTTAAATAACTTTCAAGATGTTGATTGTCCTTTAGCGTATTTATTTTTAAATGTCATATGTTTTAAAAAGAAGGACGCTTACTACATAAGTAGCGCCCTCATCATAAGTTATTTTGTTTAAAAAGGCAAGACGCTCACTCAGTGAGTAGCGCCCTCATAAGTATAGTCTTAAATAAAGTCAGGACGTTAACTATGCAGTAGTGCCCTCAGAACAATAAAATGAGTCAGGTCGCTCACAGCTCGGTAGCGCCCTCACTTATCGTTTAGCAAGACGCTTATACGGAATAAGCCCCCTCAAAGAACAAAGTCACAAAGTTGACATTATGCGTTAGGACACGGATTGCGGAATCAGGACACTAATTCAAATATGGTCACAATTCTGACATGTACACCATATCGGTTTACTTTTCAGAACAAATCTCTGCACAAGAACTTTTCAGATAAATCAGAGATCTTCTTTGATGCATGAATCGAGGTATCCTAAAATTCTACTTATTTATGCTATCTGGAAAGAACCAAAATGTTAGTGAAAATCGCAGTTGTTATTTTCATGTAAAATTCTAGCCATTGTGTGAAAACGTTCACATTATTTGAACTTCAAATGTCTAACGACTATGTCCCACTAAGTCTATAAATACCAACACTTAGGACCAAACAACTTGCCAATCACATTGTGTTGTGCCAATACTTTTTGAAAGTTAGTCTGCGTCAAAATGAATTTCAATTTTTTAATCTTTCAAAGTATTTTTCACTGATACCTATACGATTTTCATATTGAGTTTCAAATATATTTCTATCTTTGAAAATTTATTTTTATATTGGTATCAACTCAAATTCTCAGCACTGATTCATATCTGGTATCATTCATGTTGATGATAGAATTTGAGAAATAGTTCAAGATATACAGTCGTACTTGATTTTATATCTTAAGTACTGTATTGAATTATATCAGTAGTTGTGTTAAACTACTAATCGTTGAACCAGAAGTTTTCATACATATATTCTATATCTATTTTGAAAATTGCCTGTGTCTTTAATTTACACCAGTCCTCTGTTTTTAACGTCAATATTTGTTTGGTGTATTTTATCTTTCGATAAAGCACTGATTTTCATATCATATCATTCTTGTTTTTCGAAACTGCACTTGAGCAATACCGAATATTGAAAATTAAAAGACAAAAGATGTATTTCAACTAAACATTACCTATTTCACATTTCATATCTTTGTAATGTTGTGTATTGTGCTTAATGTAAAGTGTTCTACTGTTTTAGAACTACCCAACATCTTAGTGTTGTAATGCTGGTGTGTTTATGGATTGAAACAACCAGGACAAGTGAAGATAGTTCACTTGATGATTTCAAGATTGAAATCATATAGGTTTTCTCTGAAACTGTAAAAGAGAAATCGGTTCATCCTCATCCAGTAAAAGGGTAGGTGTGTCATTAACCTTAAAAAGGATAGGTTATCTCTCAGCCTTTAAAAGAGAAACCGGTTCATCCACATCCAGTAAAAGGGTAGGTGTGTCCTTAACCTTAAAAAGGATAGGTTATCTCTCAGCCTTAAAAGAATCACGGTTTTTCCTTAGCCGGTAAAAGGAACATGGGTTTCTCCTCATCCCGAAAAAAGGAAAATGGTTCATCCTTAGCCCATGAAAGGATAGGTTTTCCTTTAACCTGTAAAAGGATAGTTGTAACGGTTTGGTTCTCACCAGTAAGAGAATCAGTTAGTGGATTGAGTAAATCCTAATCGGCAGATTAGGTAGTGGGCGTAGGCTTGGCCGAACCACTATAAATCTGTGTGTCAAACGTTTGCAATTTAGTCTGTATTTTAATTTGCATCATGTTCCAATACACTCATGTAAATCATTAAGTTATTGGAAGATATATTTAAAATTGATCATCGCACCCAATTCGCCCCCCCTCTTGGGTGGGACAAATAATTAGCATACCCGATTGTAGTTTAATGTTAAGGTGATTTAAGGAATATATTACTTGATATATGTACTATTATGATCACTTGGAATCTGTTGATTTTGGGTATTGGTATAATCAAATTGTTTAGATGATCTTAATGCGAAAAATGGGAGGTTGGACATATTAATATAAGTTTAGTGTCTTTCTTAACCAATGATTGTGGATTAATTATATAGGATCTTAGGTTATGGAATTAACCCAGAGTAAGAGAACTAATGAAGTATAGGATAAGGTCACTTAATAGAATTAGTATGTGGCCATGAACGATTGGACGATCCAATTAGTTAGAAACCTTTTTAGATATATAAGATTGATTTGATGATTAATGAGAGTTCAATCTTTGTGAACGAGTCAGTACGATTTTTAGCCGGATATTTATGTATCAAGAAATCAGCTTCAAGAGTATGCGATGATGATAATTATTTCACGGAAGGACTTATAAATTGTAATCAAGATTAAGTCAAAATGTTGGTGAGAAACTTTTAAGCTTAATACGTGACTATTTTAATCTTAGAAGAAAACATAAACCTTAAGGAGAATAGGTCTTAAGCAAAGCGACACGGACACGCCTGCTTGGAATAATGAGCCTTGAAAGTAGACCATTAATTGACATAAGGAATGGCTAGATCTAATAATGACCAGATCTGACCAAGGATTTGATTGGAATAAGATCCATAACCTTAAGTGTTGAACCGATGGCTATTGTGGCAAGTCTTGATGCTTGCGAGCACAGGAAAGGATACAAAACCTTAGAGCGCAAGGGCCACCAAAGCTAGGCCATAGCTTATAACTAAGGTTTGAGAAGCCAGGTGAAGTAAAATATTATCGTAGCCTCTGGTTGAAGTGCCTTATGTGGCATGAAAACGTGAACTTAGGGAACTCGACTGCTAATAATCGTGACCCCTTTTCGTAGGGTGGACTTTTGAGTTGACCTCCACTGGAAAGATCACTATTCCTTGGGAGAAATGTGATTCAGGAAGGTGATTGGATATCATCCATAAAAATTAGTAGACAACATAGCCACCTAGGAACGTAAGACGTTCATGGCTTGACTTATGGCACATGAGAGTCGCCTGTGGTGCATGAATGCCCACCTAATTGAGTTAGCCTTAGGTGGTGCACCTCTTCTGTAAACTTCATGATGTCACCAAAAGGAGATGCACAGACGAGGTTGTACCTTATTAAAAGGACATCGTGTGGTTTTATGGAAATTTTCCCTGGACATGGACGTACAATGTGAAACCAGGATAATACTTGGCCACAGAACCTTACGTGACGACTGGTTTCAAACATTTAAGGTTACATAAAATATTATTGCCAGTTAAGTTGTGTTATCAAATATTGATGATTCCATCGAATGGTCAATGGGATTTCATTTCAAATTTCAGGCCCTACAAAATTTTCCATGCTAAGAAGACACATGACCCATTGGGAAGGGTATGAATGTGTCTCATGGGAAAAGGGGTTTCAGAACGGATGATACCAATGTGAACTTTTAGGATAGAATGTTTGACAGGAGATTCATGACCACTGATATCCTTTTTCTCGTTGTATTCGGAGTGAAATGGGACACAACGAATGCAGAAGATAACTGGAATATTCAGGATCAATGAAGGACCTGTAGGACCATGTGTGGTGAATCATCAAGAAACTAGGTTATACCTGCTATCACCAATGTTTGACTGGAATGGGATGGCCGAACTTGGAAGATACCAGTTATAATTTAGGTATCTAGATGGTTTGCAAAACTTGTTTGTTGCATAAAAGGCATCATGTAGGATAGTACATGAGGTAAATAAATGAAAATAAACACAAAGGTACTATGGTAAATGATTCAAATTTTTGGAGAACAATCCAAAATTGGGAAAAAGTTTCCCAAAGAATTTCGAACTGAAACCCTATTTTAAGACAACCCGCCAAATTGTTTTCAAATTTTCCAACCCAATGATTCATTTTTTATTTTAGGATTGGAATACCATAATCGAGTCAGGAACCATGATGTACCTGAAGTCACAACTCCTACCCCTCACCCTAAAAGAGCTAGAAATGTGACCTACAACTACCAAAACATAACATTTTGACATAGAAATCGAAACTTAGCTTCCACTTAATGTAAAACGTAGATGCATCTAGAAGAGGAGGTTCGGCTTAAAACCTTACCTAGCTGTGGGTAAAGAAAATCATTAGCACATGATGACATCATGGGTGCTAATGGCAGACGATCACTATACCCACTAGAAAAATTGCATGACGATCGATCACGACAGAGTCCTTGTTACGGATTAGAGATGTGGACTAAGTCAAATGGGCCAAAGACCTCAAGATCGTTTGACTTCCAGTGTTAAACGAAAAATAATCAGTCTAGCCTCATCACGAAAGATGGTGATGATTGACTCGGAGGTGATGACCTATGGGGAAAACATGTTATGTGCTATGCACGAGAAATGATAGCAACAGAGTCTTCCATGACTCATGCGTTGCAAGTGGAGTCCTTTTCGTCCACAAAGGACAAACACAAACCAAACGCAATGGGTACCATTGAGAATGGGCCAAGGACATTAAATAAGTCCTTAGAATTTTAGGCATGGGCCAAGCAATTATGTTCCTTAAACTGTAACACCCAGACATTAGAGTGTAACACCTAGGCAACCATAGCCGAATTTTGAGGACGAAATTCCATTTAAGGGTGGTAGAATATAACAACCCAGAAATTTGAAACAAATAGATAATACATCATAAAATGACATAAAGAAACAATGTACTCAACATCAAACGAGAACTGAGGATTTAGGATCCTCGATTTAAGCCCAATGAAGTGCCTAATGAAGTACCCAGCGAAGTGCCCAAAAACCCCAAAAAAATGCCCAAGAACCCGGGCATGTGCCCAGGCAAGTTTTGTGTTCTTTTTATAAATAAGAGGGGGTTCTCCCTCTTCCAAACCCTTCTTTACGCCTCTCAAACCCTCGAAAACTCCTAGACTTTCCCACCCAATGTTTGGAGCGTTGAGATGTGGCCTACGGCACTTGAAACCCAGCATTACGCCGAAACGCTATCTGCGCCTTTTGAGAGTCTAACGAGGTGTCAAGATAAATGATTCGCCAAAATGCTATCTGCGGCACTAAGAGTCTAATAATGCGCCGGGATGCTGTCTGTGGCTCCTGGAGACCCACGATTTATCGAGATGCGGTCCACGAACTGTAAAATTCAATAATGTGTCGAAGTGTTGTCCGATTCAAGGTAAAGGAAAGTCCTGGGCACAATTGTTACATGCAAACCCGCAAGTATACAGAGTCAAGTTATAATATAGTTCGATAAGATATCGGGTATCGTCCTCAGGGATTATTACTATACTATCTATCACGTTTTAACCCTAATTTTATCTAGAAAATCAAAATCGAGTGATTGAGTAATTAAATCAGTAATTAAAACAACTAAGTATTAAATTAACAATGCAATAAAAATCATATAGGAAAATCAATGGTAGAACAGTCTAGAGGTTCGATGTCACCTCACTATCAACTATGCCTTAATATCTATTTTTATCATTAAATTAGTTCTTTGTTTATAAGTCGGAAATCCTAACGTTTCTAATTCCCTTTTTTGAAGCAAAACTAGAGCATGTTATTGTCGCCTTGGCTTTATTCTTTCGATGAAAACCTAAGACTGCATCAACTCATTAAGTTCTATGATTTCCACCTAACGACTTCAGAGGTTCTCGATTTCCTTGTGAGTCTCACGATTGCCTAGGTTATATTTTCCAAATTCCAGCCCAAAGTACCCTCTTTTGAAGCATCTACCTCAAGTTTATGATCATCTAATCTGTGATCAAGGGATCAAAAGCATTACACCAAGAGAAATATAAATAAACTATAAAGAGTTTATTAACAATAACTAAACTATAAAACTAGACATAATATCAAGTTTGGATCAATCTACACCTCTAGAAAATAGGCTTTAGTTCATGACTAAAGACTTAAAAACAAGAAATATATGTTCAAACATGAATGAAAACCAAGAGAAACAAACTAGAATGTTGTAGAGATTAGAAATAGTCTTCAATGTAGATCTTCTTCTCTACTTTGCTCCAGCCGTAAAACTTCGTTCTCCACTCTATTCCAATCTATTCTCCTTGAAAAATCTTATATATAAAATGCCCCAAAGTCGTGTGGAATTAGAATTGTAAAGTGGGGAAAAATTCACTTTTAATTGCCAAAAACCGCAACTAAATTCCTTTCAGCACCGCGCTGCTCCGAGCGTTTCACAAAACTTTCGCGTTTCCACCTTTCAGTGCCACGACGCTGAATTCAAGTGTGCGAGCGCCTAGAATGTCAACTGTGGCATGATTTCTTTTGGGACTTAGCCATTTTTCGCTCCTTGTAGCCTTCCTTCTTGTGGACTTGGCCAATTTTCTTCCACTTCTTGACTTGGGTTCTTCATGAATCACCATCTAGGCTTCTCATATATTATGTCCATCATTCATGCTCACTTCCATACATCTAAATATCTACAAAACAATGCAAAACAAGTAATTAACACACTCAAAACATAAATTGATCCAACATATAAACTAACAAACCGAAATAATGCATAAAAACCAATATATTCCTAAACTAACAAATGCATCAAAACTAACATAAACACACTAAACTAATGTATAAAATATCATAAAACACATCTAAAACATGCTCTAAAACCTATCTAAATATGGAACTATCAACAATGCTCGTAGAATGGATACAAAGATGGACGTTGTACGTTCTCGCTAAGCGGCGACAAGATTCGCAAGGTGAGGATGAAGGAATAAGTTTGCGTTTTCTTTTACTTTATGATAAGCATGGCATTGCATTGTTATATTCATGATACCATGCTACATTACTTCATGCATATGACATACTATTGATAAGGGTGGCTCCTGGTCTTTGAGACAAACCATGGGAGCCCTCATGATGCGGTTGAGCATCTTTGCTTGTGGAACCTCGAGCTACAAAACGCTTGGCCCTGTGATTTCAAAAGGGAACCATCACATGATGATACTAAGCACACGGCCCGTGGTGCACTCTGTAGTTGGTATTTGATTTATAAAGCCCACGTACGTTGGTATGGATGATGTTGTTGCATTTCATGATTATATTGTTTGACGTGGATTTAAATGCTTTATTTTATGTACTGTTGTATTTTATCTTCTGTAAACGTTGCATTTAAATCGCTAGATCAGCTGAGCTGTTAAGCTCACCCTGTTGATATTTTCCCCAGACTCTTAGATGTTGCATGGTAGAACAAGAGTAGTCGGTGCTAGGTGCGAAGGAGGCACGCAGAGAAGGGGACGTCAACGTAGATCTAAGTGTGTAGGTGTTTATAGATGTATTTTTGTTGTGTACTCGTGTACGTAAATTAATGTACCATTTGTACTTGTGCCCTTCTTAATTAATAGAGGATGAATAAAAGATCTATGATGATGTCTATAATTGTTCGCACTCCGGTTCTACGATTTGTTGCATATTATTTTGGGTAACAGAACGGGGTGTGACAATTAGCGTCCTGACGCACAACACACAGTTTTGTCGTTAAGGTGCTCCTAGACTGTGAGCGTCTTGATAGACTTAAGATTTTAAAATCCAAAAAATAATGAGGGCGTTAATATGCAAGTAGCGTCCTAATATGTGTTAAACACAAAAATTCCATAAACGTGTGAGCGTGCTAACTCACGATCAGCGTCCTGACGTATCTTTAGGTTGGTTCTATGAGGGCACTCCTTGACGAGTAGCGGCCTGACATGAATAAAATACATTCCAGCCTATACACCATCAGCATCCTCACATGCTAGTTCATCACTAAATGACTGACCATCACATGAGCATCCTGATGAGCTGTCAGCGCCCTGCTGGAGCGTTGAAAACTGATTTTTGATATTTTTCGATCTTTTCAAAGCTTAATTAATCAGTTTAAAGCTCAATAAATTCAGATCAAAATAATCATTGAAAGATTCATCAAAGGTGATTAAAACCAAATGAAAATCCTTCAAAAACAATTTGATTAAAAACGTTTTCCTTTTGAAACTCATTCGAAGATGCAAATATGCATCGTAGGTAATATTTGCTGAATCAAGTGACATCTGAGATTCTACAATCCTAAATAACTCTAAAAACATAAAGATTAAATCTCAAACGATCATGATCTTCAGTTTGATAACGGTCTTGATAGCTCTTCCACATGCATCATCGAACTTGAGCAATCTTCATGCATAATTGGATGTGCAATATATATGCAGTAATATCTTAATGAGAGTGTGGTTTGCAATCATCAAAATATCTTTTCTTGTATGGGACATGAGGGTAATTAGATTAACACCTCACCCATAGCTTTGATAGCCTCACTACATGATTGGTGACTCCTTTCCTGTAGTTCAACTCTTGCAACTAGTTGCTCCAAGCTAGTTGCCATCTCAGCAGACCGCGCTACTTGGGTTTCCAGTTCTTCCAACCTTTCCAAAGTTGACCTATTCTGTGCAGCCATTCTATTTCTTTGAGCTTTGATACCACTTGTCACGGGCAAGTTAATAAGGCAAGGCAATCCCCATGCGACACCCGACAATATCAAGTAACAAGGTCAGCCAACTTGCAAGTAAAGAACAATAGGAGCTCATAAGAACACGCAACAAGTAATTAAAAATATATTTGTATTGATCAAAAGTAAATGTTGTACAAAGTCTGTGTTTACACGAAATGAATACACACACCCCCTAGGGGAGCAGGTGTTGCTAGAGCACTGCACTACTAACAATAGTAGGCACTATAAGGGACACTCGGTTGTAGAGGACACCTATGCACTACCTTTAGGCGACTACTACCTCTCCTACAAAGTATATCTTAAGCATTTACTCTAATTTTAAAAAGAAACATCAAAATATAAGGCCAATAATAATAGCTTGAAAAATTACAAAAATACCTCCGATTACAAATAAAAAGATGATGGACAACATAGCCGTTACACTTGGACAATGCGTTGATCTAACATCTTCCATGAAACCCATGCTCATGCTCTCCGTCCATGTTGTCTGGTCCCAAGCTGATGTGTCAAGCTACTTTAGTGCTTGGGCCTTCCAGATTGCATGGACAAGCTTAACGTCCAACAATTTATCATATAGCTTCCTCACGTCAATTATGCTTTTCTGACATAAATTACTTAATACTATTCATTATATTATAATAATATTAAATTTTTAGAGGGAAAAGATTAATAATATTAAATTACTTTTTCATAATAATTAGATTGCAGCTCCACTGAATCCTACGCAGATTACTTTCCTAATTAAAGTCACTTGTCACATTGAAAAAATAAGAAAAAAATCAATATAAAAATTTTTTAACACTCATTTTTATCGTCAAGCTTTTGTAATAGTTGGACCCTTTGATATAAAACCGGATAGGCTTGAGAGCAATATATCTTGAGATTTTGTCCAAATGCAGGGATGGCGCACATGTAAAATTTGTGCTTTATTTCTGCATCGCCGATTTCTCAAAATTCTCTTCGAAGAAAGATCTCTATTTCTTCCTCTGCGATCATCCGATTCATCTCGACGACGACCGTTAAAGGGTAACAACTTCTAAACACTAGTGAGCCTATATGGTTTATTTACGACCGTAATAGTTGTGTTCATTGGTGTTGCAATCCTATATCAAATCTTACTTAAAATTTTGGTCTCAAAATTCAGAACAAAACGTATCAACTTGACTAACCCTTTTGTTGACTATATGGTTTATTTACATGAATCTAATTTCTCTATTATGCTCTATCAAATTCAAGGGCCAAAACTTTAATTATATTACAAATTGTTTTATACTAATGATATTAGATTCAAAACAGTTAATAAAAATATTGTTAATTCATGAACAATGCTCCTGAGCATTATATATAAGATTCTCCCTAACGTTTTGGTTTTGTCATTTTAACAGACCTTTGCCCTGGAGAAATGCACAAGGAAGAGGATTTATATGCTTGGCGCAAAGGATCTTATAATTATATGGGGAAGCTCTCCTGAATATTGGGGGTGGAGAGATATGGATGGAAGCAGGTTCATTCTCTTCTCTAATTTCCTCATGAAATTCAGCTAAGGATTTTGAGTCATTGATCTTTATTCATTATTAAAGTTCAAGATCCGATGTGTGGAAATGGCTTCTTTAATTACCAAGGAAACATTTTGAAATTTATTATCCCCAGTGAAGAGAGGGAATACATTGTCAAAAAGGGAATATAACTTCAGTTTGATATTAAACTTACAAAAAGTGGTGTTTATCTTGAAGTATTATAGAGGTCCTTCACCATAAAAAAGATTATTTGGCTTTGTTTAGTATAATTTTTTCAAAAGCAGTGTCCCAACCCACTTCTCCAAAAAGTAAAACCACTGTTTTTCCACCAAGTTTGGTCCAAAAGTTGATGCTACTAAACGGCCCAAAAACTATTTTTTGGTGGAAAAGCAGTTTTCAATTGTTCAACCAAACTGGGTCATTATCACCATCATCACCAAAGCTCACAACCCATTTTCAACTTTGCGGAGTCTTCTAATAATTTGACATGTTTGTATGACAATAATCTTAACTTTTCTTTTACATAGGTTCCCAGAGGTTGCAGAGCTCTTGAATGTGCGTTGGCTTGACATCAGGGGGAAGATGGAGACTAGACTGTTATCACCAAAGACAACTTATGGAGTCTACCTTGTGATAAATTTTGCAAGGCGAGCATATGGACTCGATTCAATACCTGCAAAAATGTCAGTGGGTTTTGTTGAAAGTTCAAGTGGAAGAAGTAGTTCAGGCCCCCCTCCATACTTGTGTACATCAGTGAACAGAGCAACTGCAATGCATGAAATGGAAGTGCCTCTGCCAAAGGACAGGGGAGATGGGTGGATGGAGATTGAGATGGGTGAGTTCTTCAATGATGAAGGAGAAGACGGAGAGGTGAAGATGACTATGACACATTTAAGTGGTCATTGGAAGCGTGGACTTATTGTTGAAGGAATTGAGCTTCGACCCAAATAGTGCAGATTTAACTAAAATAACGAACGATTTTGTTTATTTATTGTTCATTTTATGTGGTTGAATGCGTTATGGTGGATTTTAAACCATGGGAGACTATCTAGCTAGTGTATCTGATTTTAAACCATGGGAGAATGGCATCTGTATCTGATTTTAGTGTTAAAACCATGTGCAATGAAAATGGAGGTCGAGAGTCATTCCAATTCCATTCATAATGCTACTGAAGGAATGTATATATTCTTTTGAATTTCTACATATTAACGATATAGTAGCATATGTATCTGATTTCCTTGTTATGACCCTGTGCAATACAAGTCGTCCATACTCATTCCACAAGAACGCATTCGCGCGCGTGCCCACACACACACAACACACACACCTTATACAATAGAAATTCTGCCTTTTTAGGATAATACTGATAATCCTAATGCCATTTTTTGGTTATTTAGAATTTTGTTTTTACATTTTTGTTATACCATAAAGAAAAGGCTAGGGTAATACGGGAATCTTGAAAATTTTAGATGGGTTTTGGGAAATTTAGTAAAATAACATCTTAAAAATATCATTTTACAAAAACAACACGTTTTTTTTTAATTTATATGTATAACATGTTTTGCCATGTAAAATGTCTAAAATACCCTTATTTAATTCTAAACTATCCATCTTTATTTCACAACGTTCTTCTACCTACTTATTTTAATTTCTAAACGTCACCTTAACAAAGAATCGATCTACAATAGTTACAATCACTCTTCTTTACTTTAAAAACAAAAAACAATCTTGAAACTACAAAGTTTTTGCGAGTATTCTCGTGGCATTCAAAAATAATTCGAGCTCATCCACGTCGAATCAAAATGAAGGTTTGAATCCTTTTAATATTTATTGTTTCTTCAAGTTTGTTATTCTACTTGTTTTCGGCAAAAATTACATTGCAGTGTCCTAAGCTAAACCCCCCTAAACGCAACGATTAAACGCCAAAACCCAAATATATGAATTTCGTGTTGCAGAGGCTTGGCTGATATATCAATTCTGGTAATACCGATATATCAATCATATCTAGCTAGTTATATCTTTATTTTGCGACAGAAATGACCGATGTATCGGTTCTGACATTACCAATATATCAATCATATCTAGTTATATTTTTATTCCACGACAGAAATGATCGATGTATCGATATTACTGATAGATCAGTCATATCTAATTATATCTTTATTCTGTGACAGAAATGACCGATGTATCGGTTCTGATATTACCTATATATCAGTCTTATTTATATATGCGTTACGACTGATAAATCAGTTATGATATTACCAATAGATAATAATCATAAACATATTAGTTATATATATATACATTGTGTGATAGCGTTTTAACTGATTTATCAACTCTGATATTATTGATATATCTCTACTATGATAGGTTGAGATATGATTGATATATCAATTTCGATATGACCGAAACATCGCACATTAGTTTTTTATAATAAAGGTACAACTGATTATAATAGAGATATGACCAATGTATTCATCAACTAATTTTTGTCACCGTGACAGGAACAGTGATGATCTTCATTGAGCATGGTGGAGAATGGGTCAAAGATGGAGTCAACAAATATTATGTGACTAGTAAACTTGGTAAAACACTAGAGGTCACAAAAGATTGCACTTATCAGACATTTAGTGATGCGGTTTATGGTTTGTTGAAGTTGGACCCATCTATTAATCGTATCATTATGACATATGGCTACAAGACACAACTTGGAGTTGTGGTATTAGGTATAAAAGATGACCGATGTATCGGTAATATTAGAACCAATACATCTGTAAAATTGAAAAACCAATTCTCAATATATGTATGACCAATACATCGGTAATATCAGAACCGATACATCTGTAAATTTGAAAAACTCATTTTCAATATATGTATACATCGGGTAATATCAGAACCGATACATCTGTAAAATTGAAAAACTCATTCTCTATATATGTATCATCGATGTATCGGTAATATCAGAATTGATACATCAGCAAAATTAAAAAACTCATTCTCAATATATGTATAAACAAATGAATCAATAATGTTTTGGCCAATTCAAAACGTTAACAAAACATCCATTGATATATACATAAGTTTTTTAAAAAAATAACTATTTATATTGATGCATCAAACATCAACATCATCCTTAGATCGAGAAGCCCCGTTGGAAACGGGGTTGAATACACCAATGTTAAAGAAATCCACTGCCTTTTTTAATTAAAAATTTGAAATCTTCTCTTGAGCAAGAGAACAAGGATCTTTTCCAACTTATGTACTCCAAGAACATCATGGTGTATTCCATAGTCCCCACTGCAATTGTTAAATTCAAATAAAAATATTAATACCACATATCCCATGGAATACAAAATTCAAAATAGAATACTTATCATTGTCATGATAATACTAACCAATTATATTGTTGAGAGACATTTGACACTTCTATGGTCTAATCTTTGATCTCAAAGTTCCTATTTACAACTTTTAGCATATCTTCAAATCCTTTTGTCAGGAACTCTAATTGAATGTTCTAATTTGTGAAAAATGTGGACAATGAATTGTATACTCGTATAATTCCCTCATTAAGATCAACTTCAATTGCGACCCAATGAGCTTTTCGAAAGTTATAAGCAAATACAACTTGATATCATGAGAATCATAGAAAATTATTCATTCATGCATATTTTTCCCATTATAGTTAAAAAGAAACTAATTGTACCTTGTCAGACTCGCGAAATGACCTACGAGTATTGTGAATTGAAAATTCTCCATTAGCGTACCCTTTTAGCCTATTCCGGGTTAGTTTGTACTTGGAAGTTTTATATTTTCTTCCTTTGGATTTTTTCCAAGTATCATAAGAAGCCTGAAATTCTTCCTAAGGATAGAAAACACACTTTAACACTATTATATATCAATAAAACATGACATCAAGACATCTGAATGTTAATACTTATAACAAAAAGTAAGTTAACTATAGCCACATGTCGTTTATTTTCAATCGACACTTAAGCCACCACATACATGCATCAAGGTGCAGATACAATAGGACATTATAAAAGAATTTGTTAGTAATGACGTTTACCACAAGACAAACATAAATTAGAACAAGCTAAATATCTCCATCAATGCAATATAACACATATAAACATCTATTGATTACTCTAAGAAAACCTTGGATATAGTAATATATAACTTACATTATCTTCTAACCATTCACTCAGGGACACCAGTTGTGTGAACCACCCTACGTTAGCATTACAACAATCAAGGCTCACATATTCTTTAGGATTAGAGCCAATCCAATTTAAGAAGTAAGCAAAAGATTTTTGTGGAATTTCACAATCTGGATTATATGTCACTTCAGTAGGAATGACCTTCTCGTGCAACATGTTATATGTCTTGGTTCTTTTGGGGAAAGGATTAGTGTATGGTGTGCATAGTGCAACACCTCGCTTGACGACCCTTTGTTCTTTAATCTTCTGTTGCAAGTCAGTTGAAGGTTCTTTTAAAACAATGATGGATGAATAAACACAATTACTATTTGGTGTGATACCAACATGGCTGCACGCTAAAGGTGTCAACACTTCCATTTTTTTTGCATCCTTTCTATCAACCAAAGCTAGTGCGTTGTCATTCTCTCCATGACTCATCTCACTTTCTTTACTATCATCTACATGTGCATTACCACTTGGGACATCATCAACGTATTTGCTAAAACCATACCAGCACTTAGGATGTCATCATAAGGAACATCTTGCCCTTTATAACTATCGTATTCCATGCTAGCATTTTTTTGTACTTCATTTTCTTTGTTTGTCACCCTGCTGCCAATCATTGATATAAGATGTTTTAGTTTATTGTTGATGTTGAAGAGCTCCTGTTTCACCTCCTTTCGAGGACATCTCATTTCCTCCCGATGACTTTTGACATCTTCTTCAATTTTAATGATGCGTTGGAGTATAACACTTTCACTAAAACAGTTGTCATCCAGCTTTGGAGTCATCTTGGGCCTTTTCATTGGCTTCTCACTTTATTCAACATATGCATATTTCTTCGCATTCTCAACTTTTTCATCGTTGGATGTTTGAAGTTGCACAACTTCTTTTTCTTTTAAATCTGCTTCATTCATGCTCTTTTCCTAAATTTATAGATGTTTTCCACAATCAAACGCAAGTACATGATTGACAATTTGTGTGAAAGAATATGTCATGCACATATGTATGATACTAACCTCGTTCTTCTTTAAAAGTTTGGTTATTGTTTTGAATGTTGGGTTGGTAGAGATTGACCATCTCATAATTAGTGGGGCATCCTTCTTCAATCTGGACACCTCTTTAGCATATTTTTTTGCAAATATTGGAAAGCATTGCAAGGCCCATACCTATGCCATTGAAACATAACACAACATATTAGTGTACCTCTATATAAATTAAACATTGTCATAATATTGAAATTTGAATACATGGAATGCATATGAAAATCCATTTAAGTTACATGACCTTGACTTAGGGGCTTCATTAGTTACTTGCCAACCTTTCATCACTTTGTTAAGTGATTGAATAGTGCGAGTGACGCACACTTGGCCCCAAGAAAAGTTATTGAATTCTTTAAGGAATCGACGAGGTGAGAATGAGCATTATTTATGTTTGTATTAGGGTCTTTCTCCAATAGGACTACCTCAAGATGATAAAGTAAGGTCCACTTAACAAACTCTTGATCATCTTTGGTGACAAGTTTTGCATATTTGTCCTTAATATCATCATTACAAATGCTCTTTTTTTCCTTTGAAGCTTTTCCTAATAAAGCTAGGAGGTTGTTTAGGTACATCTAGTCATCTAACAATTCCAAGCTTTAAACCAGAAACCTTATGAAATTCCACCAAATCGAACTTCAAAATCTTCTCACCAACAAGAAAATGAACATCTTCTGAATTCGTTTTGGAAATCAAACAAAGTAAATATGTCACTATGCTACCCGAAAATTAGACATATTTGGGTGTATCAAAGATAAGATGTGCAAAACATGTCTGCCTTAATAATTTTTTTCCTTTATTCATTACCTTCACACTTTTCTAAAGTACATGATATCATATGAGGAAATTGTGACCTATTTGTCTGAGTGTAATGTTCCAGTGTAACGAAACATTTGTTTCATTTTTCTGCAGAAATCAATATTATAGTGTATCAATAAGAGTGAATATATACTAATCAAGTGAGGAAATGAATATATATTAATCATTTAAGTAAGGCGCATAAAAAATCATGTTAGTAAGGAGATATATAAAGAGAGATACAAAAATACTAAAAAATAAAAAGAAAAAAAATGAAAGAAAGAAATATTTTCAACAACAACTAAAATGCCCAAATGATGAATCAACCTAAGCATCTATAAATATTTTTTCATTAAAAGAATTGAGATCATACCACATGCAAATCAAGGAAATCATTAAAAAATTAGAATCGAATAAGCTCAATACTTTCATTCCCAATACTTTCAATATTTTTATGGTAATCAAAATCAATTAACTATTCACTTGTTTATATAAGGGAAAATGAGTTTATTTTATCCAATCACAAAAACTATACCCTAAACCAAAAAATTCTCAAAAAGGAAAAACACATTGAACTTAATAGTTATTCCACAAAAAATTTCCAATATTTCTCTCAAGAAATCTGAAGGAATGCTCGCATTAAAAGCACCATCTTATAATACCTCAGATAAGTAAGAATATATTAACTAATTAAAAACGACATTCTCATTACAAAAAACAAACACATTCAAATAAAAATACGTGTCCGAAGGAATGCCCGCGTCAATCAATAATGATACATGTCAAAATAGAGATAATACATGGTGTTGGCTTAATGACCCTCACCCTTTGCACTTTTAATGATTCCAAACGATATTTTATGCTATCTAATTTATGTGTTGAGCATGTCTCAGTTTGAATCTTAAAGTCAGAAACAGAAGCAATACTCTCATCTCATAGAAGTTCCAAAAGCAAGACCTGGAGTACAATCACCAAGGAACTCTAACATGTACGCAAAGCAAGTCAACAAAAGACAAGTCAAAGTCAAACTAAAGTCAACCAAAGATTAAAGCAAATAGACTGTAATAATATTTCATTTTGTAGTTGCTTTAGATCTTCTTAGGTTGTAGGTTTCTTTCTTAATTGACCAACCACTCATGTTTGATCGGTTTTTCTCCAAACTTTTGATCGGTTTTTCTCCAAACTTTTCGTATTTGGTTTTTCCCATGCCCCATTTCTCTTCTCCAACACATGTCAAGTTGGCGCATGAGACCAACACATGTCAAGTTGGTGCATGAGAATGGACAAGTGTTCCATGCCCCATTTCTCTTCTCCAATACATGTCAAGTTGGTGCATGAAAACGGACAAGTGTCCCATGCCCCATTTCTCCTCTCCAACACATGTCAAGGTTGGTGCATGAGAGTGGACAAGTGTCCCATGCCCTAATTCTCTTCCCCAAGGAAGTCTTAGAGGGTGAGATGAGTAAAGAGAAAGGAAAAAAAGAAGAGAAAGGAAAGAAGAAGAGAAAGAAAGAGGGAGTTGCTTTGAGGAAAATCTCTACAACATTTTCATCAATGAGCTGGATCTTAAGGATATATGGTCCGATTGAGCTTCAAATTTGTCAGCAAGGTCATAGCTTATGGTTATTCATTATGGTCGGTGGAGATCTTGATTAGAGTTTTCGTCTAAGAGATATAACCTCTCAAACAAAGCTGGTCGGAAAGTATGGATTTCTCGCGCAGTTTCGATCAAACTAATGGATCCACTAAATTTACCGATGGATAGATATGATATTTGGGTATGTGGTTTACAACTGATCTTTCTGCATTATGAACGGTGGAGATGTTTATTTCTTGTTTATGGCTTAAGTATGTTGTGTGATATAGTCATCTGAGTTTGAGTATTTGCAACAGGAAAGGAGAAATTATCTAATTAGAGACTTGTTCATCAAAGTGGCTTATCTTTTCTGTCCACCGTTGGATTGAGCTGATATTTGGACAGAAGTTTTGGTTCTTAACATACTTCAATCTGTATGGTTGATTTTGTGATTAAATATTTCTGTTGGTAGATTGATACATCTGAACAGAATCTTAAATGAAGAATTGGTAGGGTTGCTTGTATTAGACCTAAATTTAGAATATGAACTTAGACCTTTCCAAATAGCTTGCATGTCAACTATGTTGACCTAGTTGCCATTGTTGATGAACCCATGATGCAAAATCAGTGATATACATGGCTGAACATGGTGACCTAGTGTAAATCGGCAATATGGCCTAAGTATGGAAAATTTCATATTTTAGGGCTTTTGATGCTTTTGGCCTAGAATCATTAAATTGATGCAACTTATGTTTAATTAAGCATGATTAGGGTTGATTATGCTACTGATTTGGTGGTTGTGACCATATCATGGGTTATGCTTACTTGTGATCAAATGACCCAATTTGAGCATGTTTATGCCTAAGGAATTGAAAATCAGTATTTTCGAATAATAGAATGGTTTATGAATGAGAACTATGCAATAGAGGCCTAAGTTATGTGATTTGAGTTGAATGGTGGGATTAGATGGGATTTAGGCCTATTGTCTATATGTGGGCTGATTTAGGGTTGATGTGTAATGTCTATGTGATTGAGCATAGAAATTGATGTATGGTTGGATATTGATGAATGTTTCAGGACCTTGATTGGATTGATTCAGTTTGGTGTCCGTGTGTGGTTAGATACTCTCACGAGGCTTGGTTGTGAGTAGACTTCATTTATGATTATATCTTTTATGTCATCATATCACTTATATATATTGTATGTTGAAAGCATGAATGTGTTCTAATGTTTTGAATGATGCATTGATTTGAGAAAACCTTATAACTTTGGTTGGGCCCATCTATCTAGCTAATAGAAGGACTTAACCTTGTCATAGGAGGGTTTTAAAAAGGAAATATTTGGGGATGAGAACGGTACGGTGAAATAGACGCGCACTAGTAACCCTAAATAAACATGTTTGGGGTCAACGGTACGGTGAAATAGACATGCACTAGTAACCCCAATGCATGTGGAATGTGGATCCAAATTGATAAGCTTTTACTTGATATCGAACTTATTATAAATGCTTGATATCTATATGTTATGAGCTTTTAATCATGCTACACATTGACATGCATACATGATATTTATTGATGAGTATTGATAGCATATTTGAATTCTATTCACTAGGCACAGTTGGCTCACCCTCATTTTCCTCTTTCAGGTCCTTCTGTCCCGAATAAGGGCAAAGAAGTAGTCATATCTTGAGGGCCTTGCCTGCGAGAGAATCCAAGGCCTCGATGTGAGTTGAGAGGCATTTTGATTGAATTGTGTTTGAAATTATGATGTATTATATTTTGGACTATGTAATTATAACACTTACCACATTGTAGTATTGGTGAGTTGAGACTTGTTAGATAGACCATGTGGGCACATGAGGGTTTTTTTGTACCCATAGTTTTGGACTTTATGTGTATGTCAATCTTGATGGACTGTAGGGATTATGACGGTTTTATTTATGGTTCATTTTTATGGAGTATCTGTTGTCTTGGATGATTAATACGGTTAGTAGTTTTGTTTAGTACTTTTTTATATTATGTCGTTGTTTGGGATAAGGCTCGTAGGGTCTCAACCACCTCACGGAGGTTGAGAAGTGGTTGGAGATGCCTACGTCGGGTGTCCCGCCTCGGCATTCCGCACACCATTCCTTGCGGGGTTGGTGGTCCGGGGTGCGGGGTCGCCAAAGTTACTACGTCGGATTAGTGGTCAATTTGACTCAACCAGACTTAATCTTGTCCTTAGTAACTTTGAATAGTGAACTGGATGCAGCTTGCTGCTCTAAAAGACGTGGTATTTAAGCGAACCTTGTGTCCCACCACTCAACCTGGAGACTAATCTGGTTGGTCTTATTTGAAAGCTATATGCTTGTAAAAGTGATACTGGACATCCTAACAACACACATGGTGATGCCAACCCTGATAAGTATCACCAGACATTGCCAAATCCTGTCTAATATTAGTAAAGATCGGACCTGCACGTGCATAGTCATCATACATAACCACCTAGGAACGTAAGTGGTTTGTGATCTATGGAATAGTTATTGGAGCAATTGTGCTCACTATTATCGATGTTTCCCCTGGGGAGGGACGTACAATGTGAATCCAAGATTACGTGAGGATGGACATCTGTACGGGAACCCAGGGCGATCAACGATTACAGAAACATTACGAGACGGTGTCGTGCATACATTCTTGTTAAGCCACGTTGTACTGTTTATGATGTTATGTTGTGTATATGTGATGTTTGATTATGAAGTCTTCTTTATTAATTATCATATTGATGAATTATTTAACCCATTGGCAATAGCTCACCCCTTTGTTAACCATTTTTACAGGAGTCTAGGGTGGAGGTGTTTAGGCCCTCATTTTGTACCCCTTGCTTATTTATAAGGAGATTTTGGGAGAATGTTCCCTTAATTACATTTTTGTACAAAATACATTCTGAAATTAATGAAATCATATTTGTATTCAAATTGTGTACCTGCGCACTCGGTAACTGTTATAATGCATTCGCGCCCCGCGTGTGAGTGTTCTACCTGTTTAGGCTCGTCTGGGCGGGGTGTGACACATCCTTCAAGAAAAGTCTAAGGATTGAGTGAAGGAAATGCAGGACAATTGTAATTGGTGTTTGTCTGAGAAGCCCAAGATGGTTAAAGAGCTCTTTACTAAAAGTGTTGAGTGCGAGAGGGAGGTCGTTAGGACTCAGTGAGTGGCAAAGTGAAGTGACACAGACCTGGCCGAGGCTTATCGTGCGATGAAGGACATGTGCGTGAGCCATGAGGCGTAGATCACAACGGCGCAAAAGGAGGCAAATGATCAGGGCTTTTATGAAGGGATAGGTGACATGAGGACAACGATCTCTTATTGTTGTATGCCAGAGATGGTGGGGATATCCTGTCAGAGATATTTAAGAGTCGCACTCTTCAACTGTTGGTTGTTTTGAGGGGTTTAATGCTTCGAGTCATGGGGTTGTCCTTTTCTTTTTTGTGGTTGTTGATTAGGTTTTAATGGGTCGATTGTTTTAGCACTAACTCTTTTGCATTTCCTATGATGCCATTGTTGTTTGCATTTTGGGGTTTGCAATCGAAAGCTTGTTTAAGTTTTACAATGTTTGACTCTTGGGTAATTTTCTTCATGAACCTATGTATGTGTTTCATTATATTCTTATCAATTGTGTTGCGTACCTATGATTATTTGTTGATGATTAGCTATAGCCCTTTGTTTGTGACTTACCATTGGCTTTTACTAGTAGATGATTGCATATCTTGTTGTTTTTGGGTGCACGATGAGCAAGCGGCCGCAGCCTATGCTACTTTGGGCATGTAGCGCACGAGCGGTCGTAGCCTTTGCTACTTTGTGGAGTGCACGAGTAGTAGTAGCCTTTGTTACTTTAGGGTGTGTGGCACATGAGTGGCCATTGCCTTTTCTACTTTAGGGTGTGTAGCGCACGATTTGTCATAGCCTTTACTACTGTGGGGTGTATAGCGCATGAGTAGTTGTAGCTTTCGCTACTTTGTAACTTTGCTACTTTGGGGTGTGTAGCACATAAGCAGTTATACCCTTTTATTAATGTTGGTTGATTAGCATGTTGTCGTTCTCAATTTGAATAGGGCTTGTAGATAGTTGAAAACTTGTCTTTCATTTATTATTTAAAAAAGGTTACATAGCAAGCACTTATTATACTTGATACTTGGCCTTGTCTTTTTTGGGACTTAAGTATTAGGTGAACCATGATCATCCAGTCCAGCGTACGGCCTCGCATCTTATTCATGGTGATTTGCCCTTTTCCCTTTCATAAGGCGAGTGCATAGCATTCTCTTGATTCTTTCTAGTCACCTCGCACTTAGAGTGAGCTAATAGCCCAGTGAGATGATATCGCATATCTACCATCACATGCTCACCAATAGATTCGGAATCATGTACACATCAACACTCATGATGTTATAATATACATTACCACATGTGTAAGTTTGGAAGATAGATAACTAATCAAACTACATGTCATTTTTAGTAAAATTCATTATTTAAAATCATTTCACGAACTACTCATGTAACGCAGACTTATGCGCCTAGTCAAGTGAAGGTTTCTATTGGCCCAGATATGTCCACGAGGAGGGTGAATTGGACACTTAGCAGATTTTAACCTTTCTTTAATAATATGCGAAATATTGAAAGCAGATTAAACAAAGTACATAAAATAAATATAATAATGACAAATGGACAATGCAATCAGGATTTATAGTGGTTCAGCCTCGCCTACATCCACTACCTAACCTCCTCAGTGTTAACCTAAGTGGTTCATCACTTAGCACGTCCCTAAGTATACTTGATGAATTATGTTTTGATGATCACAAACGAAATTTCTTTCGGTGCTAACGAGCTTTAATCAAGAACCTATCTTAGTACCTTAGGAAAGCAAAACGCCAATGAATGATTCGATCAAGGAACTCAAGGTCATATCAAACGTTCAAGATCGTTTAATTCAAAGGACCTCAAAAATCATATCATGATTTCAAGATCACATCGTCGATCAAGCTTCATGACTACATCTTTTGATCAATGTTCAAGGGCTTTTTACATGATTACCCTTCCAAAAAACAATAATTTCACAAATGCCATCCCCTCAAAAATAATGTCATATTTGCCACATTTTACTGTTCATTGCACAGTCAGCGTGCCAAACAAGCGCCACGTCGGCGCGGAGGTGGCAGTTTTTTAAGTGGAAGGGAAGGCGTCTTTTGAAAAGACGCCTTCCCTTCCACTTAAAAAAAAATTATTGTGAAGGGAAGGCATCTTTTCAAAAGACGTCTTCCCTTCAACTAAAAAGAAACGTCTTCCCTTAGGTGAAGGGAAGGCGTCTTTTCAAAAGATGTTTTCCCTTCACAATTTATTTTTAAGTGGAAGGGAAGGCGTCTTTTGAAAAGACGCCTTCCCTACAAAGTTTTTTTTTTATTTTAAGGGAAGGCGTCTTTTGAAAAGACACCTTCCCTTAAAGCCTACAAATACCCCACCCGCGAGCAAACACTCCCACACTCGTCCCTCGCCCCCCTCCTCTGTCTGAAACTCTTGGGACCGTCCGTCGTCGTCGCTCCGTCGCCGTCCTCTCGCTTCACACCGTGCCGTCACCGTGATAGTAGTAAGTGATATTAGTAGTAGTGATAGTAGTTTAGTTCCCCAGTTGTGAATTTGTGGTTTTTTTGGTTTTGGAAATGATGAATTTTGGGTGTTTGAATGCTGAAATCTGGATGATCTGAATGTGCTAATGGGTCTTTAGTGGTCTGTAGATCTAAATATCTGTTTTCTTTTTTTTATTTATTTTTTATAAATTGATGTGGATCTTTATGGCTTTTAAGAAATTGTTTTTGGTATGAGAATGAAGATCAACTCTTGGGTTTGTTTTGTTTTTTGGTTTTGTATTGCTGGTGACTTCATTTTTGCCAACAAAAACTTCAGATTGGAGAAATTTGGTGATTTGGGTAGAGGGTCTCTTTGGATCAGACTGTTTGGCTTTGCATCAAAAAAAGCTTTAATATGAATATGTCAAGAAAGCTGGCCTGGATTTTATGTTGAAGAAATGGTTGTTTTTCTTATTGAAATTGCAATTTGTTTTAACCACATCAAAAACTATTGAATTACCATATGTATTCTTGTGAAATTTTTGGCATGTCTTTGGGAAGGGTTTTTCGGATTTTCTTCCATATATGTCTTTTAATTTTCTAGGAGTATTCAATTTTTTCAAATGACATTGAGAAGTATTCTTACCCAAATGCATGTGACATGTTGCTATGACCAACTTAGGTGGTTGTGGCATTTCTCAATCTCTGTTGAGGTTCTGTAACTTCTAAAATGGAAAAAGACTAGTGATACATTATTCTACAAAACTTTTTATTGTTTAAAAATAAATAAAAATTGGAAGACTTCCAAAATAAGTTTTCATTATTAGCTGCAGGCCCTTCTTCTCAATTATTGTCTTGATGTTGTTTGCTCTATATATTTTGATGTTAGGAGTATAAATATGGCATTATTCTCACTCATAATTTGGTCTTAGCCTTTCCCCTTTTACAACGGTCTTATGGATATTCCTAATGGTTAACTATATTTAGCTTTCTAAATGAGGACGATTGTTACTTTGTTGAAGTCCTAGGCTTTAATTTCATATTTTCTTTGAAATAATGACGATTGTATTTTGCTTATTCCCACACAGATGACAAATAGACTTGTTTCTATAATATGCTACAGTGGTGGTTCTGTAGTACATGATTCGCGAGGTGCATCATACGATAGACCGCCAGTAGGGCTTGTAAGAGTCCGATCAAGCATTGATTTTGAAGAATTTGAAGGGGTTATTCGAGGTAAACTACGGATTTCAACGTGTGCAACGATCAATATCACCTATAGATATCCTTTGCTTTTTGGCGAAAAGGATTTCAATTATACGGTTCTTCCGATTAGTAATGAGGAAGAGCTAAGGGATATTTTTTTCATGTTGCAAGAGGTCCCACCTCCTACTAATATGGAGGTGTATGTAGAAGTTGTTGGTGGAAATTCAACCCAAGGTCGTCAAACGGGTCATCGGCGAAGCCACATGAATTTTGACGGTCAGAGTGCATGAAGATCAATGGAGCACATTGGTCCGAGTACAGCTTCACCAATTGATGCTACATTCGATCACATGACCAATGATTCTGAAGATGGCAGCCCTTCAAATGTACATTTGTCTGATGATGAATTCAATTTTGAAGACGACGACAGTGATGAAAACAGTGATGAGGATGACGGACATGAGATGGATAATTTTGTTGATTTGCGTGGTCTTTTATTGAGAGTAATTGAAAATGATGGGTCTATGTATGCATCGCCACTACGAGAAGATGGCAATGGCGTAAGCATTGAAGAAACAGAGTTACAAGACACTGAGTTGCATAGTATGGGTGATACACCACAACCTACCACAGCAAGTTTTGAGCCTCCATCACCGAATTTCATGGAGCGTAATCATGAAGCTATGACCCCATTATCAGACAATCATGATAACATATCGATGGGGTGGAACGAGTCACAAGATCTTTGCGAAGGGCTCATATTTCCCTCAAAGGAAGACTTGCAACATAGAGTAAAACGATGTTGTATAGCCAAGCAACAAGAATATGTTGTGGTCGATTCAGAACCCAAATTTTGGTCAATTAGGTGTAAGAAATCGAAAGATGGTTGTCAGTGGAGGCTACGGGATTCGAAACACAAGAAATCGGGATTGTTTGAGATCACAAAATGCCCATTTCCACACACATGTATTTATGCCCAAATGTCGCAAGATCATAGACAATTGGATTTAAAGCTAATATATCACGAAATTTTTGATATTGTAAAGCGAGATCCTTCAACTTCTGTGTCGGCGCTACATCAAGTCATTAAAAATAATTACAAATACGATGTACATTACAAAAAGTGTGGCGTGCAAAAAAAAAGGTGATGGAAAAGATATTTGGTGATTGGGAGGGATCGTATAACCTACTCCCCAAATGGATGGATGCATTGAATGCTAGTAATCCAGGTTCGCACGCATTTGTAAATCACTACGAACCTGACAACAATGGGATAGCCATATTTCATCATTCTTTTTGGGCTTTTGGTCCCTCAATTGAGGGTTTTAAGCATTGTAGGCCTATCATACAAATAGATGGTACACACCTATATGGAAAGTACCGCGGTAAGTTGCTCATCGCCACGGCAATCAATGCAGCCAGTCATATATTCCCTCTCGCATTTGCTATTGTTCATCAAGAAAATACTGACAACTGGGCATGGTTTCTAAGGAAGCTTCGTTATAGCGTGACTAACAGAGAATGCATTTGCCTTGTCAGTGATCGTCACCCTGGCATATTGAATGCAGTTAAAAGAGTAGAGAATGGTTGGACCGAGCCGGAGGCATATCATAGGTTCTGTTTGAGGCATGTGGGTAGTAATTTCAATGATAAGTACCGTAACGAGAAGTTGAGAGATTTGGCCAAGGCAGCAGGGTCACAACACCAACCACGTAAGTTTGAGGCACTAATGAAAGAACTAGAGCACCAGAAAGAGGGTTGCACAAGATGGTTTAATCCCATTACCCTTCCTAGAGAGAGGTGGACAATGGCTTACGATGGTGGGGTGCGGTATGGTTGGATGACTATGAATGTCGCTGGTTAGTCTATGCATTTACTTATTTGAATTCTCTGAGCTAGTTTTTTTAATTGTCAATTACCGTCTGATTTGTTTCCTGTTTTTTTCCTTTAGAGTGTTTCAATGGAGTATTGAAGGGGGCTCTATTTTATCCGGTCACAGCATTGGTTCAGTTGACGTTTTATAGATGTGTTCGGTGGTTTATCGTTAGACGGCAAGAAATAGATGAAGCAATTACTAATGGAGAAGTTTTCACAAAGTATGCGGTTGAAAAAATGAAAAATTGGGGGCTTAAGGTAGGGAACCACACTGTTACAATGATCAATCGACAGCTTGAGACATTTGAGGTTGTTACCGGTAGACAAGATGTCTGCATGAACAAAGGGGGAAACAAGCAGGTGGTTCGACTAAAAGATCGTTTCTGCAGCTGCGGCAAATGGCAATGTTATGGGATTCCTTGTACACACGTCCAAGCAGCGTGTCGTTATGCTTCGATCAATTGTGACCAATACATTGATCATTGGTACCTCCTCCAGCATTACTCTAAGTGTTACGAATCTCAGTTCCATCCCATTCCGCACGAATCTTATTGGCCAGAATGTACTATTCCTTATACGGTGATACCTGATTCTGGTCATGTTCGCAAATCTGGTCGACCGAGGTCGTCGCGCTTAAGAAATGAGATGGATATAAGGGAACCCTCGTCTAAGATTAGATGTAGACAATGTGGACAAGAAGGCCACAACAGGCGGAGGTGTCCAACCCTCCGTGATGGGGCTGCATAAGCTATTGTTTGCCCACATATATTTCATGTTTTCTACTTTTTAAGTCTTCTGTATCTTTTGCAATGTAATATGACACTGTGCGGGATAGACTTTGTCATGTACGATCTATTGTCTGATAATTATTCTCACATTTTTATCTTTTTCTAATATTTCTTTATCTACGTTTGAGCCTAATATGTGGTAATTAAATGTAATGTTAGTTCATCTACGTTAGATGGATCCAGGACCTTTAGATCCATCAGTACTTTCGTTGCAGGCCCGTCATCGATCTGGTCCCATATGGGATGGAGAGGTACTTACGTATTATTTTGATATTTAATCCCTTTTGAATTAAATCTTTGACTGACAATATAATAATTTATTTTTGCGGCCAGTGCCAGAGTTGCATTGTCGACGCAGGGAAGCCGTTGTCCACCGCACACTTCCGCTTGACCCGCGTATTATTCCATACTTGTAGCGCGCTGGTTTTTATGGGGTAGCACGTGTGGGATACATTCAGTTAGACTGGCACTTAATAACTGCCTTCATAGAGCGTTGGCGTCAAGAGACTCATACCTTCCACCTTACTTGCGGAGAAGCGACTATTACACTCCAAGATGTGGAGGTCCAATTGGGCTTGCGTGTCGATGGTCTACCTATGACGGGATCGACCAACCTTCTTTACGAAGATTTATGTGCTGAGTTGCTCGGGTTCATTCCAGTTGGGAAAGAAAAACGCGGGGGACGATTGAGTCTAGTCACCCTTGGAGAAAGAGTTCCAAACTTACCCGAAGAAGCAACAGAAATTGAAATACAACAGTATGCACGAGCATATATTTTGCAGTTGATTGGAGGTGGGTTGTTGTCAGACCAGTCAAACAACCTTGTACACCTATGTGTTCTGCCTCTTCTTGCGGACTTCGATGTTGCCGGTACATACGCGTGGGGCAGTGCAGTGCTAGCATGGTTATATCGTCAAATGTGTCGTGCAGTTGATTATGATAAACGAGGTGTTTCAGGAGCACTGGTACTAATACAACTATGGGCATGGGATAGATTTCCTTTTTTGGCTCCACGAAGATGCAACATTCAACGCGAGGATCATGCAGGTCCAAATGCACATCTGTTGCCACCTCCACCATTGGCATATAGGTAAATGAGTCATTTTTTACTTAAGTCCACACCGATCTTCCTTTTCAACATTTACTGTTAACGTTTATTAATTTGTCCTTACTATTTGCAGGTGGAGACACGCCTTAATAAAGAAAGAAGTCTCAACGCATGTATTGAATAAATATAGAGAGACGTTGGACACTAAAGGTTTTGAAGATGTACAATATTCCAAACAATTTACATTAATGTTTTCCTAATGTTTTCCAATTTTGACGTTAGGGGTCCATGTACAGGTAAGTTGGACTCCATACACCGATGATTTGATTGATGCCTTGCCAGAGTATTGCAAGCATGGGCGACACATATGGCACACTGTTTCTCCACTCATTTGCTTCGCCATAGTTGAATTACATCGGCCAAATCGAGTGTTACGTCAATTTGACATGAGACAAACGATTCCGGAGCCATGCGACACAAGTATTGAGCTTCACAAGTGTGATATGAGAAGCCAATGTGACAGTAATTGGATTGAAAAGCACATATATTATGTGGATGAATGGCAGCGTCGTGTCGATAACTTGGCAGTTGGTGAAAATAATGATTCGGTGCCTATGGAGTACAATGACCCATATATGGTTTGGTTTCGATCAATAACTAGGAGGTATATGACTGAAAGTGGTGCGACAATCGATTTCTTGGTAAGAAAGTACATTATGCAATTCGCGTTTTCACTTATTGCTAACCTAAGTTGTAGTTATTTTCGCTAACGTATGACACTTTTAATTTATTTAGGTTTGCAACGTGGCTCAAATGCATTTGCGCAGTGAGGTGAATGATATGACTGTAGCGAGGGACATTAAGAGGATATCAATGACTACGCTACAAACTGTGCATGCTGATTACATGATTAGGAGGGACACAACAGAGGGACAATCCTCAGCATATCATCAGAGTCCCATCACTCCTTCCGGTCGTGTTGATTCATTCACAGATGTCCACACGTCACCATTGCGTCACGATCCATCCTCCTTTGGCGATGAAATACCAGATGTTCATATCGACCCGACGGCTACTTCATTCGAGGACAATCCAACCTTGGGTGAAGAAGGACATTGGATAGGTAGACGACAAAGAATGCCAAGGCGAGGACGTGCATTTATAGCAGATATGGCTATTGAGGCGCATGATGATCGCGAGGATGACCACATATCAGTTATGCCCGTTGACGATGATCCAGCACCATCTATCGAGCAAGTTGTTCAGGTGCCTTTGCAGCAGTATAGAAGAGATCACTTACGGCGCAATAAACAACGTAAATGGCCAATATGTGGCACAGATTGACAACTTGTTTCTCATTTAAACTTGTATATGTTTTGATAATGTTGTACTCAACATGTATGTAAACTTGCCCCTTCAATTCAATAAATTTTTTTTAACAAAATTACCTTGTACTCAACATGCATGCTTTGAATTTTGATTTAAACTTGAATTCGGGATGGGGGTCCAAAAATTCAACCGGACATGGGAATGGGATTCGGTCGACTCCGGTGGATCGGGGGAGGATAGTGGGACGTGCTGAAAGTGGTCGGCTTAAAAAAAACCACGTGGTTTGGCTTCGGTGAGGATGAACAGTTTAGAAAAAGCTTATGTTTTTTATTTAAACTTGAATTCGGAATGGGGGTCCAAAAATTCAACCGGACATGGGAATGGGATTCTGTCGACTCTGGGGGATCGGGGGAGGATAGTGGGACGTGCTGAAAGTGGTCGGCTTAAAAAAAACCACGTGGTTTGGATTCGGTGAGGTCGAACAGTTTAGAAAAAGCTTATGTTTTTTATTTAAACTTGAATTCGGGATGGGGGTCCAAAAATTCAAGTGGACATGGGAATGGGATTCCGTCAACTCCGGGAGATCGGGGGAGGATAGTCGGACGTGCTGAAAGTGGTCTGATTAAAAAAAACCAAGTGGTTTGGATTCGGTGAGGTCGAACAGTTTAGAAAAAGCTTATGTTTTTCATTTAAACTTGAATTTGGAATGGGGGTCCAAAAATTCAACCGGACATGGGAATGGGATTCCGTCAACTCCGGGGGATCGGGGGAGGATAGTGGGACGTGCTGAAAGTGGTCTGGTTAAAAAAAACCAAGTGGTTTGGATTCGGTGAGGTCGAACAGTTTAGAAAAAGCTTATGTTTTTTATTTAAACTTGAATTCGGAATGGGGGTCCAAAAATTCAACCGGACATGGGAATGGGATTCCGTCAACTCCGGGGGATCGGGGGAGGATAGTGGGACATGCTGAAAGTGGTCTGGTTAAAAAAAACCAAGTGGTTTGGATTCGGTGAGGTCGAACAGTTTAGAAAAAGCTTATGTTTTTCATTTAAACTTGAATTCGGAATGGGGGTCCAAAAATTCAACCGGACATGAGAATGGGATTCCGTCGACTCCGGGGGATCGGGGGAGGATAGTCGGACGTGCTGAAAGTGGTCTGATTAAAAAAAACCAAGTGGTTTGGATTCGGTGAGGTCGAACAGTTTAGAAAAAGCTTATGTTTTTCATTTAAACTTGAATTCGGAATGGGGGTCCAAAAATTCAACCGGACATGGGAATGGGATTCTGTCGACTCCGGGGGATCGGGGGAGGATAGTGGAACGTGCTGAAAGTGGTCTGATTAAAAAAAAACCAAGTGGTTTGGATTCGGTGAGGTCGAACAGTTTAGAAAAAGCTTATGTTTTTCATTTAAACTGGAATTCGGGATGGGGGTCCAAAAATTCAACCGGACATGGGAATGGGATTCCGTCGACTCCGGGGGATCGGGGGAGGATAGTGGGACGTGCTGAAAGTGGTCTGGTAAAAAAAAACCAAGTGGTTTGGATTCGGTGAGGTCAAACAGTTTAGAAAAAGCTTATGTTTTTCTTTTAAACTTGAATTCGGAATGGGGGTCCAAAAATTCAACCGGACATGGGAATGGGATTCCGTCGACTCCGGGGGATCGGGGGAGGATAGTCGGACGTGGTGAAAGTGGTCTGATTAAAAAAAACCAAGTGGTTTGGATTCGGTGAGGTTGAACAGTTTAGAAAAAGCTTATGTTTTTCATTTAAACTTGAATTCAGAATGGGGGTCCAAAAATTCAACCGGACATGGGAATGGGATTCCGTCGACTCCGGGGGATCGGGGGAGGATAGTGGGACGTGGTGAAAGTGGTTTGGTTAAAAAAAACCGAGTGGTTTGGATTCGGTGAGGTCGAACAGTTTAGTAATAACTTTGAATAAAACTTTGATTTTTCATTCATTTAAAAAAAAAAATTATGAAGGGAAGGCGTCTTTTCAAAAGACGCCTTCCCTTCAGTTAAAAAAATAGCGTTGAAGAGAAGGCGTGTTTTCAAAAGACGCCTTCTCTTCAGCTAAACAAAACTTTGAAGGGAAGGCGTCTTTTGAAAAGACACCTTCCCTTCAACTTAAAAAAAAATTGTGAAGAGAAGGCGTCTTTTGAAAAGACGCCTTCCCTTCCACTTAAAAAAATTCCACCTCCGCGCCGACGTGGCGCTTGTTTGGCGCGCTGACTGTGCGATGACTGTGCAGTAAACAGTAAAATGTGGCAAATGTGACATTATTTTTGAGGGGATGGCATTTGTGAAATTATTATTTTTTTGAAGGGTAATCATGTAAAAAACCCCAATGTTCAAGACATTCAACTTTAGCGCAAAATCGAAGATCTCATAATGAAGAGTTGGATTTAGAGATTATAAGAAATATGAGAGATACACAGTATTTAAGGTATATCTTTCTCTAATCGATATTGCTCAAACGTTTTTCAAAATCATGCACAAATCACTTGCATATTTGCATGTTTTGATCTTACGCTTTACGATATTTCAAATGATTTAATTTTCTATGTTTAATTTAAAATTTACCAAGTTTTATTCGCATTCATCATATTTTAAATCGCGAGTCAAAACTACGTTTCAAGAGTCTTTCGAGACGCTAATGATTTAGCAGCGCTCTCCTGAACTTGATAAGTCAGGACGCTGATGATTCATTAGGACGCTGATAACATTTAAGGTTGAATTAAATTGATTAATCAGGACACTTACTTGTAAGTAGCTGCCTCCCGTTAGTCAACCTCTGAAAGTGTCAGGACACTGACTCAGCATCAACTTATTGAAAGATTTCTAAGTTCTTCAAAGAATTTATCTTTGAGGACGCTAATAGTTATAAATTGAATAACTATCAGGACGCTACCTGGGTAGGAGCGCCCTCATATTTGGTAATCAACTTAATAACTTTCAGGGCATTGATTGTCCTTCAGCGTACTTAGTTTTGTTTTCAAATGTTTTGAAATGTCTGGACGCTCACATAGTTGTAACGCCCTTGTGTTTTATGTTTTAAAAGGTAGGACGCTTACTCGAAAAAGTAGCGCCCTTATGCACTTAATTGTTTTAAAACAAAGCAGGGCGCTAACCGTGCATTAGCGCCCTCAGGGTTAAGTCACTTATATCGCAAAGGAAGTCAAGACGCTTACGAGTTAGTAGCGGCCTCAAGGAACAAAAAGACAAAGTTGATATTATGCGTCAGGATGCTGATTACGGGATCAGGACGCTAATTCAACAACCGTCACTATTCTAATAAGTACACTATATCAGTCTACTTTTTCAAAACAGATCTTTGCACAAAGTCCTTTTTAGATTTATCAGAGATTTTCTCTAATACATGAATCAAGTTTTTCTAAAACGTTCCTTATTCATGTAATCTTAAAAGAATCAGAATGTTAGTGAAAAATTGCAGCTGCCATTTTCATATAACATTTTAGCAGTTGTGTGTAAACGTTAACATTGTATTTGAATTTCAAATGTCTAACGACTATTATCTACTAGGTCTATAAATACCAACACTTTGAATCAAACAACTTGCCGATAATTTTTATTGTGCTAAAAACTTTTTGAATGTTAGTCGTTGTTTAAATCTTTCAAAAGTTTTCAAATGTTCTAAGTTTTGAAAGTATTCTTCATTGATACCTTACTTAGTCAAAAGATTTTTATATTGAGCTTCAATTATATTTTATCTTTGAAAATCTATTTGAACTAGTTTCTACTCAAATTCTCAGCCTGGATTTATACTTAACCTCAATCATGCTGATGAAGGAATTTGAGAAATAGTTCATGAGAGATACAATTGTACTTGATTTCATATCTTAAGTATTATATTAAACTATATCAGTAGTTATGTTAACTACTGAATATTGAACCAGAAGTTTTCATGCTTATATACTATATCTATTTTGAAAACTATTTGTATCTATGATTTACACTGGTCCTGCATTTTCAACTTCAATGTTTCAATGGTATCATAATGTTTTCAAAGAAGCACTTAATTGATTTACATATCATTCACGTTTTTTGAAACTGCACTTGAGCAATACCAAACATTGAAAGGTAAAAAACTGTAAGTGTATGTCTCTTAGCATTACATTTTTAAATTTATACATCTTTGTAATGCTATGCACATGAGCTTAATTATAAAGTGTTCTACTTAGTTAGAACCAACATTATTATTGTGTTGT
The DNA here is from genome assembly GCA_035771175.1 of Paratinospora sagittata. Classification (NCBI taxonomy): domain Eukaryota; kingdom Viridiplantae; phylum Streptophyta; class Magnoliopsida; order Ranunculales; family Menispermaceae; genus Paratinospora; species Paratinospora sagittata. Next base: position 27,588,813 of record CM069595.1, read on the forward strand.
AATGCTAGTTTGTTTCTGGATTGAAACAACCAGGACAAGTGAATGTAGTTCACTTAATGATTTCAGGGTTGAAATCATGTTAAGGTTTATCATCACCTGTAAGTAGAAAACCAATTCATCCTCATCCCGTAAAAGGATAGGTTCGTCCTTAACCTATAAAAGGATAGGTTATATCTGAACCTGTAAAAGAGAAACAGTTCTTCCTTAACCCGTAAAAGGAAAACGATTCTTCCTTATCCCGTAAAAGGAACATAAATTTTCCTCATCCCGGAAAAAGGAAATACGGTTCATCCTTAGCCCGCAAAAGGATAGGTTTGCCTTGAACCTATAAAAGGGCATGTATAACGGTTTGGTTCTCACCCGTAAGAGAATTAGTTAGTAGATAGAGAAAATCCTAATGAGAAGATTAGGTAGTGGACGTAGGCTTGGTCGAACAACTATAAATTCTAGTGTGTTTTATGTTATATATTTTACTTTATGGTTAGTATGTACATTTAGTTCCAATGTATATCACTAAGTCATTGGAAATGTTTGTAATTGACCATCACACCCAATTCACCCCCCCTTTTAGGTGCACCAACACTCAGTTAGGGTTTGTTCAAACTCCACTAAGGATCTTCTTATGAGTGAAGATCAAACTAGTACATTTTCTCAACTTACGGGTGTGAGAGGTTCGTTTCTCAACTTACGGGTGTGAGAAGGACCGTTACAACTTTGAGCAACATTTGTTCTAGCCCAATGACTAACCAGTCACTAAAATTTGAATACAAGATGAGATATGATTTCCTTTACTCAGAATCACAGTGATACTTACAAAGCTTTAAGATGAACCTTTTATGACCTATGTACGATGAAGTTCAGCTAAAAATTGGTTCAAAAAGCTTTTGTCTTCTTCAATGGATTTTGAAAATGATGAAGATGAAGATCAATCAATCCATAAAACTTGATGTTTTTCTTCAAAAATAAACGTAAGTTCAAACAGAGAATAGAAGACTAATTTCCAAAAGTTTTTCGCACAAGTGAAAACTGTTAAAACATTTTTGAATGAATATTAGTTTTCGTGTATTGATTCGTTGTTGCTATTTGCTCCAAGGCAGCATATATATAGAAATAGCAGAGGTGCAATGAACTTGGAGAAATTTTAGCGTTCTAGGTCATTTCAAATGCAACAACTACATTATTTCCTGAAATAGATTGATTCAGCTCTGTGCATATTACAGTGATAGCACCTGAATCTTCTGATCTTTCACAAAAAAGGAATGTTCTGATAAAGTATTAGAACATTCTGAATAAATTCAAAATTTTTGAAGAAGTTTGTTTGTACGGTTCTGAAAAAGTGTACTGAAATCGTGTACGTGTCAGAACAGCAACATTGTTGAATTAGCATCTTGGAGCATAATGTCAACTTTTGTCGTTTTGTTCGGGTGCTTATGCAGCATAAGCATCCTGCCGAACATTGAAGTAAGGGCGTTACTAAACCGTAAACGTCCTGACTTGTTTTGACGATTAAAATCATGAGGACACTAATCGACAGTTAGCATCCTGCCTAGTTTTAAAACGTTTGAAAGATACATTGGCGCTACTTGCAAATAACCGTCCTAACATATTAAAACAATTTTAAAACAGTATTAAGTGCGTTGAAGGACAGTAAGCGTCCTGAAAGTTATTAAGTTGATTCTAAAGATGAGGGCGTTCCTATGTAGGCAACGTCCTAATAGTTTATTCAAGTTATAACTATCAGTGTCCTTAAAGATGGAAATCATTTAGAACTTAGAGACCTTTTAGTGAGCTGATGCTAGATCAGTGTCCGAACACCTTCACAGGTTGACTCAAGTGAGGCCACTACGATCAAGTAAGCGTCTTATTGAATAAGTATCTTTCAACCTTGAATGCGGTCAGCGTCCTAACTCATCAAGTCCAGGAGGGTGCTGCTAAAACAATCGCGTCCTGAAATACTCTTAAAAAATATCTTTTTTCATTTTTTCGATTAAAGCTCGATAAAACACGATTAAAAACACATATTTTCAGTTTAAATCAAATATGTAAATGATAAAAAATTAGTTCAACTAAAACATGCAATCATGTATATTGCCGAATCAAATGGCAGAGAAGGTTCTACAACCTAACACAATCTAATCACACTATCTTATATCTTCAAATGATCATGGTCTTCAAGTAGATCTTTAATATGCTCGCCATGCATCATTGATTCTTCAAAACCTTCAAGTAAGATTAGATATGCCATATATGCAGTATTATCATAAATAGAATGTGCTTGTAATCATCAAAATATTTTTCATATTCGGGACATATTCTCGTAAGACACATGAGGATAATTAGTTCAACAGTTTCCTCATCACCTCTACGAACGCATTCGTTAAGTCTATTCATATGACTCTCTGGGTATTACGTTCTAGTGGTTGGTTGTCATGTGAGGCAAATAGATTTCCAAATCCAAACCGTATCTGCCATGAGGGTTATTATATCAGTGGGGTTTCTCATAGACGTTTAAATCCCAGACCGTCTTCCTTTTTAAGGCCTCCTCTACACCCATTCGACCCTTCTCATACTATACAATACGCATATTGTATCTACCGACCTTCCATCAACCAACCACATGAACAACCCATGAATTATGCAATGTCGTCATAGCATAATGAGAAATCCAACTATACATGTTCATGCCGTATTACTAAAAGCATTCAACATTCTATATAAGTATAGACATGGAAGACATAATGATCATTCCCTAAACATGCTTTCTAGATCCAACAAGCATAAACATAGGCATTCATATGTAAAGGTATTCTTTAAGTAGCATGGTAACAAGATGAATGACAAGATATCCATTAGAAATATAAGAGCATGAATAATAACTAAGATGTCCCATAAACAAGTAAATTCACCCATATTCATGAATCTAAATTAATACCCAACATGGCATACTACTATCATTCTCATGCATATCATAATTTTTTTAACCAACATCTCATGCTAGAACGTTATAACAAGTATAAATAAGCATGAACCATGAGATAAAACCATTTTTATAATTATGTTGATATGCATATGATAGGGGAATGAAATCTACTTACAACGATACCGTTCCTAACAAGTTCATCTAATTATGTTTTGACGATTAAAATCATGAGGACACTAATCGACAGTTAGCATCCTGCCTAGTTTTAAAACGTTTGAAAGATACATTGGCGCTACTTGCAAATAACCGTCCTAACATATTAAAACAATTTTAAAACAGTATTAAGTGCGTTGAAGGACAGTAAGCGTCCTGAAAGTTATTAAGTTGATTCTAAAGATGAGGGCGTTCCTATGTAGGCAACGTCCTAATAGTTTATTCAAGTTATAACTATCAGTGTCCTTAAAGATGGAAATCATTTAGAACTTAGAGACCTTTTAGTGAGCTGATGCTAGATCAGTGTCCGAACACCTTCACAGGTTGACTCAAGTGAGGCCACTACGATCAAGTAAGCGTCTTATTGAATAAGTATCTTTCAACCTTGAATGCGGTCAGCGTCCTAACTCATCAAGTCCAGGAGGGTGCTGCTAAAACAATCGCGTCCTGAAATACTCTTAAAAAATATCTTTTTTCATTTTTTCGATTAAAGCTCGATAAAACACGATTAAAAACACATATTTTCAGTTTAAATCAAATATGTAAATGATAAAAAATTAGTTCAACTAAAACATGCAATCATGTATATTGCCGAATCAAATGGCAGAGAAGGTTCTACAACCTAACACAATCTAATCACACTATCTTATATCTTCAAATGATCATGGTCTTCAAGTAGATCTTTAATATGCTCGCCATGCATCATTGATTCTTCAAAACCTTCAAGTAAGATTAGATATGCCATATATGCAGTATTATCATAAATAGAATGTGCTTGTAATCATCAAAATATTTTTCATATTCGGGACATATTCTCGTAAGACACATGAGGATAATTAGTTCAACAGTTTCCTCATCACCTCTACGAACGCATTCGTTAAGTCTATTCATATGACTCTCTGGGTATTACGTTCTAGTGGTTGGTTGTCATGTGAGGCAAATAGATTTCCAAATCCAAACCGTATCTGCCATGAGGGTTATTATATCAGTGGGGTTTCTCATAGACGTTTAAATCCCAGACCGTCTTCCTTTTTAAGGCCTCCTCTACACCCATTCGACCCTTCTCATACTATACAATACGCATATTGTATCTACCGACCTTCCATCAACCAACCACATGAACAACCCATGAATTATGCAATGTCGTCATAGCATAATGAGAAATCCAACTATACATGTTCATGCCGTATTACTAAAAGCATTCAACATTCTATATAAGTATAGACATGGAAGACATAATGATCATTCCCTAAACATGCTTTCTAGATCCAACAAGCATAAACATAGGCATTCATATGTAAAGGTATTCTTTAAGTAGCATGGTAACAAGATGAATGACAAGATATCCATTAGAAATATAAGAGCATGAATAATAACTAAGATGTCCCATAAACAAGTAAATTCACCCATATTCATGAATCTAAATTAATACCCAACATGGCATACTACTATCATTCTCATGCATATCATAATTTTTTTAACCAACATCTCATGCTAGAACGTTATAACAAGTATAAATAAGCATGAACCATGAGATAAAACCATTTTTATAATTATGTTGATATGCATATGATAGGGGAATGAAATCTACTTACAACGATACCGTTCCTAACAAGTTCCCCCCCCCCCCCCCCGCCTTGGAAACTTCATCTCACTTGGCCGTTTTCTCACTTCCTAGCATTCATAGAACTAATCTTAGTTTATCTTAACCATGAAATACAACCAAACATAATTTCACTTAACAACCCATTTTTACTAGTTCTTAATCACCTAACTCATTATTAGTAGCCTAACTTTGGCTACTCCAGATGGTTCAAGTTCTATAACCATTAGACCTTGATTCTCGGTCTATAATCAACATTTAATACCAACATTAAGGTTTCCATAAACAAGAACCACTTAAATCTTCATAAACTATTTCAATTCTTCACTACCATTCATAGGTCATTTAACCTAGAATCCATTATTTAACATACTTGAATGATGATTCCCATACCCATTTGTAGAGACAAAGGGTATTTGGGGTTCATCCATAGATTTTTTAACATTTCACTTGGGATTTATGTGTTTTTCACTCACCCAAGATCACCAAAGAACTCTTGGCCTAAATTTATTCAACATATCTCAAGGGTTTTGAAAGCCAAAACCCTTGTATATGACCAAGGTTCCAATTTTGAAAAAACTCAACTTCAATATCCATTAATCATGTAATCTAGTCCTTTTAGCATGATTTCATCTAACAAGGTGAAATCTCCAAAGAGAAGCTCAAAAGAGAACTAAAACTCCGAAAATCAATTTAAAACTCTCATGGGTTGCTTGAAGAACAAATCATTTCCAAAAATTTCAATCCTACTATAAATTCTTCCATTGTTGCTCAAAATCATGTTTAAATCATCAAAACAACTTCAAAAACAACATTAAAGTCCCAAGAACCCATTCCAATTCAAAATCCCAACATGAGCAAGGTAACTTGTTCTCCAAGAAAACCCAAAATCAAAGAATTAAACCAAGTAAAAGAGAGAGATTATACCTTTAATCTCTTAATTTTGGTGTTTGGATGCTCCAAATCACCTTTTAGAATCACTTAGAGTCACCCTCGAATGTCCTCCACTTGCACCTCAAAGGCTCTCTCTCCTTTAGAGAATGTTGGAAAGTTTGGAAATGAGAGAAAAATTGAGTTTATATAGAACACCCTGACATGGAAACGCGTTTCCACAAGGAGAAATGCGTTTTTGGAGAAAATCCAAAAATCCGCTCTCGGGTGGTGGAGGGGAAACCCGTTCCCACTATAGAAATGTGTTTCCCCCAAGTCGAAGCGCGTTTCCCTTTCCACTTGGGGAGTACGTTTCTCCTCCCACTTTTTGGGTTTTCGTATGTTTTTTTCTCGATTTTTGTCGTTTTCGAGTCCCAATACTTTATGGATGGCATTTGACACTAATTTTTTTTTTCAAGGTTCTTAACACCTCATTTCAAGATTCATTTGAGTCTTCAAATCAATAATTTAGGGTTTCTATGAGTTCAAAGTCTCCAATTTTCTCAAGGTATTAGGTATATGTTTGGTACTTTGCCTTAATACGTTAGCGGGGGCGTCACACTCATGATTCCCATTTAAAAAAATTTGCATACCAAACGTAACCTTTGAGAATTTTTGGATTTGTTTTATAAGGACGTTGGGTGGTTGGCTCGTGGGTGGTGGAGGGAGGCTTTTGCACCTGGACATAAAGGCCACAAATTTTTTTTTAAGGTTAAAAGAAGTCTAAGGATAAAGTTAAAAAAATACTATAATTTAAGGTATGCTTGGTTTCTAAATCTGGTATTAGATATACTTCAAAACGGGTTTGATCGTTGAATCTTAAATAAATTTTTAGAATTTCTTTTAAAAATCAGATTATTTTTATAAAACAATATAAGGAAATTCTAAATTTATTAATTTTAAGTTTGTATTTTTTTTTTATTATCAGTTTTTCGATATTCTAAATGTGTCATCATTCCATTTAGACGAGATTAATCCTCCTAGACTCGAGCGTGGCAGAGGTGTATGGGTTGACCCTCCCAACATGAGCGGATAAATAGAGACACGTTCAGACTTAAACTCGAGACCTGAACTTCAATCCCACTTACACTTAATCAATTTTTCCTAAATGTGTCATCATTCCATTTAGACGAGACTAATCCTTTCAGACTCGAACATGACTGAGGCGTATGGGTTGACCCTCATAATAAGAGCGAATAAATAAAAATACACCCAAACTTAAACTCGAGACTTAAACTTTAATACTCAATCAATCCCTCAATCAATTGAGCTACAATTGGTTGTATTACAATTTTTAATCACCGATCAAATATAACATATTTTATTCATTTATACGTCTTTTGCCAGCCACCAAACGCGCTCCTAATAAAACAAATTAACAAAGCTAAAGGTGATGGAAGTCTTTAATTGGTCCATCCAATTCAAGCAGACACAGATTTCCCAAAGCTGATGCTTCTGTTATTACGAAGAGCCATCTTCCTCTCACACTGCCGGCCAACCATGGCGTACGTTAGCACTGCCACCGGCACCACTATTATGGCAACCGGTCCTCGGAAGAAGGCTAGGCTGAGAGGTATCGTGTTCGACATGGACGGAACCCTGACGGTTCCGGTCATAGATTTCCCAGCCATGTACAAAGCGGTGCTTGGCGAAGACGAATACATTGCTATAAAATCAATGAACCCTTCTGGAATCGATATCTTGCATCATATTGAGGCTTGGAGTCCCGATAAGCAAAGCCAAGCTTACCAGATCATTGCTGATTTCGAGCGTCAGGGGCTCGAGCGTCTCCAAATCATGTCCGGTATAAAGGATTATTTCCTTCTGCTCCTCTTTTTTAAACTTAAATTTGTTTGAGATATTCGCTACTGTTCGTTGCCAATTTATATGTGGTTTTGCACTATTTGCCGGTTAATGAGTTGAGTAGATTTATTTACATTTTTGGATTTTAATTTGGGGTGATTCTGAAGCATTTTTTTTATGATGGATTCCACTTAGTTGCGTCAATTTCAGTTTAATAATGCCTTTGTTAAGGGCATTGATAAATCCTCTTCCGTAAATCCTGTAACCTAGCTGAACGTATGCGTTGGGTGTGAAATGTGACTTGTGGTGAGTACGGTTATTGATGAGGTAAGTTTTTTGGTGAGTATTTCAACATTCATGTTTTACTGATTACTGATTAAATACTCAAACTTGTACTTCTTTCCAAATTGCTTGGATTCATACATTCAGCTTAAGACAATGGAATGCAAAGTTGAAAAGTGAGCGAAACATCTTTCTTTACCTCTTTTCTACATCCTACATTGATGCACAATCTCTCTCCCTCCTCGTTTATATAACGGATCCCATCATCACTTACTTGCAAATATTGCAAAAATATAATGCACAGGCCATTTTTTATCCTCCTTCCAAATTGTCCCACAATTTTCTATTTATTTATTATCACCTGTGAATTGCCTATGAATCATGCTTGTAACATTTGGGAAAAACATATGGTAGAGTATCTTATTAGTGGGTGGTTTGGTGTATACTTGAAACGCTAGGAATCCTTGAAGTTTGGAAATGTTGTTAATATTGTGGTTTTATTGCCCATGAGGATGGAGAAATTAAGGATGATTAATCTACATTATTATAGCTGGATTGTCAAAGTGGAGGTATGCTTCTAGTGTGATACATGATTGTGTATAATGTCGAGAAAATAAAATAATGAACGACACAAGATGTAACGTGGTTCGGCTTTATGACCTACATCCACGGGAGAAGAGAAAGGATATTTATTCTTGTGTAATGTCTTAATGGAGGGACACCATATATATAGACATACAGGGCTATGTACATATAGCTATAATTACAATTTTAGTAACTGCTATATTCCTTAAAGGAAATAAATCCTTAAAGGAAATAAATCTGTACAGGAAACAAATCTCAACACTCCCCCTCAAGCTGGTGCATAAAGGTTTATCATTCCCAGCTTGGACACATTTGCTTGAAATGCAGTATGATTTAACCCTTTAGTGAGCATATCGGCGAGCTGATTATTGGTAGACACATATGGAGTACATATCAACCCACTATCAAGCTTCTCTTTAATAAAGTGTCTATCAATCTCTATATGCTTGGTTCGATGATGTTGAACTGGGTTATGGGCAATGCTAATTGTAGATTTATTGTCACAATAGAGTCTCATAGGGCCATCCCAGTGTATCTTCAAATCTGTCAAAATTATCTGCAACCATAATAGCTCACAAACCCCTTGTGCCATTGCTCGGAATTCTGCTTCAGCACTAGATCTGGCCACCACATTCTGTTTTTTACTTCGCCATGTCACCAAATTCCCACCAAGAAACGTACAATATCCAGTAGTTGATCTTCTGTCAACTACTGAACCAGCATAGTCTGAATCAGTATATGCTTCAAGAACCATTCCTGTGTGTCGTTTAAATAAGATGCCCTGTCCTGTTGTCCCTTTAAGATACTGTAGAACGCGATTAGCTGCTTGCAAATGAATATCTCTAGAATTGTGCATGAACTGACTTATTACACTCACTGCATATGCAATATCAGGTCTTGTGTGAGAGAGATAGATGAGTCTTCCTACTAGTCTTTGATACATCTCTTTATTAACAGTCAGCGCTTCTTCAGCTTCTCCAAGCTTGCGATTAAGATCAATAAGAGTATTCCTTGGTTTGCATGCTAGCTTCCCTGTTTCTTTAAGCAGGTCTGTAATGTACTTCTGTTGAGAGATAAAGATTCCCTGTTTAGAGTGTGCCACTTCAATCCCTAGGAAGTATTTCAATCTCCCTAATTCCTTGATCTCAAATTCCTCGGTCAAACGCCGCTTCAAATTTTGTCTCTCGTTCTCATTGTTTCCTGTCATGATGATGTCATCAACATACACTAATAGAGCTGTAACTCCTCCTGAAGTCGAGTGCTTAATAAACAGAGTGTGATCTCCTTGGCTTTGTTTATATCCCATACTTGTCATTACTTTGGCAAACCGACCAAGCCCTCGGGGATTGTTTAAGTTCATACAGGGTCTTTTTTAATTTGCACTTTATCAGTGGTGCCAAATCATGGAGGCACTTCCATATAGATTTCTTCCTCTAAATCCCCATGTAAAAATGCATTTTTTACATCAAATTGTTGCAGATCCCAGTCATAATTGGCTGCCAATGACAAAAGAAGTCTCACAGTATTCATTTTTGCAACTGGAGCAAATGTCTCTTGATAGTCCACACCATATGTCTGTGTATATCCTTTGGCTACCAATCTTGCCTTGTAGCGCTCTAGGGACCCATCTGCTTTGTATTTTACTGTATAAACCCATTTGCATCCAACAAGTTTCTTTCCTGGAGGCAAGTCTACCAACTCCCATGTTGTATTTTTCTCCAGGGCTTCCATTTCCACATTCATAGCTTGTTTCCAATTTGTATTAGATAAAGCCTCGGATAATGACATAGGAGTCTGGATATTATTCAGGCTGGTAAGAAAACTCTTATGGGTTGGTGAGAACTTCTCAAAGGATACAACATGAGATAGTGGATACAAGAGATGTTTAGTGCATTCCCTTGTTCCCTTTCTAATGGCAATGGGAAGGTCATTGTCAGATTCAGAGGCTAAAAGATCATTGTTAGTTTCAGGAACTAATGAAATTTGTAAGGAGGGTTCAGGATTTGTTACCTCATTCTCAGAGATTGGTTCAGATTCTTGAGCTTGCATCGGTTCAGGAGCTGCAGCTTTATTCCTTGAGTACACTTATCCAGTCATCCGATCCTTAGGTTCGTCATTGGGTACAGGGGGTGTAGGAGATTCAGGTTTGGTTTGTTGGAGGGTTAAGGGGTCAAAAGGGTCAAAAGGATCAAAAGGGGTTATCAAGGGAATTCCGATCCTTATCTTCCATGATGACATTCTCCCCCGGAAGAGGAGGAGCGGAAAAATAAGGCTCAGGTTCACAGAAAGTGACATCGGCTGAGACAAAGAATTTCTTTGATGGCGGATGATAGCATTTATATCCCTTTTGAGTGGAAGAGTATCCGACAAAAACACACTTAAGAGCTCTAGGGTCCAACTTTCCCCTGTTGGGTTGGTGAACATGGACAAATGAAACACACCCAAATATTTTAGGTATAAGATTATTGGAGATTTTAAGCTTAGGATAAAATTGACGTAGCTTTTCCATAGGACTTTTGAAATCAAGGGTCCGGGATGGTAAACGGTTAATAAGATGTGTTGCAGTAAGTACAACTTCCCCCCAATAGGACTTAGGCATATTATTCTGAAATAAAAAGGCTCGGGTTGTATCAAGTAGGTGACCGTTTTTTTTTCAGCAACTCCATTTTGTTGTGTTGTGTAAACACAAGATGATTCATGAAGGATCCCCTCGGTTTGGAAGTAGTTGGTCAATGTTTGATTAAAATAGTCTCTAGCATTGTCAGATCGAAATCTCTTGATTTTAGCACCAAACTGGGTGTGTATCATGTTATGGAAGGTAGGGAGAATAAAGCTCACATCGGATTTTTGTTTTAATAAGAATATCCACGAGACTCTAGTACAATCATCAATAAAGGACACAAACCATCGCGCTACAGAAACATTAGGTATTGGAGAGGGACCCCAAATATCACTATGAATGAGATCAAAAGGATCTGAACTTCTGTCATTATTAAGTGGAAAATATATATGTTTGTGTTTCGCAAGTTCACACACTTCACAGTGAAAATCTTCAACATTCAGATATTGAAACAAAAAAGGAAACATGATTTTAAGAGATCGAAAAGAAGGATGGCCAAGGCGGCGATGATGGAGCCATAGTTTTTCTTTATTGGAAAGTTTGTGCTCAGAGAGAAATGAAGTGGTACTCTTGATAGGATGTATTGGTGTCTCAAGGTAATATAACCCGTCCTGTTCCTTAGCATGTCCAATTATCGTCCCCAAGTCCTGGTCTTGAAATGCACAGTAAGTAGGGAAGAAGATTACATTACAACTCAGATCATGGGTCAGTTTTTTAATAGAGATAAGATTAGTAGATAGTTTAGGAACATGAAGAACATTTCTGAGTGTAAGGGTGGGGCTGATGTGAACATCACCTATATTAACAACTGTGGTTAAGGATCCATCAGCTGTGGCTATTTTCCGACTACTAGGACATGGGTTGTAGGTATGAAATATATTGGGAGAATTGGTCATGTGATCAGTAGCACTAGAATCTATAACCCAAGAGTTAGCAAAAGATTTATCTGAGACGTTAAATCCAATAGAAATAGGAAAATTACCTGAATGGGCCAATGAGTTGGTACCTGAGGGTTTTCCAAGAGTGTCAAGTAGAGTTCTCAATCTCTTGATCTCATCCTGATTGAATCCGACTTGCTTAAGAGAGTGCTCTTCAATTGATTGTACACTGGACATCTTTCTTTTGGCTCACGTACCGGTGGAAGTAGCAACAACAATAACAATGTTTGGTCAAATTCTTCAATAACGGCGATGAACGCCAAACAAGCCTATCTTTTGGAATGAAGGCCGAAGATGGAGGTTGAATTTCTTTTTTTTTTTTTTTTGGGTAGTTGCTGAAAATAAGAAAGAAGAAAGAGAAGATAGAAGAAAGACAGAAGAAAGAAAAGACGGAAGAAGGGAAGAGAGAAAGAAGACGGGAGAAAAAGAAAGAAAGAGAGAAAGAAGACGGGAGAAAAAGAAAGAAAGGAAGAAGAAGGCGCAATAGCAGATTTTGGCGGTGATTCTGGCGAAGAAGTCAAGACGCGACAACAACGATGGCAGCGACGCTCAACAACAAAGAAAAATAGTAACTACAGCGTATTCGAGATCGTTGATGGCGACGGTGATGAAGCAGGGTTGACAGAGACGATGGACTAGACGAAGGTGATGAACCGGGAATAGTCGCACGAACCAGACGAAGAAGACGATGAATCGCACGAACCAGACGAAGAAGACGATGAACAGTGAATCGCACGAACCAGTTGCAGGCGATGTGAATGAAACGATGGCGATGGAAATGGAAGATGAGGATCGCGATTTGCAGGCGATCCAGTTGTCCGACGAAGAGGAAGTTGTCGACGAAGAAGAAGATGACGGCGATGTGAATGAAAATGATGACGGTGTTGAGAGAATCGAGTTGCAGCGGCAGCAGCAGCAGCAATTGCGATGAAGACGAAGAAGAAGAGTCCGACGAAGACGAAGACGAAGACTGTGCGATCCAGTTGCAGCAGCAGCACAGATGACGACGGCGACGTGGTTTCCACGCTAGCGATGAAGGCAGCGACAGTGATGAATGCTCCGGCAGCGACAACAATGAAAGCCACCCAAGATGATTCCGGCAATGAAGGCCGAAAATGATGATTTTGACGATGAAGGCCGAAACAGATTTTCCAGTAATAGAAACTAGGTCTCTGATACCATGTTGAGAAAATAAAATAATGAACGACACAAGATGTAACGTGGTTCGGCTTTATGGCCTACATCCACGGGAGAAGAGAAAGGATATTTATTCTTGTGTAATGTCTTAATGGAGGGACACCATATATATAGGCATACAGGACTATGTACATATAGCTATAATTACAATTTTAGTAACTGCTATATTCCTTAAAGGAAATAAATCTGTACAGGAAACAAATCTCAACATATAATGTAATCAAAAGGACTATTTTGAATGAAAATGATAAGGGCGGCGAATTTGATGGTAAATAATAATATATGCTTGATGGATTTGAATGTTGGGGCAATTAAGAAATAATTTATTCCTAGGTTGAGTGTAAAAAAGTATATTCACTGGCTGGGATTTGATTCGTATATTGGTTTGACATTGAGTTGAGGAGGAGGAGAGGAGGGTGTGTGTGTGTGTGTGTGTGTGTGTGTGAGTGAATGGGGTGCCAATTTAGCCAATTTTAAATTATCTTATGTTAATCTTGTGTGATCATTAAATTGATTGAGGCATTTAATCAAATAGATCATGTATAATAGTAAAGTGCAAAAATTAAATGCAAAGACTCAAGATTTTTATGTGGTTCGGAAATCTAATTTCCTACGTCCACACCTAGAAAAAACCTCTCTGGGATTCCACTATCTCAGATTCACTTACCGGGTGTGAATCAAACCCTTACAATTACCTTTTTACAGGTTCAAGACAAACCTATCCTTTTACGGGCTAAGGATGAATCATCTACTTCCTTTTGCGGGATAAGGAAGAATCTAAGATTCTTCTACTAGGCTAAGGATGAACTACTTGACCCTTTTTAAGAGAAAGGGTGAAACTACCTTTGATTCCCACCTAGGAATCTTAAGTGAATCAAATTCACTTGACTTAGTTGTTTCAATCTTAAAACAAACCAAAACTCTAATTACAGATATTACAATGAAGCTCAAGCTATAACAATTTCAATCAATACAATATATGAAATTAAAGTTCATGGATTGAGAAAACTTACAACCATATACCTTTCATGTATCCATATTGCCCATTTGAATGATGTTGAAAAATGTGTACGATTGATGCAAAAGTTGAAGCTCCAAAATCACCAGGAAGATTTTTCATTCAAATGCTCTCTCTAGGTGATTTTGAAAATGAGAAGATGTGGAAGATAGTGTTTAAAGTTCATTCTTTCATTTTCTCACAAAAACACTTAAACTTAGGGAATTCTAGATTTAGAAATCAAACACTCATTTCCCTAAGAGTCTAAGAGGTTTCTCTCAAACGGAGATTTCAAATTGAAGCTTGAAGAGAAAACCCAAAACAGAGAGAGAAGCAAAATGCTTCAAATGAATGATATGTTTCTCAAAAATCAGGAAATCTCTAAGTATGATTTCTCTCAAAAAAGAAAGATTAAGAGCTCAGGAGATTTCACAAAGTAAGAAAAATAATTTGTAAAACCTTTTTCTTTCAAAATCAATTTTGAAGAAACTTGATTTTGTTTTAAAAATGAGGAGAACAAAATAAAGCCACAAGTTTCAAAAGATTTTGCAAAAGTCGCTCACAATGAGCTAAGACACATATTTATAGAAAAGTACTTCAAAAATGTAAGAACCACATTTCTTAAGGAAGAACCACGTTTCTATTTGAATTCGCAAAATTTGCATTTTGTCAGTACACAAGGAAACGCGTTTCTGCTTGAAATCCCAGTTTCTGCCAAAACACATGGAAACGCCTTTCCGTGTGAAATTCCCAGATTACCCTAACATAGGAAACACATTTCTCCAGAGAAAATACATTTCTGTGTTGAATTCCAAAATGCACCATTCTGGGCAAAATGGAGGAAACACGTTTCTCCAGAAGGAACATGTTTCTGCTTGTCCGTGTTAAAATTTCATTTTGGGCAACAGGAAACGTGTTTCTGTCTGCCCAGATGAGAAATTTCACGCTGGACTGCAGGAAACACGTTTCTTATACAGGAAACACATTTCTTGTACAAGAAACGCGTTTCTGCTTGACACGGAAACTTAAAATATGTTTTCTTTGAATTTTCTAAGTCCAAAACATGTTTTCTCGATTAAACTAGTTCAAAAACACTTGAAAACATCTAATCATAATCAAAATGAAGTTCATGCAAGTGTTAAACTCATTTTTTATGAAAGTCAAAATTTGACTAAATTAAAAAACAGGTTTGACTTTAAAGACTTGAATGATTTAAAAAATATTTTGACTAAGTAAAATCATGAATGCATGTATGGAATGATTTGGAAATAAATGAGCAATATAGAGACAAGAAAGATTACAACATAATTTTAATTATACTTATAAGCTCTCATCCTTTATCATCAAGTCAACTCGTTCACGTTTTGACTTTGACTTTGTTTGACCCACTTGAGTTGACTTGAGATCACTTGACTCTTGTATTGACATTTTGACTTATCCATGGTGCTGAAACATGCTCAATTCAACCATTAGCACTATGGTTCTATTGTTTGTTAACATCAACACACTTAGGAGAAATCTAACTGAAAAACCACTTAGGTCAACTTGCCCATGGGCCATAACTTCTAAGAATATATCTTAATTGGTAGGGTGAAAGATTGAAAAAGATAAGCATGTTGAGGGATGAGGGGAATTGAAATCACAAACAAAAAGTAAAGAAGTGTTCGGCAAGACCAACAAGCAATTAACTAAGAAAATTCCATTAAGATGGTTTAGGCATGCAAAACCCTAATTTGATGGAAATATATCTTTTGACATACCAATAAATAAAAAAGAGAGAGATTGAGAGATAAAAAAGTCATAGTTAGCAAAACATGTTGGTCCAAGATTCAAGCAAATTTAGGTTGCCTCTATACATAATGAATGAAAGACTAGACTATGTTGATAGAACTTCATATAGGGATTTCTTTCTTTCTTTAATTTTTTGAATCATTTCTCTTACCAAGGATCAGAAATTTCGACTTTGCCCTTGAATTTGGTCACTTGAAAATCATAATTAATTTGGGAAAGTTTAATTCACCATGGAGAATTTTGTAAAAAAATTGCTAAATTAGAGAAGTTCAGAGAATTTTTGCATAGATGTTAAAATTTCTAGATTTATTATATAAGCTAAAAACTAATATAATTAGACACTTTTAATACATAAAATTATCCATAAATGACTTAACAAAATCAATCTTATTAAGTGGGTTGACGAATTTGAAATGGTGGCTTTTGGTCTTAATTCCTTTTCTTTAATTTTCAATTTTGTGGTCGCTTGCTTCTAGAGAATATAATTTGCTAGTTTGACATTCCACCTTGCCTAATTCATTAGTTTATTATTCAAATGTAGTGCTTTTTCACCTTGTTTTGTGGGATTTTAAGTTAAAGAAGATGGTTTTGGGAACTCTTTCAATGTATTTTAAGTTTTTGTCTCATTTTAAATTTCTTTTTTTTATTTTTTTTGGTTTGTCTTGCTTCTTTTCTTTTCTTTTTTCTTTTTTTTCCAAGGCAATATCGTCTAAAATTAGATGATTTATTAACTTCTAAGATTTTTTTTGAATTTATATTGCTATGTTGATTGATGAAGTTAACAATAATGCATTACTATTGATTATTTTTTATGTTTTTTTATTGATGAAATAACACATGTTTACTTCTATGTCAAATTTTATCGAAGTTTGTCGAATTTTATCGATTTCATTGAATTTTATTGCCATAGAAGTTTGCAATTTCTAATTGAAAAATTAAACTTTCATAGAAGTTTATCAAATTTGATTGAATTTTGTGAATTGTTTCAATGAAATTTTGCATTTTTTTTAAAATATTACATCCACTTTGCACTTTGGTGGTTTAAAAACCAAAAAAATTGTTGAATTTCGACAATTTTTTTTTGAATTGTCAAACCATGTCTTTTATCAATGGATGGAGTTGCTCTTTTGCTAGTTAAATTTAGTTTTAGACTATTATTAACCCACCTTGCTTTAATTCTATGATTCACACCATCTACTATTTCTTTCCCGATGAATAATTAGGCGTAAATACCTTCAGTTTCCACTTCTTGTTATCTCTTGATTTTCAATCTTCGTCATCTCTCCTTCTGTATTTTTCTTTTACTAAAAGTAGGTTTAATATATTTAGTTTTAGTCTTACTAATCTTGAATCCTTTCAATTCTAAAGTCTATCTCCAAACATCTAATTTAACATTTACTTGTAATTTTAGTTTAGTTGGCTCCCAAGGAAAATGCACAAATTTATGCAAAAAGCTTTGCAATAGATCTAAACTCTTCTACATTTTGAGTGCAAAACATTTGATAATTTTTGAATTTCATAACTCAATTTGGTTGAAATAAACAATCCGACGAAACACTCTTGTATTATTATTATTATTATTATTATTCAGGGTGGGGCTTGAACCCATGACCTCGTAGCTTGCTTATCAAGTATCAATTTGTAGATTCAAACCCTTATTAATATGACTATCATCATCATCCATCATCATCATTATCATCATCATAATCATTATTATCATTGTCAATTTTTATTATTTGTGAAATCATGAGATTAACATTTTTGTGCAGGTGCAAAAGAACTTTGTGATTTTCTTGATTCAAAGCAAATAAGGTGGATTCTTTTTCCTCTTGGCTTTATCACATTATGCCTCGTTATTTTTGTGATATATAATGGTGAGGGATGTGCATGGCTATTCGGGGTGTTTGATATGTGGGAGATTTTGCCATTTGGCCCAATTGAATATTATTTCTTTTTCATATTTTAGTTTAGTTTTCTTTGTGGATTATTCTAAGAATTTTCTCCTTGGCTTCGCTCACTTAAACTTGTCAACAAGACTATTGAAAAATTTACTAATTTGTTGGTTACTTTGCTAACTGCCATGCTATTAACAAGTAGGCATTGTGGGGCAAATTAGTTTCATATATATGTTATTTTTTAAAAAAGAAACTAGATATTAATTTATATTATATACAAGCATAATGTAATGAACAGGATGATAGGCAACAGGGAGGTACATGTAACTAGTCACCCATGGTACGACAAAATTTCCTCAACCTCGGACCAAACGTTGATATGTTTTGTTGGAGTCTTCTATTATAGTTGGCATTTTAGGACCTAGACCTTAGTACCTAGATCTTACTAATAGAGCCTTGATATCCGATGGGCATCAAAACTCTTTTATCATGTTGTGAGGGTAGAATTAATTGAATCACCATTGAAGTACAACTTGATTATCGAGGGATGCTTACAAAAGACTTTTCTTGGCCTTGTCGTAAGTATGACATTTCATGAGATTAGCAAGTGCAAGGTACTTGTCAATGTATGCATGTTTTGTGCACTCTTTATTTTCTCTTTTATTGCAAGATTTGCATCTTTTCTTTTTACAAGGATTAAGTATATTAGATTGAAAGATTAAATTACAACCTAAGTTGCAAAGAGGACAAGTAGTCCGCATGCATTATCTAAATACAAGCCAAAATAGGTCCCCAACCCCTAAGCCATTCGCCTAAAGTAAAGCCTCTCGCCAACTTACACTAACCCATAACAACGCCAATAAGAAGGAGTTCTCCACAAATTTTCCACGTATGTCTCTTTATCTTTGAGTATTCGGTGGTTCCACTGACCACACCATCGCAAAAACCACCACCTGCCAATAATGCTTGTGTTTTTTGGGCACCATTCTGCCTCGAGAAACAACCATAGATTGGTAATGTTTGGTACACTATCCAGCTGCAACATGATCCACCTCCTCTCCCAAATATGTTTTGTAAAGCCATTCCCCAAGAAGATGCCAGATCTAAGTCCAAGAGGGGGGGGGGGGGGGGGCAGTGAATTGAACTAGCAGATTTTTAAACAATGCCTTTTTTAAATTAAAATTAAACAAGTAAGTAAACTATGCAAGAAACAAATTGAAATGCACACATGATTTAACGTGGTTCGACTTTCAAAGCCTACATCCACGGCTTGATCTCCATGATCAAAATTTTTTTAAAATCTATTGACAATGATCCTACTTATGGGTGAGGATCAAACCGATACAAACACTGTTTTTCGGACAAATAAACTTCCCAAATTAGCTAACTAGCTAATTCAAATACAAAGAGAATGAAGGAGGATGTTCTTACGGTCTTACCGAACAATCCTCTAGAAAATACTTACAATTAGAAATGATTTCCTTCCCATGGTATCAGCCAAAAAATTGAAGTATTAGCAGTTTAGCACGACTAAATGGTGGAAGGACCCTTGAGATTCGATCAAAATGATGAAGTATGGAGCTCAAAAGCTCAGAAAATGGATCAGAGAACTCTCAAGAAAGTTTTGGAACAATTAAGTAGGTGAATTTGTATGCTCTCAAAACCAGAGAATTCAAATTTCAAAAATCTGAAAGTTGAATGATCAAAGTTGTGAAAAATGATCTCAAAATGGTTTATAGAGTGTCTAGGGTTTAGAAACCCTAATGACTATAATATGGACTAGATTCAATGAACCTAGAAGAATGCCATTAGATGATCTCAACAGCCGAGATTTAAAGTTCAAAACAGATTTTTTTAGAAAAATTCGAATAATAAAACACCTATCAAAACCAGGTGGAGCGCACTCCACGCTATAGGAGCACGCTCCCCTTAAACTCAAATGCCCTGAAGAATTCTAGGATGTCCATGGAGTGCACTCCCTTTTGCTAGTAACCCGAATTTAAAACTTAATTTTTGGGTTTTCTAGAGTGCGTTCCTTACTATAGGAGCATGTTTCGCTGGTTTTTGGGAGGTTTGGCCAGTATGGAGCATGTTCCTTGAACAAGGAGCATGTTCCCTTAACCATTTAAGTCAAAATACACTAAGAAGTACAGTGGGAGAGAATCCCTTTTGGCCCTACTCTTTGGAGTTTCCCCGATGAAAGCGCCCTCCCGAGGTGGTTGAGTGACTATTGGTAGGTTGTTGCTTTTGCGGTAATTTGATCAGTTTGGAAAGAGAGGAACACTCGTATTTTGAAAACCAAGAAAGGGATATGAGAACTATATGGGAAAGTTCCTTCTTCTTGGGTTCAATTTGGGTTAGTGCTAGTAAGCTAGGTAAAGGTTTTTCCTTGGGAGAGTGGTTGAGGGGATGGAACCCCATTTTGGATAGTTGAGTTATAATCTTTAAGTTTTGCCTGGACAACTTGTTCGCTTGTAAATTTTGTATGTCATACATAGTTAACACAATACTACCTTTGTTTCTTGTCAAAAAAAAAAAAAAAAAAAAAATCAAGAAGTGTGCTTCCACTATGTGGAGCGAGCTCCTTGAGCCTAGACTTGGAAAAACTTGGGTTTTGACTCATGGCTCGAATGTTGACTTAACAACATTTAGGAAAGTCAAGATAAGTTAAAAACAAGTTCTTTGACTTTTTAAAACCTTTAAGCATTTTTCATGAAGTTTTTCAAATCCAGAAACTGAAAACTTGTATGATTTTGAAAAATCGATCGAATGCATGCAAAGATTGTTTGGCAAAGTAACTTAGAAAGTATTCTACAACCCTAAATAGAGCTAAGCATTTACAAATGAAAATAATCATGAAGCTCCAATGCCTTGATCTTCGGTTAACTTTCTTTGACTTTCAGTAGATTAATCATTGACTTTGACTGTTGGTTGACTGATCATTGACCTTGACCTTGACTAAGTCTTGAATAAATATAATCAAATTGAATCACCTGATCAAGGTGACTAGATCATATGCAATTTTGTTTATAATCATAAAAGAACAAACAGGCCGGGGGTCATCAAACCAACAGTGGTTACTAGACTCATCATTCTCTTTGCACAAGCAACACCAACTCGGAAAGAGACACCAATCATTTTAGAGTAAAGTAGTGCTCATATAAAGATAAGTAATATGATGTGGACAAATGACATTTTATCAATCATTTGGAGATACCACTTGTAGGTCATTACATCTCAACATTATGAAACACACATTATAATTTATTGCTTCTGGCTTAAATATAACTACTGAGTGCCACTTTTGCAGAAGGGGTTTAATTACTCGTAACGTCAAGGAAGCTGTCGATTTGTTTCATCTACAATTTGGGGTAAGTTGTTCATAACTCCATATAAAAGTCATTGAGCTTTGATGCAAGTTACCAAGTTAATTTTAGTTTCAAATTAGAAGTCCCAGTTTCAATGCTTATGGAATTGGGACAAACATGGTTAGAAGCTAAAGGAGGTAGACTGGTAGTCTATACCTAACAATAAATTCCCCCAAATAAAAAATTCCCAGCTTCACACCTAACAATGAATGTTATCTACGATTTGGGATAAACATGGTTAGAAGCCATTGGGAAGGTTGTTCACACCTAACAATGAATACCTATCTGTACCACTAAATGCATTATTGGGGCTCTAATATGGAATCACATTTTATTTTACCAATATAGGACAAAGAAACATAGCAACAACATGGTAACCTTATAATAGCTGAAATATTTATATGGCCTTATGGTTGGATAAATTAAGAAGTCCAAGTGATTCAAAAGAAAGACTCTTAATCAAATTAGAGTCCAATAGATAAAGGAACCTGATGGTTAAGGATTCTTGGATTGAACAGGCTGTGCTTTGAAGAGTGCATTTTGAGATCTTCTCCAGTGCTTCAAAGGCCTCAAAAAGCATAACTTGGTGGGAATTTTAGGACATTCATTAAGTAATAGACCATGACATGGAAGAAGTATTCACCATTTCTACCGGGAGTAAGACATTGGTTAATGTGTTTGACCCATCATCAGGATCCAGGCACTAAGATCTTCTTCTTTTGCAAGATGATTATAGCTCCAAGGTTAAATGTAGGATTGAAGGTTAAACTTCAATGCATTCATAGGCCATTGATTCTACAGTCATCGTTTAAGAGAAGAGATCCCTGCAAAGATAATTAAGATCTTGACACTGTACTGTTTTAATTTCAAATTTTATAACTCAATCCCAGCAAATAGGGAGCATAAATTGTGGCCTGGTATTAGGACGCAAGGCACTTTGAAACAGCATCTAGAGAGAGTGAGAGGGTGTGAGATTTGCAGTTGAGGAACGTTAGCAGAAGTTAGGAATTAGCTAGCGTGTGTATGTGTATGAGTAGACTATCCATGGGGATTATGTAGCTCAAATTAGCACACTCTCTAAATCAAGAGGAGAAGGAAAGGGTTAAACTTTTGTTCATTTGGATTTCACAATTATAGCAACTAAAAAAGCCTCCGCCCTAGTCCCTAATTGGTTTAGGGAGCCCAATCTCTCGTCCATGCTAGCATCTCTTTGGCATTGAATAAAACTTCAGCACGCTTTGAAGAAGAGTAACAATGGTTTCTACTTTCTAGACTAAAACTTATTAAGAACTTTAACCAATGCTGGAAGATTTTTAGACTTACTAATGGTGTACGCTCATGAATCTACTTATGCTAGCTGCTGGTTTGTGGTGTAAAATAATTTTGTTGGATTACACATACTATGAGGATGAGTTGAGTTACCAAACAAGTTTTAAGTTTTACTTTTCCCATATTTTCTTTTCTTCTTCTTGCTCAAATTCTTTCTTGTGATGATGCAGAAATTGGTTTATGTGGTCTCCCCTAATAGGGTCTTTTGATCTAATTGCCTATGATTAATGAAAATAATGTTCGCATATACCCATGTTTTGAAAATAACTTCATCCTTCCTTATGTTTTACCAGTCAACCGACGATGAAACTTAGGGAGGACAATTCCCCCCCACCCCCCACCCCTCTTTTAAATGCCAAGAAGGTGTTTTTACTTTTTAGACAAAACAACTTTTGAAGGTGTTTTCCTTAAAGATGGCTTTATCAACATATTTTTCTTTTGAACTCCTCATTGATCAAGTCACCCTGTTGAGGCCACCATAATGAATCGGCCAAGTTTTTTTTTTCTCCCCAACTGCTTCAAGCAAGTCCCAATATGCCCCATGGAATGTTTGAAATGGCCATTTTTGAAGCGAATCTCGTAGATATACACCAAAATCAAATTGGTAAACAACATACCATAGAGGATGTGGTGAAACAAATTTTGACGATTTTGGATCTTTTTATATTATTTATTGGTAAGAAAATCAAGTTTAAAATTTTAAAATAAAAATGAGGGTGATAAAATTTAAAATTCCATAAAATTGAAAGATTTAACTTGAGGACTTTAGCAAGAATTTTTTTAAGAAAAATCTAGTCAATATACATCAAATGGACCAATGACAAACCACAATGGATGCATCCAACCACAACCTTATTTTACAAAAGAAAAATAAAAAAATAAAAAAATCATTTAAATTAATTTTTCATAAATCTACATACACATAGGATTTATACTTCACATTTATGCATCTAAAGATAAAATCCCTCAAGGCAATCCTCTATCCCTTGTTCTTATGAAGTTATGAATATCTTCTATCTCAAACTGGATTTTAAGGCCCATATAATCTGACTCTTGCCCTAGAAGTCCTAGGATCAAGTCTGAACCCCACCCACCAGGGAGAAGGCTTAATGATGCTAAGCATTGGACTTGGATGGCCATTGGGGGCTACTGCTGCTTGAGCCACCAAGGGCCCAAGGGATTAATCAGGCGAAGCATAGATACCCTCAATTCTCAAATGTAGATATATATAGTAACTCATGTAAACGTTTTAATTACCAAAACTCATGATACCGAGCACGCTTACATGGAATCCATTGAATACAAGCATTATTATGGATTTTTATTTTTTATTATTTTTGACCTAGCATTGCATATATTCAAAGAGAAATGAGCTTTTTCAAAACATATGTTAATTTAGTGAAAAGGATGGATTACCTTGATGAGAGAGTTCCTGTTGAATTATAGCCCAGGAGAAAAATTCAGCAGTGGAAACCCCTTTGTCAAAGCTCCTTGCTAGAGTTGCACTCCAATGGCATCGGTTCTCGATGGGAGGGGAGAGGGGAAAAGAAGGGGTGCAAAGGGTGGGCACTTAGCTTTAAAAGAAATGCCTTCTGAAGGCATTTCTTTTTCTATAAAGAACGTACGGAGGCATATTTTCAGGAAACACTTCTAAATGGCATTAAAAATGTCCTCCCCTTCCCACTTAATCATGGTTAATTAGGTCAAAGCTCTCAGTTAGTTTGATTATACTATTTGTTGGGAACCTGATCCTGTTATTGCACCAAAAGTTTCCTGCATAATATGCTGAACAGATTCTCTCATTGGTTATTATTCTAATTTTGCTGCAGATGACATTCTCTCCGGCACTAAGTAGGGAATTTCGCCCTTACAAACCAAACCCAGCTCCTCTTCTGCACATATGTTCAACTTGGGATGTTGATCCTAATGAAGTGATGATGGTTGGTGATAGCCTTAAAGATGATGTAAGTGTTTTCGTTCTTTCTATCCTCGTGGTTTGAAGTGTTTTCTTTCTTTCTATCCACTTGTATTTTAATATGTTGGAAGATCTAGTTTGTAATGCATCATTGGAATTGAAATATTTTTGGCTCTGCCTTATTGATTTTTTCTTAAATCTATTGGATTGATGATATTTTATTCTAGAAGTAGTTCCTTTGAGCCTTGTAGCTGATTTATGTGTGAAAATCAATTACTTCTCAGTTCCTTATTATAACACAGGATGAGAGTTTCTATTTTTTTGCATTCTTTCATTGTAGACACATACTTTGCAACCTTACATTGTTGTAAATTAGAGTTTTTCTATAAATTTAGCAGGACAAGAAACCAAATGGCAGTTATATGATTATAAATGCAACTCTTTTAAACATTAATTTGTGGTCCATATTGGCATGCTAATTAAAGATTTCATGCCCTAGTGCCGTCAGCCACACTGATTCTTTACTCCCAAGATCTTATTTGTACCATATTCCCATTTTTCTTGATTAATTGGAATTTCTTTATGTTGTATTTCATTATGATTTTTTTAAGTTAAGAAAATGGATAAGGATTGTCAATAGAGGGATACAGGCCTGGGAAAGCCACAGCCAAAACCGACACTAAAGCCGTTTCACCCCTGTTCCCTCTAAAGTCCCGTTAATTACTTCAGATTTATAATTGCCATGCTCTGCCTTGCTTCTTTATTAATCATGCGGCTCCAAACTAAGGCTTTTGTTTTTTTTTCATAGGAAAATTATGATCTGAGTCAATTTTTTTGTTGTGAAGTTTCTTACTTTGTGGAGTGGTTAAAATTGACTTGTTATTTGCTCCCATCAATTCATTGTGAGATTCTTACTTCTCAGTTCTTATTATTGCTAAAACTCTGTCCAAGAACTGCATTTCCAGAACATTTAATTGATGGATATGTTTCTGTAAAAATAATAATAAGGGATACGTGTTGTTGAGATTTGCTGACCCCATGTAGTTGAGAAAAGGCTCAGTTGAATTGAGTTGAGTTGTTGTTGGGATTTGTTGGAGTTCTTTTTTTCTTATTTCTTTTCTTTTTCCCTTCCTATTTTGTGTTACTCTTTCTATATTTCCATACTTTTTTGCTTCTTCAAAATCTCAAGTTGTTTCTTTCTGTTGTTTAGTTAGGTTGATTATTGCAAACTGAGTGTCTACTTTTATTCAAAGGTTAAATTGGGAAAAAGATGAGAAAATGAAATTACTGGTAACAAAGCATTGTCTAATTTTATCTTGGTTTTTATTGATTTGGAATTTGTACACATTCATGAATACCATTAGATTGCACCAGTTAGACTTAAACCTAAAGTAACATCACAATGATCATTTAAAAGCAGATAACAATTGTTGTTAGGATCATGAATTGCAACTGAATCGTTTTGAGATTTGAAGAATTGAATTGAGATTCTAATCATAAGATTCACAACAAATTGTGAAAGCACGTATATAATATATAATGACTACCCGTATAGTTATAAAGTTATTAATATTTCTATAACTTATTAATGACTTATATCATTTAACAAACAGTTCATATTGAATGTGACTTATAAAGTCACTGCAGAGAGGGGTTGATCACATTTTCAGTGACTTTATAAGTCATTAATAAGTTATATTTCTGATGGGAGGATGCATATCCTCGGTCACATACTCGATTGTTATCAACGGTAGACCAAGGGGAAAGTTCAATGCAGAGAGGGGTCTCAGGCAAGGGGATCCATTGTCCCCATTCTTGTTTACTATTGTGGCTGATGGATTGGGTCGGTTGATGTCTCGTGCAAGGCAAACTTCTTTGGTGAATTTACTTGTTGAAAAGAACAAGGTTGAGCTCACTCATTTACAGTATGCGGATGGCACATTGTTCCTCTTGCAAGGGGAAGATGAAAGTGTGATCAACGCCATCAGGGTGCTCCAATGCTTCAGTGAGCTCTCTGGTCTGAGGGTGAATATCTCCAAAAGTCAGGTGGTGGGTATCCACATGTGCCCGGAGTCACTTTCAACCCTAGCAAACAAGGTAGGCTGCTCGGTTGGGATGTGGCCTATGAAATACCTTGGTCTCCCCCTAGGTGAAAATCCATTATCGAAAGAGTTTTGGAAACCAATCATGTCTAAAATCTCCAAAAGACTTGATGGATGGAAACGAGCCTTTTTATCTAAGGGCAGGCGACTTGCTTTAGCTCATTCTGTCCTCATGGCGCTCCCTTCATACTACATGTCTCTCTTCAAGCTCCCAACATCTGTGGGGACTTGGATTGAGAAGAAAATTAAAAACTTTTTATGGGGGGGCAAGCAGAACAATGGTGTCACCAAATTGATAAAATGGGAGGTGGTTCAGAGACCGGTGGAGAACAGAGGTCTTGGCATTGGGAACCTCGCACTCAGAAATGTTGTGTTATGTAGTAAATGGATCTGGAGATTCATCAGGGATCCGCAGGCACTGTGGGCACAAGTGATTTCTAGTAGACGCGGGTCACTCAAGCTGGACGGCTCGAGTAGGAGGGCGAAATCCACTTACAGAAGCCCTTGGAAATTCATCTCCTCCCTTGTTCCCCAATTCTCATCTTTTCTGGAGTTTAGAGTTGGCAATGGACAATCATTCAATTTCTGGGAGGACAGGTGGTTGGAGAATTCTACATTGGCTACCATGTTCCCACACCTTTTTCGCCTTTCCACCCTTCATAACCATCCTATTACCTCCTTCACTGACCCAACCCAAGACATACCTTACCCACTGTATCTTGGAATCTACACCTCCCCAGAGCTTTAACTGGCCGAGAGATCTTAGAGATAGGTTCACTCCTAAACAAACTACAAAATGTTTCATTATCAACAGATCCAGATACGATTATCTGGTCTCTTGGCCAATCTAAGGCGTATTCATGTAAATCCTTTTTTCACTGCCCTCGCAATCACACCACACATTACTCCATTTCCTTGTTTTATTCACATTTGGCAGGCATATGTACCATCCAAGGTAAAAATATTTGGGTGGATTCTGGCTCACAGGCGTCTTAACACATCAGATATGTTGCAACGAAGGCTTCCCAATGTGTGTCTATCTCCTCATTGTTGCTTGTTATGCCAACAAGAGGGAGATTGCATTGACCACATCTTCTTCAACTGTGCCTTTGTGAAGAAGATTTGGGGGAATTGGTATACATTCTCTGGTAACAGGTTTATTGCTCCTCATTATGTGGAGGAGGGCTTGTCTCTAAGCCACATTCCTTCACTATCGGGTGAGGAAGGAGGAGTAGGTTTAATCACCTTCTATGCGAGTCTTTGGTTGATTTGGCTTGACCGTAACAATAGGATTGTCCACAATCATGCCAAACCAGAATCACAACTATGGGAAGAAATTAAACTTCAGGCTAGCACATGGGTTTTTGCTTCACCTCTAGCCAAGGGCTTTACAATTTCAGATTGGTTACTCAATTGGGATAATTGTATGTTTGTGGGTAGGGTCTAGTTACTAAAAGAGGCTTTAGTTATTAAAAGAGGCTTTGTTGGTGGGATACATGTACTAGGGTGGTTTCTGTAGTTGCTGTTTTTGCAGCGGATGCATACTGTTGAGCATTTCTTATGCTCATAACATCTGTACCGTTTTTATTATTAGTACATTGTTATCTTGTTTCTTCTCAAAAAAAAAAAGAATCACTGTAATTCGATTCAATTTACTACTAGTTCGATTTGATTCACATCAATTCACTACTGATTTGAACCATTTTGCTTGCATTCTGTACAACAAATCATGAATTTGATTTGCTTACAATCCACTATATATTGGATTGGATTGATTATTTTTCATTTTACGTTGGATATCGACTGATGCATACACCTGAGCACCGAATGGCTTGCCATTGATAAATGCTGGTCCTCAAAGCAAGTCTTTAGTGGAGGAATTTGAAGAAAGATCTACACTACAAAGAAGGGACTTTGCTGATGCTATAAAAAAATAGGGATAATTGGTCTCTTCTACCGATCTCCTTGTTCAGGTGTGGTGGGCCTCTCCTGTCAGAAGTGGATGATAGAATTTTCTGGAAAGAGAACAAAAAGGAGATTGAGCAGATCTTGTATAGTTTTAAGAGTCATGTCCCAAGGCATAACCTCATGACTCTCAATGCTATGGATGATCAGTTGGGGCTGACCATTGACAGGCGAGAAATTGAGGAAGATGGGCATAGCTGAAGACGTTGCCTGTGCTCTATGTTAGAATGGGATTGAGGCTCAGAGTCCCCCTTTTTTAAATGTGCGTTCTCCAATGTTTTTCTTTTTCTTGGATAGGAGTAGCTATAAAATGTTTTCCCTTTGTTGAAAGGGAATCTAAATAGAATGAGAGTGGATGCCTAATTTATATGTTCTTCAAGGTTATTCTTCATAAGGATTGGTGGTTAAAGCTCTGATTTCCCACATTTGGATTGAAAGTAATATTTAGAAGTTTGAGCTCAATTGTGGTTTGATAAATTGCAGGTTAGCAGTTTAGAATTTTAAGTCAAGCCATCTTCAAATGGATATCTCGGCATTAATCAGTCCCTTTGGTCTCTGCATGTCCTAAAAGCCATGGAGCACTCAGTGGATTTCTTGTGTGCGCCCCCCGCCTCCCCCCCCCCCCCCCGATTCTAGAGGAGGTTATGGTGTCTTCTTCAGGGACTTGGAAGGTGCTTTTGTTGAAACCTGAAACCGCCTATCAAGCTGACTGTCATTCATACAAAAATTATGGTCCTCTGGGAAGGTCTCTCTCTTTCCTGTTGTCTTGGAATAATGAGGCTTGCCCTTCTAAAATGCAACACCTCCTCTCTTTCTCGCTCCCTTTCTCTGACTTTCTGATGAGATCTGAATAATATCTTCTTCAAATCTTTCTGATTTTACTTTCGCCAGTCATTATCAGTAGTACACCATCTTCCCTTGTGCTGTTATGATCTTGTTTTCATCAATATTGAACATTAAGTTGCTGCTGAAATTAGAAGAAGCATTATTATTGTTGGTAACACGTTATTTAATCTCTTCAATACCATATTTTAATGGAGCATTAGTAGTAGTACTACT
This sequence comes from Paratinospora sagittata, assembly GCA_035771175.1. Lineage (NCBI taxonomy): Eukaryota > Viridiplantae > Streptophyta > Magnoliopsida > Ranunculales > Menispermaceae > Paratinospora > Paratinospora sagittata. The sequence goes on from CM069595.1 coordinate 27,618,325, forward strand.
TGTCTCTACCCAGAACCCATTTGGCCTCTGATCAGTCCGCTGATGATGATGATGATTATCATTATTTCCAGCATTATCAACAACTCCAGCAAGATTGAATTTCTGGTTCTCTTGATCTAGTATTAGTATTACCTCATTATACAAGTCATAACTCTCCATAATTATGTGTGGATCATTTGCAGCACCATATTCATGATACGTCAATCTGATGATGATGATGATCTTTGGCATAGCTGAATCTGGTTGCAGGAGCTCCCATCATATGAATTGCAACTTGGTCCTTGGTTGATTGGACCATTAATTGAAATGACCCTGGCTTTCCTGTTAAATCTTGGCCATTGGCCTTTAGAATTGAGCGGCCAAGAAGCTAACTAACCTGCTATTGGCTTGCAAATAATGCCCCCCCTTCCTGATTTAGAGATTTAGATAAATGCTCTTCTTGCTCAGTTAGTTTCTTTATGAAAGAGGAACATGTCAGGGGTTCCTTACCCCTGGGTGCAATTTTTTCAAATTCTTTTCCTGAATAATTTTTTTCTTTATGAAGAAAAGGCTCCCCCAAAATTGTTCATTATCTGGTCTCAGGTGAATGAAATTTGGACCTAAGCATTTGAAATCTTCTAAAAAATAAGACGAGAAGGAGATTATTTGAAGACCAATAGAGAAACATTTGGGAAAATTGAGGAAGTCATCTTTCATTCTCTTGTCTGAGCTCTGGTGAAAAATGCACAAATGTAAATGTTGTTACCGAGGAAAGCACAAACAGTATGCATAAAATTTACATCTGGTGACATCAGGTTGAAATTCCCTGCCTACCAATATTGGTCCATAGTATCATCACTACTAATAGTATTGTACATTTTCATCAAATACTGGACACTAGCGTTGTACAACTCCATATTGGAACTAGAATGTATGTCACATTTTTGTCAGCAACAACTATTTTCTTTTGTATGTGAAAGCTTCATTTATTTGTGAATACTTTTCCATTGATGAATACTAGCGCTGATAGAGTTGAAATCTGGAGAAATATTGTAGGCTAACAATGTGTTATGTCAATTGTCATTGTGTAGATAGCTTGTGGAAAACGCGCAGGAGCTTTCACTTGCTTGCTTGATGAAACTGGAAGGTACGACTCTGCTTATTTTGCTGCTGCTGGTGTAATGCCGGATTTCAAGGTCTCATCACTTGCAGAGATTTACTCATTGCTGGAAGAAAATTTTGAAGTGAAGCCCTGAACCTAAGGCTTTTTAGTAGATGACACCAAAAGTGTGCAGGATCCATGAGCGCTATCTCAAATTTTAATGGCAATTTATAGCTTTCTATCAATCCGGCGGGTATGTGCTGTAGCCAGTATTAGTCCCAAGTTCAGAAAAGCAGAAAATACTGGACCAGTTTGTTCTTTGGGTGAAAATGAACGAAAGCTAAGGAGCAACGTCAAGACGTCAGAAATATTCTGAATCAGACCCCTAAGGAGAGGGAGTGATAGAAGTGTATATATCCTCAGCTAGTTGGAGCTATCTTCCGGAGACCGAGCAGCCATCATTCTTTGATAATATGTTGTTTTCATGTATTCAACAATCACATTAAAATCTCAAGGAATGATGGTCCATTTGTAAAAGAATACTTGGAATTGATGTTACGGGTGCAACTTTGCCTGCAAGGTGAAGATTGAAAGCCCCGCATATTATGTTGTGTTTTGTTAGATTTAACTAATTCCACCCAAATCCCATTTTATGTTTTTTTTGGTCAGTGTTAAAGTACTCAAACCTATCAAAGTGCATTTAAACTGTGTACCATAGCGGTGAATCGCTTCCTGAAATTGAACTTACCTACTAAAAGGTCATCTATTAATCTTTAGCTACAACATAGAAATTATCTTTGGGTTATTGGCTTATTGGTATTTTTGAAGGTACACAACTTCCCAACTCCTTGCGTTAACCTTCAACCATATATAGCTTTGGGATGAACAAAGTCTTTCCTAACTATTTGAGGTCCCATTCCACTTTAACTAAATATCTAAGTAGACAAGTAGTTATATATTTTTTAAATATTTCTGTCCTTAGGTTCAGTCTTCCTAACCAACTCATTTAATGGTTCTTGTTGTATTGTACAAACTACTTTAATCAGCTTATTCTTATTTTATCTCTTATTATGGTTACTCTCACCATTTCTCAAATATTTTCTATTCTAGTTTATATGTTTATTGCATATCTATTTTAGTATAAATTACCCATGATTCAAACTACTCACAATTTAATATTTAATTAACTAGTTTATTTAGTAGCTTATATAATCCTCACTCTCCTCCAGTGAGCCTTGCCAGAGGCACGCACGCTCCTCCAACGCCTCTTCTTTTTTCTTAACGCTGGTGACGTGTCAATTGAGACTTCATCTTTACTTTTTATGGCTTTTGCTCTTCCCGTCTTCAAATACAAACTACCATTTCATGCTTATTTAACAATTATTTTTCTTCTCGTTTTTCTTCTCTATTTCATCAATTTACTGCACATTTGCCCTTCATTTCATCCTTTCTATCTCTTCTTCTCCATTTTTTTTTTCTCCATAAAAACAAAAGATTGGTAAGTACTATTTCATAAAAGTTTGAATTTGTTTATTCTTTAATTTATTTTATCAGAGATAACCAAATACTTTCATTCTTTAAAGTTTATCATTGCAATCTCATTCGTGTAGTTACTTAATTTGTGGATTTGTTTAGTTCATTCTTTTATCTTAGATTTTGATTTTTAGACTACCGCTTATTCTTATGGTTTAGTTTATGGGGTTTATTTTTCCTTTTTTTAGATTATATAAGATTATATTTTTATTAATACTAAGGGAATTTTTTCTTTAAAATTTATTTTTCCAATCATTATTCTTCAAAAACTATGTTTCATTCTTACAATTTAATTTGTGGGTTTGTTTATCATTTATTTGTTTTAGATTATCTTAGTTAAAATATATTATTACAATTATAATTCTTAAAAAATAGGTTATAGTTTAATTTATTTTAACTAACGAGCAAATAACATATTAAATGATTACTTATTAATTTGAATAGTTACTAACACGTATAACCAATTCTTGAATAGTAAAATATGATTTTTTTTTTAGTTCACTTAACTATGTAATTTGGATATCAATTACTCCCTCATTTTTATTTTTATTTTTTTTTATGCACGCATTTAACATCCACAATTAGTTTTGGAGTAATAGATAGTCATGCTTTGTGGGTCATTTGTAATGATATAATTTATATACTAATTATATCCCTCATGTTATTTATTTGTTTATTATATTTGCACTTGACTCTACTGCTATGTTTAATGACTTATTTAAGGCATGGAAGAAATATCAATGGAGCATCTAATTTCAAAGGAAGCATTAACAAAATGTCAAGAATCAACGGACATAATAAAAGATATAGAATGAAACAATATAAAAACTAGGCAAGGAATAGGTGAAATTAATGATGATCATTTAGTACCAAAAGTAGGAATGCAGTTTTAATCAATAAAGGATATTCGAGAGTTCTATAACAAATATGTTCAATGGGTAGGCTTTAGAACAAAGATTAGAAGTACATGGAGAAATGAGAACGATAAAATACATAAATATGTTCTAGCATGCTCTATAAAGGGTAAATGTGATCCAAGGAAGAAACAAGTGTACACTAATACAATCATATCAAAGTGTAATTGTTAGGCTCAAATCAGATGGTTTTTGGTATTTGACAACTATGAAGCTGGAACATAATCATTTGGTTAGCCCAAAAAAGAAAAGATCCTTTTGAAGTGATCGAAAGTTGAATCCTCGAATTAAGAAACATCATGAGCTAAATGATAAAGCATGAATCAACCAACGATGGATTGATTCAGTGGTTTGGTGCAAGCGCACCTACCCTAAAGGTCTCGAGTTCGAGTCACTTCCTACCACTTATTGGCCAACGACGTCATTGAGCGTTTGTGGTCGTGCTCAAGAAGAATTAGGGGGGGGGGGGACATAAGTCCCCGATACCTGCTGATCTAAAAAAAAGATAAATGATGAAGCATGAATCTCAGTTGCAAACATATCTTACATTTGTTAAAAGAATCAGAGGCTACAAAAATTTAGAATTTGGGAAGAAAGATGCGAGGAATCATGTTAAGAAGGTCAGAAGATTGAAACTAAGAGCAAGTGTTGCAGAGGCAATACGCATATATTTTATGCTTAGTCTGAAAAAAAAAAAATTCATGTGATAAATATAGATGATGAAGGCCATTTATGTGATGACCCAACTTTCCATATCTTGGAAAGGGGTCGGATCGCTTGGGCTAGTACTCCCTCCAATAGAGTACTAGTAACCCTTAGCCATCCACATACCACAAATCCATACGTACATCCAAGGATCGAAAATCTGATTTCAACTTAACTTCGAAAAGCTTGAAAACTGAAATTAATTCAGAGAAGTTTAATTCGACATGGAGAATTTTTGTAAAAATTCTCTAAATTAGAGAATTTTTGCATATATGCTTAAATATCTAGATTTATTGTAGCATAGGCTAAAAACTAATATAAATAGACACTTTTAATACATAAAAATACTAATACGTGACCTAACAAAATCAATCTTGTTAAGTGGGTTGATGAATTTGAAATGGTGGCTTTTGGTCTTAATTCCTTTTCTTTGTTTTGATATTTAATTTTGTGGTGGCTTGCTTCTCAAACAATATACTTTGTTAGCTTGAATTCCACCATACTTAATTTATTAGTTATTATATAAATGTATTATTTTTTAATTTTGTTTTATAAGAATTAACTAAAAGAAGATGGCTTTGGGAACTCTTTTTATTTATTTTTAAGTTTTTATCTTATTTCAACTTTATTTATTTATTGCTTCTTTTCTTCTCTTTTTGGTAAAACATATCCCATAAACTACATAATTTGTTAGTTTGTTAAATTATTTTTTAAAATTTATATTGCTATGTTGGTTGATGAAGTTGAAAATAATACGTAATTATTGGTATTTTTTTATTTTCTATTGAAAAAATAACATTTATTTACTTCTTTGTTGAATTTCATCGAATTTTGTTGAATTTTATTGAATTCTTTGTTGAATTTTTGTATTTTTGAATTAAAAAATAAAAATTTTATCGAAGTTTATAGAATTTTGTCAATTTATTTCGACGAGTTTTTGCATTTTTCTTTTTACATCTACTTTGCACTTCGGTAGTTAAAAAAAGGAAAAACAATTTGTAGAATTTCGCCGAATTTTTGAACCATACGTACATCCAACAATGAACAAGTCTCACATGGTATCCATCCACAAACATTAATCGATAGCACCAAGAGTATATAAAATATCAAATGAAAGCCAAAATGAAAAGTTATATAGTCACTACGGTCATCCATAATCATAAGAAAGTTTAACAGGAAAGACAATCAAAATCCTAGTCTAATTAGCAAATGTCCCGTTGTTGGGTGCAAAACCACCAGTGCACGGTGTCAAGTTATAATATAAACTGATAAGTAAATCGGGTATCGTCCTCTAGGATTGATAACTACACTAATTACCACATTTCTAACTCTAACTTTATTTAGAAAATCAAATTCGATAGTTCAAGTGAATTAAAAACAAGACACTTAAACAAATTGAAACTAAACTAGCAATGCAATAGAAATAGATTAGAAATCAATAATAGAATGGTCTAGAGGTTCGATATCACCTCACTCTCAACTATACCCATATATATATATATAACTCTTTTGTTTATAAGTCGAAAATCCTAACGTTTATAATTCCCTCTTTTGGAGCACAAACTAGAGCATATATTATCACATTGGTTTTACTCTTTCGATGAAAACCTAAGATGATAATAGCTCATTAAGTTATATGATTCTCTTCCAATGACTTCAAGGGTTCTCGATCTCCTTTTGAGTCTCACGATAGCCTAAGTTATATTTTCCAAGTTCCAACCCAAGGTACCCTCTTTTGGAGCATCTACCTCAAGTCTATGATCATCTAATCTGTGATCGAGGGATCAAAAACATTAAACTCAGAAAATATAAATAAACTAGAAAACTTCATTAACAATAATCAAATAATGAAAACTAAAACATAGTATCGAGTTTGGATCAATCTACCAGCTAGAAAAGGGATTTAGCTCATAACTAGAAACATAAAAACACTAAACAATAGTTTGAACATGAATAAGAACAATGAAAAACAAACTAGAATGGTGTAGAGAATACTGAATAATCTTTAATCTTGATCTTCTTCTCCACTCGCTCCAGCCGTAATCTTCTTATTCTTCACTCTATGATGCTTTGAAACCCTCTCATCATGTTCTATTTATAATAAGGAGTCCATAGAAACAAACCACGTCCAATTCAGATCTAAATTGACCAAGTTATGAGCCAAAAATCCGAAACAGAAAACTTTCTAAAATCTGTCGAGGCCCGTGGATGCCGCGGTGCCCACTTGTTGGTTTGCACCTTTTTTTTTCTACTTGTGGACTTAGCCATTTTTCCACTCGCTTGTTTGCTCCACGTACTTGCATTCTAACTTCTTGTATCATGTTTCCATTATCCAAATCCATGTTTAACACATCTAAATACCTACAAAACAAACCAAAACAAATGAGTAACACACTCGTATAATCAAATCTATCAACTTATAAAATTCAAAACCGAAATAAAGCAAAAATACCAAAACTTGACTAATCTATCAAATAACCGAATTTATAATAAACTAACCTAATATATGAACCAAACATCCTAAAATTCACCTAAAACATGCTCCAAAACATATACTAAATACCTACTTATCAAACACCCCCAAACTTAGGACTTTGATTGTCTCAAGTAAAGGGAAAACAAATCAATCTACCATCCTATTCTCAAACAAATTATAACTTGATTCAAAATATAACATGATTCAAAATATAACTTTGCAAATTCTCAATATACTTTTCTTCATCACCTTCTTTTCATTCTTTTTCTCATTCCCCCTTTTCTACCTTCCAAAGAGATAATACTCCAATATAATCAAAGTGTATAAGATGCATAGGTTGAAAACAAAGAATTTAAACATATCCGGCTCAAGTGAATTAATGCCTAGGTAACAAAGAAAAGATCATAAAGCTCAAAATGAGTGACTAAGAATATAACAAAAAATAAGGTAGGCTATATGGCTCAAGCTTATCTAAACATGGCCTACATCATTTTCCTCATGGCATGTTCTAACGCTCGTACCTTAGGATGACGTCATTTTGAACCGTAGAGTACCCGTATACGTATGTGTATACATATTTGCTGCTCGAAGAGTATTGGTTCGAGTGTACTTGCATGCTTTTAAGTTTTTTAACGTGTGCGTAAAGTTTCAGAATGATCAGACGTTGAAACATGTTGAAAACGGTGTTTTGGATCAGTAGAGCTCGCTTCATGGAGGAGAAAATTTCTACATCAATAGATTGATCTCCAATATCCGTGGTCCGATTGAGATGAAATTTTGTCAGCTTATTTTTCTCTGATATATCTTAATTATGAACGGTGAAGATCTTGATCAGAGTTGTTTACTGTGAAATATAAGACTCCAAACACTATTTTTTAGATTTGTAGATTTTCCTGCGCAGTTTTGATCAAACGGTTAGATCTCGCAATCCCACCATTGGATTGAGCTGAAATTTTATCAGAAGGTTAGTAACTGACTCATAAAAATTTTGACGGCTAAGATGTTAAATTGGTCAGTTGTTTGTAAGAAATTGATTATCTAAGTGTAAGTAATTGCAGCAGGAAAACTGTTGCTTTTATTTAAGTGTATCTTTTTCATGTGGGCCCAAAATCTTCTATAAAGGCAACCAACACTTAGATTTTGGCTCACTTGCTCATTTTTCACTTAGAAAAGAGCTTGAAGAAGAAGAAAATAAGGGGAGAGGAGAAAAGGGGGAGGAAGCTAGGGTTTTGGGTGATTCTTGTTCAAATTTCCTCCTAATGTAATCATTCTTTCTCATTTTCTTTCATTAATCTCTTTCTTTCATGTATGCAAGTTTTATTTTGACCTAGGGTTTGCATGTTTAGGCTATTTTATGCTTGTAAATGGTTTTTGAGGCCTTCCTTGACCTAGAACAACACCTAAGATGTGTTTTCACACTTGAATCCCAAAATTTAGGAGGGTGGTGGAAGAACACATTTAAGAGTTAGGTCTCGCATGTCATATATGTGTGATTAGAGGCTATTGGGAACCTATTGATACAACCCCCAATTTCTAGCAAAAAATTGGTAGGGTTATGTGTATTTGACCTAAACCTAGGTTTTGGACTTAGGATTTTCTATTAGGCTTGCATGTGATATATGTTGAATAGATGGGCAAGTGGATGTTTGGCAGTCCAATTTATTGATTTGGAATAGTGAAAAACCTAGGTGTAGTGTAATTTTTGGCCTAGGCCATGTGATTTGGGGATTTGCCCAAATTTGGGGATTTTGACCTAAGTGATGTCAATTGATGAGATTGACATGAAATTAGTCTAATTAACTATTTAAGATTGAATGCATTGTATATTGTTGGTTGGAATCAACCTATTACATTCAATTGGGTTAATTGTGGTTAATTGGATATTAAATGGTTGAATTGAGCAATATGGATTAGCTCATGAGTATGACCATTCTAGAATCTAAATTGGCAATGGAATTGGGTTTAAACATGGTTGTTTGACACACTTTTGGACTGATTTTAGTGTTGTATGAACCATGTCATATGCAGAGATTTTGGTTGATCTTAGTAACCCAAATAGGCCAATTGGGGATTGAGGTGCATTAGATGATTTGTGGCATTCTAGTACTTTCTTGTTGTTGGAATTAGATTGACTAGGTCTGGCCAATCAAGTTGTGAGTGTTCCTTTACTTGTTGGTTTCTATATGTGGCATTGTAGTATAAAATGTTTTAAATGCTTACTTAATGTAGTATGCATGATTTAATGATTCATGAAATGTATTTGAGCATAGTCTAGTTGTGTTAGCAATTGAGTTGTGTTGCATCTCCTAAGCATGGGATTCTTATGGAATTTCATTGGTCGAACGGGGATCCTTAATTGTGGACCTTGCAGAGGGTTCCAATGGTAGGTGCAGACGGGATCTCCTTAGGGATTGTATCCTGGTGACATGCCCGATCCATGGAATTCCTATTATATACGGGTAAGAGGTCGATCGGGCTATGGGTGCCGCGCACTTAGGCTTTTGGATTGACACTTACTCAGGAGGTGTTTAGGATTGCATGTGCATGTTTAGAAATGATATGCATTGTCTTGATTATGACATGATGCATTATATTTGGCATGCATGTAATCTTGTATATCACATGATACTTAAAATGTTTTAATGATCTTGCAATGTTTTATTTAAATGCATATATATGTTGTCACTTGTAGAGAACATTCACTGAGCTTGTTGTAGCTTACCCTCATCCTAATAATTTCAGGTTCGAATAGGAAGGGGAAGGGGAAAGCTTAGCTGTGGAGCATTTCCCTGTATTTTGTTGATGTAGGTGTTTTAGTACTTATCCACATTTTGATAATTTGTACTGTATAACACCTAATGCTTATACTTAACACTTAGATGGGTTGTATTTATGGTTAAGTATGATTTTGTTTATTTTGGACATTATGGACTTGGGAAATTTTTTTTTATGGTTGTCATTTTGGGATGTATTTACATTGATGATCTTTTATGTCCATGTATTTGCCGTGTATATCAAGGGAGAATATACCAAGGGTTCCGCGCCGGTCATGACATCACAGATAGCGGGTCGTGGCACATGCTTTCTAGGATTTCTCCTCAAGTGATAATCAAACTTGTTGTAGGAGTACTAGAGATCTAATATATATAACTTTACTTGCACAAATCCAATCCAAACAAGTCATGATTCCACAAAATCAACCACACTAGACTTGTAGAGATTTTCCAACAAAGCTAAGCTAATAGTCGAATCAAGCACACAAACTTAAAGTGTCTTTCTACATTCTCCTATAATCATGTTCATATATATGTTCTCTTATCATTGGCCATTCAAATTTTTTTTAAAAAAAAAATTAGAATGAAATCAAAATTTGTGAGATCATAGGACATCCTAACCTAAAACTACCACATATTTACCATGACATGTCAAAAATCAAAACTCTCCCCCCAAACTTAAAATAAACATTGTCCTCAATGCTTCACAATAAAGGTAGATATGAAACAACTAAATAAACCAAGTAAAGACATAAACATAGAAAAAAAGTTGATGGGTTGCCTCCGAACAAGCGCTTAGTTTTAAGTTCTCAGCTCGACTACCACATTTATCTTCTCAATGAGGATCCTCAAGGTACACGTCCTTCCCATGCTCGTCCTCTTGCCCAAAATAGTGCTTTACTCGATGTCCATTTACTCGAAAGAGAGAGCCTTCCTTGCTACGTAACTCCATGGTTCCATATGGAAATACCTTCTTAATAGTGAAAGAACCTTACTACCTAGACTTCAATTTACCTGAAAACAATGTCAACCTTGAATTATATAAAAGATCTAGTTGTCCCGGTTTAAACTCCCGCTTTACAATCATCTTGTCATGCCATTGCTTTGTTCTTTCTTTGTAGAGCTTGGCATTCTGATTGTGATCTACTGCAAGTGTACAATGCCATCGATGTAGTAATAATCCGATTAGATTGAGTATCATCCATAGGGAATTATTACTTTTTTTCAATTACCAATTCATAGATTTAGAACTTTATTTAGAAAATCAAAAGAAGATATCAATAGGATAAAGGTGTTGAAAATTAAAATTGAATGTAAGTAGCAAAATATAAAGAAAATTTAATAGTGAGAATGATCTAGAGAATCGACTTCACTTAGTTTGCAAATCAAAATTAATTGGGATCATTCATTATTAAATTTATTTTCCAGGTTTACAAATCGAACCCAAGGGTTATCAATCCCCTCTCTCGAATGTCGGATTGAAGCCTACAAATGGGATTGGATATCGACTTCTCGATAAAGATCTAATTTCCAATTATTTCATGAACTCTAGGGATTTCTCAATGATCTCATAAGATCCTATAAACCTCTCGATTCTATAGTAATCTCATGTCATAAATCTCACTTTCCAACCTAAAGAATCTTCTCTCGAGTGCCGCCCCTTAGATCTATGTTCATTTGATTCATGATCAGTAAACCAAAAGCATTAAGTACAAAGAATTATGAATAAACCATAGAAAATTGCATTAACAATGAACAAATATCACAATTAACCCATCAAAGACAGACTAAAATCCATCAATTCTCTAGAATAAGAATTTAGTTCATGGTTTTGAAGAAGAAAATACAAAACAAGATAGAAAGCATTGAAATCATCTTCAAAATCTGCTAGAAATACTGTAAATCTTCAATCCTCTTCGCTTCCGAAGACGATTTTCGTTTTACCAGCAACCTAGCCATCTTTCTCCCTTCTCCAATGGATTCCCCTCAATAAACCCTATAATTTGATATATAATATGCCTTATTTCGCTTCAGAGTTCCCTCCCAAAAATGCCCAAAATCACATACATATAATCCATAAATGCACAGTAGCGCTGCAATGCTCGAGGGGGTACCGCTGTATCACTACCACTGTGTATTTTCTTCAATGTTCTGGGCGCTGCAACGCCTAGAATGGCACAACTGCACTATGTGCACTTATGTACTTAGTCGCATTTTGCCTTCCTGTTTTCTCTATTCTTTTGCACTTTTTTGTACACTTCTCGCACATGATCTTGGTCACTTTTCACCATCATTTGGGCCTCGATTCGCCACACTTTCATGCTTTTATTCCTACAAAACAAAACAACTATAAGTAAGTAAATCAGCGAACTAAGAAAATATTAACAATTAAAATGAACTTATGGACAATGATATAAAATGAACATGCGATTTTGTAAATGCCACTAATAATTTTAGGAAAAATCCCTAAAAATCATATTTATTTTCCTAAACAAACCTAAAGTATTTTTTTCATGAAAACAACTAAAATTAACCTCTAAAACACACAAAAACACTAAGATGAACCAAAAATGCTAAATATGCCAAAAACACCTAGAAATTGGTAAAATATATCTAAAAACCTAATAAAATTCCTACAAAATACTATGTGTAAAACTCAACTCATCACATTCTCATAAGCATCATGGCGGAATTCCTCCATCTCATTAAGTTGAAGAAGTCTTTGGTCATCGGATGCCTTCAAATCAAAATTCAGCTTCTTTATTACCCAATATGCACGGAGCTCCAACTCAACCGGTAAGTGGCATGCTTTCCCGAACACTAAACGATATGGACACATCCCAATGGGTGTCTTAAAAGCCATCAGGTAAGCCCATAAAGCGTCATCTGTTAATTTAATTGCCCTCATGACTCGGATGAGAAAATATATTTTGATGATTACAAACCACATTCTGATTATGATAAAATTATATGCATTGCACACTTAATTTTACATAAAGATTCACCCAAAGACTTGATGATGCATGGTGAAAAAAAATCTATCTGGATCAAACTAAAGACCATGATCTTTCGAAGACATATCTTTGTGTTATTAGATTGTGTTTAGGCTGTAAAATTTCTATTACCATGTGATTTAGCAAATATGCATGATTGCATGATTTCGTCGATTCTTTTTTTGAAGTATTTTTTGTTGATTTTATCAATCACTCACAATGAATTTTCAATGATTGATTTGATCCAAAAATAACGAGTGTTTAATCTTGATTAATCAAGCCTTAAAAGTTGAAAAATATCAAAATTATTGTAAGTGTCCATCAGGATGCTGATGCATTGATCAGGATGTTGATGCATTGATCAGGACGCTAATGTCTCAGCAGCACCCTCCTGTACTTGGTAAGTCGAGACGCTGATGACACATTAGGACACTGATAAGGTTCTAGGTTGAAAATATTCATATCTATCAGGACGCTTACGTCTTCAGTAGCACCCTTATTAATTCAACCAAATGAACTTATCAAGACGCTGATTGAATGTCAGCACGCTGATTGCTTTCTAAGTTCAAAATGTTTTTAAACATATCACGACGCTGATTGATTATCAGCTCGCTCATCGTTTTCTTATTTTTAAGTCTTTTCAACTATAGGATGCTTACGTTCCAGTAGCGCCCTTACGATTTTAAACGTCTTAAGTAAGTTAGGACGCTTACATTCAAGTTGTTCCTAACTTCACAGTTCAGTAGGATGCTCACTTTGCATGAGCGCCCTCAAGGAACAAAACGACAAAAGTTGGTTTTACGTGTCAGGAAGCTGATTGACTATTAGGACGCTAATCCAACACTGTCCAAAAGCTATCAACTGTACACTTTTTAAGATTAACTTTTTCAGAACTTTTTGAACCTTTTCAAAATGTTTTAAAACTTTATCAGAACATTCTATTCTCATGAATACTCAGAAGATTCAAGTGTTGTTGCTGTGATTGCACAGACTGAATCAATCTCTTTTAAGAAAGAATGTATTCGTTGATTTGAAATAACTTTGTGCACCAAAATCATTCTTGAAAAAGTTCAAATTCAAGCGCTATTGTTATCTCTCTCTATATATATGTTGCTTTAGAGCAGTTGAATACACATAACAAAATTGAGAAAATTGTAAACCTGTTCTCAAAATCTTTAACAGTTTGCATTTGTGCAAATACTCTTGAAAGATATACTTCTATTCACTGCATAAACTCTTGATATTTTGAAATACTTGAAATCTTCTGGATTTGTCGATCTTCATTCAATATCTTTTCAAAATCCATTGAAAAAGAAGGAAGCTTTTCGAACTTTTCATTTCAGCTGCACTTCATTATATACTTTGTTGAATCTGTGGTAACAGATGGTTCAATCCAAAAGCTTTGTAAGTATCCCTTTGATTTTGAGTAAAGGGAATCATATCTCAATTTTTTATTTCAGTTATTGGTGACTAGTTAGTCACTGGAATAGAGCAATTGTTACTCGATCTGTAAAAGTTGTTCTCAAGCCTGTGAAGTTGAGAAACTGTCAAGGTTGTTCTCAAGCCTGTGAAGTTGAGAAACGGTTAACGTTATTCTCAAGCTTGTGAAGTTGAAAAAGTGTAAACGGTTTGATCTTCACCCGTAAGAAGATTCGTTAGTGGAGTTTGGACAAAATCCTAACTGAGGAGGTTAGGTAGTGGATGTAGGTGCAGCCGAACCACTATAAATCTTGTGTGCATTGTTAACTAGTTGCCTTCATAATTTTTATTGTGCTATTTCTGTCATATCTTGCTTAATCTGCTATAACCTGCTTTCATTTCATTATTGTTTTTAAAGAAAGGTATAAACCTGTTAAGTGTCCAATTTATCTCCCCTCTCGGACACATCTGGGCCAACATCATAGAGCTTCAAAGCCCAATCCTTTCTTTTAGTGTTCATAGTCTTCTCTAGGATTTACTTCACCTCCCAGTTACTAATTTTAGCTTGTCCATTGCTTTGAGGATAGAAGGCCATGGTAACCTTGTGTTTCACCCCATACTTGGCAAGTACTGCATTAAAAAGCTTGTTACAAAAGTGAGATCCTTCATCATTAATGATTGCCCGAGGAGCGCCAAAGCGTGTAAAAGTGTTCTTTTGAAGGAACTTCAACACGACCTTTGCATCATTTGTAGCCATGGCAATTGCTTCCACCCACTTTAAAACGTAATCAACCGCCAAGAGAATGTATGTCTTCCCACATGAAAAGGGAAACGGTCCCATGAAGTCTATGCCCCAAACATCAAATAGCTCTACCTTCAAGATATAAGTCAATGGTTGCTCATGTCTCCTCGAAATAGTACCAAGACGTTGGCATCGGTCTCATGTCTTCACATAAGCATAACTATCCCGAAACAATGTGGGCTAATATAACTCACTTTGAAGAACTTTAGCCACGATCCTTGTAGCCCCAAAGTGACCACCATATGGAGACGAATGACAATCAGGGAGAATGACTTTTACTTCCTCCTCCGATACACACCTCGTAATGATTTGATCGTTGCACCTTTTAAATAACAAAGGGTCATCCCAAAAGTTGAATCGCATATCATGAAGGAACTTTTTCTTCTTTGCATATGATAGATCCGGAGGTAATACATCGCTAGCCAAGTAGTTTCACATAATTGACATACCATGGAAGTTTTACAAGCAGCCCATATAACTGCTCATCCCGAAATGTTTCCACAATGGCTATACCATCGTCTTTCTCATCTAGTTGCAACTGAGATAGGTGATCCACAACTATGTTCTCATTCCCTTTCTTGTCTCTAATCTACATATCAAATTCTTGAAGCAAGAGGACCCATTGAATCAATGGAGGTTTTGCATCCTTTTTCTGAAACAAGTAGCGGATGGCGGCACAGTCGGTGTAGACAATCATCTTAGATCCAACGATGTATGATCTAAACTTATCACAAGCAAAAACCCCCGCTAGTAATTTCTTCTCGGTTGTAGTGTAATTTTGTTGGCCCATATCAAGTGTTCTACTCACATAGTAGATGGCCCGAAACATCTTTTCTTTTCTTTGCCCAAGAACCGTTTCTAAAGAATAATCACTCGCATCACACATGATCTCGACGGTTCACTCCAATTCAGTACCACCATGATAAGTGCTGAAATCAAGGCCTTCTTCTGCAAACCAAAAGCTTCCTCACAGTGCTCATCAAACACAAAAGGAGTCTCTTTCTCGAGTAAGTTGCAAAGAGGCTTTGTAATATTGGAAAAATCTTTTATGATTCTTATATAAAAACCCGCATGCCCCAAGAAGCTCCTTATGTCCTTCACATTCTTCGGATGTGGAAGTTTTTCAATAGTAATAATCTTAGCCTTGTCTACCTCAAGTCCTTTGGATGATATTCGGTGTCCAAAAACAATCCCCTTATGCACCATGAAGTGACACTTTTCCCAATTAAGCACAAGGTTTGTTTCTTTACACCTCTTCAACACAAGGGAGAGGTTATGCAAGCAATGATCGAATAAGGACCCAAACACTGAAAAATCATCAATGAAGACCTCCATGATGTCTTCCACCAAATTAGAAAATATAGCCATCAGAAACTGTTGAAAATTCGTAGGTACACTACACAGTCCAAACGGCATACATCAAAATGTAAAAGTACCATACAGGCATGTGAATGTAGTCTTTCTTGATCTTCTGGGGCGATGGCTATTTGATTGTACCCCGAATACTCGTCTAAGAAGCAATAGTAGTGGAAGCTCTCCAACCGATCTAGCATTTGATCAATAAAAAGAAGGGAAAAATGATCATTCCTTGTGGCCTTGTTGAGCTTTCGATAATCAATGCAAACACTTCGTCCCGTGACTGTTCTTGTAAAAATCGACTCATTCTTCTCATTCATCACCACAGTTAAACCACCTTTCTTTGGCACCGACGGGATTCACCCATGGACTATCCGAAATGGCATATATGATTCCCGCCTTGAGCCATTTCAAGATTTCAGTTTTGACAACTTTTTTCATAGATGGGTTTAGCCTTCGTTGATGCTCAATTGAAGGCTTGAAGATTCCTCCATCAAGATCTTGTGCATACAAATCGAAGGAATTATCCCCTGGATATAAAAAACGGACCACCCCATAGCGAACTTGTACTCTCTTAAGATGGGCAATAACTTCTCCTCCTCCACACTAGACAAAGCTGATGATATGATGATCGCATAGTAGACTTCTCACCAAAAATGCATAGCGAAGATGCTCCTGTAAGGGCTTCAACTCCGATGAAGGCTCTACTATCTCGGGTGGTGAAGAAGCTTCAATGTCTTCAACTTCGGTGGTCCTACTCTCATGATTGTGGGCCTCAAGAGCTAAGGCATAATGTTGGCCATCATCATGAACCGCCTCATATCTATATATCGAACTCACAAGATACTTTTCTAAAGGATCTCTCGATATAGTTTCATCATGCACCTCGGTCACACATGCATCAACTACCTCTATTACATCAATCCGGTGGCATGTATTCCCCTTCGATGAGAATTTAAGAGTCTTGTATATGTTGAACAGCACTACTTCATCATTCACTAGCAAGGTAAGCTCGCCACGTTGCACATCTATCAAAACTCTCCCGGTAGCTAAGAATGGCCGCCCAAGAATAAGAGAAATATCGCCATCTTCCTCCATGTCTAAAACTATAAAGTCCACCGGGAAGATGAACTTTTCCACCTTCACTAGAACGTCCTCAATGATACCCCGTGGGTATGTAAGTGATCGATCCGCTAGTTGCAAAGATATTGTAGTTGACTTCACCTTGTCAAGCCCCAATTTCCTGAAAATTGACAAAGACATCAAGTTACTGCTTGCACCTAAATGACATAAAGCTTTATTGAAATTTAAAGAACTAATGGTGCAAGCTATAGTGAAACTCCCTGGATCTTTTAGCTTTTGAGGGAGCTTCTTTTGTAGTATGGCACTACACTCCTCCTTTAGCTTGACCGTTTCATAATCCTCAAGCTTCATCTTCTTTGTCATCACATCCTTCATAAACTTGACGTAATTTGGGATTTGCTCCAATGCGTCTGCAAAAGAAATGTTGATATGGATTTTCTTCTTTTGAAAGCGTTTCAAAAAAAGAATAGGAGTTTTGAGAATAGAGGGGTTATCCAGAAATGTGATAGAACCCGACCTCTAAGGCTTCTCTTTTGTCTTCTCCCCCTTGGATGTCTCTTCCTTGTATTTACTTGACTTAGCCTCTTTGCTAGGCTCCTCATTCTCTTGACTAGATGGAGGTGGAGATGTAATGTGTTGGTTTGTAGAATCAGCCCCCTTAACTTCTTTTCCACTTCTCAAAGTTATGGCTTTGCATTGGTCCTTCGGAGTCACTTAGGTGTTACTAGGAAGTGAACCACGTTGTTGGGCATTCACTGTTGAGACAAGTTGCCCCATTTGAACTTCCAAGTTCTTGATTGAAGCCTTTGTTTCCATCATAAACGAACACAATAGACCTTCTAAGGATGGCTTCTTCTCTTGAACTTGATTGTAGATGCTCGGTGAAGGTTGCAATGTGTTTCTTGTATTTGCATAGGAGAAGTTCTCATGATTTCTAATACCCGGGTGGTATTGATTTGGTAGAGGTTGGTTACCCTTGTAGTTGTTGTACCCCCGGTTGTTTATGAATTGAACTTGCTCTTCTTGTATTTCACTCCCTGAATATCCCATATTTATAGCCGCCGCCTTTTCAATAGAAGGTTGAGCACCTTAAGTAGTAAGTGCAACAAGTTGATGTGATATGTTAGAAAATTGAGCAAATACAAATGATATCGGATCCACCTCATGCAAACTGACTACCTTCTTTACCATAGAACTCGCACCCAGAACTTCATACGTATTTGTGGCCATATCTTCCAACAAAGTGAATTCCTCGGTGGCTGTTTTTGTTAAGAGTGAACCACCAGCCGCCGCATCAACCAATGTCCATGTGAAGAATGTCATTCCATTGTAGAACAACTGAATTTGTAGCCAATCTTTGAATTCGTGTTGAGGACACTTCCTCAAGAGTTCTTTAAACCTTTCCCATGCCTCATAGAGTGACTCCGCTTCTTGTTGCTTAAATTGCCCAATCTCAGCCCTTAATTGGGTGGTCTTGGCTGATGGGAAGAACTTTTGTAAGAAATTTTGCACCATCTCTTGCCATGCTCTTGCCATGTAGCTATGCTTCCGGGTTGCAAAGATTGCAACCATGCTTGTGCCTTAATCCCTTAAAGAGAAAGGGAATAACCTCAATCTTATGGTGTCCTCAGTAACACCGTTCATCTTGACCGTGTCACACATCTCCAAGAAGGTGGTGATGTGGATAGTAGGATCTTTAATAGGAGATCCCCCAAACTGATGTTGTTGAACCATAGAGATCAATGCCGGTTTCAATTCAAAGTTGTTCACATTGATAGGCATGCGAACACTACTCGAGTAATTATCATTGATGACCGGCTTGAAGTAGAGTCTCAAGGTTAACTGATTTTTCTCGTCGGCAATTGCTTCGGCTTCAATTCTTCTCTCTTTTCTTAGTCTTCCAAGAGTGTGTTCAATCTCAGGATTGAACAGTAGTACTTCAAAACTTCGTCCTCGGTCCATAAACTCTTAGAAATCCTATAAAACATAAACTAAGAAAGAAAATTAGAGAATAAGATAAAAATAAAAATCTAAATTAAATCAAAGTTAACAAACACAATATTAGTGAAAACTAGTATCTTAATCCTCGGCAACGGCGCCAAAAACTTGTTGTGTGCAAAATCGCAAGTGCACGGTGTCAAGTTATAATATAAACTGACAAGTAAATCGGGTATCATTCTCTAGAATGGTCTAGAGGTTTGATATTACCTCACTCTAAACTATGCCCATATATATATATATATATATATGTGTGTGTGTGTGTGTGTGTGTGTGTGTATTATTAATTTAGTTCTTTTGTTTATAAGCCAAAAATCCTAATGTTTCTAATTCCCTCGTTTGTAGCACCAACTAGAGCATATTATTATCACCTTGGTTTTACTCTTTCGATGAAACCTAAGATGATAATAACTCATTAAGTTCTATGATTTTCTTCCAATGACTTCAAAGGTTCTCGATCTCCTTTTGAGTCTCACGATAGCCTAAGTTATATTTTCCAAGTTCCAACCCAAGGTGTTAACCTATGCGGATCATCACTTAGCTCGTTCCTAAATATACTGTGATAAAGTATATTTTGACGATAAAAAACAAAGTACTTTTAGGTGCTAAACGTGCATGTAACAAGATTTCATCAAAGCACCTAAGGAAAGCAAAAAACAAAGGAACGACTTGATCGAAGAACTCAAAGACCACATCCAACGATCAAGTTCGTCTCAACCAAAGAACTTCAACGATCACATCATGATTTCAAGATCACTTCACTTGAACGATTTGATCAAGCTTCAAGACTACATCACTTGATCGACATTAAAGATATTCAACTCCGTGCAAAGTTCTTATTGAATATCTCATAATGAAGAGTGGGATTTAAAGGTAATGAGAAATGAGAAATACACAAAGTATTTAAGGTATATCTTTCTCTAATTGTTATTGCTCAAAATGTTTTTCAAAACCATGCATAAATCATCTACATATGTTTTTCTAATCTGCATGTTTTGATTTCATGTTTTTACAGTCTTTCAAATGATCTAATTGTGGCGACCCCGCACCCCGGACCACCAACCCCATAGGGAATGGCGTGCGGAATGCCGGGACGGGACGCCCGGCGTAGGCATCTCTGACCACTCCTCAACTCCCGTGAGGTGGTTGAGACCCTACGAGCCTTATCTCCAACAACGACATAACATCAAAAGGTACTAAACAAAACTACCCACCGTATTAATCATCCAAGACAAGAGATAGTCCATAAAAATGAACCATAAATAAAATCATAATCCCTACAGTCCATTAAAATTGACATCCACATAAAGTCCAAAATTGTGGGTACAAATAAAAACTGTCATATGCCCACATGGTCTATCCAACAAGTCCCAACTCACCCATACTACAATGTGGTAAGTATTATAATTACATAATCCCAAATATAATACTTCATAATTTAAAACACAATTCAATCAAAATGCCTCTCAACTCACATCGAGGCTTTGGATTCTCTCGCAGGCAAGGCCCTCAAGATATAACTACTCCTTTGCCCTTATTCGGGACAGAAGGACCTGAAAGAGGAAAATGAGGGTGAGCCAACGGTGCCCAGTGAATAGGATTCAAATATGCTATCAATACTCATCAATAAATATCATGTATGCATGTCAATGTGTAGCATGATTAAAAGCTCATAACATATAGATATCAAGCATTTATAATAAGTTCGATGCAAGTAAAAGCTTATCAATTTGGATCCACATTCCACATGCATTGGGTTACTAGTGCACGTCTATTTCACCGTACCGTTGATCCCAATCATGTTTATTTTGGGTTACTAGTGCACGTCTATTTCACCGTACCGTTGACCCCAATCTCTTCCTTTCCTAAAACCCTCCTATGACAAGGTTAAGTCCCCCTATTAGCCAGATAGATGGGCCCAACCAAAGTCATAAGGTTTTCTCAAATCAATGCATCATTCAAAACATTAGAACACATTCATGCTTTCAACATACAATTTATAAGTGATATGATGACATAAAAGATATAATCATAAATGAAGTCTACTCACAACCAAGCCTCGCGAGAGTATTTAACCACACACGACCACCAAACCGAATCAACCTAATCAAGATCCTGAAACATACATCAATATCCTACCATACATCAATTTCTATGTTCAATCACATAGACATTACACATCAACCCTAAATCAGCCCACATATAAACAATAGGCCTAAATCCCATCTAATCCCATCATTCAACTCAAATCACATGACTTAGGCCTCTAATGCATAGTTCTCATACATAAACCGTTCTATTAATCAAAAATACTGATTCTCAATTCCTTAGGCATAAACATGCCCAAATTGGGTCACTTGATCACAAGTAGGCCTAACCCATGATATGGTCACAACCACCAAATCAGTAGCATAATCAACTCTAATCATGCTTAATTAAACATAAGTTGCATCAATTCAATGATTTTAGGCCAAAAGCATCAAAATCCCTAAAATATGAAATTTTCCATACTTAGGCCATATTGCCGATTTACACTAGGTCACCATGTTCAGCCATGTATATCACTAATTTTGCATCATGGTTTCATCAACAATGACAACTAGGTCAACATAGTTGATATGCAAGCTATTTGGAAAGGTCTAAGTTCATATTCTCAATTTAGGTCTAATACAAGCAACCCTACTAATTCTTCATTTAGTATTCTGTTCAGATGTATCAATCTACCAACAGAAATATGTAATCACAAAATATACCGCCCAGATTGAAGTATGTGAAGAAACAAACCTTCTGTCCAAATATCAGCCCAATCCAACGGTGGACCAAAAAGATAAGTATCTTCGATGAACAAGTCTCTAATCAGATAATTTCTCCTTTCCTGCTGCAAATACTCAAACTCAGATGACTATATCACACAAACTACTAAACGAATAAACATCTTCACCGTTCAAAATACATAAGTATCAGCTATAAACTACATACCCATATTTTATATCCATCCAACGGTAGATTGAGGAAATCTATAAGTTTTAGCGAAACGGCACGAGAAATCCAGACTTTCTGACCAGCTTTGTTTCAGAGGTTAGATCTCTCAGACAAAACCTATAATCAAGATCTCTACCGTTCAGAATGCAGATATATCAGTTTTACACTACGTATCCAAAGTTTATATCCATCCAACGGTAGATTAAAGAGATCTAGAAGTTTGAGCGAAACGGCGCGAGAAATCTAGACTTTCCGACCAGCTTTGTTTGAGAGGTTAGATCTCTTAGACGAAACCTCTGATCAAGATCTCCGCCGACCAGAATGAATAACCATAAGCTATGAACTTGCTGACAAATTTTGAGCTCAATCTGACCTTTTATCCCAAAGATCCAGCTCTTTGATGAAAATGTCGCAGAGATCTTCCTCCTGCAACTCCCTCCTTCTTTCTCTTCATCTTTCCTTTCTCTTCTTTTCTTTCTCTTCTTTTTTCCGTTCTCTCCACTCACCTCTTTCTAGCACTTCCTTGATTCCCTCCTCCACTCACCTCACTTTCTTGCACATTCTTGGATTCTCTCCTCCACTCACCTCATTTTCTAGCACATTCTTGGATTCTCTCCTCCACTCACCTCACTTTCTAGCACATTCTTGGATTAGAGAAGTGGGCATGAGACACTTGTCCACTTTCATGCACCAACCTTCACATGTGTTGGTCTCATACTACCCATACCAACCACATGTACTTTAACCAATCTCATGTTTCCATGTATTTTAAATGTTCAACCCATTTAATACACCAAATTTTCATTCTCATTTATCCTTTTATTCAATCAATCCTAACCCATATCAATTCATGGTTTAATGGGCCCATGCATAAATAATAACATATGCATTATACTTTAATTTAACATGACTCATATACAATTTATGATACACATATTTATATACATTATCAAGCATCAACTATACAAACATTAAACAACCATCAAACAAACACCAAACATATCAAGGCAACACATAGAGTTTGGGCAAAATGCAATTGGGTTATGGGCTAGATGAAATAATTTTCGGGGCGTCACACTAATACTATATATTTAATTTGAAATCTACCGAGTTTTTATTTGTATTTATCATATATTTTATCGTGAGTCAAAACTATTTTTAAAGAATTTTTCAGGACGCTAATGACTTAGCAGCGCTCTCCTGAACTTTATAAGTCAGGAAGCTGATAGTTAATTAGGACACTGATAACGTTCAAGGTTGAATAGAACTGATTTATCAGGACACTTACTTGTATAGTAGCGGTCCCCTTTATCATTCAACCTCTGAAGTTGTCAGGAAGCTGACTCAACATCAACTCACTTAAATATGTCTTAAGTTCTTCAAAGAATGTATCTTTAAGGACGCTGGTAGTTATAAGTTGAACAATCTATCAGGATGTTATCTGGATAGAAGCGCCCTCACCTTTAGGAATCAACTTAATAACTTTCAGGACGCTGATTGTCCTTCAACGTGCTTGTGTCTTTCTTTAAAATGTTTTTAATCAGTAAGACGCTTACATTATTTTAATGCCCTCATGATATGTTTTATGTTTTTAACTGGTAGGACGCTTACGTAATGTAGCGCCCTCATATTTTGTTTTATATTTTAAACTGGCAGGACGCTTACTCGGATAGTAGTGCCCTCATGTACTTAATTGTTTTAAAACATAGCAGGACGCTAACTGTGCATTAGCGCCCTCAAGGTTAAGCCATTTAAGTGTCAAAGTAAGTCAGGATGCTTACGAGTAAGTAGCGCATTTTCTTAAGTGTTTTGCAGGACGCTTATACGTAATGAGCGCCCTCAAGGAACAAAATGACAAAGTTGACATTATGCGTCAGGACGCTGATTATGGAATCAGGACGCTAATTCAACAATCGTCACTGTTTAAAATAGTACACTACATAAGTTTACTTTTTCAGAACAGACCTTTGCACAGAGACATTTTCAGACCTATCAGAGATCGTCTTTGATACATGAAATAAGTTTTTCTAAAACTTTTCTTTTTCATGAAATCTGAAAAGAACCAGAATGTTAGTGAAAATTGCAGTTGTCATTTTCATATAACATTCTAGTAGTTGTGTGTAAACGTTCATATTATTTGAACTTCAAATGTCTAACGGTTATGTCCCACTAAATTTATAAATACAAGCACTTAGGATCAAACATCTTGCCAATCACTTTGTCTTGTGCCAATACTTTTTGAAAGATAGTTTGTGTCAAAATGAATTTTATTTTCTAATCTTTTAAAGTATTTTTTACTGATACCTTTACGATTACAATAAATTTTCATATTGAGCTTCAATTATACTTTATCTTTGAAAATCTATCTTTATTGGTATCTACTCAAATTCTTAGCACTGATTCATGTTTGGTATCATTCTTGCTGGAGATAGAATTTGAGAAATAGTTCAAGATATACAGTTGTACTTGATTTCATATCTTAAGTATTGTATTGGATTATATCAGTAGTTGGTGAACTACTGATCAGAGAACCGGAAGTTTTCATACCTATATTTTATATCTATTTTGAAAACTATATATATTTATGTATACACTAGTCCTTCGATTTTCAACTTTAATGTTTTTATGGTATTATATTATTTTTGAAGAAGCACTGATCTTCATAACACATCATTCATGCTTTTTGAAACTGCACTTGAGCAATACCGAACATTGGAAGATAAAAGACTGTAAGTGCATCTTCTTTTAGCATTACCTGTGCTTCATTTCTATATCATGTAATGCTATGTAATGTGCTTAATTGTAAATTATTCTACTTAGTTAGAACCAACATTTTAGTATTGTAATGCTGGTGTGTTTCTGGACTAAAACAACCAGGACAAGTGAAGGTAATTCACTTAATGATTTCGGGGTTGAAATCATGAAAGGTTTTCTTTGAGCCTGCAAAAGAGATTCGGTTCATCCTCATCCCGTAAAAGGATAGGTGTGTCCTTAACCTGAAAAAGGATAGGTTATCTCTTAACCTGTAAAAGAGAAACGATTGTTCCTTATCCCGTAAAAGGAACATGGGTTTCTCCTCATCCCGGAAAAAAGAAATTTGGTTCATCCTTAGCCTGTGAAAGGATAAGCTTGCCTTTAACCTATAAAAGGGCAATTGTAACTGTTTGGTTCTCATCCATAAGAGAATCAGTTAGTGGATTGAGAAA
Organism: Paratinospora sagittata; assembly: GCA_035771175.1. Classification (NCBI taxonomy): domain Eukaryota; kingdom Viridiplantae; phylum Streptophyta; class Magnoliopsida; order Ranunculales; family Menispermaceae; genus Paratinospora; species Paratinospora sagittata. Next base: position 27,643,647 of record CM069595.1, read on the forward strand.
ATCCTAATCGGGAGATTAGGTAGTGGATGTAGGCTTGGCCGAACCACTATAAATCTGTGTATCACACGTTTGCAATTTAGTCTGTGTTCTATTTTGCATCCAATTCTAATACCTTATGATTTCGTTTCCAAATCTACCCTTGACCATGTTGCACTAGGAACCCCGATTCACTCTAGTTTCTCACTTCCTACAATAAATGAAACTATTCTTAGTTCATTATATCCATCATTCACAATCAACACAACTACATGCAATATTTCCATATTACCGGTCTACGTTCACTTTTCACTTATCTAGAACTTTCATTCTTCCTTTAAGGTTCTCATGGTGATTCACAAATGTTTAAGTGTTTTCCATATACTAAATTCACCCTTAACAGTTTTTAGACCATCATAATCCTTCTTAATCATGAAAATTTTACATAACCCCTTTATCTAAGAATCATTCCTTATTAAGCCTTGTCAATGATTCCCATACCCACTTGTAGAGACTGTTAGAGATACTACTATCTCAGTTGACAATGAAGAAGAAGTTGATGAAGTATGATGAAGGATTACTTTGTAATTTCAATGTTGTTAACTATCAGCAAATAGTTAGAGGTTGTTAAAACTGTTAGGCAATAGTCTATGTTTCTAGAGACTTTTTTATGTATCTATAAATAGATCATCTTCTCTATAATGTTAGTTCATTCAATTCAATTGATATTTTCTCAGAGAAAGAAATAGATTTTCTGATCTTCTCTTAGCTTTTTATCTTTTTCTCTACTTTCTCTTTTGTTCTTCCTTTCTTCGTTTTTCATTTGTATGTTCTTGTTTCAATCTCTAATATGGTATCAGAGCAGGTTCAATCAGCAAATTCAACATCAGATTTGAGTGTTGTTAATGGAAGATCAAGATTCACAAGTCAGATTAAGTTAGAGCTCAATCACAGTAATTACTTACTGTGGAGGCAGCAGGTGCATGTTGCAATCAGAGGAAACAAATTATTCTCGTTTATAGATGAATCAATTCCATCTCCAAGTCGTCTGAATTCAAATAGCACAGTGAGTGAGGAGTATTTGGATTGGGAACAACAGGATCAAATCTTGCTATGCTGGATCCTTTCATCTATAAGTCAAGAGTTGTTCCCAGAGTTAGTTGGTTGTTCCACAACAAGTGAGGCATGAAAGAACATTGAGCGCATGTTCTCTTCTCAATCTAAAGCCAACTTGATGCACTTAGAGCTGCAACTGTAGATCTTGAACAAAGGTGGATCTATAATGACTGAGTATCTTATGAAGAAGAAAACTATAATCGTTTTTTTGGCATTTACAGGTTATATAATGTCTGAGGATTATAAAATCACAAGTGTTTTAGAAGGGTTAGGAACAACATATGATAGTTTTGTTATATCTTGCACATCCATGGTGCATTCCTATACTATGCCTGAGATTTTTGCGTTCTTATTGGCACATGAAGCAAGACCTGAACAACATTCTCAGGTGGATTCTTTAACTGCTAACATGACTTCTTTGAATGTCAATGTGGATACTACCAAGAAAGATAATGTCAATACACAGAATGTCTATAACAACAACAATAATGGTGGTCGAGGGAATAATGGAGGCAGGAGAGGTTGATGAAGAAACAAATACTATAATAACAACAAGCTTCATCCATGCCAAATCTATCATAGAACAAGTCATGGTGCTCTTCGTTGTTTCTATAGATTTGATCATTCTTATCAAGCACAAAACTCCAATCAACAAGGCAACAACAATGGTGTGAATCAGAATCAGATGGCTGCCATGATTGTAGGCCCTGAGATGGTAGCCGATACACTTTGGTATCCTGATAGTGGTGCAACAGATCACCGTACACTTGATCCTAACAATCTCATGCACAAGTCTGACTACAAAGGAAATGAGGATATTTACGTAGGCAATGGTACAGGTTTGAGCATATCTTCCCTTGGATCTAATACTATTAAGCATGATAAAAACACTTTTCTACTTAGAAACATTTTACACATACCACAAATAACTAAGAATCTTCTTAGTGTTTCTAAGTTTGTGAGAGACAATAATGTTTTCTTTGAGTTTCATTCTAATTTTTGTTTTGTGAAGGATCAGTTCTCGAAGAAGGTTCTTTTTCAAAGAACTATTAAAAATGGTTTGTATGTGTTTCATCTTCCCACATGCTCTTCTGATTCAGCTGTTGTGTAAGTCTTCTCCTCTCAGTCCAGTTTTTCTGTTTCAAAGGCTGCTCATTAGAATTCTGCTATTTCATTCATGTCTGATAAGCCTAATAGTCTTTGTAATTCTTCAAATCATAGTCTTCATTCTACTGATTCTATGCATGATTCTGTTACTACTCTTGTTGTTCATAATGTTTCTAATAAAAGCACAAATGATCTGATGCTATGGCATTTTCGTCTTGGTCATCCTTCTACCAAGATTGTACATAATGTTCTTCATAATTGCAATGTTTTTTTTCCTAAAACATCCACTTATGTGTGTCATGCTTGTCAACTTGGTAAATCACATAAACAATCCTTCAATTCATCTCTTACTTCCTATAAAACACCCTTGGAACTTGTTGTAGCTGATGTTTGGGGACCAACTCCCTTACTTTCATCTAATGGTTACAGGTATTATGTAAGTTTCCTTGATGCTTGCACTAGATTCACATGGTAATTTCCTTTCCATAACAAAGCTGAAGTTTACAATGTTTTTTTTTTACTTTAGGACTCAAGTAGAACCCCATGATACGAATGTTTTGATGATTCCAAATATCTTCAGTTTGTGTATCTAATAATCTTGTCAAGTGTTTCAGATTTATCAAGAATCAAGATCAAGGAACTGTGCTCGCAAGCCTATTGAGCATCACAAAGCAAAGTTTCGAGTCTATATGTACTTAGAATGTAAAGTCTATCGATCAACTTACTCTAAGCAAGATTTTATCATTTGCATGTTTTGATCATAACATTTTAATCGTACCTTATGATTTCTAAAGTATTTGATTTGATTAAGAGAAATAATGATGTTTTGTCAAGCTTTAATCGAGAAATCAAAAATCACTTTTGTAAAAGTCTTTCAAGACGCTAATGTTTTAGCAGCGCTCTCCTGGACTTGATGAGTCAGGACGCTGATAAAATATTAGGAAGCTCAAGGTTGAATTGAACTAATTAATAAGGACGCTTACTTGTTAGTAGTGACATTTCTTTTATCAACCATTGAGAATGTTAGGACGCTGACTTAGTTTCAGCTCGCTAAAAATTCTTTTTGTCTTTAAGTGATTTCCATCTTTTAGGATGCTGATAAGTTATAAGTTGAATAAATTATCAGGATGCTACTTGTGCAGGAGCGACCTCATTTTTAGAATCAACTTAAATAACTTTCAGGACGCTTACCGTTCGTCAACGCACTTAACATTGTTTTAAAACTATTTTTAATAGTTCAGGACGCTTACTCTTGAGTAACGCCCTCGTGTGTCAAATGTTTTAAAACAAAACAGGACGCTTACTGCGAAGTAGAACCCTCACGATTTAATTTGTTTTATCGTCAAAGCAAGTCAGGACGCTTATTATTTAGTAGCGCCCTCACTTCATTATTCAGTAGGACGATGATATTCTATGAGCGCCCTCAAAGGAACAAAACGATAGAAATGATATTTTAACTGTTCTGACATGTATCTCCTTTTTTGCCAACTTTTCATAACAACTTTTTGTGCAAAATCAATTTTCTATATTTGTAAGAGATATTCTCTGATTCACGAGCCACGTCTTCTAAAACTTTCCTTATTCGTGTATCTGGAGAAAATCAGAATATCATGAAATGTGCAGTTGCCATTTTCGTAATATATTCTAGCTGTTGTGAGTTAACGTTCATATTTGAAATTTAAATTCAAATGAACCACACCTTCATCTCTACAAGTCTATAAATACAAACACTTAACAATTTGTTAAGACCACTGAAAATTCTCTGAGCTAAAACACTTTTTGAAAGTTAGTCAAATTGTCATCTGGTCAAGAAAACGTTTAAGTCTCTTTGTCTTCAAAGAGTTTACTTTGGGACTTTACGTATTCAAATGATTTTCATACTAAGCTAACATTCTATCTTTTTCTGAAAATCTATTTGAAAGTTTGAACTATTTTCACTCAAATCGTTCAACATTATTTTTACTTATATCATTCTTGCTGAAAGAGAAATTTGAGAGATAGTTCATAGGATACAGTTGTACTCAATTTCATATCTTGTATACTATATCAAGGTTGTAACAGTAGTTAGATAAACTACTGAGTTGATATTCTTTATTCAATGAGGTTAGGTCTTCTCACACCAGTAAGCTGAGAAACGATAGTTCTCACACCCATAAGTTGAGAAAGCATAGGTTGGTCTCACGCCTGTAAGCTGAGTAGTGAAAGGTTGGTCTCACGCAAGTTGAGAAAAGGTGTAACGGTTTGATTCTCACCCGTAAGAGAATCCCTTAGTGATAAGGTTCAAAATCCTAATTGAGGAGGTTAGGTAGTGGACGTAGGCAAGTAGCCGAACCACTATAAATCGATTGTGCATATTTGCTTACTTTCTGCACTTTAATTTTTGCCATTGTAATTATTTTTTAAATTGTCTAAGTGTCCAATTCACCCCCCTCTTAGACATATCTGGGCCAACAAATGCTACAAACTGACAATGGAAAAAAGTTTCTTACTCTAACACCACTACTTGCTACTCATGGAATTTTATTTCGCTATAGCTATTCTTACACTCATGAACATAATGGTTTAGTGAAATGTAAACACATACATGTAGTTGAAACTGGTATGAGTTTGCTAGCTCAAGCATCAATGCCTCTTCAATATTGGGATGAAGTTTTTTAGACAACTATTTTTCTAATAAACAAAATGCCAACCTCTGTTTTTCAAGATAAATCTCCATATGAGTGTCTTTATGGTGTTAAACTAGATTATGCGGCATTGAGAGTCTTTGGTTGCTTGGTCTATCCATACCTACGCCCCTTTAATAAACACAAGCTTGCGTATAGAAGTAGTCCATGCATTTTCTTGGGATACTGTTCTCAATACAAAGGATACAAATGTCTTCAAAGTGATGATAAAATCTTTGTTGTTAGACATGTTGTCTTTGATGAGCCGTGTTTTCCATTTGCTAAGTCACAGTCCGCCATCCAGTCTACTACTTCTATTGGATCTAGTTCCACTGGTTCTACTTCTTTACTTCCTCCTAAGTTACTTCCTGATGGTGAATTTGTTTCTACTGAGAATATACTCTCTTTAGATACTGCTGCAACTTCAGATTATGCTGCAGCATCAGAACATGTTGTTGTTATAGACCTTGCTGCTTCTCCCTCTTCTCTTATGGATGCATCAGTTGGTTCTCATGTTTGACCTCCCACTGTTATTCCAAATGTTTCTACTTGTGTCAATGCTCACCCTATGGTCACTAGAGCTAAAACAAGTGTTTTTAAGCCAAAAGCTTGGGTTGCTCACTTTGATGAAGTTGAACCTGATTTAGTTAAACAGGTTCTAGCTCATCCACTTTGGTTAGCTGCAATGAAAGAAGAATTCAAAGCCTACAAGACAATAAAACCTAGTCTATTGTTTATGTTCCCTCTGATAGGAAAGTAATTGGATGCAAATAGGCTTTTAAACTCAAAAGAAAACCAGATGGCTCCATTCTTAAATACAAAGCTAGGCTAGTTGCTAAATGATTTCATCAAATTCATGGTTTTGATTTCTATGAGACCTTTAGCCCAGTTGTTAAACTAGCTACCATTTGAGTTATATGGTCCAACCACCTGGTTTTGAGGTTCAAGGCAGCAATCCCTTAGTCTGTAAACTTCACAAAGCTCTTTATGGGCTTAAACAAGCTCCTAGAGCTTGGTTTGCCAAGTTTAATTCGATTCTTCAGCAGCTAGGCTTCAACTCATGCAAGACAGATAATTTTTTGTTCTGCATATTTTAGTCTTCTCATACTCTGTATGTGGTGTATATGTTGATGATATTATCGTAACTGGAGACAATTCAGCTGAAATTGATAAGTTTGTGTCTTAGTTACACAGATTCTTTGGTCTTGAAGACCTTGGTGTTTGCACTATTTTTTAGGAATTAAGGTTCATCCTACCTCTAATGGACTTCATCTATCTCAATCCAAATATATTTAGGATTTATTGAAGAAAGTCAATATGGAAGCTGCCAAACCTTGTCCCTTTCCTATGGTTACTAGTACTGGCTCCTCCTTATCTGCTTATAGAGGTGATCCTATTGTTAATGTTGTTGAATACAAATCAGTAGTTGGGGCCTTGCAATATGCAACCATTACAAGACCAGACTTATTCAATGTTGTCAATAGAGTCCGTCAATATATGCAGACTCCCTTAACTGATCATTGGCGTGTTGTCAAGATGATTTTGAGATACTTGAAGGGTACAACTCATTTTGGTCTTCATTTCACTAGATCTATTTTTTCTTCTAGTCTTACAATATGCAACCATTACAAGACCAGACTTATTCTATGTTGTCAATAGAGTCCGTCAATATATACAGACTCCCTTAACTGATCATTGGCGTGTTGTCAAGATGATTTTGAGATACTTGAAGGGTACAACTCATTTTGGTCTTCATTTCACTAGATCTATTTTTTCTTCTGGTCTACATCTTACTAGGTTTTCAGATGCTGATTGAGCATCAAATCCTGAAGACAGAAAATCGACTACTGGCACTTGTGTTTTTCTTGGACCTAACCTTATTTCTTGGACAACAAAGAAACAACATACAATATCTCGTTCCTCAACTGAGGCTGAATACCGCAGCCTGGCTTCCCTTGTAGCTAGCATTACATGGTTGCAATCTTTTTTACATGAACTGAGTGTGCTTCTCTTCTTACTGTGTGGTGTGATAACCAAAGTACAATTGCAATGGCACACAATCCTATTTTACAAGCTTGCACTAAACATGTAGAACTTGTTTTATACTTTGTTCGTGACAAGGTAGCTCAACACCAGCTCATTCTCAATCATGTTCCAACCGTTGATCAAGTTGCAGATGTATTCACTAAGGCATTATCCACTCCTAGATTTCAGCTACTTCGTTCCAAGCTTACTGTCATGGCATCCCCACTAAGCTTAAGGGAGGATGTTAGAGATACTACTATCTCAGTTGACAATGAAGAAGAAGCTAATGAAATATGATGAAAGACTACTTTGTAATTTCAGTGTTGTTAACTGTCAGCAAGTAGTTAGAGGTTGTTAGAATTGTTAGGCAACTGTCTATGTTTCTAGAAACTTCTTTATGTATCTATAAATAGATCATATTCTCTGTAATGTTAATTCATTCAATTCAATTGATATTTTCAAAAAGAAAGAAACATATTTTCTATTTGTCTCTTAGTTTTCTATCTCTTTCTCTGTTTTCTCTTTTGTTCTTCCTTTCTCTGTTTTTTGTTTGTATGTTCTTGTTTCAATCTCTAATAGAGACAAAGGGTATTTAGGTTTGATTCATGGTTCCTCTAATACATCACTTGAGATTTATGTGTTTTCACACACCCAAGATCATCCATAGTTCATTGGCTTCCACTTAATCATCATACTTCAAGGGTTTTGTCTTCCAAAATCCCTTTGAAGATGGCCAAGAACACAAACCCGAAATTAACTTTAACAACAACCAATATTCATCACATTCATTGTAGCACCCGTGCCTTTAGGTGACGTCATTTTGACCCATAGTGTACTCCCAGAGTACCCGCATACGTATTCGTATACGTATGTGTATATGTATTTTGAAGGTCGAAGCACGTAAGCTCGAGTGTCTTTGCATGATTTTAGGTCATAAAGAGTGCGCATGAAGTTTCGGGACAATCGGAGACCCGTTCGACGTCAAAACATGTCGAGAACGGTGTTTTGGATCCAATGGAGCTCGATCCATGGAGGAAGAAATTTCTGTCACAAATTACATCAATGGTTTGATCTCCTAGATACGTGGTCCGATTGAGCTGAGAGTTTTTCAGCTCATTCTTATATGATATATCTTCATTATGAACGGTGAAGATCTTGATCGGAGTTACCTACTATGAGTTATAGGACTCCAAACACTGTTTCATGGATTTTTGGATTTTCTTACGCAGCTTTGATCAAACAGTTAGATCTCGCAATCCTACCATTGGATTTGCGTTGAAAGTTTTCCATAATGTTGTTAACTGACCCATTCAACTTTAGAACGGTTACGATGTTAAATTGGTGGGTATTTTGCAATAAATTGACTATCTAAGTGCAAGTATTGTAACAAAAAAACTGATTTTTTGATAGTTTTTGGAAACTTTTAGTTGTGGGCCCAAACTTGTCTTTTTAAGCAACCAAAACGTAATTTTAGGCTCATTTGCTCATTTCTCAGCCAGAAAAGAGAGAAAGGAGCTGGAGAGGAAAAAAGGAGAGGAAAATTAGGGTTGGTGGTTTCTTGCTCAAGAACACCTAAGGTTTGCATTTTTCCTCCATTTCTTCCTTGAATCTCTCTATTAGTTGCATGATAACTTTATTTTGAGCATTAGGGTTTCATTTTGATGCATGCATTGTGATGAACCTTGGATGGGTGGAAGACCAAAGAGTCTTGCATGTCACATATGTGTGATTAAAGAGTGTTAGGAGTACACAAATGGTGAAACCCCCAATTTCTAGCAAGAAATTGGAAGGGTTAGTTCAAATGACCTATACTTAGTTTATGACCTTAGACCTTTTCAAAATCTTTGCATGTCAACTATGTTGACCTAGTGGCCATTGTGCATGATTCAATGTTGCAAGATCAGTAAAATTCATGGTTGAACATGGTGGCCTAGTGTAAAATTGGCAATATGGCCTACGTATGAAAATTTCCATATTTGAGGCTTTTGATGCTCTTGATATAAAATCTTGAAAATTATGCAATGTAGGTCTAATTGGACATGATTAGGGTTGTTTGATGATTGAATTCGGTGGGTTCTCATAATGGACACCCTAAGGTTGACCAATTTTGATCTAGGCTAAGTATTTGACATTTTTCATGTACTTTCGAAATTTTGCATGTAATTTGGGGATTTTGCCCAAATTGGGAACCCAAAGCAAGTCAATTTAAGAAATTGACTTGGGGATTGTTTAATTGGACCCAAATTGAGTAGAATCATGGGTTTAACATGTTAGAACCTATGTTAAATTGATATGACGTAGTTCATTTTGACCTTATGTTTTATATTGGCCTAATTGGGGGTTTTGACCAAGACTTAGTCAATTGATGAAATTGATTTGATGTATAGTCTAATTGACCCTAATTATAATTGAATTTCATGTATATTAGTGGTTGGATCATGGGATCATCCTATTACATTCAATTTAGGTCAAACTTAGTTTAATTGAGTCTAAATGATCAAGTTGGGCAATATGGAAATTGGCTCAAGGGCTAATCAATTTAGAATCTAATTGACTTTAGATTGGGTTTGAACATGGGGTTTTGACACACTTTATGATTGATTTTCAGTTGTGTGAACCATGTTATTTCCAGGTCTTGTGATTGATCTTGAACCCATTTAGTCAATTGGAGAGTTTTGGCGATTGGATTGGCTAGACTTAGCCAATCAAGAGTGAGTGTTCTTTTACTTTTGGATTATTTATATGTGGCATTGTAGTATAGAAATGTTTTAAATGCTTATGTATGATGGTATGAATGTTTTAATATTCCATGAAATACATTTGAGCATAATTCATTGGGATGACAATTTGGGTTGAGGCTCCTAGTTGGAATTTTCTCTTTTGGGAAATTCTCGTAAGTCTAGCGACGATCCCAGTTGTGTACTTGGCAGAGGGTTTTATGGCTTGTGTATGGGTAGGTTAGTTTAGGCTAATCTTACGTACTGCACAACCCCAGAAATCCTATTAGGATATGAGTATTGTGTGAGTGTTCAGGTACTGTGTGTAGCGCACCAACCTTGAACCCCCCGTACTCAGGAGGTGTTAGGATTGAATGAGCATGAGTACAAATGTTATGCATCGTCTTCTGTATGACTTGATCCATTATGTTAGCATGTATGTAATCTATTTCATCATCATGATATTTCACTTGTTTTATGATCTTACCATGTTTTATAAATGCACGTATATGCCACTTGTAAATAACATTCACTGAGCTGGTTGTAGCTCACATCTCACCATCTTCTCTCAGGATTTGATAGAAAAGGAAAAGGGAAGGCTTGACTGCGGAGTGTCCCTTGTTTTTGTTTCATGTAGGTGTTGTACATTTAGTTTTGTATTTTGATAATTATGTACATGATAACACCTAGTAATTGTATATTTAACACATAGTTGGGATGTGTTGGGTTTTGTATCATTTTGAAGACTCTGGAATTTTATATTTGTAAAAATTTGGAGAAGTAATATTTTATTTCATTATGATCATGTTAGTTGGTTGTTAAGGATGTACTTTTATTTCTTTTTGGAGATTCGTATATGTATTCGAGAGCTGACGGGACGTCGGGTGTACCGACGGAGGATATACTCGAAGGTTCTCGTGCCGGTCATGACGTCATGTAGAGTGTGGGTCGTGACATTCATGTTCTTCTAACATTAATAATCTAATAAAGTTAAATCCCCAAATAAAAGCATGAGAAATAACACATATGTCAATATTAAGTCAAAACTCAATGGGTTTCTTGGAGAACAAGTTACCTTCCAAAAATCACCAAACTCATCATTAATCTTCCTATTTTTGCTCAAAACCATGTTTCAAAACATCAATAAACCATTAAAAACACCATTGGAACTCTAAGAAACCCATTTAGATTCAAAAACTCCACATAGCATGGTGACTTCGTCAACAAGAAACCCAAAATCCAAGAAGAAATTATCAACAAAATTTAGAGATTATACCTTCAATCTCCTAGATTTGGTGTTTGCAAGCCCTTAATCACCCATTGGAACCATTTTGGATCACCCTTAGGATCTCCCATAAGAACCCCAACTCGTCCCTTAAACCTTCTCTCTTTTGCCAAAAGTTGAAAAGTTCAAAATGAGAGAAAAATCTGGGCATTTATAGACAAAAACACCATAGAATGCGTTCTTCAACTGTTGGAACACGTTCAGGGGAGGAACGCACTTCAGTGGTTTTTCTTTATTTTTGGTTCAATTTCTTCTCGATTTTGTCTATTTTCACTGTTTTCGAGTCTTAGTACTTCATGAATGGTGTTTGGCACTAAAGTTTGATTTTCTAAGGTTCTAAACACCTCATTTAAAGGTTCATTTGAATCCTTAAATCCATGTTTTTTTTTCCAAAGAATTAGAGTCTTTAGGGTCATTTTTACTAAGTTACATGATAAGGGTTTCACAACCTACCCCACTTAAGGAAATTTCGTCCTCGAAATTAAAATAAGTTTGGGACTTACTTGGCTTAAATAGATCATGAAAGTGCTCTTGCATATAATGCTTCCACTCCCACGTGATCTACTCGTCTCCCTTCGCCACCCATTTAACATTCAGAAGTGGAATCTCCTTGGTCCTGAGCTGTTGTTATTCCTATCCATGATCTCCACCGACTTTTTCTCATAAGTAGTCACGTCATCAACCTTTAATCCATTTTAGTCAATGATATGACTCTGATTTGGATAGTATTTCCAAAGCATCAACATATGGAAAACATTATGAACTACAACAAGCAGTGGTCGCAAGGCGAGCCGGTAGGGCAACAGTCTGACACTCTCAAGTATCTCGAACAACCCAACATAGCGGGGTGCAAGCTTTTCCTTCACTCCAAACCGCAGATGTCCCTTGCGAGGCTAGACCTTCAAGTACACACGATCTCCTACAGTAAACTCTAGGGCTTTGTGTCGTCAATTTGCATAGCCCTTTTGTTTATCCTGAGCTATCTTCATTCTATGCCTAATCTGTTTAATTCGGTTTGTGTGGTCCAACACAACATTTGGCCTCATGATGAACGCCTCACCGATCTCCGCCCATCAAGCTGGAGATCTGCAAGGTGTACCATACAATGCCTCAAATGGTCCCATCCCAATGCTACTTTGTAAGCTGTTATTGTATGCAGACTCACACAACGAAATGTACGTCTCCCACTGACCCCTGAAATCGAGCACACAAGCCTTGAGCATGTCCTCCAAAACCTGAATCAATCTCTTTGTCTGGCCATTGGTCTGGGGATGGAATGCGATACTGAGTTGAAGCTGGGTGTTAAGCATTGTTTATAGACTCAACCAGAATCTGGATGTGAATTTGGGATGCCGATTTGACACTATAGACACAGGTACACCGTGCAACCTCACGATCTCATCAATGTACCTCTTACTCAACTTTTCCATTGGGTTCTACATGGAGATAGGCAAAAAGTGAGCAGACTTGGTCAACCGCTCGACTATCACCCATATAACATCGTGTTTCTTATGAGATCTGGGCAACCCTACCACAAAATTCATAGCAATGAGTTCCCACTTCTACTGGGGAATCGACAGTGGTTGTAGTAATCCTCTAGGCTTTTGGTGCTCAGCTTTGACTTACTGGCACACTTCACATTTCCAAAAAGCTTGGATTTGACATATAAAAAGGAAAGTGGAGAAACCTTAAAGGAAGCCCCATTCTCATTTTTTTTCCTTGTTCTCTCGTAGAGCTTAGTTAGGTTTAGCTTAATTTTTTTATTTATTTTTTATTTTGGGGAAGAACTTGGAAAGCAGCGGATTGCTCTCGGCAGGCTGAATTGAAAATCAAGTTAAAGGAAGCCAAGAGCTAACGTGGTGGCTGGTTTTATAATAAAGAAAACAAGAACTGAAGATTAGAGATTGGCAAACTGTTTCTAGAAAGAAAGAAAAAAGAGTATTGAATGGAGAAAAATTGAAGAATCAAGATCAAACAAGCTTGAGGTGGCAATTGTTGATCGGTTGCATTGGAGAATGGAGGTGAAGGTCTGAATTTAGTTGAGCTGAAACGTGTGGCTGATTTGAAGACATTATTAAAATGGGCATGAGTTGAAACAAATGGCTAGGTGGGCTTAAATGAAAAACCCAAGTGGCGGACAAGAAGGGGAGGTCATGAGTTGCACAAGAACTTAATTTTAGTTGTTGAAATTGTCTTGTTAATGGGTGACTTCGCTAGTTGCAGCTAGGTGCTATTTTGGGCGGTGCTGAAATTGTTGTAGCTGAAACAAGATGTAGATGGTGGTGCTATTTAGACGTCAGGATCGTGAGCTATCATGGTGCATGGGCTGATTTCGGCGCAATTGAGCATCTCTTTACTCTTGTCTTGATTTCAAATTTTGCAATTTGAATATTAAAAATGTTAATTACATTGGTGTGCTTCGTTTCATCTTCAATTATGAGTTAAATTTCGTAAACTACAGCATGGCTGAGCTTAATTAATGACCATGAATTTTCAATTGATATGATTGTATGATTAGTGTTGTTTTGATTAATTGAGTATGCATTTTAATGCTTAATGCTTTTGAGTGTTTGGCCAACACTCAATTGATATTAAATTAATGTGTTAAGGATAGAGAGGTGACGCACACTAAGTGTTTGATGAAATACAAATCATAAATTGCATGTAGGATAGAGTTATATACCTCTATGATCTATATGGTCTAAATAGAACTGCCATAGTCCTTAATGACTTGCTTGGTGTTACAACTTCCATCGAGAGATAGTGAGCTGACATTTAAGAAGACTTTTGATGTTACTTAGAGAGATAACATTAATTGGAATAGGGCATTCGACCTTCAATAACAACAACCAAATCATTTATAATTAAATTGGAATTTTAGGCATATTAATTAGGTGAAATCATTGCCCTAGTGTCTTTAGCTCCATCTATTTCAATAAAAAATCATGTTCTTGTTTTCTAATCTTTTCGCCGCATTTACCGCATTAATTTTAAAATTTCATTTTCTTAGATTTAATTTTGTTAAATAGCCTCATTTTTAATTTTTCTAATATAATTAGATTTAACCAATTTCAATAATTAGTACTAATCCTTGTGGGATGATACTCTATTTCATCACTTTATTACTTGTGTGACCTGTTCATTTACAAGATTTTTATTTGTAAAATCAAATACGCAACAAGTTTGCAATGTGCTTCTTCATTCTCGGCCACTAGAACATCTTCTTTACATCATGATACATTTTGGTAGCCATCGGGTGTGCGGTATATCTAGTCCTATGAGCCTTCTGGAGCAACTCTCTCCTTAATGCCCAATTGTCAAGTACCCAGAGTCTGTCCCGAAATCTCAGTGCACCATTTGGAGACATCCTCCAATCTAGGTAGTCAACGTGTGTCGTCCACTCCTTTTACTCATCATAACTTTTATCTTGTTTGTGCTAATCAATTACTTTCTATATGTGGGCTGGTTGGGTTCTTATCTCTACAGTAATTATGACGATCCTAGTTTTCACTCAAGAAAACTTCAAGCCGCCCGAGCTAGTACCCTCTCCAATAGGGTATTAGTAACCCTTAGCCTTTGCTCATATCATCATTTTCACAAACATTCAACTATGAACAAGTCACACAACGCATAGATCAACACAAGACAAAGATAATCAACCAAAGTGCGAAATTATCATGAAAAGTTAAGTATAGTAAAATTTATTACAGTTATCCGTATCCAAGTATAGTTTCACAGTTTAATGACAATCAAACGTCTCCTAAACATGCTCCAGACGCCCCCCGCTTCATCTAGTACTCGCCAACAGGAAATGATGGAGCCAACCTCAAGAAAGATAGATAGATCAGTATGCAATAATTTTGCCCTTGTCTAGGGCACTACAGGATCTTGAAAATAAAGAAGTAGAGTGAGCCTATAGCCTAGTGAGATGATCTCGCATATCCACCATCACATACTCACAAATAGGTTGAAAACCATGTAAACATCAACCATCTCAGAGGTTATGAGTACTACTATTACAAATTACAAATATCCATATTTGTACAACGTACACATTTTCATCAAAATCCATAGTTCAAAATCAAATTACACACCGGTCATATAACACAGGTACATCCTAGATACTTCGAACCTTTGAAGAATCAAACCTATGGTTTTATGACCACAACTGGGCTCCTATTCCAATGGTTGGTTGCTAGTATAATTCCTCTAGATGTATAGCTAATGACATCCCTACCGTGAAGTTATGTTTACCAATTAGAATACCCCAAACGTCCCGGTGATGACGTTTCTATTAATGTAACTACTCTCTCCCAGTTTTGTTTTGATGATTACTGTCACGACCGACTATCTGTGACGTTATGACCGGCATGGAACCCCGTGTACATCCTCCCTTGACATACACAACGTCCCGATAAGCCTTCTAACACATACCATAATCTCCAAATACACAATAATAAACGCATGGACATAATATAAGATCATTATATAAAACATATCCAAAATGACAACCATAAAAATTTTCTCCAAATCCACAGTCTTCAAAAGTACAAAATATACTTAACCATAAGTATAAACTCATCTAAATGTTAAGTATAATCATTAAGTATTACATAGTACAATTTATCAAAATAAATTGCAAAAAAGTACTAAACACCTACGTCACCGATAGTACGGGAACGCTTCATAGCTAAGCTTTCCCTTTCTCCTTCTTATCAGATCCTGAAAAGATAAGGATGAGGGGTGAGCTACAGCAAGCTCAGTGAATGTTCTATACAAGTGGCAACATATATATGCATTTAAATAAAACATTGCAAGAATCATTAAAACCATTTAAATAATCATGGGTGTAAGCAATATTACATTCATGCAAATATAATGTATCATGTCATAAACAAGACAATGCATACCATTTTATAAACATGCATATGCAACCTAACACCCTGAGTAAAAATCAATACAAGGGCCATGTGTGCGCAAAACCCATGCCCAATCGTCTTTTTACCCGTATCTATCAGAATTCTTATGGATTGTATGAACCATAGGATTCGCCCACCAAGACAAGTACCATGTCTAGGCGAATCCTAACATAAACAACCCATAGAAATCCTTTGTAAGGTCCACAATTGAGGATTCCTGGTCGGCCCAATGGGATTCCATAAGAATCCCAAGCCTAGGGAATGCAACATAACTCAACTATTTTTCCCAACTGACTATGCTCAAATGTAGTTCATGAATTCAATAAACCATGCATACTACATTGTTCAAGCATTTAAAACATTTTTATACTACAATGTCACATATAGAATTTACAAGTAAAGAGACACTCACAACTTGATTGGCTAGACCTAGCCAATCCAATTTTCAATTCCAAGAAGCACTAGGATGCCACAATCACCCAATGCAACTCAATCCCCAATTGGCTTATTTGGTTAACTTAGATCATTCACAAATCCTGAAACATACATGGTTTATGCCAAAACTGAAAATCAGTTAAAGTATGCCAACTAACCATGTTTAAACCCAAATCAAATGTCAATTGAGATTTTAAAATGGTCCTACACATGAGCCAATCTCATATTGCCCAATTTAACCATTTAATACCCAATTAACCCACATTTAGCCCAATTGAATGCAATAGGTTAATCTAACCACTATAATACATGACATTCAATCAAAAATAGGGTTAATTAGACTAATTGCAAGTCAATTTGACCAATTGACATCAATTATGTCAAATCCCCAAATTTGGGCAAATTTCCAAATCACATGCAATTTTCCAAATTACAAGGCCTAGGCCAAAATTGCACTACACCTAGGGTTTTCAACAAGCAAGATCAGTAAATTGAACCATCAATCATCCACATTTACCCATCAGATCAACATATATGACATGCAACTTGAATGAAAAACCCTAAGTCCATAACCTAGGTCTAGGTCAAATACATGGCTAAACATTAATTACACCCTAATTCAATGCATTGTTAGGATGTAACAAACTACCAAAATAAATATCCAATAACTAATCTAACCGTTCAGATTCAAGAACATCAAGAGACAAACCTTCTGTCCAAAATTGAGCTAAATCGAATTGTAGATCAAAGAGATATGTCTCTTTTATTAAGACAACTCCAACTGAACAGTTTCTCCTCTCTTGCTACAAATACTTGAACTCGGACGATTATATCTCCCAAATTACTCAACTAGTCAACATCGTAAGGGTTCACAGTGCAACAAGTTCAGTTGTGAACCATATGATGAAGTATCACATCCATCCAACGGTAGATTTAAGTGATCCCACGGTTTGATCTAAACTGTGCGAGAAACCAGATTTTCTAACCAGCTGTGCGTGGGAGGTTATATCTCTGAGAAGAAAACTCCAATCAAGATCTCCACCAAACAGAATGAAGAACCATAAGAAACGAACTGGCTGAGCTTGATCTGACCACTGATCTAAGATATCAACCATCTAATCAAAACGTTGCTAAGACTTCCCTTCAAGCAACTTCCTCTCTCTTTCTCTTCTCTTCTTTTATCTCAACCTTACTCTCTCAACACCGTCCCCCAAGGAAGAAAATGAGAGATTGAGACGCATGTTACACCCACATGCACCTATTTTGCCAAGAGTTGATCATGCTCCAACACCATGCCAAGTGTTTGCTCAAGGGCTCATTTGTTAGCCACATGGCATTTACCCAATCACAACTTCACATGTGAGTTGTTAACCAATCCACTAATTCCAACAATTTCATCATGTTTTTCATTTATTTAATCAATACATGTCCATTTCAAATCATGGTACAATTGGCCCCATTATACAATTAATAACACATACATTAATATTAAGATGTCATTATTAATAAATTGCTTTAGTGATGTGTATTATTATCACTATCAATGTCATTTGCACATAAATGACAATATTAATAATGATAATTCTCTAAAATAGCATGCAAAGACACTTGAACTAACACACGTCAAGCATCAAATATGTATACGTACGCGTATGTGGGTACTCTACGGGTCAAAATAACGTCATCCTAAGGTACGGGTGTTACAATTCTCCCCAACATACTTGTGATAACTAATCTCTTTGACATAGTTGTTTCAATGCTAACTAGATATATCAAATGGATTTAACTGCACTGTCAAAGCATGTGGAAGGAACAACACCTTATGAAGATTCAAGAGCTTCATGGTTGTATTTCTTATTTTAGAATCTTAGTGTTATAGAGTAACATTTACATGTTCCAACCACAACATGATTTACATCTTTTCAAAAATCATTCATATAGTTTATCATTCTCATGCATATAAATTATTATATGATTAATCATGCATGGACACGTATTAGTTTGATAATTATGCTATCACTTAGTTATAATTGTTTATCATGCACATATTGATCTGTAATTATCATGCATTAATTTTATCAACTTTGCATGGTTTTATCGTTTCACGTCTATTGTTCCTTTTGCTTTGATCATTGGTTTAATCGATTAAATCACTCGCATTTAACTGTGTTAATTGTACCTCAATCTTGTCAAAAATATTTTTAAAATGTTAGTCTATGTTTTTGGTAATGTCCTAAACCTATTATGATAAAAATTGAGTTTCTTTCACTTCTCAGCGAATGAACATGCTCCTATGGGAAGGAATGCACTCCTGAGCATTTTCCCGAGACTCAGTAATTTTTTATCAGGGTTTAAGGAACGCGCTCCTATGGCTTTTCCCGAGACTCAGAATTTTTCTAATCAGGGAAAAAGAACACACTCCTTAAAGAAGGAACACGCTCCCGTTGCCAAGGACAAAATAGGAACAATTTGAAGAGTCAATGGTTCTTGTTGAAGGAATTTGTTTCTATGCCCAACTGACATATTGAGGAACGCACACCATAAGTAAGGAACGCGCTCCTTGATTAGAGAGAAATCTAAGATTTTTCAAATTTCAAACTAGAAACACGCTCTTGTGTTAAGGAACATGGTCTAGTGCCTCGGTGTGGTATTTATTTATAAAGACCACACTTGCTCATTTGAAGAACAACTTTTGCAAAACTTAGAGAACTTGTGCATTTTTCGTCTCAGTCTTTTTGCAAGCCAACAACAAGTTCTTGAGTGATTTAAATCTTCTTTCTAGGCAAAAGTTCAACAACATTTAATCTATTGATCCATACTTCCAAAAATTTCTCCACATCTTTCAAAACTTTGAAAAACTTGAGAGTTTCTCTTATGCAAGTGTTCAAGACGTTTTAAGTGCTATTTACATCTTCTATTGAGTCTTGATCGTGATTTCTCTCATACAACATCACACAAGAAGAATCTTGGAGCTTGACCTTACCTAGTGGGGTATACATTTCTATATCTAGATTCTTGTGATTTTGGTTTATACTAATCAGTTTTGTGCTTATATTATCTCTTTAAAGCTGATTTTGTGTTGAGTTGTGTTTGTCAAACCCTATCTTGATCTTCATAACAAAATACCTTGTTTAGTGGTTTTATAAATAGTTTGTGATATCGATTCATGTGTTTACATTATATTATATTGAATCAAAGTTTTAGATCAATACTTGATTTGTTTGATTCTTGATCTTAATCACATATTCATTTAGAATCATCAACTTTTGATCATCACAGTATACTGATTCTCGTGCTTTAAACTTATCATTGTTTAGAATCAATATCTTGATAGTTGCGCATATTCGATTCACGATTTTACATCATGCATATTTGAATCGATTGCATTTGAGAAAAACTATTTCAACACTTTGCATCATTTAAAATCATAGTGGCTGGAATAGTATTGTTGACTCATTCGAGATTGTAAGCTTATATTGTTGAGAGTGTTATTAAACATTTTTCTATATCTTTTGTAATCTTGATGTATTGTTGACTTGATTAAGTCAACCGGGACATTACCATATTTTTCACGGCACGTAACCATGCCTGTAACTTAGTTACAAGTGTGGCTATCTAGCCAAGCCCTGGTATAGGCTAGTTTGTGGCTTTTTAACCAAGCCCTAGTGTAGGTTAGTGGTTGTAACT
Organism: Paratinospora sagittata; assembly: GCA_035771175.1. Taxonomy (NCBI): domain Eukaryota; kingdom Viridiplantae; phylum Streptophyta; class Magnoliopsida; order Ranunculales; family Menispermaceae; genus Paratinospora; species Paratinospora sagittata. Next base: position 27,663,577 of record CM069595.1, read on the forward strand.
TTTCTAACCAAGTCCTTATGTCGGTTAGAGTGTAAATGGCTTCTAATCATGCCCGTAAGTAATTAACCAATAGTGTATTAAAAAATCTTGATCATGGTGATTGGGTAGCGGACGTAGATTCAAAGGGAACCGAACCACTCTAAATTCTCTATGCTCATTTATCTTTCCTGCATTTGTTATTTGAATTGTTACCTATTGCGCACTTCACTTATTTAATTAAAATATCCAAAAGGTAACACGAAAATCCGCCAAGTCCAATTCATCCCCCTTTTGGACTATAATATTGGGCCAACAGTTTCAGTCGGTAGACCTAACACAATTCAACACCATTTCAGCTACTTCCACAACCAACCACATAGGATTATACCCAAGGTTCATGCATGATCTTAATATGTAAGACTACATTCATGACATAATGATTTAACACATAATTGACTACACTAGTTTGACAAGCATGCTAAAATTTCCAACATACACGTATTCATGAGCATGTATAACATCACCATATATCCTAAACATGTTTTCTACATCAACAAACATAAGCATGGATATACATTAAATAATACAAGAGCATGAATAACAACCCTAGCCATTACATAAGCATGTGAATTTACCCTACATTTATGTAAACTAATTTCATTCTCTAACATGAATACATGATAGACATATTTATTCACATCATTCATGAAAATAAGCTCATCTAACAATATCTCATGCTAACATCATTCAACAATAGGCATGAAGACATGAATCATGATATAAAACATTCTTTATAGCTATGATGATATGCATATGAAGTGGGAATGGAATCTACTCACAGCGATACCGTTACCAAACTAGTTCCCCGTCTTGGGAACCTTCACCTCATTTGCCTGTGCTCACTTCCTAGCATTCATAGAACTAATCTTAGTTCATCTCAACTATAGAATACAACCACACTTATTTACATTCTAACAATACCTTTTACAATCTTAACTAGAATCCATTACTAATTATGCTTTGATAATGATTCTCATACCCATTTGTAGAGACAAAGGGTATTTGGGGTTCATTCATGGATTCTCTAACATTTCACTTGGGATTTATGTGTTTTCACACACCCAAGATCATCAAAGGATTCTTGGTCTCCAATTATTCAACATATCTTAAGGGTTTTGTCATCTAAAGCCCTTGTATATGACCAAGGTTCCAATTTGGAAACTTAACATCAACATCCATTAATCATGTAATTTCTAGTTCTTTTAGCATGATTTCATCTGACAAGGTGAAATTTCCAAAGAAAAGCATAAAGAGAACTAAAATCCAAAAAATCGAATCAAAACCCTCATGGGTTGCTTGACGAACAAGACATTTCAAAAAATCCCCAAAACTACCATAAATCCTCCCATTCTTGATCAAAACCATGTTTAAATCATCAAAACAACTTTAAAAACAACATTAAAGTCCCAAGAAACCCATTCAAATTCAAAATCCCAACATGAGTAAGATAACTTGTTCTCCAAGAAAACCCAAAATCAAAGAATTAAACCAAGGAAAAGGGAGAGATTATATACCTTTAATCTCTTAGTTTGGTGTTTGGATGCTCCAAATCACCTTTTAGAATCAATTAGAGTCACCCTTGAATGTCCCCCGGTTTCACCTCAAAAGTTCTCTTTTTTAGAGAATGTTGGAAAGTTTGAAAATGGGAGAAAAATCAAGTTTATATAGAACTCCAAACATGGAAACACATTTCTACAAGGGGAAATGTGTTTCCGGAGGGAATCCAGAAACTAGCACTTGGGAGGTGGAAGGGAAACGAGAGTCCAAACGCTTTTCTTCTATGGAAACACGTTTTCCCCAAGTGGAAATGCGTTTCTTCTTTGGAAACGTGTTTCCCCCAGGTTCATTGGGGAAACACGTTTCTCCCTTAGGGAACGCATTTTTCTTCCTTCTTTTCAGGTTTTTGCATGTTTTTCTTCTTCGTTTTCATCGTTTCTGAGTCCCGGTACTTCATGAATGGTGTTTGACACTAAAATTTGGTTTTCTAAGGTTCTTAACACCTCATTTTAAGATTCATTTGAGTCTTCGACTCAATAATTTAGGGTTTCTATGGGTTCAAAGTTTCCAATTTCCTCAAGATAATAGAATTATGTTCGGTAAATTGTCTTAATATTTAGCGGGGCGTCACAACTACCCCTCTTAAAAGAAATTTTGTCCTTGAAATTAAAGGAAAGGTAGGGACTTACTGGACTTAAATAGATCAAGGAAGTTATCTTGCATGTAGTCCTCCCGCTCCTATGTGATATGTTCGTCTCCCTTTGCCATCCACTTTACTTTGAGAAGTGGTATCTCCTTGTTCTGGAGTTGTTGCACTTTTTGATCAAGAATCTCTGTCAGTTTTTCCTCATAAGTAGCCGCATCATCAATCTCTAAACCACTCCATTCAATGATATAACTCTAATCTGGATAATACTTCCGGAGCATCAATACATGAAACACATTATGAACTCCGACCAACTATGGTGGTAAAGCGAGTCAATAAGCTAACGGGCCAACTCTCTCAAGAATCTCAAACGGCCCAACATTGTGGGGAGCCAACTTGTCCTTTACCTCAAGCCTCAAATGACCTTGTGTGGCGAGACCCTCAAATACACATGGTCCCTCACCACAAACTCTAAGGTTCTACGTCGTCGATCAACATAACATTTTTGTCTATCCTGGGCTGCCTTCATCCTCTGCCTGATCTACTTGATCAGATTTGTGTGGTCTTGTACTACATTTTGCCCAGTAATCGATGCCTCACCTGTTGATGTAAGGTCTGTCACCCGATTTTGTTTTGATGATTACAAACAACATACTCGTGATCACTAATCTGTTTGGCTTAGTTGTTTCAGTGCTAACTAGCTACATCAGATGGATTCAACTATACTGTCAAAGCATGTAAATGGAACAACAATGCATGAAGATTCAAAAGCTTCATGTTTGTAATCCTTAGTTTAGAATCTTAGTGTTGTAGAATAATTCTTACTCGTTCCAACCACAATATGATTTGCATCTTTCGAATATCATACATATAGGTTATCATACTCATGCATGTACACTATTATTATATTGATCATGCATGCACGCACATTGTCATGATTATTATGCAATCATATAGTTAAGATTGTTTATCATGCATATATATATATATATATATATCATTGATTATCATGCACTCGTATTGCCAAATTTTCATGGTTTTATCGTTTTACGTGTATCATATTGAATGTTTTGATCATCTATTTTAATCGATCGTTTTACACGTATTTATTTTTGTCAATTGTGTTTCAATCTTGTCAAAAAAGTTTTTAAAGGTAGTTTATATGTTTGACAATGTCTTAAACTCTTTTTGATTGAAAAATTGGGTTTCTATCACTTCAACGTGAAGGAACGCGCTCTTCTTTCAAGAAACGCATTCCTGTGGATTTTCTCGAGACTCAAATTTTTCTTAACAGAGTTTAAGGAACGTTGTGCTCCTTAAGAAAAGAACGCGTTCTTGTGGTTTTCTTCGAGACTCAAATTTTTTTGATCAGGAAAAAAGGAACGCACTTACCTTAATAGGAACGTGTTCCTGTAGTCAATGACAAAATAGAAAATTTTATAGAGTTAGTGGTTCTTGATGAAGAACCTCACTCCTATGCCCAACGAACACATTAAGGAATGTGCTCCTTAATTGTAGGAAAATCTAAAAAGTCTTAGATTTCAAAGCAGAAGCGCGCTCCTTCATTAAGGAACACGTTCTTGTGCCTCAATCTGATGTTTTTCTATAAATACCACACTTGCTCATTTGAAGAGCAACTTTTGCAAAATTATAAAACTTGTGCCATTTTTCACACTATCATTTCTACAAGTCCAAAATAAGTTCTTGAGTGATTTTAAACATCTTTCAAAGTAAAAGTTCACCTACATTTATGTCTTTGATTCATACTTCCATATAGTTCGCCTAATCCTTCAAACTCTTTGAGAAACTTGTGTATTTCTCTTGAGCAATCGATCTAAACGTTTTTGAGTGAATTCTTCACATCTTGTTGATTCTTGATCATCATTGAACGAGGAATCTCTCAACCATCATCACACTTGAAGAATCTCTGAGCTTCATCCTTACCTAAGTTGGGTAAAATCTTTCCATTAAGATTCTTGTGATTTTGTTTGAGTAAATCGATTTTGTGTTTGATTTGATATCTAGAAAATCGTTTTTGATTTGAGTACTATTTGTGAAACCATATTTGATATTCATATTACATTATCTTGTGTAGTGGTTTCATACATATCATGTGGTATTGATTCATGTGCTAAACTTACATTATTTTGAATCTATTTCATTGATCATTACTTGAGTATTTTGATTCTTGATCTTAACCATTTATATATTTAGAATCAATAAGTCTTGATCATTCCTGCATATTGATTTTTATGCTTTATACATATCATTGTTAGAATTAATATTTGGATACATGTGCATATTCGATTCTTGATTTCATATCATTAATATTTGAATCGATTGCATGTATTTGAAATCATTTATTTCAACACTTCACAGCATTTAAAATATTATGGTTGGAATAGTAGTGATTATTCATTCAAGATTGTATGCTTAATATTGTTGAGAGTGTTTTAGAACATCTTTCTCTATCATTTGTAATCTTGATGTATTGTTGACTTGTTAGTTAATCGAGACTATACCATATCTTTGTACGGCTCGTAACCACGTCCATAAGTTGGTTACTGTGCGACTTTCTAGCCAAGCCCTTGTGTAGGCTAGTGTGTATGGATTTCTAACCAAGCTCTTGTGTTGGTTAGTATGTGTGGCTTTCTAACCAAGCCTTTGTGTAGGCTAGTGTGTGCGGCTTTCTAACCAAGCTTGTGTGTGGCTTTCTAACCAAGCCCTTGTGTTGGTTAGTTTGTGTGGCTTATAACCAAGCCCTTATGTTGGTTAATGTGTACAACTTCTAGTCACGCCTGTAAGTTGACTAGCCATAGTGTATTGGGAAATCCTGATCGTGGGTGATTGGGTAGTAGACGTTGGTTCAAGGGGAACCGAACCACTATTAATCGTTGTGTCTATTTATCTTTTTCCTACACTGGATTATTTTGATTCTTACCTACTACGCATATATTCTGTTTAAATTAATTAACCGAAAGGTAACGCGAAAATCCACCAAGTCCAATTCACCTGCCCCCTTGGACTATAATACTCGGCCAACATCACCGACCTCTACCAAACAAACTAGCGATCTACAAGGTCTACCGTATAAGGCCTCAAATGGAGCCATACCAATGCTACTTTGAAAACTGTTGTTGTAAGCAAACTCACACAACGAAATATAAGTCTCCTCACTAACCCCTAAAGTCAAATACGCAAGCTCTGAGCATGTCCTCCAAGACCTAAATCAATCTCTCTGTCTGGCCATCGATCTGTGGATGGAATGAGGTAATCAGGTGAAGTTGGGTGTCAAGAGCTGTCTGTAGACTCTGCCGGAATCTGGATGTAAACCTGGGATCCCGATTTGAAACTATAGACACAAGTACACCGTGCAATTTCACAATCTCATCTATGTACCTCTTGTTCAGCTCCTCGAGTGGGTTCTTCATAGAGATAGGCAAGAAATGCTTAGACTTGGTCAATCGATCAACTATCACCAATATGACATCATGTTTCCTCTATGATCTAGGTAGTCCCGCTACAATGTTCATGGCAATGTTTTCCTACTTCAATTGAGGAATGGATAGTGGTTGCAATAATCCTCCAGGTCTATGGTGCTCAGTTTTAACCTGTTGGCACACCTTACATCTCTGAACGAAGTTTGCAATATGTTTTTTCATTCCTGCCCACCAATACATTCTTTCTACATCATGATACATCTTGGTGGCCTCCGGGTGTACTGTATATTTGGTCCTGTGAGCCTCATAGAGTAACTCTCCTCAATGCTCGATCCATGGGCACCCGAAGTCTATCTCAATATCTAATCGTGCCATCGAGAGATTCTCTAATCCGGATAGTCAACACGTGTAGCCCAATCTCGATACTCCTCATATTTTCCATCACGCTTATGCTAATCTATCACTTTCTAAAGCTGATACTCGTCATGGTGACCTCCTCTAGCACTCATGTCTCATGTGATAAGCCATTGCTTCTGCCTCAACTCTCTTCATGCTCAATGCATCTGCTACCACATTGGCTTTTCCTAGGTGATATTCCAATGTGAAATCTTAAACTTTGAGAAGCTCTAACCACCACCTCTGTCTCATATTTAACTCTTTCCGAGAAAACAAGTACCTTAGACGTTTGTGGTCCAAGAATAGAGTGAATTTCTCACCATAAAGATAATGCCTCCATAATATCAGTGCGAACACTATTGCTGCCAGCTCCAGATCATGCACGAGGTAATTCTTCTCATGCACCTTCAATAGTCACAATGCATATGCTATGACTCTGCCATCCTGCATAAGTACACATATATGTATATTTATATGTATATGTATATGTATATGTATATGTATGTTTTATATTTATTTCGAGCTTAAGACTGTGCCTTTAGGTCGACCCTTTGGGCCGAGCCTTTAGACCAAGTTTGCAAGCCGGGCCGGGTCTAGCAATATAATTTTGGACCCACCCAATTATTTTTGGGACTGCGCTGGCCCATGGGTCTAGAGCCTAAACCCTAGCAACACACTTGCTATTCTTTTGCTTTGGTTTTTGGTTTTTTGTTTTTTTGTGTTTTTTTTTTAATGATGGTGAAGCCTTTTTGTTGTTACTCAAATTTCCTATGATTCAAACTACTCATAATTCAATTTTTTAATTAACCAATAATTAGTTATAGGGCTAATTTATTTAATAATTTACTTGGACCCATTTTCCTTCACTTATCTTATTTTTAAGTTTCCTTTATATACAATTTCTTTTTTCACCTTTTACCACGTTAGGTTGTGTTTGGTTGGTGTTTGTGGTTTAAAAACTTGGATCCAATTAAAAAATAAAAAATTCAGAAAACGATGTTTCATTGTTTTCTAAAAACAACTTATTTTCTTTATAAAAAGTGAAAAACTATTTTTGAATTCTCAACATTTTACTATTTTTTTTACTCACTTTCTATTTCTTAATAAAAAAGACTTTTGATTAGTTTATTCATCTTATATTAATTTTTGTTGGTAAATTAATAATAGCTATTCACTCAATCATTTTTCTGGGATGTCCTCGCGGGTTTTTCAAATTTGTCAAGTGGCTTCGTTGGCTACACTTTTGAGGTCATATCTGGCTTGAAAGAAATAACAGGCTTTTCCAAAACAACAACCAGGATGTTTTGATGTGTTGCGATCAGATTCTTTTGCTTGCAGCTTCTTAGGTGGCTTCCTCAAAGCTTTGCCAGTGGTTTTACTTTGCATGATCAGAGTTCAAGCGTATAAAAACCAAAGATGTTTTGGTTTGCTGGACGTCGTCCTTGCTAGAAATCTCCGAGTGTTGATTTCTGTGGGAACTTGCATATATATGATCTGTGTTCCTCTCCCTCTTTCCCTATCACTATTCACTACACTCCAGAAGAAGAGAATTTCTACAACTCAAGACGATAAAAATTCTGATGATATATATAGTTGCATAGCTTCTAATTATAAGGATAGCACGCGCGTGATCCCCAGTTTCTATATCTTGAAAAGCATCTTTCCTTCTTTCTTACATCTTTGCTGTGTTCTAAATTTGTTCCTTACCGGGAATATATATATATATATAAAAAAAAACCTGTTATAATTGTGACAAACGGGTAAACGCCCGGGTGGGGTAAATACCATGAGCAATTAACCTACCTATTTGCCATTTTAATACAATCATTTTCCTTTCCTTTTGACATATGGGTGGATTCAGATTTTAGTATCTTTACTTTCTAAAAATTAATTCCTCTTCTTCAAAAGTTTACTCAACTAAGTTGATTTCACTCTTTATTAAAGAGCACCACAGATAGATCATTGAAGCTTGTAATTGAACAGCATGGTTTATAGCTTATTGTGAGTGACATGAATTCTTCTAGAGTTCCACAAGCCATGAAGGCCAAGCACAAAAAAAATAAAAAAATTACAGCTTGATTTCATTATTGAAAACACATTTTACATTAACCATCAGATACAAAAATATTGAACCAAAAGCAGTGGTAACAGAGAAGAATTTGGGATCAAAACATCAAAAAATTAATGGCACTTGTTAATATACACCAAAAAATTATTGGAAGATTGATGATTTACCAAGAGATGATAAAATCAGCTAACCTACAGATAATACTGGCCAAATAACTAATTCCATTCTCTCAAGACTTTCAAGAAGGGGCAAAAATATTGGAGCCATTTGCTGATCAGCAACAAACACAGGGAGAACCAACCAAGTTAATTAATCTCTTATAGTCCTGACAGTACCATCATCGATCACACAGTTACTGGCTTGCCACGGCCCATGGTGAACCCTCTTGTCCCATCCGGCATTCTTGGTCCTCGAGGAGTACTACTCTGCTTGGCTATTGCTTCACATAGATTTGAGCTCCTTGATTGTGGTGAAGGTGAGACCGGCCTATGACCATTGTTGCTTTGACCACGCCCACGTTGCTTCCCTCGTCCTCGAGCCCATCCTTTCTTTGATCCAGTACTTGATGAATTATCTTCACCCTGCCATTGAGGATATATAATTAAGCTAATGCCATGGTGATTAACATAGCATGAAAGCAGAAAGAACGTGGATATATACAACAAAGTTATTGCTTACATTAGCACGATCACGATCACACACATTCTCAATGGGAAGTTCTGCAGTTTTCGTTTGACATATGTTTTCCAATGATTCAGATGGTGGAATGTCCTGATCGTCGTCTGAGATTGTATTGAAATGGTCATATTCTGACTTTCTACTCCTTATAATGGATCTTGGCTGCACATTTTTAGCATAAATTAACATGGTTAGAAGTCATTGATTTTATTGAAAAATTGTAAAGAATGTAATGAAGAAACTACCAACAGATTATGAGCGCATTTAACCAACTCACCGAGCGCCTAAGTAGCAACCTCACTCGAAGACCTTTTCTCCAGTTCCTCTCATCATTTAACTTTTCAACCTGTTCAAGATGAGCAACTCCCCCAACTTATTATTACACTACAAAATAATTAAACAGAAAAAAATCACAAAAATGCAGTTCCAAGTTCTAACTACATACCGCTTTCTCTGCTTGGTCGACCGTCTCGTACTCCACAAGAGCATGCAGCTTAAAAGTAAAGAGACAAAGGGTCAACAAGAAGCAAATCAAAGAGAATTTTGAAGAGAATTTAGGATTAAGCGAAATTCTGTACCTTGTTACTGATAACTACATGGGCATTTGAACGAGAAGTGTTAGACTCCTGAGGATGGCATATTCGAACAGCCTGCACACTGTTAATCAAATAGCTGATCTATTATTAAAATAGAGTGATCAAAATCAAGTAAATATGTTACTTAATATCAAAACTTGACTATCCAACCTTCCAACCACACTAAAGATTTTTTCAAGATTCTGATGCGAGTAATCCTCAGGTAAATTTTCAGCCACCACCACACGAGCCTGTTAGATCACAAAAAGAAGAGCAATGTTATTTATAGTTTAACAAAAATATGTTTCGAAAATAGAAGAGAATTCAGTATAATAAAAATGAGACATGGGAATTTTAATGTAGTCCATGTAGGAACCTGCAAGTCCTCTTTGTCTCTATCAGTGAATAACTGTTTACGTCTAACCTTCCTGCCATCGTCACTAACAACCTTCCAATCACAGAAATAGAAATGGAAAAAAAAGAAATATTAATCAATGTTATATGAGATATTTCACCAATCACCGTATAATTAACAAGGATCTTGACTAAAATTAAAAGTGCTTACAAGTTTTGAAGAGGCTCGAATTGCTTGAGCGACAAAATTGCTGTTACTGGTGATGAACTTGATTTTCTTTGAAGATGCAATGACAGATAGGGGTGCTGCTAAATTTCAACACAAACAAATGGTTATCATTTTTATTTTATTTTTCCTTTTTATATTTGAAGTAGCAATAACAATCACTAATGTACATAAGGTATTTCTTTGGATTGAAAAATAATTTATTACCATAACCTTCAGGATCTTTGTTTATATGTTTAGTTAAATTGTCCCTTGCAAGCAAACTCATGTCACTGAACTGGTATTCCACCTGTTTGGCACAGAGATCATCAGTGGGTTCATAAGGAACTAGACAAACCATATACTCAAAGGTACCAAATCCAGAGTATTGGGACATCCATACGGTTAATTGAAAAAAAAAAAAGGAAATTCAACTGCCCTTTTTGTTGTTTTTTCTTTTTCCTTGTGGGTGTGAGGAGGGTGTATATAAGAACCCCCCCCAAAAAATAAAAGAACAGCCTTGACAAATTAAAATGAGGGATATTGTCACAACTTGACCAATTTATTTTGTAATTCACATTTTGTCACGCATATTCATAAATTATTGAAAAGAAACAAAGAAATTAGAAAGAAAGAAAGGAAGAAATCATTTGAATGACAGAAAATCACAATTATTCTCCAAGTCATACATTCAACCGATCGGTGAACTTGTGTGTTTTCTTTCATTAATAAAGAGTAGAAAGAACTTATATATCTAGCTAGTATAAACTAAAGACAAAAGATCAAACCCCACCACCCTTTCAAATTCCACATTTACATCAACATAGAAAACAAGAACTGATACACAAGAAAATCTAAGAGCAACAATATTCACCCATTGTGTTAAACTTGAAAAAAATAAATAAAAAAGAAAACGCATAGATTCAAATTGGGAATTAATTCAAGTGGGAATGAAGAAGAAATTTATAAAATGACAAGAATTAATATATACCTGCTTGATGATCTTCTGACGGAGATCGTCAGAGAGGGAATTCTTGGAGGAAGAATTATTAATAGAGACTGCGACAGTTGTTGTTGAATTGGGAACCAACGACTGAATTGGTTCTTGATCATCACCAGTACCACCAACGTAAAACCAATCAGATCCACCATTATTACCACCGAGAACGTGGAAGCATGGATAGTAATAACCGGAAAAACAAGGCACCTGCGTTTGCGATCTTGGCACGAATTCCTGTGCATGCACGTTGAATTTGAACGGAACAACTGATGAGTTGCTGCCTATCTCCATTTGCTCCTTTTCTTCTGGGTTCGCTTGCGCCATTATTTATTTCTTTCTCTCTTTCTCTCTCTCTCTGTAATTCTTCTTGGAGTAGTCTAGATAGATGAATGTACTTGTTGTTTCATCAAGAGTGACATATCATCTCTAGTGTTTTTTACATTTATATATTTATATATAATAAGATGAGAAGAAATGAATGAATGAATGCGTGCGCGTGCGTTTTTTTGGTTTAGAAAAAGAGTTAAAAAAGGAAGGGAGGTATTAATTGAATTTGAATCCACAATACACGGGGGGAAGAGTGATGAGTGGGGAAGTTTTGCTCCATCTGAAGGAGACCTCTTCGCCTGCTTTTCTGTTTTTGTTTCCACTTGCCCTCTATTCCCCTTTTGACCGCTTTCAACTTTACTTTCCATTAAGACCCAAAAAAAAAAAAAGGACAAAAAAAAGAAAAAAGGACCTGTCCTTATGGCAGTTATTTTTCTTGTTAATTTCAAATGAATATTGTATTTCTTTTTTTGGAAAGTAATGAATATTGTATTAAAGTTATGTCTTAATGGTGGTTAAATCTCTTGCTCACGATCCATGATCTCGAATCTCAACACCCGATGGGGTGGACGCTGCCTTTATTTGAGAAAAAATATCTTATGTCAGTGCACGTAAGCTGACCCAAATACCCTCTAAGTCACCAAAAAAAAAATTGTCTTAATATTTTTTTTCACCGTTTTTTTTAAGGAAAAAGAACTTACTTGGCAAACTCTTAATTTCATGATATTTTATATTTGATCATTAAATCTACATATTAGACATTTAAAATGGCAAAAATAAGAAAATGATGAAAGCTTTTTCTTTCCCTAAACCCCAATCACTTTGTTTCTCCTACTTTTAAAAAAATAACATTAGCTATTGTAATTGACAAAAAAAAAAAAAACATTAACTATTGTAAATTTCTCCAAGTTGATTGTAACCCAATGTTAGACCATTCGCTCGGCTAGAGTTGACGTGCTTGAGTCGAGCCGAACCTAATGAAAATCTGAAATACGTATACGCAACTCGGCTGGGCAGCTCGACGAGCCTAGATAACAACAACACGAGTAATGGGGCCATGCCGGCAACTCATCTGGGACGAGTTGCCTCTGATCTGCTCAACTAAAGGCGACAGATAAGCTCGGCCAAACAAAAGGGTGAGTTGACAGTCCGAAGCAACTACTAGCTCGACACGCACTATGTGCAGTAGAGCTGATCACCTCAAAACAAGCTTCAAAGGAGATATAAGCTCGAATTGCGGAGCTCACTCTGGTATAGTCCAGTCCTAAGAATCCGAAAGAAATATACACACCGGATATGGACTTATCACGATAAATCCGGGATAAAGATGATCCTCCAAGAAGATCGGAGGGGATAAAGCTTATCTAGCATAAACGAGCTCATCTGATTTATCCAGAATAGATGAGCTTGTCCAACTCAAGTTCATCTAATTTTCACTTATTAGAAATTGACACGTGGCAATACCAGCCGGGAAACATAGCCACACGGCCAAGGACTTCCTCTATAAATAACCCTTCAACTCCCCTCCAAAGGTATGTCAGTCACTACTTCGAAAGCTAGTGCAAAGTTTAGTTTGAATCGATTTAGCTCTGACTTAGGTATTGAAGGGTCTTTTGCCGATACCACACCGGTGTTTCTCACGATAGTCATAATATCAGATAATGGGAAACGGTTCGATAATTCCAAGTTCAGCTCATTTTGTGTCAAGCTCGATTGAAATCCACCAATTCCTCTTCACACCAGCTCATCCTCAAGTAAATGGGAAAAGTTGAAGCGGTAAATAAGATTATCAAGAACACGTTGAAGGCGAGAATTGAAGAAAAAAAAGGCATTTGGGCATATGACCTCTCACAAGTATTGTGGTCATACAGGACGACTTCGAGAACGACAATAGGAAAAACACCTTTCTCCCTAGCCTTCGAAATGGAAGTAATGATCCCAGTAGAGCTCGACATCCCAACCTTGAGGTCATCTTATTTTGTTGAAAAGAAGAATTCTGATGCTCAAGGAACCGAGTTGGACCCGTTAGAATAGAAACGAGAAATATCTCAAGTCAGATTTGTTGCCTATTAGAAGAGAACTTCAAGGTACTATAACTCTAAGGTCCGACCACGAAGCTTCAAAGTTTGTGACCTGGTACTACGAAGAGTCATGGTCAACACCAAGGAAGCAAGAGTTGGAGCATTCGACCCAAACTGGGAAGGGTCGTACAAAGTCATTGCAGTTCCAAGGACGGGGGTCTACGAGCAAGAAGACCTCAAAGGAAGGAAGATCACAAAGCCATGGGACGTTGAACATATCAATAGCAGTAGAAAGCAGCCGTAGTTTAATAATTATCAAAATTTGGAGTACATTCCATGCTTATCATATTTTTAGGATAAAATATATGAAATAGCTTTTTTGACAAATGTTTTGCACAAACGTCGTAAACAGGAACACAACAACTACCTTGGGACGCCCAGCTCGACTATCAAGACCTAGGAAGGAGGATAGAGAACCCCAGAGTACCTCGGGGTTCGAGCTTGATCAAGCTTGGGTTATTGCCAAGAAGGAGGCCAAAGCTTCAGAGTACCATGGGATCTGAGCTCGAAAAAGCTTGGATTATCGCCGGGAAGGAGATTAAGATCTTAAAGTGCCTTGGGGTTCGAGTTTACACAGGACTATCGCCGAGAATGAGGCTAAAGAGCTTGGATCATCACCGAGAGGAGGGTTAGCACCCAAAAGATCAGTTGTTCCAAAGAATCGACATAAAATCAAGAACCCTTAACTGAGCTCAGTAACATCCGAGCTCGAATGGCCACAAAAAGATGAAAAATTGTCTAAGTCCTGAAGAATGCTTGGCTTCGACAGAGGTGGTTGCGCCGAGCTTGCAAAACCAAAATGGGCAAAAGTTTTTGAAGTCCTAATGGATGCTCGACCTCAATAGAAATGGCTGAGTCGAGCTTGCAAAATAGAAAGGGAGATAGAGTTGTCTAAGTCCTAGCGGATGCTCGACCTCGATAAAGATCACCGAGCTGACCTCAAGTAACAACACAGGACAATCGCCAAAAAATTTCTAAGTCATAAAAAGGTCTCAACCTTAAAAGAGATGGCCGAGTTGATCTGGGAAGAGCCAAAATTTGTTCCTAAGTACAAAGAATAACTCGAGAAGAATAACAAGAATAAAATTCAACTCAAAGGAGGAGAAACATAATTCCATTCAAATTTAATAATTCCATTAAAATATAAAATAAAGTTTAAAGCTCGACATCCAAGCACAAAGTGTCAAATACATACAAAAATCACAAAAACTAGTTTCTAGGAGAGCCCAAGATGATCACGCTCTCGTCGACCACGTTTTGCTCCACCTCGGCTTCCCCCTCCAGCTCAGCTCCTCCAGCAACACCCTCCTCCAGCTTAGTAGCATCAACGTGTTCTTCTTCGCCCTCAGCAACAACTTCTCCCTCACCTTCCTTGGCCTTGTCGTCCTCCTGCTGCTCTGCTAAAAACCTGGCCTCCTTGGCCCCGGTTTGAGCACCCTCAAATGCTCAGAGGCGATCAAGGTTGAAGGCGCACTTGCTCGTCTTCTTCCCCCTGCCATGACCTCTGTCGGGAAAGCTATGAATCACCAATTGTGGAAACCCCGCACCCTGGACCACTATCCTCCGGGGACAACGTGTGGAATGTCGAAACAGAACACCCGGCGTAAGTATCATCAACCATCCCAGACCATCCATTAGGATTGTTGAGACCCTACTAGCCTCAACCAAGTACCACAACCTTTCATAACTCCAACCTGTAGGTACCTGTAACAATTCTAATATCCATAACTACATAACAATTAAAAATCACATTTCCATCATCAACTTGAATAAAACCATTCATCCATCAAAATTTAATCCAAAAGTTCAACAAAGGTTTAGGGTCATAGGAACCCCACCATAAAGTGTAACAAAATATACAAGTCACCAAGGGTTAGAAAACCAACCCATAGTCCACATGATTATCCATACCCACATGATAATCCATAATAAGCTCCACACCAAAACCTCACCATCTAATATTTACATACCATGTGATATAAACATAAATAAAAAAAATACAAGTTTCATAATATCTACATACATATACAAAACCAAATACATGTTAATCTAAGTGGTTTTCTACTTAGTATTCTCCTAAGTGTTTTGATGCTTAAAAACAATATAATCACGATACTAATCTTTTTGACGTAGTTGTTTCAATGCTAATTAGATATATCAGATGGATTCAACTAGTCTGTCAAAGCATGTGGAATGAAAAACACTGTACGAAGATTCAAGAGCTTTATGGTTGTATTTCTTATTTAAAATCTTAGTGTTGTAGAGTAACATTTACATGTTCCAACCATAATATGATTTGTATCTTTTCTAAAATCATGCATATAGTTTATCATACTCATGCATATACACTAGTATATTATTAATCATGCATGCCCACACATTAGTTTGATAATTCCGCTATCATAAAGTTAAAATTGTTTATCAAGTATATTTTTATTAGTGTTTAACATGCATTAAATTTACCAACTTTGCATGGTTTCATCGTTTTACATGTATTATTTTGAATGTCTCAAGCATATGCTTAGTCGATTGATTTACACTATTTAACTTGTCAATTATACTTTAATCTTGTCAAAAATTATTTTAAAGTTAGTATATGTATTTGACAATTTCCTAAACTCATTATGATAAAAAAATTTGGGTTTCTTTCACTTCACAGTGAAGGAATGAGTTTCTCTCTTAAGGAACGCGCTCCTGAGCATTTTCCCGATACTCAGTATTTTTTTATCAGAGTTTAAAGAATGTGCTCCTTGTAAGAGGAATGCGCTCATTTCCTGAGAGTCAAAATTTTCTGATTAGGGAAAAAGGAACGCGCTCCTTCCAATAGGAACGTGCTTCTGTTGTCAATGGCAAAATAGAAAAGTTTGTATAGTCAGTGGTTCTTGATGAAGGAACTTGTTCCTATGCCCAAAGGACATATTGAGGAACGCGCTCCTTGATTGGAGGAAAATCTGAGATTTTTCAGATTTCAAAGCAGAAACGCGCTTCTTCTTTGAGGAACGCGTTCCTGTGCCTCGGTGTGGTATTTTTCTATAAATACCACACTTTCTCATTTAAAGAACAACTTTTGCAAAAACTATAGAACTTGTGTGTTTTTCATCTTAGCATTTCTACAAGTCCAAAACAAGTTCTGGAGTGATTTTAAACCTTTTTCAAACCAAAAGTTCACCTACATTTGTTCATTTGATTCATACTTCCAAAAAGTTGTCCAAATCTCACAAAACTTTAAGAAACTTGTGTGTTTCCATTAAGCAAGTGTTCAAGATGTTTTTAAGTGTTATCTACACATCTTGTTGTGTCTTGATCATTCTTAAACGTGAAATATCTCATCCAACATCACACTTGAAGAATCATTGAGCTTCAACCTTACCCAAGTGGGGTAAAAATTTTCTAATTCGATTCTTGTGGTTTTGTTTAAGCTAATTAGTTTTATGCTTAAGTAAATATCTTGAAAATTGATTTCATTTTGATTATTGTGTGTAAAACCCTATTTTGATCTATCGTAATATCTTGTTTAGTGGTTTCATAAATATCTTGTGGTATCGATTCATGTATTAAAGTTATATAATATTGAATTGATCTCATAGATCAATACTTGGTTTGTTTGATTCTTGATCTTAATCATCTATTTGTTTAGAATCATCAAGTTTTGATCATCATTGTATATTGATTTGTGCGCTTTCAACATATCATTGCTAGAATCAATATCTTGTTACATGTGCATAATCGATTCTCGATTTCATATCATATATATTTCAATCGATTGCATATTTGAGAAAAACTATTTCAACACATCGCATTATTTAAATCATTGTGGTTGGAATAGTGGTGTTTACTCATTCAAGATTGTAAGTTTAACATTGTTGAGAATGTTGTAAAACACTTCTCTATATTTATTGTAATCTTGATGTATCGTTGACGCGTTTATCAACCTAGGATTATACCATCTGTTGCACCGCTCCTAACCCCGCCCGTAAGTTGGTTACAGTGTGGCTTTCTAGCCAAGCCCTTGTGTAGGCTAAAGTGTGGCTTTCTAACCAAGCCCTTATGTTGGTTAGTGTGTGACTTTCTAACGAAGCCCTTATATTGATTAGTGTGTGTCTTTATAACCAAGCCCTTGTGTTGGTTAATGTAAGGCTTTGAGCCAAGCCTTTGTGTTGGCTTCTGTAAACTGCTTCTAGTCACACCCGTAAGTTGACTAGCCAATAGTGTATCTGGAAATCTTAATCGTGGTGATTAGTTAATGGACGTAGGTTCTAATGGAACCGACCTACTCTAAATCTCTGTGCCCAATTATTTTTCCTGCATTTGTTTATTTTGATTGTTACTTACTGCGTATTTTATCTGTTTAATTGTATTAACCAAAAGGTAATGCGAAAATCCGCCAAGTCCAATTCACCCCCCCTCTTGGACTATAATATTGGGCCAACAATACAAACATCAACAACTAGGCACTCACGTCGTGCCAACGACTTCTCCGCTTGGCTAGGTCCTTAATTGATTACAATTCCTTTCCCCTTATCTTGTGCAGAAGAACCTAAAAAGAAATCAGGGTGAGCCACTAATGCCCAATGAATATAATCTTAATATGTCATTAGTTATTCATCAATCAAAGTCATGTATGCTTGAATGTCTCATGATATGGTAAAACATATATAATATGCATAACAAGCATTCCAATAAATAAATATGCAAGTAAAACCATTTTCAGCTCTACCTTTCCTCATCCTAGTCCAGACCCACCATGACATTTCTTCTAATTCGGGACTCTTAGGTCCAAGTGGTTGTCATAAGATTTAGCACATAATTCCATGATCTAGGACATAATATATCAACGGAGTCTTAGTCGGTGTCTCAAAGAACACAGGGCCTTCTACTCATGTTCTGTCTCATCCACAGCCTAAACCCTCTTATGGTATGATTATGTATCTTATCGGCATGCTAAGTCTGGCTAAGTCTGAGGGGTTCAACCTTCCCCAACACAAAACCAAATCCAAGACATCCCTCCTTCCAATTTATGCCATACATAATCATATCCATAAGGTTTTACGCACCATGAAATAATACAAACATTATTCATGCTTCAACACTTTTAACATATGCGATATGATGACATAAAAGATTAAACATAAGTCGGAGTTCTACTCACAACCAAGCCATGCAAGATGATGCCAACACACTCACAAGCTCACATCATGGACATGCAACACACATCCATAAGCATGTAACATGCACAACATCAAGAGTTGGAACATAAAGTTGGGAACATATGGGACTAAGGTAAGGGCTTAAAGAAGAAATTTTGGGGTGTTACACCAGCAAGCATAGCAAATTGAGTTTCGAACCAAGTTATCACAAATGAAAAGGCCAGCTTGGAGTTGATTACCTTTAAAGAGATATATTTTCCTAATGAGACCCCGCGCTAAAGAGTCGAGCAAGCGTCAAGATCTCCATATAGCGACGATCAAGGTATGGAATCTTATAAATCTCCTCGGCCTTGGATAGGTCAGCTCCAAAAGTCTTGACAGGGCTATCCCAATGAACTGCACGACAGAAAAACGTGATCAGCCCGAGCTGTAGGATAAACGACAACGAGGAAATAAAAAGGAAGGATGGCAGGTTCACTTGGTACCAGGGTACTAAAACCTGGTGGGCACAATGTCGACCTCCTCAGTCCAGTCCCCTGAAATAAGGAACCAAGTATCCTTTTAATCCTTATTAGCAGTTGGGTTCTTAGTGATTAAGGGAGGGTGTTTGTCTTTGTTCAACCACGAGCTAGCATAATACCAACCCGAGCAACCAGGGTAAAGCTTAAGCTTGCAGCTCAGCTTGAACTCTATGGAACTAAAATCAAACCACTCTTTTTCCTTCCATAGCACCATGCAGCCAAGAAAAGCTCGCCATACATTGGGGCTGGGTTGAGCTAAGTTGGAGCAACCCTCAGATCGAATAGGAGACAACATATGACCTTTGGAAGGGGTAGGTCTCCCTGTACTTGAAAAAGTCATTGTGAAACACGACTTCTCCTTCTTTAGGTCTGTTCAGCCTGTCATTGCGACGGGGAACTCACATCTTGATAGTTGTAAAGATTCCAAGATAGGCGAGTTGAGCAGAAGTAACAAAAGATTAGATGAAGTCAATAGTATAATCGACACCAGGGACGACCTTGGCATCATTAGACTCTGTCGCCTCATCATCTGAAAAGATATCCCCTACTCGGAGATCGGACATGCTCGGCAGGTTGCGAACCAGCTCACCTCGAGCTTGGCCTTGGTCGGCACCTTGGTCGAGGGCGACTTCACCTTGGTCAAGATCTAGACACTCTCAAACTCTTCTTCCTCCTCGGAAGCGTCGGGAGAAGGTTCAGAAGCCTTTTCCTTGTCATGACGAAGTGGCTGCGCAGGATCAGACTCATCTGATGAAGTTCATCCTAGATCAGCTAAATACTTTTGTAGAAAAGACATAACTAACAGAACCCCTACCGACCTAAAAAAATTAGAAGAACTGAGAAAAAATAAAAACCAAATAGGGAAAAGACCGAGCTGGGAATAGGCGCATTGGGAATATGCGAAACAATGATGAGGACTCTATATATAGAGGACCCTTTCTGAACCTAAGCCACCAGATTCATTCGAACTCCCATCTCAATGATTCGAGAGACCTAGGCCGAGTAGACAAACAGTCGCGGTGTCTGGAGAAGACATCAAAACCATCACGAGTCTCGAGAATGATCTAAAGGACCCAAGTTGAGCAAGCGAACTAACACAACGTACGGGGTAAAACTTTTAAAGTTGCGCTAATCTCGAGAAAAATCTACGGTATGATCGAGGTCGGCACAAGACCAAGCCGAGTAATGAAGGAAGCTTCCCACTGCTTTTAGAGCTAGCAAGCTTGGGGGGTAAATATTATACCATCAGCTCAGCTAGAGCTGATGTGCTTGAGTCGAGCCGAACACAACAAAAACCCGAAACAGGTATACGCAATTTGGCTGCTCATCTCGGCGAGCCTAGATAGGAACAACACGAGTAACGGGGCCATGTCGATAACTCATCCAGGACGGGTTGTCTCTTATTTGCTAAATCAAAGGCGACAAATTAGCTCGGCCAAACAAAAGGGTGAGTTGACATTCTGAAGCAACTACTAGCTCGACATGCATTATGTGCAGCACAACTGATCACCTCAAAACAAGCCTCAAATGAGAGATGTGTTTGGATTGCAGAGCTCACCCTGGCACAGTCCAGTCCTAAGAATCCGAAAGAGATATACACACTGGATATGGACTTGTCATGAAAATTTTGGGATAAAGATGATCCTCCGAGAAGATCGGAGGGGATAAAGCTTATCTAGCATAAACGAGCTCATCTGATTTATCCAGAATAGATGAGCTCGTCCAACTCAAGTTCATCTATTTTTACCTTATTAGAAATCGACACATTGCCAACTTGGCAAACATAGCCACACGGCCAAGGACTTCCTCTATAAATAGCCCTTCAACTACCATATAAAGGTATGTGAGTCACTACTTCGGAAGCTAGTGCAAAGTTTAGTTTGAGTCGATTTAGCTCTAACTTAGACGGTCTTTAGTCGGCACCACACCAATGTTCCTCACGATAGCCTATTCTTATTTCTTTGGCTCCAAATCTTAGTGGTGAGCTCTAGCAGAAGTCAGTCGGTTTGTGTTTCCAAATCTGCTCACCTCCTCTTCATATTCATCAACTTTGTGTTGGTCAGATTTTGCACCTACACCAAATAACATGGGAACTTTAATACTTAAATTTTTTTATTTGAAAAATTTAAATGTTAGTTGATAAATATTAAAAGATCATGTACATGCAATACTTAGTTTAAATATCAATATTTAATAAATTTTATGTCCAGTTTGCAATTTGGTTGAAATGGATGAATGAGACGACTAAAAGGATTATTTAATCCAAAGGTATAAGACGAAAAAAATTATATAAGTGCTATAAAATTTGGAAAATATGGGAAATTGTTCTTATCCAAATAAGCATTGCCACGATAAATTAGCATGTCTATTCCACCAATTCACATCTTTCACTTTTACAATATAGATTATTACATCAATACAAGGGTTTTCAACTATTGATATTGAACACTAGCAAATCTATCTGTTACAAGCAAGAAAACTTGAACAGGGAATGAGAAAATATAACGAAAAAATATTTTTCATTCTCTAAAAGACTGTACAGACAAAGATATATATACAATGAATATAACCAAGATGCCAGCTCATCACAAATGTCTGCTCGTCACTTAACTTGCTAACAACTCAGAACTAAAAATAATATTAGTTAGCTATAATAAACTAAGTTATAGTGTACATCCCCCCCTCAAGTTGGAGCTTGGTGAAAATCAAACAAGCCCAACTTGGACAAAAGATGAGAAAAAACAGGAGATGGCAAGGACTTAGTAAACAAGTCAGCAAGCTGCAACTTGGAAAAAACATGAGTAGGAAGAATAAACCCTTGCTTGAATTTGTCTCGAACAAGATGATAATCAATATCCAGGTGTTTAGTCCGCTCATGAAACATAGGATTGGCTGCAATATGCAGAGCAACGTGATTGTCACACCAAATAGTAATGGGTAATGAAGATGGCAAACCAAAATTCAGCAAAATATAGGAAATCAATTGCAATTCACACACAATTGAAGCCATACTCCTCTATTCAACTTTAGCAAATGATCTAGATACAATCGTTTGCTTTTTTGTCTTCCAAGAAATCAAGGCTGGACCAAGGACCAACAAAAACCAGTGACAGATCTGCGAGAATCTAAATAAGAAGCCCAATCTGCGTCAGAATAAGCTTGTAATTGTAAGGAAGAATTAGAAGGATAGAATAAGCCTTTGGAGGGAAATCCTTTGAGATATTGTAGAACATGTGTGGCAGCATCCAATTGGCCTTGACATAGAGCATGTACAAATCGGCTTAATTATTGTACACTATAAGTGATATCTAGTCTTGTGAAACCCAAGTAAAGAAGCCTACCAATAAGTCTTTTATATCTGTTTAGATCATGTAACAAAGGCCCCATCTCATGAGTGAATAAACCTTTAGAGAGAGGAGTAGAAGCAGGTTTAACACCCAAGAACCCAACATCATGAAAAATATCCAATGTGTATTTCCACTAATTAATATATGTGCCTTGAGATGATCTTGCAATTCATCAGTCACATGAGGAGATTTGGAATGTTGTATGAACTGCTAAGGGAAAGAGGTGTCAAGGTTCCAAAACCACCAAGAGCACCTGCTTTCACAAGGCCAAGACTTCCAATAGAACAACTTGATCTGCCTCCAGGATTAATTGAAGAGAGTGATTTCACAAACATTCCACCTTCAAGGTGTATGACTCCTTCAGATGGTCATGGAGATGAAGTTGTTGAGATTCCACCCCCACGAGCATCAATGAGAAGAGAACATGTGGGTACTTCAGTCTCAAGAGGTTTTGCCACTGGATTAGCCTCACACTACAAACAATATTTCTCTCAACCACCCTTTAATCAGGCCGCTCCCCGTGCTCTATCATCTTTTAATATCTTTAATGAAGAAGAAGAAGAAACTCCCCTCCAAAACTTCTTTAGGAACTACAGACGAAAGGAGAAATAGCCTAAGAAGGCTGATTCATCCTATCTTTTTTATGTTTTCCAAAAGGGGAGAAGAAGAAGAGGAAGAAAGAAAGAAAAGAAGTTTCTATTAGGAGCTAGTCTTTTTTTAACGTGTTTGTGTGATTGTTGTGCATATGTGTTGATCTGTAATGATTTTTGTACTGAAATGTAATTGCAATTGTCTTTTTGATTGGTATAATATGTTGTGAACTGAATTTTGATGTGACATGGCTTGTACTCATTTCTCAAGTTGAAAGAATGATCTTTTGCTATTGATGATTACAAACTACTCCATTTGTTGATCTAATCAATCTATTGAGTGTTTCAATCACAGCTCAAACTATCTTAAGCCAAACCTTTAAATTGCAAGAAGAACATTTAAAAAGGATCTCAAACCATGATTAATCGAGACTCAAGATGCAAATACTATATTTAGAAGTCTTTTAGTTTGACTTAGGATTGTAGAATTTTTACTCAATAACTTTCAGTTTGATGTCCAAATGGTTTCCAAATGTGTTTTTAACTCACAAAGTTTGCTTTTAACTATCGAACTTCAATTAGGTTTCAAAATGCTCAATTTGATTCAAAAATCTTTTTCAATGATCTTTAGAATGTTTTAACTTGATCCAAAATAATCTTGATCCAATCTGTTTTCAAAAGACAAAAGAATTTCAAAATCTCAGTTTCGAGAAGGACACTCAAAGTGCTTCAGCACACTCGTGCAGTGGCCAGACACTTAAGTATCAAACCAGCAGTGCAGGACGCTCCTACAGCTATAAGACGCTCAAATTTCTAGGAAATTTATGGGCGAGTCATATCAGGACACTCATAAAACAATAACGCCCTCCTAATTTGACTAAGATTAATCCATCTCATGGGTTGTCATTCTCTAGGACGCTTATAGGTGTCTTTAATCAATCAAATTGAGCTAAGCTGCAATAGCACTCTCAAGTTTATCAGGACACTATTGATCTCTATGTCAGAAATCTGACACTGTCATTTATCTTTCTAAAAAGTTATTTTTTAATCTCCATTCTTATTTTGTATAGACACTTTTTTATCAGAAATTCTCAACTTCTCTATTCATACCATTTCCATTAAAGAAATCGTCACACCCTGCCCGAACGCGCCTAAACCGGCGGGATACTCACAGACGGGGCACGAATGTATTATAACAATAACCGAGTGCGCGGAAACACGATTAAGTACAAGACTGATTTCATTAATTTCAGAATATATTTGTACATGAAATAGTTAAGGGAACCTCCTCCCAAAATCCCCAATGAATAATACAAAGGGTACAAAAATGTGGGCCCAAAAAGTTACACCCAGTCTACCCTAATCACCTGTGAAAAATTGGATAACAACTGGGTGGGCTACACACTCAATGGGTAAAACAGTTCGTGAATATAACAATTAATAAAGCAAACTTCATAATCAAATATCATGAATACACTTCAAAGCATCATAATCAATCCAACATGTATGTATGCATGACACCGTCTCATATTGGTTTCATGATTGTACGTCGCCTGAGTTCACGTACAGATGTCCCTCCCCAGGAGTAGCCGGGTTCTCATTATACGTCCTTTCTCAGGAACGATGCTCTGGATTCACGTACAGATGTCCCTCCCCAGGAGTAGCCGAGTTCTCATTGTACATCCCTCTCCAGAGAAATATAATGAATAGTGAGCATTGCTTCTAACTATTCTATGAATCATAAACCACATACGTCCCTAGGTGGTGCTTATGTATGATGTCAATGCATGAATTGGTCATGTCCTTACTTAACATTAGACAGGATTTGGCAACTTCTGGTGATCCTTATCAGGGTCGGTATCACCACGTGCAAGGTTAGGACATTCAGTATTACTTGTATAAGCTAATAGCTTTCAAATAAGACCAACCAGATCAGTCTCCAATTGAGAGGTGAGACACGAGGTCTACTTAAATACCAATCATCTAGAGTAGCACGTTGTCTCCCGTTCACTATTTAAAGTTAGTGAGGACAAGACTGAGGCATAGCAACAGTGTAATACATGAACTCTAAATATACAGGCATAAATATGACAAGTATAAACATTATACGCAATAATGCAGTGTAAATGAATAGTAGACATAATGATAAATGAATGTGAACTTTAATAAAAGTTATAAGACACGCAAACCTATGTTTCATTCCCCACCTTCAGATAAAAACTCCTTTGAGAATTGGTGCCTTCCCCCGAGCAGAACCGCGTTGCACCACGAAGAGAGTCTCAAAAGAGAAGACAAAAACTCAAAATGAGTGAGAGAGAGAAGAAAAATCGCCAGGAGATGCGCCTGAAGGTTCGGGCACCCTGTCTGTACATTCGGGCACCTTGCCCGAAGTTCAATTTTTTTTTTTGTGCAAACCTAGGGTATTACAGAAATAAGTCGTTTGACTTGAAATTCGAACTTATCTCACAATGGTTTCAAAGAATTCATTGAACTTGGCGCTGTCTTGTTTTATAAATATTCATCTTAAACATGAGATAAACAAATTTTTGAAAACTGATCTTGCATTATTTGAAAGTTAGTCATTTTTTAATGTTTTATCTTTGCTGCAAACTCTGTGTTTTCAAAGCATTTTCTCTTTGGATTAATCGAGCTTCTTTTATTTTCATTTGAGAATCCATAGGTAGAAAAGGTTTTTCACTTTACTCATTTCAATTGTTTTTCAAAACACTATCATTTTGCTGAAAATATATTGAGTAAAGGTTCAAAGATTGTTCGGTAAAAGTATCTTATATTAGATTACAGATTGTAATTTGTAGCAGCTAGTTAAGTTGCTTACTTATCCTTAGAGTAAGGATTGTTTAGGTTGACTCACACCTGTAAGTTGAGTATAATAGGTAGACTCACACCTGTGAAGTTGAGTAGTGTAAAAGTTGTCTCACACCTGTGAAGTTGAGAAGTTGTAATAGGTTTGATCCTCACCTGTGAAGAGTGATTATTAGTGAAAGTTTGAGAAATCCTAACCTAGGAGGTTAGGTAGTGGAGGTAGGCATATAGCTACACCACTATAAATGCTTGTGTACATTGCTATTTATTCCTTGCACTTTTATTATTAATCTGTAAATTATTTTGAAAGCAAAACCTACTAATTTGTCCAATTCACTCCCCTCCCCTCTTGGACACTTATTTAGGCCAATAAAGCCCATAACCATCGTCTTAACCGCCTATTGGCAAGTGACCCCAATTTTTTCCCCTTCAGGAACAGAATTCCTCACATATATATAGTAACTTGTGTTTCTCCCATTTTAAAACTGTGAGAAAACTATCCATACCAGAATTGTTTTGTGTGGGTGGTTACAGATAAATAGCTACCATGTAGTTACTATGGGTCTAGTTGGTTGCGAGGTTGTTGCCAACAAAGCAACCAACATAAATCAAATTTTATTTTCAAACATCTCCATTGGAACACAATGTAGACATAGAGATTTCTGTGGATGAACACAGCATGAGGGTCCCAATCGTGATCCACTTTATGTATCTTCAACTCACACATTATGTTTAAATTCAAAAGGTGACTATTCGTGTAACTAAGCTAATTATGCATGTGAAATTTCTATTGTATTTGTGCCAGCAATTACATATCATAAAATAAATTTATAACAATAAATGAACAAAGGGAAAGTTCATTAATATAATTGAAGATACAAGTCCATTCATATAAATACAATAACCTACGGCAAACTCAAAGATTTAACAAGATCAAATAATATATGCCTAGGAATTGGCTTAGGCAAAGATCAGTCGTCATCCTATATGGAGAAATATGTTGTATCTTCTTAATGTGCTATAATATCTTGTACAAAGTAATATTTGATGTTTATATGTGTCATACCCCGTCCGGACGCATCTAAACCTACGGAACACTCACGGACGAGGCGCGAATGCATTATAACAATAACCGAGAGCGCAAGAACACAATTTAGTACAATATATGATTATATTAATTTCAGAATGTGATTGAGGGAACAACCTCCCCAAATTTCCCTTTAATTAACAAGAGTTACAAAATATGTGCCCAAAAACCTCCACCCAGTCCACCCTAATCTCCTGAAAAAAATTTGATAACAACGGGGTGAACTACTCACCCAGTGAGTAAAATAGTTCGTGAATATAACAACTAAAAAAGAAAACTTCATAATCAAATATCACATAAATACATCATAACATCATAATCAATACATGTATGTATGCATGACACTGTGTCACACCCCAGTACACAGCACACTGCAGTGTCTAGTACCCCCGGAATGTGATGAGTACCCCCGCAGGGCATACTCTAGCCATTATATACCACATAATATTGTCACATCCCAGTACATAGCACACCGCAGCGTCTAGTACCCCCGAGATCATTTGTCCACACTATTCATCAGTGAATAGACACTGCGGGGGTACTCATCACATCCCGGAGGTACTAGACATTGCGATGTGTTGTGTACTGGGGTATATTGTCACGACGCCCCTGACCTAGGCTGACGTCATGACCGGCACAGTGTACTATACACTGTACTTACCCGTATACAGTATATAATACATTGTCAACCTAAACGGACATTCACAAAAATTCTCAATATATCACAAATCAAATCAAATCAAATATATATATAAATGATCATTCCACTCACATTCATTCCATTCATTCCACAAATTAAATTCTCACCTGATAAATATCTATGATCATCTCATTCCATCATCCCAAGCATTATATAATATTACCACACAACCCATCTAGGTGATAGTATATCTATAGTATGTGATAATTATACATATCAAAATAACAAACATATAACTTATTTCCTCCAAGCATACATACACATACCAGACGAAGGCTCACGTGATTATCACTCACGGATTTTTCCTTTTCCCTTCGACTCACTACCTGAAATATTGGAGGAAAGGGAGTGAGCAAACAACGGCTCAGTGAATATAGTTCTTGACATGACAATCGCATGCATTTTAGGAAACATGGCATATCAAATCGATTTAAAACATTTCAAAAGCACATATGCACGATTCATCAAAATAATATACGTGCACACAATATTGCTCATTCATAAATATTTTACCATCTCTCTCCTTCAAGGCAAGAGAGCGGGTATAACCCTTATATGGTCGTACAAAGTAGTCACAGCCTCTCATTACCCAATTCACAGTCATTTCAAGGATCGTAATCCTTGTTAGGACAGACCTACTGACAATGAGGACTCGCAAAACCTCATCCGGGTCAAATTCCTAACGAAATGACATCATTACATACTCCAATTGCTAAAATCAGTTTGCATGATCCATAAAACTCAATGCATTATATATAAATATAACATGCATACAATCAAACATTTTATATGTGTACAATCTCATACAAGAACCAAATCAAGAAAACTATACTCACAGTGGTTACACGGGGTTTCTAAGCCAATATATCCTCAAGAGCATTTATCCATGCACTTAAGCTCTCAATTTAAACACTGAAATTAACCATAGATTGTCATGAGAATCACCATTTATCATATCTTTACCTACTAAAAATATCAAAGCATATCCAAATATCATGTTCTTAATATCGAAACGTCCGGAATTCAGTTCTCTACAATTCTATGATCTCAAACCGGAGTTTCATTGGATTCTAATTCTATTTTATTCACTGGATATGATCACAGTACTATTTACATCACTGTTCACGTCATCACTATTTATTCGAAAGTGTAAATATTTACTAAAATTGTCAAACGATCCCAAAAATCATGAAATTAGCATCGATGGACTCGCAACAGTCCATTCTACCATTCTATAGCCTTAAACTGGAGTTTCATTGGGAATGGTCTCTCATCTACACTCTAACTTCCAACAGCCATAAAAGTTCCAAATGAACACATAAATTCAATCTAACCACATATTCGGGGTCCCGACAGTCCAGGAAGTGTTTTCCAACCTTCTTAGCGGATTTTCATTCACGTTGGATCAAAACCCCAATTGTTGAAAATGCCGTAAAACGGCTCTCACAGCAAAAATTACTCCACTAGAATCGTTACATCTAGCTTAGATATTAATTTCACGAAGAAATAGAGTGAAAATCACTTACCACGAGTCCCGATTTCGCGCGAATCGCGCGTTCTCCCTTCTTTTTCTCTTCCTTTCTTCTCGGTTCTTCCGTCTTCTCTTTCTCTCTGCTTCTTTCTTTCCTTTTTGTTCCAGCGACTTCTTTTCTTCTTTATTTTATTTTTATTTTTTATTTTTTTGTCTTCTTTCCATATGAGTACTGTTCACGATACTTTTCGGTGAATAATACCCGCAAATGAACAATAATGTATTTTTATTTTATTTTTTTCTTACTTCATTCCTCTTCTTCTTCTATACACGCAATCCACATGAGACATACACGTGTTGTAAATCGAGTTCTATTTAAAATCACATTCCGAACTCACTTTTGACATTTTCAAGTTCGTTTGACACATGTACACATGGCTTTAAATGTACTTATACGTATATTATACATCTCGATATACGCGTACTTCAAAGTATATATTTAATTAAAATTACGGGGTGTTACACACTGTCTCCTAATGGTTCCATGATTGTACGTCGCCTGAGTTCACGTACAGATGTCCATCCTCAGGTAAACTCGGGTTCTCATTGTACGTCCCTCTCCAGAGAAATATCAATAATAGTGTGAGCATTGCTTCTAACTATTTTGTGGATCATAAATCACTTATGTACCTAGGTGGTGTTTATGTATGATGTCAATACATGAGCAAGTTCGGTCTTTACTAACATTATACAGGATTTAGCAGTGTCTGGTGATTCTTATCAGGTCAGTATCACCACGTGTAAAGTTAGGATGTTCAGTATCACTTGTACAAGCTGATAGCTTTCAAATAAGACAAATCAGATCAGTCTCCAGTTTGAGAGGTGAGACGCGAGATCTACTTAAATCGTCTAGAGCAACACACTGCCTCTTATTCACTATTTAAAGTTACTGAGGACAAGATAATGTCTGGTTGAGTGAGATTGACCACTAATCCGATATAGTAACAGTATAATACATGAACTCTAAATATACAGGCATAAGTCTGATAGGTATGAACATTATACGTAATAATGTAGTGTAAATGAATAGTAGACATGATGATAAATAAATGTAAACTTTAATAAAAGTTATAATACACGTAAACCTATGTTTCAGTCCCCACCATAAGATAATAACTCCTTTTAGAACTGGTGTCTTCTTTCGAGTAAAATTACATTGCACCACGAAGAAAGTCTCATAGAGAGAAGAGAAAAACTTAAAGAGAGTGGGAGAGAGATAAATTAGCAAGTGATTTGGTGTGAAAATGAGGGAGGGTGAAAGGGGGATGGCGGAGGGTTTCTTTTATAGGAAAAAAGTGCCCGAAATTCAAATATGTATATATATATTTTTATGCAAACCCTATTACAATATGCTTAGTGTTGTCATAATATACTTAGAATCTTTATAGTATAAACAATTGCAACTTGGCTATAATTATAAAGGGTCACAGGTTTGATGTGCCATGAACAACTGGTAATTTATATTTTTTTAGGAAAAAAAAGAGAACCGTTATAATATACTTAAAATTGAAAATGGGCCCGGGTACATAAATTTATTCTTAAGACCAATAAATGCATTATTTGATATTTTCAACAACAAATGATGGGTTACCAAGTTAATATTGAAAAGTTTGTGAAAAAATTCATACCGTGAGTTCTATCATCATTATATTATTTATTAAATTAATTTGAACTTGAATCTATAAAATATGTTAAATAATTAATAATAAAAATACTAATTTTTTTTTTGTTTGATATATTGTTTTAATCTATGACCCATATATTAAGATTCTAATCTTTCATAGAAGCCATTGTTGCTAGAATTTCAAAATTATCCTACTTTTATCTTTTTTATTAAAAGAGTTACTTTTAATATTATTAAAAAAGATAAATAATAATTTTGTCTTTCAACTAATATTTACTTTTGACTTTTATTTTAAATTTAATAAGACATAGATATTTAATTTTTTCTTATAAAATATATTTTTTATTTTAATAAAATATATGAACTTAAGTATATATATATATAATGCAAAGACTTAGAGCACTTACCATGTATTTATTTTTGTCATTCTATATATTACTTCTATTAGTCTTAATTTTATTTGAAATGTCGCTAGGCTTATTATAAATGATAATCCAATAATTTAGATTGTATGTAGCTTATGATTTAAGTCTTATAATACAAATAAATAAATAAATTGTTAAAAAAAAACCTTTATTTATCTTTTCTCGAAAATTTTCATTGAAAGTAATTTTTTTTAAGAAAGTTTTTATAAATTTGACAAATAAAACATTTATTCCTTACTATTTAACTTTTTAGATAGAAAAAAAATCGTAGAGTCATGAAAGGAATAAGGCCTTAGCTTTTTTTATTCATTCACTACTTTTACATGTCTTATGCTTTAAGTCTTCATATTAACTTAGGAGTTTCTATTTTTTCTTTCTCAATTACAATATTTTAACTTTTTTTTTTTCTCAATCATTCTAATTTTCTATAATAACTTTTTTTTTTCTTTCTCAATCTTCTAGTTCTACCATGTTTAGAAGACATCAATTTCTTTTAAATAATAATAATTGATTAGTATCATTCAGACATTTTTATTGCGCAACAAGACTAAGAATACAACAGAGACATGCATGGGATGAAATAAACTAAATTATAAGATACAATATACCATTACGAAGATCTGCAACTTTTAAACGGAGCGGCGAGTGAGATACATATGATCCTTTCAACATTTTTCCTCGTAAGAGAAGACAACCTATCAACCATTTGATTAGCTTTTCTAATAACCACAACATAGTGGCCCTTTATAAATTTATTGATTTTATGGAGCAGTGAAGCAACCTGCCACTGTTGGCCTAGTATTACTGCCCAAGAGGGGGAGTGAATTGGATGTGACAGATTTTTGCGTTACCTTTTGGTTAAATAATCAAACAATAAATGTGCACAATATAGGTAACAAGCAAAACAATAAAATGCAGGAAAAGTAAACAAATGGATACAACGATTTATAGTGGTTCGGTTCCCCTAGAATTTACTCCACTACCTTATCACCCACGATCAGGATTTTCCAAATCCACTAAGTGTAGTCAACTTACGGGCGTGACTAGAAATCGTACAATCTAGTTAACTTGCGGATGTGGCTAGAAGCCGTATAATCTAGTCAACTTGCGGGCATGACTAAAAATAGTATACTAACCAACTTACGGGCGTGGCTAGAAGTCGTACACTGACCAACTTACGAGAGTGATTAGAAATCGTACAAATAAGGTATAATCTCGATTGACTAACAAGCCAACAATATATTAAGGTTACAAATGATATTTAGAGAAGTTCTAAAAACTCTCTTACAATTTTAGCATACAACCTTGAAATGAACAATCTCTACTCTTCCAACCACAATATATTAAGTGAAGTGCGATGTTGAAATAATTGTTCACAAATACATGCAATCGATTCAAAATGATGATAAGACAAGTTCAAGAATCGAATATGCACATGTATATACAAATATTGATTCAAGATGATATATGAGGCACAAGAATCAATATGCAAAAATGATCAAAATCTTGATTCAAATAGATTAGAATAAGCACAAGAATTGATATAAACACAAGCATATGAAACCACAATCAAAATGATAATAAATCAAAGCACAAGTATGGTTTTAATGTTTAAAATTTTTTGCACATGTAATCGAATCAAGATGATAGCAATATAGCACAAAGATCGATTACCTCAAACAATATTACAAGAATCTCAAGGAAATAGTTTACCCAACAATGGTTAAGGTTGAAGCTCGGAGATTCCTTCAATATGATTTCTTTGTGTAAATGATTTGTTTAAAACTTATTTGGAATTTGTTTTTTTTTTTTTGGCTAAAAATGAGGAGAACCATTCGTAGGTACAAGTTCTAAGTTTTTGCAAAAGTTGCTCTCAAATGAGCAAAGTGTGGTATTTATAAAAAAAATATATGCTAAAGGCATAGGAACGTGTTTTTAAAGATAGGAGCGCATTTATGGTTTGAAACTTGAAAACTTTCAAGTTTCCCTCTAATGTAGGAGCGCGTTCCTCCATTTGTTCGTTGGACATAGGAGCAAGGTTCTTCAATTAGAAACATGATTTCTATGAAAATTCATCTTTTGCCCTTTTTCTGTAGGAGTGCATTCTTGGTAGGAGGATAGTGTTCCTTAAACCCTGAATTGAAATTTTGGTTTTAAGGACAAAACACGGGAGCGCGTTCCTTAAACCCTGATTAGAAAATTTGGATTTTGGAAAAAAAAAACGCAAAAGTGTGTTCCTTGGACACAGGAGCACATTCCTTGAATTCCAAAGTGATAGAACATTGATTTTTCGATTAAAACAAGTTTAAATAATATTCAAACACAAACCAACTTTGAAAATATTTTATACATGATTAAAACATAATGAGCGAAGATAAACATGTGTAAAGCAAATCGATTAATACAAATGAAGCAAGATGATCAAGACATATGATACAACACATGTAAAATGATGAAATCTATGCAAAGTTGGTAACATAAGTGCATGATTAACAATTATATAGATATGCATGAAAATCAACCTGAACTATATGATTGCATGATAAGCATGATAATATACGTGCATGCATTATCAATATTATAATAGTATACGTACATGAATATCTAATAATCTATATACATGAGATATAATAATGTATGTATGATTTAGAAAAGATGCAAAGTATATTGTAGTTGGAACAAGTAAAGATTATTTTACAACACTAAGATTCTAAACAAAAGATTATAGACTTGAAGCTCTTGAATCTTCATGTTTTATTGTTCCATCAACACGTTTTGATGAGATAGTTGAATCCATTTGATATAGCTAACTAGCACTGAAACAACTAAGTCAAAAACATTAGTGGTCACAATAAATGTTGCTTGTAATCATAAAAAAAAAGAAAAAACAAGTAAGAGTCGTTATATCAACAACCACTAGCAAACCAAGCTTTCATTAATTAATTTCACTGTCACCTTTGAATCACTTATTGTTAAATCTAAAAATTTTGGGAAATTACAATTACAAGAAAATCGTTTTTTTTTGCAATTAACATTTTGTTGCAAATACCAAATACTCATCGCATTGCGACAAAAAAAATGTTGGTATCTTGTCATAAAAAACCACGTCACAAATACTTATTTGCAACAAAAAATGTTCTTGTTACAATTAAATTTGTATATGCCACCCTTTTTCGTCACAAACAACTAAACAAAATCACAAAATATGATGTTTTTGTGATGATGCAAAGCATCGCCAAAACCAAATTCAACAATTTTAAGTTAACCATTTGCAACACAAAAATAGTTACAAATATATAATTATTTGCAATAATATCATTTTTTTTACAAATACAATACATATTTATTAGGAGACTATGGCCTTATGAAAAATTATTTCCAACAAATATTTTAGTCACTAATACATAAAAGATTATAGCAACAAATAATTTTTGTCACTAATACTCTACACATATAATAATAATTATGCTAAACAATTATATGTTGGTTTTTCATAGTAATTGTGTACTAAATAATAAAACAATTACAAAAACTAAATAAGTTTTGATGATTAATACATATAAGTTTACTAATCCACAAAATAACAAAATGATGACTATAAAAACAAAAAGTTGTCATCAACAGTCTAACTAAACTAATAAGAAAAGTATCTAAATGATTATTACGAAAATTTCTATGTAAAAAGAGTGTAATCAACTCCAAAGAAGTACGTGCATGCTATTATCGTTCACTATTGTGATCATCAAATCTAAAAAATTGGAAACAATAAAGTAGTTTAGTATTATTGTATATATTTTATAAATCTTTATTTATATACTTAACACAAGGACAATGTAAATTCTTAAGTCATTTTACAAATCTTCACTTATACACTTAATACAAACAAAGTTCTATCATGTTCATTTTTCAAATCATTCATATCCCAATTAAATGAAAATAAATAAAAAAAATGTATATGTCTAAAGATAAGTGAAAGACTCTTTAACGTACTCTTTATGTGCATATTCAACTTAGTGTAATATAACACACATGAAAGATTTATTGTAACTTTATTACATATCTCAGTAAATGACTTTGCACCTAACTCCACCTAAATACTTAAATAAAAAAGTAATTTCCTTTTGTTTAAGGACTTTATTATATTAACAATAATGGTTGTCGAGGATTATATATAACAATTTCAGCAGAACCTCCTTTATATTTTGGACATTTAAAACTTTTAAGAATTTTTCATAATATTTCTATACACAATAGTTTTCACATCCCAACTAGATTTACATTAAGTACAAGGACAATCATTATACCACATCCAACATATTAAAGGCTATAGACATGATACTATTTCAAACCAAGTAGCAAAGACAAAAAAGTCTTACCTTAAAAAATATCTTGTGCAAGGAACTAATCACGTTCTCAATAATTGTATTAGGTAGTAGAGAGTGTTGTGTTTAAATACTGATAATCATGCAATCTTATAAAAACTAAAACATAGAAAGATTGAATTTTAAGGAGATATTTCTACAATTAATAGCCAATTAAAGAAAAAAGAGGTCTTATCCTCAAGAAATATATTGACATAGTTAAGAGTCAAATTATTGAGAAAGACGTTCGTGGTTACATACGATGACAGACTATATCAATTCGTCCATTTGATCTTACATGTTCTTCATCTCATTTAATTGTGATTTTATGTTGCGCAACTCAGTTTGTTGGGCACAATATCGTTTAGCAAACTATTCAACACGTCTTTCAACTTTTTATTTCCTTTTAATTAGCTTTAGCTACTTGTGCAACTAATCTTACCTGTGTTGATGAAGAAGATGAGAGAGCCATCTCACCATGACTAATTAACTCATAAGGTTTATATTAATCATCGAAAACTAATTCATAATTGTTAAACCAAGAACCCTCATGACCCAT
The DNA here is from genome assembly GCA_035771175.1 of Paratinospora sagittata. Lineage (NCBI taxonomy): Eukaryota > Viridiplantae > Streptophyta > Magnoliopsida > Ranunculales > Menispermaceae > Paratinospora > Paratinospora sagittata. The sequence continues at coordinate 27,699,598 of CM069595.1, forward strand.
ATGAGAGATATTTTGATGATTATAAGCCACATTTTACATTATATCAATTATTAATGAAGATGTATAAGTTAAATACAAAGAACCTTTGTGATGATTTGTCAAGTCAAGATGGAGATCAAGCGGTGAACAATTCTCAAGCATCGGAAGATATTATAGATATTGTTTTAATTTGTTCAAATTATCTTTAGGCTTGTAGAATCTCACCTAGATTTGTTTAACAACTTCATCTTACTACTTGAAGTTTTCGAAATGAATTTTTATAAATTTTAAAGTGTTTGAATCTTGATGAAAATGGATTTGATTGATCGATTCATACGGTTTCAAATGTATTTCAAATTCTAAATGATTTCTATTCATTTGATTTGATTTGAAGTGCATAAATATTGATTTAATTTATCAAATTTCAAAATGGAAAGACAACTGAGATTTTGTTAAGTGTCGAGCAAGACGCTCATGGCGTTCGGGACGCTCATGCAGTGGCCAATTCACTTAAAATCAGGCCTATACTACAGGACGCTCAAGATTTCTGGAAAATCTTGGAGCACAGTTTAGCAGGATGCTCCTATCTCTATAGGACACTCAAGATTTATGGGAAGTCTTGGAGCATAGTACAATAGGATGCTCATGCTCAATAATGCCCTCCTGAAAATCCCTAATCACAATTCATCTCTCAAGATGACTACCTTTCAGGACGCTATTGTTGAATAGGACGCTCATATTAAATTTAACTTTCTGGGTTTCAACATTCAGGACGCTCCTAGAGCAATAAGACGCACGTGCTAACTATTAGAAAAAGTTGTCTCATCTATGCAAACTATCATTTTTCCGAGACTTTGCTATTTTTGTGTAAACGTAGTTTTGCCAGAATTTCTCAACATCTTTGTTAACTCCATTTTGGTGAAAGAACTTATCCATTGCATTTGCATTTCAAACGATGCAATTAGGGTTTTTGGGATATTGAAATCTCAAAACTCACTTATATATATTTACAACTTAAAGCCGTTGAAAACACGATACGATTTGCGTGCTCAAAACTATTTGAAGTTTAGTCATTTTTCTTTTTGAAAAAGATCAAAATCTTTTAGTCATTTATCTGAAATGAAAAAAGCTTTTGGATTTACTGCTCTTGATTTTATATTCATCTAAAAATTTAAAGAGGCCAAGAGGAGCAACCTCATTCTTTAGTCATTTATCTAAAGTGACAGTGTGTCACTAAGGAGGAGCTTGGTTGAGCTCATTAGAAAGGGTTGTTCTCACACCTGTGACATTGAGAAAAATATTAAGGTTTGATATTCACCTGTGAAGAGCTATCAATGGTGGAGCTTGATGGAGTTTGATAAATCCTAACTGGGGAAGTTAGGTAGTGGATGTAAGCAAGGGCCGAACCACTCTAAATCTATTGTGTTCATTTGTTTATTTCCGCTGCACTTTATTTTTGTAATCATTTTTATTTGGAAGGTACCTGCAAATTTGTCCAATTCACCCGCCTCTTGGATACTTATCTAGACCAACAATAAACAACTAAAACACTTAATAGAGTTCTACTATGCCACACACCTATTATATTCACAATCCTAATTAGGCACAAAATCTAATAAGCTCATAAGTTAGATTATCTTTAACATCCCCTTATAATCTAAATTATTTGAATTAAAAAAATATCCTCACATGTTCGTGCAAGATTTAACCAATACCAAAAGATGATTATGTGGAGGAGATGAGCTAACCTAGAATTATGGACTTAGCAATTTCACCGCAAGGTTAGCACCTTCAACCTGAAATAGAGGAGAGGAGAATAGCTTATCGTGAAGAACACCGGTGTAGTGTCAACCAAAGACCTTCCGATGCCTGAGTCAGAGTTGAGCTATCTCAAGATTAACCTTGCATTAATTAGAACAATTAATAACTGACATATCTCCACAATGAGGGTTAAGGGTGTATTTATAAATGCAAATATTTGGCTAGATGGCGGTGGCATATGTAGCTAGGCTGGCATTGTCACGTGTCTTCTGCTTATACGCTGGATGTGGAACCTATTGAGTAGGTCCATGCACATTATTAGTAGAGCTTATCTACTCCTTATATTTCGGGGTGTGAGCTTGTTTGACTGAGCTCTCCCTTCCTTGCCCTTTTTTTGCCTTTTCGACTTATACCATCACGAGTCATTATGTCCAAGCTGACGTTCTCCTGGTAATCTCTCAAAGTGTGACTGCCTCGTCAGTTCAAACAATGCCAGGTCAATTTGTATGAGCTGATGTTCCTCTTGGACATCGGTTCACATCTACACAAACCTGACAACCATCTTTGTTGAATCCCAAATAACACGAGTAGTTTCATGGCATGCCAGCTTGGCCACACCAAGCTGTCATCCTATGTGAGTAGCGAGCTATCCATCTAGCTTGTGCTATGACAATCTCGATTTTATTTGTAGAGCTGGCATCCTACACGAACTTCATGTCTGATTGCTCATTTATTTTAATAGTCGTTCAATACCAATTACCGCCACCTCACTTGGCCTCTATCCAGCTCGACTCGATCCCAAGTGGACGAGACCAAGCTTATGGTCCAACATTTACTGTCACGCCCGGGTTGCATCGCAGTGCCCCCTACCCAAGGTGATGAGTACCCCAATCTCCAGGGCGTGCTCCAGCCATTGGCGTCCTTGTGTGGCATGGTTGGCCGAGATGGGACAATATTATGGGTCCATAATGGTTGGAGTACGCCCTGGAGATTGGGGTACTCATCACCCTGGGTAGGGGGCACTGCGGTGCAACCCGGGCGTGACAAAAAGGCCTCTGTGGCGACCCCGCACCTCGGACCACCACCCCCGCTAGGAATGGCGTGTGGAATGCCGGGGCGGGACGCCCGGCGTAGGCATCTTCAACCACTCCTCAACCCCCGTGAAGTGGTTGAGACCCTACGAGTCTTATCCCAAACAACGACATAATATAAAAAGGTACTAAACAAAATTACCCACTGTATTAATCATCCAAGGCAAGAGATAATCCATAAAAATGAACCATAAATAAAACCTTCATATGCCCACATGGTTTATCTAACAAGTTCCAACTCACTCATACTACAATGTGGTAAGTGTTATAATTACATAGTCCAAAATATAATACATTGTAATTTAAAACACAATTCAATCAAAATGTCTCTCAACTCACATCGAGGCCTTGGATTCTCTCACCGGCAAGGCCCTCAAGATATGACTACCCCTTTGCCCTTATTCGGGACAAAAGGACCTGAAAGAGGAAAATGAGGGTGAGCCAACGGTGCCCAGTGAATAGAATTCAAATATGCTATCAATACTCATCAATAAATATCATGTATGCATGTCAATGTGTAGCATGATTAAAAGCTCATAACATATAGATATCAAGCATTTATAATAAGTTCGATGCAAGTAAAAACTTATCAATTTGGATCCACATTCCACATGCATTGGGGTTACTAGTGCACGTCTATTTCACCGTACCGTTCTCATCCCCAAATATTTCCTTTTTAAAACCCTTTAATGACAAGGTTAAGTCCCCCTATTAGCCATATAGATGGGCCCAACCAAAGTCATAAGGTTTTCTCAAATCAATGCATCATTCAAAACATTAGAACACATTCATGCTTTCAACATACAATATATATAAGTGATATGATGACATAAAAGATATAATCATAAATGAAGTCTACTCACAACCAAGCCTCGCGAGAGTATCTATCCACACACGGCCACCAAACTGAATGAACCCAATCAAGATCCTGAAACATTCATCAATATCCTACCATACATCAATTTCTATGCTCAATCACATAGACATTACACATCAACCCAAAATCAGCCAACATATAGACAATAGGCCTAAATCCCATCTAATCCCATCATTTAACTCAAATCACATGACTTAGGCCTCTAATGCATAGTTCTCATTCATAAACCATTCTATTATTCAAAAATACTGATTTTCAATTCCTTAGGCATAAACATGCTCAAATTGGGCCATTTGATCACAAGTAGGCATAACCCATGATATGGTCACAACCACCAAATCAGTAGCATAACCAACCCTAATCATGCTTAATTAAACATAAGTTGCATCAATTCAATGATTCTAGGCCAAAAGCATCAAAAACCCTAAAATATGAAATTTTCCATACTTAGGCCATATTGCCGATTTACACTAGGTCACCATGTTCAGCCATGTATATCACTGATTTTGCATCATGGGTTCATCAACAATGGCAACTAGGTCAACATAGTTGACATGCAATCTATTTGGAAGGTCTAAGTTCATATTCTAAATTTAGGTCTAATACAAGCAACTCTACCAATTCTTCATTTAATATTATGTTCAGATGTGTCAATCTACCAATAGAAATATTTAATCACAAAATCAACCGTACAGATTGACGTATGTTAAGAACCAAACCTTTTTTCCAAACATCAACTCAATCCAACGGTGGACCGAAAAGATAAGACACATTGATGAACAAGTCTCTTATCAGATAATTTCTCCTTTCCTACTACAAATACTCAAACTCAGATGACTTTATCACAAAACATACTTAATGTATAAACATCTCCACCATACATAATTCCGAAAGATAAGTTTTAAACCACATATCCAAATATCATAGCCATCCAACGGTTGATTCAGGAGATATATTAGTTTGATCGAAACTGCGCGAGAAATCTTGACTTTCCGACCAGCTTTGTTTGAGAGGTTATATCTCTTAGAAGAAAACTCTAATAAAGATCTCCACCGACCAGAATGAATATCCATAAGTTACGAACTTTCTGACAAATTTTGAGCTCAATCGGACCATATATCTTCAAGATCCAGCTCTTTGATGAAAACATTGCAGAGATTTTCTCAAAGCAACTTCCTCTTTCTTTCTCTTCTTCTTTCCTTTCTCTTCTTTTTTCCTTTCTCTCTACTCATCTCACCCTCTAAGACTTCCTTGGGGAAGAAAAGTAGGGCATGAGACACTTGTCCACTCTCATGCACCAACCTTGACATGTGTTGGAGAGGAAAAATGGGGCATGAGACACTTGTCTATTTTCATGCACTAACTTGACATGTATTGGAGAAGAGAAATGGGGCATGAAACGCTTGTCCATTCTCATGCACCAACTTGACATGTATTGGTCTCATGCACCAACTTGACATGTGTTGGAGAAAAGAAATGGGGCATGGGACACTTGTCCATTCTCATGCACCAACTTGACATGTGTTGATCTCATACTACCCATACCAACCACATGTACTTTAACCAATCTCATGCTCCCATGTATTTTAAATGTCCAATCCATTTAATACACCAAATTTTCATTTTCATTTATCCTTTTATTCAATCAATCCTAACACATATCAATTCATGGTTTAATGGGCCCATGCATAAATAATAACATATGCATTATACTTTAATTTAACATGACCCATATACAATTTATGATGCACATATTTATATACATTATCAAGCATCAAATATACAAACATTAAACAACCATCAAACAAACACCAAACATATCAAGGCAACACGTAGAGTTTGGGCAAAACGGAATTGGGTTATGGGCTAGATGAAATAATTTTTGGGGCATCACATTTACCCCCCAAGCCAGATCGCTAAGGCTTCAGCTTAATGCAAAGGAAAATTAAAGGCCACGATGACTATAGACAAAAGGCTTGGGAAGAAGTTTTGGGACTTTAGTCTTATGGTCACCAACGTGGACGACCGTGTAATACCCCTAATGTAGCACCCGTGCCTCTAGGTGACGTCATTTTGACCCATAGCGTACCCGAAGAGTACCCGTATACATATTCGTATACGTACGTGTATATATATTTTGATGCTCGAAGCACGTAAGTTCGAGTGCCTTTGCATGATTTTAGGTCATAAAGAGTGCGCATGAAGTTTCGGAACCATCGGAGACCCGTTCGACGTCAAAACATGTCAAAAATGGTGTTTTGGATTCAGTGGAGCTTGCTCCATGGAGGAAGAAATTTCTGTCACAAATTACATCAATGGTTTGATCTCCTAGATCTGTGGTCCGATTGAGCTAAATTTTTTTCAGCTCCTTCTTATATGATAGATCTTCATTACAAACAGTGAAAATCTTGATCGGAGTTACCTACTATGAGTTATAAGACTCCAAACACTGTTTCACAGATTTTCAGATTTTCTTGCGCAGTTTTGATCAAACAGTTTGATCTCGCAATCCCACCGTTGGATTTAGTTTAAAGTTTACCAGAATGTTGGTAACTGACTCATGAAACGTTTGAACCGTGGGTATTGTGCAAGAAATTGACTATCTAAGTGCAAGTATTGCAACATGAAAACTGTTTTTTTGATAGTTTTTGACAACTTTTAGTTGTGGGCCCAAGCTTATCTATTTAAGCAACCAAAACGTAATTTTAGGCTCATTTGCTCATTTCTCAGCCAGAAAAGAGAGAAAGGAGCTGGAGAGGAGAAAAGGAGAGGAAAGTTAGGGTTTGGTGGTTTCTTGCTCAAGAACACCTAAGGTTTGCAATTCTTCCTTGAATCTCTCTATTAGTTGCATGATAGCTTTATTTTGAGCATGAGGGTTTTATTTTGATGCATGCATTGTGAAGAACCTTGTGTCACACCCTGGGTTGCACAGCGTGCCCCCTACCCAGGTGCGGGCGCACCCCCTTTGGGCGAACGCCTAGCCATTATATATCCACAGTATTGTCTTCATTGGGGTCCACAGAACACTGCACGCACCCAACGACCTTTGTCCTTTCCCTAAGCAGAACACTGCACAGTCCAGGGGCCTCCCCCATGTTCGAACTCGCAACCTCTTACTCATAAGGTTAGATTTCGCAACTTGAGTACCCATTGAGCCAATGATATATAATGGCTAGGCGTTCGCCCCGAGGGGGTGCGCCCGCACCTGGGTAGGGGGCACGCTGTGCAACCCAGGGTGTGACACCTTGGATGGGTGGAAGACCAAAGTTGGAGTTGAGTCTTGCATGTCACATATGTGTGATTAGAGAGTGTTAGGAGTACACTAATGGAAACCCCCAATTTCTAGCAAGAAATTGGAAGGGTTAGTTCAAATGACCTATACTTAGTTTATGGCCTTAGACTTTTTCAAAATATTTGCATGTCAACTATGTTGACCTAGTGGCCATTGTGGATGATTCCATTTTGCAAGATCAGTAAAATTCATGGCTGAACATGGTGGCCTAGTGTAAAATTGGCAATATGGCCTACGTATGAAAATTTCCAGATTTGGGGCTTTTGATGCTCTTGATATAAAATTTGGAAAAATATGCAATGTAGGTCTAATTGGACATGATTAGGGTTGTTTGATGATTGAATTCAGTGGGTTCTCATAATGGACACCCTAAGGTTGACTAATTTTAATCTAGGCTAAGTATTTGGCATTTTTCATGTACTTTGGCAATTTTGCATGTAATTTGGGGATTTTGCCCAAATTGGGACTTTTCACCCAAAAGCAAGTCAATTTATGAAATTGACTTGGGGATTGTTTAATTGGACCCAAATTGAGTACAATCATGAGTTTAAAATGTTAGAACCTATGTTAAATTGATGTGACTTAGTTCATTTTGACCTTATGTTTTATATTGGCCTAATTGGGGGTTTTGACCAAGACTTAGTTAATTGATGAAATTGACTTGATGTATAGTCTAATTGATCCTAATTATAATTGAATTTCATGTATATTAGTGGTTGGATCATGGGATCACCCTATTACATTCAATTTAGGTCAATCTTAGTTTAATTGAGTCTAAATGATCAAGTTGGGCAATATGGAAATTGGCTCAAGGAGGTAATCAATTTAGAATCTAATTGACTTTAGATTGGGTTTGAACATGGGGTTTTGACACACTTTATGACTGATTTTCAGTTGTGTGAACCATGTTATTTCCAGGTCTTGTGATTGATCTTGAACCCGTTTAGTCAATTGGAGAGTTTTGGAGATTGGATTGGCTAGACTTAGCCAATCAAGAGTGAGTGTTCCTTTACTTTTGGATTATTTATGTGGCATTGTATTATAGAAATGTTTTAAATACTTATGTATTATGGTATGCATGTTTTAATGTTTTCCATGAAATATATTTGAACATAATTCATTGGGATGACAATTCGGGTTGAGGCTCCTTGTTGGAATTCCCTTCTTGGGAATTCTTGTAAGTCTAGCGGCGATCCCAGTTGTGTACCCTGCAGAGGGTTTTATGCCTTGTGTATGGGTAGGTTAGTTTAAACTAATCCTACGTGTTGCACGACCCCATAAACCCTATTAGAATACGAGTATTGTGTGTGTGTTCGGGCGCTGTATGTCGCGCACCAGGCCTTGAAACCCCCATACTCAGGAGGTGTTAAGATTGCATGAGCATGACTGCAAATGTTATGCATCGTCTTATGTATGACTTGATGCATTATGTTAGCATGTATGTAATATATTTCGTCATCATGATATTTCAATGATTTATGATCTTACCATGTTTTATAAATGCACGTATATGCCACTTGTAAATAGCATTCACTGAGCTGGCTGTAGCTCACACATCACCATCTTCTTTCAGGATCTGATAGAAAAGGAAAAGGGAAGGCTTGACTGCGGAGCGTCCCTTGTTTTTGTTTCATGTAGGTGTTGTACATTTAGTTTTGTATTTTGATAATTATGTACATGATAACATCTAGTAATTGTATATTTAACACATAGTTGGGATGTGTTGGGTTTTGTATCATTTTGAAGACTCTGGAATTTGGAGAAGTAATATTTTATTTCATTATGATCATGTTAGTTGGTTGTTAAGGATGTACTTTTATTTCTTTTGGGGATTCGTATATGTATTTTAGGCTGACGGGACGTCGGGTGTACCGACAGAAGGTATACTCGGAGGTTCCCGTGCCGGTCATGACGTCACGTATAGTGGGTCGTGACACTTAAATTACACAAAAAAAAAATTGAACTTCAGGTAGCCCACCAGAACCTTTGGGCATTCCTTTTTCTATAAAAAGAACCCTTCCCCCTCCCCCCCTCATTTTCACACCTCAACCAACTCTTTTCTCTTGCTCTCATTGTTGGTTCATCACTCACTTGTGATTTTCTCTCTCCTCTTTTTGAGAGACTCTCTTTGCGGTGCAAGGCGGTTCTGCTCGAGAAGAGGCGCCAGTTCTAGAAGGAGAATTTTCCTGAAGGTGGGGAACGAAACATAGGTTTGCGTCTCTTATGACTTTTATTAATGTTTTCATTCATTTATCATTATGTCTATTATTCATTTATACTGCATTATTGCATATAATGTTCATACCTGTCATACTTATGCCTGTATACTTGGAGTTCATGTATTATACTATTACTACGCCTGATTAGTGGTCAATTTGACTCAACCAAACTTAGTCTTGTCCTCAATAACTTTGAATAGTAAACGGGAGGCAGCTTGTTGTTCTTGTAGATTGGTATTTAAGCGGACCTTGTGTCCCACCTCTCAACTGGAGACTGGTCTGGTTGGTCTTATCTGAAAGCTCTCTGCTTGTACAAGTGATATCGGACATCCTAACAACGCACGTCATGGTGTCGACCCTGATAAGAATTGCCAGACGTTGCCAAACCCTGTCTAATATTAGTAAAGATCAGACCCGCATATGCATAGTCATCATAATAAGCACCACTTTTTTGACGTAACTGGTTTGTGACATACAGAATAATTATTGAAGCAATGCTCACTATTCCTGATACTTCTTGAGGAGTGACGTACAATGTGAACCCAGGATTACCTGGAGAGGGACATCTGTACGTGAACTCAGGGTGACGTCCCTAGGGAGAGACGTACAATGTGATCCTGGGTTTACCTGGGGATGAACATCTGTACATGAACTCAGGGCGACGTACGATCACAAAACCATTACGAGACGGTGTCATGCATACATACATATTGTACTGTTTATAATACTATGTTGTGTATATGTGATGTTTGATTATGAAGTCTTCTTTATTAATTTTCAGATTCACGAACTATTTTACCCATTGGGCAATAGCTCACCCCGTTGTTATCCAATTTTTCAGGAGTTTAGGGTGGACAGGGTGGAGGTTTTTGGGCCCACATTTTGTACCCCTTGTTTACTTATAGGGAGATTTTGGAAGGATGTTCCCCCAATTATATTTTGTACAAAAATACATTCTAAAATTAATGAAATCATATTTGTACTCAATTGTGTACCTCCGCACTCGGTTATTATTATAATGCATTCACGGCCTGCCCGTGAGTGTTTCGTCGGTTTAGGCTATGACAGACCGTGACTTGATACTGAGGGGTAAGTGATCGGTGTCCTCCAAAGACAAGTTGAGTTCACCCAGGATGACTAAATGTTGGATAACATCTCTACGACATACATCAAGTCTGTTGAGGTGAGTCGTTATATTTATTCGTTTATTTTATATTCGAAATTTAGTTCAACTTGGCTAATATCTTGCTTTGTTTGAACTTTGTAGGGCACTATCTACACCGGAGAATGAAGGAAAAAGGGGTCTTGGAGCTAGGGTTCTACAAATTTGAGGTATGGAATGTGATTCTTTATGAAATTTTTATGGATTTTTGCTAATTGGGTTGAGTTGTTCAACATATGTGAATTTGGGGTGAATTGGATGATGTTGGGAATTCGGTGATAAATCTTGAAATGCTCCAGATTTGTGGGTTGATTGGGATTTATGTGTTTATGCGTCTTAATGGTAAGAACTGAGTTTAGAACATATAAATTTATAAGGAAAGATGGTTTTCATGGTGTACATGTCAAACCCCTTTCATGGCTTAAGCAAATGAGGGTTTGAGTGTTCAAATTGAAATTAGATGGAATACCCTAGGATTGCACAAAATATATATATATATATATTTAGAACTTCGGGCACTTTTTTCTATAAGAAGAGACCTCCCTCCCCCCTCATTTTCCACACCAATCACTTGTGATTTCTCTCTCTCTCTCTCTCTCTCTCACTCTCCTTAAGTTTTTCTCTTCTCTTTTTGAGACTCTCTTCGCAGTCCAACGCGGTTCTGCTCGGGGGAAGGTGCCAGTTCTAGAAGGAGTTATTATCTGAAGGTGGGAAACGAAACATAGGTTTGCGTGTAATACCCTAGGTTTGCACAAAAAAAAATTTGAACTTTGGGCAAGGTGCGCGAAAGTTTGGACGCGTGCCCGAAAGTACGGGCAGGGTGCCTGAACCTTCAGGCGTGCGCCCGAACCTTCGGGCACTCTTTTTATTTCCTATTTAAGGAACCCCCCTCATCATTTCTCACACCAAAATCACTTCTCCTGTGATTTTTTTTTCTCTCTCACTCATCTTGAGTTTTTGTCTTCACTTTGGAGACTCGCTTTTTGAGACTCACTTCACGGTGCAATGCGATTCTTCTTAGGGGAAGGCGCCAGTTCTCGAAGGAGTTTTTATCTGAAGGTGGGAAACGAAACATAGGTTTGCGTGTCTTATAACTTTTATTAAAGGTTACATTCATTTATCATTATGTCTACTATTCATTTACATTGCATTATTGCGTATAATGTTTATACTTGTCATACTTATGTCTGCATATTTGGAGTTCATGTATTACACTGTTGCTATGGCAGATTAGTGGTCAATCTGGCTCAATTAGACTCAGTCTTGTCCCCAGTAACTTTAAATAGTGAACGGAAGACAGTTTGCTGCTTTAGACAATTGGTATTTAAGTAGACCTCGTATCTCACCTCTCAACTGGAGACTGATCTGGTTTGTCTTATTTGAAAGTTATCAGCTTATACAAGTAATACTGAATGTCCTAACCTTGCACGTGGTGATACCGACCCTAATAAGGATCACCAGACGTTGCCAAATCCTGTCTAATGTTAAGTAAAGACCGGACCAGTTCATGCATTAACATCATACATAAGCACCACCTAGAGACGTATATGGTTTATGATTCATAGAATAGTTAGAAGCAATGCTCACTATTCATTATATTTCTCTGGAGAGGGACGTACAATGAGAACCCGACTACTCTTGGGAGGGACATCTGTACGTGAATCCAGAGCGTCGTTCCTGAAGAGGTACGTACAATGAGAACCCGACTACTCCTGGGGAGGGACATCTGTACGTGAACTCAGACGACGTACAATCATGAATCCAATACGAGACGGTGTCATGCATACATACATGTTGGATTGATTATGATGCTCTGACGTGTATTCACGAACTATTTTACCCACTGAGTGTGTAGCTCACTTCATTGTTATTCAATTTTTCACAGGAGATTAGGGTGGACTGGGTGCAGGTTTTTGGGCCCACATTTTGTACCCTTTGTATTATTCATTGGGGATTTCGGGAGGATGTTCCCTTAACTATTTCATGTACAAATATATTCTGAAATTAATAAAATCAGACTTGTACTTAATCGTGTATCCGCGCACTCGGTTATTGTTATAATGCATTCGCGCCCCGTCTGTGAGTGTCCCGCCAGTTTAGGCGCATTCGGGTAGGGTGTGACATTGTGTGTCTTATAACTTTTATTAAAGTTTACATTCATTTATCATTATGTCTACTATTCATTTACACTTCATTATTGCGTATAATGTTCATATCTGTCATACTTATGCTTGTATATTTGGAGTTCATGTGTTACACTATTACTATGTCGAATTAGTGGTCAATCTGACTCAACCAGACATTGTCTTGTCCACAGTAACTTTAAATAGTGAACGGGAGGTAGCGTGTTGCTCTAGACGATTGGTACTTAAGTAGAGCTCATGTCTCACCTCTCAAACCGGAGACTGATCTGATTGGTCTTATTTGAAAGCTATCAGCTTGTACAAGTGATACTGAACATACTAACTTTACACGTGGTGATATTGACCTGATAAGAATCACCAGACGTTGCCAAATCCTCTCTAATGTTAGTAAAAATCGAACTTGTTCATGCATTGACATCATACATAAACACCACCTAGGTACGTAAGTAGTTTATGATCCACAAAATAATTTGAAGCAATGCTCACTATTATTGATATTTCTCTGGAGAGGGACGTACAATGAGAACCTGGGTTTACCTGGGGATGGACATCTATACGTGAATCCAGGGCGGCGTTCCTGAGGAGGGACGTACAATGAGAACCTGGCTACACCTGGGGAGGGACATCTGTACGTGAACTCAGGCGATGTACAATCATAGAACCATTACGAGACGGTGTCATGCATACATACATGTTGTATTGATTGTGATGTTATGATGTGTTTATGTGATATTTGATTATGAAGTTTCCTTTATTAATTATTATATTTACGAACTATTTTACCCACTGGGCGAGTAGCTCACCCCGTTGTTATCTAATTTTTCTCAGGAGATTAGGGTGGACTGGATGGAGGTTTTTTGACCCACATTTTGTAACCCTAAACATTCATTAGAGATTTTGGAAGGACGTTCTCTTTATTATTTCATGTACAAAAATATATTTTGAAATTAATGAAATTAGACTTGTACATAGTTGTGTTCTTGCACACTCGGTTATTATTATAACGCATTCGCACCCTGCCTGTGGGTGTTTCATTGGTTTAAGCGTATCCGGGTGGGGTGTGAAATTAGATGCATCCATTTTGTAGAGAAAACATTCTAAGATGTGGGTGGTGTGAATTGATAGGGAAATTGATGTAAGAGATATATTATTGTTTTACTTATGTGATGGATGTGTAATGAATATATATATTCCATATTGACATGTTTCTTTGAATATGTTTGAGCTGGGTTTTAAATTGAGATAATTGGCTAGAGGTGATAGTGGGTGCTACGAGATTGTGAGTAATTCTTCCTTGTAGTCTTTATTTATAGCATTGTAAATTATATGCATAATTTGTAACTGTAAGCATGTTAATTAATGTATATGTGCATGTATTTGAGTTCATGAAATGAATTTTAAAATGGAGATGATTGTAGCATTACTGAGAATGTGTTTAGGCTCATAAATCCATTTCATAACTTTATTCTTGGGAAAAAGTACACGCGTGTTAATTCTCCTTAAACCCTAACATTTAATAAAATTAATAATTCTTAAAAATTAATTATATTATTTTAATAAAATTAATGAAGTTGTTTTCAATAAAATAAAAAAGGTATTACCACTTATTTAAAATCACTTTCGTATGATAGAAAGATCACTTTTTCTCAAAAATCACTTTTTTGACCCTGCAAAAAATAAACACAACCCAGACACCACATTACCCCATATCATAGAGAAATTATTACTATTAAAAAGACGATAAAAGTAATATACATATATAAAGCTGTACTATCATGCCCGGCTAATTTTGGTTTAAAAGCAGGCCAGTCTTACCCTGCGATTCGAAGCGGGCGCCCCACGGAAAGTTACTCGTGAAAGGGATCCCACCATCTCTATTCGTCTCTTCTATTTATCTCCTTATTTGATGCCGACTGAATCCTAGAAATAGGAGATCTCCTGCGTGGGTCCCATTGCACGACACGTGGAATGTGGACCCGACTCTCTCCCCGGTGTCACTTACAGCCCGGTGTGTACTCCCATTCTTTCTCCGTGACCACCAAGGATCTCTCCGTCTATATATATTTTCCTCTTTTATATATATATATATATTTTAAGGAATTAGAATACCCTCGCCTGCACTCCTTCACTCTTCTAGATTCCTCTTCTCTTCTTCTTCTTCCTTCCTTTGTAAACATATCTCAGACGACATTAATCTAATCTCTCTTTAATTAGATTCAAAAACAACATCTGAAAAGCCATGATAAGCAGTACTGCAGCAAGAACAGCATCTGATGCAAGCCCTTTTGTTGTTGTACTGACCCAAGCATTTAGAAATCCAAAGAAACCTTCTTTTTCTACTCTCAATTTCGCTTTCGGCTTTCACACTCACACCCAGTTTCTGAAACTCTCATTGTTATCTTCAAAAAACTCATCAGTAAAACCACCCAAGACCAATCTCCTCAAACAAACTATCACATTGAACCCCCATGAAGTAGTAGTCCCTCCTCCTATTCAACCCAGCAGCAACAGCAATGAAAACAGAAGAAGAAGTTGCAAGAAGAAGCAGAAGAAGACAGATGCTTCTAATTTTCTTGTGGGTGGTAAACAGATGTTGATTTTGTGTGGGTTTGGGTACTGGGTGCAAGGATTCAGGTGTTTTCCATGGATGGCGCTCAACTTTCACATGGCACATTCTCTGAAACTTCATCCTTCAGTGTTACAGCTTGTGCAGAATTTTGGTAGCTTGCCCATGGTGGCCAAGCCTCTTTATGGGGTTCTCTCTGATGCTCTGTACATTGGTTCTGCTCATAGAATACCTTATATTTCTATTGGAGGTTTGTTTGTTTGTTTGTCGTAATTTCTTATTTTTCTTCCATTCTACCATTTTTTTTTTCGTGATTATCCCATATTTGAATCTCTTTTAATTTGTGTAGCATTTTCTTTTAACAAAAATTCATATATTTCTAGTTAAAATTTGCTGCCTTTTTTTTTCTTTGGGTTAGGGATATTTATTTCAATGTTCTTCACTAACATAGAGAATCAAGGGATAATACATTTCTGTGGGTTACTAAGAATTTTGCTCTGATTGCTTTAATGCTTTATTTGGTTTTTAACTTAGAAGTTGAAGAAGTTTGAAACAGCCTTTGAAAAAGGGCAGGATTAATAATTTTTGAGAGTTGGAGGTATCTAACATGCATGAAATTACTCTTTAAGTGCTTGAAATAGTAAATAAGGCATTCGCCATGCAGTTTGTGTCAGAAACCAATTGACCTAAAAGCTAGCAATAACTTTTAGGTAGAGGAGGGGGTCTTGAAAATAAAATCAGCTAGTCACCCCTCCAAATGCCTATTGAGAGAAAAGGGTTTTTGAGTAGCTAAGGGAATTGGTAATTTGGTATGCTCTATTGGTAGCTAGATCCTTAATCTTGTAGAGCTAGGGGATGCTGAGTTTCTTCATTGAAGCTTGATGACGGACTAGAGTTTTTGAGGTGTCAAACTTTCTGTTCTTTGCCATTGGTGCCCTTGAGAAGGGCATGTGTTGTTACTTGTTAGGGAGGAGAGACCATCATCTTTTCATGTCTATATGCAAAGTGGTATTATTTGAGAAACATGAGGAGAGGGTAATGGTAATTGGTATTAGATTCTTTGCTTTCTATATGCATTAGAAAGCGAAGAATCTGTTGAGGAAAGAGAAAACAAGATAGAACAATTGCAAAGGTCTTGAGTTGTTTGATGGCTAAAGATGCTTTGCTTTACTTTGCTGGATTCTTTATTGAGCTTTAGGAAGAGTTTGAAGCTGAGAAGAGAAATGTGACTGCTGGCATTTGTAGAAAACAGGTCCTTGAACATCTTGGCAAGATCATTGCTTACATGAGTTATAAACTATTTGGGGAAGGGAAAGCAGAACGCTAACACCAATTCCTTGTATAATCCTAGTGCAACATGCAGGATGCAGATTTGACTGTTAGGTTATGTAAGCACGGTAGGTTCAATGAGAGAATTAGTCTAATTTTTGAATAGGCATGACTTAGTTTAGATTTTACAAGCTGCAGTACAGTTTCTCTTAGTAACAAGAAAGCTCTCAAAAGCTCAAGTTTTCCTTTTCTTTTTTTTCTTTTTTTCTTTTTTTAATTCTTTTGCGTCTTGCGAGGAAAGGGAGAGATGGTTACCAAAGCACAAATTTGCAGTAGTGAATTCTTGAGATGCCTGGCCTAAATGATGGAAAGGAGGTCAAGTGAGGAGATAAACCTGAGAACTGAAGTCAGGATCAAGTAGAAACCATAGTTATTTGAGATCTTGATTTTATCTTTTTTTTTTTCTTTTTCTTTTCTTTTCTTCTTCTTCTTATTATTATTTTTAGGGATAATTAGTATAATGACTTCAAACTCAGAGATTAAGAATTTTGGAAGCTTTACCAAGATTGGTGTGCTTGTGCTTTTTCTGGCAACTAGAAACTTCACGGTGTACATTATCTTACCACGAATCCGAGCATGAAACAATACTTCACAGCCCAAGAATCCTATAATTTTTCTACCCATGGATTTGAGACCATTAATCCAAAAAACTCAATCGCCAGAAGTTTTTTTTTTCCTTTGTTTTATAGTTGTGCAATTTGTTCAGAATAGATGATATTAAAGTTCACCCCATACATGGATGAAACTAACACTAGACTATGCTACTTTTATTTCATGATGACCACAATTATCTAGAAAATGTTCTTTCATAACATCTATCTGGAACAACCAATGCCTTCCTTGCCCCTTTAAGTTGCATGTTTTAGAGGGCTAAACTTAAGATGCTATCATTGTTTATTCACTATAACAAGATGACATTGTCATTTATGGCTTGTGAAACTTTATTATGATAAACAGAGGCAGTTTATGGGCCTAACTTCTTTCAATTTATATCTCTAATGACGCTGTGACATTAGTTGCTGATATAGATTATACTACAGTTTTTCTGCAGGTTTTGTCTTGGGGATCATTGGCATTTATCCCAGTTGCAGGAAAAGGTCTTACTGCACTAATGATATGCATTCTTTTTGCAAGTTTTGGAGCATCTATCACAGAAGTTGCGAAAGATGCTCTTATTGCTGAGTATGGGCAAAAACATAAAGTGAGTGGCCTCCAGGCTTTTACTTTTATGGTTCTTGCTGCTGGAGGAATCTTTGGGAACTTGTTTGGTGGATATTACTTACACAAGACACAGCAAACAAAGTCAATGTTTCTTTTATTTGCTCTGTTACTTTCACTTCAAAATGCAGTTTCCTTATTGACCAGAGAGGAATCTCTTGGTTTGCCACCACCGCTATCAAATCACCTTAGAAGAAAGCCGATTCTAGAAGTTCTTGGTGATCGATTCTCCATTCTGATCACAGCAATTAGCGAAAAGAGAATTCTCTTTCCTCTATGCTGGATTGTAGCTTCTATCTCTATAGTCCCAATTCTGTCAGGAGCCATTTTCTGCTACCAAACCCAATTCCTTAAGCTTGATGCTTCAATCATCGGGATGTCTAAAGTCATTGGGCAATTGATGCTTATCTTAGCTACTGTAATCTACGAACGCTATGGGAAAAAAATCCCCATGAGTAAATTAATAGGTACTGTACAGATAATGTATGCCGTTTCCCTTCTTCTAGACCTGATTTTGATAAAGCAGATCAATGTAAGAGTGGGAGTTTCTAATGAGGCATATGCATTGTGCTTGTCAAGCTTAGCTGAAACTATAAGTCAGTTTAAGCTCTTGCCCTTCTCTGTTCTGTTTGCGAAGCTATGCCCACCAGGTTGCGAAGGATCACTTACTTCTTTCTTAGCTTCTGCCCTTTGCTTATCTTACCTTGTCAGCAGCCTTTTGGGTGTTGGTTTGGCTACTTTGATTGGAATATCTTATGGTGAATACTCGAACTTAGGATGGGGTATTATGCTACAGTTTGTAGCAGCTTTGGTTCCTCTGGGATGGACATCTTGTTTGTCAATGCATCAAGTTGGAAAAGAAGAGCAGAGGAAGAAGAGTACAAGTAAAAAAACGAGTCAAAGACATACGAAGCTCAAGAGATGACAAACAATTATATATTAAGCTTCTTATATACTGTACAAAGATTTCTGATGAGTGTACGTAAAAATATATCTTCGGCAACTCACACAGTTAAAAAGTTTTTGGGCCCAATTGTAAGGATGGGTGACCGTCTACGTAGTTTTCATCTTATTCTTTCGCCCTCTTCGCCTCTGTCCTCCTTTCACTTGATGTGAATGGTTGATGGAGAAGTCATGATGTAATTTGCGTAGGTGGTGTCATGTCTTAGTGTATAATTTGCCTCATTTGTTTTTAATATCAATGTATTTAGAAACTTTCTCAAAAAATATATAGTAAATGCTTTAAAATGAAATATTGTTATAGATTCATGACAAACTTAATTAAGTTAAAATAATTGACATGATGTCACGAGGGTATATGCTCTAACGAAAGAATACCAAATCCTTGTATGTAATGATAACATGAAGTGAGCAATCTTAGGTACATCCTAAAAGCTCTTAAAATAGTATTTCTAGCCAATATAATTATTAAAGGAAATTTGGTAAAGCAATTTTAAAATTTAGGGTGTGGAAGTAAACCCAAACTACCTAACCATTTGGTCAAGTTTAGGATAAAGGTTGAGTTGGTGGGGCTGTATTTTTCACTAACCCAACATGGTCGGTCCTATGTAAAAAATATTATTTTATGGGGACTCCTATTTAAGTAGGCCTTCACAACTTTGGGTTAGCCAATAGAAGAAGTTTGGGAGGAGCAATTTGCAGAAAAGGAGTGACTTCCTTCTCCCTATTTATC
This sequence comes from Paratinospora sagittata, assembly GCA_035771175.1. Lineage (NCBI taxonomy): Eukaryota > Viridiplantae > Streptophyta > Magnoliopsida > Ranunculales > Menispermaceae > Paratinospora > Paratinospora sagittata. The sequence continues at coordinate 27,718,929 of CM069595.1, forward strand.
CAATTTGGGACAAAAATAAATTGGGTTTCTCACTTCAATCAAGTTAAAAAAAAAAAAAGGCGTTAATGTTAGTTAAAAATCATCAATATCATTTGCTAGAGGTATCTTGAAAAATCTAAATTGACAATTTAGTATCTATTATAAATCATAACTTATATAGAGTATGTTATTTATTTGCCTTTTTGAGTAAGCAATATTCTCCAACTATTATATATAAAACCAACTAGGTGTCATTTGAGACTATAAAATTGTTGTAGGGAAGGTGCATCTTAATTATAGGATGGGTACGTAGTGTTGGACACCTAGAATTGGATGTTTTGACCAATTTAAACAATTAATAACTTATCTTGTGTGTTCCTTAAATTGGTTGAGGTATTTTATCAAATAGATCATGTATAATAATAAAGTGCAGAAAGTAAATGCAAAGAGACAAGAATTTTTATGTGGTTCAAAAGTCTTTTTCCTACCTCTACACCCAGAGAAACCTTATCTAGAATTCTACTATCTCAGATTCGCTTCAAGCGTGTGAATCAAACTGTTACAAGTGCATTTTTACAGGTTCAAGGTAAACCTATCCTTTTACGAGCTAAGGATGACCCTACAATATCCTTTTGTGAGATAAAGATGAACCTAATTGTTGGCCCAAATATGTGTCCAAGAGGGGGGTGAATTGGACAGTTGCAAATTAAGCAGGTAAATAAAATTTGCAATGATAAGAAATTTACAGTTTGGCAAATAAGATAAATGAACACACAAGATTTAAAGCGATTCAACTAAATGCCTACCTCCACTACTTAACTTCCTCAGTTAAGATTTTCAAACTTTACTAAGGGTACCTCTTCACAGGTGAGGATCAAACCCATACATTGTCTCAACTTTGCAGGTGTGAGACAACCTTCACAGTACTTAACTAACACAGGTGTGAGTTTACCTAACCTACTCAACTACACAAGTGTGAGCCTACCACTAACTCAACTTCATGGGTGTGAGCCTACCACTAAGTTAACCTTACACAAAGGATAACAACACAACTTAAACAGTTGTAGAACAATATACGATATGAGACTATCTTCAGAGTGCGAAATCAAATTTTCAAAAAATTTTCAACTTCATCTTGAAGTTAGATATTTATAAGCAAGAGTTGTGCCGAAGTTCATTGATTGGGATTTCGAAACCGTTGTGAGAGAGATTTGAATTTTGAATCAAACGATTCGATTCTTTCATGAGAATGGCAAGAAAATGAACGTTGAAGTTTTTTGATCAGTAACAGTTGACACGAATTAGGAAATGATCAATGAAACAACTTTATCAAAGTTTCATAAAAGACAGTGTTAGTGACTGACACAATTATGAATAGCATCCTAAAACTGGTGAGCGGCTTGAAACAATTGAGACTCAGACAACTCAAATGGACAGGAGCGTCCTGACGCATCAATAGCATCCTAAAAGATAGCCAACCCGAGAGTGACTTGAACATAATCATTTCAGAGAGGACATTATTGAACTTGAGCGTCCTACTGGACCATGCTCCAAGATTTACCAAAAATCTTGAGCATTCTGTAGTATAACAACGTCCTGCAGTGTAGGCCTGATTTCAAGTAACTGGCCACTGCATGAGTGTCCTGAATGCCATGAGTGTCCTGAAAGACACTGGTTGAAATTCAACTTATTTTTGAAAAATCTTTTGACTCGAAATCAGATTGAGTTGAAGTTGCTTTTGGATCAAAATCATTATTCTAAAGAAGTCTTTCAAATGCATTTTTGAATTGAAACACTTGATTTGAGTAATGATTAAATTCTTTGGAATCAAAATAAATTTTGAATAATAAAAATAGCTTAGAAAAACGTTTTGACTAAGGATGATGCTGAAGTATGATGAGTAAGGTTCTACATTCTAGGTTTACTACAATACTATAACACATTCATGTCTCGAGTCTTGATTGACCACATCTTCATTTGAACTTAGCTTGATTTTTTCTCAATGGAGTGAATTTGCTCGAGACATTTCTTTAATGCTTAACTGAAACACTTAGCATATTTGTTAATTCATAAGATGGAATAGTTTGCAATCATCAAAACATTCTTCATGCGGTCTCTTGAGATAACACTAACTTTGATTCCAACCTTGGAATTTCAAGTGAACCACAATCACTTGACTTGACTTGTTTCAACTAGAAACAAGTCAAATAGAGTAAGTACAAGGATTAAAATGTTTGTTCTATGTAAATAGAATAATTACAATGAAGCTCAAGAGATACAAATGATCATTACAAGATATGGAATATTAAGCTCAAGATTGGAGAGAGATCTTATATACAATATTACCTTACTTGCATCAATAGTTGCTTAAGAATGATTTGAAGAAGCTTTAGAATGATAAACAAGATGCAAGCTTTGAAAACACCTTTAAACCAACTGGTTTTTATCTTTGAAACTTGGAAAATGGAGAAAAAATCTTTGAAACTTTGAAGCCACTCAAGTTTCTCTCATTTTGGTCTCTCAAAGTGAAAATGAGTTAAGGGAGTGTATTTATACGTCCAAAAGAAATTATAGCCGTTGGATGTAAAATCAAGATCTTTTGGATTTTAAAATTTCAGATTTTAAAAGTGAAAATCACGCTTAAACCCATGGAAACGTGTTTCCTTGGGTGAAAACACGTTTTTAGAAGATATTCCAGAAACCCCCATTCTGGACATTTTGATAGAAAGGCGTTTTAGTCAAAGAAACTCATTTCTGTCAAATCCAGTCGACTGGACCAGTCTGCTACATTTTCTTTATGAAAATTTGGATTTTGGATATGCAAATTTGTGGGCATGTTCGGACATTAAAATACAATTGAAATACATCTAGTTTGATTATTTTAACCTTTTGAAAACACTTCAATCAAAGATTTGAAGGCTTGATTCAAAACAAGTGAATTCAACACTTAAGTGTATGAGTTTTTGAAATAGACAAGTAGAAAGGTGATTTTGATAAAACTAAAACATGCACGATTCAAACAAGTTTAAAATAGTTTAAGAATGTTAACTAAACATGTTTGAATGCTTGAAAACCATTTTTAGAGAAAATAAAATGCATGCATGAATTTTAAAGAAAACTTGAGTAACATGAGTACAAGTAGGCTTACAACCTAAATGAAGAACTATGAAGATATGCTCTCATTCTCTTTTCTTTATCTTGGCACATTCAAGCTTCGATTTAGTCTTCATTTGATCCACTTGATTGAGCTTGAAGGTACTTGAATCTTGTATTGACCTTAACTTTGATCTCTAATGTTGAACATACTCAATTCAATCAATTAGCACCATGGTTATATTGTTTGTTCGTATCAAAACACTTAGAAGAATTCTACGTGGAAAATCACTTAGGTCAACAATCTTTCCATTTTTTATGATGACAAACAATATAAATAGCATATATATGATGAATTATAAAAATCACATGCTATGACATAATTCAATTCAAAATGGTGTTGTTTATATAGATTGTAACACTTCTCCCCCTTTTGATATCATCAAAAAGCATCTAAGAATTTTCTAAATTCTCATGGAGAAATTTCTAGGACATAGCATTAAAATACAAGAGCCTCCCTTTAAAAAGGAAATGGAGACTCCTCCTAAAACCATGCATTTAATACTCAAGAAGATTCATGATATACAATCAAGGTGAAGCACACATGAATACATAGATGATATCATATCACAAGACAGCTCATGAGAATCAAGAATTAGAAGCATATATAGAAATGTAATGATAATTTGACAACTTGAAGCATAGGCTAGTTAGAGATGAGTATTTGAATATGCACGGGCTAGCCAATGTTAGGAACTTATGGATGCATATGAGATATAAATGTTTTTCAAAGCACCTGGCAAGCAAGGATTAATTCATAAAGAATTTAAGCACAAGCAATTCATTCTCAAGGCAAAGACATTTTTAATTAAAGCATGGCCTAGACATATATCAAAAGCATAACATAGGCAAGGTTTTTGAAATTTAGCATTGCCTAGCTACCATGATTCTAATGAAATGCAAAAGATGATGTTAAAGCTCAAAACATTCATTAGAAATCTAATTTCTAAGCATTTGATGCATAAATGATAAGATTTAAACCATGCATCAAAATCAAGTGTATATGGAAAGGTAATGCTAAAATATAATTAAGATGAGCATAGACAATTACTTTCCAAGATGTTAGGCTAATGTAAAAATATGAAATTATGCACATAGCCTATAGGAATTTTCAAAGGGATTCATTTGACAAAATATGTGGCATAGATCATTGAATCACACATATACATGAATCATACATATATAGAAATTTTATAAGTTGTAGTACCAAGCATAGTCATGATTCAAGTGGAATAGCATAGGCAAATTAAATAAGGAATATAATGCAAGGCCTAGCCATTTAGTCTATAAAGATGCAAAGAGATTTTCATGAAATGTGTGCATAAATATATATGTAATATTCAAAATGGTTTTGAAAAGTTGGGAGAATCATGACTTTGAACCATTTTGATATTTGATGAGTTCATAAAAACGTGTATTTTTACTCTTAAAAATAGTATTTTAGGTTAGAAAAATTAAAAAAAGATTAGATGACACACCCCAGTACACAGCACATCGCAGTGTCTAGTACTCCCGGGATGTGATGGGTACGCATACCCCAGCCACTATATACCACATAATATTGTCACATCCCAGTACACAGCACACCGCAGCGTCTAGTACCCCCTGGATCATTTGTCCACACCTTATGTGGTATATAGTGTGGACAAATGATCCCGAGGGTACTAGACGTTGCGGTGTGTTGTGTACTGGGATGTGACAATATTATGTGGTATATAGTGGCTGGGGTATGCGTACCCATCACATCCCGGGGGTACTAGACACTGAGGTGTGCTGTGTACTGGGGTGTGACAAAAAGACTTTATGTATACATAAGGCCTTTTTGTCACACCTTGAGTTGCACAGCGTGCCCCCTACCCAGGTGTGGGCGCACCCCCTTAGGGCGAACGCCAGCCATTATGGACCCATAATATTGTCCCATCCCGGTACAGCCACCGCCACCCAAGGACGTCTCTTGTATACGAGATCATTTGTCCCCACTATTTATGAATAGTGCAGGGCCTCCCTAGGAATGCGTAGTCAGACTCCTTAAGGGAGGTCTCGAGTTCGATTCCTAGGGAGGCCCTGCACTATTCATGAATAGTGGGGACAAATGATCCCGTATACAAGAGACGTCCTTGTGTGGCGGTGGCTGTACCGGGATGGGACAATATTATGGGTCCATAATGGCTGGCGTTCGCCCCGAGGGGGTGCGCCCACACCTGGGTAGGGGGCACGCTGTGCAACCCAGGGTGTGACATTAGAAATAGTTAATAAAAATAATAAATAGGATAAAATAGAGTTTTTATAATTTTTAGGTTATTTTAGGTATTTTTAGTCAAGTCCTTAGTGAATTAGAATTAAAACTTATAAGAAAATTATATAAATAAAATAAAGTGTCTAAATAGGTTAGTAAAAATCCAAAGTTAGGTTTTAAAAATAAGTTTCAATAAATAAAAATAGAATAGGCTAGTTTAGTTCAGACAGAAGTTCGTTATAATGTCAGTTGAGGTAGGAAGTTGTTTAAGCTAAGTTGCATCCTAATGTATTTTAGCTTGAATTTCATGTTAGAATAGGTTTTATATATGTTTCTAGGATCTTCACATTTATTTTAGTAAGTTATGCACTTCCATTTAGGTAAACTTAGTGAAATTAGGATTTTTTAGAGCCAGTTTTCCTTCGGTTAAGGTTTTAGGCTAATCGGATCCACATAAAATTGTGGAACTTGATAACAAAGGTCTCAAACTTGTTTTGATGATTCTAATAGTTTTTTTTTTTGTGTTTTGAGTTTTATTTTCAGTTTTCCATAGGTTGGAGATGCTCGGGTTGCTTAGTTGATTAGAGGCTGTTCAGATTTGCTCTAGCCGAGATACATTGGATCATAGTTGTTGCAAAAGGTTCTTCTTAGAGTTTTCACTATTCGTGTCAAATACCAATAGAAATATCTTAAGGAAACCTTTCCAACAAGCATAAGATCACTTCATTCCGAGTTCGTTTGTCCCAGTTTCAGATTGTTCCAGTATTCCCCTAATTATCAGATGAGTGATGAAGCTTTGACCCAAAATTATTTGGAGAACTTTCCAGCATGTTTGAAGCCCAGAGATGAGGGCAAATGTAAAAGGCTTAAAGAAGCCTAAAAGAGTGAAGAATGGATAACCATGAAGAGTTACATGATTGAATTAAACTCATAAAAATCAAATCCCGTTTTTAGGAGTTATCCCTACTAGAAGTTGGCTTAAACTTGTTTTATGTGGATTAAAAAGCCTATAAATAGACCCCTATGCATGTACATTTGAGATCCTTCTTTTTTCTTTTCTTTTGTGTTTAGGTTAGTTTATATTTCCGTTTTATTACTTTGAAGACCAAGGAGGGGAGATAGTGGAAGTCTCCGATCTTTGATGCCTTTAGGTTGTAAGTTTTATTATTTCTTAGTAAAGTTCTTTATTGTTTCTTTAATTTTTGTTTTTCAATTCTTGTTCTCCATTTTATTACTTGCTTGCCATTTATTTGTTTTATTTGCACACCTCGTCCCGAAATTTATTATTATTATTTTATTTTTATATTTTGCATGTTCACTTTTAGTTTTTTTTATTAATGTATTATTTTGATTTTATGTTTTAAAACAAATTAACTTTTAATTTATTTTGACTTGGATTAATCTATTTTAAGCTAATTAAATTTCAAGATTAGTGTTTCAAAAAAAAAAGAAGATACCAATCCATGTGGGTTCGACCTTGTTAAGTGCTATAATTACCTTGTATGCTTGCAAGTCTATTTTTCTTAACAAGTTTTTGGCGTCGTTGTCGGGGATTGGTGCTAAAAATAACTTTTTACTAGTCTTGAGTTTAATTTTCTTAAATTAGGGTTTTTCATGATAAAAAAAAAAATCTAGTTTGTGTTCCTCGTTGTTGCTCATATAGAAACATACCTTAGGATTAGAAGTTGCATTAATTAGGGTTTTGCATTACATGTTTGTTTGATAAGATTTTCTTTGCCATCATATTTTTCATAAAACACTAGTAAAGCGACACGTCCCCAATTAAGATCAGGGGTGGATTTCATCACCACACCTGGCCTTGAATTAGGTTAACCACCACCTACGTGTGTACCCATGCTAGTAGATTAAGCTAATTAAAAAAATCAAATATCAAATTGGCATTAGGTCTTGTATCGAGCTCATTAGGAAAAATTTGGACATAAGTTGCACCAATTTCGCTAGATTAGGCTAGTTTGTCTAGAAAAACCTTGTCCCCAATAACATTGAATTGTGAAAGGGAGGTCGCTTTGCTACTCTAGGAGTCGGGTACTTAAGCGGGACCTTTGTTACCCCACCCCACCACCTGGAGGCTCACTTGGATGACATTGTACTAGGACCAATGTTCTCTAATGATCTTCGTGCACTGGGGCCATCTATATGTGCATAGCTTGGGGAACTCCTCGTATGAGCTTGAGTTGGAATTCCACTGACAACATCAACATATAACTCCATATTATTAGGAGGTGGAATCTCTTGCACCATGGCAAATATGTCCCTTAACTCTTGTTCATTTTTAATTGGAACAGTCGGATAATTTAAATTCCTAACTTCAAAAAACAACGGACATTTATAGGTTATCCTTATTCTTGAACGATCGGTAATTTGCAATACATTTCGGATAAACCCTTCAAATTCTTCAAAACTAATGCCAAATCGAACTCTTGCAATGCCAATCAGGGGACTATCATACGATACACCTTGAGGGTCGGGTAATATTTTGCCATTGGTATAGCATATTACTAATACAAATTTTTCTGCCATCTACATTCACATACATAGTCAAAAGAAACTCATCAACATGAATATCAATATTATAGCAAATAATACTTCAAATGCATCTAAAGAAAATTTTAAACTAAACACATAAAAAGTGGAAAATAAAGTCGTAGAGGAAACAAATGTACCTAAAGACAATATAAATAACTTCACAATAAATTTTAATCTGCCAAATTAGAAAACCTTAAAAGAGAAGCAGAGAAAAATCTCTGGTAAATTATTAAGGCAAAGGATTTAACATTTACTTTGGACTTTTCTAAGATCTTTAAGTAAAATTTTAAAAAATACAACTAACCAAATTCCACAATCAGTACACCAAATAGGTTTAAGTGGTGTACGAAAAACTTGTAAAAAGAATTAAAATAACCCTACCTAGATATTACTAAAAAAAAATCTCTACCAAATTTTACCCAAAAAAAATCTCTAACAAACAATAAGAATAGGTCTAAGTGGTGTACAAAAAAAAAAAATTAAAATAACCCTACATAGATATTACTAAAAATAAATCTCTAGAAAGTTTTCTAAAAAAAAAACTCTAACAAACAATAAAAATAGGTCTAAGTGGTGTACAAAAAAAATATTAAAATAACCCTGCCTAGATATTACTAAAAAAAAATCTCTAGCAAGTTTTCTAAAAAAGTAAATCTCTAACAAACAATAAGAATAGGTTTAAGTGGTATACAAAAAAAAAAAATTAAAATAACCCTTCATAGAGATTACTGAAAAATATGTCTAGCAAATTTTCTAAACAAAAAATCTCTAACAAACAATAAAAGTTGGTCTAACAAACAATATAGATCAGAGTGGGTGTGTTAAGGTTCTAACCTTGAAGAGGATATTCCTCAACAAATCTTTTTTTTTTTTTTTTTAAAGCATAAAAATTGACTCAATTTTGAAAGTAATAAAAAACTATTCAATTGATTTACAAGTAAAAGAGAAAAGAAATTAAAATAATATCGAACAAACCACAATAATCCATTAACATTTACAACTACAATTTCAACATTTTGAAGATGAGAAATGCAATACCTAAGAATATAATGAGCAACAAACCAAATTTCGAAATTAGGGTATTTTGAAAGAGAGAGAATGAGAGTTGACAACTGTGAACCACCAGATCTATTGTCACACCTCAGTACACAGCACACCGCAGTGTCTAGTACCCCCGGGATGTGATGGGTACGCATACCCCAGCCATCATATACCACATAATATTGTCACATCCCAGGTGGTTCAGTGGCTACTCAGAGTTCGGATTTAAACGATATAAGGTCGTGAGTTCGACTCTGGGGGAGGCCCTGCACTATTCATGAATAGTGAATAGTGTGGACAAATGATCCCGGGGGTACTAGACGCTGCGGTGTGCTGTGTACTGGGATGTGACAATATTATGTGGTATATGATGGTTGGGGTATGCGTACCCATCACATCCCGGGGGTACTAGACACTGCGGTGTGTTGTGTACTGGGGTGTGACAAAAAGGTCTTATGTATACATAAGGCATTTTTGTCACGCCTGGGTTGCACACAGTGCCCCCTACCCAGGGTGATGAGTACCCCCGCAGGGGATACTCCAGCCATTACGATCCATAATATTGTTATTCCTCAATACACAGCCTGCACACAGCGTCTAGTATCCCCGAGGTTTTTTGTCCACAAAGGGGGCCTCCCCCAAGTCGAACTCGCAACCTCCCCTTAAAGAGTTAGAATCCGCAGTTGGGCTGAGTACTCATCACCCTGGGTAGGGGGCACTGTGTGCAACCCAGGCGTGACAAAAAGGCTTTATGTATACATAAAGCCTTTTTGTCACACCCCAGTACATAGCCCACCGCAGTGTCTAGTACCCCCAGGATGTGATGGGTACGCATACCCCAACCGTTATATACCACATAATATTGTCACATCCCAGTACACAGCCCACCGCTGCGTCTAGTACCCCCGGGATCATTTGTCCACACTGTGTGGACATCTATTGCCCTAAAAAAGTCACCGGGAACGGAGAGAAAGCAGAGAGAGAGAGAGAGCTTGGAGCTTGGACCGGATCTATCGCCCTAAAAAAGTCACCCAGGTCCCAATGCATGTCTTGCATAAATATCGTGAGATTCCGGACGCGCAAACTCCTTAACAGGTAAATTTCATTGAAAAATTGATGATCATGGTTAACTTATTATAATTTTGTTGCATATCACCACTGACACTAGTATACGGTTATTCAGATGATATGGACACCATACTTAGATGAATTAATCAATGAATTGCCAGAGTACTGTTATTGTGGAAGACACATATGGCGGACTATGTCACCATTGATTTGTTTCTCCATAGTCAAGCTCCACCGGCCTGATCGAGTGTTGCGGTAGTTTGGAATGAGACAAACAATTTTTGAGCCATGCAACACAAGACTCGATCTCCATGATTACGACATGAGAGGACAAGCCGATGCTAATTGGTTGGTGGTCCATAAAGATTATGTTGCTCAATGGGAGGAACTGTGTAACACCCCATAAATTTAATTAAATACATACGTTGACGTACACGTATATCGAGATGTATAATACACGTATTTGATACGTAGGAGCTAAATATACGTGTGTATGATTAGTAAATAAATGTATTAAATGAAGATGATACATATGGGATCATCTTATATGGGTGCTTACAAGTTAAAAATTGGAGTTGAATTATGTGGATTGAGTGTATAGAAGAAGAAGAGGAACAAAAATATTTAATGTTCATTTCCGGGTATTGTTCACCGACCAGTACCGTGAACAGTACGCAGAAGAAGCCGGTCATGACGTCAGCTTACGTCAGGGGCGTCGTGACAAACTGAGAGGAAAACTTGGCCAAGGGTGAAGCTTACCAGGGTCATGCATCGTCAACCCTCGATTATTATGACCCGTACATGATATGGTATCGGTTGGTAACGCGAAAGTATATGACCGTAATCGGAGCAACCATTAACTACTTGGTGAGAACATGCATTTTGCTTCTTATATTTTTAAAATTATTTGTAATTGTCTTTTAATTTAACTTAGGTAATTTTTTTTTCAGGCTTCCAACTTAGCTCAGGTCCACTTGCATAGTCAGACTAATGACGTATCCGCCCTGAGGCAGATTGACCATATTGTAATGATTGCATTACAAACGACGCACTTGGAGCATCTGTTGAAGGTGGGAACTACAGAAGAACCATCGTCCACATTTCACCAGAGTCCCATTACCCCTACCACCGGCCCTTATTCATTTGCAGATGTTCACGCATCAATCTCACATCAAGATCTTTTTGTGTTATTCGACACAACTACACCTGTTGGGGTTGACCCTATGCCATTTGAAGAGGGGTTGCCAGAGGGGATTATAGAAAGACATGATGAGCCGGGCGAGGACCCAGACGAGGGCGGGGGCGAAGTAGAATATTGGGAAAGAAGAGGTAGGCGAGGGCGGAGGCGAGGACTTGCACCTATGCTGGAGGCAATTACGGAGACACATGATGAGCCCTCCGATCATGATCACGATCCAGATGATGTTCATCATCCAGTGCAACCCCCATTGCAACAATACACTAGAGCTCATTTGAGCAGCAACAAACGACGTAAATGGCCAATATGTGGTACCAATTGACGACACATAGTTTTATATCATGGTTTATATTCTTTTATGATGTAAGTTTATATCCACAAAAATATGTAATGAATCCTTTTGATGTAACATTTACGGCATGTTTTGGAACATTTTGAATCAATACGCTTTTTCATGGATTCTTATGTTTTGCATTCCTTTATTAATACAAATATATTGGTTCTTAACATTCTGAGAGTGTTTTCTAAGTGTTTTTAATTAATTTGAAAAATTCACCGGGGCATGGGAGCGAGGTTTCGTCGGTCCCTGGGAGTCCCTGAGAGGATATTGGGACCCACTCCAAGTGTCGGTGGGAAAAAAGCCCGGCGGATTTGCCATGATTGCCTCAAAAGTATTTTCTAAGTCGATTTAGTTCATTTGAACTAAAAGTTCCGGTTGGGGGGTGAAAAATTCATCGGGGCATGGGAGCAGGGTTCCGTCAGTTCTGGGGGTCCCTGGGAGGGTATTGGGACTCGCTCCAAGTGTCGGTCGAAAAAAAAACCAGGTGGATTGGCCGCGGTTTAGTCAAAAGGGTTTTCTAAGTGTTTTTAATTAATTTGAACTAAAAGTTTCGGTTGGGGGGTGAAAATTTCACCGGGGCATGGGAGCGGTGTCCCTTCGGTTCTGGGGGTTCTAAGGAGGGTGTTGGATGAATTAAAAACCCGGCGGATTGGCCACAATTTAGTCAAAAGTGTTTTCTAAGTCAATTTAGTTCATTTGTACTAAAAGTTCCGATTGGGGAGTGAAAAATTCACTGGGGCATGAGAGCGAGGTTCCGTCGATCCCGGGGGATCCCTGGGAGGATATTGGAACTCGCTCCAAGTGTTAGTCAGGAAAAAACCCGACGGATTGGCCATGGTTGCGGCCATGGTTGCCTCAAAAGTATTTTCTAAGTCGATTTAGTTCATTTTAACTAAAAGTTTCGGTTGGGGGGTGAAAAATTCACCGGGGCATGGGAACGGGGTTCCGGCGGTTCTGGGGGTCCCTGGGAGGGTTTTGGGACTCGCTCCAAGTGTCGAACGAATAAAAAACCCGGCGGATGGGCCACGGTTTAGTCAAAAGTGTTTTCTAAGTCAATTTAGTTCATTTGAACTAAAAGTTCCGGTTGGGGGGGTGAAAAATTTATCGGGGAATGGAAGCGGCGTCCCATTGGTTTCGGGGGTTCTAGGGAGGGTTTTGGGACTCGCTCCAAGTGTCGGATTAATAAAAAAACTCGGCGGATTGGCCGCGGTTTAGTCAAAAGGGTTTTCTAAGTCCAATTTAGTTCATTTGAACTAAAAGTTCTGGTTGGTAGGCGAAAAATTCACCGGGGTATGAGAGCGAGGTTTTGTCGGTCCCGGGGGTCCCTGGGAGGATATTGGGACTCGCTCCAAGTGCGGACAAATAAAAAACCCAGCGGATTGGCCACAGTTATTTCAAAAGTATTTTTTAAGTCGATTTAGTTCATTTGAACTAAAAGTTCACTGGTGAAAAATTCACTGGGGCATGGGAGCAGGGTTCCATCAGTTCTAGAGGTTCATGGGAGGGTATTGAGACTCGCTCCAAGTGTCATACGAATAAAAAACCCGGCGAATTGGCCCCGGTTGAATCAAAGGGGTTTTCTAAGTCGATTTAGTTTATTTGAACTAAAAGTTTCGGTTGGGGGGTGAAAAATTCACTGGGGCATGGGAGCGGTGTCCTGTCGGTTCCAGGGGTTCTAGGGAAGGTATTGGGACTCCCTCGAAGTGTCGGACGAATAAAAAACCCGGCGAATTGGCCGCGGTTGAGTCAAAAGGGTTTTCTAAGTCAATTTAGTTCATTTGAACTAGAAGTTCCTGTTGCGGGGTGAGAAATTCACCAAGGCATGGAAGCGAGGTTCCGTAGGTCCTAGGGAGGATATTGGGACTCGCTCCAAGTGTCGGACGAATAAAAAACTCAGCGGATTGGCCGTGGTTTAGTCAGAAGGGCTTTCTAAGTCGATTTAGTTCATTTGAGCTAAAAGTTTCGGTTGGGGGGTGAGAAATTCACCAGGGCATGGGAGTGGGGTTCCATCAGTTTCGGGGGTCCCTGGGAGGGTATTGAGACTCGCTCCAAGTATTGGACGAATAAATTACTCAGCGGATTGGCCGCAATTGTGTCAAAAGGGTTTTCTAAGTCGATATAGTTTATTTGAAGTAAAAGTTCCGGTTGGGGGTGAGAAATTCACCGAAGCATAGGAGCAGAGTTTCGTCAGTTCCGGGGGTCCCTGGGACGGTATTGAGACTCGCTTCAAGTTGCGGTCGGAAAAAAAAAAACTCGGTGGATTGGCTATGGCGTAAAAATTTCTTACTTTAAAATATATATAGATTTGAGCTGAAGGCTTTTTTTAGGAAGACGCCTTCTACGTGGCAAAACAAAAGAAAACAAAAAAAAAAATTTAATCCGCGCCTACATGGAAAAATCACTATTGAATGTTGGGTCATAATTTTGAAAAATTTGGTATAAGGTCATAATTTTAATTAATTAGCTTAATCAAGTCAAAAACCCCACAACAACATTAGGCGATGATGTCATTAAAACAACTTCTCGCTATAAAACAAAAGAACATAGAGAAAAGACTAATAGAGAACAAACTTAAATTCAGTAAAATGGGCTACCTGTTGATAAGCCAATATTGCATCTAAACTCAGAACATTGTTAACTTGTATTGCACCCAGTTTGTTCCAAAGACAAAGAGAACAATCACGAGGTTTGAGTTTCGATGCGGGCCGAAAAGATTCTATTAAGTGAATGTTGGCATCCTCAGGCAATAACCATTGAGAGAAGCCAAAAACACATCTGCTCCTGTTTTGTTAGCTTCAGAAATATGCTATCACATAACCTATAGAAGAATGGAGCTTACAGCAGCATAATACAGAGAATCAGACAGGCTACGGAAGGGCAAGTGTCCCATATTTTGGGTGATGTTCAAAGCCATCTATACAAATATTTCAATGCCGCAGCCTGCTCCATCTCTGCAATTTGCTAAACGTAAGCAATTCGATGCAATTGTAGCATTTTTGTGATACCATAGTTTTCCATTTAATGTAGAAAGTGTGATGCGTGTCGCATAAAAAATCATTCCAAAAAGGTCAGCATCTCACAGATTCAATAACACACAATTGTGGGAAGGGCAAGTGTCCCATATTTTTCATGATGTTGAAGCCATCTATACAAACATTTCAATACAAAATGTTTAGCAACAAGATTGTGCTTTTATAGCAACAAAATTATCGTCACTAGTTCTATTATATAATTTTCACATATTTAGCAACAAAGAATAGATTATTGCTAATTAAATTGTTGCTAAAGCTTAAAATTGTTGTAGTGACTGGTAGAAAAATCTCATGATCCAAGTTCTACCTTGACTAGCGTGTTCGCCAAGAATATTGCCCACGTGTGGGTTTTTTATCATCTTATTTACATCAGTTATCCACACAGCTGTCTTATGGTACACCAAGCATAAGATTTTAGACTTCAGATACTCAGAACAAACTTGTTAATCACAATGAACCTGTTCGCTCCTGAAGTCAAAGATTCTTGAAAGGGCCTACCCGGTGCACAACACTCCTGCCATTGGAGGATTTGGAGAAGGGATGATGTACTTAACAGCCACCTTTCTCCAAAGCATCATTTTGATGTTAGGAAAACCATCTGCTACCCAAAATTCAGTAAGAGGAAGCCCATGTAGTCGCACAAAAGATGAAAGTTGAGAAGCATGTCTTTCTCTTGAATCAACTAGGTCCCATTGCGTCATTTCTTTGCACGCACCAAAACATTAGCGCAACCACCTAGCAAATCTACACATTGATTGGATCTACATGCCCAAGGCAAAGATGAAAGAACTCTGATATTGTGGAGGATTCCCAAATACCCAGAAAATATTCATATATATTAGGCCTGCTAGATGCAAATATTGATGGGTGGTAGAACATTTTAACTTGTATGAACTGAAGGATAATTTTGTGCTCCAAGTTCAATTTTTTCCTGCAAAAAAAGTGCATTTCTGATCATTTTCTCTTCTGACTCATGCGTGGAGCTCCATTTTATGCTAATCAGATATAAACACTCGTAGCCTCAGTCCAAAAGAAATTCCATGAAAGCAGTGACAGATGTAGATCTTCTACTAATCTTCATCACCTAAAATGCAATCAATCACTGCTACGTAACCATGTTCTTTCATAAGTGCAGTCAAATCCTTCAAAACTCCATGGACTTCACTTGCACTAGGATGAAATTTGTCCCCTGCCACAAACAAATGGGTCTTTGTTCCAATGACAATCCAGCTGCACCCAGGCCATTTCATCACACCTTTTTCTTTCATTGAATTCCTTACAGCATTGACCCCCTCCCAGTTCTTACATGCAGCATATATATTAGAAAGCAGCACATAAGGTGAAGAATTATGGGGTTCTAATTCAATGAGCTTCTCAGCAGCCCACTGGCCCCTAACTTCATCTCCATGTACTCTGCAAGCACCAAGCAATGTGGCCCACACCTTGGCATCCGGTTCAAATGGCATGTCATCAATAAACTCCTCGGCTTCTTTTAGAAGGCCTCGGCGACCAAAGAGGTCGATCATGCAGGCATAATGATCCATTCTTGGCTGAATACCGTAATTATTGATCATAGAATCAAAAAATTCAAGGCCCTTGAACACCATTCCTGCATGACTACATGCAGTAAGAACGCCAAGGAATGTGATATCATCAGGTTTTACATTATTCTGCTGCATCTGGTAGAAGATCCTAAATGTGTCTTCTGCGTAACCATTCTTCGCAAATCCAACAATCATTGAGTTCAAAGAAATAACTTCTTGTTTAAAGTCCATTTCTTCAAAAACTTTCACAGAACTCCTTACATCCCCACATTTGGCATACATGTCTATAAGGGCACTACTTGTGAACTCATCAAAATCAAAACCCGTCCTTACTATAAGACAATGAACCTCTGTGCCATCTGTCAATGAAGCTAGACCAGCACAAGCACTGAGAACACAAGCAAAAGTGGCTTGGTCCGGCAATGCATCATCTTTTCGCATTTCTCTAAACAAAGACAAACCTTCATCAAAATAACCATTCTGGGTATGTCCTGAAATAATAGCAGTCCACAAAATTGTGGTCCTGTGATTGGGGAATTCCATGAACAACTTGTGTGCGTCCTCATTATTTAAGGATTTCAAGTACATGCCTACAAGTGCAACACCCAAGAAGGCATCGTCGTATAAAACACCAGATTTCAGCGAATAAGAGTGCACTTGTTTTCCCATACTCAGTCTAGAGGATCCACTTAGCACAGTAAGAACACTTGCAAAGGTGAACTTTGTCAGCTTCATACCTTCTGTCTGCATCTCCCGAAACAAACCTAGTGCTTCTTCAATTTTGTCACTCTGAATATACCCAGCAATCAAAGCATTCATGGAAACAACACTATGCTCAGGCATCCTTAAAAGTACTGTTTTTGCAGCCCCAATGGTTCCACACTTCGCATACATGTCAATCAGGGAACTCCCACCATAGATATTCATGTCAAGACCAGATTTTACTAAGAAACAATGAACTTGCTTCCCCTGTTCAAGAGCTTGAATATTAGCACAACCACTAAGTATACTGGACAAGGACACTTCATCAGGAACAAACCCATCAAAGTTCATCTGTCGAAACATGATTAGGGCTTCTTCCTCATTTTCTTCATGCACATATCCAACTATGACAGCATTCCAAGAAACATTATCCTGATACTGGATGAGTTCAAATTGCTGTCTTGCATCTTTCATATCCCCAGATTTAGCATACATATCAACCAAGGCATTTCCCACAAACAGGTTCAATTCTATGTTGCTCTTGATTAAAAATGAATGCAATTGTTTTCCCAAATCTAAGCTTTCCAAGCAAGCACATGCACTAAGAACACTGGTGTAGGTAAATGCATCTGGTTTCTGGCCATGATTCCTCATATAGAAGAACATTTCCATGACTTCACTAGGGTACCCATTCAAAGCATAACCAGCAAGCATTGCATTCCACAGCACAACATTCCTCTCATCTAAATCATCAAACACTTTCCTCGCAGATTCCATGGTCTGGCACTTGGCATACATAGTAATCAATGAACTCCCCACATATACATTAGAACCTAAACCCAATTTAATTGCTTCAGAATGAACCTGCTGGCCCTGTTCAAGAGCTACTAGATTGGCAATAGCACTCAACACGCTTCCCAAAGTGGACCGACTAGGACTAACACCAGCAACTCGCATGTCTTGAAACAACCTAATAGCTTCAAACAAGTACCCACTTCGAGCGTGCCCTGAAATCATCACATTCCATGCCACAACGTTGGGATTGGGCATTTGGTTAAACAAATCGAAGGCAACATCCAACCTTCCTAAACCAACACAAGCAGTAATAACAGTAACAAAAGCTACCTGGTCCGGTGTAACACCTAATCTCTGCATATCCCTGAAGAGGTTCATTGCTTCCTCAGGTAGACCAACTCGAACATAACCCGCAATCATCGATGTCCAAGTCACTGTATCATAGCAAGCACCAGCCCCATTAAACACTTTCTGTGCATCAGTTAAGCAGTCACATTTAGCATACATATCTATCAAAGAGCCCTCACAAAACGAAACAAACTCGAACCCCAACTTAATAAGATAGCAATGAACTTGTCTGCCTAGACCAATTGCCATCATCCTAGCGCAAGCTGAAAGAACCAATGCAAATGTGAACTGATTTGGCGCAACGTTAGCATCTCGCATCGACCCGAAAGCCCGTATAGTCTCTTCTGGTAATCCACATTTCGAGTTCAACGACATGATTGAGTTCCACGCCGGCCCAGTTCTCTCGTCGAGTCGGGCAAATGTGTTTCGAGCAGAATCAACATCGCCGCATTTAGCGTATAAGTCAACAAGGGCGTTCCCTAGATTTCCCTTTAATCCAAACCCGAATTTCAGGGTCTGGACATGTATGATTTTGCAGGTGATCTTGGCTGCTTGGATTGTTCGTTGGGGACTTTTGTCGAACGGTTGGCGGGTGTGAAGTTGTTTGCATTGTTTCAAGCAAGCGTTCAAAAGACGAGTGTATGTTGGATGGTCCGCGGTTGTTATATCGAGTTGAACATTTTGATTAAGATTTTCCACCACCGCTTGAAGAGCGGCTGTTGAGAAATTGGATTGGAGAATGGAATGCAAGTTCTTCAGTTTCCGTATGCGACGCAGAGTTCCAATACACATTGGTGACAGTCGATCTCGACATGTCAAACTGGCCTTTTTTTTATCGTTTCTTCTGTGAAGCGTCGATTGCTGTGAACTGTGAAGCTTAGCAAATGGTTTCCCAACTCTTGCAGCTATGGGCTACAAGTTACACAACTCTTTCCGTTTTTTTTTTGGGTTAGAGGGTTGCACCTCTTTCACCTATGAACTATGAGGGTTTTTGACACCAATAATTTAATTAATCAAGATTATGTTCCTAATACCCACGTTTTAAAAGTAATGGTCTATATATCCAACTTTTAATAGTAATCGTCCACCAGAACGCACTAACGCATTTTTTTTTTTGCCACATCAAGAAAAGACGCCTTTAACACATTTTTTTTAAATTGAATATGCCTTCCGTACAAGAAATTTTCTATATAAAAAATTGTGTTGAAGGTGTCTTTACAAAAGATGCCTTTAGTACATAATTTTTTTTTAAAGGCAAGAAATTAAAATTGTGCAACCGCGACCAATCCACCTGATTTTTTTTCGTCCAAAACTTTGAGCGAGTCATAATATCCTCATAGGCGTGGCCCAGATATGTCCAAGAGGGGGGTGAATTGGACACTTAGCAAATTTTAACCTTTCTTTAAATTATGCGGAATAATAAAAGCAGATTAAACAAAGTATAACAATGAGATACAGTAAATGTAAATGGGATAATGCAAGCAAGATTTATAGTGGTTTGGTCGCGTCTACATCCACTACCTAACCTCCTCAGTTAGGATTTGTTCAAATTCCACTATGGACCTTCTTACGGGTGAAGATCAAACCGAAACACTTTCTCAACTTACGGGTGTGAGAACTACCGTTTCTCAACTTACTGGTGTAAGAAGACCGCTTATAACTTTGACCAACACTTGCTCTAACTCAATGACTTACCCGTTACTACAATCTGATTACAGAATGAGATATAATTCTCTTTATTCATAATCAAAGTGATACTTACAACGTTTTGGATTGAACCTTCTGTTGCCACAGATTCAGCGAAATATGTATGATGAAGTTTATGCTGAAAACAGGTTCAAATAACTTTTGTCTTCGTTAATGGGTTTTTGAAATAATGAAGAAGAAGATCGATCAACACAGAAGACTTGAAGTTTTTCTTTCAAAAGATTATAAGATCAAGCACAAGTGAAAAAAGACTAACTTTCAAAAAGTGTTTTGGAGCAAACGAAAACTGTCAATACGTTTTGAATGAATATCAGTTTTGTATTTCATTAGTTAGTTTTTTTTTGCTCTGAGGCAACACGTATATATAGGAATAAGAGAGGCGCAATGGACTTGGCGCTCTAAGTTATTTCAAATATAATGTTAACATTCTTTCTAGAAATGGATCGATTCATCTTAATGCATATTATGACAATAGCACCTGAATCATCTGATCTTTTCATGAAAGAGGAATGTTCTGACAAAGTTTTAAAATGTTTAAAAAACTTCTGAAAAGTTGTTATACGATTCTGAAAAGTTCTGAAAAGTACTCGTACGTTTCTGAAAAAGGTTAACAGAAATGGCAGTAATGTTAGAACAACAAAAATATATTTTCTATCGTTTTGTTCCTTTGAGGCCGCTCATAGAACATCAGCATCCTACTGAATAATGAAGTGAGAGCGCTACTAAGTAATAAGCGTCCTGACTTGCTTTGACAATTAAACGACTTAAAGCATGAGGACGCTACTTCGCAGTAAGCGTCCTGTTTTGTTTTAAAACGCAAAACATATGAGGGCTCTACTCAAGAATAAGCTTCCTGAACTATTAAAAGCAGTTTTAAAACAATGTTTAAGCGCTGACGGACGGTGAACGTCCTGAAAGTTATTTAAGTTGATTCTAAAGATGAGGGCGCTCCTACACAAGTAGCGTCCTGATAATTCATTCAACTTATAACTTATCAGCGTCCTTAAAGATAGAAATCACTTAAAGATAAAAGAAAATCTTTCAGCGAGATGAAATTAAGTCAATGTCCTGACATTCTCAAAGGTTGATAAGCGAAAGGTCACTACTAACAAGTAAGCGTCCTTATTAATCAGATCAATTCAAACTTGAGCGTCCTAACATTTTATCAGCATCCTGACTTATTAAGTCCAGGAGGGCGCTGCTAAAACATTAGCGTCCTGAAAGACTTTATAAAAGCGATTTTTGATTTCTCGATTAAAACACGATAAAATGAAAAGTAACCTGATTAAATACATGCAACCAATCGATTAAAACATGCAAGCATGCATATTACTAAATCACATGGTATAGAAGGTCCTACAACCTATCATAATCTAATCATATAAATAAACATCTTCAAACGATCATGGTCTTCAAGAAGATCTTTTAATACGTTTGCCATGCATCATTGAATATTTGATACCTTCAAGTAAGATTAGATATGCCATATGTGCGGTAATATCATGAACATAATGTAGTTTTGTAATCATCAAAATCTTTCATAATAGGAACATATTCTCGTAAGGGACGTGAGGATAATTGGTTTAACAATCTCCCCCTTTTTGATGATTTCAAACACATTATTGTAGGCTTTGAAGCAAACTAATAAAGTGATGTATGTATGCATGAGATGCAGTGCTAATGTTCCTTGTTTCATATGATATGATTGTATTACCAAGGAATGTACATAAATTATCACTAAGACTCCCCCTTAGTGTTATACTCCCATTGAGTTTATGATGCTTCAATGATAGTACTTTCTCCCCATTTTGAAATATCAAAAAGAGTAAAGTAACATGAAATATATCTCCCCCGTATGGAGGTAAGCATCAAAGTACTACAGATCGGTTTCAAAGAACATTCCAAGTTCTCTGCGAATATGAACAAACTGGTTTTTTGGTAGGGCTTTAGTAAATATGTCAACCACTTGTTTTTAGTTTCCAATATGAGATAATACGACTTCTCCATTTTGCACATGATCCTGTAAAAAGTGATGTCTTATTTGAATATGCTTAGTTCGGGAGTGCAATACAGGATTTTTAGATATGATAATAGCACTAGTATTATCACATAAAATTTCAGCACATTGAATAAATAATTGATAATCCCGAAGTTGTCGTTTCATGTAAAGAACCTGAGAACATCAACTTCCAGTTGCAACATATTCTGCTTCAGTTGTGGATGGTGCCACAGAATGTTGTTTCTTGTAGAACCAAGAAATCAAAGAATTTCCAAGAAAGTGACAAAATCCGGAGGTACTTTTCCTATCAGTTAGATTGCCGGCATAGTCGAAGTCTACATAACTTCTGAGATCAAAAGTAGGACCTTTGGAATACCAAATTCCTAAATTTGTTATGTCATTTATGTATCTGAATATTCGTTTGACACATTTTAAATGAGATTCTTTTGGTTCAGATTGAAATTTTGCACATAGACAAACACTGAACATAATGTCAGGTCGACTTGCTATTAGGTACATAAGACTTCGCTGTTAGGTACATAAGACTTCTAATCATGCTTCTATAAAGTTTTGAATCAATTGATTTGCCTTTTTCTTCCTTATCTAATTTGATTGTAGAAGTACACGGAGTGTCAATCGATTTCAAATTGTGCATTTAAAACTTTTTAACCATTTCCTTAGTATACTTTGATTGGCTTAAGAAGGTGCCTTTCGACATTTGTTTAATTTGTAAGCCGAGAAAGTATGTAAGTTTGCCCGTCATACTCATTTCAAATTCCTTTTGTATTAATTTTGAAAACTCATCACATAGTTATTTGTTTGATGCACCAAAAATGATATCGTCCACATATATTTGAACAATGAGCATATTATCATTGTGGTGTTTCACAAACAAAGTTGGATCAAGTTTTCCTTTTTGAAACTTATGATCTAAAAAAAATGAACTTAGTCGATCATACCAAGCTCTTGGAGCTTGTCTCAATCCATATAAGGCTTTGTGGAGTTTGAACACATATTCCAGATCTTGAGCATCCTCAAACCCTGGAGGTTCTTTTACATATACCTCTTCATTGATGTAACCATTTAGAAAATCATTCTTTACATCCATTTGGTACGAGGGAAAATCCTTGTAACAAACGTAGGCAAGTAACATTCTTATTGCCTTTAGTCTTGCTACTGGGGCAAAAGCTTCTTCGAAGTCTATGCCTTCTTCTTGTTTGTACCCTTGTGCAACCAGTCTAGCCTTATTGCGGACAATGATGCCTTGTTCGTTCGTTTTGTTCCTAAAGATCCATTTGGTTCCTATAACTGATTGATGAAAAGGTCTAAGAACTAATTCCCATATTTTGTTGTGCACAAAGTTTCCTAGTTCTTCTTGCATAGGAAGAATCCATTTTTCATCTTTTAGTGCATCTTCCACTTTAATTGGTTCAAATTGTGATACAAAAGCAACAAGGTCTTGATCTTTTTGAATTGAGGCTCTAGTGGACACACCTTTTCTTGGATCTCCTAAAATTTGATCTTGGGAAATACCTTGAAGTAGTCTAGAGTTTTTAGAAGATTCTAGAGATGGTTCAGGTTCAAGATTTATAACCTTGGTTGTCTTAGGTTCATCGTTATCAAAATTTAATTGCTTAAATTTATCCTCAAGACTTTTCTTATTAACACTTTCATAAAAGTTTACATGAACTGATTCTTTTACAGTTTGATTTGATTTGTTGAAGACTTTGTAGGCTATACCGTGAGAAGAATATCCTAAGAATATTCCTATGTCTGATTTAGGTTCAAACTTCTCTAGATTGACTTTATCATTTAGAATAAAACATTTACATCCGAATACTCGAAAGTAACTGATGTTGGGTGCTCTATCCTTCCATAGTTCATATGGAGTTTTATTCAAATCTTTTCTAATCAGAACTCGGTTCATCACATAGCAGGCAGTGTTTATAGCTTCACCCCAAAAATGATTTGCAGTGCTATACTCATTGAGCATTGTTCTACACATCTTTGGCAGAGTTTTGTTCTTTCTTTCAACTACACCATTTTGCTGTGGTGTCCTAGGGGCTAATAGATGGTGAGTGTAAAGATTTTTATTAACAAATTCACCACTTATATCACTCCTAATTATGTTGATTTTGTACCATTTTTCATTTTCGACTCTTTTACAGAATTTTATAAATGTTTCACAAGCATCAGATTTATGAGCTAATAAAAATACCCATGTAAATCGAGTAAAGTCATCAACAATCACAAACACATATGATTTTACCACCTAAGCTGTGGGTTTTGGTTGGTCCGAAAAGATCCATGTGAATCAGTTCGAGAGCTCAAAAGGTTGATTGATTCCCCTTGCTCTTTAATAATGATCTTGTGTGTTTGCCAAGTTGACATGGTTCACAAACCTTGTCATTTGAGTAAGTTCCTTTCGGAATTCCCGTGGCCAGATCATGTTTAACAATCCTAGATATGTTGTCCATATTAATATGAGCTAATCTCCTATGTCATAGCCATGGATCATTACCAGATATAGCACTTAAACATGTTACATTTTATTTTTTCATGTCATTGAAGTGTGTGCAATACACATTCTTAATTATAGATGCCATGAATGCAACAGTTTTATCGGCATGCTTGACAATACACCTATTTGCCTCAAATGAAATGTCATAACCCTTGTCACATAATTGACTTATGCTCAAGAGATTATGCTTCAGTCTTTTAACATAAAGCACATCAGATATGGATAGAGAATCGTTACCAATAGTTCTAATGCCTTCAATATCACCTTTGCTATTGTCTCCGAAGGTAACCTTTCCTCTTTTTTTCTTTTCAAGGCTCAGAAAGTTAGATCTATCTCCAGACATGTGCCTGGAACAGTTGCTGTCTAGATACCATACATCTTCGTTTTTTGCATATCTACACAACATAAAATATTTTTGACTTCGGTACCCATGCTTGTTTAGGTCCATGCATGTTAGCATCAGTAAGAACAAATTTTTCGATCCATGCATATTTTCTTTTCTTTCTACATAAGACATTGCATTTGAGTATTGTATGACCTTCCTTATGACATTTGTTGCATTTTAGTCTCTTGTTCAGTACGGTGTCGAACTCTTTTTGTTTAGACCCATGAGTATAGCCTAGTCCAGTCTTGTCGAATGCACATTTTTGTGATCCTAACATCATGTCAAATATCTTTTAACCATTTGTGAATTTAATCACTGGGCAGTGCAGGTTTTCCTTTTTTTTCTAAGAGTTTCATTTTCATTTTTCAGTTTTCCAACAACTTTCTTAAGTTGTTCATTATCTAGAGACAATCCGTCTAGCTCTTCTTGTTGGAATTCAATTTCCTCAAGAGCTTCTTCAAGACTATGCTTAAGTTTTTTATTCTTCCTAATCTCTTTACTAAGTTTTGACTTAAGCTCCTGAATATAAATGTTGAACTCACGTGATTTGTCAGTAGGTTCAGTTTTTACCTCTGTGTTTGCCATTAAGCATAATTCAGCCGTGTGATCGGAATCCACTTCATCTTCGCTTGAGCTTGAATCATCCCATGTGGCTTTGAGAAGTTACTTGTCTTTTCTATAAGAGCTGGTGTTCTTCTTATATTTTATGGGGCATTCACTCTTTATATGACCTGGTTTGTTACAACCGCAACATATTAACTCTACAGGTTTAGACTCGGGTTTCTGTCCTTTGTGAAACCTTGAGTAAGAGTTATTCTTACTCTTTCTCCTAAGTAACTTATTGAACTTTCTGGATAACATAGCCATGTCATCTTCTGAGTCTGAATCATTTTCAGAACCAGTTTCAGCATTGAGGGAAATTGATTTCTTTTCTTTTTCCTCAATCTTGACCGGACACATTGTCTCTTTTAGCTTCATTTCATGAACCATTAATGAACCACACAGTTCATCAAAAGTGTATTCAACCAGATTCTTGGCTTCTTCTATGGCTGTGACCTTGCGTTCCCATGCTCTTGGTAGACCTCTTAGAAATTTTCTAACAATTTCTTCTTGGTCATAGATTTTTCCTTGGTTCTTCATCTCATTGATGTTTATTGTAAACCGAGCAATAGCTTATGCTATCGAATCAGTTTCTTTCATCCTATAGGTTTCATATTTTTCAACTATTAGTTGGAGCTTTGCCTTTTTAACTTACAAAGTTCCTTCGTGGGTGACCTCTAACTTGTTCCAGATTTCTGTAGTGGTTTCACACGCACTAACTCTATTGAACTCTTCGATTGATAAACTGCAAAACAAAATGTTTACAACTTGGCTATTCAATAGTTATCTTTTCTTTTCTTTAACACTCTATTCGTCTATATCCTTTGGGACAGTAGCACCATCAACTATTTTAGTAGGCGTTGGATAGTCGTGTGTCAAAACATCCCACATCTTTAGATCTAGGGCTTTAAGGTAATACTTAATCTTAGTTTTCCAGTGTGAATAGTTTTCTCCTTTGAACAGTGGTGGTCGGTTGGTGGAGTTTCCTTCACCTGAGAGATAAGTGCTTCTTCCATTTTGTCCTGTCATACTCAATCAAAGATGGTTAGATACTTTGATGGTTCACCTACTCTGATACCAATTGTTGGCCCAGATATGTCCAAGAGGGGGGGGGGGGTGAATTGGACTTAGCAGATTTTAATCTTTCTTTAAATTGTGCGGAATAATGAAAGCAGATTAAACAAAGTATAGCAATGAGATACAGTAAATGTAAACGAGACAATGCAAGCAAGATTTGTAGTGGTTCGGCCGTGCCTACATCCACTACCTAACCTCCTCAGTTAGGATTTGATCGAACTCCACTATGGACCTTCTTACGAGTGAAGATCAAACCGAAACACTTTCTCAACTTACAAGTGTGAGAACTATCGTTTCTCAACTTACTGATGTGAGAAGACTGCTTACAACTTTGACCAACACTTGCTCTAACTCAGTGACTTACTCGTCACTACAATCTGATTACAGAAGGAGATATGATTCTCTTTACTCAGAATCAAAGTGATACTTACAATGCTTTGGATTGAACCTTCTGTTGCCACGGATTCAACGAAATATGTATGATGAAGTTTATGCTGAAAACAGGTTCAAATAGCTTTTGTCTTCGTTAATGGTTTTTGAAATAATGAAGAAGAAAATCGATCAACCCAGAAGACTTGAAGTTTTTCTTTCAAAAGATTATAAGATCAAGCACAAGTGAAAGAAGACTAACTTTCAAAAAGTGTTTCGGAGCAAACGAAAACTGTCAATACGTTCTGAATGAATATCAGTTTTGTATTTTATTAGTTAGTTTTTCTGCTCTGAGGCAACACGTATATGAATAACAGAGGCGCAATGGACTTGGCGCTCTAAGTTATTTCAAATATAATGCTAACATTCTTTCTAGAAATGGATCGATTCATCTTAATGCATATTATGGTGAAAGCACCTGAATCATCTAATCCTTTCATGAAAGAGAAATGTTTTGACAAAGTTTTAGAACGTTTTAAAAAGTTCTGAAAAGTTGTTGTACGATTCTGAAAAGTTATAAAAAGTATTCGTACGTTTCAGAAAAAGTTTAACAGAAATGGCCGTAATGTCAGAACAACAAAAATATATTTTCTATGTTTTGTTCCTTTGAGGCCGCTCATAGAACATCAGTGTCCTACTAAACAATGAAGTGAGTACGTTACCAAGTAGTAAGCGTCCTGACTCGCTTTAGCAATTAAACAACTTAAAGCATGAGGACGCTACTTCGCATTAACCGTCCTGCTTTGTTTTAAAACGTAAAACATATGAGGGCGCTACTCAAAAGTAAGCGTCCTGAACTATTAAAAGCAATTTTAAAACAATGTTTAAGCGCTGACGAACGGTGAACGTCCTGAAAGTTATTTAAGTTGATTCTAAAGATGAGGGCGCTCCTACACAAGTAGCGTCCTGATAATTCATTCAACTTATAACTTATCAGCGTCCTTAAAGATAGAAATCACTTAAAGATAAAAGAAAATCTTTCAGCGAGATGAAATTAAGTCAATGTCCTGACATTCTCAAAGGTTGATAAGCGAAAGGTCACTATTAACAAGTAAGCGTCCTTATTAATCAGATCAATTCAAACTTGAGCGTCCTAACATTTTATCAGCATCCTGACTTATTAAGTCCAGGAGGGCGCTGCTAAAACATTAGCGTCCTGAAAGACTTTATAAAAGCGATTTTTGATTTCTCGATTAAAACACGATAAAACGAAAAGTAACCTGATGAAATACATGCAACCAATCGATTAAAACATGCAAGCATGCATATTACTAAATCACATGGTATAGAAGGTCCTACAACCTATCATAATCTAATCATATAAATAAACATCTTCAAACGATCATGGTCTTCAAGAAGATCTTTTAATACGTTTGCCATGCATCATTGAATATTTGATACCTTCAAGTAAGATTAGACATGCCATATGTGCAATAATATCATGAACAAAATGTAGTTTTGTAATCATCAAAATCTTTCATAGTAGGGACATATTCTCGTAAGGGACATGAGGATAATTGGTTCAACACTAGGAACCCTTAAAACAGATGGAACCCCGTTCCGAGGTCCCGGCAAATTTTTGACCCCCCAACCGGAAGTTTTAATATAAATAAACTAAATTGACTTAAAAAAAGCGTTTGAGCCAACTGCGACCAATCCACCGGATTTTTTTCCTGCCCAACACTTTGAGCGAGTCTCAATATCCTCAAGGAACCCCCAAAATCGATGGAACCCTATTCCCAGGTCCCGATGAATTTTTGACCCCCAACTAGAAGTTTTAGTTTAAATGAACTAAATTGATTTAAAAAAAAATTATTTGAGGCAACCGCGACCAATTCACCGGGTTTTTTTCTTCTGCCCAACACTTTGAGTGAGTCTTAGTATCCTCCCAGGAACCCCCAAACCCGATGGAACCCCGCTCTCAAGTCCTGGTGAATTTTTGACACCCCCCCGCCCAACTGGAAGTTTTAATCTAAATGAACTAAATTGACTTAGAAAAAGCGTTTGAGGCAACCACAACCAATTCACCGTATTTTTTTTTTCCGCCCAACACTTTGACGGATTCTCAATATCCTCCCAGGAACCCCCAGAACTGATGGAACCCTGTTCCCAGGTCTAGATGAATTTTTGACCCCCCAACTGGAAGTTTTAGTTTAAATAAACTAAATTGACTTAAAAAAAGCGTTTGAGGCAACTGCAACCGATCCATCGGGTTTTTTTCCCCCCCAACACTTTGAGCGAGTACCAATATCTTCCTAGGAACCTCCGGAATCGATGGAACCCTGATCCCAGGTCTCGGTGAATTTTTCATCCCCAACCGAAAGTTTTAGTTTAAATGAACTAAATTGACTTAGAACACGCGTTTGAGGCAACAACGACTAATCCACCAGGGCTCTTTTTCACACCTAACACTTTGAGTGAGTACCAATATCCTCCCAAGAACCCCCGAAATTGATGGAACCTCGTTCCCAGGTCTTGATGAATTTTTGACCCCCCAACCAAAAGTTTTAGTTTAAAAGAACTAAATTGACTTAGAAAGCGGGTTTGAGGCAACCGTGACCAATCCATATGGTTTTTTTCTTGTCCAACACCTTGAGCGAGTCCCAATATCCTCCCAAAAATTGTCGGAACTGATGGAACCCCGTTCTCAGGTCCTGGTGAAATTTTTACCCCATAATCGAAATTTTAGTTTAAATGAACTAAATTAACTTAGAAAAAGCATTTGAGGCAATTGCAACCAATCCACAGGGTTATTTTTTCTGTCCAACACTTTGAGCGAGTCCCAATTGTTGACCTAAGTGATTTTCCACTTAGAATTCTCCTAAGTGTTTTGATGCTAACAACAATATAACCATGGTGCTAATAGTTGAATTGAGCATGTTTCAGCACCAAGGATAAGTCAAAAGACCAATACAAGATTCAAGTGATCTCAAAAGTCAACTCAAGTGGATTAAACAAAGTCATAGTCAAAAGCTTGGTCGAGTTGACTTGATGATAAATGATGAGAGTGTACAAGTATAAGTAGAATTAGGTTGTAATCGTTTTTGTCTCTATATTGCTCATTTATTTCCAAAGTCATGCATATGTTTTAAAATGATTTTGAAAATCATATTTGTTTTGATAAGTCAACAATTTTCATAAAAGTCAAAATTTGATTGTGATTTTGATTTATGTGTTGATTTCAAAAGTATTTCAATTGCAATGTTTTAAAGTTCATACAATTGTATTTAACATTTGTTTATCATGAAAACATGTTTTATCGCAAAATTATCAAGAAAAACATGTTTAAGTTTCTGAGTATTGTAGAAATGAATTTCCTATTTGGGAAACACGTTTCTTGTTTTGGACTTAGTGAAAAATTTCACTCGGTTGAGCAGAAACACGTTCCTGCTTAAAAAAGGTGTTTCCTCAAAATTTCCAGAATTTTGCTCTTAGGAAATGTACACAGAAACATGTTTCCTGCTTTTTGGGCTATTCTGCAATTTCACATAAAAACCTATTTTTCTCAAAGGAAGCGCGTTTCCATGAAAAAACAGAGAACTATTTTTTAATTTATTTTGAACAAAAACGGGGTTCTGTGTATAGAATCACGGTTCTTACTTTTTCAATTTTTAAAGTTCTATAAATACACCCCTTAGCTCATTGAGAGTAACACCTTTTGCAAAATGTGAAACTTGTGCACATCATTTTGTTCTCCATATCTTTGCCAAAAATGCAAGTTTCTTCAAGATTTTGAAGTTCATTTTGAAAAGAAATCATTTGAAGTTTTCTTGTAATTTCAACATGTTTTCAAGTAGTATTTTTGAGAGTTCCATCACTTTGAAGAAATCTTCATCCTTGAAGAAATACATTTCAAGAGATTTCATGTAATCGAAAGGGTTTTTGATGTCAAGTTTCATCTTTATCATCTTCAAATCAAAATCCAAAGGGAACTGTTCGTTTTATCAACTTACACTTCATCCTTTGCATCAATCATGCACATTTTTCAACATCATTCAAATGGGCAATATGGATACATGAAATGTATATGGTTGTAAGTTTTTTCAATCCACGAGCTTTAATTTCATATCTTGTATTAATTGAAATTGTTATATCTTGAGCTTCATTATAATATTTGTAATTAGAGTTTTGGTTTGTTTCAAGATTGAAACAACCAAGTCAAGTGAATTTGATTCACTTAAGATTCCTAGGTTGTAATCAAATGTAGTTTCACCATTTCTCTTGAAAAGGGTCAAGTGGTTCATCCTTAGCCTGATAAAAGGATTTTAGGTTCTTCCTTATCCCGCAAAAGGAAGTAGAAGGTTCATCTTTAGCCCGTAAAAGGATAGGTTTGTCTTGAACATGTAAAAAAACATTTGTAACGGTTTGATTCACACCTAGTAAGTGAATATGAGATATTGGGATCCTAAAGAAGGTTTTGTTATACAAGAAACAAAACCCAACTCAAAGTGACGAACGAACAAGGTAGACAACGTATTGGCCAAGTCCAAAACACAACATGCCTCAACTAATGGACAAGGCACGACAGACACCCCGACCGACGACCGACACACAACATGCCTCGGCCAACGGCCGGCGCACGACATACACCACCCTCGACCATGGCCCATGATCTCTCTCTCTCCCTCTCTCTCTTTCTCTTTCTCTCTCTCTTTCTCATTCTTTCTCTCATTCTTTCTCTCATTCTCCCGAATTCAAGCTGGGAACCACCATTCACGACCATTGATCATGGCCTGGACACCACAAAGAATGGATCCCAATGCACCCAAGCATTGCCCCTCAACTATAAAAGGAAGCACATTCTCAAGAAATAGGGATGCTAAAAAAAAGAGGAACTTAGTGTTTTTTGTTACTTTATTATTCCAATTTCTGACTTGAGCGTCGGAGTGTTTTCGGTGACTACGAGTCACCACCCTTGCAGGTTCGGAGCATAGCGTTCAGAGAAGTTTGGTTCAAAGATCCAACTAGTCATTCATCTAGTCAGCCAACATCGTCTCGCGACCTAACCAAGAGATTTTTGGTTGAAACATTTGGTGTCGTCTATGGGGAACAACATATAAAGGTTTATTGCCCTATTATCTTGAGTGAAACCAACGTCCAAGTGCCTCAGGAAAAGGTCGCTAACCAAGCACTTGCCTATCAAGTTTGTCGTGGTAGGCCTCGTCCCCACCCACAAGTCGCATAAGGATATCAAACCACCTAGCTACGACACGGCAAGAGCGAAGAATGGGAACAGTGGTAAAGAACGTTAACCGGATGGCAGGGATCCTTGAACGAATCGAACAAGGAAATAGGGTAGCGTTAGCCAGGGGTGAGTCTATGGCCCTAGGGCGTGGGTAGCAAAATGAGAGTGTCGCAGAGCCGGCTCGAGGACCAACGACTCAAGATGAGCACAGTCACCCCGATCCCTCGTTGGTAGATATGCAGAGCATGTCCCATTCCAACAAAGTGTTTCCTAGTTCCAAGAGTCAAACCATTAGGGGTTTTCCCCCAGCAACATAGAAGACCGGCTACAATAAATGCAAGAGAAAATCTCGACCCTCGTCGACATACAGAGAGGTCTGCTCAACGTAGGGGCCTTGAACGCGATTGCGTCAAAGAACAAACCTCAGGAGGTCATCACGAACCTCCCCAAATGAAGTTGATCTCACGACATACGACTAGTCTTGAAAGATCGTCGCGCCCCCCTATTTCGAAAAAGTTGATCACGCGATGGACGACAAATCTTGAGAAGTTGTTGTGCCTCTTCTTTAAAAATGTTGATCGAGAAACAAAGAACATATCTTAAAAGGTTGTTGTGACTCTCATCTACTAAAGTTGATTGCACGATGGGCGTCTAGTCTTGAAAGATTGTCCCGCCCCCTTTTCCAAAATAATTGGTTGCGTGACGGACGACAAATCTTAAGAGGTTATCACACCCCTATTTCAGAGAAGCTGACCGCGCGATGAACGACAACCATATATGATGCAACAAGCAAAACATTTCCTTGCGATTGGTTTTATCAATGTTCCTTGTAGTTAACCAACAAGATAAGTGTTATATTTCAACAGCCAAAGTATTAAACTCCAGATTAAGTATTTGTATGTTATAATACCTAACAATCACTATATGTGATAATTTGAAAAATGATATTTGCTAAGTCCTTGAGAAACGATAATTCAAACAAGCAGAAAGTGATCGCCTTATACAGAAAAACAAGGAAGCAGTTCCACAGCCTCGTTCCCTACTTGCCCCAGTCAAACTTGAGCTAAACACGTATCAAAGTAGCGTAGGCCACATACCCAACGAGAACTAAACATGTATCAAAATAGCACAGGCCACTGACCCAACGTGAGCTAAACACTTATCAAAGTAGCGCAGGCCATAGGCTCGACGTGAGCTAAACATGTATCAAATTAGCAAAACCAAGGACCCGACACTAGTCAAAAAATGCAACAAGGCAGTGCGAGCCACCTGCTCGGTACAAGATTCGGCCACCTTCAGTCGATGAAATGCTTAAAACAGGGAGAACACCTAAAATCGTAATATAGAAGGATAAAGAGGAAAGTGAAAACGCTTAAGAGCACCGACATGATAAGATAGAACCATCAACCATAGAACATAATAAAGAAGAATGGAGACTCTGTGAAGAGCCAACAATTAAGTCAAGTCAAAACAACGAAGGCCACAAGCCCAGTGTGAGCTGAACACTTATCAAAATAGCTAAGGCCACAGGCCCACCGTGAATTGCACACATATCAAAAAAACATAAGCCACACGCCTCGTGTTAGATGGACACGAATTAAAGCAGCAGAGGCCACGGGCCCAACGTCAATCAATCACACATCAGATCAACAAAGGTCGCGTGCCAGATGCAAGTCGGGCACAAATCCAGAACAACAGGAAGCAACCAGACCAAACAGACAAGGAAAAGTAAAAATATCATTATATGCACGTGATCGAACGAGAAATTCATATTGACTAATAAACGTCATTACAACCACTTTCATGTTATACAACAAGAAGTTCAAGATCCAAAAAGAGACATGGGACCCTCCATGACACAACGAACTTCAAAAGCCACGAGCCCACCTTGAGATGAGCATGCATCAAAACACCAGAGGCCACGAGCACACTGTGAGTTGAACATGTATCAAAATAACAGAGGTTGTAGGCCCACCGTGAGCTATACCTTATCAAATAGCAAAGGCCACAAGCCAACAATGCGTCATGCACGCATTAGATAGCGAAGTCTACAACCAAGTGCAAACTCACAAGCCATACACCCCACGTAGCAAAGGTCATGACCGGTCGCGTACCACACACCTGAATTAACAAGGGGTTACGACCAACCACGTTGATCGTGAATATTTTAGTGTTCGCAAGTGCACAAATTGTCAAGTTATAAATAAATCTGAGGTGAGTCGGGTTATCGTATCCACAGGGAAGATAATTTTACTAATATAAATGCCTAAAACTACAATGGTTAATGGTTTTATTTAGGTGATAAAAAAAGATGATTTAATTGCTAAGATGTAAAATAAACAAAATCAAACGAAACAATGCAAATTAAATGGAAATTGGAGAGAAATCAATGGATTTATAGTTCTAGAGTTTAGATCTCACTATGTTGTATCTTATAATCTCTAATAATTATGTTAATGAATTAATATCTGGAATTTATAAATCATGAATCCTGACCCTCCATATACCTCTCTCGAGCGTCAATTTGAACATCTATCCTAAGTATCGATTCCCTCTCTCCAGCGCCAACCAATAGATTAAGAATGCATTAAGATCTATGATTCATTTTAAATGATTTCAAAGGTGTTCGTAGGTCTTTCGATTAGATATTACTGACCTAGGTTACAAATCTCTTGCTCCAATTCGATAACACCTCTCTCGAGTGTAAGAAACCAAATCTATGTTCATTCAAAGAGTGGCCAACAATTTGAAAGCATTAAACATGGAAAATAATAAATAAACCCAAAGATTGCTCAAAAACACATAAACAATGACTCAATCACAAGATCCAACATAGCTAAATCAAAACTCTAGATTATCTATTTAGTTCATAAACCAATCCATGGATACAAGACAGAGATTCAAATAGGAAATCATTGAAACAAATTGAATTAGGAAAGAAATTAGAAAAACCCCTTCAAGAGTGAAATCTACTTCTTCTTCTTCTTTTTTAACCTGCAACTCTTTCTTCTTCTTGTCTCTTCTCTTGCTCCTTTTTCTCCCCTCTTTCTCTAAACCTAATTTCTAACCCTAGCCGTCCTTTTTCTCCTCTTTTTGTGTGACTCCAAACCCTCTTATATGATATCCCTCTTTAATTCTATAAGAAGTAGAAAAAAACTGCATCCAATTTCGAGTTGTATAACCCAAGATATCACAAAAATACAAAACTCGCGCAAAAACATATTTTGTATTAGCTTCGCGCCGGGCGCCGGGCGCCGCGGCGCCTAGATAGTGAAAAAAATAAGTCCCGACATGAGTCGAGACTGGTAACCGCCCCCTGTATAGATCAACCCCCAACCTAACTTAGTTCCCTGAAATATGAAGCAACGGAGTGAGCTCACAGCTTAGTGGATTAAGCAAAGTAAACGCAATGTTTATAAAAGATAAATACAACAATACATAAAAGAAAACATTTTAATCCACGTCAAGCAATATGATCATGAAATGCAGCAACATCCTCCGTACAGAGTGCACCACAGGCCATGTGCTTAGTATCATCATGTGATGGTTCCTTTTTGAAATCATGGGACCGAGCGCAATACAGCTCTAGGTCCCGCAAGCAAAGGTGCTCAACCGCATCATGAGGGCTCTAATAGTCCTTCACAAAGAAAAGCAACCACCCTCATCATTAGTATGCTATATGCATGAAGTAATGTAACATGGTGTCATGTATATAAACAATGCAGTGCTATACTTATCATAAAGTAATAGAATACGCAAACCTATGTCTTCATCCCCACTTTGAGATACAAGTTTCGACACAACTTTTGGAGGCAAAGTCTCGATGTTTTATCTACAAAGTCTTAGAGATTTTTCATAGGAGGAAAGCTTCCAAAAGACGTGGTTTGAAGCTAATATACCCCCCTATTTATAGCAAATATGGAGCATAAGGGCCTAGACATGTGCCTAGGCACAGCTAATCTAAGCGGTTCATCACTTAGCACGTCCCTAAGGATACTTGATGAAGTATATTTTGATGATCACAAACGAAATCTCTTTCGGTGCTAATGAGTTATATTCAAGAACCTATCTCAGCACCTCAGGAAAGAAAAAAGCTAAAGAATGATTCGATCAAGGAACTCAAGGTCATCTCAGACGGTCAAGATCGTTTTAATCAAAGGACTTCAAAGATCATATCCTGATTTCAAGATCACATCTCGAACGATTCGATCAAGCTTCAAGATTACATCTTTCGATCAACGTTCAAAACATTCAACTTAAGCTCGAAGTTCATTGAAGACCTCATAATGAAGAGTTGGATTTAAAGATTATGAGAAAATGAGAAATACATAGTATTTAAGGTATATCTTTCTCTAATCAATATCGCTCAAACGTTTTTCAAAACCATGCACAATTCACTTGCATATTTGCATGTTTTGTTCATACACTTTACGGTATTTCAAATGATTTAGTTTTCAATGTTTAATTTGAAATTTACCGAGTTTTTATTCGCATTCATCGTATTTTTAATCGCGAGTCAAAACTGTGTTTCTAAAGTCTTTCAGGACGTTATTGAGTTTGCAACGCTTTCCTAAACATGATAAGTCTGGATGCTGACGATTCATTAGGATGTTGATAACATTCAAGGTTGAATTGAACTGATTCATCAAGACTCTTACTTGTTAGTAGCTACCTCCCTATTAGTCAACCTGTGAAGTTGTCAGGACACTGACTCAGTATCAGCTTCCTAAAAGATCTCTAAGTTCTTCAAAGAATTTATCTTTGAGGACACTGATAGTTATAAGTTGGATAAACTATCAGGGCGCTACCTGGATAGGAGCGCCCTCACCTTTGGGAATCAACTTAATAACTTTCAGAACCCTGATTGTCCTTCAACGCACTCAGTATTGTTCTTCAAATGTTTTTAAATATAGTAGGACGCTTACATAAGTTGTATCCCCCTTGTGTTGTGTTTTATGTTTTAAAGGTAGGACGCTTACTCGAAATAATAACACCTTCATGTACTTAATTGTTTTAAAACAAAGCAGGACGCTAATTGTGCTTTAGCGCTTTCAGGATTAAGTCACTTTTATCGCAAAGAAAGTCAGGACGCTTATGGGTCAGTAGCGCCCCCACTTCATTGTTCAGCAGGACGCTTATACATAATGACCACCCTTAAGGAACAAAATGACAAAGTTGATATTATGCGTCAGGACGCCGATTACGGAATTAGGAAGCTAATTCAACAACCGTCACTGTTCTAACAAGTGCATGTTACACGCAAACCCGCAAGCGTACGATGTCAAGTTATAATATATTCCGATGAGAAATCGGTATCGTCCTCAGGGATATTTACTACACTAGCTATCAAGTTTTAACCCTAATTTTATCTAGATAGTCGAAATCGAGTGATTGAGTAATTAAAACAGCAATTAAACTAATTAACTATTAACTAATAACGCAATGTAAATCAGATAGGAAATCAATGGGAGAATATACTAGAGGTTCGATGTAACCTCACTCTCAACTATGTCTTTATATACATATATATTATTATTATTATTATTATTATTAAACCAGTTCCTTAACTTATGAGTAGGAAATCCTAACGTTTCTAATTCTCTCTTTTGAAGCAAAACTAGAGCATATTATTGTTGTCATGGTTTAACTCTTTTGATGAAAACCAAAGACAACAATAACTCATTAAGATCTATGATTCCCACCTAACGACTTCAAAGGTTCTCGATCTCCTTGTGAGTTTCACGATAGCCTAGGTTATACTCTCCACATTCCAACCCAAGGTACCCTCTTTTGGAGCATCTACCTCGAGTCTATGATCAATCAATTCGTGATCAGGGGATCAAAAGCAATGCACTCATAAAAGTATAAATAAACTAAGAAATTCATTAATAATAATTAAGAAGACATAGCATCAAGCTTGGATCAATCTACACCTCTAGAAAGAGGCTTTAGTTCATAACTAAAGTCATAAAAACAATAAACAATGGTTCAAACATGAATCAGAACAAAGAAAAACAAACTAGATGGTGGAGAGATTTTTAATAATCTTCAATGCGAATATTCTCTTCCACCTCATTCCAGTCGTCAAACTTCATTCTTTGCTATCTCCAATGTGTTCTCCTTGAAAAAACCTAAAAAGTGATATATAATATGCGCCACTTGTCGTCCAAAATCATAATTAGAAAGTCCTCTCGAAATTATCCAATAAGTTGCCAAAATGCAACTTCTAAAAAAGCCTAACACCGCGGTGCTACCTCATTCAGCACCGCGGCGCTGCCTCAGTTAGTGCCGCGACGCTTTGAGCGTTCCACTTCTTCTGCGTAAATTCACCTTTCAGCGCCGCAACGCCGAATTCAAGCGCCCCGGCGCCCATAACCATTTGTTTTGGCCTTTTTTCCTTCCTTCTTGTGGACTTAGCCAATTTTCTTCTACATCTTGACTTGGGTTCTTCATGAATCATCATCTAAGCTTCTCATACGTTGTGTCCATCATTCATGCTCACTTCCACACATCTAAATACCTACAAAACAATGCAAAACAAGTAATTAACACACGCAAAACATAAATTGATCCAACATATAAACTAACAAACCCAAATAATGCATAAAAACCAATTTATTCCTAAACTATCAAATGCATCAAAACTAACGTAAACACACTAAACTAATGCATAAATCTTCCTAAAACATACCTAAAACATGCTATAAAACCTATCTAAATATGCAACTATCAGTACACTATATCAGTCTACTTTTTCAGAACGGATCTTTGCACAAAGTCCTTTTCAGATTTATCAGAGATCTTCTCTGATACATAAATTAAGTTTTTCTAAAACTTTCATTTTTCATGAAATTTGAAAAGAACGAGAATGTTAATAAAAATTGCAATTGCCATTTTCATCTAACATTCTAGCCGTTGTGTGTAAACGTTCACACTGTATTTGAATTTCAAATGTCTAAGGACTATTGTCTACCAGGTCTATAAATACCAATACTTTAAATCAAACAACTTGCCGATAATTTTATTATGCCAAAAAATTTTGAATGTTAGTCGATGTTTAATATTTCAAAATGTTTTTCAAATGTACTAAGTTTTCAAAGTATTCTTCACTGGTACTTTACTTAGTCAATAGATTGTCATATTGAGCTTCAATTATATTCTATCTTTGAAAATCTATTTAGAACTGGTTTCTACTCAAATTCTTAGCCTAGATTTATACTTATCTTCAATCATGCTGATGAAAGAATTTGAGAAATAGTTCATGAAAAATACAGTTGTACTTGATTTCATATCTTAAGTATTGTATTGAACTATATTAGTAGTTGTGTTAATTACTGAACACTAAACCAAAAGTTTTCATGCTTATATACTATATCTATTTTGAAAACTATCCGTGTCTATGATTTACACTGGTCCTGCATTTTCTACGTCAATGTTTAATTGGTATCATAATGTTTTCAAAGAAGCACTTAATTGATTTGCATATCATTCGCTTTTCGAAATTGCACTTGAGAAATACCGAACATTGAAAGGTAAAAGACTATAAGTGTATTTCCTCTTAACATTACGCATTCAAATTTATATATTTTTGTAATGCTATACACATGAGCTTAATTGTAAAGTGTTCTACTCAGTTAGAACCAACATTATTAGTTTGTGTTGTAATGCTGGTGTGTTTCTGGATTAAAACAACCAGGACAAGTCAATGTAGTTCACTTAATGATTTCAGGTTTGAAATCATGTTAAGGTTCATCCTAATCCCGTAAAAGGATAGGTTTGTCCTTAACCTGTAAAAGGATAGGCTATATCTGAACCTGTAAAAGAGAAACGGTTCTTCCTTATCTTGTAAAAGGAAAACGATTCTTCCTTATCCTATAAAAGAAACATGGTTTTTTTTTTCATCCCGAAAAAAAGAAATACAGTTCATCGTTAGCCCGTAAAAAAACAGGTTTGCCTTGAACCTGTAAAAAGGTATGTATAACAGTTTGGTTCTCACCCGTAAGAGAATCAGCTAGTGGATTGAGAAAATCCTAATCGGGATATTAGGTAGTCGACGAAGGCTTGGCCGAACCACTATAAATCCTAGTGTGCTTTACGTTATGCACTTTACTTTAAGGTTAGTTTGTGCATTTAGTTCTAACGTACCAATGTATATCACTGAGTCATTAGAAAAGATTAAAATTGATCATCACACCCAATTCATCTCCCTCTTGGGTGGACCAACAGGCACTTGCCTGAGCACGTGCCTGGGCATTTGCCCGACTTGGTTTTTGGGTTTTAGGAGCCGTTGTGCCTTTGTCGGTGCACAATTTCGACGTGGTTTTCAACCGGGATAGTGTTCGGGGTTCATACGCTCATGTATTGCAAGTTATTTGGTTTAAAATGGTCTGTTTTTCAAGGGTGTTACATTCTACCCCCTTTAAAGAATTTCGCCCCCGAAATTCGATTAAGGTGGTAACCATTTAGCAAAAATTATTAATACTTGATTCAATCTTCATCGAAAGAGATGATGATGAACATGTTAGAGTTGTCATCCACTCTAGCTGAGCTGTGTGTGCGACGCTGGTCTGGAGGATTCTGAGGGCCACGGACGTCGCTGTGCGTAGAAGAATCACCAGAGTATGCTGGAGTGGGAGAATGGAAAGTCTCAAACTTTCCATCAGAGTTATTCGATAGCTCTGGCAGTGAGGAAGGTGTTGGTGGTCGTCTGACTGGGTGGTGAGAAATCCTTAAAGAAGGTAGGCTTCTCATTGCCTGACCTTAAGTTCGCCATCCGCGACTGGCCGTTGCATTTTGAGCCCAGTAGTCAAAAGGTCATGCTTCATTGGGTTTCGGAGTAGGTTGGTGACGGGGCGCACAGAGAATTGGTGCAATTGTTGGGAGAGATTGCTCAACCAAGTGTGGGTTGCGAAACATTGGCAGGGTCGAGTTAGTTGCCATATCAAAATGTGCTGAGTTCAGGCTGTGGTCAGAGAAGTCTTGGTCCGAATCATAAGGTAGGCTGTGATTACTATCTGACATCTGTGCATATGCAGAATAGTGGCACAAATAATATGTAATGCAAATAATATAGACAAATATGGAGAAATAGATGATTTTATTCCTTATGATGCAGATAAACAAAATTTAAACAAACAGTTTGGGGTATTTCCGCCTGATTTCATTTTCTAGTTCCCAAGTTGCTTCTTCAACACCTTGGTGTTGCCACAGGCCCTTAACTAGCCGAATGCTTTTAGGACGAAGGTCGTGAGTTTTGTTATTCAGAATTTGGATAGGCCGTTTGCAGTACTTGTTTGCTTCCTCTATTTCTACTTCAACTAAAGGAATCATGTGAGACAGGTCATGGTGGTATTTTTAAAGCATAGAGATGTGAAAAACATCGTGGATGCCATCGAACGTGGCAAAGACAACTAGTAGGCGGTTTCTCCAACTCTTTTCACGATTGGAAAAATACCAATATATCGTGGAGACAACTTGCCCTTGATCCCAAAATGCTTCACGACCCGAATGGGCTGGACCTTGAGGAAAATGGACTCCCCAACCTCAAACTCTAGGGACTTTTGTTGTTTGTCTGCAGAATTCTTGTGTCGACTCTGGGCAGTTTTAAGTGTTTTTTTTAACAAGAGTGATATTGTCACTTGTTTCCTTGATGAAATTTGGGCCAAGTTGTGGTTGGTCAGCCATATCTAACCAACACACGGGGGATTTACACGGCCTGCCATATAAAGCTTCATATGGTACCATCCTGATACTTGTTTGGAAATTGTTGTTGTAAGAAAACTCTGCCAAGTGCATGTATTTAGCCCATCTGTCTTTGATGTCCAAAACACAACAACGTGGCATATCCTCCAAGATCTGAATGAGGCGTTCGGATTGGCTGTCAATTTGTGGGTGAAAGGTCGTGCTCATGGTGACCTTAGAACCTATTCTAGTTTATAAGCTTTCCCAGCACCTAGAAGTGAATTTGGGATCACTGTAGCACCCGTACCTTTAGATGACGTCATTTTGACCCATAGTTTACCCGTAGAGTACCCATATACGTATTTGTATACATATACGTATGCATATTTGACTCTCGACTCGCATAGGTTCGAGTGTCTTTGCATGATTTTAGGTCATAGAGAGTGCGCATGAAGTTTCAGAACCATTGGAGACCCGTTCGACGTCGAAACATGTCAAAAAAGGTGTTTTAGATCTAGTGGAGCTCGCTCCATGGAGGAAGAAATTTTTGTCACTAATTACATCCATGACATGTTCTCCTAGATCTGTGATTTGATTGAGCTAAAATTTTTTCAGATTATTCTTCTCTGATAGCTATTCATTATGATCAGTGAAGATCTTGATCAGAGTTGTCTACTGTGAGATATAAGACTTCAAACGCTGTTTAACGGATTTACGAATTTTCTTGCACAGTTTTGATCAAACGGTTGGATCTTGCAATTCCACCGTTGGATTGAGCTGAACGTTACTATAATGTTGGTAACTGCCTCATAAAACTTTTTAACGGTCAGGATGTTAAATTGCTGAGTCTTCGGGAAGAAATTACTTATCTAAGTGCAAGTAATCGCAGCAGAAAAACTGTTCTTTTTTATTTAAGTGTATATTTTTTATGTGGGCCCAAAATTTTTCTATAAAAGCAACCAACTCGTTTTTTTAGCTCACTTGCTCATTTTTTCACATTGAAGAGAGGTAAAGGAGCTTGGAGGAGAGGAAAAGAAGGGG
This sequence comes from Paratinospora sagittata, assembly GCA_035771175.1. Taxonomy (NCBI): domain Eukaryota; kingdom Viridiplantae; phylum Streptophyta; class Magnoliopsida; order Ranunculales; family Menispermaceae; genus Paratinospora; species Paratinospora sagittata. Next base: position 27,761,537 of record CM069595.1, read on the forward strand.
AGAAGAGAAAGGAGAGAAAAAAACTAGGGTTTGGGTGATTCTTGCCCAAAATCCCTCCAAGGTATCAATTTCTTTCTCATTTTCTTCCTTCTATCTCTTTCATGTGTGTTTGCAAGCTTAATTTTGACATAAGGTTTGTATGAATCCCGAAATTTAAGAGAGTGGTGAAAAATTAATGTTGGACTTAGGCTTTGATTTTGTGATATGTGTATCTAGATGGTATGTGGAGTCCATAAATGGTAAAACTCCCAATTTCTAACAAGAAATTGGTGAGGTTTCATGGATTTGACCTAAACTAGAATTTTAGACCTAGGGTTTACTATTCAAATTGCATGTGATTTTTGATGAATGCATGGGTAATTGTGGATGTATAGCACTCCAAATTACTGATTTTGAATAGTGGATACCCTATTGTAGTGTAATTTCGGTCTAGGCAATGTAATTTAAAAAATTACCATGTAATTTGGAAATTTGCTCAAATTGGGGCTTTTGACCTAAACCAAGTCAATTGATTAAATTGAATTGAGAATTGTCTAACTGGACCCAAATTGAATGAAATTATGGGTTTCGAATGATTGGACATGTGTTAAAATTGAATGACCTAGTTCAATTTGGCTCTATGCCTATTGTAAAGATTTTTATCCAAATTGGGGATTTTGACTTAGACTTGGTCAGTTAATGAAATTGACTTGATAAATAGTCTAATTGACCCTAATTGTGATTGAATGTTACGTGTTCTAGTTGTTGGATCATGGAGATCAACCTATCACATTCAATTGGGTTAATTTTGGGTTATATTGATATTAATTGGTTGAATTGAGCAATATGGGATTTGGCTCATGTGTATAACCAATTTAGAATCTAATTGACTTTTGATTTGGGTTTAAACATGGGTTTTTGGCACACTTTATGGCTGATTTTCAGTTTGTGTAAACCATGTTATTTTTTTGGGCTTTGTGATTGATCTAGTAACCCATATAGTCAATTGGAGACTTTGATGCTTGGGGTGATTTGAGGCATCCTAGTGTTTCTTGTGGTGATTGGAATTGGAATTGGATTGGCTAAGCTTAGCTAATCAAGTGTGAGTGTTCTTTTACTTTTGGATTTCTTTATATGTGGCATTGTATTACTTAAACTGATTTGAATTGATACATATAAGTGTTATGCATGTTTTACTGTTCCATGAAATGTATTTGAGCATAATTTATAGGGTTAGTAATTTGGTTGGGTCTCCTAGTATTTGGCAGAGGGTTTTATGTCTTGTGTAGGTAGGTTAGCTTAGGCTAATCCTACGTGTTGCGCGACCCCAAAAATTCTATTAGAATACGAGTATTGTGTGTCGGATCGGGCGCTGTTTGTCGCGCACTAGGCCTTTTATCGCCTTGGCTCAGGAGGAGGTGTTAGGATTGCATGTGGATAATTATAAATGATATGCATTGTCTTGTTTATAACATGATGCATTATATTGACATGTATGTAATCTTAATTCATAACCATGATACTTTAAATTTTTTTATGATCTTGCCATGATTTTTATAAATGCACGTATATTGCCACTTGTAAATGACATTCACTAAGCTTGACATGTATGTAATCTTAATTCATAACCATGATACTTTAAATTTTTTTATGATCTTGCCATGATTTTTATAAATGCACGTATATTGCCACTTGTAAATGACATTCACTAAGCTTGTTGTAGCTCACACCTCACCCTTTTCTTTCAGGATCTGATATGAAGGGTAAAGGGAAGGCTTGACTGCGGAGCATCCCTTGGTTTTTGTTGATGTAGGTGTTGTACATTTTCTTTTGTATTTTGATATTATGTACATGATAACACCTATTATATGTATATTTAACACATAGATGGGATTTGTTGGGTTTTGTACATTTTGTGGACTTAAGAAATTTATTTTTGGTAAATTTGGAGATGTAATATGTTTATTCATTGTTGATTATGTTTAGATGGATGTTATATTAGATTTGTGTTTTATTGGGTTTAGTGTTGTATTAGGCTGACGGGACGCCTGGTGTACCGATGGAGGGTATACTCGGGCGTTCCGTGCCGACCATGACATCACGTATTGTGGGTCGTGACAATCACGATCACTTACGATGGTGAGGGGAATCCCATGAAATCTGACGATCTCGTGCACATACATCTCAACTAGTTTGCCTGGGGTATCAGAATAAAATGGGCAGCCTTTGTCAGTTTATCGATGACGACCCAAATCGTATTTTGACCCTTGGAATTTCTAGGCAGTGCCGCGACAAAATCCATGGAAATGTTATCCCATTTCCATTCCTCAATAGGTAGCGGTTGAAGCAGACCTGATAGATGTCTGCATTTAGCCTTGACCTGCTAGCAAGTGAGACACTTTGACACGAAGCCTGCAACTGTCTCTTTCATTATAGAAAACCAAAATTGTCACTTCATGTCTCTGTACATCTTGTCTTCCCTCGGGTACATAGAATACTTTGATCCGCGACACTCAGACAGAACTTCACGCCAGAGTTCAAAATTGTTTGGCAGACAGCATTTTCTTGTAGAAAATTGCACCGTTTGGCGACAAAGACCAATGATTGGGGGATTGGTCTTGTGATATGAGACGTTTCTTTTCCATTAATTCAGCGTCGTTTTCTTGGGCCACCGAGATTTTTTGAATGAGCTCAGAATGGAACGTCATTTGGGCAAGCCTAACAGTGGTGTGGTCATTAACAAGTTGGAAGTTGTAGTCCTCGATTTCGTTTAACAACTTAGCCATCTCAAAGTTGACTGAGCAAGCTAAGACATATGAGTTTTGACTCAGTTCGTCGGCTACAATGTTAGCCTTTCCTAGGTGATACTGGAGGTCAAAATCATAGTCTTTAAAGAATTCAAGCCAACGTCTCTGTCGGAGATCTAAATCCTTTTGGGTGTAGATGAACAGAAGGCTTTTGTGGTCAGATAACACCTCAAATCTTTCACCATATAGGTAATGTGGCCAAATTTTTAGGGTGAAGACAATGACAGCGAGCTCGAGGTCATGGGTGGAGTAGTTGACCTCATGAAGCTTTAATTGTCGAGTGGCGTAAGTGATTACTATACCTTCCTGCATCAGGACAACGTCTAGGCCTTGAAAAGAAGTTTCGAGGTAGGGGTAAAACTGATCCCGTCATTTGGTGTTGTGAGCATAGGAGCTAAAGTCAGCATTTTCTTAAGCTCCTGAAAAGCTATCTCGCAGGCTGAACTCTAAATGAAACGGGCGTTCTTTCTTGTTAGTCGGGTAAGCAATTCTGCGAGTTTGAAGAAATCCTTGATGAAATGCTTGTAATACCTGGCTAACCCTAGGAAGCTTCTAATCTGGGTGACTTTAGTCGGTTGCTTCCAATTTAGGACAACTTCTACTTTTGAAGGTTCGACTTCAATGCCGTTGTGTGAGATGACATGTTCGATGGACTTGACTTTGGTCATCCAAAATTCACACTTACTCAGCTTAGCATAGAGTTCGTGTTGTCGGAGGGTACCTAGTACGATCTGGAGGTGGGTTCGTATTGTTCCTCGGTTGGAGAGTATACCAGAATGTCATCCACAAAAACAACAATGAATCAATCTAGGAAGGGTTTGAAGATACAGTTCATTAAGTCCATGAAGGCAGCTGGGGCATTTGTTAGGCCAAAAGGCATGACTGTGAATTCATAGTGGTCGTAACGGGTACGAAATGCTGTCTTCGGAATATCAGACTCTTTGATCCATAGTTGATGGTAACTCGATCGGAGATCGATCTTGGAGAAGAGCTGGGCGTCTCTTAGTTGGTCGAACAAGTCTTCGATTTGGGGCAAGGGATATCGGTTCTTGATGGTTACCCAATTCAGCTTCCTATAGTTGATGCATAAATGTAGGGATCCATCCTTCTTCTTGACAAAGAGTATTGGACCACCCCATGGCGATGTACTCTTCTGGATTAATCCTAGTCTTTCAAGCTCTTTCAACTGCTTGTCGAGTTCGACAAGCTTGACATTTGGCATCAGTTACGGTGGGATGTAAATAGGCTCGGTACCGAGTATGAGTTTGATTTCGAAATCAAACTCTCTGTGTGGTGGTAGTCTAGGTAGATCGTCCAGGAATACCATCGAATACCCACAGACTACGGGGATCGTTTGGATGGTGGTTAGGTGTTGTGGTGCCTCAAGTTCATCTTCGAAGTTAGCAATGGACAAAGTGTTCAACTGGGCCTTTAAAAGAGAGACTGCAGAATTAGGCGCCAGCTTCTGATTCCCTTAGATCTTTAGTGTCTCTCCATTAGGTAGGGTTAGTATTATCAACTTTTTAAGACAATCGATCTGAGAATGTAAAGGTGTTAACCAATCCATGCCTAGGATGATGTCGAAGTCTATGAAACTCAATACAAGGAGGTCAGCAAATAATGTTGTGTTTACCATTCTAAGTTCACAATTGGGGCAAATTTTGTTTATTTCAGTACTTGGCCCTACTGGCGTTGATACATGTATAACATTGGTGGTTCTAGTTTTTAGTCCTAATTTTTCCACAATCTTAGCTGATAGAAAAAAATGTGTAGAACTAAAATCAAATAGGACATGTACCAAAATATTAAAAAGGGGAAAGGTACCTTCAACAACGTTGTTGTCAGGTGCGGCTAGTTCAACGACAGTGTAGGCTCAGCCTTGTTGCCTAGGAGCATTTTTTTGCTGCCTAGGTGGTTGGGGTTGAACCGGTACCATGTGTGGAGCTGGTGCAGCTGGGGCTCTTGGATTTTGCTGGGTGTGAGCTTGGGTACATGTCTGCGCAATGCGGCTGATTTGGCAGTATTGATAGCAGGTCTTGTTAGCCATGTCCTAGGGTTGCTGGGGAGCTTGGTTGTGGTTGCCACCTATGTGGCCTTTTTTTCCATTACGACCCCCACCATGGCCTCTGTTGAAGTTGTTGGGAGGGTTTTGCTAGTTTATGGCCTGAGCAGATTAAATAGAGTATATCATATAAACATAATGACAATGAAAGAAACAGTACAAACAAGATTTATAGTTGTTCGGCCTTGCCTACATCCACTACCTAACCTCCTTAGTTAGAATTTGTCCAAACTCCACTGAGGATCTTCTTACAGGTGAAAACCAAACCGGTACACTTTCTCAACTTACGAGTGTGAAAAAAACTTTTTCTCAACTTTCGGGTGTGAGAAGAACCGTTACAACTTTGAGCAACACTTGCTCTAACCTAGTGACAAACCAATCACTAATATCAAAATACAAGATGAGATATGATTCCCTTTACTTAGAATCAAAGTGATACTTATAAAGCTTTGGATTGAACCTTTTGTTACCACAGATTCAACAAAATATGTATGATGAAGTTCAGCTGAAAACTGGTTCAAAAAGCTTTCATCTTCTTTAATGGATTTATGAAAAAATATAGATGAAGATCAACTAATCCAAAAGACTTAATGTATTTCAAAAGATCGTGAGTTTAAAGCAGTGAGTAGAAGACTAACTTCTAAAAGTTTTTGCACAAGTGAAAACTGATAAAACGTTTTGAATGATTTTCAGTTTTCGTAGTGGCGCGATGGACTTGGTAATTTTGGCGCACAAAGTTATTTCAAAAACTACGAACATATTCTTTCTCGAAATAGATCGATTCAGCTCTGTGCAATTACGACGACAACACTTGAATCTTCTGATCTTTTATGAAAAATGAATGTTCTGATAAAGTATTAGAATGTTTTGAAAAGTTTTAAAAGGTTCTGAAAAGTTTTGCACAGTTCTGAAAAAGTAATTTGAAAAAGTGAAAGTGTCAGAATAGTGACAATGTTAAATTAGCATTCTGATTGGTTAATCATCGTCCTGACGCATAATGTCAACTTTGCCGTTTTGTTCCTTTGTGTTGGTCCACCCAAGAGGGGGTGAATTGGGTGAGATTGCCAATTTAAAAATTCTCTTCTAATAACTTAGTGATATACATAAGTGTATTGAAATTGAATGCAAAAATAGAACTCAAACTAAAATGCAAAAGTGAGACACACAAGATTTATAGTGGTTCGGCCAAGCCTACGTCCACTACCTAATCTCCAGATTAGGATTTTCTTAATCCACTAACTGATTCTCTTACGGGTGAGAACCAAACCGTTACAACTGCCTTTTTACAGGTTAAAGACAAACTTATCCTTTCACGGGCTAAGAATGAACCAAATTTCCTTTTTCCTGGATGAGAAAAAACCCATGTTCCTTTTACGAGATAAGGAATAACCGTTTTCCTTTTACGGGATAAAGAAGAACCGTGATCCTTTTACGGGATGAGGAACAACCGTTTTCCTTTTACGAGATAAGGAAGAACCGTGATTCTTTTACGGGATGAGGAACAACCATTTTTCTTTTACAGGTTAAGAGATAACCTATCCTTTTACAGGTTAAAGACGCACCTATCCTTTTGCGGGATTAAGATGAACCGATTTCCTACTTGCAGGTTGTTACGTGTAAACCGCAAGCGTACGGTGTCAAGTTATAATATATAACCGATGAGATATTGGGTTGTCATCCTCTAAAATTGATACTCACACTAAATACCACGTTACTAACTTCAACTTTATTTAGAAAATCGCATTCGAGTGATTAAGTGAAATATATAAACACTTACATAACTAGAAAGTAAACTAAGCATGCAATAGAAATCAAATAGGAAATCAATGGTAGAATGGACTACAGGTTTAATATCACCTTACTCTCAACTATGCCTTATATATATATATCATTAAATCAATTCTTTCGTTAATAAGTCGAAAATCCTAACCTTTCTAATTCCCTCTTTTGAAGCAAAACTAGAGCACATTATTGTTGTCTAGGTTTAACTCTTTCGATGAAAACCAAAGCCAACAATAAGTCATTAAGATCTATGATTTCCACCTAACGACTTCAAAGGTTTTCGATATCCTTGTGAGTCTCACGAGAGCCTAGTTTATACTTCCCATTCTCCAACCCAAGGTACCCTCTTGTGAAGCATCTACCTCAATTCTATGATCATCTAATCCGTGGCCAAGGGATCAAAAGCATTAAACTCAAAACTTGATTAACAATAATCAATCAATAAAACCTACAGCATAGTTTCAAGCTTGGATCAATATACACCTCTAGATAGAGGATTTAGTTCATAACTTGAGAGATGAAAGCATGAAATAACATGATCAACATAAATCTAAAACCATAAAAACAAAGTAGAAGGAAGGAAAAGTGTAGGAGAAATCTTCAATGATCTTCAATAATGTTCTTCTCCTCACTTCCAAACCCTAGCTGTCTTCCTTGCTCTTCACACTCTTTTCTCCTCTCTTTGATGCTTTGAAAACCCTACAAAATGGTCTTTATATAGCTACAATTCCATAGGAATTCGTCCAAGAGAAGTCCAAGTCAAATTAGGAAAGTTCGCAACAAAATTAGAAAGGTTCTAATTATGAATAGCACATCTGCCATCTTACTCGCAGTTTTATTCTTTTTTTCTACTCCAAATAAATCTCAAAACGCTTACATATTGTATTATTTCAAATAAGGAATCCATAGAAACAAACCACGTCCAATTCGGAGTTGAATTAAGAAAGTTATTGCCGAAATACAAAAGTTGCGCAGTTTCTATTTTGTGCAGCGCCGCGCCGCCCAAAATGTGGTTTTTTCTGCATTTTTCTTCCTTTTTCTTTTATCTTTCACACCTTCTTGCCCATGTATCTTATTCCAACTTCTTGCAACTTGTTTCAAACCTCTAAATCAACTTTAGGTCCATCACAACACCTTCAAAACAAACCAAATTAAGTGAGTATCATGCTTTTATAATCTCATGAATTAACCTATAAAAACCCAAACCGAAATAATGCAAAAACACCAAAACTTGGCAAAACTATCAAATAACCTAATTTATGATAAACTAACCTAATATATGAACTAAATACCATAAAACACACCTAAAACATACTCCAAAACACATACTAAATTCCTACTTATCACAGGTGAGGATGAACCTTTTTCTCTTTTATAGGTTCAGAGATAACCTTAACATGATTTCAATCCTGAAATCATTAAGTGAACTACATTCACTTGTCCTGGTTGTTTAAGTCCAGAAATACATCAACATTACAACACAATAACTTAGTGATATACATAAGTGTATTGAAATTGAATGCAAAAATAGAACTCAAACTAAAATGCAAAAGTGAGACACACAAGATTTATAGTGGTTCGGCCAAGCCTACGTCCACTACCTAATCTCCAGATTAGGATTTTCTTAATCCACTAACTGATTCTCTTACGGGTGAGAACCAAACCGTTACAACTGCCTTTTTACAGGTTAAAGACAAACTTATCCTTTCACGGGCTAAGAATGAACCAAATTTCCTTTTTCCTGGATGAGAAAAAACCCATGTTCCTTTTACGAGATAAGGAATAACCGTTTTCCTTTTACGGGATAAAGAAGAACCGTGATCCTTTTACGGGATGAGGAACAACCGTTTTCCTTTTACGAGATAAGGAAGAACCGTGATTCTTTTACGGGATGAGGAACAACCATTTTTCTTTTACAGGTTAAGAGATAACCTATCCTTTTACAGGTTAAAGACGCACCTATCCTTTTGCGGGATTAAGATGAACCGATTTCCTACTTGCAGGTTGTTACGTGTAAACCGCAAGCGTACGGTGTCAAGTTATAATATATAACCGATGAGATATTGGGTTGTCATCCTCTAAAATTGATACTCACACTAAATACCACGTTACTAACTTCAACTTTATTTAGAAAATCGCATTCGAGTGATTAAGTGAAATATATAAACACTTACATAACTAGAAAGTAAACTAAGCATGCAATAGAAATCAAATAGGAAATCAATGGTAGAATGGACTACAGGTTTAATATCACCTTACTCTCAACTATGCCTTATATATATATATCATTAAATCAATTCTTTCGTTAATAAGTCGAAAATCCTAACCTTTCTAATTCCCTCTTTTGAAGCAAAACTAGAGCACATTATTGTTGTCTAGGTTTAACTCTTTCGATGAAAACCAAAGCCAACAATAAGTCATTAAGATCTATGATTTCCACCTAACGACTTCAAAGGTTTTCGATATCCTTGTGAGTCTCACGAGAGCCTAGTTTATACTTCCCATTCTCCAACCCAAGGTACCCTCTTGTGAAGCATCTACCTCAATTCTATGATCATCTAATCCGTGGCCAAGGGATCAAAAGCATTAAACTCAAAACTTGATTAACAATAATCAATCAATAAAACCTACAGCATAGTTTCAAGCTTGGATCAATATACACCTCTAGATAGAGGATTTAGTTCATAACTTGAGAGATGAAAGCATGAAATAACATGATCAACATAAATCTAAAACCATAAAAACAAAGTAGAAGGAAGGAAAAGTGTAGGAGAAATCTTCAATGATCTTCAATAATGTTCTTCTCCTCACTTCCAAACCCTAGCTGTCTTCCTTGCTCTTCACACTCTTTTCTCCTCTCTTTGATGCTTTGAAAACCCTACAAAATGGTCTTTATATAGCTACAATTCCATAGGAATTCGTCCAAGAGAAGTCCAAGTCAAATTAGGAAAGTTCGCAACAAAATTAGAAAGGTTCTAATTATGAATAGCACATCTGCCATCTTACTCGCAGTTTTATTCTTTTTTTCTACTCCAAATAAATCTCAAAACGCTTACATATTGTATTATTTCAAATAAGGAATCCATAGAAACAAACCACGTCCAATTCGGAGTTGAATTAAGAAAGTTATTGCCGAAATACAAAAGTTGCGCAGTTTCTATTTTGTGCAGCGCCGCGCCGCCCAAAATGTGGTTTTTTCTGCATTTTTCTTCCTTTTTCTTTTATCTTTCACACCTTCTTGCCCATGTATCTTATTCCAACTTCTTGCAACTTGTTTCAAACCTCTAAATCAACTTTAGGTCCATCACAACACCTTCAAAACAAACCAAATTAAGTGAGTATCATGCTTTTATAATCTCATGAATTAACCTATAAAAACCCAAACCGAAATAATGCAAAAACACCAAAACTTGGCAAAACTATCAAATAACCTAATTTATGATAAACTAACCTAATATATGAACTAAATACCATAAAACACACCTAAAACATACTCCAAAACACATACTAAATTCCTACTTATCACAGGTGAGGATGAACCTTTTTCTCTTTTATAGGTTCAGAGATAACCTTAACATGATTTCAATCCTGAAATCATTAAGTGAACTACATTCACTTGTCCTGGTTGTTTAAGTCCAGAAATACATCAACATTACAACACAATAATGTCGGTTCCAACTGAGTATAACACTTTACAATTAAGCTCAGTACATAACATTACAAAGATATGAAATATGAATATGTAATGCTAAGATGAAATACACTTACAGTCCTTTACCTTTCAATGTTTAGTATTGCTCAAGTGCAGTTTCGAAAAGCATGAATGATGTGATATGAAAATTAATGCTCCTTTGAAAATAATATGATACCAATAAACATTGACTTGAAAATTGAAGAACCAATGTAAATCATAAACACAGAAGGTTTTCAAAGTAGATATAAAATATAAGTATGAAAACTTTTGGTTCAGTGTTCAGTAGTTAACACAATTACTGATATAGTTCAATACAATACTTAAGATATGAAATCAAGTACAACTGTGTTTCTCATGAACTATATCTCAAATTCTATCTTTAGCAAGAATGATATCAAGTATGAATCGATGTTGAGAATTTGAGTAGATACCAGATCAAAATAGATTTTCAAAGAAAGAATATAATTGAAGCTCAATATGAAAATCTTTTGACTACATAAAGGTATCAATGAAAAATACTTTGAAAGTTTAGATATTTGAAAAATATTTTGACATAGACTAACTTTCAAAAATTATTGGCACAATACAAAATGATTGGCGAGTTGTTTGATCCTAAGTGCTGGTATTTATAGACTTAGTAGGACATAGCCATTAGACATTTGAAGTTCAAATAATATGAACGTTTACACACAACGACCAAAATGTTATATGAAAATGACAACTGCAATTTTCACTAACATTCTGATTCTTTTCAGATTTCATGAAAAAGGAAAGTTTTAGAAAAACTTAATTCATGTATCAGAGATGATCTCTGATAAGTCTGAAAAGGACTCTGTGCAAAAATTCATTATGAAAAAGTAAACTGATGTAGTGTACTTGTTCGAATAGTGACAATTGTTGAATTAGCGTCCTGATTCCACAATCAATGTCTTGACGCATAATATCAACTTTGTCGTTTTGTTCCTTGAAGGTGCCTATTACTATAAGCGTCCTACTGAACAATGAAGTGAAGGCGCTACTGAATTGTAAGTATCCTGACTTACTTTTACACTTAAACGACTTAACCCTTAGGGCACTAATGCATAGTTAGTGTCCTGCTATGTTTTAAAACAATTAAATGAATGAGGGCGCTACTTTCTGAGGAAGCTTCCTACCAGTTAAAACATAAAACACAATATGATGGCGCTACAACATTGTAAGCGTCCTACCACATATTAAAAACATTTGAAACCAAAAACAAGTACGCTGAAGGACAATCAGCGTTCTGAAAGTTATTAAGTTGATTCCTAAAGGTAAGGGCGCTCCTATCCAGGTAGAGTCTTGATAGTTGTTCAACTTATAACTATCAGTGTTCTCAAAGATAGATTTTTTGAAGAACTTTAAATCTTTCAGTAAGCTGATACTGAATCAGCGTCCTGACAACTTCAAAGATTGACTAAAGGAGGCAGCTACTTATAAGTAAGTGTCCTGATTAATCAGTTCAATTCAACCTTGAATGTTATCAGCGTCATAATGAACTATCAGTGTCCTAACTTATCAAGTTCAGGAGAGCGTTGCTAACTCATTAATGTCCTGAAAGACTCTTTAAAAATAGTTTTGACTCGCGATTAAATATACGATAAATGTGAATAAAAACTTGGTAAATTTTAAATTACATATAGAGAATTAAATCATTTGAAATATCGTAAAACGTATGATCAAAACATGCAAGTATGCAAGTGGTTTGTGCATGGTTTTAGAAAACGTTTGAGCAATGGCAGTTAGAGAAAGATATACCTTAAATACAACGTATTTCCCATTTTCTCATAATATTTAAATCAAACTCTTTATTATGAGATCTTCAATAAGAACTTCACGCTGAAGTTGAATGTCTTGAACGTTGATCGAAAGGTGTAGACTTGAAGCTTGATAGAATCGTTCGAGTGGTGATCTTGAAATCATGATGTGATCGTTGAGGTCCTTTTGATTGAAACGATCTTGAATGTCTGATATGACTTTGAGTTCCTTGATTGAATCATTCCTCGGCTTTTTGCTTTCTTGAGGTGCTGGGATGAGATCTTGATAAACGCTCGTTAGAACAGAAAGTGATTTCACAATATATTTTAGGACGTGCTAAGTGATGAACCTTTTAGGTTAACAATCTCCCCCTTTTTTATGATAGCAAACAAATCGAAAAATTAAGCACATTAAGCAAAAAGATCAAAGTTAAAATCTTTTCCCCATCTATTTCTCTTATTTTTCTTCTCCCCCTTTGATATTATCGAAAAGGTTAAGAAAAGAAACTAAGATCTCCCCTTGTGACGTAGTAGAGTAGCAAAGGTCCCCCTTACTTTGTGCATTCACCCTCAAGATGATTTATGACAACATGTCATAGTTAGGTACGTGAGAATGCGTAAGGTCCTATACTGTTAGTCACGTGAGAAACAAATCTTATCTTTAAGCACAATGAGAAATAGTTTGACTTATTCATAGGCTATAATATTTGAAATAATAGCGTAGCCGAGAATCGTAGTCATAGGGAATGAGAAAGAATTGCCGAAAAATGAATTCATAGAGAATTTTTAATCGTGGGCAATTATTCTCTTGGTGCTTGACATACGTATAAATTTGATAATTAATCCAAGTCAAACACATAGTATGCTTTAAAATTTGTAAATAATCAAGCATAAGCATACTCATAGCATAGGAAAAATAATTTATGATTAAGCAAGGCCTAGTTGTTATGATTCTAACAGGATACAAAGTATATAGTTTGAATCACATGACATCTATTAGATATCAAGAATCACAGTCAATTGATGCATGCAAGATTTAATCTTAAAGAGCAACATCAATGGCATGTGAAATGAAAAATTATAAACTTTTCATATTTTAGACATGTGAAGATATGTATGATGAATATCGAAGTATAAACATGTTGAATATATGCTAAATTTCATAGATATCATTTACGCAACAACATACATTCATTTTCCTATACTAGGCAAATATTTTCAATTGAAGCATGGCCTAGAATGTTTGATTCAATGATTCTAATGAGAAAACATTTGAAAGGGTATGTACTCATTAGAAATAAGATATCCATGAGTTTGATGCTATCATGATATGGTATGAAACAGATGCATCAAAGTCAGGAAATCATTGAAGAGATAATGCCAAAAGATAATTATCATGAGTGTACGCAATATTCTCTTTTCAAGAGATATAGGCGTAGGACATGAGATTGTGTACATGGCCTATAATCATTTGCATAAATATGAATCATGCATAGATATGATAATTCAGAGCAAACATGATCATGATATGAACTAGCATAGGTAAAAATAAATTATTAAAGCACAACCTAGCTATTGTGGACCTGATCATCAGATAAACAAATCACAAGTAAGTTCAAGATGAGCAGATAAACATGATGTTATATAAGATGCAGGATAAGTATATGATCATGATATTTATCAGATAATCATAGATATGCATATCGGATACTAAAGATAGATGTGACTTGTCATAAGAAATATACCACAAACTGATCAAAGCATTAGTCATAGTAAGATTTCATCATGATGCAATTTATCAGGAAATATGAACAAGATAATATTAGTATGATGATAGATAATCATGTTCATGAAAGCAACATAGATATGCATCAGAGATAGACATAAATAATTTTGCAAACATAAAAGCAGGAAAATTAGGAATTCAATAGCCAACCGTACAAGCAAAATTAATTAAGATGAAAAGACATAGCCAAGATGTGAAGAGTAAACAAAGTATGTTAGAGAGCTGATTATAATAGACACACACATCTGATTAAAATAAATTCTGCATAAACATAAAAAAGGAGTATTGTAGAAGAGTTTTAACCAACATTCCAAAAGATGGATTAAACAAAATTTGAAAATTTTGGCTTAACATGACGGGGCGTGCTGAGAGGTTTCTAGACATGCCTAGAAGATTCCGGAGCAGAATCTTCGAAGCGAGGACGAGGACATCTATGAAGACTGTTGGTCCTGCGAGCCATGGGAGTGGCGGTGCTCATACGAACAACCTTTTCAATTAAAGCTCGGGATTCCTCATTTTCCTAAAACAATGCCATCATCAGATCTCTCTGACATTTTGCCTTGGCTTCAAGCTCTTTCTGTAACGACCCTCATTTTCATAACATGGGACCCCAAGAATTTTTAGACGTTGTGTGGTATGTTCTTGTGATGTAAATTGTTTATGAGTGTATGTATGTTATGGACATGGCTTAGAATATTATACATACCTTCTTATCTAATAATAAGATTATGTATGGTATGTATGGATATTATAGATAATAGTAGTTGATTACATATGGTGGATGAAATGAGATGAGTGGATTAATTAAATGGAAGTTGAAGTATATTCATTTAATTTAAACTATGAATATGTTGTCATTTAATTATGAAAGAAGAGTATATTCATTTAATTATAAGTGGTTGTCATTTAATTATGAAACAAAAACTTGTATGTTACATTATATGGGGGGAGTTAGTTTACTAGATTACATATGGAGAATGAGAGTGAAATTAATATGTTGCTTTTGATTTTAATGTAATGCAACAAAAAAAAAGAGAAATATCATTCACTTGTTGATTACGTTCAGAAAAGAAGAAGAATAAAATCGTGGAGAAAGGAAAGAAAGATAGGGGTTTCACGGGGTTTCGCGGCCAAATTCGACGTGCTGGTACGCGATTTTCGCTATTTTTTGTGATGAAATTGATCTTTAAATAGTGTATGACAATTCTAGCGGAATAATATTTGTTTTAGGAGGTGTTTTGTAGAGTTTTCAAAAATGGAGTTTTGACCCACTTTAACTCGAAACATGTAAAAATTATATATTATCACTCCTACAGTCGCGTAGATCGCGAATATGTAGTTTGTTTGCGTTCATGTGTACTATTTGTGCCGGTACAGCTGTCGGAAGCCAAACTAGATACTAGGGACTGTTTGAACCATGTGAAATTCCGGTTTGAAATCATCGGATCGTAGAGAATTGAATTTTGATTGTTTCGATACCAAGATCATGATTTTTGGATATCAATTGGTATTTTTAGTATGCGATTGAATGGTTTAATCAGTACGTTGGACTCGGAGACTTATAGAAATAAAGTTAAAAAGCTTATTTCTACTGTCATTCACTTTGAAAATATTTTAGAGGTGGTAAAAATTAGTTAGATTGATCATCACGTGTCTAGGAGACTCAAATATAATTATGAGACTGAATTGGACAGTTAGAACTTGATATAAAATTATAATAAGTTCATTTCATGTTGCCATAACTTAGTTGAATTTATTTGAATGAATTAATGAGTTAGAGATTTTGTGAAAGAAGAAATAATAGAGAAAGAGGTTGATGTGAATGTGATACTATGTGCAGGATTTGATAGAGTTGTGCACTGAATTGGAATTGTGAGGAATATTCTGGCAAAATTGGTTGAGTAGAATTTCAATTTTATTCATCATTTATGTCATCATATTATGTGTAAATGAATGTTTATACATGTGTATGATGGTTGTTGCATGAGAAAAGGCAGGGATTATCTGTATTGACTGATAAATCTATTGGAGCTACACTTTTGGACATTCGAAGTAGGTTGAGCTACTCCCCACGAGAATAATCGGGTCTAGTGATCCTAGTTAGATTTAAAGGTCTATATAGGAATCTATTCGGTTGGGAAGTGAGTCATTGTTCTAGTATTATTTGCGAGGAAAGCTAATTAGGTTAAAAAAGGAGAATGTTTTCTCGGAACTAAAGTACGGTTACATTCATTCTTTAGAACAATTGTTAGTGCTCCTGAATAGTATATAGAACTAGACCACTTTACCATCTGGCTGAAAGGTTGTAGTTAGTGCCTATTGACTATTTATTTTCATAAGTCTTGGGAAAGCTGGCTGAAATGTGAATGGGAATGGATTGTTGTGATTGCATATGGATGTGATTTGCATATTATATTGAATGTGCATATATATATATATATATATGGGTGTTTGCATGGTGTTTTACATAACATACACGAGCATGCATGATTATGTAGATGTGTAGATGATGGTATGATTGAATATTCTATTTCACTGGGCACCGTTGGCTTATTCTATTCCTAAAATTTTTCATGTCCTTCAGTGGCAGATAAGGGTCAAGGAATAGCTTATCAGAGTTAGAACTGTGCCTTGCCAGAAAAGTTATTTTGATGTAGGTTATCGAAGTGGTATACATGTATTTTGTTTTTGTAAATATATGCATATAACCCCACATGTATAATTAAGTACATGGACATGTTGTTGTAATAGTTAGTGACTGTTAGATGTTAACAAAATATATAATTTAATAGTGGATATGATGATCCTTAGGTATGGGATGAAACATTTTTGATGGGGATGATGATACATGTATATTTGGTTTGATGTGATGTACATATGTGTTGATGATGATTTATATGAGATGTTTATCAGGTTGTTGAGATTGTGAGATGTCTAGTTTACAGGAGAGACTCTGTCTGAGTCTCGGTTGAGGCTTAACAAGACTCTAATGGTCTTATGGGTGATAAGATGGTCAGATTTCTGTGCCGGTCAGGATGCCCTGGGGGATTGTGAAAGGGGTTTTGACAATGTTGGTATCAGAGCCGAGGTTTGTAAAAGACTTAGGAATTTAAAAGCTTCAAGATAATGAATAAGCCTTACTATATTATTTTCTATGTGTATTAATATAGTATGGTAGATATGATATTAGATGCTCTGTTGCTTCTCTATATGTGACAGTTGCCTCATTTGTTTTCTTAACTATATGAGAAAGTATGGCAGACCAAGAAAGATTATACATATGGAGCCTACAGATCAGGATAGAATGAAGAGGTTGGAAAAGCTAGTTGAGGCTCAGGGTCGATTATTCGCAGCCCAGAATACACAGATGCAAGAGTGGATGGCAAGTATGGAGGTTGGAATGCGCCAACCAACTCCCGCAGTGCCTCAAGAAGCTGAACCTAGTAGGGTTGAGGTAGAGATTGCAGCAGAGCCTGTTGGAGCTATAGCACAGCCATCCCCTATACCCACATCAGCCAGGGATGTGATGATGCATTAGTCTGACTTGATGCAGAGGTTTATGAGAATGAAACCTCAGAAGTTTTATGGTGGTGTAAATCTCAAATAGGCAGAGGATTGGATCTTCAATATGGAGAAGAATGCCGGATCTTTAAAACTTGATGATGAGACTCCGGTTTTGTTTGCTACCCACATGCTATAAAGTAATGCAGGGCAGTGGTGGCTATCAGTCTTGAGTACTAAAGGTCAAGTAAACACCTGGGCTAGATTCAAGGAACTCTTCCTTGAAATGTATGTTCCTGCTACTGAGAGAGAAATGAAGAAGCTTGAATTTTGAATCTCAAGCAAGGTGGCATGACAGTACGCAAGTATGAATTTCAGTTTACTCAACTGTCAGCTTATGCACCGAAGTTAGTTAAGGATGAGGAAAAAAAGACTTCATACTTTTGTGGGGGTTTGAGACCACTGATTCAACAGGCATTGTCCGTGACTGGGATAGATCAGTACAGGCAAGCTGTTAATAGGGCTTTGAAATTTGACCTGGCAGAGCAGTGGAGCACTAGTATGGTGCAGGCGACTCAGAGTGGGCCACCACAGGTACAAGCAACTTTTGGTAGTAAGCCACAATCTTCCTGGGGTAAAAACAAATGGGGAAAAAGACAGAAGTTCAGTAAGGGTGCATCGAGTGAGTTTCAGACTGTACCAAGAGGAGTTGTGATTCAGTCTGCGACTACCCCATCCACACCAGCTATTATACAGACTCAGAGTACTGCGACTAAGCCACCAGTTCAACAGACATATGCCAGAGGCAAAGGTAGAGGCAGAGGGAGTGAGAGTTAGACTTTTAGAGTACCTGACACAGCTTCACAGGTGGGATCTACTGCACCTAGAGCACCATATATTTGCTATCAGTGTGAACAGCCGGGACATCGGAGGTTTGAGTGTCCGAATCCACTAATAGTATCTCAAGGAAGCACTCCTCAGCCTATCAGCAGAGAAAAAGCTAAAACAGTGACAAAACCTGACCCAAAAGCATCAAAGACATTGGTAGAAGGTACGATCACTATCTGTGATATGCCTATGTATGTGCTTATTAATGCTAGTTCTACATTATCTTGTATTTCTGGACATGTGGTAGATAAATTAAAACTTACTCCTGTTAGAGCTAGTACATGGTTAATGTTGAGTACGGCAGCAGGGGAAAGAATCTACCCTAACATGATTTGTGAGCACTGCATTGTTAGATTGGGTGATTATGAAATGTCTGTGAACTTTAGAGTTCTAGAGTTCTTAGAATTTGATGTTATCCTAGGAATGGATTGGTTAGCAGCCTATCATGCCTATGTAGACTGCTTTGCTAAGAAAATTATATTCCAAATTCCTGGATATCCTACCTTTGAGTATAAAGGATGAGCATCAAATAAACCAATTACTAGAGGTAGATTGGTGACAGATGATGAGAGAGAAGTGTTAGCTGGTTTGATACCAGGAGATGACAAGACTAGTGAGATTAAGCTTGATGATATTCCTGTTGTGAAAGAGTTCCCAGAGGTGTTTCCTGCAGATTTACCTGGATTACCTCCTAGAAGGGATATTGACTTTATTATTGAGCTAGTTCATGGTACTAAACCTATTTCTATGGCACCGTATAAAATGGCGCCTAAGGAATTAAAAGAGTTGAAAATACAGTTAGAAGAACTATTGGCTAAGGGTTTTATAAACCCAAGTGTATCACCATGGGGAGCTCCAGTCTTGTTTGTTAAAAAAAAAGTTGGGAGCTTGAGGTTGTTTATTGATTACAAACAGTTGAATCAGGTGATAGTGAAGAATAAGTACCCTCTTCCATGCATAAATGATTTGTTTGATCAGTTGAAAGGAGCCAAATTCTTCTCGAAGATTGGCTTGAGGCTAGGTTATCATCAACTGAGAATCAGGGATGAGGATGTACCTAAAACAACCTTCAGAACTAGATATGGGCATTATAAATTTTTGGTGATGCCTTTTGGTGTAACCAATGCACCAGCCATGTTTATGGATCTGATGTAAAGAGTGTTTAAGCCTTCTCTAGATCAGTTCATCATTATTTTTATTGATGATATTCTAGTATATTCCAAGACTCATGAGGAGCACGAAAACATCTCAGAATAACCTTGCAAACTTTGAAAGAGCATAGGTTGTATGCTAAGTTTAGCAAGTGTGAGTTTTGGATATCAAAGGTGAAATTTCTTGGTCATGTGGTAAGCTCAGAAGGGATATCAGTTGATCCAGCTAAGGTTGAGGCTATTATCAGTTGGCCGAGACCCACCACAGTGACAGAGATCATAGGTTTCTTAGAATTGGCTAGCTATTATAGAAGATATGTGCAGAACTTTTCAAAGTTAGCTACACCCTTAACCAAGCTAACTCAGAAGAATATGCCATTTGTGTGGACAGATGAGTGTGAAAATGTTTTTCTTGAATTGCAAAGGAAGCTGACATCTGTACCAGTGTTGATATTACCAGAACCTGGTCAGGAGTTAGTGATTTATACATCTGCTTCTCATACATGTTTGGGTTGTGTACTTATGCAGAAGGATAGGGTCATTGCTTATGCATCAAGGCAGTTAAAGGTGCATGAGAAGAACTATCCAGTACATGATTTAGAGTTGGATGCAGTTGTCTTTGCATTGAAAATATGGAGACATTATCTCTATGGGGAGAAATTCACACTCTATTCAAATCACAAGAGTTTGAAATATTTGTTTTCACAGAAAGATCTGAACATGAGGCAAAGGCGATGGTTAAAACTTCTCAAGGATTATGACTTCACATTGGAGTATCATCCTGGAAAGGCTAATGTAATGGCTGATGGACTTAGTAGAACGAGAGTAGGGACTGCTATGAAGGCTAATCATATGTATTGTGAGTGAAAACTACTAGAGGATGCTACTATGATGAGTATTTATCCAACCTCTACGGACTCAGTTATATGTGCTCAGATGAGAGCTCAGCCAGTTCAGATTCAAGAGGTGGAAAATTAGCAACAATTTCATGTTGATTACATGATGTTTAGAGCTTGGGCTGATGATGACAGTCGTGAGGACTGGTCATTGACTTCAGATGGTGCTTTGCGGTTCCGAGGGAGATTATTGATTCCTACAGATCCACAGCTTAGACAAGATGTACTTCAAGAGTCACATAGATCCAAATATGCTATTCATTCAGGTGCTACCAAGATGTATCAAGATATGAAACGAGCATATTGGTGGCCTAGCATGAAAAGAGATATAACAGAGTATATCAGGAAATGTGATATGTCAACGAGTGAAGGCTGAACATCGAAAACCTGGAGGGAAAATGCAACCACTACTCATTCCTGAGTGGAAGTGGGAGCATATTTTGATGGATTTTGTGATGGAACTTCAGCAGAGACATGATTCCATCTGGGATATTGTGCATAGATTGACTAAATCTGCGCACTTTCTTCCAATGAATACTAGAGAGTTTGTAACTAGACTGAGCTGGTTGTATGTACGTGATATTGTTAGATTACACGGAGTACTACTATCGATTGTATCAAATAGAGATCCGAGGTTTACCTCGATATTCTAGCAGGGGTTGCAAAAGTAGCTCGGTATTCGGCTGAATCTCAGTACAACTTTTCATCCTCAGATTGATGGCCAGACAGAGAGGCTGATTCAGATATTAGAGGATATGCTTAGATCATGTACTTTAGAATATGGTGAGAATTGGGAAGAATATATACATTTATGTGAATTTGCATATAATAACAGTTATCAATCTAGTATTTGTATGTCTCCTTTTAAGACATTATATGGGAGGCCATGTAGATTACTAGTTTGTTGGACTGAGATAGGGGATACTACTTTGATGGGTCCCGTTTTTGTGCAAGAACACACAGGAAAGATAAAACAGATTAGACCGAACATGAAAGCAGCCCAAGATAAACAGAAAAGTTATGTGGATAACAGAAAGAGAGCCCTAGAATTTTAGAAGGGAGACCATGTATTGTTGAAGGTCTCACCACAGAAAGGGCAGACTAGATTTGGGGTAAAGGGAAAATTAGCTCCTAGATTCATTGGACCTTTTCAGATTCTTGAGAAGATTGGTCCGATTGCTTATAGGTTAGCCTTACCGCCTCAGTTGGCAGCAGTGCAAAATGTATTTCATGTTTTGATGTTGAGGAAGTATCACTCAGGTCCAACTCAGCAACTTTATCCAGATCCTACCCATGTGTTGGATTGGAGACATCTAGATTTGAGGCAGGATGGAACATATGATGAGATGCCAGTGGTGATTCTTGACAGGAAAGTGCAGAAACTTAGGAATAAAGAAATTTCAATGGTCAAGGTCAAGTGGCAGTTTCACGGTGAGGAACAATATACCTGGGAGCGTGAAAGCAACATAGTTATGCATCAGAGATAGACAAAAGTAATTTTGCAAACATAGAAGCAGGCAAAATAGGAATTCAATAGCCAACCGTACAAGCAAAATCAATTAAGATGAAAAGAAATAGCCAAGATGTGAAGAGTAAACAAAGTATGTTAGAGAGTTGATTAGCATAGACACACACACATCTTATTAAAAGAAATTATGCATAAACATCAAAAAGGAGTATTGTAGAAGAGTTTTAAACAACATTCCAAAATATGGATTAAACAAAATTTGAAAAATTTGGCTTAACATGACCGGGCGTGCTAAGAGGTTTCTAGACATTCCTTGAAGACTCTAGAGCAAAATCTTCGAAGCGAGGACGAGGACAACCTTTTCAATTAAAGCTCGGGATTCCTCATTTTCCTGAAACAGTGCCATCATCAGATCTCTTAGACATTTTGCCTTGGCTTGAAGCTCTTTCTGTAACGACCCTCATTTTCATAACATAGGACCCCAAGAATTTTTAGACGTTGTGTGGTATGTTCTTGTGATGTAAATTGTTTGTGAGTGTATGTATGTTATGAATATATTATACATACCATACCATTATATATGAGACAATGTATGTTATGGACATGGCTTAGAATATTATACATTCCCTCTTATCTAATAATAAGATTATGTGTGGTATGTATGGATATTATAGATAATAGTAGTTGATTACATATGGTGAATGAAATGAGATGAGTGGATTAATTAAATGGAAGTTGAAGTATATTCATTTAATTTAAACTATGAATATGTTGTCATTTAATTATGAAAGAAGAGTATATTCATTTAATTATAAGTGGTTGTCATTTAATTATGAAACAAAAACTTATATGTTACATTAGATGGGGGGAGTTAGTTTACTAGATTACATGTGGAGCATGAGAGTGAAATTAATATGTTGCTTTTGATTTTAATGTAATGCGACAAAAAAAAAAGAGAAATATCATTCCCTTGCTGATTATGTTGAGAAGAGAAGAAGAAGAAAACGTGAAGAAAAGAAAAAAAGGGCAAGGGTTTCGCCAGGTTTCGCGGCCAAATCTGACGTGCTGGTAAGCGATTTTCACTATTTTTCGTCGTGAAATTGATCTTTAACTAGTGTATGACAATTCTAGCGGATTAATTTTTGCTATAGGAGGTGTTTTGTAGAGTTTCTAAAAATGAGATTTTGACACACTTTGACTCGAAACACGTAAAAATTATATATTATAACTTCTATAGTCGCGTAAATCGCGAATATGTAGTTTATTTGCGTTCATGTGTACTATTGGTGCCGGTACAACTGTCGAAAGCCAAATTGGACACTAGGGACCGTTCGAACCATGTCAAACTTCGGTGAAATTCCGGTTTGAAACCATCGAATCATAGAGAATTGAATTTCGAACGTTTCAATACCAAGATCATGATTTTTGGATATCGATTGATATTTTTAGTATGCAATTGAATGGTTTCAATAAATACGTCAGACTTGGAGACTTATAGAAGTAAAGTTAAAAAGCTTATTTCTACTGTCTTCCACTTTGAAAATATTTTAGAGGGTGGTAGAAATTAGTTAGATTGATCATCACGTGTCTGGGAGACTCAAATATAATTATGAGACTGAATTGGACAGTTAGAACTTGACATAATATTATACTAAGTTCATTTCATGTTGCATAACTTAGTTGAATTTAGTTGAATGAATTAATGAGTTAGAGATTTTGTGAAAGAAGAAATAATAGAGAAAGAGGTTGATGTGAATGTAATACTATGTGTAGGATTTTATACAGTTGTGCAGTGAATTGGAATTGTGAGAATATTCTGGCAAAATTGGTTGTAAGTAGAATTTCAATTTTATTCATCATTTATGTCATCATATTATGTGTAAATGAAGGTTTATACATGTGTATGATGGTTGTTGCATGAGAAAAGGCAGGGATTGTCTGTATTGACTGATAAATCTATTGGAGCTAGACTTTTGGACATTCGAAGTAGGCTGAGCTGCTCCCTAAGAAAATAATTGGGTCTAGTGATCCTAGTTAGATTTAAAGGTCTATATAGGAATCTATTCGGTTGGGAAGTGAGTCATTGTTCTAGTATTATTTGCAAGAAAAGCTAATTAGGTTAAAAAAGGAGAATGTTTTCTCGGAACTAAAGTACGGTTACATTCATTCTTTAGAACAGTTTTTAGTGCTCCTCGATAGTATATAGAACTAGACCACTTTACCATCTGGCTGAAAGGTTGTGGTTAGTACCTATTGACTATTTATTTTCATAAGTCTTGGGAAAGCTGGCTGAAATGTGAATGGGAATGGATTGTTGTGATTGCATATGGATGTGATTTGCATATTATATTGAATGTGCATATATATATATATATATATATATATGGGTGTTTGCATGGTGTTTTACATAACATACACGAGTATGCATGATTATGTAGATGTGTAGATGATGGTGTGATTGAATATTCTATTTCACTGAGCACCGTTGGCTCATTCTATTCCTAAAATTTTTCAGGTCCTTCAGTGGCAGATAAGGGTAAAGGAATGGCTTATCAGTGTTAGAACTATGCCTTGCCAGAAAAGCTATTTTGATGTAGGTTATCGAAGTGGTATACATGTATTTTGATTTGTAAATATATGCATATAACCCCACATGTATAATTAAGTAGATGGACATGTTGTAATAGTTAGTGACTGTTAGATGTTAACAAAGTATAGAATTTAATAGTTGATATGATGATCCTTAGGTATGGGATGAAACATTTTTTATGGGGATGGTGATACATGTATATTTGGTTTGATGTGATGTATATATGTGTTGATGATGATTTATATGAGATGTTTATCAGGTTGTTGAGATTGTGAGATGTCCAGTTTACAGGGGAGACTCTGTCCGAGTCTTAGTTGACACTTTCAGTCGATTCTCGTGCTCGTTTAGCATGTCCAGAACGACCTAAACGCTGGATGATAAAGATTCACTATGTTTGGAAAATTGTTCCTCAATTGAAGCTGCAGAGGGAAGCAGTGGCAGAGGTTCTTCAGAAAGAAGTGGAGAAGCATGGTTTCCCGCGGAACAATTTTCCTAGAGGGTTTTTCATCAGATCCATCTGATAAGACACTAGAAGTGGAAGATGATTCCTCTCTAGTTCTTTTCTTAGACTCAGGAGCTTTGGATGTGATTAGAGCGGTGAAATAAATATGGAAACGAAGAAGATGAATACGAAAAGGTTTCGCGCTCAAAATAAAAGTGAAGTGAGAGAGAGACGTATGGAGCAAGCTAATGGACATCGAAAACAGAGTTTGCATTAAATGCAAGAATGACATAGAGTCATGCGCCTAAACTTCGTGAGGGCGCTCATTTACAAATAGTGTCATGCCTTGTTTTAAAAATAGTTAAAGTCACAAGGGCACTACTAGCGAGTAAGCGTCCTAATATTTTTAACTCGTAAAAACAATAAGTACCTTGAAAAACGATCAGCGTTGTGAGAGTTGCTAAGTTTGTTCTTAAAAGAGGGCGCTTCTGTTCAAGTAGCGTCCGGAACGTTTTCCAACTTAACTATCAACGTCCTTAAAAATTAAAACATTTAAATCTTGAAAAACAATTAGCGAGCTGATACTGAATTAGCGTCCTGACAAGTTCACGGGTTTGTTAATCTAAGTGGTTCATCTCTTAGCACATCCCTAAATATGTTGTGATGAAGTATATTTTGATGATCACAAACAAAGTACTTTTCGGTGCTAACTAGCGTTTATCAAGATCTCATCCCAACACCTAAGGAAAGCAAAAATCCAAGGAACAACTCGATCAAGGAATTCAAAGACATATCCAACGGTCAAGACCGCTTCAATCAAAAGGACTTCAATGATCACATATGGATTTGAAGATCACTTCAATCGAACGATTCGATCAAGCTTCAAGTCTTCATCTTTCGATCAATGTTCAAGACATTCAACTCAGCTCAAAGTTCACATCGAAGATCTCATAATGAAGACTTGAATTTAACGATTATGAGAAATGAGAAATACACAAAGTGTTTAAGTTATATCTTTCTCTAGTCGACATTGCTTAAACGTTTTCTAAAACCATGCACAAATCACTTGTATACTTGCATGTTTTGATCATACATTTTACAGTATTTCAAATGATTTAATTTTATATGTTTAATTTGAAATTTACCGTTTTTTTATTCGCATTTATCGTATATTTAATCGCGAGTCAAAATTGTTTTTAAAGAGTCTTTCAGGACGCTACAGCGCTCTCCCGAACTTTATAAGTCAGGACGCTAATAGTTCATTAGGACGCTGATAACGTTCAAGGTTGAATTGAACTGATTTATTAGGACGCTTACTTGTATAGTAGCGGCCTCCTTTATTAGTCAACCTCTGAAGTTGTCAGGAAGCTGACTCAGCATCAGCTTACTGAAAGATGTCTTAAGTTCTTCAAACAATGTTTCTTTGAGGATGTTGATAGTCATAAGTTGAATAATCTATAAGGTCATTTTCTGGATAGAAGCGCCCTCACTGTTGGGATTCAACTTAGTAACTTTCAGGACGCTGATTGTCCTTCAGCGTGCTTGTGTCTTTATTTAAAATGTTTTTAATTGGTAGGACGCTTACATAGTTGTAGCGCCCTCATGTTTTGTTTTATGTTTTAAACTAGCAGGACACTTACTCGGATAGTAGCGCCCTCATCCACCTAATTATTTTAAAACATAGCAGGATGCTAACTGTGCATTAACTCCCTCAGGTTTAAGTCGTTTAAGTGTCAAAGTAAGTCAGGACGCTTACAAGTTAGTAGCGCCCTCACTTAAGTATTCAGCAGGACGCTTATACGTAATGAGCGCCCTCAAGGAGCAAAACGACAAAGTTGATATTATGCGTTAGGACATTGATTACAGAATTAGGACGCTAATTCAACAACCGTCACTGTTCAAATAAGTACACTACATCAGTTTATTTTTTTATTCTACCATTGCACAGAGTCCTTTTCACAAAGTCCTTTTCAGACCTTTGCACAGAGTCCTTTTCAGACCTATCAAAGATCGTCTATGATACATGAAATAAGTTTTTCTAAAATTTTACTTTTTCATTAAATCTGAAAAGAACCAGAATGTTAGTGAAAATTGCAGTTGCCATTTTCATATAACATTCTAGCCATTGTGTGTAAATGTACATATTATTTGAACTTCAAATGTCTAACGACTATGTCCCACTAAGTCTATAAATACCAACACTTATGATCAAACAACTTGCCAATCATTTTTTTATTGTGCCAATACTTTTTGAAAGTTAGTCTGTGTCAAAATATTTTTCAATATCTAAACCTTCAAAGTATTTTTACTGATACCTTTACGTCTTCAAATGATTTTCATATTGAGCTTATTTCCATCCTATCTTTGAAAATCAATTTTATCTGGTATCAACTCAAATTCTCAGCATTGATTCATATTTGGTATCATTCTTGTTGGAGATAAAATTTGAGAAATAGTTCAAGATATACAGTTGTACTTGATTTCATAACTTAAGTATTGTATTGAACTATATCAGTAGTTGCGTCAACTACTGATCACTGAACCAGAAGTTTTCATACTTATACTTTATATCTATTTTGAAAACTGCCTGTGTCTTTTGATTTACACCAGTCCTTCATTTTTATAAGTCAATCTTTATTCGGTATATATATTATTTTCGAAGAAGCACTGATTTTCATATCATATCATTCATGCTTTTTGAAATTGCATTTGAGTAATACCGAACATTGAAAGGTAAAAGACTGTAGGTGTATTTCAACTTAGCATTACCTATTTCATATTTCATATCTTTGTAATGTTATGTATTGAGCTTTATTGTAAAGTGTTTTACTATGATAAAACTAACCAACTTCTTTAGTGTTGTAATGCTGGTGTGTTTCTGAACTGTAACAACCAGAACAAGTGAAGGTAGTTCACTTGATGATTTCTAGGTTGAAATCATATAGGTTATCTCTGAACCTGTGAAAGAGAAAAAGGTAAATCCTCACCTGTAAGTAGGAGTTAGGTTTGTCCTCAACCTGTAAAAAGATAGGTTATCTCTCAACCTGCAAAAGAGAAACCAGTTCTTCTTTATCCCATAAAAGGAAAACGGTTCTTCCTTATCCCGCAAAAGGAAGTAGGTTATCTCTCAACCTGTAAAAGAGAGAACGGTTCTTCCTTATCCCTTAAAAGGAACATTTGTTTTTCCTCATCCCGGTAAAAAGAAAATTTTGTTCATCCTTAGCCCGTGAAAGGATAGGTTTGCCTTTAACCTGTAAAACGGCAGTTGTACGATTTGGTTCTCACCCGTAAGAGAATTAGTTAGCAGATTGAGAAAATCCTAATCGGGAGATTAGGTAGTAGATGTAGGCTGGCTGAACCACTATAAATCTATGTGTCACACATTTGCAATTTAGTCTGTGTTCTATTTTGCATCCAATTTCAATATACATGAGTATATCACTAAGTTATTAGAAGATAATTTTAAAATTGACCATCGCACCCAATTCACCCCCCTCTTGGGTGGACCAACAGGGTTGACTTAAATGAGGCCGCTACTGATGAAGTAAGCGTTTTGATGAAGATTTACCCTTGAACATTATCAGTGTCCTAATGTTTTATCAGCATCCTGACTTACCAAGTCGACGAGGGCGCTGCTAAGACATTAGTGTCCTGGAAAATGTATTAGCGTCCTGATGGACGCTTAAAAATAGTTTTGCAAAAACTCGATAAATGAGATTAAAGTCTCGGTGTCTTGATATTTTTAACTCGTAAAAACAATAAGTTTGCTAACAAACGATAAGCGTTCTGAGAGTTACTAAGTTGGTTCTTAAGAGAGAGCGTTCCTATTCAAGTAGCGTTCTGAACATTTTCCAACTTAACTATCAGCGTCCTTAAAGATTAAAACATTTAAAACTCGAAAAACAATCAGCGAGCTGATACTGAATCAATGTCCTGACAAGTTCACGGGTTGACTTAAATGCGGTCGTTACTGATGAAGTAAGCGTCCTGATGAATAAATCCATATAAACTTTGGACATTATCAGTATCCTAATGTTTTATCAGCGTTCTGACTTACCAAGTTCAGGAGGGCGCTGCTAAGACATTACTGTCCTAAAAGATGTATCAGCGTCCTGATGGACACTTAAAAATAGTTTTGAAAAAACTCGATAAATGCTCAGTCTCGGTATTTTTGAATCAAATCAAACATAGATAATTCAAATGAAAATGATCGAAAATCAACTCGACTAAAACATGCAATCATGCATATTGTAACACCCCGTAGTTTTAATTAAATGCATACGTTGAATTACGCATATATCGAGATGTATAATACACGTATTTTATATGTAAGAGCCAAATATACGCGTGTATGATTAGTAAATAAATAAAATTATAAAATGAAGATGATACATATGGGATCATCCTATATGGGTGCTTACAATTTAAAAAAAAATGAAGTTGACTTAAATTTACGAGGTTGGTTAATTAAATATGTGGATTGGAGTATGATTTAATGACTTAATGCATGGTATGATTTAATGAATGAAAGTTAAATATTAAAATGGGGAAGTTGCTTTATTAAGTTAGACGAGGAGTATTGGATCATTTTTTATATAAAATATCAACTCTCTCCTTTCTCATCTCAATCTCTCATACGTTAACATAAAAAAAAAAAGAAAACGTGTAAAGGAAAAAGAAAAGGAAAAGAAGTGCAGAGAAGAAAGAACGAGAGAACGAGAGAAGGTGAAGAAGAACAGAAGGGAGAAACGCAGAATTCACGCGAAATCAGGACCTGCGGTAAGTGATTTTCACTCCATTTCTTCATAAAATTGATATCTAAGCTAGATGTAACCTTTCTTTCGGAGTAATTTTTGCTGTGGGAGCCGTTTTACCACGTTTTCAAAAATTGGGGTTTCGACCCAACGTGAATGAAAATCGGCTAGGAAGGTTGGAAAACACTTCCTAGGCTGTAGGAACCTTAAATATATGGTTAGATTGAATTTATGTGTTCATTTGGAATTTTTATAGCCGTTCGAAGTTTGTTAGAATTTAGAGTTTAGATTGGAGACAATTTGAATCATTTAAAACCCGATGAAACTCCAGTTTAAGGATATAGAATGGTAGAATGAACTGTTACGAGTCCATCGATGCTAAGTTCATGATTTTTGGAGACCGTTTGACAATTTTAGTAAAAATTTACATGTTTCCAATGAATAGCGACGACGTGAACAGTACTGTAATTATTTCTAGTGAATAAAATAGAATTGGAATCCAGTGAAACTCCGGTTTGAGAACATAGAATCGTAGAGAACTGAATTCCAGACGTTTCGATACTAAGATCGTGATTTTTGGATGTGATTTGATATTTTTAGTAGCTAAATATATGATTTTTGTGAGTAAAATTGACTTTGGATGCCTTCGCGAACGTGAAAACCTCAATAAAATACCTATTGAAGGTTGTAGAATGATAGAATGACTGATTTTACACGTGTAGATGTGGACAGAATAATTTTTGGAATGTTCTAAATTTTTAATAAAATTGATATATGTTCCAGTAAAAAAATAAACTGCGAATTAGTGAAAATACGAATTGGAACTCTATTCTCACCGTTCTTTCTTGTGGAAATATCTAGATTGACCACAGAAACGAGATAGTAGTTTCTTCAACTGTTTATGAGTCCTAAAGTGAGTTGGAATCTAAATTCACAGAATGGGTATAAGATTATTCAGGTTGATCTTTATTCTTAACGATTTAAAGTGAGTTGGGAAATTGAAGATGTAAATAGATATGAATAAATAAAATTGAATTATGGAGTGGTTGTGACAGGTTGAATTAGTTGGATATAAATTGGAGCTGGACTCGAAAGCGACGGTGATTGTGTTTAAATTGAAAAAGTCATGTACTGTGAGTATATTTTCTTGATTTTGGTTCTTGTATGACATTTTTAATATATGAAATGTTTGAATGTAAATATGCTATGCATATATTGTTGCATTGTGTTTTAATTTGCATTCATAAATGATTTCTTTTGAGCATTGGAGCATGTGAGACTTGCAAAGGCAAGTTGGTGTCATTTCGTTAAGAATTAGACCGGGATGAGTGTTATGCGTAACCTCATTGTCAGTAGGCCTGTCCTAACAAGGATTGGAGATCCTTGAAATGACTGTGAATTGGGTAATGAGAGGTTGTGGCTACCTTGTAACGGCCATACAAGGGTTAGACCCGCTCTGTTGCCTTGAAGGAGGGAGATTGTGGATTTCGTGAAAAAATGATGCATTGTTTTCTTGAAAACTCATGAAGATTATGTTGTTGACATGTATAATATATTCGTTGAATGATGCATGTCTTTAATACTTATTTGAATGATTTTAAATGCCATATTTTCCTAAATGCGTATAATTGCCATATCAAGAAATATATTCACTGAGCTGTTGATTGCTCACTCTATTTCCTCCAATATTTCAGGTATCGAGTCGAAAGGAAAAAGAAAAATTCGTGAGTGATAATCAGGTGATTACATTCGTCTGATATATGTATGTATGATTGGAGGAAATAGGTTATATTTTTGTTATTTTGATATGTACAATTATCACATACTATACATATAATATCACCTAGATGGGTTGTGTGGTAATATTATATAATGCTTGGGATGATGGGATGAGATGATCATAGATATTTATCAGGTGAGAATTTAATTTGTGGAATGCATGGAATGAATTGAATGAATGCGATGATGATTTATATATATATATATGTTTGATTTGATTTGTGGTATATTAGGGAAAAATTGTGAATTGTCCATTTTATGGGGAGGTGCTGTCAAAATTTTTGAAAATTTTGGAAAGGATTGTGAGACTATGTGAACGCTGACAGTGTATTGTATATTGTATATGAGTATGTACAGTGTATAGTACACTGTGCAGGTCATGACATCAGCCTACGTCAGGGGCATCGTGACAATATTGGTATCAGAGCCTAGGTTTAAAATTCTTAAAAAGATAAAAGCTTTAATGATATTATGATTGTTTGTATGGGTATACATATGGGTAGTCCTATTATGTTGAGCCTAATCCAATATGTTATCTTGACTGAGAATCACCTGTGTCGGTGAATTCCAGATTTGGAAAAGACTAGTCAAGATTAATAATGGAAATCGCTGATCACGAAAGGATCAGAAGGCTGAAAGAAAAAGAACTGGATGTAATCCAGTGATAATAAATTATATAGCTTATATATGACTAGTAACTACCCAACAATAACAAAATGCACAACTTATGAGCTTGTGGCAAAATTGTAATGTGAGAAAGACAGAGGCTTGAACCATTGATAGCTCCAGATGTGGGTGCTAATGGTGTGAGTACCTCTGTAACAACATATATAGTTAAGACTGAAGTAAAAATAAAATAAATAGAAGGTCTCAATGATAAACCCGATGGAATGGAAAGATATGTGAAAGTTATGGAAACTTTCAGGAGAAGAGACTCTATTTTAACTGGCAGTCTGATAGTAGACGGAGTAAAAGAATTTGCGACTCTGAGTGAAGACCATCTTAGAGAATGATTAAGTCTCTGAAAATGATAAAGCAAGTTAGCTAAGTTTAAGCTAAATGATGATAAGAGATAATAGAAAATTGGGTTAAGGACTTCTGAGATGAGTAAGGCATGAGATTAATTAAAGAAGCTATTTTATGAGGGCTTCTATCGTCATGTTAAAATTGATTTAAGGCATGAAAAAGTTTATCTTGTTAAAATGTAGTGACATGCCTAACCATAAATACAAATATGAATTAAATAGATTGATCTAGTTTATTTTTGGACTGATCACTATGGATACTCTGAGAATGATAAGGATCTAGAATAAATTTTGGGATCCTATATGGCAGGTTTGATAATTGTTGTGTTATAAATATATGCGCAAGTTGTTAGGCAGACTATAAATTTTGGGTCAGCCAATGCTATGGTGAAATTGTTAACACCAACAATACTAGTGATATAGCTTGTACCGCCATTTGAAGTCGAGTCATCAACACCAGTTTTAGGTAAAAGGCGAAATAAGTAATGTAAGAAAATGTTGGGCAATAATATGAAATTCAAGATAAGTGAAACATTGAGTAAGGTTGAGATTTTGGCAGTATTCGTGACTCTAATTTTGTTAGTACCTGACCCAATAATAATGGGAAAAACGAAAGTGATGTTAACGAATTATGAAAACCAAAAGTGGTTTCCATTGCCTGAGCAGGAGTCACAGACTGCGTACATTGTATCTCGACTAATAATTGTCTATTATCAATCTAAAAAAAAAAGAGACACGGGATATGTTAATCTCCAGTTAGTCGATATGGAATCCCCCAATATTTTTTATCAATGTGACTCCACCAGATTTTAGAGAATAAATTAAAGTAAATACAAGACCAGATCCAAAGATAAGAAAGACATTGATAACAGGTATGATCAACATTTTGTTATTGTGTATATTCGGATGTATTGTTGGATGTACCTGGTCCTTTATCTCTTGTGATATGGTAGACAGATTGTATTATCTTCTGTTATAATAGTAGATCATTGATTGTGAGTATGCCTACATGAGAAAGAATCTAGCTTGATATGGTCAGCAAATATTATGTGTAATAAATATGATGGTAATCAAGTAAGTATGGACTTTAGCATATGAAATTTTTGGAATTGGATGCTTTGTTGGGTATGATTTGCTGGCTGGACACCTCTCATGCCAGGTGGAGCGTCTCTCCAAAAAGAAGTAATATTCTGAATAAGTGAAAAATCCTCATTTTGAATCTCGAGAAATTTATACCCTTAAAATCTTCTATCTAAGAGAAGATAGTTATTGACGAGGATATGGAGAATATGGCTAGTACAAAGCCATTTAGAGTAATGTAATAAGGCATGCAATTGATTAAAATTCTTGTGGTGAGCTGGTATATTGGAGTATTCTCTAATGAATTATTCAAATTGCTACCTAGACAGGAGATTGATAACATATAAAAACTGATGTCAAGCACCTGAGAAATTGTGAGGATTTAAGGTGTAGGTAAATGTGTTAATAAGCAAAAGATTTATTATCCTTGATATGCCACCTTGGAGAGCATTTGTGCTAATATGGAAATAAGGTATAGTGAAATATGTTTAAGTATGAATTACTGTTAACTAAGTAGGGTAACGATAAAGAATGAATATCCTTTACCATAGATAGATGGTCGAATTCGATTAACTAAATGGAGCCAAATTTTCTTTAAGATCATTTTGAGCTTTAGGCACCATCAGTAAAGAATGCGAGAAAAAGATGTAATGCAGACTGTTTTAAGACAAGATATGGATATTATGAAATTTTGGTAACCTTGATTAATGTGTCAATCACGTTTATAGGATTGATGCAGTGGGTATATGAACCATATCTTGATTATTACATAGTCTTCGATGATGATCTATGCAATTGTCCCAAGAAATGAGAGGAACATGAATAACACATCGGAATTATCTTGTAGTCACTGAGAGAGCACCGATTGAGTGCCAATCTCGGTGAATATGAGTTTTGAATATACTTAAGATGAGACTTTTTGGATCATGTGACTAGTTTAAATAGTATCTTTAAGGATGTTGGGCAGGTCAAAGTGATCATAGAACTGTTAAAACTGATTTCAATGATGGAAATCAGAAGTTCTCTGGTATTAGTTGTATGTTATAGAAAGTGCGTGGAAAGATCCTTGAAGCTATCTGTTCCACTCACGAAACTAAACCGGATGAATGCTATATAATGTGTGAATCGTTGTGCATGGGAAAGCTCTCACAGTATTAAATGTTATTACTATTTCCAGAACCTGAAAGTAATTGTGATTGATGAATATCACGTGCAGATCTGGATTTTGCATTGATACAAAAGGATAGGTTAATTACTTGTGTCTCCAGATATTTGGTAGTGCACAAGAATAACTATCCTGTGAGTGAATAGAAATTTGTAGGTAGTTATTTTGAAATGATAAGAGCATTGCCTCTATAATTAAAAGGTCACACTATCTTCAGATTTTAAGAGTTTGAAATAATTATTTTAACGGAAAGAAACTGAATATGAGGTAATAAATGTGGCAAGAATTCCCGAAGGATTTGATTTTATATTGAATTATTATCCTGGGAAAACCCAATATGTTGCTAAGACATTAAGCAGGAAATAGGCTGAAACTGGAGTAGTATCTATCAGTTAGC
This sequence comes from Paratinospora sagittata, assembly GCA_035771175.1. Classification (NCBI taxonomy): domain Eukaryota; kingdom Viridiplantae; phylum Streptophyta; class Magnoliopsida; order Ranunculales; family Menispermaceae; genus Paratinospora; species Paratinospora sagittata. Next base: position 27,796,558 of record CM069595.1, read on the forward strand.
CATAAATGGAGATTGTTTATGAGTGAGAGTTACAATTATGAGTGTACTCTCTGTTACTCCATGTGTTGATATTTGTGCTCAGATGCATGTTCAGCTGATTAATACTCATATTCAGAGAGTAAGATTTATGATGAGACGAGTATGATATCAATATGAAATATTGTGGAATTGGTAATATGGATTGTATTAAATGAAGATGGGATTCAAATGGTATCTTATGGGTTATGGGTAGAAATGATACCATTTGGTTAACCTTTAGTGGACTGATAAGTCTGCGTATTCTTCCAATGAACACCAGAATTCTATTGATAGACTGAGAAGATTGTATATGTGTGAGATAGGGAGATTTTATGGGGGTACTCAGATATTTGTCAGGTCGGATTAAGATCCGAAGATTGTGTCGAGATATGATATATGATGCCGACTCGATTTGGTACTCATCTCCTTCTCAGTGTGATATTTTACTCTCAGACTGGTTGACAGACTGAGAGAGTAACTTTGATGCTTGCGAGCATGCTCGGGTCTGATATACTTGAATTTTGGTAGAAGTTGGAAGGAATATTTTATTTGTGTAAACTTGTGTGTATAGATAGCTATTATAATAGTATAATGATGGCACTCTAAAGGTTTGATAATAAGCCTTATAGATCTCCAACTAGTTGATTTGAAAGTATGGAGTTATTGTTATTGGTGCCACAGGATATTATTAACTACACAGGGTTTGTATATAGGCCTTGAAATTTAGTGTGGCTAACTTAGTTTTGTTAAGGGTCTTACCACAGAAAAGCCAAATGAGATTCGGTATGAAAGGAAAGCTCGCACTGCGATTTGTTGGACCATTAGAGATCCTCGATAGGATAGGTCCATTGGCTTACCGATTTGCTCTACTGTCACAGTTGATAAGTGTTCGAAATAGTTTCTATATATTGATGTTGAGGAAATGTCATTCGGATTCCATATATGTTATGGATGTAACTCACCTCTAAGTTGGGGAGGATACCACGTATCAAGAAGAGCAAACATGGGAGCGGAACTCTAAAATGCGGGAGCAGTTTTCTGGGATTGAGTATCACTTGAGGACTATTCCTTAATTCTAAATTTCGAGGACGAAATTCCTTAAGTTGGGGAGATTGTAACACCCCGTAGTTTTAATTAAATACATACGTTGAATTACGAGTATATCGAGATGTATAATATACGTATTTTATACATAGGAGCCAAATATACGCGTGTATGATTAGTAAATAAATAAAATTATAAAATGAAGATGATACATATGGGATCATCCTATATGGGTGCTTACAATTTAAAAAAAAAATGAAGTTGACTTAAATTTATGAGGTTGGTTAATTAAATATGTGGATTGGAGTATGATTTAATGACTTAATGCATGGTATGATTTAATGAATGAAAGTTAAATATTAAAATGGGAAAGTTGCTTTATTAAGTTAGATGAGGAGTATTGGATCATTTTTTATATAAAATATCAACTCTCTCCTTTCTCATCTCAATCTCTCATACGTTAACATAAAAAAGAAGAAGAGAAAACGTGTAAAAAAAAAGAAAAGGAAAAGAAGTGCAGAGAAGAAAGAACGAGAGAACGAGAGAACGAGAGAAGGAGAAGAAGAACGGAAGGGAGAAACGTGGAATTCATGCGAAATCAGGACCTGCGGCAAGTGATTTTCACTCTATTTCTTCGTAAAATGGACATCTAAGCTAGATGTAACCTTTCTTTCGGAGTAATTTTTGTTGTGGGAGCCGTTTTACGACATTTTCAAAAATTGGGGTTTTGACCCAACGTGAATGAAAATCGGCTAGGAAGGTTGGAAAACACTTCCTAGGCTGTAGGAACCTTAAATATATGGTTAGATTGAATTTATGTGTTCATTTGGAATTTTTATAGTCGTTCGAAGTTTGTTAGAATTTAGAGTTTAGATTGGAGACCATTTGAATCATTTAAAACCTGATGAAACTCCAGTTTAAGGCTATAGAATGGTAGAATGAACTGTTACGAGTCCATTGATGCTAAGTTCATGATTTTTGGAGACCGTTTGACAATTTTAGTAAAAATTTACATGTTTCCAATGAATAGGGACGACGTGGACAGTACTATAATTATTTCTAGTGAATAAAATAGAATTGGAATCCAATGAAACTCCGATTTGAGATCATAAAATCGTAGAGAACTGAATTTCGGACGTTTCGATACTAAGATTGTGATTTTTGGATATGATTTGATATTTTTAGTAGCTAAATACATGATTTTTGTGAGTAAAATTAACTTTGGATGCCTTCGCGAACGTGTAAAACCTCAATAAAATACCTATTAAAGGTAGTAGAATGATAGAATGACTGATTTTACACGTGTCGATGTGGACAGAATAATTTTTGGAATGTTCTAAATTTTTAATAAAACTGATATATGTTCCAGTAAAAAAATAAACTGCGAATTAGTGAAAATACGAATTGGAACTCTATTCTCACCGTTCTTTCTTGTGGAAATATCTAGATTGACCACAGAAACGAGATAGTAGTTTCTTCAACTGTTTATGAGTCCTAAAGTGAGTTGGAATCTAAATTCACAGAATGGGTATAAGATTATTTAGGTTGATCTTTATTCTTAATGATTTAAAGTGAGTTGAGAAATTGAAGATGTAAATAGATATGAATGAATGAAACTGAATTATGGAGTGGTTGTGACAGGTTGAATTAGTTGGATATAAATTGGAGCTGGACTCGAAAGCGACGGTGATTGTGTTTAAATTGAAAAAGTCATGTACTGTGAGTATATTTTCTTGATTTTGATTCTTGTATGGCATTTTAAATATATGAAATGTTTGAATGTAAATATGCTATGCATATATTGTTGCATTGTGTTTTAATTTGCATTCATAAATGATTTCTTTTGAGCATTGGAGCATGTGAGACTTGCAAAGGCAAGTTGATGTCATTTCGTTAGGAATTAGACCCGGATGAGTGTTGTGCGTAACCTCATTGTCAGTAGGCCTGTCCTAACAAGGATTGGAGATCCTTGAAAAGACTGTGAATTGGGTAATGAGAGGTTGTGGCTACCTTGTAACGGCCATACAAGGGTTAGACCCGCTTTCTTGCCTTGAAGGAGGGAGATTGTGGATTTCGTGGAAAAATGATGCATTGTTTTCTTGAAAACTCATGAAGATTATGTTGTTGACATGTATGATATATTCGTTGAATGATGCATGTCTTTAATACTTATTTGAATGATTTTAAATGCCATATTTTCCTAAATGCGTATATTTGTCATATCAAGAAATATATTCACTGAGCTGTTGATTGCACACTCTATTTCCTCCAATATTTCAGGTATCGAGTCGAAGGGAAAAGGAATAATCCGTGAGTGATAATCACGTGAATACATTCGTCTGATATATGTATGTATGCTTGGAGGAAATAGGTTATATTTTTGTTATTTTGATATGCATAACTATCACATACTATATATATAATATCACCTAGATGGGTTGTGTGGTAATATTATATAATGCTTGGGATGATGGAATGAGATGATCATAGATATTTATCAGGTGAGAATTTAATTTGTGGAATGCATGGAATGAATGGAATGAATGCGATGATGATTTATATATATATATGTTTGATTTGATTTGTGGTATATTAGGGAAAAATTGTGAATTGTCCATTTTTTGGGGAGGTGCTGTCGAAATTTCTGAAATTTTGGAAAGGATTGTGAGACTATGTGAAGGCTGACAGTGTATTGTATACTGTATATGAGTATGTACTGTGTATAGTACACTGTGCCGGTCATGACATCAGCCTACGTTAGGGGCGTCGTGACACATGTTGCTGAATCATATGATACTGAAGGTTCTACAACCTAAACACAATCTAATCATATAACGATATATATATTCTTCAAGTGATCATAATGTTAAGATGGATTTTGACAACAAGTTCACCATGCATCATTGATTCTTTGAAACTTTCATGTAAGATTAGATATGTCATTATTATTTTAAACATAATGTGGTTTGTAATCATCAAAATATATTTCATATAAGGGACATACTCTTGTAAGGGACATGAGGATAATTGGTTCAACACTTACGGGCGTAACTAGAAGCCGTATAATCTAGTTAACTTACGGGGTAACTAGAAGCCGTGAACCTAACCAACTTGCGAGTGTGGCTAGAAGACGTGCACTAACCAACTTATGGGCGTGGTTAGAAGCCGTACAAAGAGAGGTCTAATCCCAGTTGACTAAAAAGTCAACAATACATTAAGGTTACAAATGATATTTAGAGAAGTTCTAGGAACTCTCTTACAATTTTAGCATACAACCTTGAAATGAACAATCTCTACTATTCGAACCACAATTTATTAAGTGAAGTGAAATGTTGAAATAGTTGTTCACAAATACATGCAAACGATTCAAAATATGTTTATGCAAGTTCAAGAATAGTGTGTGCATATGTATTCTCAAATATTGATTCCAAATATGATGAATAAAGCACAAGAATCAATATGCCAGTAATGATCAAAACTTATTGATTCAAAGATATAAATATTCAAGTATGTGAATCAATATGCACAAGTTATGATCAAAATAATTGATTCAAAGAATATAAGTTAGGCTCAAGAATCGATGTCAAACAAATCAAATGAAACCACTATCCAAGATGATTTAAGTTGAAAGCTCAAATATGGTTTCACACAATAGAGAAAAACGGTTTTAATAAGGTAGTAAATCAAACAAAAAAACCGTTTCAACTCAAACACAAACACAAGAATCGTAAAATAGATGTTACCCAACTTAGGTAAGATGAAACTCGTAGAGTCTCCGAAGTGAATGTGGTTCAAAGATTTATCTTCCAAGAATGATCAAGATCAACAAGTCTGTGTTTGAAACACTCAAGAAAACCTTTCAAGTTTTTCAAAGATTTTGAAACAATTAGGAGAACTTTTCGAAAGTTTGAATCAAAGATTCAAATGTAGTGAACTTTTGCAATCAAAAAGTGTTTAGAATAGCTCAAGAACTTGTTTAAAGCTTGGAAATACTAATATAAGAAAATAGGCACAAGTTCATATGTTTTGCAAAAGTTGCTTTCAAATGAGCAAAATGTGGTACTTATAGAAAAATACATGCCTGAGAGGCATAGGAACGCGTCTCTGATTTAAAATCTGAAAAGTTTCAAATTTTCCTCCAATGCAAGAGCGCATTCTTTATTAAAGGAACTCGTTCCTCCATTTTTCCGTTGGACATAGAAGCGAGGTTCTTCAATTAGAAACACAATTTCTATGAAAATTCCTCTTTTGCAGTTTTTTGCAGGAGCGTGTTCCATGTAAGAGGAGCACATTCCTTAAACCCTAATATAAAAATTTGTGTTTCAGGACAGAAACAAAAGAGCGCGTTCCTTGGACACAGGAGCGCATTCCTTAAACCTTGATAAAAAAATATTTGGGTTTCGGGACAAAATCAACCCCAGGAATCTTAATAGAATACGAGTAAGGAAGTTCAATCGGGTGTTGGATGTTGCGAACTCAGGCCATTGATTGCTTCTTATTCAAAAGGTGTCTAGGATTGCATATGACATGTTTGAAAAATGAAATGCATTGTCTTGGGTATTGACATGATGCATTATGTTTAGCATGTATATGATCTTCGTATATCACCATGTTATTTAAATTGCTTTGATGATCTTTGCCATGTTTTATTTATGCATGTATACTGCCACATGTAGAAAACACTCACTGAGCATGTTGTAACTCACTCCTCATTCTTATCATTTCAGGTTCTGATAGGAAGGGAAAGGGGAAGGCTTAGTTGCGGAGCGCTTCCCGTGTCTTTTGTGATGTAAGTGTATTAGTACATTATTGTATTTTGGTAATTATGTACTTAATAACACCTATTCTATATACTTAACACATAGATTTGTTGTATTTGTGGTTAGGTGTGGGTTGTATATTTTGGACTTTTTGGACTTTTATGTTTGTTTTTTTGGAAGATGTAATTATCATGATGATTTGATTATGTCTATGTTTGGATGCTAATGTGGGATTATGTGTTTATTAGGTTGTTTAAATGAGGCTGACTGAAAGCCGAGGGTATCGAGGGAGGATATACCAGGGGTTCCGTGCCGGTCATGACGTCACTGGTCATGGGTCGTGACAACTTTGGTATCAGAGCAAGTGTTTAGGCTTAAAAACCTTAAAAAGAATAAAAGACTTACATGATATTATGTTTGCTTCTATGAGTATGATTATGGGAAGTTATCTTAGAGATAACAACTCCCATGGATTGTGATTCTGATTAAGCTTTCCCTTATTTGTGAATTTCAAATTTACAAGAGAGGGAATACAGGATCGACCAAGGACCCGGATGAGAGGTTTAGGCTAAGGCAGTGGGGATTGCAGAGTAGAAGACTGAGGCAAAGAGGTATGAGAGGGTCATAAAGGCCTTCAGGATTAGAGGCCCGACTGAGTTTGCTGGAAGCCTCAGTATTGAGACTGCTGAGAGATGGCTTAGGAGGATGGAGACCATCTTCAGTGATATGCATGCCTCAGAGGCCGATAAGGTGAGATTGGCCAGATTCAAGCTTGTTGATAAGGCTGATGATTGGAGGAGGAAAATGGACCGCGTGGCTAACGAGATCCAGACTTGGACCAGGTTCAAGGAGTTATTCTATGAGGAGTTCTACCCAAGGTTCGAGAGAGACCAGAGGCGGATCGAGTTCATGCATTTGACCCAAGGCAGTTGTACGGTGAGGGAGTATGAGAAAGAGTTTAACAGGTTGGCACTCTTTGCTCCAGAGATGGTGTCGATTGATTATCTACATATGCAGAGGATACGAGATGGATTTCCTGATCGTATTCGTCAGGGTTTGGCACTCGCTGGCGTACAGACTTACGCTCAGGCGATGATGCAGGCCACTGAATTTGAGACTGCAGAGGTCAACTCTAGGATGAGGACACCTGTAGCAGTCCAGGCACCTGCAGCTCCTTCAGTTTAGGCACAACCATCAGGGTCAAAGGTTCATTTTTCTGGTAAGAAGAACCGGAAGAACAAGAGGTTGAGGTTTGGTGATAGTGGGTATGAGGCATCAGTAGCCTCAGCTCCAGTGACAGCTGCATCACTAGCTGTAGGTCAGAGTGTTCATATTTTAGGTCGACCCCAGCAGTAGAGTTCAATGAGGTATGGTGGACAGCAGACAGCCGGGACAGAGTCACAGGCTGTATCTTCGGCACCTAGAGCGCTGAGATTGCCACCAATTTGTTTTGAATGTGGGGTTCAGGGGCACAAAAAGTTTCATTGTCCTCAGAGGGTGCCTGTTGCCCAATTTAGTCCTATGCCAGTAAATACCAGAGAGCAGGCCAGAACGGTGACACAGGCAGATCCAAAGGCTAGCAAACGGTTGATTAGAGGTGATACTATGATGTATGTTTTAATTGATGTTGGCTTTAGTCTGTCATTTATTTCTGGTAGTGTGGTAGATAGATTGAGATTATCTCCTGCTAGGACTAGTACACATTTGATCTTGAGTACGGCGACCGAGGAGAAGATTTACCCTAACATGGCATGTGTGGGATGCATAGTTAGATTCGAGGATCATGAGATGGCTGTTGACCGTAGAGTCTTAGAATGCCTCGAGCTTGATGCCATTTTGGGTATGGATTGGCTGGCAGCATATCACGCTCATCTTGATTGCTTTGGCAAGAGGGTTGTCTTTCAGATACCCAGACAATCAGTCTTTCTTTATTGAGGCAAGACTGTATCTAGACCACATACCCAAGGTAGACTATCCACCGATGATGAGGCTGCTATGATGGCCCGTGGATGATGTGGGACAGGCGTTCAGCTAGCAGACATCCCTGTGGTCTGTGAGTACCCAGAGTTTTTTCCTAATGAGTTACCTAACTTACCACCTAAGCGAGAGGTAGACTTTATCATTAAGCTAATGCCCGGGACGAGACCTATTTCCATTCCACCTTATCGAATGGCACCAAAAGAGTTAATTGAACTCAGAGCCCAGCTAGATGAGTTTATGATGAAGGGTTTCATTTCCCTTAGTATGTCACCTTGGGAAGCACTTGTGCTGTTTGTCAAGAAGAAGGACGAAAGTCTCAGATTGTGCAAAGACTACCGTCAGCTGAACAAGGTGACTGTGAAGAACAAGTATCCTCTTTCACGCATTGATGACTTGTTTGCCCAACTGATTGGAGCCAAGTTCTTTTCAACGATAGACTTGAGGTCTGGATACCATCAGTTGAGGATTAAATATGAGGATGTACCGAAGACTGCTTTTCGAACAAGATATGGACATTACGAGTTTTTGCTGATGCCCTTCGGGTTGACTAATGCACCAGCTATGTTCATGGATCTGATGCAGAGGGTATTCAAACCGTGTCTTTGCCAATTTATTATAGTCTTCATTGATGATATCCTAGTCTACTCTAAGACTAGGGAGGATCATGAGCTTCACCTCAGAGTTACATTGCAGACATTGTTAGAGCATAGGCTGTATGCCAAGCTCAGCAAGTGTGATTTCTAGATGACCGAGGTGAAATTCTTGGGTTATGTGGTTAGTGCGGAAGGTATCTCAGTTGATTCTACTAAGGTCGAGGCAATCATTGGTTGGCCAAGACCTACCACAGTGACAGAGATTCGTAGTTTTTTGGGTTTAGATGGTTATTACAAGAAGTTCGTGAAGGATTATTTTCACGATAGCCGCACCGTTGACCAAGCTGACTCAGAAAAATGTGGCCTTCACTTGGACGGATGCCTATGAGAAAGCTTTCGGTGAGTTGAAAAAGAAGTTGACTACAGCTCTAGTGTTGATCCTCCCAGAACCTGGGAAAGAGCGTGTGATTTTTATGAATGCATCACTCTTGGGTTTGGGGTGTGTGTTGATGTGGAGGGTAGAGTGGTGGCATATGCTGTCGAGCTTTCTCCTAGTGTGTCTAAGGAGGAAGAGTCTGAAGGGGTCGAAATCCTCCGTCGAGGTGACGTCGTCCTCAACCGTTGTTCCATTCAGTACCAATCTCAAAGTGAGTTGGTCCGAGACCCGTCGAGCACATCAGGTCGCCGAGCTAAGGAGATTTACTTAAAAAATGAAGCAATTGAGTTCGATCTTAAGTCTGATAATGTCGAGCCCATGCCCAATGTCGACTACACTATAGACCTTATTCCTTCTTCAGTCACAAACGACCAGCTCTCTTATCTTCGAGCTCTGCTCGACATCCCCTCGTTTGTTCCAATGCGAGTTCCTTGTCACAACGACAGACCGAGTTGACTTAAAGAGGGCGAGGTGGCCTTTCACACTCGTTTCTTCCAGTACGAGGCAGTCTTACATTATCCAAGGTTGTTTGCCATTTGTTGGCCGACCTAAAGGTCGCCCCAGGTCAGCTCAGCCTGAACAGCTGGCAAGCTTTTCTAGGCCTGATGATGTTGTGGAAAGAAAAAAAGTGTCCAGACTTTAGCTCAACGGAGTTCAAGCTGGGATACCAGCTCAAGCTTCACCTAGGCTGCTCAAATTGGTACTATGCTAGCTTGTGGGTGACCAAAGACAAATATCCTCCCTTAGTGACTGAGAATCCTACAGCCAATAAGGGCTGGAAGGACACCTTGTAATACCCCGTAGTTTTAATTAAATACATACGTTGAATTATGTGTATATCGAGATGTATAATACACATATTTTATACGTAAGAGGTAAATATATGCGTATATGAAAATACATGCTATATTTAAGGGGTATTAGTAAATAAATAAAATTATTAAATGAAGATGATACATATGGGATCATCCTATATGGGTGCTTACAAGTTAAAAATGGAGTTTAATTAAATTGATTAATTTATGGGTTGAGTTGGTTAACTATTGAGCATGAGGAGCATGGGATAAATAAATAAATAAATATCTCTCCCTTTTAATCTCTATCTCCAATGTTTTACAACAAGAGAACAAAAAAAAAAAAAAAGAAAGAGAAAAGAAGAAGGAACGTGCATAACAAAAAAGAAAGAGGAGGAGAAAAAGAGAAACGCAGGATTCGTGTTAAATCGGGACCTGTGGTAACTGTTTTTCACACTACTTCTTCGTGAAATTAATATCTAAGCTAGATGTAACAATTCCCTCGGAGTAATTTTTACTATGGGAGCCGTTTTACGGCATTTTCAAAATTGGAGTTTTGACCCAATTTGAATGAAAATTTGCTCGGAGGGTTGAAAAACACTCCCTAGACTATAGAAGCTCCGAATATGTGGTTAGATTTCATTTATTTGTTCATTTGAAATTTTTATGGCTGTTAGAAGTTAGATTTGATATTTGAGACCTTTCGAACCATATTAAAACCTGATGAAACTCCAGTTTAAGGCTGAAGAATGGTAGAATGAACTGTTGTGAGTCCATCGATGCTAATTTCATGATTTTTGGAGACCGTTTGACAATTTTAGTAAAAATTATATGTGTTTCTAATGAACAGTGATGTAAACAGTACCATAAACTGTATTGTGATTATTTCCAATGAATAAAATGTAATTGGAAGCCAGTGAAACTCAGGTTTGAGATCATAGAATCATAGAGAACTGAATTTCAGACGTTTCGATACTAAGATTGTGATTTTTGGATATGATTTGATATTTTTAGTAACAATATATATGGTTTTGATGAGTAAAATTTACTTTCGTGACCTTCGCGAAGGTGTAAAACCATAGTAAAATACCTGTTGAAGGTAGTAGAATGGTAGTATGACTGATTTTACACATGTCGATGTTGACAAAATAATTTTAGGAATGTACTATATTTTTAATAAAATTGATATATGTTCGAGTAGAAAAATAAAACTGAGAATTAGTGAAAATATGAATTGGAAATCTATTTTCACTGTTATTTCTTGTGGAAATATCTAGATTGACCACAAAAACGAGATAGTAGTTTCTTCAACTGTTTATGAGTCCTAAATTGAGTTGGAATCTAAATTCACAGAATGTGTATAATATTTTTTAGGTTGATCTTTATTATTGGTGATTTGAAGTGAGTTAAGAAATTAAATATGTAAATAGATATAAATAAATGAAATTGAATTATGGAGTGGTTGTCATAGGTTGAGTTAGTTGGATTTAAATTGGAACTGGACTCGAAAGCGACGGTGATTGGATTTAAGTTGGAAAGTCTTGTACTGTGAGTATATTTTCTTGATTTTGGTTCTTGTATGGCATTGTATCGATATGAAATGTTAATTGTAGGCATACTATGTATATAAATGCATTGTGTTTTATTGATCATTCATAAATGGTTTTGGCATTGGAGTATGCGAGACGTGTGAAGGCAGATCGCATATGATGTCATTTCATTAGAAACTAGACCCGGATGAGTGTTATGGGTAACCTCATTGTCAGTAGGCCTGTCCTAACAAAGATTGGAGATCCTTGAAATGACTGTGAATTTAGTAATGTGAGGTCCGAGCGTAGGCTCCTTATCGGTGCATAATAAGGAGTTCGTACTCACTCTATTACGAGAAGGAGGGAGATTGTGGTTTTAGTTGAAAATGATGCATTGTTTTCTTGAAAAATCATGAAATTTATGTTATTGACATGTATGATATATTTGTTGAATAATGCATATGGTTAATAATTGTTTTAAATGATTTTAAATGTCATGTTTTCCTAAATGCATATGATTGCCATATCAAGATATATATTTATTGAGCTTGTTGATTGCTCACTCCATTTCCTCCAATATTTCAGGTACCGAGTCAAAGGGAAAAGGAAAAATCTGTGAGTGATAATCACGTGATTGCATTCGTCTGGTATATGTATGTATGCTTGGAGGATATGAGTTACTTTTCTTTATTTTGATAAGTATAATTGTCATATTATTATTTATATACTATCACATAGTTGGGTTAAATGGGAATATGGGTTTTGTTAGTTGGATTATGGAATGTTTAATGATGATATATTTAATCATATGATCATGGTGGATGAAATGGTTTGAGAAATAAATAGTATTTGAACATTTTGGGTTATGAAGTGCTTGTGATATTGAGAGGATTATTTATTGTGGAATCAATGACACGAATGGATATTGTGAATGAGTATATATATATATATTTATGATTTGATTTGTGGTGTATCAGGGAAAAATGTGAAATGTCCATTTTATGGGGAGATGTTGTCAAAATTTCTAAAAATTCTGAGAATTATTGTGAATATCCGTTAATGCTGACAATGTATTGTATATTGTATATGGGTATGTACAGTGTATAGTACACTATGACGGTCATGACGTCAGCCTACATCAGAGGCGTCGTGATACTATTGGTATCAGAGCATTAGGTTTAAAATCCTTAAAAAGATAAAAAACTTTATGATATTATGATTGTTTGTATGGGTATACATATGGGTAGTCCTATTATTATCTTGACTGAGAATCACTTGTGTCGATGAATTCCAGATTTGAAAAAGACCAGTTAAGATTAACAATGAAAATTGTTGATCAAGAAAGAATCAGAAGGCTGAAAGAAAATGAACTTGATGTAATTCAGTGATAATAAATTACATAGCTTATATATGGCTAGTAACTACCCAACAACAACGAAATACACAGCTTATGAGCTTGTGGCAAAGTTGTAATGTAAAAATGACAGGGGCTTGAACCATTGATAGCTCCAGATGTGGGTGCTAACGGTGTTAGTGCTTCCGTGAAAATATATATATAATAGAGACTGAAGTAAAATTAGAAGGTCTCCATGATAACCCAGATGAAAAGAAAAGATACGTGAGAGTTATGGAGACTTTCAGGAGAAGAAACTCTCCTATCTTAACTGGCAGTATAATATTAGCAGTAGCAGAGATTTGGCTACTTTGAGTAGAAACCATCTTAGAGAATGATTAAGTCTCTAAAAATGATAAAGCAAGTTAGCTAAGTTTAAGCTAATTGATGACAAGAGATGGTAGAAATTTATGCTAAGGACTCCTAAGATGATTAAGGCATGAGATTAATTAAAGAAGCTATTTTAGAAGGGCTTCTATCATCATGCTGAAATTGATTTAAGGCATGAGAATTTTTATCTTGTTAAAATGTAGTGACATGCCTAACCATAAACACAAACATGAATTAAATAGACTGGTATGGATTATTTTTGGAATGGTCATTATGGATACTCTGAGAGTGATAAAGATCTAGAATGAATTCTGGGATCCTATACGACAGGTTTGATAATTGTTGGGTTATAAATATATGCCCAGGTTGTGAAGCAGACTATAAATTTTGGGTCAGCCAAAGCTACGGTGAAATTGTTAACACCAGCAATACTAGTGATATAACTTGTACCGCCGTTTGAAGCCGAGTCATCAACACCAGTTTTAGGTAAAAGGAGAAATAAGTAATGTAAGGAAATGTTGGGGCAATAATATGAAATTCAAGATAAGTGAAACATTGAGTAAGGTTGAGATTTTGGCAGTATTACTGACTCTAATTTTGTTAGTACCTGACCCAATAATAATGGGAAAAAGGGAAGTGATGTTAACGAATTATGAAAATCAGAAGTGGTTTCCAATGCCTGAGCAGGAGTCACAAACTGAGTAAATTGTATCTCGATCTATAATTTTCTATTATCAATATGAAAAAAAAAGACACGGGATGTGTTGGTGTCTAGTTAGTCGATATGGAATGCCCCAGTAATTTTTATCAATGTGACTCCACCAAATTTTAGAGAATAAATTAAAGTAAATGCAAGACCAGATCCAGAGATTAATAAGACGTTGATAACAGGTATGATCAACATTTTGTTATTGTGTATATTCTGATGTATTGTTTGATCTACCTGGTCCTTTATCTCTGGTGATATGGTAGACAAATTGTATTATCTTCTTTTATAATAATACATCATTAATTGTGAGTATGCCTACAGGAGAAAGAATCTACCTTGATATGGTTAGCAAATATTATGTGTAATAAATATTAGGGTCATCAAGTAATTATGGACTTTAGAATATGAAATGTTTTGGAATTGGATGCTTTGTTGGGTATGATTGGCTAGCCACCTCTCATGCCAGGTAGAGCGTCTCTTCGAAAAGAAGTAATATTCTAAATAAGTGAAAAATCCTCATTTTGAATCTCGAGGAATTTATACCCTCAAAATCTTTTATCTAAGATAAGATAGTTATTGATGAGGAAATGGAGAATATGGCTAGTACAAACCAATTTAGAGTAACGTAATAAGGCATGCAGTTGATTAAAATTCCTGTGGTGAGCTGGTATATTGGAGTATTCTCTGATAAATTATTAAAATTGCCACCTGGACAGGAGATTGATAGCATATAAAATTGATGTCAGTATAACATGTATCTCTATTCCTTCATATAAAGAGTACCTGAGGAATTGTGAGAATTTAAGGTGTAGGTAAATGTGTTAATGAGCAAAAGATTTATTAACCTTGACATGCCATCTTGGAGAGCATTTGTGATAATATGGAAAAAAGGTATAGTGAAATATGTTTTAGTATGAATTACGGTTAACTGAGCAGGGTAACAGTAAAGAATGAATATCCTTTACCATTGATAGATGGTCGAATTCGATTAACTAAATGGAGCCAGATTTTCTTTAAGATTATTTTGAGATCTAGGCACCATTAGTTAAGAATTCGAGAAACGGTTGTTACGCAGACTGTTTTAAGACAAGACATGAATATTATGAGATTTTGGTAACTTTGATTAATGTGTCAATCATGTTTCTAGGATTGATGCAGTGGATATATGAACCGTATCTTGGTCATTACATAGTCTTCGATGATGATATATCCAATTGTCCCAAGAAATGAGAGGAGCATGAACAACACCTCAGGATTATCTTGTAGTCACTGAGAGAGCACCGATCGAGTGCCAAGCTCGGTGAATATGAGTTTCGAATATAATTGAAATGAGAATTTTTGGATCATGTCACTAGTTTAAATAGTATCTTTAAGGATACTGGGAAGTTCAAAATGATCATAAAACTGTTAAAACTGATTTCAATGATGGAAATCAGAAGTTTTTTGGTACTAGTTGTATGTTATAGAAAGCGCGTGGAAAGATCCTTGAAGCTAACTGTTCCACTCACGAAACTAAACCAGATGAATGTTATATAATGTGTGGACCGTTGTGCATGGGGAAGCTCTCACAGTATTAAATTGTATTACAATTTCTAGAACCTGGAAGTAATTGTAATTGATGAATATCACGTCCAGATCTGGGTTGTGCATTGATACAAAAGGATAGGTTAATTACTTGTGTCTCCAGATATTTGGTAGTGCACGAGAATAACTATCCAAAGAGTGAATAAAAATTAGTTGGTAGTTATTTTGAAATGATGAGAGCATTGCCTCTATAATAAAAAGGTCACACTATCTTCAAATTTTAAGAGTCTGAAGTAATTATTTGAGCGGAAATAAACTGAGTATGAGGTAATAAATGTGGCAAGAATCCCCAAAGGATTTGATTATCCTGGGAAAGGCCAATATGTTGCTGAGACATTGAGCAGGAAACAGGCTGAAACTAGAGTAGTAACTATCAGTTAGCCATAAATGGAGATTGTTTGTGAGTGAGAGTTACAGTTATGAGTGTACTCTCTATTACTCCATGTGTTGATATCTGTGCTCGGATGCATGTTCAGCTAATTGATACTCATATTCAGAGAGAAATTTATGATGAGACGAGTATGATATCAGTATGAAAGATTATGAAATTGGTAATATGGATTGTATTAATTGAAGATGGGATTCAAATGGTATCTTATGGGTTATGGGTAGATATGATACCATTTGGATGACCATTGATGGACTGATAAGTCTATGTATTCTGCCAATGAACACCAGAATTCTATTGATAGACTGAGCAGATTGTATATGTGTGAGATAGGGAGATTTTATGGGAGTACTCAGATATTTGTCATGTCGGATTAAGATCCGAAGATTTTGTCAAGATCTGATATATGATGCAGACTCGATTTGGTACTCATCTCCTTCTCAGTGTGATATTTTATTCTCAGACTGGTTGACAGACTGAGAGAGCGACTTTGATGCTTGCGAGCATGATCGGGTCTGGTATACTTGACCTTTGGTGGAAGTTGGAAGGAATATTTTATTTGTGTAAACTTGTGTGTATAAGCAGCTATTATAATAGCATAATGATGGCACTCTAAAGGTTTTATAGTAAGCCTTATAGATCTCCAACTTGTTGATTTGAAAGTATGGAGTTATTGTTATTGGTGCCAAAGGATATTATTAAATACACAAGGTTGGTATATAGGCCTTGAAATGTATTGTGGTTGACTCAATTTGCTAAGGGTCTTACCACAGAAAGGCCAAATGAGATTTGGGATAAAAGAAAAGTGTGCACTGCAATCTGTTGGACCATTCGAGATTTTTAAGAGGATAGGTCCATTGGCTTACCGATTTCCTCTATTGTCACAGTTGATAGGTGTCCATAATATTTTCTATATATTGATGTTGAGGAAATGTCATTCGGATTCCATATATGTATGAATATAACTCAACTATAAGTTGGGGAGGATACCATGTATCAAGAGGAGCAAACATGGGAGCGGAATTATAAAATGCGGGAGCAGTTTTCTGGAATTGAGTATCACTTGAGGAATATTCCATGATCTTAAATTTCGAGGATGAAATTTCTTAAGTTTGGGAGATTGTAACACCCCGTAGTTTTAATTAAAATACATACGTTGAATTACGCATATATCGAGATGTATAATACACGTATTTTATACGTAAGAGGTAAATATATGCGTATATGAAAATACATGCTATATTTAAGGGGTATTAGTAAATAAATAAAATTATTAAATGAAGATGATACATATGGGATCATCCTATATGGGTGCTTACAAGTTAAAAATGGAGTTTAATTAAATTGATTAATTTATGGGGTGAGTTGGTTAACTATTGAGCATGAGGAGCATCGGATAAAAAAAGAAATAAATATCTCTCCATTTTAATCTCTATCTCCAACGTTTAACAACAAGAGAACAAAAAAAAAGAAGAGACAGAGAAAAGAAGAAGGAACGTGCAGAACAAAAAAGAAAGAGGAGGAGAAAAAGAGAAACGCGGGATTCGCGGAAAATCAGGACCTGCGGTAACTGTTTTTCACTCTACTTCTTTGTGAAATTAATATCTAAGCTAGATGTAACGGTTTCCTCAAAGTAATTTTTGTTATGGGAGTCGTTTTACAGCGTTTTTTCAAAATTGGGGTTCTGACCCAACTTGAATGAAAATTTTCTCAAAGGGTTGAAAAACACTCCCTAGATTGTAGAAGCCCGAATATGTGGTTAGATTTCATTTATTTGTTCATTTGAGATTTTTATGGTTGTTGGAAGTTAGATTTGATATTTGAGACCTTTCGAATCTTATTAAAACCTGATGAAACTCCAATTTAAGGCTATAGAATGGTAGAATGAACTGTTGTGAGTCCATCGATGCTAATTCCATGATTTTTGGAGACTGTTTGACAATTTTAGTAAAAATTATATATGTTTCTAATGAACAGTGATGTAAACAGTACGGTAAACAGTATTGTGATTATTACCAGTGAATAAAATAGAATTGGAAACTAGTGAAACTCAGGTTTGAGATCATAGAATCATAGAGAACTGAATTTCAGACGTTTCGATACTAAGATTGTGATTTTTGGATATGATTTGATATTTTTAGTAACGAAATATATGGTTTTGATGAGTAAAATTTACTTTCGTGACCTTCGCAAAGGTGTAAAACCATAGTAAAATACCAGTTGAAGGTAGTAGAATGGTAGTATGACTAATTTTACACATGTCGATGTAGACAAAATAATTTTAGGAATGTATTATATTTTTAATAAAATTGATATATGTTCCAGTAGAAAATTAAAACTAAGAATTAGTGAAAATATAAATTGGAAATCTATTTTCACTGTTCTTTTTTGTGAAAATATCTAGATTGACCACAGAAACGAGATAATAGTTTCTTCAACTGTTTATGAGTCTTAAATTGAGTTGAAATCTAAATTCACAGAATGTGTATAATATTTTTTAGGTTGATATTTATTATTGGTGATTTGAAGTGAGTTAAGAAATTAAATATGTAAATAGATATAAATAAATGAAATTGAATTATGAAGTTGTTGTCATAAGTTGAGTTGGTTGGATTTAAGTTGGAAAGTCTTGTACTGTGAGTATATTTTCTTGATTTTGGTTCTTGTATGGCATTGTATCGATATGAAATGTTAATTGTAGGCATACTATGTATATAAATGCATTGTGTTTTATTGATCATTCATAAATGGTTTTGGCATTGGAGTATGTGAGACGTGCGAAGGCAGATCGCATATGATGCCATTTCGTTAGGAATTAGACCCGGATGAGTGTTATGCATATCCTCATTGTCAGTAGGCCTATCCTAACAAGGGTTGGAGATCCTTGAAATAACTATGAATTTAGTAATGTGAGGTCCGAGTGTAGGCTCCTTATCGGTGCATAATAAGGAGTTCGTACCCGCTCCATTACGAGAAGGAGAGAGATTGTGGTTTTAGTTGAAAAGGATGCATTGTTTTCTTGAAAAATCATGAAATTTATGTTGTTGACATGTATGATATATTCGTTGAATAATGCATATGGTTAATAGCTGTTTTAAATGATTTTAAATGTCATGTTTCCCTAAATGCATATGATTGCCATATCAAGAGATATATTCACTGAGCTTGTTGATTGCTTATTCCATTTCCTCAAATATTTCAGGTACCGAGTCAAAGGGAAAAGGAAAAATTCGTGAGTGATAATCACGTGATTGCATTCGTCTGGTATATGTATGTATGCATTGAGGGATATGAGTTACTTTTCTTTATTTTGATAAGTATAATTGTCACATTATTATTTATATACTATCTCATAGTTGGGTTAAATGACCACATCAAAGATAACGCCTCACTGGCTTTCATCAAGTCTGTTGAGGTAATTTCTCTCCTTCCTTCTCCATATTTGTACTTTATGCTTGTCTTGCTTGGTTTTATTGAAGTGTTTCTTTTTTTTTAGGTGGCCTACTAGTCCTTCCTCGCCTTTCAAAAGGTTGACAGGCTGACCATCTCTGCTGAGGCAGAGAAGAAGAAGCTGAAGGAGGAGATGGAGCAGAAGATTGAAGAGTTGGAGAGTCGGCTCGCCGGTACAGATTCTGAGCCTCCTTCCCTGTCACCAAGCCTATGGGTACATTTTTAAAGAACGAGATCCTGAAGGTCAAGGTCGCCTTGCTTAAATTCGAGTTGGGTAACTGAGATGGTCGCGTTGTGAAGGAGTTCAAGGCTTCCACACAATTCAAGGATCTAAAGCGCGAGGAGTACGAGCTATGCCAGATCCATATGAGGATGAACTTCAAAAAATACTTCAAGGACAAAGTGGACATGGCCACCTTTGACCAGTTCATGGCCGGGCAGCAGGAAAATGGAGGAGATGGTGATAGCGAGGTAGGGGCGATCAGGGCTGAAGATGTCGCTGAGCCAGTGGCCCGAACTGGGAGAAAAGGCCAAGGGGAGACTGAGGTCGAGCAGTGAGGGGCCGATGGCTATGTTAGTCTTCACGGCTCTCCTGCGACATGAGTTATTTTCCTTCTTTTTGTTTGTAACTACTACAACTGTGCCCGGATGCCAAACTAACAAATTTTTTAATGAAATTTGCTTTTCTTTTCTCTCGTTATTTCTTTCTCCTAGCTGACCCTGGTACTTAGAATAATTCTTGTAGATTGGCATTTCGTGCATGTTTTGCTTAGCGAGATACTTTTCCTAGACTATGATCAATTTTTGTATAATCCTTCATTCGACGGATGCGACTCGGCGATTTGGACCCTTGGGACTTAGACTGATTTTTCGTAAAATTCCTCATCCCTGTGAGCTCAGCTCAGCCAATTGGCCTTTGAGAGTTGGACGAATTTTTGTAAAATTTGTCATCCCGTGAGCTCGGCTCGGTATGCCTGGTAAGTCAAATTTTTGTCTGTGATTATGTTGTAACTTTTTTACTCCTCTTGTCGGCGATGATCTTAGCTTAAGAGCTCGGGCCTCGAGGTACTTTAAGAATTATCTCCTTTTTGGTGATAATCCGAGCTCTAACAAACTGAGACCCTAAGGTACTCTAGGCCTTAGCCTTCTTCTTGGCGATAATTCGAGCTCTAGTAAGCTCGGACTACAGGGTGCTCTGGGTTTTTAGCCATTTTCGTGGCGATAATTTGAGCTCTAGTGAGCTCGGACCCCAGGGTACTCTGGGCTTTAGGCCCTTCTCGAGACTTATTCGAGCAAAACTCGTCGTCCCAAGGCATTAGTCACCTTATTCCTTACCTCGTTATGTTGTTGATCAGATTTGTTCATACATAATTGTCGAAAAACAAACTAGTTTATAAACTTCAATGAAAGATGAATGAATAGTAAACATAAGCTATGCGGGTAGTTCTTGCCTGCGATATCTACTGAGCTACTCCTACTTCCTACAACTATTGGTTGTAAAACTTGAGATGTTCTACATTCCACAGCTTAGCAATTCGTCTCCCCTCGAGGTCTTCTAATTCGTAAACTCCATTCCTTTGTATTGCGATGACCTTGTGCGGTCTTTCCCAGCTAGGGCCGAGTACACCTGCTATGGCCTCTTTTGTGTTAAGCATGACTTTTCTCAATACAAGATCACTGACCTGAAGCTTCGAGGCCACACCTTAGAGTTGTAGTACTTCGAGGTTCTCCTCTAGTATGTAGCTAATCGAACTTGAGATTGCTTTCTTTCCTTTTGTAGGAGGTTTAGCTCGGATTTTT
This sequence comes from Paratinospora sagittata, assembly GCA_035771175.1. NCBI lineage: Eukaryota > Viridiplantae > Streptophyta > Magnoliopsida > Ranunculales > Menispermaceae > Paratinospora > Paratinospora sagittata. The sequence goes on from CM069595.1 coordinate 27,817,366, forward strand.
GTGCTTCTAAGTTCTTCTATTCGTTGAAGTAAGATGTCCTTAGAGTTGGAATGCCAAGCTCTATCGAAATAATAGCTTCCATTCCAAATGCCAGAAAGAAAGGCGTATTTCTCGTTGCAGTCCTTGACATTGTTCTGTAAGACCACAACACCTGCGAGAGATCATCTGCCCAAGTTCTTTTCTTATCTTTGATTCTCGCCGTCAACCTATGTTTGATAATCTTATTGATGGATTCAACTTGTCCATTTGCCTGAGGGTGAGCTGGTGTATAGAAGAAGTAGCGAATTCCAAGACCAGAATAGAATGAGTTAAACTTCGCATTATCAAATTATTTCCCATTATCTGAAATTAAGGCGTATGGCGTACCAAACCAGTAAATGATCAACTGCCAGATGAATTTTGTGGTTTTCTTCTCAGTTATCTGGGCTAAGGGTTCTTCTTCGGCTCATTTGGTGAAGTAATCAACAACCACGATTGCAAACTTCACCTGATCTCTGCATATTAGCAGTGGTTTAATCAAGTCTAACCCCCACTGAGCGAAAGGCCACTGACTTTGTATGGGAATCAAGTTTTCTGCGCGAGCTCTTATAATAATAGAATGTCGTTGATAGTTGTCACAACTCCTTGTTGTCCTTGAGGCATCTCTATTAATAGTAGACCAATAGTATCCTTGGCGAAGCACTTTATAAGTGAGAGCTCTTCTGCCTGAATGATTTCTACATACTCCAACATGGACCTCGTCCAAAACGAGCTGAGATTGATCCTCTCGTAAGCACTTAAGGTAAGGCAAGTTGTAGTTGTGTCAATATACCTCGTCATCAATCATCACGTATCTTGTTCCCTGTCGTTGTATCTTTCTAGTCAACACTTTGTCATTTGGGAGCTCTCCTATCTTCCAAAATGCCACAATCGAGTCCAACCAGGAAGGGCTGACCTCAGTCAGCTCGACCTGACCTCCTTCATTAATGCTCCTGCTATGTAGATATTTCACCGACACTTGGAGAATGAGCTCATCCCTAGAGGATGAGGCGAGCTTTGAGAGAGCATCTGCTAAGGAGTTGTCTGCTTGTGTGATCTGGATGACCTCATGTTCTTCAAATTTGGTTTGCAACTCTTTCACTATTTGTAAGTAAGCTTTCATGTGGTTATCCTTCACTTGATACTCGACAATGACCTGACCAGCAACGAGTTGCGAATTGCAGCATATTACTACTTTGCATACCCCTAGCTGAGTGGCATTTGTAATCCCGCGAGAAGAGCTTCGTACTCGGACTCATTATTCGAGGTCGAGAAGCCATAACAAAAAGTTGCGTTATGTTTCTCTCCCTTCGATGAAACTAAAATGATGCCAGCTCCACTTTCCTGTTTGCATGATGAACTGTCGACAAACAGTTTCCATGTCAGCTCGAGCTCGGCATCTATATTATCTTCTTCTTTTTGTCTAGATGAGAACTCCTTTATGAAGTCTACCAATGTTTGACCTTCGATAAACGTCCTTGGTTGGTACTCAATGTTGAACACGCTGAGCTCGACAACCCACTTTGCGAACCGTCCTGATGTTTCCGACTTCTATAATATTTGCCGCAATTGTTGTCGTGTGAGCACAACTACCGTATCTGCCTTAAAATATGGCCTAAGCTTCCGAGTTAAAGTGATTAAGACGAGGACAAGCTCTTTATTTCAGTGTACCTTTTTTCTGCTTCTAGCAGGGACTTGCTCACATAAGAGACACACCTCTGAACGCCTTGCTCCTACCTGACCAAAGCTGAGCTCACAGTTGTATCTGAAATAGACAAGTAGATGAAGAGCTTCTCTCCTGGAACATGCTTCGACAACAGGAGAGCTAAATTGAGGTAAGTCTTCAACTCTTGAGAAGCTTGTTCACATTCGTCATCTCATTCAACGACCTTCTACTTGATTAACTTGAAGAAGGGGAGACTTTTATCAGTGGACTTCGATACGAATCTGTTAAGTGCGGCGATACATTCTGTCAAACACTGCACTTATTTTATGGTCCATGGGGACTTCATCTCTATCATTGCTCGAATCTTATATGGGTTTGCCTCGATCTCTCTTTGATTGACAAGAAAACTGAGAAATTTTCCTGTCGTAACTTTGAAGGTACATTTGCTTGGATTAAGTCTCGTGTTGTAGTGTCGGATGGTTCCAAACACCTCTCTGAGGTCATTTGGATGAGCTGCCGACTTGACACTTTTTATGAGCATGTCATCAACATAGACTTTGATATCCACTCCAATCTTGTCCTCGAACACATGATTTACCAATCTATGGTATGTAGCTTCTGCATTTTTCAATCCAAACGGCATAACTTTGTAAGAGTACAGACCTCGGTCCATAATGAATGAAGTATTCTCCTCATCTCGATGGTACATCATGATCTAATTATACCATTCATCCATAAAGCTAAGTAGTTCATGGCTTGTTGTAGCATCGACGAGCTAATCTATCCTTGGGAATGGAAAGATATCTTTCGGACATGCCTTGTTTAGATCTATGAAGTTAACACAAGTCATCCATTTCCCGTTTAGCTTCTTCACCATCACAACATTAGTTAACCAATCCAGGTATGACACTTCTCGGATGAACTGAGCTAAGATGAGCTTGTCAACCTCTTCTTTGAGGGCTTGACCTTGTTTAACACTCAAAGCTCTTTTCTTTTGATGTACATGTGTTATCTTCTGATTCGTGTTGAGACGGTGAACGATCACACTGGAGGAGATACCAAAAATGTCGTTATGAGACTAGGAAAAAATATCTTTAAACTCTTTCAAAACCTGGATAACCTGGTATGCTAGGTCTGAGCCCATCCCAATTCCAACCTTGACCGTCTTAGCTGGATCTTCGGTGATTTGGACTTCTCTTCATTCATCTTGAGCTTCAAGGTTGGGAGAGTCTTCTCTCAGGTCCAAGTCATGGTCAGGTACTACATCGACCTACATGACCTCTTCCTCGGAACGTCAGTTTACCCGAGCTTTTGTTCTTCATCGCTACTGCACAACACTCTCTCGATTCCTTTTGACTGCCTTGTACTCTACCTACCCCGTGCTAGGTCAAAAATTTGAGCGCGAGGTCGTACATGGACAGCACAGCCTTCAGGTCATTGAAAAGATGTCAGCCTAAAATAACATTATAGGTAGAGGGACCTTTCACAATAAGGACTTCCACCATAACTGTAGCTTTATCTTCTTCTTGTCCTATTGTGACTGAAAGAGCAATCCTACCTTCTGACATTATTCCATCTCCTGTAAATCTGATTAATGGAGCGCCGACCAGGGTGAGCTGAGCTTTCGAAAGTCCTAGATTCTCGAAAGCAGGACAATAAAGAATATTGGCCGAGCTCCCATTGTCCATTAGGATCCGGTGGATTTTGTAGTTTGCCACGTCCATTGTCACCACCAAAGCATCGGCATGAGGTCGGTATATTTCTCGAGCCTCTTCTTCTGTGAAGGCAATAGCGAAGTCGACTCTCCTTTGCTTCTCTGGTCAACAGGAAAGGTTCATGAAATCGCTTCGTTAAGCTTGGACATAGGTCTTTAATGCTCGGTTCGATATCTTATCAAGGTCTCCACCGAAAATGGTTCTGATCTCCCTCGACCGGTTAGCTCTTCACGTATTCTTGTAGACAACCTCGGCGGGTCAGAGTCTCGATCTCTTCTTTCAAGTCAAAACACTGATAAGTGTTGTGACCATGATCCTTGTGGTATTTACACTACTTCCTTTTATCCCGTCGATCAAACGAAGTGCTCAGATTTTTTGGTCATTTGGGGTATTCTTTGTCTTGGATCTCTAGGAAGATATGTTATGTTGAAGTGGCAAAGGCGTGTAAGTCGAATAAACGTTCTAAAGGCCTTTGTTTTGTTGGTCCTGACGATCCGAATTAAACATTTTGTCGCTTCTATTGTCCTCATTGGCTTCGTTTTCTCTTTTCCTTTTCTTATCTTTCTTCGAATTGTTGGAAGGATTATCTTCTTCCTTTTTGGCTTCAGCCTACTCATCAGCGTTAATGTACTTCTCAGATCGGTCTAGGACCTCCTTGTACGTTTGAGCTTTCTTCTTTCCAAATGAGTAGTGGAAGCATCTGGGCCTCAGCCCGACCATGAAGACTGTGATAACAATTTTGTTGTCACAACCCACTATCCGTGACGACATGACCGGCACAAACCCTGTGTACATCCTCCCTCGACATACACGGAGTCCCGATAAGCCTTCTAACACATACCATAAACCTTAAATACACAACAATAAACACATGGACATAATATAAGATCATCATATAAAACATATCCAAAATAACAACCAAAATTTTTTTTTCAAGTCCATAATGTTGAAAAGTACAAAATATATTTAACCATAAGTACAAACCTATGTAAATGTTAAGTATAATCATTAGGCGTTACATAGTACAATTTATCAAAATAAATTGCGGAAAAGTACTAAACACCTACGTCAATGACAGTACGGGAACGCTTCACAGCTAAGCTTTCCCTTTCTCTTTCCTATCAAATCCTGAAAAGATAAGGATGAGGGGTGAGCTACAACAAGCTCAGTGATTGGTCTATACAAGTAGCAACATATATATGCATTTAAGTAAAACATTGCAAGAATCATTAAAACCATTTAAATAATCATGGGTGTAAGCAATATTACATACATGCCAATATAATGTATCATTTCATAAACAAGACAATGCATACCATTTTATAAACATGCATATGCAACCTAACACCTGCTGAGTAAGAATCAATACAAGGGCCATGTGTGTGTGAAACCCATGCCCGATCGACTTCTTACCCGTATCTATCAGAATTCCTATGGATTGTATGAATCATAAGATTCACCAACCAAGACAAGTACTATGTCAAGGCAAATCGTAACATACACAACCCATAGAAATCCTTTGTAAGGTCCATAATTGAGGATTCTCTGTTAGCCCAATGGAATTCCATAAGAATCCCAACTTGATTGGCTAGACCTAGCCAATCCAATTTCCAATTCCAAGAAGCACTAGGATGCCACAATCACCCAATGCAACTCAATCCCCAATTGACTTATTTGGTTAACTTAGATCATGCACAAATCCTGAAACATACATGGTTTGTGCCAAAACTGAAAATCAGTCCAAGTATGCCAACTAACCATGTTTAAACCAAAATCAAATGCCAATTAAGATTCTAAAATAGTCTTACACATGAGCCAATCCCATATTGCCCAATTTAACCATTCAATGCCCAAGTAACACACATTTAGCCCAATTGAATGCAATAGGTTGATCTATCCACTAAAATACATGACATTCAATCATAAATAGGGTTAATTAAACTAAATGCAAGTCAATTTGACCAATTGACATCAACTTGATCAAAATCCCCAAATTCATGGCCTAGGCCAAATTTGCACTACACCTAGGGTTTTCAGCAAGCAAGATTAGTAAATTGAACCATCAATCATCCACATTTACCCCTTAGATCAACATATAGGACATGCAACTTGAATGGAAAACCCTAAGTCCATAACCTAGGTTTAGGTCAAATACATGGCTAAACATTAATTACACCATAATTCAAAGCACTATTTGGATGTAACAAACTACCAAACGAAATATCCAATAACTAATTTAACCATTTGATTCAAGAACATCAAGAGACAAACCTTCTGTCCAAAATTGAGCTAAATCCAACAGTAGATCAAGAGATGTGCCTCTTTGATTAAGACAACTCCAACTGAACGATTTCTCCTCTCCTGCTTCAAATACTTGAACTAAGACGATTATATCTCCAAAAATACTCAACCAGTCCACATCTTAACCATTCATAATGCAACACGTTCAGTTGTGAACCATCTGCTAAAGTACCAAATCCGTCCAACAGTAGATTTAGGAGATCTAGAAGTTTGATCTAAACTATGCGAAAAATCTAGATTTTTCGACCTGCTGTGCTTGGGAGGTTATATCTCTCATAAGAAAACTCCAATCAAGATCTCCACCGACAGAATCAAGAACCATAAGAGAGGAACTGGCTGAAAAAGTTTCAGCTTGATCCGACCATGGATCTAAGAGATCAACCCTCTAATCAAAATGTTGCTAAGACTTCCCTTCAAGCAACTTCCTCTATCTTTCTCTTCTCTCCTTTTCTCTCAACCTTACTCTCTCAAAAACGTCCCCCAAGGAAGAAAATGAGAGATTGAGACACGTTTCACCCACATGCACCTATTTTGCCAAGTGTTGATCACGCTCCAACACCATGTCAAGTGTTTGCTCAAGGGCTCATTTGTTACCCACATGGCCTTTACCCAATCACAACCGCCCATGTGAGTCGCTAGCCAATCTACTAATTCCAACAATTCCATCATTTTTTTCATTTATTTAATCAATTGTTCCTGAAATTATAGCAAGTGCACGACAGTCAAGTTATAATAAAATTCGATGAAATCGGGTATCGTCCTCAGGGATAATTAGAACACTAGTTATCACATTTTTACCATAATTTTATCTAGACAATCGAATTCGAATGATTGAGTAATTAAATAGTAATGAAAACAACTAATTATTAACTTGCAAAGCAATGAAAACGGCAGATTATAAATAGAGAAATAATCTAGAGAATCGATTTCACCTAACTATCAACTACGTTCTTTTAAATTATTTATCATTAATGTATTTACTTAGTTTATAAGCCAGAAATCCTAATGTTTCTAACACCCTGTGCCGAGTGCCGCGTTAGAGCATATTCATAGGAATTGATCTCGATCTATCGATAAAGACCTAATTCTTACAAACTCACTAAGATCTATGATTTCTTTTAATGACTTCAAAGGGTCTCGATCTTCTATCAGTCTCACAATAACCTAGGCTATATTTTTCTTGTTCCGATCCAAAGTACTCTCTGTCGAGTGTTGCACTCTAGAACTAAGATCATCCAATCCGTGATCAAGAGATTGAAAGCATTAACAATGGAAAAATATAAATAAACTATCACAAATCCATTAATAATAATTAAGACTTTACTAGAACATAGCATCAAAGTTAGGATCCATCTATCCTCTAGAAACAATGCTTTCATAACTAAAGAAATCAAAACAATAACTAATGGTTCAAACATGAATCAGAACAAAGAAAAACAAACTAGAACGTGTAGAAGTTGTCAACGGTCTTCAATGTAGATCTTTTCTTCCACCTCGCTCCAGCCACAAAACTTTATTCTCCACTTTATTCCAATGTGTTTCTCCCAAAAAACCCTTTCTTTTAATACATATTAAGCCCCTTTTGTAGTGTGTAAAAATTTAGAAAGTCTCGAAATTCCCAAAACGACAACTAGAAAACACAGGGCGCTGTGAGTAGTGTCGCTGCGCCTCGTTAAAAAATCTAGCGCCACGGCGCCCAGTGCCTTATTTTCCTGATCACCCTAGCGCCATGATGAGCGTCGCGGCCCCCAGAGCACTGTTTGTGCGCAGTGTTGTGGACTTAGTCATTTTTCGCTCCTTTTGATTTTCTTCTTGTGGACTTAGCCAATTTTCTTTCACTTTTTGGCTTGGGTTCTTCATGACTCATCATCTAGGCTTCTCATATGTTGTGTCTATCATTCATGCTCACTTCCATACATCTAAATACCTACAAAACAAAACAGAACAAAACAAGTAATTAAAACACCCAAAACATAAATTGATCTAACATATAAATTAACAAACCGAAATAATGCATAAAAACCAGTTTATTCCTAAACTAACAAATGAATCAAAACTAACATAAGCACACTCAACTAATGCATAAATTATCCTAAAACAACTATAAAACTCTCCTAAAACATGTCTAAATATGCAACTATCAAATACCCCCAAACTTAGGACTTTGATTGTCCCGAGCAAAGGTAAAACAAAACTAAAAACTCATAATTAACATATCACTTCTAAAGTCACAATCTTGCACAATTAAAGAATTAACTCAGCATTATAAACACAGACATGGCCTTTAAGATTACATCAAAAGGAATATTCACTTCTAGGAACGAATTTCAAGACTATAGAATTGTCTAGAATTTTAACCCAACTCTCACCAAGTTTCACCTTTGATTCTTTCACACATGAGTACATAACTAATCTCATCAACTAATCATGCAAGTCATGAACAAGTGCAAGAAAGTGTTAAGTGTAAGATCTCAAAATATAAAATTTAAGTTGGAACTCCATAGGCAAGTTTTTCACACCACTCTCCACTAATGTAACTCACACACCATTCAGAATCAGTAGGTCTTTCATAGGTTGTAATGTAAAGCCTAGGTTCAAAGGTAGGGAAAAATAGAAAAATTTTAACTCAAAAAGCACCCTAAACACTTTGATCTTTTACAAACATCCACACCATTACATTTAGAACCAAAAACCCAATTTCGGCACATATACCCTTTCATTAACTGGTCAATCTTTTCATCTCATTCCCCATTCTTTTGTTTGCTTTTTTTTTTCAAAGAACAACTACACTCCCAAACTTATTTCTTTTCATAATCATGGGCATAACATCATTTTTCTTCTCTTTTTCATTTTTTTTTAATAAAACTCGTAAGCAACTTCGCATTGTTTTTCTTCTTTGTCGACCTTTTTTCTCACTTTTCTTTCCCATTATTCTTTCATCAAAATAATAACACTCCATAATCAAAGTGTATAAGGTACATAGGTTGAAAAGCAGGGGAATTAAACATGATAAGCTCAGATTTCTTGATGTATAGGTAACAAAGAAAAGGATATTCAGCTCAAAGTGGGAACTATGGATACAATAAAAAGTATGGTAGGCTATATGGCTCAAACGTTTTGAAACATGACCTAAATCATCTTCCTCATGGTGTGTTAACTAGGATTTCGCCTCGAGTGGTGATCAAACTTGTTCTAGAATCCCTAGAGATCTAACATATGACTTAGCAAGCAAAGGTCCATCTCCAACAATCTCAATCCAATGATAAAAAATTATGTACAAATGGTTAAGTCTCTCCAACAATTCCCAGCAAAAGTTGGATCAAGCACACAGACATATAGGTAACTCTCTACATTCTCCTATTGTTTCATATCTCTAAAGTGTTCTCTTATCATTGACCCCCCATAAGTAAGTCTAAAATTGTAAAAGAATGTGACTACCTAGCCTAAACTAATGCATACGCAACTAACATACCATGACAAAAAGTAAAACTCTCCCCCTAAACTTAAATCAAGCGTTGTCCTCAATGCATGATATACACAAATAAAGAAAAACGTAGGCATATATGAGAGAGAGGAGTTTAAAAAACCCCCAAAACCCAAATGGGTGAAGATGCGAGCCATTCGTCCCTCCGCAATGTTTCAAAGAGATCCCCAAATTTGCGTTAAAACCTGAAAAAGGGCAAAGGAAACAAATCTGTCAAGGCACGATAGTCAAATCTTTACTACAAAATATAAAACACAAAAAAATAAAAAATAAAAAGGGTAAAAAAAATTTTCAAAACCGATGGGTTGCCTCCCATCTAGCGCTTGGTTTAAAGTCATCAGCCCGACTTTCAGACACATTGCCATTATGAGTCCCCTAAAGTAATGCGATCATCTCGCTGCAACACTTATGAGGTTCCGGGTGCACCATCAATGGTTAAGAAGGTGGCTGGTCTACATGAAAATGATTTATTCACTTCTCTCTCTGCTCAGATGTCAAGTATTGCCAACCAACTTGTTGTGCTCACTACTCAAAGAGCGCAACCTTCTATTGAAAAGGCGGCAACTTTACATATGGGTTTGATCCCCGAAAACGACGCCAAAAACTTGTTCGTGAAATTATCGCAAGTGCACGATAGTCAAGTTATAATAAAACCCGATGAAATCGGGTATCATCCTCAAGGATAATTAGAACACTAGCTATCACGTTTTTACCTTAATTTTATCTAGACAATCGAATTCGAATGATTGGGTAATTAAACAATAATGAAAACAACTAATTATTAACTAGCAAAGCAATGAAAATGACAGATTATTAATAGAGAAATAATCTAGAGAATCGATTTCACCTAACTATCAACTTTGTTCTTTCCAATTATTTATCATTAATGTATTTATTTAGTTTATAAGCCAGAAATCCTAATGTTTCTAACACCCTCTGTCGAGTGTCGTGTTAGAGCATATTCATAGGAATTGATCTCGATTTATCGATAAAGACCTAATTCTTACAAACTCACTAAGATCTATGATTTTTTTTTAATTACTTCAAAGGGTCTCGATCTCCTCGTGGTCTCACGATAACCTAGGCTATATTTTCCTTGTTCTGATCCAAATGACCCTCTCTTGAGTGCCACACCCTAGAACTAAGTTCATCCAATCCGTGATCAAGAGATTGAAAGCATTAACAACGGAGAAATATAAATAAACTATCATAAATTCATTAACAATAAGTAAAGCCCTAAACTAGAACATAGAATCAAAGTTAGGATCCACCTATCCTCTAGATAGATGATCTAGTTCATAAACAAGAAAATAAATGTGAAAATAAATGTTATAAACATGAACATGAACAAAGGAAATCAAACTAGAAAAATATAGGATGTTGACGAAGAATCTCCTCCTCTCGAACTTGATCTTCTTCTCATTTTTTCCAAACCCAAGTAGTTCATCTTCTGCCCTTTCCTCTAGGATCTCTCCCTTTAAAAACCCTAAGGAATGATGTATTTATGTGCCAAGCCAATAGCAAGTCGTCCAAGAGAAGACCAAGTCGAATTAGGAAAGTCGCAACGAAATTAGAAAGTTTCTAATTTTAAATCGCACATTCACCTTCTTCCTCACTATTTTTATTTTTTTTAAGTAAGGAATTCATAGAAACAAACCACGTCCAATTCGGAGTTGAATCGAGAAAGTTACGGCCAAAACACAAATATTGCACAATTGCCTTTTGTGGAGCGCAGTGGCGGCTCTAGCAAACAAGAAGAAAAAAAGGTAAATCTCATAAGCATCATTCCTAAAATCTTCCATCTCCATTAGTTTCAATACCCTTTGATCCCCAGATGCCTTTAAGTTAAAATTAAGCTTTTTCACTGCCCAATACGCTAGATGTTCCAACTCAACCGGTAAGTGACAAGATTTTCCAAACACAATGCGGTAAGGAGACATCCCAATAGGAGTCTTCAATGCAGTCTGATACGCCGCCCATAAAGCATCATCAAGCTTCAAAGACCAATCCTTCCTAGTGACATTGATGGTTTTTTCCAAAATTTTCTTGACTTCTCTACTGCTCACTTCGGCTTGGCCATTGGTCTGAGGATGGTATCCAAGTGCCACTTTATGTTTTACCCCATACTTGGCAAGAAGAGCATTGAACAATTTGTTACAAAAGTGGGTGCCTTCATCACTGATGATAGCTCTAGGTGTGCCAAATCTAGTGAATATTTGCTTGTGTAGAAATTTCAGCACCACCTTAGCATCATTGGTCTCTGTAGCTATAGCTTCAACCCACTTGGAAACATACAAAAAGTATATATGTTTTGCCACAAGAAGAGGAAAACGGGCCCATAAAATCAATATCCTACACATCAAAAAGCTCCACCTCTAAGATGTTTGTCAAAGGTAGCTCGTGTCGCCTAGAGATGGTACCAAGACATTGGCATCGGTCACACGTCTTCACAAATGCATAACTATCTCGAAATAATGTATGCCAATAGAACCCACTTTAAAGAACCTTTGTCGCTGTCCTTGTAGCCCCAAAGTGACCACCATATGGAGATGAATGGCAATCATGTAGAATGAATTGCACTTCCTCATCTGGTATACATCTCCTTATTAGTTGATCATTGCACCTCTTAAATAGCAAGGGTTCATCCCAAAAATAGAAACGCACATCATGTAGAAACTTTTTCTTCTTTGCATATGATAGATCCAGAGGCAAGACACCACTAGCCAAGTAGTTCACATAATTAGCATACCATGGAAGTTTGGCAAATAGCCCATATAATTGTTCATCCGGAAATGTTTCCAAAATAGGCACACCGTCATCTTGCTCATCTAGTTGCAGCCGAGATAAGTGATCCACAACTACATTCTAACTCTCTTTCTTGTCCCTAATCTCTAGATCAAACTCTTGAAGCAAGAGGACCCATCTAATCAACCGAGGCTTTGCATCCTTCTTCTCAAACAAGTATCGGATGGCGGCATGGTCGGTATAAACAATCACTTTAGACCCAATAATGTAGGATCTAAACTTATCACAAGCAAAGACCACCACTAGTAATTCCTTCTCGATTGTTTTGTAATTTTGCTTAGTCCCATCAAGTGTCCTACTCGAATAATAAATGGCTCGAAACATCTCCTTTCTTCGTTGCCCAAGAACCGCTCCCACTGCATAGTCGCTCGCATCACACATGATCTCGAACGGTTCACTCCAATCCGGTATCACCATAATAGGTGCTGATACCAAAGATTTCTTGATACGCAAAAGCTTCCTCACAATGTTCATCAAACACAAATAGGGTTTCTTTCTCAAGGAGATTGCAAAGAGGTTTAGCAATCTTGGAAAAATCCTTGATGAATCTTCTATAGAAATCCGCATGCCCCAAGAAACTCCTTATGTCCTTAACAGTCTTCGGATGTGAAAGCTTTTCAATAGTAACAATCTTTGCCTTGTCTACCTCAAGGACCTTAGACGAAATCTGGTATCGAAGAACAATGCCTTCATGCAACATGAAGTGACATTTTTCCCAGTTAAGTACAAGGTTCGTTTCTTCACACCTCTTCAACACAAAGGAGAGGTTATGAAAACAATGATCAAAGGAAGACCCAAATACTGAAAAATCATCCATAAAAACCTCCATGATGTCCTTTATTAAATCAAAAAATATAGCCATCATGCACTGTTGAAAAATTGTCGGTGCATTGCACAATCCAAACGACATACGCCGAAGCGCAAAAGTACCATACGGGCAAGTGAATGTAGTCTTCTCTTGATCCTCCAGGGCGATGGCTATTTGATTATACCTCGAATACCCGTCTAAGAAATAATAGTAATGGAAGCCCGCCAATCGATCTAGCATCTGATCAATAAAAGGAAGAGGAAAGTGATCCTTCCTTGTGGCCTTGTTGAGCTTTCGGTAGTCTATGCAAACTTTCCAGCCCGTCACTGTCCTAGTGAAAATCGGCTCATTCTTATCATTCATCACTACAGTCATACCCCCTTTCTTGGGTACTATTTGAACCGGACTTACCCACGAACTATTCGAAATGGCGTATATGATTCTCGCCTTGAGCCACTTTAATATTTCAGCTTTCACAACCTCCTTTATGGGTGGATTTAGCCTTCTTTGATGTTTAATTGAAGGCTTGTATGAGTCCTCCATCAAGAAGTTGTGCATACAAATGGAGGGGCTTATCCCCTTGATGTCGGCTATGGACCACCCCAAAGCGGACTTGTACTTTCTCAAAATGTGTAATAGTTTCTCCACTTCCACACTAGACATAGTAGACTTCTCACCCAAAAATGCATAACGAAGGTGCTCCGAAAAATGCTTCAACTCTGGTGAAGATTCTAATAGCTTGGGTGGTGAAGAAATTTCAATGTCTTCCACTTCGACTATGGTACTTGTAGGATTGTGGGCTTCAAAAGCTAAGGTATACTGCTGGACATCATCATGAGAGGCCTCATCTCTAGTTACCAAACTCACAAGACACTTCTTTAAAGGATCTCCCGGTGTAGCCTCCTCATGTACTTCAGTCACACATGCATACACCACATCCGTTACATCTATCCGATGACATGTATTCCCCTCTGATGGGAATTTAATGGTCTTGTATATATTAAACAACACTTCTTCATCATTCACTCTTAGGGTAAGCTCACCACGTTGCACATCGATCAAAGTTCTCCTTTTAGCTAAGAATGGCCGCCCAAGTATGAGAGGGATATCACCATCCTCCTCCATATCCAAAACAACAAAGTCCATAGAGAAGATGAGCTTATCCACCTTCACTAGCACGTCTTCAATGTTACCCCTAGGGTATGTAAGTGATCGATCCGCTAGTTGCAAAGATATCGTAGTCAGCTTCACCTCGCCAAGTCCCAATTTCCTGAAAATTGACAAAGGCATCAAGTTAATACTTGCACCTAAATCACATAAAGCTTTAGTAAAATTTAAAGAACCAATGGTGCAAGGTATAGTGAAACTCCCTGGATCTTTTAGCTTTTGAGGTTGCTTCTTTTGTAGTATGGCACTACATTCTTCAGTAAGCTTCACCGTCTCATAGTCCTCTAGCTTCATTTTCTTTGTCATGACATCCTTCATGAACTTCACATAGTTGGGCATTTGCTCCAAAGCATCGGCAAAAGGGATGTTGATGTGGATTTTCTTAAAAATTTTAATAAACTTGGCGAATTGCTCATCAAGCTTCTTCTTTTGGAAACATTGAGGAAAAGGGATAGGAGTCTTAAGAATAGGGGGATTATCTAGGAAGGTGATGGAACTGGGCCTATATGGCTACTCTTGAGATTTTTCCCCCTTTCTTGATTCTTCCTCTTCTTTGCTTGACTTAGCTTCCTTGTTGGGCTCCTCATTCTCTTGACTAGATGGAGGGGGAGATGTAATGTGTTGGCTTGTAGAATCAGCCCCCTTAACTTCTTTTCCACTCCTCAAAGTGATGACCTTGCATTGTTCCTTGGGATTTATCACGGTGTTGGTAGGCAAGGATCCATGTGGTTGTGTATTCACTGTTTGAGCTAGTTGTCCCACTTGTACTTCTAAGTTCTTAATTGAAGCTCTCGTCTCCATCATAAATGATCCCAGCATATCCTCTAAGGATGGTTTTTTCTCTTGAGCTTGATTGTAGAAACCGGGTGGAGGTTGCAATGTATTCCTCGTGTTGGCATAGGAAAAGTTCTCATGATTTCGAACACTTGGGTAATACTGATTTGGAACTCCTTGATTGCTTTTGAAATTATACCCCTGATTACTAATGTATTAAACTTCTTCCTCTTGTGCCTCATTCCCTGAAGAACCCATATGTAAAGTCGTTGCCTTTTCAATAGAAGGTTGCGCTCTTTGAGTAGTGAGCACAGCGACTTGGTTGGCAATACTTGACATCTGAGCAGAGAGAGATGTGAATGGATCAACTTCATGTAGACCAGCCACCTTCTTAACCATTGATCGTGCACCCGGAACCTCATAAGTGTTGCTAGCCAAATCCTCCAACATGTTCAGTGCCTCATCAACTAGAGTTCTTGTGGAGAAAGTCATCCCATTATAGAAAATTTGGATTTGTAACCAATCTTGGAACCCATGCTGAGGACACTGCCTCAAAAATTCCTTGAAATGCTCCCATGTTTCGTACAATGACTCAGACTCGTGTTGCTTGAATTGTCCGATCTCAGCTCTCAATTGGGCGGTCTTGGCAGGAGGAAGTAATTTTTGAAGAAATTTTTGTACCATCTCTTGCCAAGTTGCAATGCTCCCTGGTTGCAAAGATTGCAACCATGCTCGTGTTTTGTCCCTTAGAGAAAAAGAAAACAATCTCAAACTTATGGTGTCCACAGTAAAACCATTCATCTTCACCGTATCACACATCTCCAAGAAGGTGGTGATGTGGATACTAGGATCTTTCATAGGCGCCCCATACTAATGTTGTTGCACCATCGAGATCAACGCCGGTTTCAGCTCAAAGTTGTTCGTGTTGATAGGAACACGAACTATACTTGAATAGTTCTCATTAATAACTGGCTTGAAGTAGTCTCTCAAGGTCAACTGATTTTGCTCGTCTGCCATTACTTCAGTTGCTCTTCTTCTCTCTTGCCTCAGTCTTCCAAGAGTACGTTCAATCTCAAGATCCAACGGTAGTACTTCAAAACTTCGTGCCCTTTGCATAAACTCTTGAAATCCTTGAAAACAAAAACTAAAAAGAACATCGGAGAATAACAATAAAATATAAATATTAAAATTAAAATCAAAGTTAAATAACACAATATTAGTGCAAACTAATAAATATCCCCGGCAACGGTGCCAAAAACTTGTTCTGAAATTATCGCAAGTCACGACAGTCAAGTTATAATAAAATCCGATGAAATCGAGTATCGTCCTCAGGGATAATTAAAACACTAGCAACCACGTTTTTACCTTAATTTTATCTAGACAATCAAATTCGAATGATTGAGTAATTAAACAATAATGAAAACAACTAATTATTAACTAGCAAAGCAATGAAAACGGCAGATTATCAATAGAGAAATAATCTAGAAAATCGATTTCACCTAACTATCAACTATGTTCTTTCCAATTATTTATCATTATTGTATTTATTTAGTTTATACGCCAGAAATCCTAATGTTTCTAACACCCTCTGTCGAGTGCCACGTAAGAGCATATTCATAGGAATTGATCTCTATTTATCGATAAAGACCTAATTCTTACAAACCACTAAGATCTATGATTTTTTTAATGACTTCAAAGGGTCTCGATCTCCTCTCGGTCTCACGATAACCTAGGCTATATTTTCCTTGTTCTGATCCAAATGACCCTCTCTCGAGTGCCACACCCTAGAACTAAGTTCATCCAATGCGTGATCAAGATATTGAAAGCATTAACAACGGAGAAATATAAATAAACTATCATAAATTCATTAACTATAAGTAAAGCCCTAAACTAGAACATAGAATCAAAGTTAGGATCCACCTATCCTCTAGAAACAATGCTTTAGTTCATAACTAAAGAAATCAAAACAATAACTAATGGTTCAAACATGAATCAGAACAAAGAAAAACAAACTAGAACGTGTAGAAGTTGTCAACGGTCTTCAAAACTTCATTCTGCACTTTATTCCAATGTGTTTCTCCCGAAAATCCCTTTCTTTTAATATATATTGAGCCTTTTTTCGTAGTGTGTAAAAATTTAGAAAGTCCCAAAATTTCCAAAACCGCAACTAGAAAACACAGGGCGTCGCGGTGCCCAATTAAATTATCTAGCGCCGCAGCGACACTCCCTGGGGGCCGTGGCACCCAGTGCCTTCTTTTCCTGATCACCCTGGTGCTGTGATGAGCGCCGCAGCCCCCAGAGCACTGTTTGTGCGTAGTGTTGTGGACTTAGTCATTTTTCACTCCTTTCGATTTCCTTCTTGTGGACTTAGCCAATTTTCTTTCACTTTTTATTTGGGTTCTTCATTACTCATCATTTAGGCTTCTCATATGTTGTATCCATCATTCATGCTCACTTCCATACATATAAATACCTACAAAACAAGTAATTAAAACACTCAAAACATAAATTGATCCAACATATAAATTAACAAACCCAAATAATGCGTAAAAACCAATTTATTCTTAAACTAACAAATGAATCAAAACTAATATAAACACACTCAACTAATGCATAAATTATCCTAAAACAACTATAAAACTCTCCTAAGACATGTCTAAATATGCAACTATCATCAATACATGCCCAGTTCAAATCATGGTCCAATTGGCCCCATTATACAATTAATAACACATACATTAATATTAATATGTCACTATTAATACATTACTTTAGTGATGTGTATTATTATCACTATCAATGTCATTAGCACATAAATAAAAATATTAATAATGATAATTCTCTAAAATAGCATGCAAAGACACTTGAACCAACCCACGTCGAGCATCAAATACATATACGTATACATATATGGGTACTCTACAAGTCATGATGACATCATCCTAAGGTACGGGTGTTAGAATTCTCCCCAACTTAAGAGTATTTTTGTCCTCAACAAGAAATCAAGAGAACTAACCTCAGTCGGTAAAGAGATCGGGGAACTACTCCCTCATCTGGTCCTCACGCTCCCAGGTTTGCACTTCATTATCATGGAATTGTCATTTGACTCGCACAAGCGGGATCTCCTTATTCCTCAATTTCTGAACCAGACGAGCCACAATCTGAATCGACAACTCCGCATAAGTCGTATCCTCCCCAATTTGCAGATGACTTACATCAAGCACATGAGTTGGATCAGGATAAGACTTCTTCGATGGATCCTCAATATACTTCCTCAACATCGATACGTGGAAAACATCATGAACACTCTCGAGCTGAGAAGGTAGAGCCAACCCGTACGCTACTGGTCCAATCCTTTCAACAATCTGGAATGGTCCAATAAACCTAGGGGCAAGTTTCCCTTTGATGCCAAACCTCATCTGACCCTTGAGAGGCGAGACCTTAAGCAAAACTAGATCTTCCACTGCAAACTCCAACAACCTATGTCGGTTATCGTAATAACTCTTCTGCCTATCCTGAGCCGACTTCAGCCTCTGCCAAATCATCATGACTTTCTCTATCTGCTCAACAACTACATTAGGGCCCCATAACTGTGTATCACCCACCTCGTACCAACAAGTTGGAGATCTACAGGGTCTTCCATACAAAGCCTCATACGATGCCATATAGATGCTCGCCTGATAACTATTGTTGTAAGCAAACTCACACAAGGGCAAATGCTTACCCCAACCACCACCGAATTCTAAAATGCAAGACCTAAGCATATCCTCCAGTATCTGAATCACTCTCTCAGACTGACCATCCGTCTAAGGAAAACGTTGTACTGAGTCGGAGACGGGTCCCAAATTGAGTCTGCAAAGCCTGCCATAACCTCGATGTAAATCGTGGATCTCGACCTGACACGATAGACAAGGGAACTCCATGCAATCTCACGATCTCTCTCACATATAATCTTCTCAGTCTGTCCACAGAGTCTCCGGCACTCATAGGTAGGAAGTGTGCACTCTTGGTCAATCTATCGACCACAACCCAAATGGCATCAAATCTGCCCTGAGACCTCGACAATCCCATGATGAAATCCATCGTGATGTGCTCCCATTTCCACTTAGGTATGGGTAACGGTTGCATGTGACCTCCAGGCTTCCGGTGTTCAGCCTTAACCTGCTGGAACACCTCACATCTCTACACATACTCAGCTATACTCTTCTTCATCCCAGGCCACCACACAGATCTCTTCATGTCATGATGCATCTTAGTAGCCCCTGGATGAGAATATGTCCCTATTATGAAAGATTTTGATGATTACAAAACTACATTCTGTTCATGATATTACTGCACATATGGCATATCTAATCTTACTTGAAGGTATCAAAGATTCAATGATGCATGGTGAACGTATTAAAACATCTTCTTGAAGACCATGATCGTTTGAAGATGTTTATCTGTATGATTAGATTATAATAGGTTGTAGGACCTTCTATGCCTTGTGATTGAGCAATATGCATGCCTGCATGTTTTAATCGATAGGTTGCATGTATTTAATTCGGTTACTTTATGTTTTATCGTGTCTTAATTGAGAAATCAAAAACCGCTTTTATAAAGTCTTTGAGAACGCTAATGTTTTAGCAGCGCCCTCCTGTACTTGATAAGTCAGGACGCTGATAAAATGTTAGGATGCTCAAGGTTGAATTGATCTGATTAATAAGGACGCTTACTTGTTAGTAGTGACCTTTCACTTTTCAACCTTTGAGAATGTCAAGATGCTGACTTAGTTTCAGCACGCTGAAAGATTTTCTTTTATCTTTAAGTGATTTCTATCTTTAAGTATGCTGATAAGTTATAAGTTGAATGAATTATCAGGACACTACTTGTGTAGGAGTGCCCTCATCTTAAAAATCAACTTAAATAACTTTCAGGACGCTCACCGTCAGTCAGCGTGCTTAAACATTATTTTAAAATTGCTTTTAATAGGTCAGGACGCTTACTCTTGAGTAGCACCCTCATATGTTTTGCGTTTTAAAACAAAGCAGGATGCTTACTGCGAAGTAGCGCCCTCATTCTTTGAGTCGTTTAATTGTCAAAGAAAATCAGGACGCTTACTACTTAGTAGCGCCCTCACTTCATTGTTCAGTAGGACACTGATGCTCTATGAGCGCCCTCAAAAGAACAAAGTGACAAAAAAGATATTTTTTCTATTCTGACATTACTGCCATTTCTATTAACATTTGTCAGAAGCGTACGAATACTTTTCAGAACTTTTCAGAATCGTACAACAACTTTTCAAAACTTTTCAAAACGTTTTAAAACTTTTTCAAAACATTCCTCTTTCATGAAAAGATCAGATGATTCTGGTGTTATCGCCGTAATATGCATTAGGCTGAATCGATTCATTTCTAGAAAGAATGTTTACGTTATATTTAAAATAACTTAGAGTGTCAAAATTGCCAAGTCTATTGCGCCTCTGTTATTCCTATTTATACGTTCTACCTCAGAGCAAAAAGAAAAAAAAACTAATGAAATACGAAACTGATATTCATTCAAAACGTATTGACAGTTTTCATTTACGTCAAAACACTTTTTGAAAGTTAGTCTTCTTTCACTTGTGCTTGATCTTATAATCTTTTGAAAGAAAAACTTCAAGTCTTTTGGGTTGATCGATCTTCTTCTTCATTATTTCAAAAACCCATTAACAAAGACAAAGCTATTTGAACCTGTTTTCATCATACATATTTCGCTGAATCTGTGACAACATAAGGTTCAATCCAAAGCGTTGTAAGTATCACTTTGATTATAAGTAGAGGGAATCATATCTCATTCTGTAATCATATTGTAGTGACGAGTAAGTCACTGAGTTAGAGCAAGTGTTGCTCAAAGTTGTAAGCGGTCTTCTCACATAAGTAAGTTGAGAATAGGTTCTCTCTCACCTGTAAGTAAAGAAACGATCCTCTCACACTCGTAAGCTAAGAAAGTGTTCCGGTTTGATCTTCACCCGTAAGAAGGTCCATAGTGGAGTTTGAACAAATCTTAACTGATGAGGTTAGGTAGTGGATGTAGGCGCGGTCGAACCACTATAAATCTTGCTTACATTGTCCTGTTTACATTTACTGTATATCATTACTATACTTTGTTTAATTTGCTTTCATTATTCCTCACAATTTAAAGAAAGGTAAAATCTGCTAAATGTCCAATTCACCCCCCCTCTCCTCTTGGACATATTTGAGCCAACAATTGGTATTAGAGTAGGTTAACCATCAAAGTATCTAACCATCTTTGATTAAGTATGGCATGACAAAATGAAAGAAGCACTTATCTCTCAAGTGAAGGAAACTTCACCAACCGACCACCACTGTTCAAGGTAGAAAACTATTCACACTGGAAAACTAAGATTAAGTATTACCTTAAATCCCAAGATCTAAAAATGTGGGATGTTGTGACAGATGGCTGTCCAACGCCTACTAAAATAGTTGATGGTGCTACTGTCCCAAAGGATATAGACGAATGGAGTGCTAAAGAAAAGAAAAGAGAACTATTGAATAACCAAGCATAAACATTTTGTTTTGCAGTTTATTAGTCGAAGAGTTCAATGTTAGTGCCTATGAAACCGCTTAGGAAATCTGGAACAAGTTAGGGGTCACCCACGAAAGAACTTTGCAAGTTAAAAAGGCAAAGCTCCAACTATTACTTGAAAAATATGAAACCTATAGGATGAAGGAAACTGATTCGATAGCTGAGGTTATTGCTCGGTTTACGAAAAACATCAATGAGATGAAGAACCTAGGTAAAATCTATGACCAAGAAGAAATTGTTAGAAAATTTCTAAGAGGTCTACCCTGAGCATGGGATCCTAAGGCCACAGCCATAGAAGAAGCCAAGAATTTGGTTGAATACACTTTTGATGAACTGTGGTTCATTAATGGTTCATGAAATGATGCTAAAAGAGACAATGTGTCCGATCAAGATTGAGGGAAAAGAAAAGAAATCAATTGCCCTCAATGCTGAAACTGGTTCTAAAAATGATTCAGACTCAGAAGATGGCATGGCTATGTTATCCAAAAAATTCAATAAGTTTTACTTAGGAGAAAGAGTAAGAATAACTCTTACTCAAGGTTTCACAAAGGAAAGAAACCCGAGTCTAAACCTGTAGAGTTAATATGTTACGGTTGTAACAAACCAGGTCATATAAAGAGTGAATGTCCCATAAAATATAAGAAGAACACCAGCTCTTACAGAAAAGACAAGAAAGTTCTCAAAGCCACATGGGATGATTCAAGCTCAAGCAAAAATGAAGTGGATTCAGATCACACGGCTGCATTATGCTTAATGGCAAGCACAGAGGTAAAAACTAAACCTACTGAAAAATCCCATGAGTTCAACATTTATATTCAGGAGCTTAAGTCAAAACTTAGTAAAGAGATTCGGAAGAATGAAAAACTTAAGCATAGTCTTGAAGAAGCTCTTGAGGAAATTGAACTCCAACAAGAAGAGTTAGACAGACTGTCTTTAGATAATGAACAACGTAAGAAAGTTGTTGGGAAACTAAAAAATGAAAATGAAACTCTTAGAAAAGAAAAGGAAGACCTGCACTGCATAGTGATTAAATTCACAAATGGTCAAAAGATATTTGGCATGATGTTAGGATCACAAAAATGTGCATTCAACAAGACTGGACTAGGCTACACTCATGGGTTTAAACAAAAGGATTACGACACCGTACTGACCAAGAGACCAAAATGCAACAAATGTCATAGGGAAGGTCATACAATACTAAGGTGCAACGTCTTATGTAGAAAGAAAAGAAAATTTGCATGGATGGAAAAATCTATTCTTATTGATGCTAACATGCATGGACCCAAACAAGCATGTGTACCAAAGTCAAAAATATTTTATGTTGTGTAGATATGCAAAAACAAAGATGTATGGTATCTAGACAGTGGTTGTTCCAGACACATGTCTAGAGATAGATCTAACTTCCTGAGCTTTGAAAAGAAGAAAGGAGGAAAGGTCACTTTCGGAGACGATAGCAAAGGTGATATTGAAGGCATTTGAACTATTGGTAACGATTCTCTATTCATATCTAATGTACTTTATGTTAAAGGGTTGAAGCATAATCTCTTGAGAATATGTCTATTATGTGACAAGGGTTATGACATTTCATTTGAGGCAAATAGGTGTATTGTCAAGCATGCTGATAAAACTGTTGCATTCATGGCGTCTATAATTAGGAATGTGTACTGCACAAACTTCAATGACATGAAGAAATAAAATGTAACATGTTTAAGTGCTATCTCCAGTAACGATGCATGGCTATGGCATAAGAGATTAGCTCATATTAATATGG
Organism: Paratinospora sagittata; assembly: GCA_035771175.1. NCBI lineage: Eukaryota > Viridiplantae > Streptophyta > Magnoliopsida > Ranunculales > Menispermaceae > Paratinospora > Paratinospora sagittata. Next base: position 27,840,442 of record CM069595.1, read on the forward strand.
ACAACATGTCTAGGATTGTTAAACATGATCTGGCCACGGGAATTCTGAAAGGAACTTACTCAAATGACAAGGTTTGTGAACCATGTCAACTTGGCAAGCACACCAGATCATCATTTAAGAACAAGAGGCATCAATCAACCTCTAGAGCTCTCGAACTAATTCACATGAATCTTTTCGGACCAACCAAAACCCACAGCTTAGGTGGTAAATCATATGTGTTTGTGATTGTTGATGACTTTACTCGATTTACATGGGTATTTCTATTAGCTCATAAATCTGATGCTTGTGAGTCATTTATAAAATTTTGTAAAAGAAGCGAAAATGTAAAAGGGTACAAAATCAACATAATTAGGAGTGATAGAGGTGGTGAATTTGTCAATAAATATCTTGAAGAATTTTATAACAATCAAGGTTACACTCACCATCTATCAGCCCCTAGGACACCACAGCAAAATGGTGTAGTTGAAAGAAAGAACAGAACTCTGTAGGAGATGTGTAAAACAATGCTCAATGAGTATAACACTACAAATCATTTTTAGGGTGAAGCTATAAACATTGCCTGCTATGTGATGAACTGAGTTCTGATTAGAAAATATTTGAATAAAACTCCATATGAACTATGGAATGGTAGAACACCCAACATCAGTTACTTCCAAGTATTTGGATATAAATGTTTTATTCTAAATGATAAAGTCAATCTTGACAAGTTTGAACCTAAATCTGACATAGGAATATTCTTAGGATATTCTTCTCACAGTAGAGCCTACAGAGTCTTCAACAAATCAAATCAAACTGTAGAAGAATCAATTCATGTACTTTGATGAAAGTGTTAATAAGAAAAGTCTTGAGGATGAATTTAAGCAATTAAATTTTGATGACGATGAACCTAAGACAACCAAGGTTATAGATCTTGAACTTGAACTATTTCTAGAATCTTCTAAAAACTCTAGATTACTTCAAGGTCTTTCCCAAGATAAAATTTTAGGAGATCCAAGAAAAGGTGTATCCACTAGAGCCTCAATTCAAAAAGATCAAGAGCTTGTTGCTTTTATATCACAATTTGAACCAATTAAAGTGGAAGATGCACTGAAAGATGAAAATTGGATTCTTGCTATGCAAGAAGAATTAGGACACTTTGTGCACAACAAAGTATGAGAATTAGTTCCTAGACCTTTTCATCAATCTATTATAGGAACCAAATGGATCTTTAGGAACAAAATGAATGAACAAGGGCATCATTGTCCACAATAAGGCTAGATTGGTTGCACAAGAGTACAACCAAGAAGAAGGCATAGACTTCGAAGAAGCTTTTGTCCCAGCAGCAAGACTAGAGGCAATAAGAATGTTACTTGTTTACGCTTGTTACAAGGATTTTCCCTTATACCAAATGGATGTAAAGAGTGTTTTTCTAAATGGTTGCATCAATGAAGAGGTATATGTGGAACAACCTCCAAGGTTTGAGGATGCTCAAGACCCAGAATATGTGTTCAAACTCCACAAAGCCTTATATAGATTGAGACAAGCTCTAAGAGCTTGGTATGATCGACTGAGTTCATTTCTTTTAGATCATAAGTTTCAAAAAGGAAAACTTGATCCAACTTTGTTTGTCAAACACCACAATGATAATATGCTCATTGTTCAAATATATGTGGACGATATCATTTTTGGTGCATCACAAAGAACTATGTGCTGAGTTTTCAAAATTAATGCAGAAAGAATTTGAAATGAGTATGATGGGAGAACTTACATACCTTCTCGGCTTACAAATTAAACAAATGCCAAAACACCTTCTTAAGCCAATCAAAGTATGCTAAGGAAATGGTTTAACAGTTTCAAATGCACAATTTAAAATCGATTGACACTCCTTGTACTTCTACAATCAAATTAGATAAGGATGAAAAAGGTAAATTAATTAATTCAAAACTTTATAGAAGCATGATTGGAAGTCTTCTATACCTAACAGCAAGTCGACCTGACATTATGTTCAGTGTCTGTCTATGTGCAAGATTTCAATCTGAACCAAAAGAATCGCATTTCAAATGTGTCAAACGAATATTCAGATACATAAATGGCACAATAAATTTAGGAATTTGGTATTCCAAATGTACTACTTTTGATCTCATAAGTTATGTAGACTCCGACTATGCCGGCAGTCTAATTGATACGAAAAGTACTTCCAGATTTTGTCGTTTTCTTGGAAATTCTTTGATTTCTTGGTTCTGCAAAAAACAACATTCGTGGCACTATCCACAGTTGAAGCAGAATATGTTGCAGCTGGAAGTTGTTTTTCTCAGGTTCTTTACATGAAACAACAACTTCAGGATTATCAAATATTTATTCAATGTGCTAAAATTTTATGTGATAATGCTAATGCTATTAACATATCTAAAAATCTTGTATTGCACGCCCAAACTAAGCATATTCAAATAAGACGTCACTTTTTACGGGATCATGTGCAAAATGTAGAAGTCAAATTATCTCATATTGGAACCAAAGAACAACTGACTGACATATTCACTAAAGCCTTACCAAAAGACCAGTTCGTTCATATTCGCAGAGAACTTGGAATGTTCTCTGAAACCGATCTGTAGCACTTTGATGCTTACCTCCATATGGGGGAGATATATTTCATGTTACTTTACACTTTTTGATAATTCAAAATGGGGAGAAAGTACTATCATTAAAGCATCATAAACTCATTGAAGCATCATAAACTCATTGAAGCATCATAAACTCATTGAAGCATCATAAACTCAAGGGGAGTATAGCACTAAGGGGGAGTCTTAGTGATAGTTTATGTACATTCTTTGCTAATACACTCATATCATATGAAACAAGGAACATTAGTATTGCATCTCATGCATACATACATAACTTTATTAGTTTGCTTCAAAGCCTACAGTAATGTGTTTGAAATCATAAAAAATGGGGAGAATGTTGAACCAATTATCCTCATGTCCCTTATGAGAATATGTCCCTATTATGAAAGATTTTGATGATTACAAAACTACATTTTGTTCATGATATTACGGTACATATGGCATATCTAATCTTACTTGAAGGTATCAAAGATTCAATAATGCATGGCGAACGTATTAAAAGATCTTCTTGAAGACCATGATCGTTTGAAGATGTTTATTTGTATGATTAGATTATGATAGGTTGTAAGACCTTCTATGCCATGTGATTTAGCAATATGCATACCTGCATGTTTTAATCGATTGGTTGCATGTATTTAATCCGGTTACTTTATGTTTTATCGTGTCTTAATCGAGAAATCAAAAAACGCTTTTATAAAGTCTTTGAGAACGCTAATGTTTTAGCTACGCCCTCCTGTACTTGATAAGTCAGGACGCTGATAAAATGTTAGGACGCTCAAGGTTGAATTGATCTGATTAATAAGGACGCTTTGTCACGACGCCCCTGACGTAGGTTGACGTCATGACCGGCACAGTATACTATACAATGTACATACTCATATACAGTATATAATACACTGTCAGCCTCAACGGACATTCACAATAATTCTCAACAGTTTTGGAAATTTCGACAGCATCTCCCCATAAAATGGACATTTCACATTTTTTCCTGATATATACAAATCAAATCCAATATATATAATCATTCCATTCATTCACACATCAAATTCTCACATGATAGATACTTACGATCATCACATTCCATCATCACAAGCATTGTATAACTAAAATATTTAACTATAATTCACATTACCACACAACCCATATAGGTGATATTATATATATAGTATGTGATAATGATACTTATCAAAATAAATAAAAGTAACTCATATCCTCCAATGCAGACATACATATATCAGACGAATGAAATCATGTGATTATCACTCAAGGATTTTTCCTTTTCCCTTCGACTCGATACCTGAAATATTGGAGGAAATAGAGTGAGCAATCAACAACTCAGTGAATATATTTCTTGATATGAAAATTATATGCATTTAGGGAAATATGACATTTAAAATCATTTAAGACAATTATTAAAGACATGCATCATTCAACGAATATACTATACCTGTCAACAACATAAATTTCATGAGTTTTCAAGAAAATAATACATTCTTTTTCCACGAAATCCACAATCTCCCTCCTTCAAGGCAAGAAAGCGGATCTAACCCTTGTATGGCCGTTACAAGGTAGCCACAGCCTCTCATTACCCAATTCACAGTCATTTCAAGGATCTCCAATCCTTGTTAGGACAGGCCTACTGACAATGAGGTTACGCATAACACTCATCCGGGTCTAATTCCTAACGAAATGACACCAACTTGCATTTGCAAGTCTCACATGCTCCAATGCTACAAAGAAATCATTTATGAATGTAAATTAAAACACAATGCAACATTATATGCATAACATATTTACATTCAAACATTTCATATATTTAAAATGCCATACAAGAACCAAAATCAAGAAAATATACTCACAGTACAGGAATTTTCAACTTAAATACCATCACCGTCGCTTTCGAGTCCAACTCCAATTTAAATCCATAAACCCAACTAACTTAACCTGTCACAATCACTCCATAATTCAATTTCATTTATTCATATCTATTTACATATTTAATTTCTCAACTCACTTCAAATCACCCATAATAAAGATTAACCTTAAAAAATATTATACGCATTATGTGACTTTAGATTCCAACTCAATTTAGGACTCATAAGTAGTTGAAGAAACTACTATCTCGTTTCTGTGGTCAATCTAGCTATTTCCACAAGAAAGATCAGTGAAAATAGATTTCCAATTCATATTTTCACTAATTCTCAGTTTATTTTTCTACTGGAACATATATCAATTTTATTAAAAATATAGAACATTCCTAAAATTATTCTAACCACATCGACACGTGTAAAATCAATTATTCTATCATTCTACTACCTTCAACAAATATTTTATTGAGGTTTTACACGTTCGCGAAGGCATCCAAAGTCAATTTTACTCACAAAAATCATATATTTAGCTACTAAAAATATCAAAGCATATCCAAAAATCACAATCTTAGTATCGAAACGTCCGGAATTCAATTCTCTACGATTCTATGATCTCAAACCGGAGTTTCATTGGATTCTAATTCCATTTTATTCACTGGATATGATCATAGTACTATTCACTCGTTGTTCACGTCGACACTATTCATTGGAAACATGTAAACTTTTACTAAAATTGTCAAACGGTCTCCAAAAATCATGAACTTAGCATCGATGGACTCGCAACAGTGCATTCTACCATCTATAGCCTTCAATTGGAGTTTCATTGGGTTTTAAATGATTCAAAAGGTTTTCATTCTAAACTCTAACTTCCAACAAACTTCCAACGGCTATTAAAATTCCAAATGAACACATAAATTCAATCTAACCATATATTTAAGGTTCTTACAGCCTAGGATGTGTTTTCCAACCTTTCTAGCGGATTTTCATTCACGTTGGGTCAAAACCCCAATTTTTGAAAACGCCGTAAAACGGCTCCTACAGCAAAAATTACTCCGCTTGAATCGTCATACACTAGTTAAAGATCAATTTCACGACAAAAAATAGTAAAAATAGCTTACCGACACGTTAGATTTGGCCGTGAATCCATCGTTTCCTTTTTCTTTCTTCTCTTTCTTTCGTTCTTCTGGACGTTCTTCTATCTCTCTCTTCTTTTTCTGTTTTTCGTTCCAGCAACTTCTTTCTCTTCTTTTTATGTTTTTTTTTTTTTTTGGACGTTGGTGAGAGTTTGAGAGTAGAAATCATATATAACTTAATAAAGCAATTATTCAATGATCCAATGCACCTCATCTAACTTAATAAAGCAACTTCCCCATTTTAACATTTAACTTTCATTCATTCAATCATACTATTCATTAATTCATTACATCACACTCCAATCCACATATTAAACTAACTAACCCCATAAATTAATCAATTTAATTCAACTCCATTTTTTAAATTGTAAGCACTCATATTAGATGATCCCATATGTATCATCTTCATTTTATAATTTTATTTATTTACTAATCATACACGCGTATATTTGTCTCCTACGTATAAAATACGTATATTATACATCTCGATATACGCGTAATTCAATGTATGTATTTAATTAAAACTACGGGGTGTTACACGCCTACTTGTTAGTAGTGACCTTTCGCTTATCAACGTTTGAGAATGTTAGGACGTTGACTTCGTTTCAGCTCGCTGAAAGATTTTCTTTTATCCTTAAGTGATTTCTATCTTTAAGGACGCTGATAAGTTATAAGTTGAATGAATTATCAGGACGCTACTTGTGTAGGAGCGCCCTCATCTTTAAAATCAACTTAAATAACTTTCAGGACGCTCAACGTCCGTTAGCGCGCTTAAACATTATTTTAAAATTGCTTTTAATAGGTCAGGACGCTTACTCTTGAGTAGCACCCTCATATGTTTTGTGTTTTAAAACAAAGCAGGACGCTTACTGCGAAGTAGCGCCCTCATGCTTTGAGTCGTTTAATTGTCAAAGTAAGTCAGGACGCTTACTACTTAGTAGCGCCCGCAATTCATTGTTCAGTATGACGTTGATGCTCTATGAGCGCCCTCAAAATAACAAAATGACAGAAAAGATATTTTTTTCTATTTTGGCATTACTGCAATTTCAGTTAACCTTTTTCAGAAAAGTACGAATACTTTTCAAAACTTTTCAGAATCGTACAACAACTTTTCAGAACTTTTTAAAATGTTCTAAAACTTTGTCAAAACATTCCTCTTTCATGAAAGGATCAGATGATTCAAGTGTTATCGTCGCAATATGCATTAAGCTAAATCAATCCATTTTTGGAAAGAATGTTAACGTTATATTTGAAATAACTTAGAGCGCCAAAATTACCAAGTCCATTGCGCCTCTGTTATTCCTATAGATACGTGCTGCCTTAGAGCAATAAAAAAAAAACTAATGAAATACGAAACTGATATTGATTCATAACGACAATTTTCATTTACGCCAAAACACTTTTTGAAAGTTAGTCTTCTTTCACTTGTGCTTGATCTTATAATCTTTTGAAATAAAAACTTCAAGTCTTCTGGGTTGATCGATCTTCTTCTTCATTATTTCAAAAACCCATTAACGAAGACAAAAGCTATTTGAACCTGTTTTCAGCATAAACTTCATCATATATATTTCGTTGAATCTGTGGCAATAGAAGGTTCAATCCAAAGCGTTGTAAGTATCACTTTGATTCTGAGTAAAGGGAATCATATCTCATTCTGTAATCATATTATAGTCACGAGTAAGTCACTAAGTTAGAGCAAGTGTTGCTCAAAGTTGTAAGCGGTTTTCTCACACCAGTAAGTTGAGAATAGGTTCTCTCTCACCTGTAAGTAGAGAAACGGTCCTCTCACACCCGTAAGCTGAGAAAGTGTTCCGGCTTGATCTTCACCAGTAAGAAGGTCCATAGTAGAGTTTGAACAAATCCTAACTGACAAGGTTAAGTAGTGGATGTAGGCGCGGCAGAACCACTATAAATCTTGCTTGCATTGTCCCATTTACATTTACTGTATCTCATTGCTATACTTTGTTTAATTTGCTTTCATTATTCAGCACAATTAAAAGAAAGGTTAAAATCTGCTAAGTGTCCAATTCACCCCCTGCCCCCTTTTGGACATATCTGGGCCAACATATACTCCAAAGAGCAATCATAATCCTTAAGTAACTCGAGCCATATCCTCTACCGCATATTCAGCTTCTTCTGATCAAAGAGGTACTTCAAACTCTTGTGATCAGAAAATAATGTGAACCTCTCACCATACAGGTAATGCCTCCATAGCTTCAATGCAAACACAATAGCTGCTAGCTCCAAATCATGCACAAGGTAGTTGTGCTCATGCACCTTAAGCTGTCTAGATGCATATGCAACCACTCGACCCTCCTGCATCAGTACACATCCTAGACCTAAGAGTGATGCATCCGTATAAATCACCAACTCCTTCCCAGGCTCTAGAAGAATCAACACTGGTGTTGTAGTCAACCTTTGTTTCAACTCACTAAAGGATTTCTCACAGGCATCCGACCATGTGAATGCCACATTCTTCTGAGTCAGCTTAGTCAATGGTGCGGCTATCGTGGAAAAGTCCTTCACGAACTTCCTGTAATAGCCAGCAAAACCCAAAAAGCTACAAATTTCTGTCACTGTGGTAGGTCTTGGCCAACCAATGATCGCCTCAACCTTAGCAGAACCAACTGAAATACCCTCTGCACTAACCACATGACCCAAGAATTTCATCTCATTCATCCAGAAGTCACACTTACTCAGCTTGGCATACAACCTATGCTCCAACAATGTCTACAAAGTAACTCTGAGATGACGCTCATGATCCTCTCTAATCTTAGAATAGACTAGGATATCATCAATGAAGACTATAATGAACTAGTAAAGGTACGACCTGAACACTCTCTGCATCAGATACATGAACATAGCTGGTGTATTAGTCAACCCAAAGGGCATCACCAGAAATTCGTAATGTCCATACCTCGTCCGAAAAGCAGTCTTCGGCACATCGTCATCTCTAATCCTCAACTGATGGTACCCTGACCTCAAGTCAATCTTCAAAAAGAACTTGGCCCCAATCAGTTGATCAAACAGATCATCAATGAGAGGAAGCGGATACTTGTTCTTCACAGTCACCTTATTCAGCTGACGGTAGTCTATACACAATCTAAAACTCCAGTCCTTCTTCCTGAAGAACAACACATGTGCTCCCTAAGGTGACATACTAGGGGGAATGAATCCCTTGCCCATCAGCTCATTAAGTTGGGCTCTATGTTCATTCAACTCTTTCGGTGCCATACGATACGATGGAATGAAAAAGGATTTTGTCCCGGGCATCAACTCAACTCAATGATAAAGTCTACCTCTCGCTTAGGTGGTAAGCCAGGTAACTCATCAGGAAAAACCTTTGGTACTCGCAGACTACAAGAATGTCTGCCAGCTAAATGCCCTGTCCCACATCATTCACTGGCCTCAAACTAGCCATCGTAGCAACCTCATCATCAATAGCTAATCTACCCTGGATAGGTGGTCTCAATGCAATCCTGCCTCAAAAACCAAAGACTGGTTATATGGGTATCTAAAATACAATGCTCTTGCCGAAGCAATCAATGTGAGAGTGATATGCTGCCAGCCAATCCATACCCAAAATGGCATCGAACTCTAGGAACTCTAAGACTCTAAGGTCAACAAACATCTCGTGGCCCTCGAATCTTACAATGCATCCCACACATACCATATGAGGATAAATCCTCTCACCAGCCGCTGGACTCAAGATCAACGACGTACTAGTCTTAGCAGTAGACAACCTCAATCTATCTACCACACTATCAGAAATAAAAGACAAAGTAGAAACGCATCAATCAAGACATACATCAAAGAATCACAAATGCTGATAGTACCTTCGATCAATTGCTTGCTAGCCTCAGGATCTGCTTGTGTAACAGCTCGGGCCTGCTCCCTGGTAGTGACTGGCATAGGACTGAACTGTGTAGCAAATGCTCTATGAGGAGACTCACTCCTCTTGTGCCCCGGACACCATACTCGAAACAGACTATCGGTCTCGATGCCATAGGCGCTGAAGATACAGCCTGCGACTCTACTCTGGCTGTCTGTTGTCCACTGTGCCTAGCTGAACACTGCTGCTGTTGGGGCCTGCCTGACATCTGTACACTTTGGCCTAGAACTGGTGGTGCAACTGTCAATGTAGCGGAGGCTACTGATGCCTTGTACTCACTGCCACCAAACCTCGACTTCTTATATTTTTGGCTCTTCTTACCATAAAACTAACCGGTTGACCTTGTTGGTTGTGCCTGTCCTGAAGGAACTGTAGGTCCATGAACTTTGACTGACATACTCATCAGTGAGTGAGCCTCTGCAGTCTCAAAGTCAGCGGCCTGCATCATCGCCTGGGCATAAGTCTGCATGCCAGCAAGTGCCAAACCCTGACAGATAAGATCACGGAACCCATCTCGTATCCTCTGCATGCGAAGGTAGTCAGTCGACACCATCTCAAGAAGGAAGAGTGCCAAACGGTTAAACTCCTACTCGTACTCCCTCACTAACCGACTGCCCTAGGTTAAGTGCATAAAATCGATCTTCCTCTGATTGCGCTCTGACCTCGGGTGGAACTCCTCGTAGAAAAGTTCTTTAAACCTAGTCCACGTCTAAATCTCATCAACCATGCGGTCTAGTCTCAGCCACCAATCATCAGCTCTGTCGACGAGCTTGAACCAGGCCAACCTCACTTTATCAGCCTCAGAAGCCTGCATGTCGCTGAAGATAGTCTCCATTCTTCTGAACCACCTCTCAGCTATCTCAATGCAAAGGCCTCCAGCAAACTTCGTCGGGCTTCTGATCCTGAAGGCCTTCATGATCCTCTCATAACGCTCTGACTCGGACCTCTGCTCGAGAATTCCCACTATTCACTCATCAACCAGGCTCAGTGGCTACTCAGAATACGAAATCATACTCCTTAAGGGAGGTCTCGAGTTTGATTCTGGGGGAGGCCCTGCACTGTTTATTATGAACAGTGTTGGACAAATGATCTCGGTGACCGGCGTCCTTGTGTGGCGTGGCTGGCCGAGATGGGACAATATTATGGGTCCATAATGGCTGGAGTACGCCCTGGAGATTGGGGTACTCATCACCCTGGGTAGGGGCACTGTGTGCAACCCAGGCGTGACAAAAAGGCCTTATGTATACATGAGGCCTTTTTTGTCACGCCTGGGTTGCACACAGTGCCCCCTACCCAGGGTGATGGGCACCTCCTACAAAGCGTACCCCAGCCATTATGGACCTATAATATTGTCCCATCTCGGCCAGCCACGCCACACAAGGCGCCGGTCACCGAGATCATTTGTCCCCACTATTCACTCATGAATAGTGCAGGGCCTCCCCCGGGATCGAACTCGAGACCTCCCCTTAAGGAGTCTAATTTCGCATCCTAGGTAGCCACTGAACCATCGGCTCAGTGGTTACTCAAAATGCAAAATTAGACTCCTTAAGGGAGGTCTCGAGTTCGATTTTGGGGAGGCCCTGCACTATTCATGAATGAATAGTGGAGACAAATGATCTCGGTGACCGGCGTCCTTGGGTGGCGTGGCTGGCCGAGATGGGATAATATTATGGGTCCATAATGGCTGGGGTACGCTCTATAAGAGGTGCCCATCACCCTAGGTAGGGGGCATTGTGTGCAACCCAGGCGTGACATATAGAAATCCTTTGTAAGGTCCACAATTGAGGATTCTCGGTCGGCCCAATTGGATTCCATAAGAATCCCAAGCCTAGAAAATGCAACATAACTCAACTGTTTTCCCCAACTAACTATGCTCAAATACAGCTCATGAATTCAATAAATCATGCATACTCCATTATTCAAGCATTTAAAACATTTTTATACTACAATGCCACATATAAAATTTACAAGTAAAGAGACACTCACAACTTGATTGTCTAGACGTAGCCAATCTAATTTCCAATTCCAAGAAGCATCAGGATGCCACAATCACCCAATGCAACTCAATCCCCAATTGGCTTATTTGGTTAACTTAGATCATTCACAAATCCTAAAACATACATGGTTTATGCCAAAACTGAAAATCAGTCCTAGTATGCCAACTAACCATGTTTAAACCCAAATCAAATGCCAATTAAGATTCTAAAATAGTCCTACACATGAGCCAATCTCATATTGCCCAATTTAACCATTTAATATCCAATTTACCCACATTTAGTCCAATTGAATGCAATAGGTTGATCTAACCACTATAATACATGAAATTCAATCATAAATAGGGTTAATTAGATTAATTGCAAGTCAATTTGACTAATTGACATCAATTAGGTCAAAATCTCCAAATTTGGGCAAATCTCTAAATTCATGGCCTCGGCCAAATTTGCACTACACCTAGGGTTTCCAGCAAGCCAGATCAGTGAATTGAACCATCAATCATCCACATTTACCCCTTAGATCAACATATATGACATGCAACTTGAATTGAATACCCTAAGTCCATAACCTAGGCTAAACATTAATTACACCCTAATTCAATGCATTGTTCGGATGTAACAAACTACCAAAAGAAATCTCCAATTACTAGTTTAACCGTTCAGATTCAAGAACATCAAGAGACAAACCTTCTGTCCAAAATTGAGGTAAAGCCAATGGTAGATCAAATAGATATGTCTCTTTAATTAAGACAGCTCCAACTGAACGGTTTCTCCTCTCCTGGTGCAAATACTTAAACTCAGACAATTATATCTCCCAAAATACACAACCAGTCCACATCTTAACTGTTCATAATGCAACACGTTTAGTTTAAAACCATATACTGAAGTATCACATCCATCCGATGGTAGATTTAGGAGATCCAATAGTTTCATCTAAACTTTGTGAAAAATCCAGATTTTTCGACCAGCTGTGCTTGGAAGGTTATATCTCTCATAAGAAAACTCCAATCAAGATCTCCACCAATCAGAATGAAGAACCATAAGAGACGAAATGGCTGACAAATGTTCAGCTTGATCCGACTACAGATCTAAGAGATCAACCCTCTGATTAAAATGTTGCTAAAACATCCCTTCAAGCAACTTCCTCTCTCTTTCTCTTCTCTTCTTTTCTCTCAACCTTACTCTCTCAAAAACGTCCCCCAAGGAAGAAAATGAGAGATTGAGACACATGTTACACCCACATGCACCTATTTTTCCAAACGTTGATCATGCTCCAACACCATGCCAAGTGTTTGCTTAAGGACTCATTTGTTAGCCACATGGCCTTTACCCAATCACAACCAATCCACTAATTCCAGCAATTCCATCATTTTTTTCATTTATTTAATCCATACATGCCCATGTCAAATCATGGTCCAATTGGCCCCATTATACAGTTATAACACATACATTAATATTAATTTGTCACTATTAATATATTACTTTAGTGATGTGTATTATTATCACTATCAATGTCATTAGCACATAAATGATAATATTAATAATGATAATTCTTTAAAATAGCATGCAAAGACACTTGAATCAACCCGCGTAGAGCATCAAATATGTATACATATACGTATACGCATACTCTACAGGTCATGATGACATCATCCTAAGGTACGGGCGTTACATTTGTCATCACAATCGTCGACCTCAACTCAGGCCTCATCAAATTGCTTGAGGTAATCCTCCAGACTTTCACCATATTTTTGCCAAATGATCAGGAAGTTGTTCACTGATTTCTCTCTTTCTCTCTTATCGACAAAGTATCTGAAAAATTTGTGAGCTAGGTGTCCAAACGAGCAAATTGACCCCGGCTCAAACTTCCAGCACCACTTCCTAGTTGGTCCTCTGAGGGTAATTTGGAAGCCTTTGCACATTGTGGCATCGTCGTATCCCTTGAATTCCATCCAGGATTTGTAGTTTTCAACGTGCTCCCTTGGATCAATTTTTCTTTTATACGTCTTGACCTCAGACATTTTGACATTCTTAAAGAGTGGGGCTTAAAGTACGTCTTTCGTTAAGGGTAAAGGAAAGTCTTTGTACTCCTTATGAGATTAGATTTTGATGCTCTCAGAAGGTCGGGTCAACCTGGAATGCAAAGACTGAGACGACCTGGCCTAAAGTAATCCTATTTTTGAGATTTTTGTCGAGGCCGACCTAGTGGCAGTTGACTTGGCTGGTGCCGACCTTGGTTGAGGACGACGTAATTTTCTCTTTTGTGTTGATTGAACTTGAGAAGAGCCTAACTCATGTTCCTTTTTTTTCCTTTTAGAGAGTGGCGAAGGTCTCCTATTGAAAAAGATATTTTTTTAGATCCATTTGGACACTTGCTGCTGCTTTTTACATATTTGGGCTGAGAGTTGATACTACGACAGCATCTTCCTTCATCTTTTAGAGCCTTTGCATGTCGTGGTGGTGGCGGAGGAAGAGTTTCTCCTAGCGCCTCGTTCTGCTCAAGCAATAGTTGGGAGATCTTCTCAACCTTCTCCTTAATGTTGTTGATCCATGCGTACTTCTGAGCAGAGCTCTTATTCTTTTAGGGAGGTCTTCCTCGCTTGGCCTTGGGGGGCTCTAGCAAAGCTGGAGGCTCTTCCATATGCGAGGGATCTGCTTCTTAACTCATTGCTGGAGAGTTGTTCTTGGCTTAATAATTTGATCCCCACAGACAGCGCCAAATGTTGGTGAAAAATTTGACCAACACCAAGTAGATAGACAGGTGGAGGAGATCATTTGATCTGGAACTGCAAACTCTCCGACTCCGGCGAGGGTTTGTCAGCTAGATCTGAGAAGAAGAAAGAAAAAAATAAGGCTATCGTAAGGAACAACAGTGTGGTGCCGACCAAGGATCCTCCGATGCTTAAGTTAGAGCTTGTTCAAAACTATAACACTAACTCTTGTAGAAAATTGCACGTACCTTATAAGGAGGGTTGTAGATCTATTTATAGAGGAAATCCTCTGGCCGGGGTTGCTAACTGCCCAGTAAGCATGTGCCACGTGTCATCTCGCAATTGGTCGAGGTGAGCAAGATGAGCTCATCTATTCTGGAAAGGTCAGATCAGGTAAACCTTATCTTCCTAGTTCATCTTGGACAAGCAGTCATACTCCATCCCTGTGTCAAAATTTGAATTCGATACGTATATCTACTCCGGATTTCTAGGAATGTTGTGCGTTGGGAAGGATACCCTTTGCACTATTATCTAGAATGGTCAACTCAGCTCGTGACAGAGTTGTGCCAAACCAAGCTGAGCTCTCATTAATAACCCATTTTTCGGCTTGGCCAACTCCTGTTAGTTGAGTCGATTTTAGGCTGTCTGAGCTAATTTGTCGATCAAATCACGTAATTCGTACATGATTCTTGTTCCGCCACCTCAACTCTCCAACTCTTACATGTAGTCTTGGTAAGCTCTAAAGATGCCAGGTCGGCTCATACAAATCTGAGGTCAGCTCATGCCGAGCTGATGGTCAAACAATTTTCAAAATCATTTTAAAACATATGCATGACTTTGGAAATAAATGAGCAATATAGAGACAAGAAATATTACAACCTAATTCTACTTATACTTGTAAGCTCTCATCTTTTATCATCGAGTCAACTCGTCCGAGCTTTTAACTTTGACTTTATTTAATCCACTTGAGTTGACTTTTGAGATCACTTGAATCTTTTATTGGCCTCTTGACTTATCCTTGGTGCTGAAACATGCTCAATTTAACCACCAGCATCATGGTTATATTGTTTGTTAGTATCAAAACACTTAGGAAAATTCTAAGTGAAAAACCACTTAGGTCAGCAACAACTTTAAAAACTTCATGAAATATTAGTGATAAATCTTGTTGTCTATGGTCCTATGACATTCAAAGAAAGACACATGTATGGGTTCCCTCACACTTGTGATCTCAAACATCCCTATCCTCCTACGTTTTGCCTCCCGTAGCCTCCACAGACAACCGTTCTTCCACTTCTTGCACCTAACTGACCATACATTGGGTTCTGAATCGACCACAACATATTCACATTGTTGTGTTCTGCAACATCGCTTCACAGTATGTTGAAAGTCTTCTTTGTTGGGAAATGTATGATAGACACCCAAGAGGAGGGTGAATTGGGTGTTATGGCCGACTTTGACAATTTTTAATTTCTTTGTGGAAATCCTTTGATTAATTCAAGTCATGTACTCAAATCAATGTAAAGTGCATAATAAAAGATACTGAAAATAAATACAATGCACACAAAGGATTCCACTATACCGGATTCACTTCAAGGGTCTGAACCAAACTATTACAATGTCCTTTTCAAGGTTCAAGACAAACCTATCATTTTCACGGGCTAAGGATGAACCTATTACTTTCTTTTGTGGGATAAGGAAGAATCTACTATCCTTTTCGCAGGCTGAGGATTAACCACTTGATCCTTTTCAAGATAAAGGATGAAACTATACCTTGATTCCAACCTTGGAATCACAAGTGATAAGCTGTCACTTAACTTGGTTTGTTTCAACCTTGAAGCAAACCAAAACGCTGAACACAAGGACATGGTATTTGTTCTATACAAGTAGAACAATTACAATGAAGCTTACAATACACATTTCCAAATACAAGATATGAAAATTAAGCTCAAAGTGTGTGTGAGAGAGAGAGAGAGAGAGAGAGAGAGAGAGAGAGAGAGAAGAGAGAGAGAGAGAGAGAGAGACCTTATAGTGTTTTTACCTTTCTTGCAACAGTTTTTGCTCAAGAATGCATTTGATGATGATTCAAATGAAATCTAGAAAGTTTACTTTGAAAACCTTTTCAAAATCAACTCATTTAGTTTTCAAAATACTTAGCTCTAGGACATTCAAGAGTGAGAAATGGTATGATGTTTGGAAAACACTTGATGCACTCACATTCTTTCATTCTCTGTTTTTCTCTCTTTCTTTTCTCTGGGTTGTCATAGTTGTGTTGCTCAATATGAGAAAACCAAAGTGTGAAGCTCAAAACCTAAGAGTGTTCATCACTTCTCAACACTCAGAGAAAATAGACCATCTTCGAAAAACGTGCTTAGATCTGGTTTCAAAATCAGTTGAAGTATCTTAAGAGATAGTTGCAGGTTGAAGAACAAGAGAACATGGATTGATTTGAATTCAAAACATTGTTTAATCTAAAGTAGTTATGGGCGTGCAAGACAATGTTAATCATCCAGGTGTTAGTGGAGAATATTTCAGTTAAGATAACCTGGCGAAACTGTGCAAGGAATATAAAAATCGAGCAAGTGGAAGTGCCCACGTTTTTCTCATCAAAAATGTCAAATTTCTATCTTAGGTAATGATAGGCGCTATCATGGCCTATAGCGCGCTATCGGCCTATTCATGATGCCCGATATTGGCCTATAGCGGGCTATTGATGCTCGATATGCTTAAATCGAGATTTTCTAATTTTCAGAACCCATTGATAGTGCGTGATTGCCCTTTATACAAAAAATAGAATTTTGGCAATAGCTTGATAGCGAGCTATCTTCAATGATAGCGCGTTATTGCCTAATTTCTAGAAAATCAGAATTTTGGAAATCGACATGATAGCGTGCTATCATCAATGATAGCGCACTATTGCCTTCTGGAAACTTTGGCAATTGGATGGATAGCAGGCTATATGGACTTAGAGCGCGCTATTGGTTCCTATTTTTGAAAAATCACTCTTTTGACATACAAGGACCTTTTTATTGATTCAAAAATATTTTGATATAGGATTAAAAACTTTTAAATCCTTCAAAACTCATTGAAAACAAGATCGAAACCTTTTTAAAACCTTTTTGACAATATCATGCTAAAGATTAAGACATTTTCAAAAACTTGAAATCTTCGAATATGATTTTGCAAAAGACTAATGCATGATATTTAAGATGATGATTGAGCAAACTGGAACAAGTAGGTTACGTCCTAATTCTAGACAAAGATGGAACTCTCATCCTCTTGTTTCTTCTTTCCTCCAAGTTGTCCAATCTTTGTATGTGGTTGATCCTTTGCTTTGATCTTTTGCTTGAGGGACTTGAATTACTTTGATCTTGTATTTGCTCTTCTCTATTGTAGGTGCTGAAATATACTAGATAAAATTATTAGCACCAAATTGCGTATTATTTATTAGAATCAAAACACTTAGGAGAATGCTAGGTGGAAAGCCTCTCAGGCCAACAATATAATCCCTTTGCAAAGATCATGTGATTCGTTCTAACCCATAGATATGTTGTCATGATCATCAGACACTAGTGTCATGGCTTGACTATTAAGTTCCATGAAACTTGGTGATGGAGTCTCGTAACCTACCATGGTAGGTTGAGGTGTACCCCCGGTTGGCCCAGGTACACGTCCAAGAGAGGGGTGAAATGGATGGTTGCAAGTTTTTCACCTTTCAAAACTTTACGTAAATGCAAGCAAGTAAATAAAATGGCACAGCACAAAGAACACAAAATTTAACGTGGTTCGGTACCAACGACCTACGTCCACTACTTGATCTCCCCAATGAAGATTTCCCAAAACCTCCTACTAAGGATCTTACTTCACAGGTGAGGATTAAACCGATTATAACCACTCACTTCACTGGTGTGAGCTACCGTTACAAGAGCTTAATCGCACAGCTCTCAACTCTCAAGTGACAATAGTCACTCTTATAGCACACAAGTGACAATCGTCACTTTACAGAAATCAAAGGTTACAATGAGTACAGATTTGAAGTTGTTCTTCTTGCCAAGAACACTTCTACTTACACACACTGAGTGTTGATCACCTCTAGAAATCTCAGCAAGATAAAGAAGGTTGAAGCACAGCTGAAAAGAGGAAAACCTTCACAATGGAGTTTCTGAAAAATCATTTTTAGCAAAACAAGATGCAAATCATTTTTGAGAACTTAGATAACTCCAATCGATCAAAGGCAATTCCATTTCTTTAAAATCATTTTGACACAGGATTAAATACTTTTCAATCATTCAAAATGCTTAGAACACCTTTAAAAACATTCAAAAAACCATTTTGATCAAATCAAATTGAAGATCAAAACATTTTCGAAAACTTGAAACACTTTGAGTATGATCTTGCCAAGATGTTCTTAATGTGATCTTACAATCCTAAGATCAAACTAAGACTCATCACTTGTAGAACTTTGTCTTCATTGTTTGAGCTTGATCTTGAGTTTCTTCTACAGCTTCTATTGATGTGATCTTGATGATTTTTTTACAACACTTAGAAACAATATATTTTTCATTAATAATGTTGTTTGTAATCATCAAAATCTCAACGTGAATAATTCTCAACGTGAGAGCATTCACTGTGAGGGGTTTTGGTCTCTCACCCCCTACACCATGCAATGTCATGTGACTCATTGTCCTTCATACTCAACCCATTGTTATCTTTTTGTAATAGTGTTGCATACAAAGACCCATCATGTTCTATCACCCTCAAGAGTGTATTATTCAAATTGTCACAACCCACTACCTGTGACTTCATGACCGGCCTAGAACCCCGACTATATCCTCCCTTGATACCCCCAACGTCCTGTAAGCCTAAACACAAAACAACCTGATATTCATCCATGCCCCATGCTAACACAATCCAAATCATAATCATAATCATCAAAATCTAACTTCACATGTAAGTCCAATAAAAAAATAAAAATAAAAATAAAAACATAACCCATCCATCGGGTCATCATCATCATCATATGCACATCGGCATATATGTACATCCCATATATACAGAACAAGTCTAAGTGTTAAATATACACAATAGGTGTTATTAAGTACATATTACAAAATACAATATGTACAAAACTAACACTTGCATCACAAAACAAGTGGGAAGCGCTCTGCAGCTACGTCTTCCCCTTCCCCTTCCTATTTGGACCAGAAATTATAAGAAGAAGATGTGAGCTACAACAAGTTCAGTGAACATTTCCTACAAATGGCAGTATACATGCATTTATACAAAAAAGACCATGGCATGTGATCATAAAAGCAGTTCATATATCATGATGTAATGTAAAATCCATATACATACTGAACATAATGTGTCCATGTCAATCATCCAAACCAATGCATTCAATTCCACACATGCATATGCAATCCTAATCCACCTCCTGAGTAAGAAGCGATCTGTGACCTAGGTTTGCGACACCAAGGCCCGACCCGACTTCACGTTACTCGTATTCTAAGGATTCTTGGGGTTGTACAGCCCGTAGGATCTGCCCTCCAAAGACAATCACATGTCTAGGCTAATCCTAGCCACACAAGCCATAGAATCCTATCGTAGGTCCACAACTCGGGGTCACATCTAGCACATGAGATTTCCTAAAATCCCAGCTAGCATAGCCGCAAGTTGTTAACCATTCATGCTTATGTTCAAATCAGTTTCATGAACCATTAAAAAATACATTATACCTAGATAACATTCAAAACATTTCATATAATACAATGCCACATATAGAACCAAATAAAAGGAAATGCTCACAGTTGATTGGCTAGGCTAGCCAATCCAAATTCAAACAATACTAGGGCACTAGAATGCCACTTCCACCCTCTAATGTACAACAGTCGTAAAGCATACAATTTAGCTTCCAAAAGGCACAATTAGAGTACTTTGATCATCCACAAACCCTGCATAAAATTCAGGTTCATACACTCATCAAAACCAGTCCATACAGCATGCCAAAATCATGATTCAAACCTTAATTCATATGCCAACACCTAACTCTAACATGGCTGCAACTATGTGCCCCCAAAATCAGTCCATTCACACCATAATTTACACAATTCAACAGTTTCTAACCGATGAAAATGCTAGGGATTGATATCATATCCAAAACTACTTCAATTCTATGCATTCCATACCTAATTAGGTTATCAATCATCACTTAAGTCCTAGGTAGCCTCACATGCATCAATGCATTCCATTGAAACCAAGTTCCAACTCATTCCCAAATTGTGGGAACTCAAACCCTCTCAACTGGACCAAAGTTTGGGAAAAAGTCCTCTGTGGCCAAAGCTTTCCCAAAACTAATATTAGGGTAAGTTCAAAGACCTTAATGTACACCTCATAGGTCGCATGCAAGGTCTAGCTCAACCTTCAACCAAACATGCAAGCCAAGCTTATGGAACGTAGAAAATTTCAGCACAAATGCCCTCAACCCAAACTATGTGGAGCAACTCAACCGAAAATATAAGATTCAAGTGCTAAAGTGATGAAAATCATACCTTTGAGGCTTAGGAAATCCAAACCCTAACTCAAACCACCTTCAAACCTCCATTTTCCCCTTCTCTTCAGTTGAGAAAACTATAAAGAAGTTGCAAAAATGATAGAGAACTCGTGCTTGATGTTTATAAGGTGAATGGTGGGCCCCACACAAAATAAAACACAATTTAATAAAAAAATAGTTTCCTCCTGCAATTACTTACATTTAGATGATCAACTTCTTGCGAACGCAACACCGATTTAACATCTTAACCGTTTAAAATTTGGATGAGTGAGTTACCAAACTTCTGGTAAACCTTTAGCTGAATCCCACGGTGGAAATGCGAGATCCAACCATTTGATCAAAACTACGCAAGAAAATTTGCAAATTTAAGCAGCCATGTTTGGAAGCTTATAACTCACAGTAGACAACTTCAACCAAGATCTTTACTGTGCAAAATGAAGACCTATCAGAAAAGAATAAGCTGCCAAAATTTTAGCTCAATCAGATCACGGATCTAGGAGATCGAGCCATTGATGTAATCGGTTACAGAAATTTCCTCCTCTCCATATATATTTATGTTTGTTTGATGTTCCACACTCGACCATTCTAAAATCAAAGCAAGGCATACCTTATATGAATTTTTATGTAAATCATGTTCCGGACGCAACCGTGAGGTCTGAGTCGCGATCTGGGACATGCACCTTGAGATCGCAGTCAATTTGGCCTTTTTAATTCTTAAGGTACGGGCAACCGGAATGTTACCAAATTGGGTCCATTTGGATTCTAAGCGTAGGGAATACCAAACCAACAAAATATGTGGGATTTCTATGAGTCATACACGTATAAATACGCATATTTCAATATCCTATGGTTCAAGATGATGTCAACCCTAGTACAAGGCGTTACATAAATCAACGGGATTAGATGTCTCTTGTCTTTCATCGTTGTCACTATCTTTATTATTATCTTCACCGATTTGTTCACCAGTCATCATCGAAATTGAAATCATCATCAAATAAATGTGTCATAGATGGACAAGTATCATCAGCCTCAGATCTCGTGCCCAAATTTTCAGCTTCAATGGGTGACATTGTACTAGGACCAATGTTCTCCAATGATTTTCGTGCACTAGGGCCACCTACATCTGCGTAGCTAAGGAAACTCCTCGCATGAGCTTGAGTTAGAATTCCACCGACAACCTCAACATATAACTTTATATTATTAGGAGGTGGGATCTCTTTGCAGTATGGTAAATATATCCTTTAACTCTTACTCATTTCTAATCGAAACAGCTGTAAAATTGAAATCCCCAACACCAAAAAACAACGGATATTTGTCCATTAGTGTAACATATTACTGAAACGAATTCGTCCGCCATCTAGATTGACATACACAATCACAATAATTATTTCAATGAAAATATCAATATTATAAGATATATTAGTTCAAAAAATGAGTGATCTAAAGAAAATACTCAATTCTCATAAAAAAATGAAAATAAAGTCAAAGAGGAAACCAATAAACCTAAAGATAAAATAAATACCTTTAAAGAAAGAAAAAAATTAATCTGCCAAACAAAAAACAATAAAAGAGAATCAAAAAAAAATCTCCCTAAATTTATTAAGACAAAAGATTACCAAGAAAGAAAGACAAAAAATCAAAAAAGAAATTAAAACATATTATTCTAAAAACAACATGGGTAAAGATGGGTGATCACGTTCGATCACACTCTTAAGTGCCCAGTGAAACTGTTGAAGTTCAAAATATGTCAAGACCCCTTCACATTCCCCTAGGGCACACTGACCGACGTAAAAATCTAACCATCATGTCTATAATAGGACCATTAAACCCCGGTTAAGCTTCAACCAAAACTTCAGCAGAGTCTTTTCTGTAAATAGGACATTCCTCACAAATCTAATCAACTGATAATCCATCCAACAAATTATATGTCACACCCCGCCCGGACGAGCCTAAACCGGCGGAACACTCAAGGACGGGGCGCGAATGCATTATAACAATAATCGAGTGCGCGGAAACAAGATTAAGTACAAGTTTGATTTCATTAATTTCAGAATATATTTGTACATGAAATAGTTAAGGGAACATCCTCCCAAAGTTTCCAATGAATAATACAAAGGGTACAAAAATGTGAGCCCAAAAACCTGCACCCAGCCCAACCTAATCTCCTGTGAAAAATTGGAAAACAACGGGGTGAGCTACACGCTCAGTGGGTAAAATAGTTCGTGAATATAACAATTAATAAAAAAAACTTCATAGTCAAATATCATAAATACACATCAGAGCATCATAATCAATCCAACATGTATGTATGTATGCATGACACCGTCTCGTATTGGTTTCATAATTATACATCATCTGAGTTCATGTACAGATGTCCCTCCCCAGGAGTAGTCGGGTTCTCATTGTACGTCCCTCCTCTGGAACGACGCTCTGGATTCACGTACAGATGTCCCTCCCCAGGAGTAGCCAGGTTCTCATTGTACGTCCCTCTCTAGAAAAATATAATGAATAGTGAGCATTGGTTCTAACTATTCTATGAATCATAAACCACATACGTCCATAGGTGGTGCTTACGTATGATGCCAATGCATGAACTGGTCCGGTCTTTACTTAACGTTAGACAGGATTTGGCAACGTCTGGTGTCATGCCGATACTAGTTTGGTAGCTGTTGTTGTATGCAAACTCAGCTAAATGTATGTGTTTTGCCCATCCGTCATGAAAGCCCAAAATGCAGCACCGTAACATGTCCTCCAAGATTTGGATAAGACGCTCTGACTGCCTATCAGTCTGAGGGTGAAAGGTTGTGCTCATGGTGATCCAAGTCCATTTTACTCTGGAAGTTTTGCCAAAACTTTGATGTGAATCGAGGGTCTCGATTAGAGACGATCGTGAGTGGTATGCCATGGAGGCGTACGATCTCTCTTTCATACAGTTTGGAAAGCTTGGCGCGGTTATCCATGAATTTTATTAGCAAAAAGTGTGCAGACTTTGTAAGTCTATCAATGATAACCCAGATAGCATCTTGCCCTTTATTATTTCGAGGCAAGGCCGTAACAAAATCCATTGCGATGTTCTCCCACTTTCATTCTCCAATAGGTAAAGGCTGGAGAAGTCTAGAGGGAAGTCATGCGTTGGGTAATTACCCTCATGAATCTTCAGTTGCCTTGAGGCATATGCAACAACTTGGCCTTCTTACATTAGTACAACACCTAAGCCTTAGAGAAAGGCGTCGGTGTATAGTAAAAATCCAAGTGAATTTCTTGGAGTGAGAAGTACAGGTGCCGTCGTAAGGCGTTTCTTCAATTCCGGAAATGATGCTTCACAGGCGGGATTCCAGATGAATCGCACGTCTTTTCGAGTGAGCTTTTTCATAGCTTCAGCAATCTTTGAGAAGTCCTTGATGAAGCATCTGTAATAGCCAGCCAAACCAAGAAAACTCCTAATCTGAGTAACAGTGGTAGGTTGCTTCCAATTTAAAACCATTTCAACCTAAGAAGGATCGACCTCAATGCCATTGCCTGAAACCACATGGCCTAGGAATTGAACTCGCTTCGCCCAAAATTCGCATTTACTTAACTTTGCATACAGCTGGTGGCTTTTCAAGGTCTGGAGGACTATTGTATTGAACAAGGGAAATGTACCTTCGATTACATTGTTGTCTGGGAAGGGTTGTAGAGCGATAACAAATGCTCAACCCTGGTTCTTTTGCCCATGGTTCTGCTGGTTCTGCCTGGGTTGGGCATTAGCAGCAGATGGGGCTTGTTGGACTGGAACAACAGGAACAGGTTGCTGAAGGTGCGGACAAGCATTTCTTACATGGCCCTGCTGGCCGTAGTTGAAACACGTCAGCCTCTACTGCTGATGGTTTTGTTGGCCATGTTAATTGTGGTGCTGACCACCACCTCTACCATTACCATTTCGACGACCACCCTTGCCATTACGACCTCCTCGGCCATGATTGCCAAAACCCTGATAGCCAAAGTTAGATGGTTCAGCGGTAGGTGTCGTGGCCTCATTCTTCTGAACAGGGGCTGGGAGGGCTGGGTTTTGATTATAGTAGGGCTTCTTCTTGTTGCCCTACTGCGAGCCCTGTTGGGAAAACATTGCAGGCCGTTTTCCCCTATTCAGTCTCTACTCCTGCACAATCTTCTCTTGCTCAAAGCTCATGGCCTTGTCAACGACCTCCCTATAAATCTTGAGATCCAAGATCGACAAGGCTTGTCGAATGTCAGGACGAAGGCCATTGTAGAATTTCTCAGTCTTATCTTGCTCTATTAAGATGGTGGAGAGAGAGTAAATCGATAATTCTTTAAACTTGACAGCATACTCCCTGACTGTCATGCCTCATTGGTATAGCTTGGCGAACTCCTAGCGCTTCTGTCTTTTCACAGTGCCGGGGAAGTACTCATCAATAAACAATGACTCGAACTGTTGCCAAGTCATGTCTGTGGTGCTGACCCTTGGGTCCTCCTTCACTGTTATCCACCATGTATTTGCTCCACCAATAAGTTGGTAGGACGCAAGTGGAATCTTTCGAGCCTCATCGACTCTCATTGCGTCAAGAGCCTTCTTCGACTCATCCAACCATTTATGCACCTCTTCTACATCAATGGTGCCAGCAAAAGTAAGAGGTTGTAGCCTCTTGTACTTCATAAATTGGTCGGTATGAGTCTCCGACCCAGATCTCACGGGTGCCTAAACAGTGACAACCCGATTGGTCGCGGTCTCCCGAACAGCCGTCTAAATAATTACTTTCATCGCCTCGATAAATCTGGCAAAAAACTCTTCCATACTGGAAAGAATGGCAAAGGATGTGGCCAAACGTAGTGCAGTGTCCGGTGTGGCCTGCACTATCGTCAGAGGCGGCGGTTCCTAGTTCTGAATCTCACGATGTGCCTCCTCTGCTGGACGGACAGTACGTGGCCTTCCTCTCTTCCTAGTTTGCATTTTCTTACTGGAAAGGAGAAAATAAAACCATGATTTAGGAACTGTAGCCAAGTTTAATGTTATGATATTCTCAGCAACAAGTTCGAGAGTACTGCAATATAAAAACCACCTATCTTTCTAAGTATAGTGTAAGGTTTTTTTTGAGGAATCAAAGAATCTTATGTGCCTCGTATGCTTGGCCATGGTGTAAAACAAGATTAGAATGTTTATATAATAAGTATAAAACTTTCCAAGTATTTCAAATGTTTTGGTTCTAGTTTTTATTAACATACATATATATTTCATTGAAAATCCATACGAGTCATAAAAATTCTAAGATTTTCCTCGGTAAATATCCTAATCTAACGTTTTATCGCAATCTTACGTATTCAAACTCTTTCATTTAGTCTTTTCGACTATTATCCAAATTTGTGTGTCCCATACCACATGAATTTGGTAATAAGGGTGTCAACCAAGTTAAGTTGTATGAGTACGGTCTCTATAAAACGTCGGCTGAAGAGGAGTTTACTAATAGTATCGTCCAAGTTTACTCGTCCCACACCGTGTAAACTTAGTGATAATCTTAGTAATGCAACTTTTCCCAAATGTTTCTTTTCACACAAGGTCGTGGGTTTTCTTACTTCCATATTTTATTTAGTATCCTCCAATTTTGTTGTGTCTCATACCACTCCAAAGTTAGTGATACAAAAGAAATAATGGTTGTAAGTCGACCCACCAAAGATAGTCTTAAACAAAACATTTTCATTCATATATAAAATAAATTTTACAATGCCAGTGATCATTCCTGATTTTCCTGCCTACTACTGCTCCTTTTAGACCTCCTGCTAGGTACAAAAAGACTACTAGAAGAAACTTGAGAAGTTGCTCGTTGTTCTTCGACATTTTGCATACGTGTTAACAGAGCATTTTGAGTCTCCTCCATCTGAGCAATACTAGATACAATCACATTTAACTGCTAGAATGGGTTAGTCGATTGCCCCATCGATGGTTGATAGGTCGACTGTCCCATAGGTGGAGAGTAGGTCGTAGGCATCGGTGGAAAGTATTAGTCGTATGGTTGACTCATAGGTGGTGGGTAGTTGTTTTGATTGTGCGGGGATTCCCTAACTGGAACCCCTTGGACATTTGTATATGCTTGAATCGAAAAATCTTGAAACAATGGACTCTTTGGGATATCCTGTCTTCCGAAATTTGGTGCTGCACAATTCTGTTGTTGTTGGTTCACAGGAACTTGGAACTGACCGATACTGTACCTCAGGAGTTGGAAACCTTTGGTATGTAATATAGCCTTGAGTTGGTATGTTCCAAGAAGGTGGATTTGCTGGAACTCTTTGTCCATCCTGATTTGGTTGAGGTTGATTTAGGTTGGCAAAGAAATCTTCCTCGGAGAATAGGTGATTGGTTTGACCATTATTCGGGGCTACGTTTGCCGTAGGGTTTTGGTTTGGCTCGTTATTTGGTACCTCCCTAACAGGAATCTTGCGCCGACTTTTTCGTTAACAATGTCCATTTTTGTCTCTAATTCTTTTGCCATTTTCTCCTAAAGTCGCGCTGAATACTTCCTTGTCAGTCACCCCTCCACTTGTAACAAACGTCTTGAACATAAAGGATGTTGTAACCGCCTCAGTGATTTGCTTTGAAGACTCATCAAAAGTGTTGACGTTTGCCTCGTATAACATCCTCATGATCAAGACTCTGTAGTCGAGGAGTTCCTTTCTTGAAGGGTTTTGAATCACCCGCAACATTTGCTCGATAATGATGTGAGGTAGGGAGACCTTAATTTTCTTCTTTATGCAGTATAGCACAAGAAGTTGAGCCCTTGACATAGCACGATCTTTCCAAGGCCGGAAACAGGTGGTTTAAGGAGATTGTTTGGGAGGTGGGCGTACGTCAATTGGGTGTATTGCCTTTTGACGAGGGAATTGAACAACTGTTCTTTGGACTCTGCGATCTCTGCAACTGTCTGACGTTCGTGTGGATCAATGATTTTATCTCCAATCAAGATCTCCATAAGTCACGAAATAATTTCGACGTTGATAGAAATCTTTGTTCCCTTGACCGTTGTCTCCAAGACAGGGCTGATCCCATCTTCTTGAAGTCCCACGCAATTCATGGCTTCGTAGAAGGACTTCACCAAGTTGAAAGAGACGTAACCCTCAACTTTTGTTATGTTCAACCACCCCAGTGTTGCAAGTTTTTCGTGAAGGATCAAACGGAGGCGGAAATCTCTATTGTCGATACTCCTCATAGTCATAACCTCCCTTTCGAACAGTTTCGTGAGTCTGGTGGGAATTGGTTCCCGACTACTGGAAGTCGTTCCTTCACTTAAGGTCATTATCTTGCTGAAAGGAAGATAAACTTGTAAAATACACAAAATATATTCCTAACATTTTTAAGATTTATGCCTTGTCCGTTGGACAATATTTTTTATTTTTCTCTTAATGTTTATGCCATCATTTAATCCAAATTTTTCATTAGCAATATGATATATATATATCTCATATATACATAGATATATAGATATATATATTTAATATAAATCTCAACTATATATAATTCATATATATATATAGTTCTAAAGACATATATATCTAATAAAAATTTTCTTCCCCTAATTTGGTGGACTTGGGCGGGTCGTGGACCTTACTCTCTGATACCATTTAATGTCACACCCCGCCCGAACGTGCCTAAACCCGCGGAACACTCACGGACGGGGCGCGAATGCATTATAACAATAACCGAGTGTGCGGAAACACGATTAAGTACAAGTCTGATTTCATTAATTTCAGAATATATTTGTACATGAAATAGTTAAGGGAACATCCTCCCAAAATCCCCAATGAATAATACAAAGGGTGCAAAAATGTGGGCCTAAAAACCTGCACCTAGTCTACCCTAATCTCCTGTGAAAATTTGGATAACAACAGGGTGAGCTACACGCTCGGTGGGTAAAATAGTTCGTGAATATAACAATTAATAAAGCAAACTTCATAATCAAATATCATAAATACACATCAGAGCATCATAATCAATCCAACAGTCTCGTATTGGTTTCATGATTGTACGTCGCCTGAGTTCACGTACAGATGTCCCTCCACAGGAGTAACCGAGTTCTTATTGTACGCCCCTCCTTAGGAGTGACGCTCTGGATTCACGTACAAATGTCTCTCCCCAAAAGTCGCCAGGTACGTCCCATTCCAGAGAAATATAATGAATAGTGAGCATTGCTTCTAACTATATTATAAATCATAAACCACATAAGTCCCTAGGTGGTGCTTATGATGATGCCAATGCATAAACAGGTCCGGCCTTTACTTAACATTAGACAGGATTTGGCAACGTCTGGTGGTCCTTATCAGGGTCGGTATCACCACGTGCAAGGTTAGGACATTCAGTATTACTTGTATAAGCTGTTAGCTTTCAAATAAGACCAACCAGATCAGTCTCCAGTTGAGAGGTGAGACATTAGGTCTATTTAAATACCAATCGTCTAGAGCAGCACGCTGCCTCCCGTTCACTATTTAGCGTTACTGAGGACAAGACTAAGTCTGGTTGAGCCAGATTGACCACTAATTTGGCATAGAAACAGTGTAATATATGAACTCCAAATATGCAGGCATAAGTATGACAAGTACAAATATTATACGCAATAATGCAGTGTAAATGAGTAGTAGGCATAATGACAAATGAATGTAAACTTTAATAAAAGTTATAAAACACGCAAACCTATGTTTCGTTCCCCACCTTTAGATAAAAAATCCTTCAAGAACTGGTGCCTTCCCCTTAGCAGAATCGCGTTGCACAGTACAGAAAGTCTCAAAAGAGAAGACAAAAACTCAAAATGAGTGAGAGAGAGAAGAAAAATACAAGGAGAAGTGATTTTGGTGTGTGAAATGATGAGGGGGGGTTCCTTAAGTAGGAAAAAAAGGTGCCCGAAGGCACCCTGCCCAAAGTTCAAAATTTGTTTTTTTTTTTTTTTTTGTGCAAACCTAGGGTATTACATTATATATATCCATATCCACTAAAATCCAAACTAAAAACATTTAACAGTATATATCTATCATAACTACCTACTATATACATCCATCTACTTAGTTTCATCTGTGGGGTCTTATATACATATATTTACGTAGCCAAAATTATCAAAATACATGTTTTCCAATTCACATCAAGCCTACATTTAAAACAACTTCTTCTTCTAGCAAGGCACTCAAATCTCACTGAAATGTTATTCCCTTGCCCTTATTTGCAGCAGAAGGACCTGGAAAATTGGAAATAGAATGAGCCAACGATGCCCAATGAATAAAATTCAATAATATCATCATCTACACATCTACATTACCATGTATGCTTGAGTATGTTATGCCAAATCAATATACAGACATCAATATATAACCACATTAAATATACAATGCAATTCACATCCATATACAACACACAATATTTCAGCCTCGTTCAATTTTGTGACTAACTTTTCCAAGACTTATATGAATACATATAGTCAATAGGTACTAGTTTTACGGTCTTAAGTCACAATTCATTCTCATCTACAAAATTCAGCCAGATGTACAAATGGACTAGTTCTTTGTCCTATCCAGTACTACCAACTAGTGTTCTAAAGAGCAAATGTAAACCGTACTCTAATTCCGAGGAGACATCCCTCTTTTTGAACATAATTAGTTTTCCTTGCAAATAATATTAGAACAACATCGCACTTTACAACTAAATAGATTTCTATATACACCTTAAATCTAACTAGGATCACTAGACCCGATTATTCTTGTAGGAATTACTTTAACCTACTTGATTATATCCAAAAGTCTAGCTCCAATAGATTTATTAGTCCATACAAATAATCTCTGGATTTCTTCATACCACACGCAAACATACACATGATCAAGCATCCAAATATAAATAATATGATGATATAAATTAAAATATAATGAATTTCTCACAACAATTGCCAGAAATAATTTTTCACCCCGTCAATCGCACTAGATTCCTCTACTAGAACCTGCGTATATTATTTAAATTATATTAATACTCATTCATATTATTTCATATTCATACTAATTAAGTCATATTAATGGGTATTATTTCCATCTATATTAATTTCTAACTTTCCAATACATCCAACTAATTATCATAGTTCTATTTCTTTCTAAAAATCATGCGAGGGCTTCCCAAATATTTTATACGGCCCTCATGATTATTCTTAAGACAATGGATAGTAGAAACAAACCTTTTAACTACGATTCTACTAATATCCAAGTTTATAGTAACTGACGAATTTGTTCAAGCATATACTAAAAATATCAATCGATACCCAAAAATCATAATTTTGGTATCGAAATGTCTGGAATTGATCTATCTACGATTCTATGGTCTCAAATCATATTTTCATTGGGGTTTAATTAGGTTCCAAAGGCCCCCAGTGTCAAATTTAGCTTTTTCCAATTATACCGACTCTAATATTATACATGAATACAAAAAAACTACATATTCGGGATTTACGCGACTCTATGAGTAATAATATATAATTTTTATATGTTTCCATTCAAAATAGGTCAAAACTCCATTTTTAAAAATACTACAAAATTTTACCTATAGTAAAAATTATACCGATAGAATTATTACACGTAGCTTAAATAGAACTTTTTTCAACAAAAAGAAGGAAAAATGAAAAACACGTTCTTCTTCCTCCCGTTCTTTTTCTCCCGTTCTTTCTTTCTTCTCGGTTTCCTTCCATCTATACACTCATCTTCTTCTTCTTCCAATTCTTTTTCTTTTCAAATAAAACATGTTGGCTTTAAATTTAAAAGATGAGCATCATTTTGGATACAATCCCATGCTCCTCATGTCAATTATTAACCAACCCCATTATTTATCTACTTGTTATCTTATACACCACTTTCTCATTTGTTAACTAACTCCCCAACATTTCATTTAATTAACTCGGGTTTTTTACATGATTACCCTTCAAAAAAATAATAATTTTTCAAATATCATCCCCTCAAAAATAATGTCACATTTGCCACATTTTACTGTTCACTGCACAGTCATCGCACAGTCAGCGCGCCAAACAAGGGCCACGTCGGCGCGGAGGTGGAATTTTTTTAAGTGGAAGGGAAGGCGTCTTTTGAAAAGATGCCTTCCCTTCCACTTTAAAAAAAAAATTGTGAAGGGAAGGCGTCTTTTGAAAAGACGCCTTCCCTTCACATTTTTTTTTTTTAAGTTGAAGGGAAGGCGTCTTTTCAAAAGACGCCTTCCCTTCAAAGTTTTTTTTTAGCTGAAGAGAAGGCGTCTTTTGAAAAGACGCCTTCTCTTCAACGCTATTTTTTTTTAACTGAAGGGAAGGCGTCTTTTCAAAAGACGCCTTCCCTTCATAATTTTTTTTTTAAAATGAATGAAAAATCAAAGTTTTATTCAAAGTGGGAGTGTTTGCTCGCGGGTGGGGTATTTGTAGGGTTTAAGGGAAGGCGTCTTTTCAGAAGACGCCTTCCCTTAAAATAAAAAAAAAACTTTGAAGGGAAGGCGTCTTTTGAAAAGACGCCTTCCCTTCCACTTAAAAAAAAAATTGTGAAGGGAAGGCGTCTTTTGAAAAAACGCCTTCCCTTCACCCAAGGGAAGGCGTTTCTTTTTAGTTAAAGAGAAGGCGTCTTTTCATGCCACCTCCGCGCCGACGTGGCGCTTGTTTGGCACGCTGACTGTGCAATGAACAGTAAAATGTGGCAAATATGACATTATTTTTTAGGGGATGGTATTTGTGAAATTATTATTTTTTTGAAGGGTAATCATGTAAAAAATCCTAATTAACTCCCCCAAGATATCACGTTAGAGAGAGAAAGAATTCAATGAGAGCAAGATGAATTTAATATAATTAAATCCCATCTAATTCAACTCCCGTCTAATTTCACCATTTTCTCATTTAATACAACTTCAAATAAATCAAAATACTTCAACTTAATAAACTAAAATTTCACTAAACTTCTATGATCAACCTAAAATTTTAGGGTAACTTTTATAAAAATGAGGGTCAATACAAAATATAGCGTACAAATATGATTCTACTTGAGCAACGGCCAACACAAAACAATGAAACACAAAAATAACAAACATAAGGTTTACTTCATTGTTACTTTTGGAGGAAAAAATTTCAAAAACACCTAAAAGATAAATATAATAACAGAACATACTAAGGTTCAATTGTTAATGTTAGGAGATTGAAAAAAGCTCAGACTTGAGTGAGATAGAAATAAGTTGGGTATTTTTTGCCTTCTCAAGAAAACTTGTGCCCCGTTAAAAACAACAATCATTACCAATTACTATGGTTCTTACAAAAAAAAAAAAAAAAAAAAAAGTCATGCGTAAGTATCATGATTTTTCCACATTAATATATAAATATATTGAATTCATCACCACTACTAATTCAACCATGTGCAACACACGTGCACGCTTACTAGTTATTTTAATTATCTTTTCTTTCTTCTAAAAAACATAAAATAATAAATAATCTTTTGCTAATCATGTTTTATTAGTAGCCATTAAATTTATTACATATAGTTTACAATTTGTAAATATATCAGTACTTACCAACGTGCATTGCACGTGCCCTTTCACTACGTACTATAAAAATTAAAAGATGGGTAAAGATAAAATTTTATATTTATATATTTTTTTATTTTTTAAAAAACTCAATGGCTATAAATCCCTTCTAATTATTATTTTTTATATTGACTATTTACTTGTTACTATAACTGCTAAATTGGCTTAGGTTTATTTCTTTTATAACTTTGAAATTTCATGTTACCTCGTCAACTTAAGAACATTTTTCTTTATTTTTGTGCAAGCAACTTAAAAAATAAACTTAAAGCACCAAAACAATTGTCGTAATTAACTCTCGTAATATTGTTTTTGTGTACTTCAAGATTTTGAAAGCATTAAAAATAGTACTATTGACATATAAAGACAAAAGGCAAAACGCATCAATAGTAGAAATATAACCAATCCCACAATTATGGAAGGAAAATCATATTCCAGGGCAAATCATCCTCATTGGCTATGCGTTGCCAATACACTTAATCCAAATTTAATCTTTCTAGAACTAAGTGTTGGCCTAGTATTATAGTTCACGAGGGGATATGAGTTAGACTTGGTAGATTTTTGCGGTACCTTTCGTTTAATTAATTTAAACAGAATATATACGCAGTAGGTAACAAGCCAAATAATTAAGTGCAGGAAAAATAAATAGACACAGTGATTTATAGTGGTTTGGTTCCCCTTGAACCTACTCCACTACCCGATCATCTACGATTAGGATTTCTCAATACACTATTGGCTTGTCAGCTTACGGGCGTGACTAGAAGTTGTATACACTAGCCGACATAAGGGCTTGCCTAGAAGCCACACACACTAACGCACATAAGGGCTTGGCTAGAAGCTGCGCACACTAACCAACATAAAGGCTTGGCTAGAAGTCGTTCTGTAATCAACTTACGAACATGGTTACAAGCCGTACAATAATATGGTATAGTCCCGGTTGACTAATAAGTCAACAATACATCAATATTACAAATGATAAAGAGAGATGTTCTAAAAATGCTCTCAACAATTTTAAGCGTACAATCTTGAATGAATAATCACTACTATTCTAAAATGAATAATCACTACTATTCTAACCACAATATTTTAACTGATGTGTAGTGTTGAAATAGTTGTTTTCAAATACATGCAAACGATTCAAATAGTGATTATGTAAGATCAAGAATAAAAAATGCACATGTATTCAAATATTGATTCTAAAGATGATATGTATGAAGCATAAGAATTAATATGCACAAATGATCAAGACTTGTTGATTCTAAATGGATAAATGGTTAAGTTCAAGAATCAATACTCTCAAGTAATGATCAATGAAATCGATTCAAAATAATGTAAGTTTAGCACATGAATCGATACCACATAAGATGTATGAAACCACTAATCAAAATAATATCATATGAAGATCAAGTATGGTTTAAAAACACTTAAAAAACAGTTTTAAAGATAGATAAAAATCAAACACAAAAATCGTTTAACATTCACAAACACGATCACACGAATCTTAAAAAGAGATTTTATCTAACTCTTAGGAATGATGAAACACACAAGATTCTCCAATGTGTGAAGGTGATTCAGACTGATTTCACCTTTAAAAAAAATCAAGATCTATAAGATATGTAATGAACTCACTCAAGAAAGGCTTGAACTATGGTTAAGTGAAACTCACAAGTTTCTCAAAGAGTTTGAAAGATTAGGCAAATTATTCAGAAGTATGAATTAAAGATTCAAATGTATGTGAACTTTTGCTTTGAAAATATGTTTAAAATACTCAAGAACTTGTTTTGGACTTGTAGAAATGAAAGTATGAAAATCAGCACAAGATCAAGATTTTTGCAAAAGTTGCTCTTTAAATGAGCAAGTGTGGTATTTATAGAAAAATACCAGAAGGAGGCATAGGAACGCGTTCTTAGAGAAAGAAGCGCGTTTCTGCTTTTTAGATTTCCCTCCAATTGAGGAGCGCGTTCCTTAAAAAAGGAGCGTCTTCCTTAATGTGTTCATTGGGCATAAGAGTGAGGTTCCTCATCAAGAACCACTGACCCTATAAACATTCATATTTTGCCCTTGTCTACAGGAGCGCGTTCCTGTTAAGAGGAACGCGTTCCTAATTCCCTAATTAGAAAAGTCTGAGTCTCGAGAAAAATCAGAGGAGCGCGTTCCTTAAACTCTGATCAGAAAAATCTGATTCTTGAGAAAAAGCACAGGAGCGCGTTCCTTCACATTAAAGTGATAAAAATCAATTTTTGATCAAAATGAGTTTAAGACATTGTCAAACACATAAACCAACTTTGAAAATATTAGAACAAGATTGAAACACAATTTGTGAAGATGAACTTGTGTAAAACAATCGATTAATACAAATGATCAAGACGTTTGATATGATACACGTAAAATGATTAAAACCATGCAAAGTTGGTTATATGAGTGCATGATAAACGATGATATAGATATGTAAGACAAATAACCTTAACTTAAGATTGCATGGTAATCATAATAATGTATGTGCATGCATAATTAATATTATAATAGTGTATGTGCATGAATATGATAACCTATATGCATGATTTTCAAAAGATGCAAATTATAGACAAAAGATTACAAACATGAAGCTCTTAAATCTTCGTGCATTATTGTTCCATCCCACGCTTTGACGATATAGTCGAATTCATCTGATATAGCTAGTTAGCACTGAAACAACTAAGTTTAAGAGATTAGTGATCACGAGTATGTTGTTTGTAATTATCAAAATAAAACCAAGTGAGAGTCATTACATCAACACTAAGAACACCAAATCTAACAAACCATAGTATTCTAGATGTAAAATAATTAATAAAAATACAAAAAATAAAACTAACCAAATAAATGATCGTCGTCGAAGGTTTCGAGCAGCCAAAGAAAGTAAAATAGAGCAGCCCATTGCAGATAAGAGATTAGCGAAAAGGGAGAACAATTGCTGGAGAGTGAGAAGATCGACCGAGAGAAGTATAGAAAGAGCAGCCAAAGGAGAGAGAAATGAAAGTAGGAAGGGATAGAAATGTGGGAGCAGAAGAGATCCGCAGGAGAACGGGAAAAGACACCGGAGAGGGAAAAGAGAGACGTTAGAGAGGAAGAGCGAACGGAGAAAGAGAGAACTGGATGGAAGAGAGAACGATAGACGGGAACAACAGTTGCAGGAGAGATCTCACCAGAAAAGTGGCCGGAAACAACAGATCTAGGTGATATTGCCAAGAGGAGAAAGGTGGGGTGCGTTAGGGTAGGTTTTTACCTTGACCTTTTTTTTTGCCTTAAATGGAAGTAACCGCGGTTTTGAATCACAATATTTTTTCTTTTTTTTTTATTATTTTCGATGTAAAGACCCCTTCATCGAAAATGAATTTTTTAAACGCAGTTATTTATTTATTTATTTTTTTCGCCGAATGTGTCTTTACAAAAGACGCCTTTAGTAGAAAAGAAATTTTCACTGAAGGCGTTTTTTGTAAAGACGCGTTCAATTAAAAAAAATTGTGCTGAAAAAAATAAAATAAAAAATGCATCAGCGCATCCACGTGGACAATTACTATTGAAAGTTGGGTATACGGGTCATTACTTTTAAAACATTGGTATTAGTGACAAAATTTTAATTAATTAAGTTAATTAAGTCAAGTGATTGTTACCAAGATGGAGGATTTTTTATAAATATAGGCATGATTAAAATATTATTTCTAGAAATAGACAACAAAAAAATTATTTCTAAAATTAGGCAAGTTTTAGATGGCGAAGGAGCCATATAAGCGCCAAGTTGGCAAAAAAATTGTTAAGAGAAAAACAAATACAATGGAGCTTCTTTAAGAGTCGCCATTACTTAAAGGCTTCCAAAATGGTGCCTCTTCAATAAGGGTGTTCATCCTACTAACCAACTCGATTAACCCGATCAACCAGAACCTTAGGGGTTGGGTTGGGTTAGGAATTAGCAACCCGATCAAGTTTGAGTTGAGTCAAGATTTTGCAAATCAACTCGATCAACCCGAACTCATCAAGAATATTAAGTATTTCTTTAGTTGACATTTTTATTAGAGTCACCTATTGTTATTGGACCACATAAAATCTCATGAAAAAATAACATGAATAAAAACATTATTTGAAATTATATTTATATTCATATTTTACTTAAGTTCCAATTTATTTTAAACTACCCCCTCCCACCGAATTTCAAGTGCCTAAGCTGGGGGTACTGGTTGTTGAAGTCTATCAGTCCCCTCAACCGCCTCATAATCCAGTGCCTGTCAGGCTGCCTGATCATAAGCCTATACACCGCAAGAGCCAAACCCTTCTTAATCGGATCATTAAAACCATCTTGGATCCTCTTCATCCTTATCGTATCTGTCTATACC
This sequence comes from Paratinospora sagittata, assembly GCA_035771175.1. Lineage (NCBI taxonomy): Eukaryota > Viridiplantae > Streptophyta > Magnoliopsida > Ranunculales > Menispermaceae > Paratinospora > Paratinospora sagittata. Next base: position 27,878,104 of record CM069595.1, read on the forward strand.
ATTTCGGGGGCAAACAATGTTAGACAGTTGAACTCATGTTCATATTCCCTTACTGGCATATCCCCCTACATTAGTTCTATAAATTGTTTATGCCTCTTATCAACCTCAGACAGGGGATAATAAGTCTTATAAAACATTTCTTTAAATTTATCTTATGTATCAATGGGTCCTTGAGCTCGACCCGTGGTCTGCCACCATCTCTCAGTCTTACTCGAAAATTTAAACCGAGCAAGTCTTATCTTATCTCCATCAAGTGCATGCATATCTTCAAAAATGGCTTCAATACGCAGAAGCCAATCCTCAACAATCTCCAGTATCAGATTGCCATCAAAGGTAGGTGGTTCACGGCTCCTAAAAGCCCTCATCACATCTTCATATCTACGAGCCACTTCTAGGTCCTCTTGTGACCCTAACATCTCATGTACAGTCATTGACTACTCAGTAGATGCACCGGCACTACTGGCACCAACATCTGGTACTACTGGAGCTATAGACCTTTGCATGGCTTTTTGCATCTTAGCCATTGCTTCTAACAATAGAGCATTTTGCTATTGGTGAGCAGTAACCATCTCTTCTAACTTCCTAATCCTCTCTTCCTGAGGATCCATGATTGGGCTGACACTTCCCTTCAAATTTGTCATTCACAGAGATAGAGAAAGGTATTAGTCAGACAATCCAATCATTCATGTATAAAGTAGTAGCCTAACTGCCCATACATATACCCATACAAACAATCATAATATAAAAAGGTTTTTAATCTTTCATGTTTTTAAGCTTAACCTCGCTCTGATACCAATATTGTCACCACTCCCCTAACGTGGGGTGACGTCATGGCCGGCACAGTATATTCTACACTGTACATACCATGTATACAGTATAGAATACACTGTCACCCTCAACAAAAATATACAATTTTCAAAAATTTCGGCATCATGTCCCCAGAAAATGGACATTTCACAAATTTACCTAATAGATCACAAAGCAGATCACAATAATAACTTATTCAAATCAACGTTCATCTAATCTTTTCTTCAACTGCATAATCTTGCATTCAATATCAAATCTATTTGCATCATTCCATATCATTATCATAGTAATATTCCATAACCTCACTATACCGTTCTATGTGATAATATTTACATAACATAATAATTATACATATCAAAATTAAACAAGTGTCCAACTTCCTCCATGAAATACATACACAAAAAAAAGTGATCCCGAAGAGTTTCTACCCTTCTCTTGCCTTGCCTTGCCTTGCCTTTGCCTTTGAGATCTTTACCTGAAATAGTGGAAGAAATTGGGTGAGCTACAACAAGCTTAGTGAATAGTTCTTATCATGGCAATTATGTGCATTTATGTAAATATGTAATTGAAATCTTTCAAACATTTATTAAACACATATGCATCATTCAAATATGACATATATGCTTGCAATATAATTTGGAGACACAATGCAACATGTTCAATACAACATGCATAATTTTCAACTAAATCCACAATCTCCCACCTTCTAAGTAATAGAGCGGGTCTCACCCTTGTATGGCCGTACAAAGTAGCCACAACCTCTCATTACTCAATTCACATAAATTTTCATTGGACAGTTCACTGCACAGTGGAACTACTTATAACTCTTACCCAAGACTAATTCCTAATGAAAACCACTCGTGATCGGCTCGCCATTGCAAGTCTCTCCTGCTTCAATGCTAAAACATTTTCATGAATGTCAATTAAACAATGAACAATTCAATATATATATAACATGCTTACATTCTAATCAATTTCACATATATACAATGCCATACAAAAAACCAAGTCAAGGAAAATACTCACAGTGATTACACAATACTATTTCAATTACCAATCTTACTAAGTTCCAGCTCAAATTGCTCACTTAATATCTTCACATCAACATCAATTCACTTGCACACTTCCAGCACAAATTGTTCACAATGGCTTTCACCCAAATCACCAACAATTCATTCACCAACTTCCAATCTTTGCCACATTTTCCATTCAAATAATTCTCAATTATACAAATTCAAATACTCTAAATCATCATTATCCAATAACACACATCTAACCTCAACAAAAACACCATTAATGGAGCTCCCCTCAGCTGCTTCAACAGCTGGGGTGGAACTATTCCTCCATTGAAGTGCATCATTCAAACACAATTTCATCATCAAATCATGTGCACAATGACAAGGAATCACTTACCAATCCATAGCACTTCAATTCTTCACAAATCCAACACCAAACCCTCTTTCTCAAACACCTAATCCAACCATGGAAATTCAACCAAAATCAACTATGTGAACAATTCATCAAAGGGATTCAAAATAGGAATTTTTAGCTCAAAAGACCAAGTGCTTACCTTTGATTTTGATCACCCTAGCCTTCCATTTCCTTCCCCTTTCGTTCCTCTGTTTCTTCTCAACTTCCAGTAACTCAATTTTGCTATAATGATAGAGTAATTTCGTTTAAAAACATACACACCGCCTCATCGTCCATTTTAAAAAACAAATGTCAGACAGCAAGGTGCGCGCTTCTCAAGAGCGCTTCTTCTGGCCCAAAAAATAAAATTTTCACCCTAAACCCGTGAGGAGCACGCTTCTCTGAACATCCAGAAAATTCACATCTGAACATCCAAAAAATTCACATCTCGAGTTCTGACACAGAAGTGTGCTTCTCACCCTTGGGAGCGCGCTACTCTCGAAGGAGTGCGCTCTTTGCGTTCCATATTGAAATTTCCACTAAGTATGGAGCTTTTTATGATACCACTAACATCCTAGTGTACCAAAAAGCTACCATACATGTATTTTCATTATTCTAAGGCCAATACACATACATATACGCGTATAAATACATCTTACAATATGTATAAAGTCAACGATTATGTTTGACTCGTTGTATGGGATGTTACAATTGTTATCAAGTTTCACAATTTTATGTGGGCCCGACTAGCCTAAAATCCTAACTGAAGGAAAATTGGCTCTAAAATCCCTAATTTCATTAAGTCAACCTAAATGGAAGTATATAACCTATTAAAAAAAATTCATAAATCCTACAAAGATATATAAAACCTATTCTAATATAAAACTCGACCTAAAATACACTAGGTAATAAACTTCTGACTTAACCTAACTAGCCTATTTTATTTCTATTTATTTAAACTTAATTTTAAAACCTAACTTTGTATTTTTACTAACCTATTTAGACACTTTATTTTATTTATATAATTTTTCTATAAGTTTTAATTATAATTTATTAAGAACTTGACTAAAAATACCTAAAATAACCTAAAAATTATAAAAACTCTATTTTCTCCTACTTCTTATTTTTCTTACCTATTTCTATCATTTCCTAATTTTTCTAACCTAAAATACTATTTTTAGGGGTAAAAATACACATTTTTATGAACTTATCACCTATATCAAAATTTTGTTTCCAAGTTAAGTTGTTTACAACCACAGTGGCCTATCCGTTGGGTTTCTTCTCTTCCAACTGTTGGTGTAATGTGTTAACCTATGAGGTTCATCACTTAGCTCGTCCCTAAATATACTGTGATAAAGTATATTTTGATGATCACAAACAAAGTACTTTTCGGTGCTAAACGTACGTGTATCAAGATTTCATCAAAAAGCCAAGGAATGACTTGATCAAGGAACTCAAAGATCACATCCAACGGCCAAGTTCATTTCAATCAAAAGGACTTCAACGATCACATCATGATTTCAAGATCACTTCACTCGAACGATTCAATCAAGCTTCAAGTCTACATCTCTCGATAAACGTTCAAATTATTCAACTCAGCACAAAGCTCTTATTGAAGATCTCATAATGAAGAGTTGGATTTAACGGTTATGAGAAAAGAGAAATACACAAAGTATTTAAGTTATATCTTTCACTAATCGTTATTGCTCAAAATATTTTTCAAAACCATGCATAAATCATTTACATATGTTTTTCTAATCTGAATGTTTTGATTTCATTTTTTTACGATATTTAAAATGATCTAATACTATATATTTAATTTGAAATCTATCGAGTTTTTATTCACATTTATCGTACATTTTATCGCGAGTCAAAACTATTTTTAAAGAGTTTTTCAGGACGCTAATAAAATAGCAGCGCTCTCCTGAACTTGATAAGTCAGGACGCTGATAGTTCATTAGGACGATGATAATGTTCAAGGTTGAATTGAGTTGATTTATCAGGATGCTTACTTGTATAGTAGCGGCCTCTTTTATTAGTCAACCTCTGAAGTTGTCAGGAAGCTGACTCAGCATCAGCTCACTGAAAGATGTCTTAAGTTCTTCAAAAAATGTATCTTTGAAGACGCTGATAGTTATAAGTTGAACAATCTATCAGAACACTATCTGGATAGAAGCACCCTCACCTTTAGGAATCAACTTAGTAACTTTCAGGACGTTGATTGTCCTTCAGCGTGCTTGTGTCTTTGTTTAAAATATTTTTAATTGGTAGGACGCTTACATAGTGGTAGCGCCCTCATGTTTTGTTTTATGTTTTAAACTAGCAGGACGCTTACTTGGAAAGTAGCGCCCTCATCCACTTACTTGTTTTAAAACATAGTAGGACACTAACTGTGCATTAGCACCCTCAAGGTTAAGTCGTTTAAGTGTCAAAGTAAGTCAAGACGCTTACGAGTAAGTAGAGCCCTCACTTAAGTGTTCCGCATGACGCTTATACGTAATGAGCGCCCTCAAGGAACAAAACGACAAAGTTAACATTATGCGTCAGGACGCTGATTATGGAATCAGGACGTTTATTCAGCAACCGTCACTATTCGAACAAGTACACTACGTAAGTCTACTTTTTCATAAAAGACCTTTGCACAGAGTTCTTTTCCGAACTATCAGCGATCATCTCTGATACATGAAATAAGTTCTTCTAAAACTTTACTTTTTCATGAAATCTGAAAAGAACCAGAATGTTAGTGAAAATTACAGTTGCCATTTTCATATAACATTCTAGTCGTTGTGTAAATGTTCATATTATTTGAACTTCAAATGTCTAACGGCTATGTCCTACTAAGTCTATAAATACCAGCACTTAGGATCAAACAACTTGCCAATCACTTTGTGTTGTGCCAATACTTTTTGAAAGTTAGTCTGTGTCAAAATGAATTTCATTATCTAATCTTCCAGAGTATTTTTCACTGATACCGTTACGACTACAATAGATTTTCAAACTGAGCTTCAATTATATTATATCTTTGAAAATCTATTTTTATTGGTATCAACTCAAATTCTCAGCACTAATTCATATTTTGTATCATTCTTGTGGGAGATAGAATTTGAGAAATAGTTCAAGATATACAGTTGTACTTGATTTCATATCTTAAGTACTGTATTGAACTATATCAGTAGTTGCGTTAACTACTGATCATTGAACCATAAGTTTTCATACTTATATTTTATATCGATTTTGAAAACTGTCTGTGTCTTTGATTTACACCAGTCCTTCGTTTTATACGTCAATGTTTATTTGGCAAAAAAGCACTGATTTCATATCATATCATTCATGTTTTTCGAAACTGCACTTGAGCAATACTGAACATTGAAAGGTAAAGGACTGAAGGTGTATTTCAACTTAGCATTACCTATTTCATATTTCATATCTCTGTAATGCTATGTACTAAGCTTAATTGTAAAGTGTTCTACTACGTTAGAACCAATCAACATCTTAGTGTTGTAATGTTGGTATGTTTCTGAACTGAAACAATCAGGACAAGTGAATGAAGTTCACTTAATAATTTCAGGATTGAAATCATGAAGGTTATCTCTGAACTTGTAAAAGAGAAACGATTCATCCTAATCCCGCAAAAGGATAGGCGCGTCCTCAACCTGTAAGAGGATAGGTTATCTCTCAACCTGTAAAAGAGAATTGATTCATCCTCATCCCATAAAAGGATAGGTGCGTCCTTAACTTGTAAAAGGATAGATTATCTCTTAACCTGTAAAAGAGAAACAGTTATTCCTTATCCCGTAAAAGGTTCATGGTTCTTCCTTATCTTGTAAAAGGAAAACGGTTCTTTCTTATCTCGTAAAAGGAACATGGATTTTTCCTCATCCCGGAAAAAGGAAATACAGTTCATCCTTAGCCCATAAAAGGATAAGTTTGCCTTTAACCTGTAAAAGGGAAGTTGTAATGGTTTGGTTCTCACCCGTAAGAGAATCAGTTAGTGGATTGAGAAAATTCTAATCAGGAGATTAGGTAGTGGACGTAGGCTTGGCCAAACCACTATAAATCTGTGTGTCACACGTTTGCACTTTAGTCTGTGTTCTATTTTGCATCCAATTCCAATATATTCATGTACATCACTAAGTTATTGGAAGTTAATTTTAAAATTGACCATCACACCCAATTCACCCCCCTCTTGGGTGGACCAACATAATGACCATCACCCTTGTGTATTTTGATGATTGCAAACAACATTCCATATGTTAGTCACTTTGACTAAATTGTTTCATTAACATCCCTACTATGTACCCTAGTAAAAGTGACCCTTAAAACTCTAATTCCTTGGAAAAAACATGGATTCGAAGACTTAAATGAATCTTAAAATGAGGTGTTAAGAACCCTAGAAAACCAAATTTTAGTGTCAAACACCATCCGTAAAGTATCGAGACTTGAAAACCAGTGAAAACTAAGAAGAAAAACTTGTAAAGGAGGGAGGAGAAACGTGTTTCCATAGAAGAAACACATTTCCTCTATAGGGAATGCATTTCCCTTCCATCACCCAAGGGCAGATTGTGATTTTGACTCTGAGAACGCGTTTCTGGGTTTTGGAAACGTGTTTCTATGCCCAAATTCCTACATGAACTTGATTTTTTCTCATTTTGAACATTTCCAACTTTGGCTAAAATGAGAGGGCTCTTGAGTGATGAATTGGGGGTGTTTGTATATCCTAAGGGTGGATTAAGACTCGTAAGCACACAAGCAAAAGGATCAAAAGTGTTGTAACACCCTCAAACCAAACCAACCTATACCCTAGAATCATACTATTAAACACCATATGATCTAGGGGTCTCATCGGTTTCGTTTTGATCGGTTTAGACCACAAACCACAAACCGAACCGATGGGCATCGGATTCGCTTTTTGTAAACCAATTATACCCTCCTAAACCGAACCAATTTGGTTTGGTTCAGTTTGGCTTAATCGGCTTACATTTTTAAACTTGTAAAATATATATTTTTTAAAAGTATTAATAAAAAGTAAAATAATAATAATAACTAAGTTTACTTACTATTAATTTCTAGGTTGAAAATCATAGATATTAATTAATGAAAATTTAAATCAAAATTTAATATTCATCTCCTATTTCAATAAAACATAAGAGAAGAAATCAATTTTCATGTATCAAACACCAGGAGATTTGGATAAGATTTAATAAATTATAGAAATAAAAAAGAGCACACACACACACACACACACACACACATATATATATATATATATGCTAAATTGCTTGAATATTAAGTAAACTATATTAAACAATTGAAATAAATAAAAATTACTAATATAAAAAATGATAAATATGCAACAAAAGCCATGAGAGAACCACCAAAGACATGAAAGCAGCAGCACCGAACACCTTCATCGACAAAGTTGTTGCTCCAACCTTTATCTTTGGCACCGGCACTGACATGAATTCTTCAAATTACACAGACACAAAAACCACATAAAAAATAGCAACCACAAAGAATGTTGCAGTTACAGCCTTGGAAGAAACCAAAGTCCTGTCATTGTTGACGACGCTAGCTGATACAACAAATTAAAGAAAAAAAAAAGAAGAAGATGATCGAACAAGAGAAATCTCAGGCACTTGGTAAGCCACCTAAAAATATTCACAAGTTGAAGGCTTTTCGTTGCATTTGAGGCTTTGAACGTAAGAAGAACGACAATTTGGGCTTGTGAAATGGCGATTTGGGGCTGTGAATGTTGGCGATTTGGGGTTTTAGATCAAAAGATGAGAAGATTAGAAGATGAAGGGGGTGAAGATCAGAAGATAGAAGATGAGAAGATGATAAGGGTTTTAGGCGGCTCGTTTTGCATAGAAAGAAAAAAGAATAGAAGATGTAGGGCGGTGGTTAGAATTAGGGTTTATATAAAATTACCATTTTAACCCGTAATCGGTTCGATTCGGTTTACCATCAGTTCTCAAGACCTCAACTCGCAACCCGAACTGAACCGATCGATTTTAAAACTCTCAAACCGAAACTAAACCTAACCGTGCAAAAAAAACTGAACGTATCAGTTCAGTTCCACGATTTGAACCAACCCACTCACGCCCTAAATATGATCACTTATTGAAAAAAAGAAGTCAAATAACTATAGAAGGACATAAATGACAGTATTCCAAAAGATCAAGGGTATTTTTGAAAAAGGGCATAAATGTCAGTATTCTAAAAGATCAAGGATATTCTTAAAAAAGAGATATAAATGTCAATATACTAAGGATCAAGAACATTTCAGAAAAAAAGACGTAAATGTAAATATCCCAAAATATCAAGGTATTCAAGAAGAAAGCATTTAAATGTAAATACGCGAGAAGTTCAAGGACATTTTGGAAAAAATCCAAAATAACCATCCTATAAATAGGGGTGGTGGTGCAAAGGTGAAACCATCCCTTTTATGTTCTCTTTTCTCTCTTTCTTTCTTTCCAAAAGCTTAGAATATTCAGAGATTCTGCCAAAAAGGTGATATCAATGTAGAAAAAGAAATTCTGCCAATAAAAGTATAAGGAATTCGAGAACTTCGAGGTGGGAAAGAATCTATGGTTCACTCTCTTTATTATTTTCATTGAATCTTATATTCTTGCATAACTCTTTATCTAGTATGGACACTTTTTATTATTTCACCGGTGATTTTGGGTGAAAACTAACCCATGTTGGATTGGTAAATGTAGTTTATTTGTGATGTTCCTTCAAAATTCCTTATTATTTTGCTGGCAATATCATTTGTATGATTATGTGTGCTATATTGTTCTGGTTGTGTTTAAACTATTGCTTGAATATATTCATTCTAATGATTGGTATAAAGAGTGGTGAAGCCGCTAGGGGACCCACTGAGCTATTGCTCACCCTTTTTATTTTCTTATCCAGGAAATTAGCAAAGTCATGACAGGACGGATGCGTGGGCTCTTGGTAGTTAAAAGTGTGTGGGAGAATCTAAGAAAAAGAAGTGTTAAGTAACTGATAATGTAAATTTATGTAAATAAGTTTAATGAATGGTACTATGACCTACCATTTTAAATATAGCTTATGGTACCTTTGAAATGTTACACCCAAAATTGAACCAACGCCAAACCCTAAACAAAATCGTGTTAGAAATGAGAAGAACACCTCAGCAAAGGCTAAGTCACACCTTGCCTCGGCCAAACAGTCAAGGACTCCCACGCCTAAGCCAAGGCTGAGGCACCACTTACCTTAGCCATGGCCGAGGAACCCATTGCCTCGACCGTGGTCGAGGTTTTCTTTGCCTTAGCCACAGCCAAGGCACCCCCTCAGCCATGGTTAAGGCACTCCCCTTGGCCACAACCGAGGGACTTAATTTGGACACCGCACAGAATGAATCTTGAGACATAGAACTACGAGACAAATCCTAATGACAAAAGACTCAAATCGCTCCTACCGATGGAGCATCACATTAAATGCCAGAACCATCCCCACTCAACTATAAAAATGAGACTCATTCTCCAAAGTAGGTATGCTCTAAAACTCAGAATTCTATGTATAATGTTATTTTCCTACTTCATTATCTGACTTAGGCATCGGAGTATTTTCAGTGACCACGTATCACTGCCCTTGTTGGTTCAGAGCCCAGTAGTCCAGGCGAGGAATTTCAGAGGAGCAGATAATCTTCGAATTCTATCAGCCAGCATCGATCTGCGAACAAACACAAGAAATTTTTGGCTGAAACATTTGGCATCGTCTGTGAGGAACAACAGAAAAAGTCCATTACCCGAACAAAAGAGTGAAAATAACATCCAACCCCCCCAAGAAGAAGATACGAACCAGGAGCTAGCTCGCCAACTCCGTCTGTGAGAGACCCCACCTTCACCCCTTAGTTGTCTTAGGGTATCAAGCCATTCATTTTTTACTTGGGAGCATGGAGCGAAGGATGATGGTCGATAACGTCAACCGAATGGCAAGGATCTTGAAGCGGATTGGGCAAGTTCATCATGCCATGCCTACGAGAAGATAATGTTCTATGTTCAGAAACAATCTCCGAGACGATAGTGATGAAGAACCAACTCAGAATCCAGTAGAACAGGACGAACAAAAGCATCCAAACTTGAAGAATATGAAACAACAATCCGCCTCCCGCGTTCGAGAGTCAAGCAACAGGGAGTTTCTTCCTAAAAACATAGAGGATTAGTTGTGATATATGCAGGGGTAGATCTCGGCCTTCGTCAATTTACAGAGGAGAAAGGAAAGGGTTCGGAGAACACCAGGCACCCACAGGGAGAACTCTGATCCCAATGGACTGGGTTGACATACACCCCACTCGCTGCCCCGATCGAGTAGGTCCTGACAAAAGCATAACTCTGAAACCCGATACGACCCCCAAGCCCTATGAAAGTGGAGGCAAAAAAAATACCAAATCTTAGGAGGTCGTCGTAAACCTTCCCCAAAAAAAGTTGATCGCGCGACCGGCAACAAATCTTGGGAAGTCACCGCGCCCCTTCTTTCGAGATGCCGATCGTGTGACAAAGAACAAATCTTAAGAGGTCGTCATGAACCTCCCCCAACAAAGTTGATCACGCAAATCTTGAGAAGTCATCTCACTCTTTTTTCGAAAATGTTGATCTCGCAACAAAAAACAAATCTTGAGAGGTCGTTATGCCCCCATTTTAGAGAAGTTGATCGTACAATGGGCGACAAATCTTAGGAGGTCGTGATACGAGTCCAATCATATACGACACAACAAACGAAATGTGTCCTTGCGACTGGTTTTGTCAAATTTCTTCGAAGATATCCATAAAGATAAGTATTTTATTTCAAAAGCCAAAGTATTAAACTCTAAATTAAAACTTTGTGTGTTACAATACATAACAATCACTATGTGTGATAATTTGCAGAACAATATCTACTAAATACTTTGAGAAACGACAACTCCAACAAATTAAAGTGATCGCCTGACATGGAGAAGCAAGGAAGCAGTTCCGCTACCTCAATCCCTACTCGCCCTGGTCAAATGTGAGTTGTACACGTATCAAACACCAAAGGCCACAGGCCCAACGTGAGCTGAACATGTATCAAAACAAGAAAGGCCCACATGCCCAACGTGAGCTATACACGTATCAAATAGCAAAAGCCACAGACCCATCATGAGCTGAACACGTATCAAAATAGCAAAAGCCACAGGCCAACGTGAGCTAAACATGTATCAAAACAGTAAAAGCCACAGGCCCATCGTGAGTTGAACACATATCAAAATAGCAAAGGCCACATGCCTAGTGTGAGTTGTACACGCATCAAATAGCAATGGCCAAAGGCCCACCGTGAGCTGAACAAGTATCAAAACAGAAAAAGTCACAGGCCCATTGTGAGCTAAACACGTATCAAAATAACGAAGGCCATAGGCCCAACGAGAGTTGTACACGTATCAAACAATAAACGTTATGACCAAGTATGAGTTGTTCACCCTAAACAGCGAAGGCTAGGACCAAGTGTGAGTTGTACACTCCAAACAGTAAATATTATGATCAACCGTGTACCACACAACAGAAGTAGCAAAAGGGTACGGCCAACTACGTGCACCACAAGGCTAGAGAGGTGAGGCTACGACTGTTGCACTACACGCCATAAAGTGGCAAAAAATTATGACCACCAACATGTTGGCCAAATATTACCATGCAAGAGGGGGGGTGAGTTGGACATAGGGATTTCCACATTACCTTTCGGTTAAATAATCAAATAATATATATATATATATGTGCAGTATAGGTAACAAACAAAGTAATAACATGCAAGAAAAAAATAAATAGACACAGTGATTTATAGTGGTTCGGTTCCCCTAGAACCTACTCCACTACCTGATCACCCATGATCAGGATTTCTCAATCCACTAAGAGCTAATCAACTTACTTTCATGACTAGAAGTCGTACAATCTAGTTAACTTACGGGCGTTATTAGAAGTTGTATATCTAACCAACTTGTGGGTGTGGCTAGAAGTCGTATAGTAACTAACTTACGGGCGTGGTTGCAAGCCGTACAAAGTGAAGTATAGTCCCGGTTGACTCACAAGTCAACAATACATCAAGGTTACAAATGATACGGAGAGATGTTCTGAAACACTCTCAAATTTTTAGCATACAACCTTAAATGAATAACCTCTACTATTCCAACCACAATATTTTAAATGAAGTGCAATGTTGAAATAGTTGTTTGCAAATACATGCTATCGATTCAAATGATGATAATGTAAGATCAAGAATCGAATATGCACATGTATATTCAAATATTGATTCTAAAGATAATGTATGAAGCACAAAAATCAATATGCACAAATGATCGAAACTTATTAATTCAAAATAAATATACGTATAAGTTCATGAATCAATATGCTCAAGTAATGACCAATATAATTGATAAAAAAAAAAAAAAGTTTAGCACAAGAATCAATACCAACCAAGATATATTAAACCACTATTCAAGATGATATAATATGAAAGATCAAAGATGGTTTCCCAAACACTAAATAAAAACGGTTTTAAAGATAAAGATAAATCAAACACAAAATCGTTTTTCAATCACAAGCACAATCACACAAATCTTAAAAAGGGATTTTACCCAACTCTTGGGAATGATGAAGTACACAAGATTCTCCAAGGTGTGAAGGTGATTGAGAATAATTTCACCTTCACGAAAGATCAAGATCTGCAAGATATGTGATGAACTCACTTAAGAACAACTTGATCTATGCTCAAGAGAAACTCACAAGTTTCTCAAAGAGTTTTGAAAGAGTAGGCAAACTATTTGGAAGATTGAATCAAAGATTAGAGTCTTGATTTATGATTGATTCAAGTCATGTACTCAAATTAATGTAAAGTGCATAATGAAAGATACTGAAAATAAATACAATGCACACAAAGGATTTTTACGTGGTTCAAAAATCATTTTCCTACTCCACGCCTAGAGAAACCGTCTTTAGGATTCCACTATACCGGGTTCACTTCAAGGGTGTGAACCAAACCGTTACAAAGTCTTTTTCAATGTTCAAGACAAACCTATCCTTTTCACGGGCTAAGGACAAACCACTAGTTCTTTTTTCAAGGGCAAAGGAAAGTCGATATCCTTTTCGCTGGCTAAGAAAGAACCACTTTACCCTTTTCAAGATAAAGGGTGAAACTAGACCTTGATTTCAATCTTGGAATCACGAGTAAAATTGAATCACTTTACTTGATTTGTTTCAACCTTGAAACAATCCAAAATACTGAGAACAATAGCTATAATATTTGTTCTATGTAAATAGAACAATTACAATGAAGCTCAAATCAAATATTCAACCAATACAAAGTATGGAAATTTAAGCTCACTGAGAGTGAGAGAGAGATCTTACAATGATTTTATCTTCCTTGCATAAGATTGCTCCTCAAAAATGACTTTGAGAATGCTTTCAATCATGCACGAAATGCAAGCTTTGAAATTAACTCATTTGGGTCAACACTTTGCTCAAGAACTTTCAAAAAGTGAGAAGTGGTTTGGTTTTGGAAAATCATTTAATCCACTCATTTCTTGTTTCTCTTGTGTTCTCTCTGGTTTAAAATGGCTAGAGAAGGTGTATATATAGATTAAGAATGAGTCCTAGCCATTGGGGACAAGTTATAGCTGTTGGGGGGACAAAATACTGAATATTTGACCATTTAAAACGCACCCAGGAAACCCAGAAACAGCTATAACGCACTATAGCCTTCTATAGCCCGCTATAGCGGTCAATAGAGCACTATCGGGGTTGATAGCGCGCTATCTGTACCCTGCGTTTTGTGAATTTGTTTTTCTTCGTTTCCCAACTTATCCTAAACCAAATATAGGCACATAATAGCTTAAAATTCATGGAAAGAATGTTCCGGATCCAATGGAACCATTTCCAAAGCCATCGGAGAAAGCTATAAATGTTTTTCATTAATTTAAGTTTATTTGGACATACTTTGAATGTGAAAATTTGGTTGATCATGATATTTCGAAATTATAAATTCATGGGGTTGTTTGGGCATCAAAGTATTGTTGAAATAGATTTAGTTTGATGATTGAAATACTTTGAAATCAATAGTTAATCAATCATACAAGATTTTGATCAAAACCAAAACAATTTTGATTATTTTGAAAATCTTTGTAGAAATATGATTTTGATCAAAACAATTTCAAATATGATTCAAACAAATTTGAAATGATTTAAGAACATAAACCAAACATGTTTGAACATTTGAAAATCATTTTAGACAAAATCCAATGTATGCTTGATATGTAAAAGAGAAATTGAGCAAACTAGAACCAAGGAAAGCTACATCCTAATTCTAGATTCATAAAGACTCTCAACCTCATAATTTCTTCTTTCCTTCAAGTTGTCCAAGCTTTTAATGTAGTTGATCCTTTGCTTTGATCCTTACTTTAAGAGACTTGAAGTACTTTGATCTTGTATTGGCTCTTCTTCGCTTATGGTGCTGAAACATACTTAGTTCAAATATTAGCACCAAATTACGTATTGTTTGTTAGCATCAAAACACTTAGGAGAGTGCTAAGTGGAGATCCTCACTTGGGCCAACGACACATTCTTGGTAAGAGAAACGTGTTCCTTAAACCTTGATCTAAAAATTTGGGTTTCAGACAGAAACACAGGAGCACATTCCTTGGACACAGGAGCGCATTCCTTAAACTCTAATCAGAAAAATCTGAGTCTCGGGAAAAAAAACACGGGAGCACATTCCTTACATGAGGAGCGCGTTCCTTCAAGTTTAAATTGATAGAAACAAGATTTTTCAATCAAAACAGGTTTAAGACATATTCAAACACATAAACCAACTTTGAAAACATTTTAAATATGATTAAAGCATAATGAGCGAAGATAAACACGTGTAAAGCAATCGATTAATATAAATGAAGCAAGATGATTAAGACATGTGATACAATACACGTAGCCCAATGAAATCCATGCGAAGTTGGTAATATGAGTGCATGATTAACAATGATATAAATTTGCTTGAAGATTGATAAGTTGAATTTTGGTTAATATTTTACATGTTAATTTCATAGGTTTTTAGTTGCATTTAGTTAGTTTTTAGACATATTTGCGTTAATTAGTTCATTTAGTGTTTTTGGTTTAGTTATATATTTTTATGAGTTTTATAAGTTAGTTTTAGTAGTTTTCATTAATAAAATACATTAGGCTAGTTTAGGAAAATAATAATGATTGTTAGGTATTTTTCCTAAAGTCAATTGCATAGTTTGCATATTAATTTTGTCACACTTTACATGTTT
The DNA here is from genome assembly GCA_035771175.1 of Paratinospora sagittata. NCBI lineage: Eukaryota > Viridiplantae > Streptophyta > Magnoliopsida > Ranunculales > Menispermaceae > Paratinospora > Paratinospora sagittata. The sequence goes on from CM069595.1 coordinate 27,893,615, forward strand.
ATACATAGTTCATATAGAATCATACATGTTAATACATACTTGCACATAATATAGATCATTTACTTATGTTTGTGTTCTATTTTGTAGGTAAATAACGAGCGTAAAAGTGGTGACAAAACCATGTTGCAAAAGATGGAACAAAGATCTAGAGAAAGAGCCATAAAAATTGGCTAAGGACAAAATAGCCAAAAGAAAAGAAAATGCTCTCGGAGCGTCGTGACGCTCCGAGAGAGTATTACTCGAGAGAAAGAAGGGATGAAGTAGGGCCGCTGCGCTGAATCCCTTAGCGTCACGGCACTACGATTTGGTGCGAGAGAGGTTTTTAAGGGGCTTTTGGTGTTTTGCCATGGGGATAAATTTTAGGGTTTTGTATCGTTTTTCATCTTAGACTTTATCTGAGGGTTTTTATCTTGGAAATTAGAGGGAGAATTAGAATACAATAGATTAGGTTTGGGTTTTGAATGAGAGGAAAGTGAAGGATTGAAGAAGAAGAAGAGTTGCAGGTTCAAGACAAGAAGAAGAAGGAGAGTTCACCATTGACAAATGGGGTTTCTCTATTTATCTTCTAATCTTAGTGTAATACCCTAGGTTTACACACACACACAAAAATTGAACTTTGGGCAAGGTGCCCGAACGTTCGGGCAACGTGCCAGAACGTACGGGCATGGTGCCCGAACCTTCAGGCGCGTGCCCAAACCTTCGGGCACCTTTTTTCCTATTTAAGGAAACCCCCCCTCATTTCTCAAACCAAATCACTTTCTCTTGTGATTTTTCTTCTATCTCACTCTCCATGAGTTTTTCTTCTATTTTTGAGACTCTCTTTTTAAAACTCTTTTCGCGGTGCAGCACGGTTCTGCTCAGGGGAATGCGCCAGTTCTCGAGGGAGTTATTATCTGAAGGTGGGGAACGAAACATAGGTTTGCGTGTCTTATAACTTTTATTAAAGTTTACATTCATTTATCATTATGTCTACTATTCATTTACACTGCATTATTGTGTATAATGTTTATATTTGTCATACTTATGCCTGTATATTTGGAGTTCATCTATTACACTGTTGCTATGCCGGATTAATGGTCAATCTGGCTCAACCACACTCAGTCTTATCCTCAGTAACTTTCAAAAGTGAACGGGAGGCAGCATGCTGCTCTAGACGATTGGCATTTAAGTAGACCTCATGTCTCATCTCTCAAACTGGAGACTGATCTGGTTGGTCTTATTTGAAAGCTATCAGCTTGTACAAGTAATACTAAATGTCCTAACCTTCTACGTAGTGATACCGACCCTGATAAGGGCACCAGACGTTGCCAAATCCTGTCTAATGTTAAGTAAAGACCGAACATATTCATGCATTGGCATCATACATAAGCACCACCTGGGGACATATGTGGTTTATGATTCATAGAATAGTTAGAAGCAATGCTCACTATTCATTATCTTTCTTTGGAGAGGGACATACAATGAGAACCCGGCTACTCCTAGGGAGGGACATATGTACGTGAACTCAGGCGACGTACAATTATGGAACCAATACGAGACGGTGTCATGCACGCATACATGTTGTATTGATTATGATGCTTTGATGTGTATTTATGATATTTGATTATGATGTTTGCTTTATTAATTGTTATATTCACGAACTATTTTATCCACTGAGCGCGTAGCTCACCCCGCTGTTATCTAATTTTTCACAGGAGATTAGGGTGGACTGGGTGCAGGTTTTTTTGGGCCCACATTTTGTACTCTTTGTATTATTCATTGGAAATTTTGGGAGGATGTTCTTTTAATTATTTCATGTACAAATATATTCTGAAATTAATGAAATCAGACTTGTACTTAATCGTGTTTCCGCGCACTCGGTTATTGTTATTGTCACGATCCACAATACGTGACATCATGACCGGCATGGAACCCTCGAGTATACCCTCCATCGGTATACTCGGCGTCTTGTCAGCCTAATATAAATTACAAATCCCAATAAAACACAAACCTAATAAACATCCATCTAAACATGATCAAGGATTTAATAAATATAATACATTCCAAATTTACCAAAAATAAAATTCCATAAGTTCACAAAGTAATACAACCCAACACATCTCGTCTATGTGTTAAATATACAAATACTATGTGTTATCATGTACATAATATCAAATAAAAAAATAAATGTACAACACCTACATCAATCAAAATCAAAGGACGCTCTGCAATCAAGCTTTCCCTTTACCCTTCCTATCAGATCCTGAAAGAAGAGGGTGAGGTGTGAGCTACAACAAGCTCAGTGAATGTCATTTACAAGTGGCATATACGTGCATTTATAAAAATATGGCAAGATCATGATGATGAAATAGATTACATACATGCTAACGTAGATGCATCATGTCATAAATAAGACAATGCATATCATTTGTAATCATGCACATGCAATCCTAACACCTCCTGAGTACGGGGGTTTCAAGGCCTGGTGCGCAACACACAGCGCCCGAACACACACACAATACTCGTATTCTAATAGGGTTTCTGGGGTTGTGCAGCACGTAGGATTAGTCTAAACTAACCTACCTATACACAAGCCATAAAACCCTCTGCAGGGTACACAACTGGGATCGCCGCTAGACTTACAAGAATTTCCAAGAAGGGAATTCCAACTAGGAGCCTCAACTCAATGAATTATGTTCAAATATATTTTATGGAAACATTAAAACATGCATACCATAATACATAAGCATTTAAAACATTTCTATAATACAATGCCACATATAAATAATCCAAAAGTAAAAGAACACTCACTCTTGATTGGCTAAGTCTAGCCAATCCAATTTCAATCCAATCACCAAAACTCTCCAATTGACTAAACGGGTTCTAGATCAATTACAAAACCCTGAAAAATAACATGGTTCACACAAACTGAAAATCAGTCATAAAGTGTGTCAAAACCCCATGTTCAAACGCAATAAAAAGTCAATTAGATTGGTTGAGCCAAATTTCATATTGCCCAATTTGATCATTTAACTCAAATAAACCAAGATTGACCCAAATTGAATGTAGTGGGTTGATCCCATGATCCAACCACTAATATACATAACGTTCAAGGGTCAATCAGACTATACATCAAGTCAATTTCATCAATTGACTAAGTCTTGGTCAAAATCCTCAATTAGGCCAATACAAAACACAAAGTCAAAATAAACTAAGTCATACCAATTTAACATAGGTTCAAACATTCTAAACCCTCATATTCTACTCAATTTGGGTCCAATTAAACAATCCCCAAGTCAATTTTTTCAATTGACTTGATTTGGGTGAAAAACCCCAATTTGGACAAAAATCCCCAAATCACATGCAAAATTGTCAAGGCACATGGAAATTACCTAATTACTTAGCCTAGGTCAAGATTAGTCTACCATAGGGTGTCCAGCATGAGAACCCACTGAATTCAATCATCAAACAACCCTAATCATTCCCAATTAGACCTACATTGCATAATTTTCCAGATTTTATATCAAGAGCATCAAAAGCCCCAAATTTGGAAATTTTTTTCATACATAGGCCATATTGCCAATTTTACACTAGGCCACCATGTTCAGCCATGAATTTTACTGATCTTGCAACATGGAATCATCCACAATGACCACTAGGTCAACATAGTTGACATGCAAAGATTTTGAAAAAGTCTAAGGTCATGAACTAAGTATAGGTCATTTGAACTAAACCCCTCCAATTTCTTGCTAGAAATTGGGGGTTTCACCATTAGTGTACTCATAACACTCTCTAGTCACACATATGTGACATGCAAGACTCAACTCCAACTTTGGTTTTCCACCCATCCAAGGTTCATCACAATACATGCATCAAAATGAAACCTTCATGCTCAAAATGAAGCTATCATGCAACAAATAAAGAGATTCAAGGAAGAAATGGAGGAAAAATGCAAACATTAGGTGTTCTTCAGCGAGAAACCACCAAACCTTAATTTTTCCTCTCCTTTCTCTCCTCCAGCACTTCTCTCCTCTTTCTCAAGTGCAAAATGTGCAAATGAGCTGAAAAAATCATGTTACTAGCTTATATAGTAGTGTTTGGGCCCACAACTAAAAGTTGCCAAAAATTGTTAAAAATAACTTTTCCTATTGCAATACTTGTACTTAGATAGTAAATTTCTTGCAAACTTCTCACCAAATTAAAATCTTAACCGACATAAAGTTGTACGAGTCAGTTACCAACATTATGGTAAACGTTAAGCTCAATCCAACGGTAGGATTGCGAGATCTGACCTTTTGATCAAAACTGCGTAAGTAGATCAGTAAATCCGTGAAACAATGTTTTGAGTCTTATAACTCACAGTAGATAAATTCGATCAAGATCTTCACCGTTCATAATGAAGACCTATCAGAGAATAATAATCTGACAAAACTTTAGCTCAATCGGACCACGGATCTAAGAGATCGTGTGATTGATGTAATCGGTGATACAAATTTCTTCCTCAGCAAGCTCCACTGGATCCAAAACACCGTTTTTGACATGTTTCGACGTCGAACGGGTCTCCGATGGTTCTGAAACTTCATGCGCACTCTCTAAGACCTAAAATCATGCAAAGACACTCGAACCTACGTGCGTCGAGCATCAAAACACATATACACATACATATATGTTTACGTATACGTATACGGGTACACTACGAGTCAAAGTAACGTCATCCTAAGGTACGGGCGTTACAGTTATAATGCATTCGCACCCCGTCCGCGAGTGTCCCTCCGGTTTAGGCCCGTCCGCCCAAGTACACCAAATTAGGAGAAGAACATTTTTATTAGATATATATATATATATATATATATATATATCTTTAGAACTATATATATATATATATATATATATATATGATTTATATATAGTTGAGATTTATATTAAATATATATCTAGAAAACTATATAGTTTGTATATATGATTCAAATATATATATAGTTATGATTAAATATATGTATATATATCTATATATCTATGTATATATGAGATATATATATCATGTTGCTAATGGACAATTTGGGTTAAATGATGGCATAAACATCAAGAGAAAATAGAAAATATTGTCCAACGGACAAGGCATAAATCTTGAAAATGTTAGGAATATATTTTGTGTATTTCACAAGTTTATTTTCCTTTCAGCAAGATAATGGCTTCAAGTGAAGGAACGACTTCCAGTAGTCGGTAACCAATTCCCACCAGACTTATGGAACTGTTCGACAGGGAGGTTATGACTATGAGGAGTATCGACAATAGAGATCTCTGCCTCCGTCCGATCCTTCACGAAAAACTCGCAACGCTGGGGTGATTGAACATAACAGAAGTTGAGGGTTATGTCTCCTTCAACTTGCTGAAGTCTTTCTACAAAGCCATAAATTGCGTAGGACTTCAAGAAGATGGGATCAGCCCTATCTTGGAGACAACGGTCAGGGAAACAAAGATTTCTATCAAAGTCAAAATTATTTCGCGACTTATGGAGATCCCAATTGGAGATAGAATCATTGATCCACACGAACCCCAGACAGTTGCAGAGATTGCTGAGTCCAAGCAACAGTTGTTCAATTCCCTCGCCAAAAAGCCGTACACCCAATTGGCGGGCCGTGGACCTTTCACTGTAATACCATTAAATGTCACACCCCGCCTGAACGCGCCTAAACTGGCGGAACACTCACGGACTGGGCGCGAATGCATTATAACAATAATCGAGTGTGCAGGAACACAATAAGGTACAAGTCTGATTTTATTAATTTCAGAATATATTCTTGTACATGAAATAGAAAAGGGAACATCCTCCCAACATCCCCAATGAATAAACAAAGGGTTACAAAATGTGGGCTCAAAAACCTCCACCCAGTCCACCCTAATCTCCTGAGAAAAATTGGATAACAACGGGGTGAGCTACACGCTCAGTGGGTAAAATAGTTCGTGAATATGACAATATATAAAAGTTAACTTCATAATCAAATATCATAAATACACATCAAAGCATCATAATCAATACAACATATATGTATGCAACACACCGTCTCGTATTGGTTCCATGATTGTACGTCGCCTGAGTTCACGTACAGATGTCCCTCCCTAGGAGTAGTCGGGTTCTCATTGTACGTCCCTCCTCAGGAGCGACGCCTTGGATTCACGTACAAATGTCCTTCCCCAGGTAAACCCGGGTTCTCATTGTACGTCCCTCTCCAGAGAAATATCAATAATAGTGAGCATTGCTTCTAAATATTTTGTTGATCATAAACCACATACGTCCCTAGGTGGTGCTTATATATGATGTCAATGCATGAACAGGTCTGGTCTTTATTAATATTAGACATGATTTGGCAACATTTGGTGATCCTTATTAAGGTCGGTATCACTACGTGCACAATTAGGACATTCAGTATTAGTTGTACAAGTTGATAGCTTTCAAATAAGACCAACCTGATCAGTCTTCAGCATGAGAGGTGAGACATGAAGTCTACTTAAATATCAATCGTCTAGAGCAGCACGCTGCCTCCCGTTCACTATTTAAAGTTACTGAGGACAAGACTGAGTCTGGTTGAGCCAGATTGACCACTAATTCGGCATCACAACAGTATAATACATGAACTCCAAATATACAGGCATAAATATGATAGGTATGAACATTATACGCAATAATGTTGGGTAATGAATAGTAGACATAATGATAAATAAATGTAAACTTTAATAAAATTCATAAGTCACGCAAACCTATGTTTCGTTCCCCACCTTCAGAGAATAACTCCTTCTTGAACTGGCGCCTTCTCCCGGGCAGAATCGCATTGCACCGCAAAGAGAGTTTCGTGGAAAGAGTCTCAAAAAAGACAGAGAGAGAGATAAATTTTTCAACAAGAGGAAAGAGTTGGATTGGTGTGAGAAATAAGGAGGGGAGTTCCTTAAATAGGAAAAAAGTGTCTGAACCTTCAGGCAGGCAGCCCAATCATCTGGGCAGGTGCCAGAACATTCGGGCACCCTGCCCGAAGTTCAAAATTTTTATTTTATTTTATTTTTTTGTGCAATCCTAGGGTATTACATGAGAATACGGGGTGTGACAGGTATAATCTCTCACTTTCATGGTTAATCCTTTTCACTTGTTTCAAAAGTTTTAAACTATTTTGTTTTCAAAGTGTTTTCTTTGAAACTTTGTCTATTCAAATGATTTTCAAAGTTTTAATTTATATCTTTATCTGAAAATCTATTTGAAAGATTGAACTGTTTTTACTCAAATTTTCAGTACTGTTTTAACTTATATTATTCTTGCTAAAAGGGAAATTTGAGAGAAAGTTCATAAGATACAGTTGTACTTCATTTTCATATCTTGTATATTGTATCAAGGTTGTAACAATAGTTAAATAAACTACTGAGTTGATATTCTTGTATTCAACAAGTATAACGATTGGTCTCACACTCGGAAGTTGTGATAGGTTGTCTTGCACCTGTATGTCAAGTGTTTAGGTTTGTCTCACACCCGAAAGTTGGGATAGGTTGGTCTCAAGCCTGCAAGTTGAGCAATGTTTAGGTTTGTCTCACACTCGGAAGTTGAGAAAAGGTGTAATGGTTTGATTCTCACCCGTAAGAGAATCCCTTAGTGATAAGGTTTAAAATCCTAACTGAGGAGGTTAGGTAGTGGACGTAGGCAAGTAGCCGAACCACTATAAATTGACTATGCATATTTATTTATTTTTTGCACTATTACTTTGCCATTATATTTGTTTTTTAAATTATCTAAGTGTCCAATTCACCCCCCTCTTGGACATTTTTGGGCCAACAGTATGTTCTTGTATCATTATTGGATAGTCTTAATTATGTTTTGCTTGGTGTAGAAATTATGTTAAGGGTATATGATGATGTTATACATGCTCATGAATATGAAATACTAGTACGCCTTTTATTCTATGATGATAGTTGGGTATGTGATAAATCTACCATGCCATGAATCTAGACTTGCATATTAATGTCATGTATAAATTTTGGGTATAGTTCCTTGTGGTTGGTTGTTGGAAATAGTTGACAAAGTGATGTATGCGAGTAAGGTTTAACGGTAGGAACGTCATCAGCTGGATGTTTGCGGTATTTATATTGTTAAATATGACCTCACGGTAGAGACGTTGTTCGCCCTGATTATAGTCCAAGGGGGGGTGAATTGGACTTAGCAGATTTTCGAAAAACCTCAAACAATAATTATAACAAAGATATGAAGCAAAGTAAAGTGCAAGGAAAGTAAAGAATGAACACAGCAATTTGTAATGGTTTAGCTTCCTCAAAGCCTACCTCTGCTACTTGACCTCCCCGATCAAGATTTCTCAAAATCTACTAACCTTGATCCAACTTACAGGTGTGAATCAAACCGTTACAAACATCTTTTTTCAGTTAGGAAAACTTCCCTGATTGGCTAACAAACCAATCCACAATACAACAATTGTTTGCAAAAGATAGAGAGTGTTTTTACCAAACAACTCTCAAGATTTGAGTATAATAGAGAATGAATACATCCCTAAATCAATTCAGCCAAAGTTGATAAAAATGAAGTGCAGGCCTACAATGGAAGGTTCCTTCTTTGTTTTTTGACTTAAAAAAGATAAAATTGAAGCACACCTAGTAAGCGACACCAAAATACTTGAATTCTCTTAAAAAGATTTTTTTAATGTATTCCAAACATCTCTAGATGAAACACACGAAGATACTCTATCAATGTCATTTTGGGAAAGGCATCTAAGTAATGTGTCTCTAGCTAGTGTGTCAAATCTAACTAATTGTTTTTCTTTCCTATCCCATATCGTCTTTAAGTTGGAGACTTCTACCCCATCTACGATTCTAATAGGCACATATGGTCCATTTACAACAATATTCCACATATCAAATGATTGGGCCTTAATAAAAGCTCTCTTCCTAATTCTCCAAGACATGAAATTTTGATTATTAAGCATGGGTGGAATGAATGGGTTATCAAGGTATTGGCGATTTTGATCTTTTGCTCAAGGATGTTAAGCCTTAAATCACGAGCACCCGCTTTGATACCACTTGTTGGACACCCACGAGGAGGGTGAATTGGGTGTTTTGGCAAAATTAGATTAATTTTAAATTATCTTATATTAATCTAGAATTAGTTAAGGCATTTGTTTAAATATATCATGTGCAAGAGATAAATATAGAAATTTAAATGTGAAGACACAATATTTTTACGTGGTTTGGAAAGCCATTTTCTACTCCATGCCTAGAGAAACATTCTCTAGGATTCCATTATCTCAGATTTACTTCACGGGTGTGAATCAAACCGTTACAAGTGTATTTTTATAGGTTCAAGACAAACCTATCCTTTTATGGGCAAAGGATAAACCGACTACTTCTTTTTGCGAGATAAGGAATACCCTAATTGTTGCACACCCAAGTGGGGGGTGAATTGGGTGTTATAGCCTGTCTTGACAAGTTCTAAGTTTTTTGGTGGAAATCCTTGGATAAATGCAAATGAATGCTTAAATAATCAAAGTGCATAAATAAATAGTGTGGAAATTAAATATAAATGTACACAAGGATTTTTACGTGGTTTAAAAAAAATTCCAACCTCCACGCCTAGAGAAACCTTATCTAAGATTACACTATACTTGGATTCACTTCACGGGTGTGAATCAAACCGTTACAAATACCCTTTTACAGGTTCAAATTAAACCTATCCTTTTGCAAGGCATCCACCCCATCCATGGTTGAGGCTCTCATCTCGACCATGGCCGTGACATTCTCCTCAACCATAGCCGAGGCACTCCTATCCTGGCCACAAACACGACCCAAACTATTGAGGCGGAAAACAAATCCTACATGTTGGTCATGGCTCATACACCACATAGAACGGATCTCGAGACCTGAAACCAAGAATCGAATCCCAAAGAGGAAAGGCACAAATCGCTCCCATCAATGGAGCAACACATTTAATGCACAAACCACCCCCTCAACAATAAAACGGGGGCCCATTCTACAAAGAAAGTATACTCTGAAACCTGGAATTCTCTACATACTTCAATTATTTTATCTCATTGTCTAACTTAGGCATCGGAGTGTTTTCGGTGGCCAAGCGTAACTACCCTTGCAAGTTCGAAGCAGAGTCGTTTCTTGCAAGAGTTCAGAAGATCAAGTAGTTTTCTCATTTTTTCAATCGGCATCGATTCGTAATCATACACGAGAGATTTTCGGTTGAAACATGATGCTCATGTCAAATTGAACCTTTTAGATTTCAATGTTTTCAGGACGTTATTGTCTACTGTGTCAGAACCTGACAATGTGTTTTTTGTTTTTCTAAAAACGCTAAAACTCTGATCATTTCCTATTTCATGTAAACTCTTTTCGATTAAAAAAGTTAAACGTTCAACTTCAAGCCATTTTAATGAAAGAATCGAGTTGTTTGATTCAAAATTCAAATTACTCTAACAACGATTTCGAAAATTCAAAATCTCAATTTGGCGCACTTTTGCTTATAAACATCACACTTGAAGATGAAGTTAGAGACTTTTTAAAAAATATGTTTTGCACTCTTTGAATGTTAGTCGATTACTTTAAACGTTTTTGAGCTGCAAATATCTCTGATTCTTTTAGCAAAAAGATTTTCAACTTTGGATTACCTGAGCATATTTTATACTTTTTTGAAAATCCAAAGAAAGAAAGAGATTTTCATTTTTACTCATTTTTCAGTTGTTCTTAATATCTATCTTTTGTTGAAATCATGATTGAGTAAAGGTTCATAGGTTTTATGTTGTAAACCTCTGAAGATTATCTCATATCTTTTACTTTGCTGCAACTGTGTAAATTGTTGTGTTATCCTTAGAAAAAGGATAAGTGTTTGCAGTAGACTCACACCCGTGAAGCTGAGTAGGATAGGTAGACTCACATCTGTGTAAGTTGAGTGTTGTGAAGGTTGTTCTCACACTTGTGAAGTTAAGAAAGTGTAAAGGTTTGATCCTCACCTGTGAAGAATGATCCTTAGTGGAGTTTGGAAATCCTAACTGAGGAGGTTAGGTAATGGAGGTAGGCATATAACTGAACTACTATAAATCTTGTGTGTTCATTTACTTTAACTGTCATTTTTATTTCTTGTCACTAAATCTGTATTTGTCCAATTCACCCCCCCTTCTTGGACACATTTCTGGGCCAACAAATTGATTAGTTCTTTATGAAAATAATACATTAATTAGCTATAAATGTTATCTTAGCATCTTTTATTAGCACTTAATAGATGGTGGAAATAGTTACATTGGTGTAAATTAAGTTTTTCTTTTAGTTATTCTATTATATCTATAAAGCACAAGTGTCAATTTTATTATACATTTTCATCTTTTCTTCTTAGTGTTTTGGACGGTTCAACTCCCATTCAACACCTCTTCTCCATCTCAAATTGTTTCTCCTGATGCTCTCCCACTATTGTCTTTGTTAACGTTTGATGTTTTTCCTAAAGAGTGTTCCTTCCATTTAGATAACTTTGAGTTCCTAATGGCATTTCCATCATTTTGTTTCAGTTGGTCCTTGGTTTTCTTCATTTGATTCATTGGTCTCCTTCTTTTGTTGTCTTTATTTAGCATGTTCTTGATGAATTGCTCTGATTTAGAATTTGACAAATTTAATTACAAAGAAGATGATGTCAATGGTGGGTTAAGTTGCTAGGGTTCTAACCGGGTCGAGTTTGAGCCAAATTTAGGCTTGACTCGACATTGTCGGGTGAAGGAAACCTTCACCCAAATCCGACTCAACCCAAAGAATTATACTTACAAACCCAACCGACCTATTCATCAGGTGGGTCAGATCGGATGGTCGGGATAGACCAAACCCAAATAAATAAATAAATAAATAAATTTAGACCATTGATTTTTAAAAAATCTTATGCCTAGAAAGGGAATTAAAAGACTAAAATCTCACTTTTTTCAAGTCACATGGTGATGTAGCTTCATGAGTCAAAATCTCTCTCCAATGAAAGGTTCCCTCTTTCACAACTTTTTGAAGATAGAGTAACCGATGAAAGTGGCATTGGAGGAGGAGGGCTTTTATAAGCACTAGTGCCCTCCTCCATGTAGTTCCCCACTCGATGAGGGGTTAAGAATATGACAAGAATGTGGGAGGAGGAGCCTTTTATAAGCTAGTGCCCTTTTCCCTCTTGCTTTCCCAATCGATATGGGCTTAAAGTAAAACCCCTTTCTTTTGCCCCTCTTCCTTACACGCATATCTATATTCTCCACCCTCTTCTCTAGTTCAAATTTAAAATAAATCTAACACAAAAAATACATGAATCTTAAGTGTCAACTAACATGTACAATTTGGTGCATATCACTTTATTTATATAATTATAAAAAAATACAAAAAATAATGATAATATACATACGATATGTTACACCCAAAACTTGACGAATAGGAAAGCAAAATGGGAACCAAAAGAAAATACCAAAGGTTAGATTAAAACTAGAAAACATTCAGTATGAAGTTCGGGTCGCAAACTGAAACCAAGTAAACCGAAGCACGCTCGAGAAACTTGCCTCGGCTTTGGCCGAGGAACATCCTTCGGCCATGGCCGAAAGGCTCCCAACTTCTTCGGCCAAGGCTGAGGGATTTTTTCTCCCTCGGCTATGGTCGAGATACCCCATCAAGGCACTTCTTTCAGCCACGGTTGAAGGAGCCCCCGCGGTTACGGCCGAGGGCAAGTTCCTGCCTAGGTTGAGGATACGTCTTAGATCCTAATCAATAAAACCAAATCCCACACATTGGTTGTAACTCAAGCACCACATAGAACAGATCTCGAGTCATCGAACCATGAAGCCAAATCCTAATGAGGAAAAGGCCAAATCGCTCTCACCAATGGAGCAATGCATTTAATTCCCAAGCCATTCTTCTGCAACTATAAAAAAGGGGCTTTGTTGGCCTAGTATAACCGTCCAAGAGGGGGTGAATTGGACTTTGCGGATTTTCGCGTTACCTTTCTAATATTTTAATTAAACAGATAATGTGCGCAGTCGATAACAATCCAAATAAGAAAACATGAAAATAAATGAACACAAATGATTTAGAGTGGTTCAGTTCCCCATGAACCTACCTCCACTACTCAATCACACCAATAAGGATTTCTCAATCCACTATTGGCTAATCGCTTACAGGCGAATTAGAAGCCGTTTACACTAATCAACACCAAAGCATGGTTAGAAAACCACTACAACACTAACCTATATAAGGGCTCGGTTAGAAAGCCACAATCTGGCCTACACTAGGGCTTGGCTAGTAAGCCACAACTTGTAACCAACTTGCGGGTGTGGTTACGTGTCGTACAAATAAGGTATAGTCCCGGTTGACTTAACCAAGTTAACAATACATCAAGATTACAAAGATATAGATAAGTGAATAACAACACTCTCAACAATTTAAGCTTACAATCTTGAATGAGGCAACAATCACTGTTCCAACCACTATGATTCTAAATGAAGTGCAATGTTGAAATAATTTCTCAAAAATACATGCAACCGATTCAAAATATTTTTATGCAAGTTCAAGAATCGTATGCATACATGTATTTCCAAATATTGATTCTAAGTATGATTAATGAAGCACAAGAATCAATATGCAAGTTATTGAGCAAAACTTATTGATTCAAACTTATCAATGTGAATCAATATGCACAAGTTACGATCAAAACAATCGATTCAAACAATACATGTATTAAGCACAAGAATCGATGTTAATTAAACCACATGAAACCATTATCAAGATAATATAAGATGAAAGCACAAGTATGATTTCACACAATAGAGAAAACAGTCTTGAGAATGTATTAAAACAATCAATAAAAATCGTTTCTACTCAATACACAAACACTAGAATTGAAAATGAAAAGTTACCCACCTTAGGTAAGATGAAGTTCATCGATTCTCCAAAGTGTTTGTTGTTGAGAGATTTCTCTTCCAGGGATGATCTCAACAAGTTTGTGATGAAAAACACTCAAGAACACCTTAATCAAACACTCTAGAACTCCTTTTTAGTTTTTCAATGATTTTGAAATGGTTATGAGAACTCTTCAAAAGGTTGAATCAAAAACTCAAATGTAGTGAAATTTTGCTTTGAATGAAGGATTAAATTACTCAAGAACTTGTTTTGGACGAGTATAAATGGTGTACAGAAAATCGCACAACTTTTCTTGATTTTTCAAAAGTTGCTCTTCAAATGAGCAAGTATGGTATTTATAGACAAACACCATATTGAGGTACAAGAACGCGTTCATTAACACAGAAGCGCGTTGCCAGTTTGAAATTTGAAAAATTCCAAATTTTTCTCCAATTAAGGAGCGCGTTCCTTACTTAAGGAGCGCGTTCCTCAATATGTCTGTTGGGCATAGAAACATGTTCTTTCAACAAGAATCACTTACTCTTAATTTTTTCCTATTTTTCCCTTAGTAATAGAAGCGCATTCCTTATCCCTTATCAGAAAAAAATCTTAGTCTCGAGAAATACCACAGGAGAGCGTTCCTCTTACAAGGAGCACGTTCCTTCACTGACAAGTGAAAAAGACTTGATTTTTGTTCATTTTAGGTTTAGGACATTGTCGAAAACATAAACTAACGTTTTAAAAACATTTTAAAACATTTTTGACACAATTAAGGTATAATTAACACAGTTAAAACATGAGTAATTCAATTGATTAAACCAATGATTAAAGCAATAAGTACAATACATGTGAGACTATAAAACCACGCAAAGTTGACAAGATAAATGCATGTTAAACAATGATCAATATGTGTATGATAATCAATTATGACTAAGTGATAGCATAACTGTTAAACTAAAATATGTGCATGCATGATTAATCATATAATAATGTATATGCACGAGTATATTAAACTATATGAATGATTTTAAAAAGATGCAAATCATGAGTGGTTGGAACAAGTAAAAGTTACTCTATAGCACTAAGATTCTAGTAAAGTAATACAACCATGAAGCTCTTGAATCTTCGTGAAGGGTTGTTCCTTTCACATGCTTTAACATTTGCAATTAAATCTATTAGATATATCTAGTTAGCACTGAAACAACTACATCCAAGAGATTAGATAACACAGGTATGTTGTTTGCAATCATCAAAACAAAACTGGGTGAGAGTAGTTACGTCAACAGGCTCATTCTCCAAAGCAAGTATGCTCTAAAACCTGAAACTTTTTGCATACTTTACTTTCCTATTTCATTGTCTAACTTAGGCATCAGAATGTTTTTGGTGACCAAGCGTTACCACCCTTGCAAGTTCACAACATAGCAATGGATCGTAGAACTTCGAAGCATCAGTCAGTTTTTATCTTCATTCTACCAACATCATTTGCGGTTCAACACAAGAGATTTTGGGTTGAAACATTTGGCGCCATTTGTGGGGAGCGGTAACTAAAAGGTTTGTTGCCTTAAAACCATGAATAAATAAAAAAAGTCCAACCCCTTTAAGTGGAAGATGTGAACCAAGAACTGGTTCACCAACTCAGTCACGGCAGACCCCGACTTCACCCCTAGGTCGCCTCGAGATATCGGATCACCCAGCTTCAACTTGGCAGCATGGAGCGAAGAATAAGAACAATCATTGAGAACGTCAATAGAATGGTTGGGATCCTAGAACTGATCGAACAAGCCCATCGAGTAGTGCCTGCAAAAACAAATCTTTTGCATTCGGGCACGAGAATCGAGACAAAAGCATCGTAGAACTTGCCTGGGGATTAGCTGCTCAAGATGAGCAAAGCCAACCAGGTCCATCGATGATGAAACAACGAACTGCTTCTCATTTTCAACAATCAAGCAATACGAAGCTTCCTCCCAACAACATCGAGGACCAATTGCGGTATATGCAAAAACATATCTTAACTTTGGTCGATGTGCAGAGAGGTCTACTAAACACAGTGGCCATAAATGTCGCCTACCAACTAGACATCACAACAATGAGAACTGGGGATCAGCGTCAAACTATTCAAGCTGCAGAAGGTTCGATGTACGATTCTGAGAGAAGTAGAGTTTCCCTTCACAGAGGAGATCCAAAATGCCACCTTGTCTGAACGCATCAAGATTCCTCACAAGGACCTCTATGATGTGAAGAGGGATCCAGTCAACCACCTGACTAAATAAAGGTCATGGATGAAACTATACGGGGGGATTGATCAAACCCTTTGTCTAGTTTTTCAACACACACTGACTGGTGCAGCCCTAAGTTGGTTTCTGGGACTGTCGCCCAAGTCCATCCACTCCTTCGATCAATTTGGGCATGCTTTCGTCAACCAGTTCATAGGGTTTCG
This sequence comes from Paratinospora sagittata, assembly GCA_035771175.1. Taxonomy (NCBI): domain Eukaryota; kingdom Viridiplantae; phylum Streptophyta; class Magnoliopsida; order Ranunculales; family Menispermaceae; genus Paratinospora; species Paratinospora sagittata. The sequence goes on from CM069595.1 coordinate 27,909,921, forward strand.
CAAGACAAGGAAGTTTTCCACGCACCTTCATTCTGTAAAATAAGGAAAATACAAAGCCCACAGGGATTACATCTCGAGTTTTGTGCGCAAGGCGTCTCAAGTAGAAGGGTATTCACCCGACGTAGCACTGACCGTCATAATGGCTGGACTTTAAGCGAGTAGATTTTGGTGGTCTCTAGCCAAAAACCCGACTAAGACCTATGAAAAGTTGCTCATCCAAGCCAAAAAATACGTGAATGCCGAGGAGATGAAGATGGCGAAGAACATCCAAGTCAAAGAAGAGGCGCCCCCAAAAAAAAGAAAAGATAGAGAAGAAAAAAAGAAAAAATCTAGAAAACGCCAGGCGCCCACAAGGGGAACCCCGACCTTTGCGAGTAAAGCTGGCTTACACATTGCTTACCATCCCCGTCGAGCAAGTCCTTACAGAGGCAGAACGCCGAAACCTCATACGGCCTCCTCACCCTATGAGGACAAAAGTCTAGGGAAGATACCAGACGAAGTATTGTCGATATCATAGCGACCACGGTCACAACACCGCCGATTACTATGACCAGAAGGAGTAGATCAAAAAGTTAGTCAGTCGAGGAGAACTAAGAGAATATGTGGCGAATGAGACCAACATGCTTGAAAATAGGGGCATGCCTCTCCGACCCCAACAATCGATCGTAGAAATTTACACCATTATGAGCGAATCGGTCTTTAGCAACGAATCAAAAAGGGCAAGAAAAGCATACGCCTGCAATTTTTAGAAATATGTCATCGCATTCACGGATAGCATTCACGGACGAGGATGCTCGTTGTAACACCCGTACCTTTGGATGACGTCATTTTGACCCGTAGTGTACCCGTATACGTATTTGATGCTCGACGCCCATAGGTTTGAGTGTCTTGACATACTTTTACGTCATTTAGAGTGCGCGTAAAATTTCGGAACCATCGAAGACCATTTTGGCATCGAAACATGGAAAAATGAGTTTTGGAACCATGGAGCTCGCTCCATGGGCTTGTGAGTGGCTTGTTGGAGAAGCTTCACATAAGTAACTTGTTGAACAAGTCATCATCTTGACTAGTGACTTGTTAAAAAGACCACATTAAATGTCCTCATTTAATGCACATTTTGATATATGGGAAGGTTGTACTTCAACACATGGTAATATGACAATTATATTGGAATATGTTGTGTATATGTGTTGATTATATAATAGTTAATTATTGGTGCGCCAAATGGACCTAGGGATATTATAAATGAGTCCAAAACTCATTTTTTACGTAGAAAATGACTAGTTATACTCGAAATTCCAATGAGTATTTAGCGCGTAGTGGTGAAACAAAGTTTAGGTGCTCTTGGTGAAAAAGTAGCACGCTCAAGCGCGTTCCTAGGCAGGATGAGCGCGCTGATCCGTTTTCTGGGCACGGTTTTGGGTGAAAAATGGCCATTTTTAGTGTTTTAAAAGGGGGAAAAGGTTGCTACTTTTCCCATATGAGCTAAGGACGAATTGGAGAAGGAAGAAGGAAAGAAAACTAGGGTTTTCAAGGAAAATCTTCACCATCTACACCCTAAAGTAAGTGTTTTTCTCCATTTCTTTCCATAAAATAACCATTGAAGGTGAGAGTAAGCTTTCTAATAGTGTAGTTTTCTCCATGGGTCACGATTTTTGGGTGTTCCCTAACCTAGGGTGAATTGATTTTTTACTCTTTTGAGGTTGTTTATGATAGAGACAACCCTCTATGACCTAGATCTACATTCCATGTGCATTTCTCAAGCATTTCACCACATTTTTGGTGGTGCATGGAGTTAGGGTTTTGTGTGAAACTCTTAGGGATAAGTTGTAAGCAAGGGATTTGGGTTCCTAAGGTGATTTGGAACCCAATGACACCATTTTCCCCAATTTCTGGCAAGAAATTGGAGGGGTTATTAGTATTTGACCTAACCCAAGATTTTGGACTTAGGATTTGCCATTGGACTTGCATGTTATGTATGTTGAATAGATAGGTAAATGTGGATGTGTAGTGGTCCAATTTACTAATTTTGATGGCTGAAAACCCTTGGTGTAGTACAATTTTGGCCTAGGCCATGTAATTTGGGAAATTGCAATGAATTTAGGGATTTGCCCAAATTTGGGAATTTTGACCTAATTGATGTCAATTGATAAAATTGACATGAAATCAATCTAATTAACCATATTTATGATTGAATGCCTTGTAGTATAGTGGTAGGATCAACCTATTGCATTCAATTGGGTTAAATGTGGGTTAATTTAGTATTAAATAGATGAATTCAGCAATATGGAATTGGCTCGTGGGTTTGATTATTTTAGAATCTTAATTGGCTATGTAATTGGGTTTAATCATGGTTGTTTAGCACACTTTGGACTGATTTTCAGTATTGTGTAAACCATGTTATTTACAGGGTTTTGTGAAGGATCTAAGTAACCCAATTAAATCAATTGGAGGTTGTGGTGCTTAGGAGTGTGTTGGTGTATCCTAGTGCTTTCTTTGGTCGGATTGGATTGACTAAGCCTAGCCGATCGAGTTGTGATTGTCCCTTTTATACTTGGTTTCTTTATATGTGGCATTGTATTACATAAATTGCTTTGAATTGATATATATAAGTGTTATGCATGTTTTAATATTCTATGACATGAATTTGAGCATAGTCTATAGGGTTAGTAATTTGGTTGGGTCCCCTAGTTGTGATTTCCTTTGGGAAGTCTCGTAAGTCTAAATATGATCCCCAGTTGTGGACTTGGCAGAAGGTTTTATGGCTTGTGTGTAGGTAGGATGGCTTAAGATGATCCTACGTGCTGCACAACCCCAGAAATCCTACTAGAATACGAGTATTGTTTGGTCGGATTGAGCGCTGTCTGTCGCGCACCAAGCCTTTGATCACCCTTGCTCAGGAGGTGTTAGGATTGCATTAGCATGTTTAGAAAATGGTATGCATTGTCTTGGTTATGACATGATGCATTATATTGGCATGTATGTAATCTTGTTTCATCACCATGTTATTTCAAATGCTTTTATGATCTTGCCATGTTTTATATAAATGCATGTATATTGCCACTTGTAGAAGACATTCACGAGCTTATTGTAGCTCACTCCTCATCCTTATCATTTCTGGTTCAAATAGGAAAGGGAAAGGAAAGGCTTGACTGCGGAGCACTCCCTTGAAATTTTGTTGATGTAGGTGTTGTACATTTTTGTATTTTGATATTATGTACATGATAACACCTAGTTTAAGTATATTTAACACACAGATGGGATGTGTATGGTTTTGTATTAATTTGTAGACTTATGGAATTTTATACTTGGTAAATTTGGAGATGTAATATATCTTTATCTAGTGTTATTGATTTTCTTTAGACGAATGTATTTATAGGATTGTGTTTTACTGGGAACTGTGTTATATTAGGCTGACGGGACGCCGGGTGTACTGATAGAGGATATACTCGAGGGTTTCGTGCTGGTCATGACGTCACAGATCGTGGGTCGTGACACCTGCAAACTCCACTTCGCGCACGCTGGCGCCCATGTCGTGACCCTGAATATTGCAAACCACAAGTCCACAAGTTGTTCATGGATTGAGAAAGTTCAATGGATATATTGTTTAGCTTAACCTTTAAATGCATGAACATAAGGGATTCGCTTCTACAACCATCCGCGACCCCTCTGATCGGATTCACCAGCGATTCAATCAACCCCGAGGGGATGATAACTCAGCCTCTGACAACAAGGGACTTCTCATTCCAATCCACTGTCATGACCAATTTTTTGGTGGTAGACTGGCCCTCAATGTTGAATGGGATCATTAGACGCCCTCAACACGTTGTGAGCGGTGTCGTCGACGTATCACCTCGTCATGAAATTCCCGGCAAGAGAAGGAATTGGGATTGTGTGAGGTGATCAGAAATATTTGCGGGAGTGTTATGCATTGGCCCTTCGTAAAGCAGAACAACGCAACGACCAGAACATGGCGTCGTATGAAGGTCAAGAAGACAAAAGTGAAATGGGTCCTTAGAACCCGAAGATTGTTTGTTCTCTTCTTTCCAATTCAATCTATTTAAGGCCAAAAGTTTAAATAAGGTCTGACAACCCGTCAAATGAATAAACATCATGAATATTGTTTTAGAATCATGAACGAAGAGTTATGCCCCGACATGACCTATACACGTATAAAATAGCAAAGGCTACAAGCCCAACGTGAGCTATACACACTCACAAATCAAAATAGAGAAGGCCGCCAGCCTAACGTGAGTTGAACAAGTATCAAAACAACGAAAGCCAAAGGCCTAACGTGAGCTATACACGTATCAAATAGAAAAGGCTGCAAGCCCGACATGAGCCAAGCACACATCAAAACAACAAAAGTCACGATCCTCAGTGTGAGCCATGCAACTGTCAAATAGCAAAAAACCACAAGCACCGGGCAACAAAGATGACAGACGCTTCGAGCAAACGAGATGCTTAAGGCCCGTAAATCGCCAATAAACAAGCTTACCTTCAACATTATTCAAAAAGGTACAAAAACAAAAACACATAAGCACACTATCAAACATACACAAAGGAAATAACTTAAACAATCGATAGATTATAAACGATGATTCAAAAATGTCGATCGAGAAGAATTCATCTAAAGTTGTTCACAAAGTTAGGGCCATAACCACCCGACCCGATACTTAACGTCCACAAACAATTCAAGAAAGACAACTACCGAAGCTAAGAAACCGGGAGCATGTACTAAGAAGGCCCCAAAACACCGCCTTGTGCCCCAGGGTGACCTTCGTCCAAAAAGTTAAGGCTCCAATCCGGGCAACAATGCTTTATCTCTGATCGTAGGTCCCTTAAGGTCCTTTATGCCCTCCAAGCACCCCCGATCATTCACCTCCTTGCCCGTACCTGCCACCTCAGCCTCGTGCCTGGTGCGCATGTCATCCATTGCACGGCGAGCTACGCTCTGTCTCACTCAGCCTCCTAACAAGTCACAACAGCCTCATTCTCACTCTTGGTGGCCCTAGCAGCATGTTCCTTGACTAACGTTTGCTACTAAGATACGCACCAACTACAACCATCCTCCACTTCCTTCAGCCTCGCATTTGACTTTTCCCGAGAAATACTCATTGCGTAGGTCGCCTACAAAACAACAACTTATGTTAAAAATCCTAAAAAAAGTGAGTGACAAAAGTGAAAGTATAATAGGGGAACATTGAGAAAAATCACCTGAGTCAATTGAACAATCGCATATTCCCACAGGGGATCAAGCTTGGTGTCCCGCATTTTTTGGGATTTTGCACTTCTCACACCAACCATGGAATCCCAACTCATTTCAAATTCCTTCAGCATTAATTTAGAAAACTCATCACATAGTCTTTGTTCGATGCACCAAAAATGATATCGTCCACATATATTTGAACAATAAGCATATTATCATTGTGGTGTTTAATAAACAAAGTTGGATCAAGTTTTCCTTTTTGAGATTTATGATCTAAAAGAAATGAACTCAGTCGATCATACCAAGCTCTTGGAGCTTATCTTAATCCAAATAAGCCTTTATGAAGTTTGAACACATATTTCAGGTCTTGAGCATCCTCAAACCCTGGAGGTTGTTTAACATATACCTCTTCATTGACGTAATCATTTAGAAAAGCACTTTTTACATCTATTTAGTATAAGGGAAAATCCTTGTAACAAGCATAGGCAAGTAACATTCTTATTGCCTCTAATCTTGCTACTGGGGCAAAGGCTTCTTCGAAGTCTATGCCTTCTTCTTGATTGTACCCTTGTGCAACCAATCTAGCCTTATTGCGAACAATGATACCTTGTTCATTCTTTTTGTTTCTAAAGATCCATTTGGTTCCTATAACAAATTGATGAAAAGGTCTAGGAACTAATTCCCATACTTTGTTTCGCACAAAGTGTGCTAGTTCTTCTTGCATAGCAAGAATCCAATTTTCATCTGTCAATGCCTCTTCCACTTTAATTGGTTCAAATTGTGATACAAAAGCAACAAGCTCCTGATCTTTTTGAATTAAAGCTCTAGTGGATACACCCTTTTGTGGATCTTGTAAAATTTGATCTTGGGAAAGACCTTGAAGCAGTCTAGAATTTTTAGAAGATTCTAAAGATGGTTCAGGTTCAAGATCTATAACCTTGGTTGTCTTAGGTTCATCGTCATCAAAATTTAATTGCTTAAATTCATCCTCAAGACTTTTCTTTTCAATACTTTTATCAAAGTTTACATAAATTGATTCTTCTACAGTTTGATTAGATTTGTTAAAGACTACGTATGCTCTACTGTGAGAAGAATATTCCTATGTCTGATTTAGGTTCAAACTTATCTAAATTGTCTTTATCATTTAGATTAAAGCATTTACATCCGAATACTTTCATCAAAGTTCTATTCTTCTATCCACTACACCATTTGGTTGTGGTGTCCTAGGGGCTGATAGATGGTGAGTGTAACCTTGATTGTTACAAAATTCTTCGAGATTTTGATTGACAAATTCACCAACTCTATCACTCCTAATTATGTTGATTTTGTGACCCTTTTCATTTTCGACTCTCTTACAGAATTTTATAAATGTTTCACAAGCATCAGATTTATGAGTTAATAGAAATACCCCCGTGAATCGAGTAAAGTCATCAACAATCACAAGCACATATGATTTACCACCTAAGCTTTGAGTTTTGGTTGGTCCGTAAAGATCCATGTGAATCAGTTCGAGAGCTCTAGAGGTCAATTGATGCCTCTTGCTCTTAAATGATGATCGGGTATGCTTACCTAGTTGGCATGGTTCACATACCTTGTCATTTGAGTAAATTCCTTTCGGAATACCCTTCGCAAGATCATGTTTGACAATTCTAGATATGTTATCCATATTAACATGAGCTAATCTCTTATGCCATAGCCATGCATCATTACAAAAGATAGCACTTAAACATATTATATTTTGTTTCTTCATGTCATTAAAGTTTGTGCAGTACACATTCTTAATTCTAAATGTCATGAATACAACAGTTTTATCAGCATGCTTGACAATGCACCTATTTGCTTCAAATGAAATGTCATAACCCTTGTCACATAATTGACTTATGCTCAAGAAATTATACTTTAGCCCTTTAACATAAAGTACATCAGATATTGATAGAAAATCGTTACCAATAGTTTCAATGCCTTCAATGTCACTTTTGTTGTCATCTCCGAAAGTGACCTTTCCTCCTCTCTTCTTTTCAAGGCTCAGAAATTTTGTAATACCCTAGGTTTGCACAAAAAAAAAACAATTAAACTTCGGGAGCTTGCCCGAACCTCCGGGCACTTTGTTTTCCTATTTAAAGAACATCCCCCCTCATTTCTCACACCAAATCACTTCTCCTTGTGATTTTTCTTCCCTCTCACTCTCCTTGAGTTTTTCTTCTCTTTTTGAGACTCTCTTCGCGGTGCAACGCGGTTCTGCTTAGGGAAAGGCGTCTGTTCTCGAAGGAGTTTTTATCTGAAGGTGGGGAACGAAACATAGGTTTGCGTGTCTTACAACTTTTATTAAAGTTTACATTCATTTATCATTATGTGTACTATTCATTTACACTGCATTATTGCGTATATTGTTTATACTTGTCATACTTATGCTTGTATATTTGGAGTTCATGTATTACACTATTGCTATGTCAGAATAGTGGTCAATCTGGCTCAACCAGACTCAGTCTTATCCTCAGTAACTTTAAATAGTGAACAGGAGGAAGTGTGCTACTCTAGATAATTGGTATTTAAGTAGACCTCGTGTCTCACCTCTCAAACTGGTGACTGATCTAGTTGGTCTTATTTGAAAGCTATCAGCTTATACAAGAAATATTGAATGTCTTAACCTTGCACGTGGTGATACCGACCCTGATAAGGATCACCAGACGTTGCCAAATCATGTCTAATGTTAAGTAAAGACCGGACTTGTTCATGCATTGGCATCATACATAAGCACCACCTAAGAACGTATGTGGTTTATGATTCATAGAATAGTTAGAAGCAGTGCTCAATATTCATTATATTTCTCTGGAGAGGGACATACAATGAGAACCAGGCTGCTCCGGGGGAGGGACATCTGTACGTGAATCCAATGTATCGTTCCTGAGGAAGGGCGTACAATGAGAACCCGGCTACTCTTGGGGAGCGACATCTGTATGTGAACTCAAGCGACGTCCTATCATGGAACTAATACGAGACGGTGTCATGCATACATACATGTTGGATTGATTATGATGATCTGATGTGTATTTATGATATTGATTATGAAGTTTTCTTTATTAATTGTTATATTCACGAACTATTTTACCCACTGAGCGTGAAGCTCACCCCGTTTTTATCCAATTTTTCACAGGACATTAGGGTGGACTGGGTGCTGGTTTTTGGCCAACATTTTTGTACCATTTGTATTATTCATTAGGGATTTTGGGAGGATGTTCCCTTAACTATTTCATGTACAAATATATTCTGAAATTAATAAAATCAGACTTGTACTTAATCATGTTTTCACGCACTCGGTTATTGTTATAATGCATTCGCACCCCGTCCGTGAGTGTCCCACCGGTTTAGGCACGTCCGGGCGAGGTGTGACAAATTTAGATTTATCTCCAGTCATATGCCTTGAGCAGTCGCTATCTAGATATCATATATCTTCATTTTTTCATATCTACACAACATAAAATACTTTTGACTTTGGTACCCATGCAAGTTAGGGTCCATGCATGTTAGCTTCAGTAAGAACAGATTTTTCAATCCATGCATATTTCTTTTTCTTTCTACTTAAGACATTACATCTAAGTATGGTATGACCTTCCTTATGACATTTTTGGTCAGTAAAGTATTGTATTCATTTTGTTTCGACCCACGAGTATAGCCTAAGCCAGTTTTGTCTAATACACATCTATGTGATCCTAGCATTATGTCGAAAAACTTTTGACCATTTGTGAATTTAGTCATAATGCAGTTCTTTCTTTTCCTTTCGAAGAGTTTCATTTTCAATTTTTAATTTTCCAACAATTTTCTTAAGTTGTTCATTGTCTAGAGACATTCCATCTAGCTCTTCTTGTTGAAATTGTATTTCCTCAAGAGCTTCTTCAAAACTATGCTTAAGTTTTTCCTTTTTTTGGTCTCTTTACTAAATTTTGCCTTCAGTTCCTAAATATGAGCATAGAGCTCATTAAGTTTTTCAATGGGTTCAGATTTTACCTTGGTGCTTGCCATTAAGCGCAGTGCAGCAGTGTGTTCTGAATCCCCTTTATCTTCGCTTGAACTTGAATCATCCTATGTAGCTTTGAGAACTTTCTTGTCCTTTCTATATGAGCTTGAATTCTTTTTATATTTAGTGGGACATTCTCTCTTTACATGACCTGGTTAGTTACAACCGTAACAAATTAACTCTACAGGTTTAGACTCGGGTTTCTTTCCTTTGTGGAACCTTGAGTAAGAGTTATTTTTGCTCTTTCTCCTAAGCAACTTGTTAATTTTTCTAGACAACATAGCCATGTCATCTTCTGAGTCTGAATCATTTTCAGAATCGGTTTCAACATTGAGGGCAACAGATTTTTCTTTTTGTTTCCTCAACTTTAACCGGGCTAAGCTTATCTTTTAACTTCATTTCATGAACAATCAATGAACCGAATAGTTCATCAAAAGTATATTTAGCCAGATTCTTGGCTTCTTCGATGGTTGTGGCCTTGGGTTCCCATGCTCCGGGTAGGCCTCTTAGAAACATTCTAACAGTTTCTTCTTGGTCATAGATTTTTCCTAGGTTCTTCTTCTCATTGATGTTTGTTGTAAACCAAGCAATAGCCTCAGCTATCGAGTCAGTTTCCTTCATCCTATAGGTCTAATATTTTTTAACTAACAGTTGGAGTTTTGCCTTTTTAACTTGCAAAGTTCCTTCGTGGGTAACCTCTAACTTGTTCCATATTTCCTTAGCGGTTTCACACACACTAACTCTATTGAACTCTTCAACCGATAAACTGCAAAACAAAATGTTTACAGCTTGGTTATTCATAAGTTCTCTTTTCTTTTCCTTGGTACTCCATTCGTCTATTTCCTTTAGTACAATAGCACCGTCAACTATTTTATTAGGCGTTGGACAGTCGTATGTCACAACATCCCACATATCTAGATCTTGGGCTTTAAGGTAGTACCTAATCTTAGTTTTCCAGTATAAATAGTTTTCTCCCTTGAACAGTGGTGGTCGGTTGGTGGAGTTTCCTTCACCTAAGAGATAAGTGTTTCTTTCATTTTGTCCTGTCATACTCAATCAAAGATTGTTAGATACTTTGATGGTTAACCTGCTCTGATACCAATTGTTGGCCCAGATATGTCCAAGAGGGGGGTGAATTGGAAACTTAACAGATTTTAACCTTTTCTTAAAATTGTGCGGAATAATGAAAGCAGATTAAACAAAGTATAACAATTTAAATATAGCAAATGTATGTGGGACAATGCAAGCAAGATTTATAGTGGTTCGGTTGCGCCTACATCCACCACCTAACCTCCTCAGTTATGATTTGTTCAAACTCCACTATGGACCTTCTTACCCGTGAAGATCAAACCAGTACACTTTCTCAACTTACGAGTGTGAGAACTATCGTTTCTCAGTTTACGGGTGTGAGAAGACCGTTTCTCAACTTGCGGGGTGTGAGAAGACCTACTCTCTACTTTTAGGTGAGAGAGGACCTATTCTCAACTTACGGGTTTGAGACGACCGTGTACAACTTTGAGCAACACTTGCTCTAACTTAGTGACTTACCAGTCACTACAAACTAAATACAAGATGAGATATGATTCCCTTTACTTAGAATCAAAGTGATACTTACAAAGCTTTGAATTGAACCTTCTGTGATCACAGATTCAGCAAAATATGTATGATGAAGTTTATGCAGAACATAAGTTCAAATAGCTTTTGTCTTCTTATATGGGTTTTCGAAATAATGAAGATGAAGATCAATCAACCCAGAAGACTTCAAGTTTTTCTTTTAAAAGATCGTAAGATCAAGCGCAAGTGAAAGAAGACTAACTTTCAAAAACTGTTTTGGCACAAACGAAAATTGCTAATACGTTTTGAATGAATATCAGTTTTGTATATCATTAGTGGTTTTTCTGCTCTAAGGCAACATGTATATATAGGAATAACAAATGAGCAATGGACTTGATGACTTTGGCGCTCTAGGTTATTTCAAATATAAAGTTAACATTCTTTCCTGAAGTGGATCGATTCAGCTCAATGCATATTACGACGATAGCACCTAAATCATCTTATCCTTTCATGAAAGAGGAATATTCTGACAAAGTTTTAGAACGTTCAAAAAGTTCTGAAAAAGTTGTACGATTCTGAAAAGTTCTGAAAAATATTCGTATATTTCTGAAAAAGTTAACAGAAATAGCAGTAATGCCAAAATATTTTTTCTGTCATTTTTTTCCTTTGAGGGCGCTCATAGAACATCAGCGTCCTACTGAGCAATGAAGTGAGGTGTTACACCCCGTATATTTAATTAAATACATATGTTGACTTACGCGTATATCGAGATGTATAATACGCGTATTTTATTCGTGAGAGCCAAATATATGTGTGTATGAAAATACATGCTATATTTAAGGAGTATGAGCAAATAAATAAAATTATTAAATGAATAATATAAGTTTAATAAGGTGAATGGGGTTGGTTAATTAAATATGTGGATTGTAATATGATTTAAAGAATTAATGAATAATATGATTTAATGAATGAAAGTTAAATATTAAGATGGGGGAGGGGGAGTTGTTTTATTAAATGACAATGGTTGTATGGAATCAATATGTTTTACATACTAATCTTTTAATATCTCTCTCTCCAACTCTCATTTTAATCTCTCTCTCTCTCTCCAACTCTCTCCAACATAAAAAAAAAAAAAGAACGAAGAGAATGAGAGGAGAAAAAAGGGTGAAAGCGCAGGATCTTCATCGAATCGAGACCCACAGTAACTATTTTTCACTTCATTTCTTCGTGAAATTGATATCTAAGTTAGATGTAACAGCTTTCTCGGAGTAATTTTTGTTGTGGGAGCCGTTTTACAATGTTTTCAAAATTGGGGTTTTGACCCGACTTAAATGAAAATTTGTTCAAAAGGTTAGAAAACACTTCCTAGACTATAGAAGCCCTGAATATGTGGTTAGATTTCATTTATTTGTTTATTTGAAATTTTTATGGTTGTTGAAAGTTAGATTTGATATTGGAAACCTTTTGAACCCTATTAAAACCCGATGAAACTTCGGTTTGAGACTGTAGAAAGATAGATCTCTCAATTCCGGACATTTCGATTTGAAGATCATGATTTTTGGATATGATTTGATATTTTTAGTAACTAAATATATGGTTTTGGTGAGTAAAATTGACTTTGGAGAGCTCTGCGAACATGTAAAACCTCAGTGAAATACCTATTGAGGGTAGTAGAATGATATCATAACTGATTTTACAGGTGTCGATGTGAACAGAATAATTTTAGGAATGTCCTATATTTTTAATAAAATTGATATATGTTTCCAGTAGAAAACTAAAATTAAGAACTAGTGGAAAATTAAATATGTAAATGGAAACTGAGTATTTACGCGTGAAATAGATATGAATAAATGGTGCAATAATTCCCTCTGGGAATGTGGAGTTATTGTAATGGTGTTTAAGTGAGTTTGAATGGTGTTTAGTTGATTTGAATGATTAAATATGGCTTGAGTTTCACGTGCAGTGTTTGAAATTGGGAATTTGATGTATTGGTGACTTATCTTGAGAAAACATTGGTGCTGAAAATTTGACGATGCAATTGTAATTGATGATGATCATTTTGCTGGATATTAGTGAGCGCATTGACTTAGACCTGTTGTTTAACCACTGAGTATATTTCTTGCTTTTGGTTCTTATATGGCATTGTATTATATGAAATGTTTAACTGTAAGCATGTTATATACGTAAATGCATTGTATTTTATTGATTATTCAAAATGATTTTGGCATTTGGAGCATGTGAGACTTGAGAAGGCAGGTCGCATATGATGTCATTTCGTTAGGAATTAGCCCCGAATGAGTGTTATGCGTCACCTCAATGACTGTAGGACTGTCCTAATAAGGATTGGAGATCCTTGAAATGACTGTGAATTGAGTAATGTGAGGTCCGAACGTAGGCTCCTTATCGGTGCATAATAAAGAGTTTGTACCAGTTCCATTATGAGAAGGAGGGAGATTTTGGTTCTAGTTGAAAATGATGCATTGTTTTCTTGAAAAATCATGAAATTTATGTAGTTGACATCTATGATATATTCGTTGAATGATGCATGTGTTTAATAATTATTTTAAATGATTTTAAATGTCATGTTTCCCTAAATGCATATGATTGCCATATCAAGATATATATTCACTGAGCTGTTGTTTGCTCACTCCATTTCCTTCAATATTTCAGGTACAGAATCAAAAGGGAAAGGAAAAGCACGATAGTAGATACGTGATCTAGGTTCCTACCTTGTTGATGTGCGTATATGCGAAGGAAATGGATTATATTTTCTATATTTTCATATGTATATATATATCACATCCTTCATATATAGATTATCACATAGATGGGTTGTATGGGAACATGGATTTTGGATTGATATATTGAATTAGGAAATGCTTAATGATGATGTATATGATTATATGAGCATGGTGGATGAACCTGCTTGAGAAATGAATGGTATTTGAACATTTTGGGTTATGACATGCATGTGATATTGGGAGGATTATTTATTGTGGAATGTGAATGGCTAGATGTATAGATGACTATTGTGGATGAATTATACATATATGATTTGATTTGTGGCATATCAGGAAAAAGTGTGAATTGTCCAGCATATGGGGATATGCCGCCAAAATTTCTGAAAATTTGGGAAATTGTTGTGAATGTATGTTGAGGTCGACAGTGTATTATATTCTGTATACGGGTATGTATGGTGTATAGTACACTGTGCCGGTCATGACGTCAGCCTACGTCAGGGGGGTCGTGACAGAGGGCGCTACTGAATAGTAAGCGTCTTGACTTACTTTGACAATTAAACGACTTAAATCATGAGGGCGCTACTTCACAATAAGTGTCCTGCTTTGTTTTAAAACTTTTCACACACGAGGGTGCTACTTAAGAGTTAGCGTCCTGAACTTTTAAAAGCAGTTTTAAAGTAATGTTAAGTGCGTTGATGGACGGTAAGCATCCTGAAAGTTATTTAAGTTGATTCTAAAGATGAGGGCGCTCCTATACAAGTAGCGTCCTGATAATTTATTCAACTTATTGTTATCTCAATAAACCCCATGATATGAAGGTTTTGATGATTCCAAATATCTCCAGTTGGTCTATCTAATGATCTTGTCAAGTGTTTCAAATTTATCAAGAATCAAGATCAAAGAACTGAGATCACAAGCCTATTGAACAGAAAAATGAAGTTCCAAGTTTGTCAGTACTTAGATTGTAAGGTCTATCAATCAACTTACTCTCAGCAAGATTTTTATCATTTGCATGTTTGATTTAATCCGGTTACATTATGTTTTATCGTGTTTTAATCGAGAAATCAAAAATCACTTTTATAAAGTCTTTCAGAACGCTAATGTTTTAGCAGCGCTCTCTTGAACTTGATGAGTCAGGACGCTGATAAAATGTTAAGACGCTCAATGTTGAATTGATCTGATTAATAAAGACGCTTACTTGTTAGTAGTGACCTTTCTCTTATGAACCTTTCTCTTATGAACCTTTGAAAGATTTTCTTTTATCTTTAAGTGATTTCTATCTTTAAGGATGTTGATAAGTTATAAGTTGAATGAATTATCAGGACGCTACTTGTGTAGGAGCGCCCTCATCTTTAAAATCAACTTAAGTAACTTTCAAGACACTCACCATCCGTCAGCGCACTTAAACATTGTTTTCAAACTGCTTTTAATAGTTCAGGACGCTTACTTTTGAGTAGCGCCCTCATATGTTTTGCGTTTTCAAAGAAAGCGGGACGCTTACTGCGAAGTAGCGCCCTCATGTTTTAAGTCGTTTAATAGTCAAAGCAAGTCAGGACGCTTACTACTTAGTAGCGCCTTCACTTCATTGTTCAGTAGGACGCTGATATTCTATGAGCATCCTCAAATGAACAAAATGTCATAAATGATATTTTTACTGTTCTGACATGTACGTATTTTTTGCCACCTTTTCTGAACAACTTTTCGTGCAAAATCAATTTTATGTATTTGTAAGAGATATTCTTTGATTCACGAACCACGTCTTCTACAACTTTCCTTATTGGTGTATCTGGGGAAAAATAGAATATTCATGAATTGCACAGTTGCCACTATCGTGATATAATTTAGTTATTATGAGTAATCGTTCATATTTGAAATTCAAATTCAAATGAACAACAGCTTCATCTCTACAAGTCTATAAATACAGACACTTAACAATTTGTTAAGCACCGAAAATTCTCTGAGCTAAAACATTTTTTGAAAGTTAGTCGAATTTTCATCTGGTCAAGAAAACGTTTAAGTCGATTTGTTTTCATAGTAGTTTTTCTTTGAGACTTTACGTACTCAAAAGGATTTCATACTGAGCTAACATTCTTTCTTTATCTGAAAATCTATTTGAAGTTTTGAACTATTTTCACTCAAATCGTTCAGCACTGTTTTAACTTATATCATTCTTGCTGAAAGAGTAATTTGAGAGATAGTTTATAGGACACAATTGTATTCAATTTCATATTCTATATACTATATCAAGGTTGTAATAGTAGTTAGATAAACTGCTGAGTTGATATTTTTATATTCAACAAAGTCAGGTCTTCTTACACCCGTAAGTTGAGAAACGGTAGTTCTCACACACGTAAGTTGAGAAACGGTAGTTCTCACACCCGTAAGTTGAGATAGGTTGGTCCCACGCCTGTAATTTGAGCAGTGTAACGGTTGTTCTTACAACCGCAAGTTGAGAAAAGGTGTAACGGTTTGATTCTCACCCATAAGAGAATCCCTTAGTGACAAGGTTAAAATCCTAACTAAGAAGGTTAGGTAGTGGATGTAGGCAAGTAGCTGAACCACTATAAATTGACTATGCATATTTGTTTATTTTCTACACTGTATCTTTGCCATTGTTATTATTTTTTAAATCGTCTAAGTGTCCAATTCACCCCCCTCTTTGACATATCTGGGCCAACACTTATAACTTATCAGCGTCCTTAAGGATAAAAATCACTTAAAAACAAAAAGATCTTTCAGCGAGCGTCCTGACATTCTCAAAGGTTAATAAAGAAAAGGTTGTTATAACTAAGTAAGCGTCTTTATTAATCAGATCAATTCAACCTTGAACGTCCTAATGTTTTGTCAGCGTCCTGACTCATCAAGTCCAGGAGGGTGCTGCTAAAACATTAGTATCCTGAAAGACTTGATAAAAACAGTTTTTGGTTTCTCGATTAAAGCTCAATAAAAACATAATGTAACCGGATTAAATCACATATGCAACCAATTGATTAAAACATGCAGGCATGCATATTGCTGAATCACATGACACAAAAGGTCCTATAACCTATCATAATCTAATCATACAACTAAACATCTTCAAACGATCATGGTCTTCAAGAAGATCTTTTAATACGTTTGTCATGCATCATTGAATCTTTGATACCTTCAAGTAAGATTAGATATGTCATATGTACAGTAATATCATAAACAAAATGTAGTTTTGTAATCATCAAAATCTTTCATAATAAAGACATATTCTCGTAAGGGACGTGAGGATAACTGGTTTAACAGTTAGATCCTAATCAATAAAACCAAATCCTGCACATTGGTTGTAACTCGGACACCGCACAGAACAAATCTCGAGACATCAAACCACGAGCCAAAACCAAATGAGGAAAGGCGCAAATGACTCCCACTGACAGAGCAATGCATTTAATGCCCGAGCCACTCCCCCTCAACTATAAAAAGGGGGCTCATTCTCTAAAGCAAGTATGCTCTAAAACCTAAAACTTTCTACATACTTTTACTCTCTTGTTTCATTGTCTAACTTAGGCATCGGAGTATTTTCGGCAACCAAGCGTCACCACCCTCGCAAGTCCTGAGCATAACAGTGGATCATAGAACTTTGAAGGATCAGTTAGTTTTTATCCTCAGTCAACCAACATTGTATCACAGTCCAACGTGAGAGATTTTTGGTTGAAACACAATAATTGCTAAAAAAGTTTAAGTCCAAAACTTATTAACTAAAGACTATATCATATACCTTGTCATTATTAATCAATATTTTTTTCTTTATTATCAACATTTAATGTTTAATAACTCGGATAAAATAAGAAACCAATTAATCAACTCAATGATATGAGTTATATATGATTTATTGAACATCTTTTACTTTTATAGTGAAATTAGAGGTCCAAATCAAATCAAAGAATATATATATACTAATGTAGTGATCCTCTTACTAAAGCATCTGGTTTAAGGTCCTTTTTGTCTACACAAACTTAGAATTTGAAAATTTCACTACCCACATAATTTTTTAATTTAAAATAAGATTTTTAAGTAATATATAAAAATAATATAAAATATGTATCAACATGTGTAGACATCTCAATTAATTAAACTAACTAACAACATGGATAAACATTGTCTCTTATAAATCATTATAATTTTATATTTTGCTTGTAAATTATTGAATAGTCAAGTTCCAAGCTTGTTTGGTTCAAAATTTACCATCACTTATATTTGTAATTTATTTTTTCTTAAAACCAAATCCTTAGCTTCACAAGAGTTAATTAATTGATTTTTTTTTCACTTGTTATAAAAGGGTTAAGGGTATTAACATTAGGTTTTATGTTTAATTATATATTGTTTAATTATATTATATCCTAAATAATATATAATATAATTTTTTGTAATACTGTTATTTATAGAGGATTACATGCATTTTGTAACATATTGATTTTTTATAAATGTCACAACATGATGTGCCAATTAATTAACCAAGTAAGCTTGTATACACTTTCAAGCATCAAATCTTCAACTACATGTGGGTAAAGCTAGTAGTGGTATATCATATATAAGTTATGACCATTCTGGGGAACTCGATGATCTGCAACTGAAGAGTGAGCTGATATTTATAGAGATGGAAAAGCCTTTGGCGGACTTCAGACGTCTTCAAATTTGGACAGCTGGAGGATAAGAAGGAATTTGCGAGTGGCTAAGCTGAGTGGAGTGTGAACTGACAGGTGCATGTACATAAAGCAGATGGAGACAAGGTGTGCCGATGAATAGTGCTACTTTGGAAAGTAAACAGTATTTTTTGGTTACTGTTCATACTTTAGCAAAAGTGAGATGCTTGACGTTTTTGTCGTGTTGTGTCGGTATGAAATGACAAGATGAGCTGTTGAGATGAAAATCGAATCTTTGAACGATGTGTGGGACATGGTGGATGTTGACAACGGAGAAGGACAATGATAGTGTCTTCTATGGAGATGGTGATTGCAATTCGAGAAAAAGACGTGTGAGTTGTCGTGGGAAATGATAATGCCATCCGAGAATATCAGCTAAAGATGAAGATACATGTTGTGTTGGGGGAGAAGTGGCACGAGGAGATGGAATGTTAGGAACGGAGAAGGATCTTCTGTACAGATGTCGATGAAAACATGCACGGACTGGAGGAAGAACGGTGGAAACCTGCAAAGAAGGAAACTTACCTTTGTACAAGCGGCGACGTTTGAAGAAAAACTGAGAACTGAGTCGAAGGCCTGGAAATGAAGATTTTTTTGCCATCTTTTCATGGTGTGGGAGCCTGAGAAGGACTGTGAGTATGCGAAGGAGAAATGTTTTCTACTTCGTTGGAGGAAAGTGATTCAGTTTCCCAATATGTTTGTGTATCCTCATAGTATGGAGGAATTGAAGAAGATGTTGTAGCTATTTCATTAGCTTGAGTTTCTTCAATAATTTGTTCTTAAGTCAGATGAGCATTAGGATTGTCAGGACTGTATGGAGCGAGAGCTTCAATCAGAGAGACCAAATGATCTTCGGGAATGAATTCTTGAGGACCGCGAATGATGGGAGGTGGTTGAGTGTCTGGATTGCCATTGATATCATGGAGAAAATTACAGAGTTGTGTGAGGATGGAGTCTGAGAGAAAACATGAGTATGATTGGAACTTCTGTATATAATGCTCAGCAACAATGCCTTTTTCTGAATCAGAATATGGATGGTAGCATATATATATATATAGAAGTCTTGAGTTGCGGATTCTTCTTGATGGACTAGATTTCAGTTATCCAAATGGATAATGGAGCAAATAATTGGAGGAAATCTGTGAGTCTTGAAGGAAGAGGAGATTGTATTTCTCGAAGGATTTTGGTATGAGGGAAGGTGATAGCAATCCTGTATAAGCAGGAAACACACCATATGAACCAGTAGAGATTGTCAGTGAGAATGGGCCTAAGATGAAAAATG
Organism: Paratinospora sagittata; assembly: GCA_035771175.1. Lineage (NCBI taxonomy): Eukaryota > Viridiplantae > Streptophyta > Magnoliopsida > Ranunculales > Menispermaceae > Paratinospora > Paratinospora sagittata. The sequence goes on from CM069595.1 coordinate 27,929,392, forward strand.
AATATGTATGGGTAGGCCTGATGAAAAGGATTTCCATATTGAAGTTGATCAGGAAAATCCTTGACATGTTTGTGGGCAAAGTAGAACATTTTGGACTGGGCCAAAAGTTTTACTTCATGGGCCGTTTTTGGTTCTGGGCTATCTCGTGGTACAGTAATGGTGCAGATAAAAGGAATGGATCCAAAGGGAAGATGAAGGTTAATAGGTTTGGATCTGGTAATGAGCTTGGGCTGGAGCAACAGTGGAAGGCTTGAAAAGTTGGTTAATAATGAAACTGGATAAATAGTTTTGGACATTTGGATTGGACGGGTGAGAAAATCTGCAAGGATATTTTTGGTTCCTTTGATATGTTTGACAGTGAAGTCAAATTGGGTGAACCATTCTTGCAGTCTTAACAGCTGAGGAGGTGGAACAAGTTTGTTTTTGAAATCCAACATTTTTGGGAAAGCTGAAATTTCCATTTGGATTTCAAACATGACGGGTCTGAGGAAGAAGGCAAATTTCTGTATACCATATTTGACGGCTAGGATTTCTTTGATGGTAATATGGTAATGAAGTTCTGCTGGAGAGAATGTTCCACTCTGATGTCCACAGATACTCTGTTTAGCATCCTTGAGTTCTAAGAGAACTGCACCCCAATAATGATCTGAAGCATCAGTTTGAAGTATAATTTGTCCAGTAGTTGGAATAACCAATGGAGGTGGATTTTGACAGATGTCTTTCAGATGTTTAACTGCATGAGTATGGGATGTTTGCCATGTTGAAGGATTCTTCTTAAGAAGAGCAAATATAACCAAAGTATACTGAGATACCTTTGGTAAGAAGATCCGTAAATAATTGACAATTCCAAGGAACTGCTGTATTTGTTGCCTGGTGAGATTGCCATCAGAAAACTTCAATAATTCAATGGCAATGTGAGGACCTGGTTGGTAAACACCATTGAAGATTTTCATGCCGAGGAAGTCAATTTCAGAAGTATTGACCACATTTTTCTTTTCAGAGAGCATGATACCAGCAGCATCAGTTATATCAAGAAATTGGTGGAGAAACTGGTGATGATCTTTATCAGTTTTGGAAAATAGGAGAATATCATCAATATAGATCAATGTTGCGAACAACATAGGAGCATATATTCTTGTCATATCTTTCTGAAATAAGGAAGGTGCAACCTTAAGACCAAAAGGCATGACTGTCCATTGATAATGTGCATTAGGTATGGAGAATGTTGTTTTAGGACGGTCATCGGGATGAATTCCTAATTGCCAAAAACCAGCTTTGAGATCAAATTTGATGTATATGGGAAGAAATCGTTGGCAATGGGAATTCGTCATCAGTGAGGAAGGTGTTTAGAGGACTGTAATTAATTACCAATCTATTTTTTCCACTTCGTTGTTCAGCACGTTTGTTGACATAAAATGTCTGGCATGCCCAATCAAAAGGGGTTGGTTCAATCAATCCTTGGGCAAGTAATTCTGCACATTCTTTCCGGGTAAGAGTGAGTTCATCAGGAGGCATTCTTGGATGAATGGCTTTGGTGGGATTGAGATCTTCATTCTTTTTAAAAGGAAGTCGGACAAAGTACTTGGAGTTCTTCCACAGAGGATGAGGATTGTGAAAATCCTTGTGAGAATCAGTGCATGATCTTTGTAGTTTGGATTGGAGATCATCCAAATTCTGTATAGCATACATCTTTGGGATTGATGTATATGGAAGAAATTGTTGACGAAATTGTATACCAGTAGGTAGAATACGTAGTTTAGTCAGAGTATAAATGTCCATACTGATGAGGATATCTTTGTCAGGAAGATCACATCCAATAATATGTGTCTATATTATGTAATCTGGAAAGAATTTGATACCAATTTTGGTACTAGTAATGAGATTAGAAAATCTCATTGTTGGCTGCTTTGAATAATTCTTTGTGAGGTGTCCAACATTCAGGAGGAAGTATCTGTGGATTCATCATGCTTTTGAAAGCTCCAGTATCGAAATAAGCAATCACAGAGATGGGATTGTCATATTTAGACTGTAATATGGAGATGGGAGCATAAGGCATGGAGTGAGTAACCTTAGAAGTTGGAAAAGAGTGGGAAATCTGTCATGACCCACTCTACGTGACGTCATGACCAGCACGGGGACCTTCGAGTATACCCTCCGTCGGTACACCCGACTCCCCGTCAGCTCTCGAATACAAATACGAATCCCCAAAAAGAAATAAAAATACATCCTTAACAACCAACTAACATGATCATAATGAAATAAAATATTACTTCTCCAAATTTTTACAAATATAAAATTCCAGAGTCTTCAAAATGATACAAAACCCAACACATTCCAACTGTGTTAAATATACAATTACTAGGTGTTATCATGTACATAATTATCAAAATACAAAACTAAATGTACAACACATACATGAAACAAAAACAAGGGACGCTCCGTAGTCAAGCCTTCCCTTTTCCTTTTCTATCAGATCCTGAAATAAGATGGTGAGGTGTGAGCTACAGCCAACTCAGTGAATGTTATTTACAAGTGGCATATATGTGCATTTATAAAACATGGTAAGATCATAAAACAGTTGAAATATCATGATGACGAAATAGATTACATACATGCTAACATAATGGATCAAGCCATACATAAGACAATGCATAACATTTGTAGTCATGCTCATGCAATCCTAACACCTCCTGAGTACGGGGGTTCAAGGTTGGTGTGCTACACACAGTACTTGAACACACACTTAATACTCGTATCCTAATAAGATTTATGGGGTTGTGCAGCACGTAAGATTAGCCTAAACTAACCTACCCATACACAATCCATAAAACCCTCTGCCAGGTACACAACTGGGATCGCCGCTACACTTACGAGAATTCCCAAAAAGAGAAAATTCCAACTATGAGCCTCAACCCAAATTGTCATCCCAATGAATTATGCTCAAATGTATTTCATGGAATATTAAAACATGCATACCATCATACAAAAACATTTAAAACATTTTTATACTACAATGGCACATATAAATAATCCAAAAGTAAAAGAACACTCACTCTTGATTGGCTAAGTCTAGCCAATCCAATCGCCAAAACTCTCCAATTGACTAAACGGGTTCAAGATCAATCCCAAGACCTGGAAATAACATGGTTCACACAACTAAAAATCAGTCATAAAGTGTGTTAAAACTTCATGTTCAAACCCAATCTAAAGTCAATTAGATTCTAAATTGATTACCCCCTTGAGTCAATTTCCATATTGCCCAACTTGATCACTTAGACTCAATTAAACTAAGATTAACCTAAATTGAATGTAATAGGGTGATCCCATGATCCAACCACTAATATACATGGAATTCAATTATAATTAGGGTCAATTAGACTATACATCAAGTCAATTTCATCAATTGACTAAGTCTTGGTCAAAACCCTCAATTAGGCCAATATAAAACATAAGGTCAAAATGAACTAAGTCATATCAATTTAACATAGGTTCTAACATTTTAAACCCATCATGCTACGCAATTTGGGTCCAATTAAACAATCCCCAAGTCAATTTCATAAATTGACTTGCTTTGGGTGAAAAGTCCCAATTTGGGCAAAATCCCCAAATTACATGCAAAATTGCTAAAGTACATGAAAAATGTCAAATACGTAGCCTAGATCAAAATAGTCAACCTTAGGGTGTCCATTATGAGAACCCACTGAATTCAATCATCAAACAACCCTAATCATGTCCAATTAGACCTACATTGCATAATTTTCCAAATTTTATATCAAAAGCATCAAAAGCCCCAAATCTGGAAATTTTCATACATAGGCCATATTGCCAATTTTACACTAGGCCACCATGTTCAGCCATGAATTTAACTGATCTTGCAACATGGAATCATCCACAATGGTCACTAGGTCAACATAGTTGACATGCAAAGATTTTGAAAAAGTCTAAGGTCATAAACTAAGTATAGGTCATTTGAACTAATCCTTTCAATTTCTTGCTAGAAATTGGGGGCTTCACCATTAGTGTACTCCTAACACTCTCTAATCACACATATGTGACATGCAAGACTCAACTCCGACTTTGGTCTTCCACCCATCCAAGGTTCATCACAATGCATGAATCAAAATGAAACCCTCATGCCAAAATATAGCTATCATGCAACTAATAGAGAGATTCAAGGAAAAAATGGAGGAAAAATGCAAACCTTAGGTGTTCTTGAGCAAGAAACCACCAAACCCTAATTTTCCTCTCCTTTTCTCCTCTCCAGCTCCTTTCTCTCTTTTCTGGCTGAGAAATGAGCAAATGACCCTAAAATTACGTTTTGGTTGCTTAAATAGACAAGCTTGGGCCCACAACTAAAAGTTGCCACAAACTATCAAAAAATCAATTTTCTTGTTACAATACTTGCACTTAGATAGTCAATTTCTTGCAAAATACACATCAATTTAACATCTTAACCGTTCAAAGGTTGGATGAGTCAGTTACCAAAATTCGAGTAAACTTTAAACACAATCCACCAGTGGGATTGCGAGATCTAATTGTTTGATCAAACCTGCGTAAGAAAATCCAAAAATCCGTGAAACAGTGTTTGGAGTCTTATAACTCATAGTAGGTAACTCCGATCAAGATCTTCACCGTTCATAATGAAGATCTATCATATAAGAATGAGCTGAAAAAATTTCAGCTCAATCGGAGATCTAGCATATCAAACGATTGATGTAATTTGTGACAGAAATCTCTTCCTCCATGGAGAGAGTTCCACTGGATCCAAAACACCGTTCTCGACATGTTTTGACGTCGAACAGGTCTCCGATGGTTCCAAAGCTTCATGCGCACTCTTTATGACCTAAGATCATGCAAAGACACTCGAACTTACGTGCTTCGAGCATCAAAATACGTATACACATACGTATACGAATACATATATAGGTACTCTGTGGGTACACTATGGGTCAAAATAACGTCACCGAAAGGCACGGGTGCTACAAAATCATTCCCATAAAATGATCATCTGCATCGTCATCTGAGGTAATCAGAGGATAATTAATGTCAGAGTCGGATATCTCTGCAGCTTGAGAAGCAAAGATAGTTTCTTCATCAGGTGAATCTTGTTCAGAGAAAATAGATTCAATATCCTGATCCGGGGATAAGGAATATGATTGTTGAATCTGATGAATGAGATGCTGACTCTTTTTCTTTTCAGGACATTGCTTAGCAAAATGGCTTGGTTTCTTCCAGATGTAACATGTAGCTTCCATTGGTGAGGAAAATCGTCTTCTTTTGAAATAGCGGATACGTCTTTTCTTTTTGGAAAATCTTTTGGAGTACCAAGGTGGACTATTTTTATGACGATACTTCTTCTTGGAGTGATTGGAGAAAGACTTGTGCTTCTTGTCTTTACAAAGACATTTCTTCGTATGCTTACAGCCAATTTTGAGGTAATTCTTCCGGCAAGATTGGGAGAAATCTACAGAAGGGTCTTTCATTTCTTTCCATAATTTTCGGATTTCACATAATTTGTCAATGGCTATAGTAAGGAATTGGAAAATCTCTACAAAAGATATTTGTTCCATTGGTCTGCCTATGGCGAGAATAAGACGGTTGATCTCTGCATGTGTTTTTTTAGTAAGAGAAGCAATAAATGTATACTTGAGATCAGGCTTATTGATTCCACTAAGTAAGTGAAATCAAAAGATCATTCGGGAGAAGTGTTTTTGGAGCTTCTTCCGATCAAGGGAGCAGCATTTCATAGTGAAAAATTCTTGTTTATACTGCTTTTCAACAAGAGAAATGTCACAAACGAATTCTTTGAGCATAACATTATAAACATCAAAGATGGATGTCTGAACCAGCTGTAGAATTCGATATTCAGCTAGGCAAAGTAGCCAATCACGAAGAAGGCCTGTGCATCTGGAGAAAAAGTCACGGATGATTTCTTCAGCAATTTTTCCAGTTAACTGTTGATTGTCCATCCATGCACACCAAGTGGATAATTTGTCTCTCCATTGATCTACAGGAACAGTATCAAGACTGAACCATGGGCCTGAATTATGTTGGGCTATTGCAGGTGCTGCTCTTGGAGGCTCAAGAAATGACTCGTCAGTATCTGAAAGGATTTCAAAAATGTCTGGTTCACGGCGACGAGATGAAGATGGATCATCAGCCATATGTATATCATTAATATGGGAAAGATCCATATAATTTTGTTCATCATCTGTCTGATTTGAAATATCTGAAGAATAATCATCTGAGTCAGAGATATCAAACATAGCATGAAGCTGCATAAAAGCTGTTGGAGGTTTGTCCTTGGGAGGAACCGCAGTATCTTGAGTAACTAGGTGCTCAAGAAACTGAACAAAAGGTTGGATAAGGTTAGAAGGTGGAGGTTCACTCGGAGGTATGGTGGTAATGGGTTGTGGTGTATGTGAAGATGGGATTTCAAATGGAGGTGGTGTAAATAAAGGGGATTCATAAGGTTCATAATTCATAGGAGTTTTTCCTTTATTAGCACGGCCATATGAAGGATGAGAACCTCGAGGTGGAGGTTCAAAGGAAGGTCTGGTTGTAAATGGTGGAGGATTTTTACGGAAAAAAGTGGAGAATAGAAATGGAGTGGTGTCTGTTGGTGTATGAGGTCGAGGAGTAAGTTGAGGAGATGTGTACATATAGGAATCCAGCAAAGTTCTGTAAGGATCTGCTAGAGGTTTCTTAGTTTTCTGAAGATCAGCCTCTACATATGAAAGTTGTTTCAATTGTCTGATTTCAACCTCATACAGCATAAATTTTGGACCAGAATATTTATTCTCCAAATAATACCGCAAGGTAGCATCAAGCTTCTGAATTCTTTCACGAATTTCTTGGTTACTCTATTGGGCTATGGCAGCCTGAGCATCAGTCTTATGGGTAAGATTGGTAGTAACTGAAGATATGCTAGTAAGTTGATGATCAATCCTTTGTAGGTATTGATTATGAACTAAAGCATTATTTGTCTGCCAACTCAATACTTCTTCGGGTTGAGAGATGAGCTTAGTAGAACCGTCTGGCCTTACTTCAGTAGGAACTGAAAAAGGATTGACAGTTGTTTGATGATGTGGATCTGAGACTCTTTGTAAAGGTGGAAAGTCCTGATCATATTGACTGACAGGAAAACATGGGTGAATAATTGCTGCTGTAGGTGGAGCAGGAGGATCATCCTGATGGTGGATGACAGCCTTTCTGCAAGAATAAGTGTACGTGGCAGGAGGTGGTTCAAATTGAGAAGGAGGCACATGAAAAATCCATTCTTCAATGTCATCATCAGAGATATCAGTATGGCACGAGCAGTCAGGATGACAAATAGCAGGATTACAATCCCAGATAAAATGTCCATCTACATGTGAATGATAAACAGGGAACCCTGAAGGTTTGAAAGATGAACCGGGGGTTTATCTTTGTGATACTTGTAGATTGGCTGGATCATCAAAGAATGATGTACAGGGAGATTCTCCTGAATTGAATGGCTTGGAAGCTCAAAACTGATTTTTACCGAACCATCACGTTGCTTTGTGAGACGACGACTTTCGTTGGTAACAACTGGTTCATTGTGCTTGATAAACTTTTCATAGTTGGTGAACCAAGTAGTAGGCAAAAGCTGGTAAAGATCTTGCCTTGGCAGTTGACTGGGAATCTGCACAATAGTTAGAACCTCATTATCATGAACAAAAGCAATAATCGTACCGTGAGGTTTGTAGGTTTTGAGATGGATTGCATGATCTTGCAATCTGAAAGCCATTTGATGATGAAGAGTTGCAAGAATTCCTTCAGATTTATGTTGAGCACCTCATAATTGAATTTGTACTTTGAATCTGGTAGGTAGAGTAGGATCATTCAAACAAACATTGAAGTCCGGGGCTATGGTGAAAACCATAGAGCCATGACTGAGAGTTGTAATGACCGTACCAACGCAGGCATTTTCATACTCTAACAGATTTGTATCCAGAAGAGCAACACAAGCAAATAGAGGTATGTCACCTCGACCATGGTAGGAAAGAACGAAACAAATTGCACCAAGATGAAAATAAGTATATCCGTTGGACAACCAAATGGCGAATAAAGTCAGGATCAAACTCAAGGGTGGCATATTGTTCTTGATGTGTAGACTCTAACTAACAGTTGGCTAAGGCTGTACTTTGAACATACTCTTTGATTGGAGGAGATTTTTTGGAAATCAAAGTTTTGACAGACTTAGTAAAAGAAGGACGACGCTTATTAAACATGGAGTAGGGATTTAACAAAGAAGCCATAATCTCATCTATTTTACTATTATCTGGAATATGTGTGACTTCCACTAACTGATCAATCTTAGATGTTTTGGTTTTTAGGCATGACTCAGGTAAACTAGAAAAATTAAAAGGGGAAGACTTTAGAATAGGTTGAGGGGTAGATACAGGCATAGAGGTAGTAGCTTCACCAAAAACTGCCACGGATAAGGTATTACTATCCGAGATGGCTCTCCTGGCCTTTCAAGGACTGTCCTTTTATATCCACTGGATCAAACAGGTGAAAAAGCTAGTTCCTGGTAGCTTGTAAATACCTTAAATCAGAACTACAGTCTTAATCTAAGAATCTTGTACAATGTCTGAGTCACAGACTACACACATATTGACTGACAGGAAAACATGGGTGAATAATTGTTGCTGTAGGTGGAGCATGAGGATCATCCTGATGGTGGATGACAGCCTTTCTGCAAGAATAAGTGTACGTGGCAGGAGGTGGTTCAAATTGAGAAGGAGGCACATCAAAAATCCATTCTTCAATGTCATCATCGGAGATATCAGTGTTGCACGAGCAGTCAGGATAATGTATAACAGGATTACAATCCCAGATAAAATGTCCATCTACATGTGAATGATAAACAGGGAACCCTGAAGGTTGGAAAGAATGAACCGGGGGTCTGTCTTTGTGATACTTGTAGATTGGCTGGATCATCAAAGAATGATGTACTGGGAGATTCTCCTGAATTGAATGGCTTGGAAGCTCAAAACTGATTTTTACCGAACCATCACGTTGCTTTGTGAGACGAGGACTTTCGTTGGAAACAACTGATTCATTGTGCTTAATAAACTTTTCATAGTTGGTGAACCAAGCAGTAGACATAAGCTGGTAAAGATCTTACCTTGGCAGTTGCCTGGGAATCTGCACAATAGTTGGAACCTCATTATCATGAACAAAAGCCATAATCGTACCGTGAGGTTTGTAGGTTTTGAGATGGATTGCAAGATCTTGCAATCTAAAAGCCATTTGATGATGAATAGTTGCAAGAATTCCTTCAGATTTATGTTGAGCACCTCAGAATTGAATTTGTACTTTGAATCTGGTAGGTAGAGTAGGATCATTCAAACAAACATTGAAGTCCGAGGCTATGGTGAAAACCATGGAGCCATGACTGAGAGTTGTAATGACCATACCAATGCAGACATATTCATACTCTAACAGATTCGTATCCAGAAGAGCAACACGAGCAAATAGCGGTATGTCACCTCAACCATGGTAGGAAAGAACCAAACGAATTGCACCAAGATGAAGATGAGTATATCCGTTGGACAACCAATGGCGAATAAAGTCAGGATCAAACTCAAGGGTGACATATTGTTCTTGATGTGTAGACTCTAACTAACAGTTGGCTAAGGCTGTACTTTGAACATACTCTTTGATTGGAGGAGATTTTTTGGAAATCAAAGTTTTGACAGACTTAGTAAAAGAAGGACGACGTTTATTAAACATGGAGTAGGGATTTAACAAATGAGCTATAATCTCATCTATTTTACTATTATCTGGAATATGTGTGACTTCCACTAACTGATCAATCTTAGATGTTTTGGTTTTTAGGCATGACTCAGGTAAACTAGAAAAATTAAAAGAGGAAGACTTTAGAATAGGTTGAGGGGTAGATACAGGCATAGAGGTAGTAGCTTCACCAAAAACTGCCATGGATAAGGTATGACTATCCGACACGGCTCTCCTGGCCTCTCAAGGACTGTCCTTTTATATCTACTGGATCAAACAGGTGAAAAAGCTAGTTCCTGGTAGCTTGTAAATACCTTAAACCAGAACTACTGTCTTAATCTAAGAATCTTGTACAGTGTCTGAGTCACAGACTACACACACAAAACATAGACGACAAAAAATGATAAGGAGGATAAAAATGATGATACAGACTATAACAAACCAAACATGAAGGTTTGACAACATTATTGTGAGAAAAAGATATTATGCAGCCGTTTAAGTAAAAAGATAACAAGATGTAATAAAATACATGCGGATAAAACGATAGCAAATATCGCACATAGAAAATATAGAGACAAACGACTTAAAACCATATTATTACAACGATACTTACATATACTCTGCTAAAGAAGGAATGGCTCTGATAATCCATTAACCTCATGTTGGCCCGAAAATGTCCAAGAGGGGGGTGAATTGGACACTTAGGTAATTTAAAAATAAATATAATGAAAAACTAATAGTACGAAAAATAAACAAATATACACAGTCAACTTATAGTGGTTCGGCTACTTGCCTACGTCCACTACCTAACCTCCTCAGTTAGGATTTTAAATCTTTTCACTAAGGGATTCTCTTACGGGTGTGAATCAAACCGTTACACTTTTTCTCAACTATCGGATTTTAGAACAACAGTTACGTTTCTCAACTTGCAGGCTTGAGACCAACCTATCCCAACTTTTGGGTGTGAGACAAGCATAAACCTCTCGACTTGCAAGCTAGAGAGATACCTATCTCAACTTACGGGTGTGAGACAAACCTAAACACTTGACTTACAGGTGCAAGACAACCTATCTCAACGTACGGGTGTGAGACCTTCCATTATACTTGTTGGATACAAGAATATTAACTCAGTAGTTTATCTAACTACTGTTACAACCTTGATACAGTATACAAGACATGAAATGAAGTACAACTGTATCCGATAAACTATCTCTCAAATTTTCTTTTCAGCAAGAATAATATAAGTTAAAACAGTGCTAAAAATTTGAGTAAAAACAGTTCAACCTTTCAAATAGATTTTCAGATAAAGATATAAATTTAGTTCAATATGAAAATCATTTGAATAAACAAAGTTTCAAAGAAAACGCTTTGAAAACAAAATAGTTCAAAAACTTTTGAAACAAGTGAAAATTCGACTAACTTTCAAGAGTGTTTTGGCTCAATGAATTTTTGGTGTGTTAGCAAATTTTCAAGTGCGAGTATATATATATAGAGTCGTAGAGACAAAGTTGTTCATTTGAATTTGAATTTCAAATATAAACGTTTACACACAACAGCTAGAATGTATCACGAAAATGGCAACTGCATTTTCTATGAACATTCTAATTCTCTTCAGATTCACAAATAAGGAAAGTCTAAAAGACATAGTTCATGAATCATAAGATATCTCTCACAAATCCAAAAAGTTGATTTTTGCAAGAAAACTTGTTCTAAAAAGTAGTTCAAAAAGATGTGGGAGTCAAAACAGCAAAATATCAATTTTGTTGTTTTGTTCCTTTGAGGACGCTCATGGAGCATAAGCGTCCTATCGAACGGTAAAGTGAGGGCGCTACTGAGACGTGAACGTCTCGACTTACTTTATGAGAAAAATGATTTTAGATCACGAGGGCGCTAATTTATAGTTAGCATCCTGACTTGTTTTAAAACATTTAAATGCACGAGGACGCTACTCACAAGTAAGCTTCCTAACATTTTAAAAACATTTAAAACAATATTGAGGACGCTGAAGGACAATCAGCTTCCTGAAAGTTATCACATTGGTTCTTAAGAAGATGTCGCCCCTATCCAGGCAGCGTCCTGATAGTATTTTCAACTTATAACTATCAGCGTCCTCAAAGATAAAATCTTTGAAGAACTTAGAAAACTTTTAGCAAACTGAAACAAAGTCAGTGTCCTGACAACTTCAAAGGTTGACTAAAGTGAGGCCGCTACTTGCAAGTAAGCATCCTGATAAATTAGTTCAATTCAACCTTGAATGAATGCCAGTGTCCTAATATTTTATCAGTATCCTGACTTATCAAGTCTAGAAGGGCGCTGCTAAAACATTAGCTTCCTGAAAGACTCATGAAAAATAGTTTTTGATTATTTGATTAAAACTGGATAAAGCTCGATTATAAACAAGATATTTTTGGATTAAATCAAATACTTTGGAAATCAATAAAATTCCTTTAAAGTGACACGATCAAAACATGCAATTGATTAAATCTTGCTGAGGGAAATTTGATCGGTAGTCTTTACATTCTAAGTACTGAAAGTCTTGGGACTTTAATCATGATATTCAATAGGCTTGTGAGCAATGTTTCTTGATCTTAATTCTTGATAAATCTGAAACACTTGACAAGATCATTAGATACACAAACCGGAGATATTTGGAATCATCAAAACATTCATATCATGGGGTTCATTGAAATAAAACCTCATTACTTCTTAATATTTTCTATAGAAACTCTCCATCTTTTTCTTTCTTCTCCACACATTTTCTCTAGCCACTAGCAATCAATATCTTTTCATCTATGTAACTCAAGTGATTTAAGAAAATATAAATATCTCAAAAATCAAAGTTCAAAGTGTCAATTATTAAATCACACAAATCTATACATCCATGTATTATTAAATTAATCTCTTCTAATGACCAAACGCTAAGTTTATAAGGAACATGTCTTTCTTTCATTAGATAAAAGTAATTATAAACTAACCAAAGTTTGAAGAGAAATTTTCATTTATATATATAATATAAAATAATGTAAATGTATGATGGATTAATATGATTCATTGATTTTTTATGATCTCTTGTCAAATATTATTGAAAACAATAAGTAAAAGAAGATGAATTAAACCTCTAATTGATCGTGCCCACAAGTAAAGAGAGGGGAAAAATTGTTTTCCTTTAGTCCCACGTTACTTGTAAAAAAAGTGGGAAAACTCTCTCCCACTCTATATAAACCTAGCAGCCCACTCTTTCAATTCATGCTCAAGTCTCTCCAAGGCAAAAGGGTGTTGCTCTATAAAAGTGAGATATTCCTATGACAGCACTTGAGTAACAAACACCCGTAAGTGCTCATTTCTTAAAATGAGTCCTTTGAAATAAACTTTTAATGATAATTTTATATAAGTATGTATATATTTATATATGTGCTTACATGTAGAAATATATAACATTTAAGTAGTACTAGTATAATTGGGCAGGTTGGGGTTTGTCAAAACCCGCCATCTGACCCTACTTGGTCAGGTTTATTAGAATTTCACTCTACCAACCCGACCTGAAATGGTCGGATTTGGTCAGGTCGGGTGATCGGGCTTGCTTACACCCCTATAAGTTACCCTCGTCTATATTGATTAATCTTTGTTTGTTTATTAAACACCAACACTTATTTCTATTTTTTTGTTGTAATTAATATGTAACTTGTTCAATTATGTTTCAATTTCTAAAACACTCGTAATGTTCACAACGTTAATATGCTCTTAATGAAATACATTAAGTGCACTACTCCCCTCTGATAGTATAAAAAGAGGTATTCACCTTACTTTTCTTCACAACGAATTTTAGAGCCTTACTCTATTTTTGAAAATCTCTTTTCTTTAGACATATTTCTTGTAAGTTTGAGGTTTCTAATTTATGATAATAGTCTTCTGCTAAACTTAGTTCGTCCTAATTGTGACGAAGGGCGAGTCAGTTGCTCATCAACCTTGTTCTAGAGAGATCAACGTTGATTTACCTCTTGCACTAATGTGAAGGGCAAATATATTTTAAGAACATTATGTGATACACTTGCCTTGGTTCTATTCTGTTCAACCTCTGTTGTGTTGTAGTTTGGTTTTTTTTTAAACTCATTGTATTGTTTTTGTTATAAATATTATAAACATATTGATATTTAAATCTTGATTATTTTATTTGTTGGTGCAAGATTTGCCCATTGGTGCAAGATTTGACCAACATCAGTAGACGATAAGGTGGAGAGAAGATGTTGATCTGGAACTCGTCAGAGTGCTAGAGAAATCGCCGGAGGTTGATTATTTGAGAGAGGGAAAACAAGAGAATATAGGCTATCATAAGGAACATCAGTGTCGTGTCGGCCAAAAACCCTCTGATGCCTAAGTTAGTTCAGAGCTTAGTAGTACTGAACTAAGTCGAGAATGATTCAGAGTTGCTTATCTCCCTCTTAGGGGTTATGGTCTTTTTATAGAGAGGGCTTGAGGTCTTTGGCCTTGTAGTAGTGTTGTTGTTACAGATCTGGTACAATCCTTATAAGATTAGGATGACTTGTCAGCCTTCTAATCGAACTGGTAGAGTTTCAGGCCTTATCAGAGTCGAATTAGAAGTAGATCTCGAACTTATTGCAGTGGATCACGCCTTATCCCTACATGATCGAGCGTTTTGTCGTCATCCGTTGTGGAATCGGAGATCTCTACAGGTTGGTATGTCGATCTGTAGTCTCTCGTTCTATCTTTGTTTGATATCGACACATGGTCTGTAAGAAGATCGGTAGATGGTGGTCGGCAATCCTAAATATGGTATGTCGACCTAGAAAACATTGTGAATGATCTGGGCGGTAGTACCGATCATGAGCTCGGACTATGTGTACGGTTGGGTAGATCCGTATTCTTTGTCTAGAACATGTCGGTACATAGACCTGATACGTGTTACGTCTTACTGGGCAAGAATATCATGGTTGTCGTATCCTGTGCTCGGTATATGGTCCAACATTATTATAATATTATTTCAGTTCTTATTTGTTTTTTCTTTACATTATTGTTTACAAACTAATAACCCGTAGCATCCTCAATTGACAAGGTGGGCCATTGAATCTATAGTTTGTTTGAATCCCACAAAATGCACCATTTGATTCTTTGTCTATTGTATCTCTGATGCTATTCACACCTCTCTAAAGCTTGAAAAGCAATTACTATGAATACCAATGAGCGGCACTACAAGACATTGGTGACATACCTTAAATTTTCATTATTGATAAGTAGCTTATCGTTGGTTTTATTAATAATAAATTACTTTATTTGCTTTCCCTTTATTGATAATGATATGTTGGGCTTTTAACCCGATTAAAACTGCATTGCAATTTTATAAAAACTGGTGCATTGGACAAGTTTGTAATCTTGTCATATTAGATGATTAAAATTACTGGCTATCCAAACTAACTCAAATAATTTAATTTGAGGGTTGGTAGATACACCCCATTAATCCCTATCTTTTCCTACTTACTAAATTTATCCCATCCAAAATCCCAATACTATTCTTACCCAAAATAAAAAAAAATTGAAAACATCTAAACTACCCTTACCTTCACAATTCTCCCTTCTCTCATTCCCACCGTCTTCTTCTCCCCAAAACCCTAACCCTCACTCCAAAATCACATTCCCTTCCTACCATTTTCAACCTATCTCCAAAAACCAAACCTCCAACATCATATCTTCTTCGTCTTTGAAAGATTTGGACATCTATTAATTTGATAAGAAATATATATTTTGACACATTTTTTTTAGTTTTCACACCCTTTATTTATGTTTTAATGGTATATTTGGTGTGTGCTTGATGTATTTTTGCAAAAAAAAAAATCGTCGGAAGATCTCAAACGAGCGAGCCTTTGGCGATAGGTTCGGCCAAACAAGACCGAACCAAATGAATCGATTTGGCCAAACAAGTCCGAACCAATGTGCTTGGTTTGGCCGGACCAGACTGAACCAACGTGCTTGGTTCAACGGTCAACTAAACCAATGTGCTTGGTTCATCGGGGTCCAGCCAAACCACTTTTTTTTTCGAGGTTTTTCTATTCCATTTTCAATTTCAAAACATTTTAGATATTTTTATGTTTGTTTTTGACTTTCCAACTTAATTTGAGTGATGAACTACTATTCTCCACTCGTTTCTATTATTTTGGTATACTTCAAAGTTAGCCAAATGATAGGAACGACATGATAACGGTACCTCACCAACTAAATTAAGTTGCGATGTCCATAGACATCATCAAAATGACTAACATATTTTCAAGTTAATTGTAGAGTAGGAAAATCCTGAAAAGAAACAAAAAAAAAGAGATTCAGCTGGACCGGCCAAACCAATCACATAAGTTTGGCCACATACGGTCGAACAGAAGCTTTTGGTTCGACCACGAATCGGTGCCCGATTTTCTTTAAAAAAACATTTAAATAAATTAAAAACTAACCTTTGATTGATGTACGTCGTCATCCAAGCTTAATTTTTGTGTCATAATGCTACCAAAATGTGTAAAGTAGAAGGAAGATGAAGATAGAGAGAGATGAAAAAGATAATGGTGGTAGATAAGCACACAAAATACACAAGCACAAAATTTAATACAATATAACTACAAAATTAACACAATCAGAAAATTATCTCAAATTTCACACAAATGTTTAATATAACCTAAAACTATAAAATCAACACTATAAAAGTTATAAAATCAACGCAATAAAACTACAAAATCAATACGAATAAAAAATTATCGCAAATCGATCTCATACAAATATTAAAGAGTAACAAGCGTTTGACATCCAATTTAAAAATAATTTAAAAAAAAATTAGAATATGATCTCATTTTTATTTGATTTATAGTTTTTAAAATTTTGTTTGGTATTATATCCAAGAATTGTATTCAAAATTTAAAAAACAAGTAAAACTTGTTTGGTTTGTTCAAGATTTCACACAAATCATGTTGAAAAAGTTCATGTGGGTCCCATCAAGTACAAGAAAAACATAAAAAATAACATTTATATGTTTTTTAAAAACAAGTTATTTTCTTACCTTTTTTCTAAAAACAGTTTTTAAATTCTATCATATCAAATAAGTTTTCTGTAACTTTTTTCAATTTTTGTTTTTAAATACAGAAAACTCTATTTAAATTGGATGCTAAACACAACTCTAATGTTCATTGATTATTCTAACAACTTTAACCTTGTTGATAAAATTGTTGTACCTGATCAACATACAAAATTATATAAAATTAAGTACTATATTTGAATTATAAAAGAAAAAAAGGAAAAATAAGAAAAATAAGAAAAATAAAATACAGGGGTGGGGCGTCGCAGTATTGTGAGATAATAGCGACAACCCAAGTGTTGCTGGATGTAAAAGGAAGTAATTGAAGAAGAAGAAGAAAAAAAGAAATAAAGAAATAAGGAGGAGCAAGAGAAGGCAAGGAGAAGAAGAAGAAGAAAAAAAAAAAGGTGCATAGGTAGACAAGGTGGACTGGTAGACTCAAAAGAAGAAGAAGAAGATAAAGCAAAATGTCAGGCACTAAATTGCCGACGGAGCATTGTCGTCGTCTCGTTGAAGATGAAGCAACTTGTTAGGCACTAGGATGCTGACGGAGTGACATCGTCGTCTTGCTCAATTGCATTTAGCTAAGGTTTCAACAAATACAAATTACGATTAAGGGTGATGAACAGTGAGTAAATACTTCTTTTAAATAAATAGAAAAAAAAATGTGTAAAAAATTTTGGGTTAAAAAAAAAATGTTCAAAAAACAGAAAAAGAAAAAAATTTAAAAAATAAAGCAAATTTGGATAAAATACAAAAAAAGAATTTTAATATATAGATATATATATATATATATATAGATATATTAGGGTCCACAAATTTGGAGTCACGGTGGTTGTCCTTGGGCCCTTATCCAGGGCTGGTACTGGTTTCAATCGACACATGCAACAGATAAGACTTATCATGTATAGTATAGTATAGCGTACATACACATTAACTAGTTAAAATTTAACAAAATTAAATAATTATTTCAAATATACCCCTTTAATTGTTTATAATCTGGGTAAGAAATCAAAATTTATAATAGATTAAAATAAAAATAAAAATAAGAATAAAAACATTTTGCTGGAGTAGCGTCGCTTTATAGCTCTTATATGCAGTAACTTGCAGGGTGAATCAGGCAAATAAAGCCATTCACAACCCTCTCGCTACCGTTTTCTATGTGAAACGAAGCTCACACTCTCTGCGTTCTTCTCCTTCAGTAATTGGCGCTTGTCATCGAACCGTCTTTTGAATTCGAAGCAATTTTCTGATCTCCTCCAATCCGAAAAGAATGATGCAGGGATTTCCTCACGGAGCTCAAACCGAGTTGCCGCAGCTTCAGGCCATTATGCAAGCGGTGGAGCATGCTTGCACTTCCATTCAGGTTCGCGTTCGTATTATTTTTTTTCTCTCTCTTATACCTGCAGTCCCTTTGATGCTTACTCCAATGTTCAAGTTCAATAATATCATTTATCAGAAATTCTTAAAGATCTCGGCATGGATTTGATTTTGTTCTACTGACGCTTCTCTTGATGTTTACTTTCGTATTGTTCATTCAGTTCGATTTTTTTTTCCTTGTTTCTTGCTGCGTTTCTCGAGTCTGATAGGGTTTGCAGTATCTCATGTGCTTGTATAATTCTTATAGCTATCGTTTTGATTTTTACTGTGAGCCGCACCCGCGGTTATCTGTCTCTCACTTCGTGATAATTGAAAAAGATTTTACTGCTAGGCATTTTGGGAGAAGAATTACAGAGATTTTTGTTCTTATTTCGTTAATTATTTGTGTTAACTGTGGGTGGCTACTTGAAGTTTGCCTTTATTAGAAAATTCGTCATGTTGATAGTTTGTGAGGCACTTCTTCAAATGTTTTGTTTACATGTTTAATTGTTCTGTGTATTGTAGCAGATGCATATCAATATGAAGGAAGCCGAGTCAATTATTCTATCCCTTCGTCAATCGCCTCATGCATATCAGGCGTGCCTATTCATTCTGGGTGAGTTTTTGAAACTCTACATTGTTTTTGTGTAAAAAATAGGAGATGGGAAATTTTTAGAACTTGGTATCATTACAGATCTCCCTGTAGCAACCAAATATGTTAGTAGTTTGTATTTCATGGAATAAATTAATATCACGAAAATGTATATGGCCTCGTTCGGTTGAGCATTTGCAAAGTGCTTCTGGACCAAAAACAGTTTTGGAGGTGTTTGACAATATTTGCTTCTGGACCAAATTGCGGTGGAAAAATAATTTTTGTGCTTTTTGGAGAAGCTGGATGAGAATAGCTTTTTCCAAAAATGTTTTCTTTAGAAGTACTTTTTGAAAAAGCACTTTTGTAAAAGTTGTACCAAGCAAGCACTATGAGCATTATGGATTCAAATATACAAGCTATAATGAGGACGGGTAAAATAGTTAATATTGCTTCTTTTTCCTTTTTTTTTTTTTAAATTCCTAGGATATTGATTGTGGCCACATAGCATTATTCCTTGTAATGAACAAAGGCTTGCATGTGTATTAATCTTTTAAAGTCAAATCCTAGATACAATTAGATATTTATCATTTAGGTTCAAATCCCAGTAGGAGATGGGAAATGTTACAATCTACATGCATAGTACCACTACCAAATAATTAGATCAGGCCTTTTTATGGATTTTAAATAATGTATTGCACATTTGCACGTGTATGTAGGGATGCAACTATATCGGCAATAACAAGGAAGGCTTGTAAGAAAGAAAACCCTTCCACTTCTTATCCACATTGTGCATTTCTAGGCTTTGAAATTGTAGTGCAGAACATGAATTTCTGTAGTGGGAAAATATATTTTTACATGTCTATTTGATGATTTGACTATATGTTCATTCAAATGCTGCAAGGGGATCCACATAGCTCACATGAATCATTTAGACAAGGATAATGGATCTTACTTGATGGTGGGCATCTTTTTCCTCATCTTTCTAGATGGAGATGTCAACCATTTTGAAATGAAGGGAAGATCTTAGAAAACACTTTGAATGCGAGCAAAGCTAGATTTATGAGGGAAGACTTTACTAACATGTTTGAAATGTATGCATTATGCTAAATTGCCTTCCTATCATTTTCTAAGAAAGAACATGCCATGTACGGAAAAGAAGAAATATTAGCTATGGAGACCAAAGTCCTCCAAAGGTAGGAAAGACAATAATGACTAACAATAATAAAATAGACCAATCCCTCAGTAGATCAGTCATTGACTGGCACTGAGTCGTTTTCTCTGACAACAACCAAGAAGAAACTTTAAAACATATGACATCCCACATAACTCCTCTATCATTAGAGCAACCTTCAAAGAGTCTTTGATTTCTCTCAAGCCACATACTCCAAAGCAACCCAAGAACTGCTTACTTCCACACTATGTATCTTTTGGACCCAACACCCTCTGAAAGAATGTATCTGCAAGATTGATGTAGAACCCCACCTTTAGGAGTTTAAATCAATAGTACAGTGTGAATGGATAATGTAAGAACATGTGGTCAACTGTCTCACCTTAATTCTTGCATAATGCGCACCAATATGGGAAAAAAGATCTTGACGTTGACCTCAAATGGAACTTTTGACTTCCATATGAATGTGCACGAGGGGAAAAAGGGCAATCCATTGAATGACCAAACAAAGATTTGGAGGGGAAAAATAAATCTAATTTTGTTAAGCTTCCAAACTCTCCTATCTTGCCCACCTAGTTGGTAATCTAACCCGTCAAGTTTTTCTAGATGGCTCACTAGTTCATCAACCTCACCGTCAACGTATTTCCTCAACTCAACTCAATTCAACTAGGCCTTTTTTCAACTATATAGGATTAGCTACATGAATCCACTTCCTTCACTTTGCTTGATCAAAGGCTGAGTCGACACTTAAACTATATATTTTAAGTTATCCTCTACCTCTATCATTGTTGTGTATAATTAATAGGTCGCTTTTTCTAATTGGGGCATCCAAAGGTCTTTGTTGTATGTGTGCAAACCACCTTAATTGGTTTTCTTTCTCTCATTTTATCTCCAATTGGGGCTACACTTACGTTTTTTTTTTTAAATTTTTTAAAAGAAACTAGTAAGTATTGTATATATATGTGTGTAAAAAGATAAAGGAACTGTACAATACAAACACTATTAACCACATCCCTAGGCAGATACAAAATTACCCCATCCCCTAATCCAATCACCCAACCCATTGCCTTTGGATAACCTATTGTTAGCTACCCAATAGGAGGCTAAAAGATGAGAAGACTCCCACACTCTATCAGTCGACGAAAACTCATCATGAAACACCCTTGTGATCCGTTCTTTCCATAAAGACCAAAGAACTGCCAAATAGACCACCTTCCAATGATCTTTCCATGGTGACAAAATATTGTTCATAATCTTACTTTTTTTTGAATATATTAATTTTTAATTTTATCTTTTAATGTTTTACCACATATCTATCATAGCATACGCATTTCTGTTACACTTATTTTGTTCATGTATTGTTTCTTTATTGCCTAACATTCTATTCCGTTGAACACCATTGGCCTAATAGCAGTTTTTCTTTCAACTTCAATGGGATGTGTTGATCATATGTACTCTAGAAGCTCTCCTTTACTTAACTCATCCTTCTGTAACTATATGATTTACATTTGTAATTTCTCCTTCTTGATGAATAATAGATCCCATATACTTTAAATTTTCACTCCTTGCTCCTTGGTATCTTTTGGCTTTGAATTTTAATTCTCTTAATCTATATTCCTGCTTCCACTGTAATTATATTTAATGTATTCAGTTCTAGTCCTACTAATTTTGAACCCTTTCGATTCTAAAGCCTTTTTCTTAACCTTCAGCTTAGCATCATCAACATATTTCTTCGAAAATGAAAATTCAAAGAAGTTGAGTAATTGTTTGAGTTAGTAGGTTCAGAAAGGAAGGATCAATTTGGTTCATTTTGGCTGGTCAAGAGATGGTATAAAGAAGGAAAAGACACACTAAAGGCATTTATACTATACCAAACATCTTCCTAGAATCTAGTAAGGGACTTGTTACCTAACTTCAGGCTTGAAAATTCAAGAAAATAAAGTAGAGAGGAGAGATCTATTTCTAAGGACTTCTATAAGCTGGCATCCCAATTGTTACTAGAAAGCCCATGTCTACTCTTGAAAACCTTAGCCCAGAATGCTTCCAACGCAAGAGGAAAACTCCAAAGCCATCAATGCTTTGTTTCTCCAACAAATGTTGCCCAGTTCCAACCTCCTTTTTCCTTAGGGATGCCAACCTTAGCCTAAGCCACAAGTTGATCACATCACAGGCTTCCCCATCCTTTGCCTTTCCCTAGAAAGTCTCTCATCATCTTCTCAATAGACTTGGCCACTCTTTGAGGAATGCAAAATAGTATCAGATGGTAAGTCAAATAAGCCACTGCTACTGATTGAATTAGAGTAAATCTTCCACTTGTTGATAAGAATCCACGCTCCCATACATCCAGTCTCTTAAGTATCTTTATAAGGGGTCCCAAAATTCATTTTTCAGCGGGTTATCACCCAAGGGCAGTCCTACGTATTTTAGAGGAATAAAAGCTTTTTTTTTTTTTTTTTTTTAGAGCAGAAACAAGTTGCATTTGTATTAAAATCATAATAAAATCAGAATACATCAAGCAATGATCACCAGAGGTGATAAAAGTAGACATCCCTAACCTTTATACATGAATATGCCATTTCTTTCTTTCCCAACTATGGAACCCACCCACACCACTACCCTTCTCATACATCATAACCCCTACCCAAATACATACAATTGTTCCAATTTAATAACCAATCTGAAACTGAAAATCCTTTAGCTAGAGGCGAAGCGACCACCCAAGTGCTTGCCTTGAGCTTAATGTCCTCCCATAATTGCACTTCAGACTTGGCTATATTGTGAAAGATTCTAATATTACATTCTAGCCAAATCGACCAAAGGGTCGCATAGAATGCAATTAAATCCACACCCCTCTCTTCCAAAGATAAAGACAGAATATGACATAAAGATAGTCCATCCTCCACCTGTTGGGGGATGAGGAATCTTGATCCAGAAAAATCTAGCCATTCCTTAAGGACAATGGAAGAAAATGTGGTCTACATCCTCCCCCGCTTGTTGACAAAGTACACACGAATGGGGTGACAAAAACATATTGGGAAGCCTTCTTTGCAACATCTTCGATATGTTGAGCCTCTTATGAGCCAAGGTCCACCCAAATACTTTTATCTTGAATAGAACACGTGCCTGCCAAATATGAGTAGAAGATGGGAATAGTGGAAGATGCTATGAATCCATAAGAGTTGTGAAAAAGGACTTACATGTATAACTTTTGGAGTTATCAAGGGACCAAATGATTCTATCCGAATCTAATGAAAATATGACATCTTGAAGTTTGTGTAAAAGGGAGCTTAACTCATCAATCTCACAATCCGATAAGGCTCTAGGAAGATGAAAGTTCCATGATATGTTGCGCGGGGAGGTATTAGGGACATGGTCAAAAAAGGAAACCATAGGTTGGTA
The DNA here is from genome assembly GCA_035771175.1 of Paratinospora sagittata. Classification (NCBI taxonomy): domain Eukaryota; kingdom Viridiplantae; phylum Streptophyta; class Magnoliopsida; order Ranunculales; family Menispermaceae; genus Paratinospora; species Paratinospora sagittata. The sequence continues at coordinate 27,952,738 of CM069595.1, forward strand.
TGTAGGTTAGATGAGCAAAAAAGGTGTGAGAACACTTCAGCCAGTTTGGAGTTGTCCAACCACCTGCCCTCCCAAAACTTGAAAGTATGTCCATTACCTACTTTGAAATCCAAGTGTGGTGAAAACAGGGGCACCAATGAGGAAATGAACTTCCATGGACTTCTATAAGTGGATCTAGCCCTCCGACTTGCTCCTTCCAACACAAACTTCCCATGTCTGCTTGATAAAAACTTTTTTTTTGACAAGAAACACGTATGTGTATTGTAGTAAATCTGTAAAGAAATGTACAAAAAATACAGTTGGACACATGGTCCAAAAAAGATTTAAATGAAAGACTATCCATAATGGGGTTCCATTCCCTCAACCAATCCCCTAGTGAAAAACCTCTAGCAAGCTTGCTAGCAATAACCTAAAGGGAAGCCAAAAAGAGAGAGTTGTCCCAAACAACCCCAACATCCTTGTGTTGGTCTTCAAAAATCGGTGAATTCCTTTCCTTCCGAACTGACCAAACCACCGCAAAGACAACCACCCTCCTCTGCTTGATAAAAACTTTGGTAGGGGAATATTGCAATAAAAGTAAATCTTCCACTTGTTGAACTTAACTCCCAAAAAGAAATGAAGACTTGAATAATAAAAACTTGGGTAGGGGAATATTGCAATAAACTAATTTGTCTTTGCTTAATCTAGGCTTTATTAGTGAAAATAAGAAAAGTATTTTAAATGGTTTGGTGCTTTGTTTTCTTTAATCATAGAGATAAAACAATGAAATTTTGTGAAGGAAAAACAAATGAGAATACAGATTTATTGGTTAAAATGGGTTTTAGTTGGCATGGTCAATAATCATATGGCATTATGGAAATTTGAATATGAAATTCTTTTATGGAGGCTGGGCAGGTTGTAAGCACCGCACAATTTTCATTTCTTTGAGGGAAAATAATTTAATGTTTAATTGTAAAGTTGTTTGCATGAAGAAAATTCTCCATTGCAGCTGTGTTCAGAAAACAGTATTGTCTGCATGCAAGGTCAAATTAGAAATGAAAAGCTGTAAAAACTGATTGTGGGCATGCATTGATTGATTTCATTATGGCTTCAATCAGAGGTTGGAAATAAACCATATGTGGCCCCACATAAAAGGTGTTGCCTTGAGTGAGAGGTGTTCATTAACAAATAACAACCATGAATTGTAGGTGCTACTTATGTTGAACAAAACAGGGAAAGCACTTCATGGTTTTTTCTATTATGCGTGGTGGTCTCCCCCATTTTTTTGTGAAAGCGAAGGAATTAACTGTCCTTGGTCTTTGACACAAAAAGATAGGGATAAAAGAGGAGGAAGCAGTTTTCTTTGGCTCATACCTAATGAAAGAGAGGGAGTAGATTACTAGAGTAGAAGGAAAAGAGAGAAGCGAAGAAGAAAGGAAACAAGTGGAGAAGGGGAAGAGGGTGGTATTGACCACTCCTAAGGCTATAGCTGCAACAAATAGATTACTACAGTAGAAGGAACACAACTCTATTGCTATCTAACCCCATTTCTAGTAAGAAGACCCCTATGGCCCTATTTAGTCTTTTGTGCTTAATTGATTGGATGCATAAAATGGTTTGATTAAGGGGTTTCTGGTTGAATCTATAACTGTAACTTTGAAGAATGGGTTGTCGTAATGGTGTTCATTTTGATATAAGTAAATTTTTCTGGTTGTGATTGATTAAGTTGTGAAATAGAATGGACAAAAAAATTGTTCTTGATTCTTGAATTCCTTTTCCTAAGCTAAGTCCTATCATCCTTTTTAGAAATTCAGGACACATTTTTGGTCAATCCCAACAATGTATCATGACAAGTCTCAACAATGTATTAAGATATGTGATCCAACTATCAATTTATCCACATAGTTCTACATGTATACTGATATTAATTGGATTTATCCAGAAAACTCGCAAGTTGCAAACGCCAAGTTCCAAGCGGCTTCTGCTATTGGAGAAGTTGCAATCAGAAAATGGGGATTTCTTGCTGATGATGACAAGGGAAGATTGATAAGGTTTGTTTTGCATTCAAAATTTGTTTACTTATCACTGAGGGTGTGTTTGGTTGCTGAGAAAATGAGGGTTATCTCAAGAAAATTAATGATTTTCTTGAGAAAATCTTATTTTCCAGTGTTTGATTCATAAAAAGGTGAGAAAAAGATTTTCTCAACATAATTTTCTCAAGTAAGAGGGGGGGGGGGGGTGGGTGGGTAAAAAGACTTTCTCATGAGAAAACTTCTCTAAAACAAAATTTTAAGGATATCTGAATAACTAACCAACCATGAGAAAATTTTCTCATGTCTAACCAAACAACCATGATAAACTTTTCTTTGAGAAAACACTATTTTCTCAAAGAAAATTCTCTTAGCTATCAAACACTCCTTAAGGTTTGGAATAGTTAGTGTAAGGGAAACAATTGCTGTTATAACAACAACCCTCATAATGCTGCTCTACAAGGATTAAATAGTGGATCATCAATTGAGAGGCAACTATACTTTTGTGTTGTTTTTTTCTCACTCTCTCTCTCTCTCCCTCTCTCTCTCTTTTTTTTTTTTTCGCGGGGCGGGGGGAAGGAGGGGGGAGGAATGGGGGTTTGGTACAGGGATATAAGGTGAAATAATTTTCTTTTTTTCAAAGTTTTCACGTCATTATGTGGCAAATTAGTTCTTGTAAAACAAATAATGTTTTATGATTGCTTTCGCAGTTAATAATATTAGGAAATGAAATTATGGACATGGAGACATTTGACAATAATTCAATCTAAGTCTTAGAGAGCTTGTGGTCTTATCAAGGATATTGATAAAGAGGAACAAAACAGTTTGAGGCTATGGACTTGTCTTGAAGGAATGATAAAAAAGATTTGGGAAAATTCTGTCATTGAAAACAAACTTGCCTATCAAAAAGCAAAGTTGACTTGGCTCAAAAGGGGATGTCAATTCTAATCCTTCCACAAGATTTTGGATAGCAGGAAAGCCAAAAAATACAATCTCTAGACTTGAGATAGAGGATGGAACAGTGGTGGACAAGGAGTAGGAGTGGTGGTAGTTATCAATTGCTTCAAGAACTTGTAATTTGTTACAGCTATGAAATTCTTGGGGAGTTGATGGCATTGGGTGAGAATCTCTTTCATACCACAAAGATTGGTAGGAGAGACATTTTGAGGAAGAGAAGGTGCATTTATCGTGTTTGAGTGCAAAGGAACAAAAGGTTTGGGACTAGATGGATTCTTTATGATATTCTTTAATTATTCAACATGATCGCATGAAAGTTTGGAGCAATTCTACAACAATGGAGTAATCAACGAATGCATTAACGAAAGATATATTTGCCTTCTTCCAAAGAAAACCAATTTAAGAAAGGTGGCTGACTATAGGTCCATCAACTTGACCACTAGTCTTTACAAAATTATTGCTAAGGTCATCAAAATGACATTAAGAAACATCCTTCATCATACCATAGTTAATTCCTAAATGGCTCTTGTTTAGGGAAGACAAATCCTTGATGTTGTGTTGGTTGCCAATGAGATTATGGTGGACTATAGAGGTAATCATAAAAAGGCATAATCCTCAAGATTGATTTTGCCAAGCCTACATTCTTATTTGATGGGTCTTCTTAGATTTCATTATGTAGAGAAAACACTTTGGGAATTAGTAGAAATAATGATTAATAGTTGCCTGTGGAAGGTGATTTTATCAATTTTCATCAATGGGAGATTGATGAAAAGTTTGAGATGGACCAGTCCTCTCTATTAATTTCTCTTTACTCTAGGGTGAATGTTTTAAGCAATATGATGGATAAGGCCGAGGATCATGATATGATCAAAGGCTTTGTCTTGGGAAAGGATAAGATTGAGACTTCTCATCTTTTATTTGCCAATGACGCAGTCTTTGTCTCGACAATGATAACTAGAGCCTTAAACATATTTTTCAGCTCTTGTGTTGCTTTTGTTGCTGGTTGTTAGGCTTGGAAATCAACATGTGGAAAAGGATGTCTTTATTTCTCATGCTTTGTCGGTGGGGTGCTCCATTTTGTACCTGGTTGTTGAAGTACCTTGGGTTGCTAATGGGAGTTGAAGGTAACCACCCTATGAAACTTTTTTTTTTTTTTTTCAGAGAAGAAACATATAAATTTTATTAAATATAATACTTTACAACTACACGTTTGCGGCCCATGAGAGGACAAGTTGTTTTCCATGGGCCATTACAGACATGATAAAATGTTCTCCCAATTTCTCATCCACTCCCCAAAACTAAAGCCCCTTAACAGTTTAGTGACACTAACCTACAAGGAAGAAAAATGGTGAGAACCTTCCCACACTTTGGACACATTTGACTCTAAACCTTCAAACTCTCACATTTCTCTCTTTCCAAATTTACCACACTACAACCAAAATAACCACTGTACCATAGCTCCTCAGCTTGGTAGGACACAATGATTGTTTGGCAAAACAAATAAATCGTGAGCACTTGGTAGCCATTCCACCCTAAGACGCTCGTCACTTCTCCCAAATTTCCCTTGTGAACTCATAGCTTTAGAAGATATGATTAGAGGATTCGCTGTCTTGCCTGCATAACACACACCAATTAGGAGATAGATACATCTTAGAAAATTTCTGTTGAATCGCATTTGCAATTTTGCATAGTTCAATTTCCCGTGTGCAAGATTCCACCCAGTTTCTGACCTTGGAGGGAAGATGAGCTTTCCAAATAAATTGAGCTACAGGGAACTCTAATTTATTGGTTTGATTGATTAAGGTACGAAAGGATGAATTTGTTGTGAATGCGCTGGAAGAATCAACTACCCACCCATACTATTTGTTTCTCCCCCTCGAAAGTTGAAAATCGTCAAGACATCCTAAGAGTGAAGCAACCTCACTGGACTCATGTTTTAACAGGTTTCTACGAAAGTGAAAGTTCCAATTCATTCCTTCCGTTTGATCCCGACTCTCTATTCCTATAAAGGACGGAAATAGTGCACTGCTACACGTCTAAAAGCCCATAAAGGTTGGGGAACAATTCCTCAAAGTGGCTGTATTGTACCACACATCCTCCCAAAACCTCACCAGCTGACCAGTACCTACCTTAATCTTTATCTAGTTTGAGATTAAAGGATAAATTGAATGTATGAAGTATGAACTTCCATGGGCTCTTGTATGTAGACCTTGGGGAGCAACCAACATTCCAACCATTACATTGTAGCCCATACCTACTCCTAATAAGCCTTGCCCATAAAGCCTCTTGCTTTCTAGGAAAATGCCATAGCCACTTACCCATTAGTGCCAGGTTTCTATTTATCAGATTCCCAATTGCCAACCTCCTCCCTTCACATTCCCTTGCACCACTTCCCATCTAATTGGTGACTTCCTCTACGTCCTTCTTCTTCATTCCAAAGAAAACCCCTCAACATCTTTTCTATCTTAGTAGTAGTCCTTCTTGGCAATCTAAAAATTGACAAGAAAATGTTGGAATTGCCTCCAAAATAGCCGTAAGTTCGCCGACCTACCCCATGTTGATAGAAAATCTGTCTTCAACATGATATTCTTCTAAAAATCAAAGTGACCACTGGTTCTTAGAGGGATGTTTTTGACGGGTTTCCTTTGAAGGGCATTCCTAAAAACTTTAGAGGCCTCTCCCCCATACTGCATCGACACATTTGAGCCAAGCTCCCAATCCTTCTTCTTCAATACATATCCTAGCTAGTTGGCACTTGACTAGATTAACTTTCAGGCCTGACATCCTATAGAAGCACTGAACTACCCTTAATGTGTTTATAAGGCTTACCTCATGATTGTGCAAAAAAAAAAAAAAACCACAAACTCATCATCAAATTGTAAATGAGATCTATGGACCTCTTCTCTCCCCAGCGAGAATTATTTTAACCAAATTACTAGCCCTCGCCTTCACCATCAATCCCCCTAGTACAACTGCCAATAGGTTAAAGAGCATAGTTGTTAAATTGAAATCAAATTGTAAAAATCGTTAAGGATGAGAGTTAAATCAAATCGTAAATCGAATTGTAAATCGTAAGTTTTTTTTTCAATTTTTCAAATAATCTATATGTAAAGTTATAAACAAGTTTGGTACTCATATATGCATATTTGATGATTCAAAATTAATTCTAAAACTTCCAAAACAAGTTCTTGGTCAATATTCATTAAATATCAAGTCATCAAAGATACAAAATAAGGTCGAAGACTTAAAATTCATTAGCAAAATTCAAAAGTTCCAAACTTCAATCTTCAATCTTCATCATTTTCTTCATCTTCTTCCTCATCACCCCCTAAGCCAATCTTGCACCGCTTTTTTCCCTTTGTCACCAGGTGCAATATATTGCATTTTCCTTGGACCTAAAAGTAAAATTAAAAAACCAATATTAACTTGTTAAGTAATATTTATTATTTAATAACTCATAAAGTTTTATATTTAGAAATTAAATTAAATTGTAAATTTGCAATGTAAAACTTAAAATACCTCTTCTTTGTGACATGGGAGCATTATCACCTTCACACTCTTCTTCTCTAAAGCAATATTCATCTAGCCATGAATTACCTTTTGGGAGAACTGTATCCTCTCTTTCTGTGATCCATTCATCATCTGATTCCATATCTAATAGACAAATCAAATTGCAACAATTTTAATCTCTCGTTCTCTTCTTTTCTCGGATGTGAAGTTGGAGATTGTACTTCACAAAGACAAAAGCATTCAATCTTTTTTGCTCTAAGCGGTTACGTTTCTTTGAATGGACCTAATAAAATTAAAGGAAATGTGATTCACATCAACTAAACATTAAAGTTCAAACAAATCAATAAATAGTAGTTGTTGTCAAAGATGACTTATCTAATTGTCTAATGACTCTAAATTTTAAAAACTTACATGTTCGAATGTACTCCAATTCCGTTTGTAACCCGAAGAGTTACATGTAAGATTTAAAAATTTATCCAATCAATATACCCTATCTACCACCGACATACTAGACTTAAACTGGGCAAAGGGGACTCTATTTGCTTATGGGAGGATTGCTGGTGTAGAAATGATAGCTTCAGAAATATGTTCCCTTCCATCTACACCATATCTACTCTTCACTATGCTCCCATTGAAGCCTTCGTCTGCTAGAACTATAAACTGGAATTTACATATAAGCAGGGATATTCCCCATTGAGCACTAGTAGACTTATTGACCCTAATTGAATGTCTAGAAAATGTTGTTCTCTCAGAGGACAATGACCGGGTTATCTGAATTGGAGATTCTTCTGGGTCTTTCTCTTCTAAGTCTTTCTTTCAAATTTTGTCTTCTTTGGGTCACTCATATGCACCCTTTCCCCAAGCTAGATTCATATGGAAAGCCCACATCCTAACTAAAATCAAAATGTTGGGTTGGTTAGTAGCAGTGAATAAGCTAAACTGCGCCGATGTCCTTCAGAGAAAATCTACGTCAATGCGTTTATCTCCAAATTGGTGTTGCTTATGCTGGAATGGAGAGGAGTCGATTGATCACATTATCAACGATTGTTCATTCTCATGAGGAGTTTGGGATAAATGGAAGGAGCGCTTTCTGGACTTCCATCATCCAACCACCTTGAATCCTCTCTCTTTCCTAGATAGTTCTCTTTGCAGGTGTAGAATAAAAAACTACTGGCGTGTTTTTCTTTTTGCAACAATGCGGTGTCTATGGTCGGAATGAAATGGTAGGACTTTTAAGGGTGCATTTTCTGATTTAAATCGGCTGTGGGAACGAGCACTTTTTTCTTTTTCTTCTTGGGTTAGCAGTTGTAAATTATCATGTGGCTACAAACTAAGCGAGTGGATGAGCCATTGGCAGTCTATTTTGGAAACTTTGTAATTGTCCTAATGGGACAACTCGTCCTATAAGGCCCTTTTGTATGTAACAACTTCCTTATATATATATTATCATGTTTCTGTTAAAAAAAAAAAAAAAAAACCTCGGCCAACTTTTGCAAATTAGGTGCTCCCATCTCCATAATCCTCACACCAAAGAATTGCGAATTATAAATTATAAATTGTAATTACTAATTAGATGTACAAATACAATTAAGCCAAATGTGATGACGAAAAATATTTTAATTTTTAGTCTTTTACATACTAGGTTGTGTAGTGGCTCTTGTAAGTTTTGTTGTTTCTCTTCCAAATAGGCCTTTAGCTCTTCTAAATAGGTCCATTTGATCAACAACCAACACTCTTTCTCTAGAAGATGGCATCATTCGCTCTGTGCAGTCATATAACCCTTGTTTGTCTTCAAGATCCATTTTGAAAGAGGGATCATATTGAGATCTAGGGTTCAACAACTAACCTACTGCATGTAGAGGCCTATGTAACTGAAGGTCCCATCTCTTATCAATGATATCCTAAATGGCCTTATATCTTTTCTTCACTTCACCCAAATTTCTAGCAATACTCTCCTTTGTACGGTCCATTGCTTCATATATATAACCCATGGGTGGCCTGTCTTTGGAATCGACTAATCGAAGGACCATCAGAAGAGGTACGGTGCTTTTAAGGCAATACTTGAGTGATGGCCAAAAGTTTCTATCTGCTAGAATTATGTCCCTCACAATAACACCATATCTCTTTTTGGCAAAGGGACTACTTTGCCAATTTTCAGAAGTAAACATAGAAATCAATGCTGATTGATGTTGGTGCAAACTCTTCATCGTCAAATAGCAAGTGGCAAAACGAGTTACTGCTAGCCTCACTAGGTCCCCTCTTCTTGTGAACTTCCTCATCAAATTCAACACCCAACAGTGATTATAGATGTAAACGGTGATTCTTTTACACTTTTAAATCGCATCTGCATGAATGGGCAGCCTATCACTATCCTCAAGCATCAAGTCTAAGCAATGGGCTGCTCAAGGAGACCAAAACAAGCATTTCCTTTTTTCCATCTTCTTTCTTTCCAGCATTAACATATGTTGATGCTCCATCAGTAATGACTTGCACCACGTTTTCTTCTTCTACATCTTCAACAACATCATCAAGAAGATGAAACCATTTTTCAGCATTCTTCACAATATCAAATGCATCAACAAATCGAAGGAATATACTCCTCTTAGGGCTATTCACCAAGAAATTAGTGATGCTTCTATTCCTACCATCTGTCCACCCATCTGACATAATTGTGCATCCCATCCTGCTCCATTCATCTTTATATTCTTAAAGCAAATCCTCCACATACTTCAACCCATTTTCAAGTAAAGGGTTTCTAATTTCATGATAACTTGGGAGCTTTAGTCCATGCCCATATATAGCAATAGATTGAACCATATCTTTAGAAAAAAGGCTTTTGACGACATTGAAAGCTATGTCATTACAATAAAAAAGTTTAGCAATTTTTTGGCACACTTTCCCCCTTTTCCTCTTTTTTGCAATGTTCATTTAATGTATTTTGTTTTTCCTTTCCTTTTGTCAACTCATCAAAAAGCCCTTTCATTTTTTGAGTTTCCCCACTACCAATCTCTCCAACTCCATCATCTTCATCGTCACCAACATCTTACCGTTTACTTGGTCTTGCGTCAAATATTTCAATTTCCTTTTCCTCCTTTTCTTTCTCTTTTATTTTCAAAAATTTCAAAAAAAATCATTCACTTCATCGGACACATTAATGCAAGGCTTTGCATCCTTACGTGTTTTTGCTTAGTGGTGTTTCATCCTAAAAACACCTTCATTGAAGTACGAACCACAATAGTTACATCTCAAGAGATTCTTTTGTTTGGGTGCACACAACTACATTGTTGCCATGTAGTATCTTCCTTTCTACTAATCTTTACTTTCAAAACACAAAAATACACCCAAATATGATATCCAAGCTTCAACAAGAAACAACCAAAATAAAAGAACTAAATTCCGGTTTTGGAAAAAGGCATAGATAGAAAATCACCTATCTTTGTTTTTTCTTCAATCTTCAAGCTTCGAACACTTCCTTTTTATTGTAGAAACACTCCGCAAAAGACGAACTTGATTTGATTGAGAATCCAATGAGATATCAACCATCCAAGTAGGGGACCACTTTTTAGGGTTTTGAGAGGAAAATGACAAAGAATAGCTTTTTAAAAGTTCTTTTTTGTTTCTTTTGGCTTTTATAGGAATGAGGGAACATTAGAATAGGTTTAAAGTTGAAAAAAAACTAAACTAAAAAAAAAAAAAACTCGATGTAGTCGTGCTATTTTTCTTGATTTACGATTTTTTTCAAAAATCCAATCGTACTGTGTACGATTCGATTTAAATTGTAAATCGTATGATTTTAATAACATGGGTAAAGAGGAATGTTGACAGGGATTTCCCTATCAAAGTCCTTTTGATCCAAAGGTCTTTCCCCTCAGCTTTCCATCAACAAAAATAGACTAGGATACAAAATTCAGACAGCCTCATATTCACTTTTTCCACCTAGAGCGGTAGAGCCAAAGCCCTTCCTTTCGAATACAAAATCCAAAAATCTTCCAACTTACTATATCATATTAAAAGCCACCCCTTTTTATGTTTACTCTTATAGTCCTCAACCGCTTTATTAGCTATAAGTATGGCATTCGTAATTTTTGCGCCCTTCATAAATTCCATCTGTGTTTAAGCTATTGTAACATGGATAACCTTCTCAACCTAAACATGTTAGACCTGAGATCAAATGTAATGATAGGCCATCCCTAATTATAATAACACCTTGTTTGGGCATCATCATGAAGACTCATATGATATTACTAAGAGAGTTAAGGTTGATGCTCCTACCTTTTGGTGAATAGCTTGACCCTAACGTTTTCTTACACTGGCCGACTATGCAACATGTTGGTAAGCTCTTGAAAGCACTATGCACCAAATCTAAGTCACCTTTGGTTAATAACTCTTGGTGCACACAATTAGCTTTGGCTGCTTTCTTCTTCAACAAGCTTTGAAATCAATTTGGTTTTCCTTCTTTAACGAGCAGCAACCAAGCAACCCTAACAAAAGTAAAGCTCCTGCTGGTGCAAGAGGTGAGGAAAAAATAGTAAGGGAAGATAGCTTGATCATTGCTTCGTCAACTATTCAAGACTCTTTCCTCTTCAATGCCTGTTGTGTCGTGCAAAGAGCTGCCGCTATTAAGAAAGCTGCTTCTCGAGGTCTTGTTGCTCTCTCAGGTCGACTTGCAGCTCCTTTTCCTCTCACTCCCACGGCCAAGGCATTGGGCAAGATCCTCTTATGATAGATGAAACATAGGCAAGGTAATCAGGATTGAGATCCTAACTAGGATTGGTGAGGGGCTCTTAAGATCGGATCGTGAGTCATAAGATTCTATAAACCATGAAAATAATTGTTTTACATATGTATCCAAATATTGAAATTGTATAGCCAACACTTTTAATGCAAACAAGATTCTAGAATTGTAAGAATTTATTAGAGTAGAGCCCGATTTTACATTTGGCAAACAAATATGGAGATCAAGGTTTGCATTTTTGCATTATACTAATTAATTGTCAAGTCAGTTGCATATAAAATTGATGATAACTTATCAAATTGCAATATAAAGAAATGTACATAAAACTTTCAACTAGTTTCATTTTCTTATAATTGCTCTATACTCACAAGTTGTGACCTCCTTCATCCCAATTTACATGCTTATTCGTTAATTTTAACTATCAATTCTTCGTTTAGGCAAGTTTAGGCTTTAGCTTTAATAGCATTGGGCTTTAAGCGTCAAGAGCCAACAAGTTTCTTGTCTTTAGGCCTCAATTTTGCGATTTAATATGGATTGATGGAATCAGGCTAAGAATCTAGATTCCACAAGATTCTACAAGTAAAATCGGGATCTTACTTTGACTCTTTCAAAAAACAATTCTACTTGGGATCTGGATTGGCGAAGAGTTGTGGGATCATAAAATCGTAAGGTTCTACAATCCGAATTAGTTTTTTAACTACTATGAACACAAATAGTTTTAGCTGCTGACTTGGGGTCCGCTAGGAGTTGTGCGACAGTGGTGATGGTGCAACATCAATGCCGCAACCTAGTGAAGTGCTGCAACACTTCAAGTAAACCAAAGATATTTTCCCTTGTATTATTATGTAAAACTTATCGCTTTTTTTATGTTGATTTTGTTGTCATGGTGTGATAAAAATCCCTCTATTTTGCCATTGTAATCTGATTAGCCAATAGAGGGTCTATGTGGATCAAGCATGGTAAGCCTAGTTGGTTGATGCCAACTTTGGCTTTGCCTAACAAAGTCACTTTTAGTTTGCTTATTAAGAAAGTCCTATGTGATCAAATTCCTTTTTGATAGAAATCATTTCCGATAAAGCTTCAAATTCTGACCCTTAAGATCCATGTGATCAAAGTCTTGTTACCTCATCAATGCTTGTCTCCTTTTTGAGGGCTCATAAATCATGATTGACGAGGCCATTCTTCCTAGACGCCTCAGAGATTATTGGTGAGTGGTTGTATTTGCAGTTGTTTGGTCTATTTGGAAAGAATGGAACTCTCGCATTTTTTATGACCTTGAGAATGATTTTGGGGCTGTTTGGGAAATCTCTTTCTTTTTAGATTTCCTTTGGGGTAGTGCTGGTAAGCTCGCGAAGGGTTTCTCCTTGGGGGACTGGTTGAGGGGATGAAATCCTATTTTGGAGAGTTTTTATCTTTAATTTCAGACTTTTGTCTGGATGTATATTCTTGTATAGAAATTATAGTTAATACAATTCATTTTTGTTTCTTGTCAAAAAAAAAAAAAACAGAATCATGATTGAGTTGAGCTCATGGTTTTCTGAGTCTAGTTATGGTTTGATTTGCCCATAGTATATCAGATTGTCCTTTACATTTCCTTTTTTATTGAGCAATTCAAATTCGACCATTGCCAAGCAACTCTATGTTTGTGGGCTATTCATCAAAAGCATTCCATTGCTTGGCAATTGGATAATACCAATTCAATGGTAGTTGGGATTCAACGTCAAACATGAGCAATCCATTGAAGATTTCTTAGACCTTATGAACTTGACGGTGTTCATTGGATTGTAATCATATGAGTATATTTTAATTTGGTGTATGAGATGTATCAATTCATTACTATTGGTGTACTGTGTATCATGTCACAAATAGCAGTATGTTGTTTGGGAAAATTCATATTTATATTTAACTAAATCAGGTTAGGGTATATTTTAAAAATATGGTAGATTGCATATTTATTTTAGGACATTGGCTTTTTGGAAAGCCAAAGGGCCATCCAAGGTTAAAATGCTAAGCTGGCTCATCTGCCTCAGTAAGGTCTATACAGTGGATGTCCTTAAGATTTGCATGCCACACTTGTCTCTCCCCTTGTTGGTGTTCCTTGCGTATGCTGGAGGGAAAATTTGTCAATCACGTTTGTTTGGGTTGTTCCTTTGCCAAGTCAATTTGGCGAAGGTGGAGTCCAGTCATGGGTTTCAACGCTAGTGCGATTTTCCGATTCCTGGTTTGTAGAGGAGCTTTTTGACTTGAACTTATCATACCTAGACGATGGAATGAGTATTGGTTGGTGATTATTGTTACTACTACTTGGAGCATTTGGCATGAAAAGGACAATAGAATATTCAAGATTATAAGGACGCGTTGACTGTCTGGGAGACTGGGACAACTCTATCTACTTGGCTTCTTAGGTGGTGGCGAGTTCAAAACTCTGAAATGGTTGCACGTTTAGTGATTGGCTCAAAGGTTGGCATCGATTGAGCACCATGTTGTAATTTGGTTCTACCAGCGCAGGGGTTTTGGTTCTTGTCTTGGGGTGCTGTTTTTTGGGTTGGGTTATTCTCTTTGGGGGTCATCTCCTGGTTGAGCTCTTTGCTATTGAAACTTTTTTTCTTTTTTCAATAAAATTTTTGTTTCCTCTCAAATAAAAAAAACTTTCTAGGAAGGTCTTTTTTAGTTCCAATCTTCTATATTTTTGTCTGTAAACATCATTGGGTTGATTTGATGTAATGAATCATTGAAAATTTGATTCAATTTTTTTTCTTATCAGTAATAATAATTGTGCCTATTGCTGCTGTTATTACTAGTATGATCATCCTTCCTTCTTAATGGTATTTTACTAATATTAGTTATTTGCTATTGGTTCTATCAATTGTTTCTTTGGAATGGCTGTTTATTATTATCTGTCCAGATTATTATGAGAGAAGTTGATTTTTTATTTTTATTTTTACCTGCTTGTTGTTTTACAGCTATTGTCTATGTTTTGTCATGAAACACTCTACCTCAACTGATGGCTACGTTCAAATGAAGGTTTCAGCTGTAGGGGCTCAATTTTTGAAAAGAGGCTGGTATGTTGTGTAGAAAAGTAACCTAGCTTTTTGTCCAATCACCTTGTCACATGAAACAAACCTATATGCAACATTTAGTATGATTAGTTTGTTAGCCAGTACTTAATACTCTCTCTCTCTCTCACATATTAATCTAATGAGTTCTTAATGATCTCTAAAAGAAATAGTGGAGGGGCTTGAATCTTGTCATTAAAATAATGTTTTTTCTCTTGTAAGGTAGTAACTTCAACTCCCCTAAAAAAATCTGGTTGATAACCTTAAATGGTAATGAAACTAGCCAAAAACTGTGATGTTCAATTACTTTATTGAAAAAAAAAAAAAAAAAACTTTATTGAAGGAAATGTGCAAATTCCAAGCTACATTGAGTGCACCAGTTAAACTGGTGTCCCACTTTTACACTTCATTAGAAATTCTAGAAATTAATTCAAGATGACAACACTAAAATATCTTAACAATAATAATAATAATAATAATAATAATTATTATTTTTATTTATTTATTTATTTTTTTGGAGTCAACTTTTCAGAAGAAACACTTTCCCCTTCAATTTCTCCTTTTCTTCTTCTCTCATTCTCCTTCAAATTAGAATTCATCCTAATTCAAGATGGCGACGCTCAAATGTCTTAACAGTTGTTACTTCTACTGTAATCAACTTATAGAAGAAACTAACTCTTTCTCCTTCAACTTCTCCTTTTCTTCTTTCTTCTTCTCCGATTTTCTCTTCTCTGTTAAATTCTCATTGATGTTTCTCTCTTCCAAGTCAACATCGAGATAAGGATGCCTTAATGATAGAATTAAAAGTTTCTTGATCCCATTTTGCCTTGCAACTTTTTGTTAATTAGGTTTGCCCTGGTTGATTACCATTCATTTTTAACTTTTAACAATGATTACATCTTGTTACTTGAATGATTGACAATATAAATTGTCTAACGCTTGGTTCTAAACACATGAATGATAACAATTTTGAAATTAGGATGCTACAATTCCTCTATCTATGCAAGCTGGTTTAATGCAATGATTAAAAATCCAACTTAGCCACCTTAAATTCAATTGCTCATAGTTTTGAATTAAATCAGGAAAGTTCAATTTCATGTGGAGAACTTTTATGAAAATTTGACTTCATAGAGAATTATAGAGAATCTTCACTCAAATGTTGGTAAGGTTCATTTCTTTGTGGCGGGCAACATTCAAAGGGTATTCCCAAATGTGAATATCTCCTCACTAGTGATATTTATGTAAACACAACAAGGGGAGACTGTTAATGACCACCTTTTCATTCAATGCTCTTTCTCTTGGAGGATTTGAGAGAAATGGAAAGTAATGTAGTCGAAGCAATGTGAATCGATGAATTTACAGAAAGTAAAATCAGCAAAGAATTAAAAGGAGTTTATCTTTTTTTATTTCATAGAAGATGATAATTGATAATCTAATACTAAAACTCGTAACTAGAGCTCTTTATATAGATGACTCAATTAAAACAGGTTAGAAACCTAATAAAATGCTAAAGCAAGTTTCCTAAGCTATCTAAAATGCTATAACTTCCTAATGCTCTTGAAACTCTATTTAGACATTTTTGAAGATTTTCTAATACGAATAATAAAAATGAAGGTTGGAAACACAATGATGGTAATAAGGAGCTTCTGTTTCATTTCGGGCCTCAATATCAATCTATCAAAAAGCAAGATTGTTGGGATCAATTTGGAGGAAACACACATAAACAGTATAGCTGACAGTGTTGGATGTGGTATTGATTAGTGGCCTGTTAACTAGCTGGGAATGCCTCTTGGAGGAAATCCAAGGAAGTCAGAGTTTTGGGAACCAGTTGTCCAAACAGTGTCCAAAAGAATTGAATGTTGGAAACAGGGTTTTTTATCAAAAGGGGGAAGGCTTGCATTACTAAAGGCTGTTTTGCAAGCTGTACCAACATATTATCTCTCTGTTTTCAAACTACGAGCATCAGTTGCTGCCATTTTGGAGAGGAAGATGAGAAACTTTTTGCAGAAAGGGGCGGACAAAGTTGCTGGACTGAATGCAATAACATGGGATTGGGTGAAGGGTGCTGTGGAGGAAGGTGGCTTGGGTGTGGATGATCTGTTGAGAAAGAACAGGGCATTATTAGGCAAATGGCTATGGAGATTTTGTAAAGAAAATGATTCATTGTGGGCTAGAGTCATAAAAAGTCGACATGGTCTTTCGGAGAATACCAGGGATGCTTGCATTAACCCAAAAGCCACATACAAAAGTCCATGGAAATTTATACAATCCCTTTACCCCTCTTTCACCCTACATACTAGACTGAAACTTAGTAAAGGAAATTTAATTAGATTTTAGGAAGATACCTGGATTGGGAATGAAAATTTCATGAACCAATTTCCTATTCTTTACAGTCTTTCCAATCTGCACAATGCTCCAATTTCAGACTTTGTAAACACAGAAAATTCTACCCAGAGCTACACTCCCATCTGGAACCTACATACTCCCACAAGCCTACCTCCTAGAGTTGTGATTGAGGCTGAATGTTTGATTGGCACCATTTCCAATTGCAACCTATCCAATATTGATGATAAAATTATTTGGATAGGCAGTAGGAATGACTCCTTTTCAGTTAAGTCATTCTACATCCATTTATCCAACCTGTCATATCCATTAAGCCAGCTCAACTATCCTAGATTCATATGGAAAGCACATGTTCCTTCTAAGGTCAAAATTATGGGTTGGCTGGCTGCTCATAATCGATTACATTGTGCTGATGTTTTACAAAGGAAACAACCATACATTTCCATATCCCCAAACTGGTGTTGTTTATGCAGGTCTGATGGGGAAAGTTGCAAACATTTATTTTGGGAATGTGACTTCACCTCTGAAGTATGGAGAAGATGGAAGGAAGTACACCGTGCTTTTGTGAAACCCCAGAGCAATGATCCGTTTTGTTTTCCAGACGAGAATATGGGAAACCTGAAGCACTATTGGAGAGTTATGGTTTTTGCAGTCATTTGGGCCATATGGAAAGAAAGAAACGAAAGAATTTTCAATGACACATTTAATGTAATTGATAAGATATGGGACAATTCTGTTTTTTGGTTTGCACAATGGATTTGTGTATGCAAGTTATCTAGGGATTATAATGTCAGTGAATGGGTAAGAAATAGGGAGGCCATTCTAGAATCTATGTAATACAATGTGCTGTTACCACCCTTTTTGGGATACCTCATCCTAAAAAGATCATTTTGTACCCTGCTATTTGCAGTTTAAAATAATATAAATACTAATGTTTCCTGTAAAAAAATAAATAAAATAAAAATAAAAATGAATTTTAGAAACTATCTACAACTACCAATAAAATAGAATTTTACTAAAATAAAAATTTTCTAAAAATATTTTTCACTAAAAAAATAAAAAGAACGAAAAATTGAACTTTACAACCTTCTTAAACGTTATTTTATGTCTTACATCAATACCCCTTTCTTGAGAAGAATTCATCCCCAAGTTCAATTGAGGAGAAGAGACTCTTTCACCTTTATAGTAAGGAAAGATAACCTTCACATTGAAAGTAGGGGAGGAACCTTGCAAAAGTCTATTCCTTTGCAAGTCCCACAAAAAATAACTAGCAAGATGCGCCAATGATACAATCTTTTTCATGGAGAAGGACAAACAGGTTTTGAAGATGGTTCATAAGATCATACAATGTTTTTGCTGGATTTCAAGCCTCAAGGTTAATATTTGCAAAAGTTAGCTGCTCGGCATTCATACAGATCATGCCTTTCTTGAGAATCCAACTTTTATGTTTGAATGTGCAGAGGGGACTTGGCCTATGAAATACTTAGGAATGCCACTTGGTGGCAATCCCCTCAAGTGGGATTTGTTGGAGTCATGATGACTAAGGTCAATAAGAGGCCGTAGGGATGGAGGAAAACTTATTACTCTAGAAGAGGTCGTCTTACTTTGTTGAATTCATTGCTTGCTATCCTTCCTACCTATTTCATGTCCTTGTTTAGAATGCCTGACACAGATGTGCTTGAAATTAAATGCTTGGTGGGAAATTTCCTTTGGGAAGGCGGGGATTTGACTTTGAGCATCCATTCTGTTTGTTGGGAGGTGGTGGGTAGAAGATTTGATCAGGGTGGGCAATTTGCACAAAAGGAATATGGCGCTGTTAGGGAAGTGGTTATGGAGATTCACTAGGGAAAACAATATTTATGGTGTAAGATTATTCGAAGTAAGCATGGTCTGTTAAACAATAGAAGAGAGACTGGTTTAGCCCCTCATTCTACTCATAGGAATCCTTGGAAGTTCATTCATTATGTCCATCATGCCTTTTAATCGTTTTATTCATCTCAAGGTTGGTGATGGCAATAGTTTCCATTTTTGGGAGGATCCTTGCTATGGAGACTCTTCTTTTTAAATATTCTTTCCCGATCTCTTCAGCTTCTTAGCCAAATTATCTGGTTTCCCATTTTGTCATTGACCAGTGTGCGCCCCCTTTCCTAGGATCTTCATCTCTCTTAGAACATTTCAGATAGACCGGGGCTAAAAGTGGTTTCCCTCATTTCCATTATGTTAGATTGTCAAATAGGGATGATCTTTATGTTTGGTCTCTTGAATCGTTTGGCGATTTTCCC
Source organism: Paratinospora sagittata (assembly GCA_035771175.1). NCBI lineage: Eukaryota > Viridiplantae > Streptophyta > Magnoliopsida > Ranunculales > Menispermaceae > Paratinospora > Paratinospora sagittata. The sequence continues at coordinate 27,971,630 of CM069595.1, forward strand.
AACCGTTCTTTCTTTTCTAAGTGATTGAGCTTCCTGAGTATGATTCGGGTGCCTTTTCCCACATTTGTAAGTTGGCTTATCTGCCTTGGCAAGATCAGCATAGCTGATGCTATGCACCGTCGTTTTTCTTGTCTTTATCTCTCTCCTAGTTGGTGCTGTTTGTGTAGGCAAGATGATGAATCCATCGAGCATATTCTCCTTTGATGCAACTCTTCAAGAAATATTTGGAGAAGATGGGGTGGGTGACACAATCACTTTCATTGATACTAACTTTTTGCACATCGTGGTGACTTTTTTTTTTTTTTTTTTTAAACTTTGGACGGCTCGTTCTTACATAGGAAAGTTTGTGAGTTTTGACCTATGATACTCTTAGCAGTGGTGTGGAGACTTTGGTAGGAAAGGAACAATAGAATTTTAAAGGGGAGGAAAGGGATGAGTTTGCAGTCTAGGATGACTCGGTAGTGTTAGCTTCTTTGTGGACGACAACTTCTAAGCTGTCTAAGGGTTTTACTTATGGGAAGTGGTTGAGAGGATGGGAGCACCGTATAATTTTAATATAACTTCAACTTTTGGTTATTTCTTTTTTCGTTCTTCCTCTCCTTCTTTTTTGGGTCTTGTGTGGGTCTCGTCTCTTGGATGAGTTTCCCTGCCCCCCTTTGTACATTTCTCTCCTTAATAAAATGTCGTTTCTTCTAAAAAAAAAAGATGCATCGTAACCTTGAATACAAGAAGCTTTACTTGTTTTACCCTGTTGTCGAAAATCTCTTTTCCAAAAATAACCAATCAAAGATATCTTCATTATATAAAACTCAGTTGAATTGTAAAAGATTCAAATTGAGACGATGTCAGATGGTTTGTCCACAATGGGAGGGAGTAAAATAAATATCAACTTCATCAAAAAGTCAAAACAAGTAGTTGAATCTTGTTTTTTGAAGGATTTTGTCATGAAACAAATTTTTGGGAGTGTGAACTATAATTGGGAGCAAGGTGGAGGGTGGACCATGTAAATAAGGCCATTGTTGAGGAATAATTTGCTGCATATCTTGTGACTGTTCATAATTGTCAGTAGTCGAAACATTTAGATTATTAGTTGAATCAAAATCATCTATGCCTGTAGAGTTATAAAGAAGGTTTGGGAAGGTTATAGGAAAGCTTGTGGGGGTCAGAAGATGTATTAGAAGGGTGTTGTAAAGGTGGGGTAGAGAGTTGGGAGGCTTGGGAGGTGGTTTCATGGTTACAACATGGTCGAAACTTGGTGAATAGTTGCTACTAGTTTGATTGATTCTTCTCCTTCTTTCTTCTTTCCATAATGTTTCTCAATTATGGAGACAATAATTCCTTCAATCTTCTTAATCAAAAGATCTTTGAATTACTTGAACCTTTGATCTAATTGATCACGAATTACATGGGTTGAATGATCTTCAACCATGATGGAAGTAGTAAGCTCTCAATTGAGGACTTTGATACCACTTAATATAGCGGAAGCTTATGTGAAGTGAAGGATTCGTAAAAAATAAAAATAACAAAGAACTAAGAGGAGTTGATACTCAACTCAACTAAGCATTTTCCCAACTACGTGGGGTTGGCTTATACTTTAGAACCTTCTTAAACACTATTTTATGTCTTACATTAGAATGATTGCTTGGGCTGCTCCTTTTGCTTTGCCAATAGTTGTAGGGAGTTGTTCCAATTCCCAAGTGACGGGGGCATTCAACTCTATCATGGACTATTGAAGAGTCATTCTTTTTTCTATGGTATGGAGCATTTGGAAAGAATGGAATAGAAGGATCTTCAATGAGGAGTTCCATGATGTAGAGCTTGCTTGAGAAAGCTTCCATTTCCTTCCTTCCTGGCCTCTCATTAGGTTATTGTTTGTGTCTGTCAAAAGTATATGGCCTCATCTATTGGCTTAGGGGGTGGGGAGTGATGCAAATAGCCTATAGGGGAAATTCTAGGAGAACTTGTTTTCCTATAGTGCGCCTCTTTCTTTTCATTGCTTTTATTTTGTGAATATATATCTCGAGTTTCTTCACCCCCTCCCCCCCAAAAAGAAAAAAAATGTATGATAGTAACTCGTAACTATATCTCTAGTTTCTTCACCCCCCCCCCCCCCCCCCCCCCCCCCCCCCCCCCCCCCCAAAAAAAAAAAGAAAAAAAAAGTTTTTGGATGTATAAAGTTCTTGGGAATTATTATCTACTTACCAAAGATGTTGTCTTCACCAAAGTCCAATATGTTTTTTAAACTCTTGTTAGGTGGATGTATTTTTTAAACTTGTAACTTTATCAAATTGTTGTCTTAATATTTAACTCAACTCTCAACTCAACAAAGTGTTTCTCAACCTCTTTAGGGTTGGGTGCATGAATCTGCTTCCTCCACTTCACTTTATCAAGGGCTAAGTCAACATTTATATTTTCAAATAATTATATCTTTCTTCCTTATCCCTGTCCATGTTATTTTACCTCTTCCTTTGTCTCCACATTATTGTGGATTGTTTATAGGTCACTCTTCCTAATGCCACATCCAGTGGCTACTTCTGGCTACTTCTACCATTTCTTGAATGTATTCATTTTGAATTGTATCTTTCAATGTTTTATCACATATTCATCTTAACATACTCATTTTGGTTACACTTGCTTTCTTAACATGTTGTTTCTCTGTTGCCCAACATTCTGTTTCATAGAGCATGGGTGGCCTAATAACAGTCTAATAAAAATTTCCCTTCAACTTCTATGAAATGTGTTGATCAAATAATAACGCAGTTCACATCCTCACCTTTTTCTCTCTTGATGAATAATTGATCTCAAATATCTCAAAATTTCAGTTTCTTTGGTTTTCAATCTTCACCATTTCTTTCATTTGTTTTTCTACTTCCCAAAAAATTACATTTAATATATTCAGCCCTAGCCCTACAAATCTTGACCCTTTTGATCAAAAAATCTCTTACCATTCTCCAAACCTCTAACTTACTATTTAGTCTAGATTTAGTTTCATTAATTAGCACTCTATAATCAGTAAATGACATGTACCATGAAATGATGAAATATCTTCTTGAATATATTTAGTCAAGTCATCCATAACTAATATAAAAAGATAAGGACTTAAGGTAGATCCATGGTGTATACCTAATGTAATTGGGAAGTCACTAGTTTCTCCTACTCTTGTTTTTGTTTTGATTATTGCTTCTTCATACATATCTCTTGGTATTCTATGATAGGCCTTCTCTAGATCAATGAAGACCATGTGAAGTTCTTTCTTCTTCTTCTTGTATCTCCCTATCAGTCTCCTTTCGAAATAAATAGCTTTCATGGTTGATTTCTTAGGCATAAATCCAAATTCATTGTTCGACGCCAAGATATTAGCCCTACTAGATTCTCTATCACTGTCTTTATTGTATGCTTTTGTTCCAATCATCGGGCATTCTTTTAGTTGCTAAAATTTTGTTAAACAATTTAGTTAACAACAACATTCCAACTTCTCCTAGACCCTTTCAAAACTCAATAGAGTATTATTTCGTTCTAAAGTCTTTGCAGTTTTCATTTTTTGTCAAGGTTTAAAAGAATGTGAGGTGTAGTTGAGGCGTTTACTTTTGTGAGGTGACACATAGGCCTCAAGGTGGTATGAGGCGTGATAACTCGGAAATAATATAAAAGATCACATATATCAATAACAAAAGAAAACAATCATCTAAAATAAGCAAAAAATATGAACTAGTTTAATATGTATGGAGAACTCGAGTGTGTTCTCTTAATATATTAATTTTATTAGTTGTTATTAACTTTAAGAAGGACTAAATAAGTACATAACGTATCTTAAGCTTTCCGAATTTCAAGTTAAAACTTTTGAAAGCATAGACAAATAAGGAGTGACCAAATAACATGTAAAAATATAGTCTTTGTCACTTCCCACCATTTTTGTATCAATGCAAGTTGTACTTGGAGTAATTTGTTGAATTTTTTTAAATTGTTAGCCTAGGTTAGTATTTGTATAATTGTTAATGAACTTTAATTTTACTATTAGGAAGCATTTTTGACAATGGCCTCGACCCATTTGAGAAAACTGTTAATTTATCTCAAATGAAAGAGAATCAAGATGTAAAAACTAAAATAATTGGGTATAATAATCTAAAAACCATAATCATAAATTTATGTAAAATATAGTCTTTGTCACTTCCCACCATGTTTGTGTCAATGCAACTTGTACTTGTAGTAGTTTGTTAATTTTTTAAAAACTATTAGATTAGTATTTGTATATTTGTTAATGAACTTAAAGATATTTTACTATTAGGAAGCATTTTCTACAATGGCCTCGACCCATTTGAGAAAACCTTTAATTTATCTCAAATGAAAGAGAATTAATACATAAAACTAAAAGAATTGGCTATAATAATAAAAAAACCATTGTCCTAAATTTATTTTGAAAAAAATGAATTTGGGTTTGGAAAAATTAAGGTGTATGCCTCAACGTTGAGATGTGTAAGCCTTACGGTGTGACCTTGAGGCTTAAGTCTCAATGCGTTTTCTAGGAACCTCATTTTCAGGGGGTGCTTTGAGGCATATGCCTCAAAGAATGCTAATTCTACAAAAGAATTTATCATCATTAGTCACCCTAAGTTATTTTGTCCTATGCTTAAAATTTCTAATGCTATTCATTTAATAATTTTTCAAAATAAGTTTTCATTATCTTTGCTCCCTTCTTCTTTTATTAAAACACTTTGATCGTCACTTTTAATACATTTACTACATTAAGGTGTTTTGTTTGTCTTTCCCTTAGTTTTGCAACTTAATATATTGTCCTTTCACCTTCTATTGTATCTAATATAGTGTATAAATCATTATACACTTCAAGTTTAACATTACTTACGACTTTTTAGTTTCTTTCTCTGCATCCTTTTAATTTTTAAGATTTTCCTCTTTCTTAACCTATTGCCAAGTTTTATAGTTTGTCTGTTTTTATGTTTTGTAACAGTTTGAAGTTCTTCATTCCTCCACCATGTTTCTTTCCCTAATGATCCTATTCCCTTTCAATCTCATAGGACCTTTTTTGCTATGTTTTTTTATGCATTTAGTTATGTGTATGTCCAACTTAGGTTCGGGTCATAATCTATAATCGAAGTCATTTCCCTTACTGTTGTGTGTGTGTGTGTGTGTGTGTGTGTGTATTACCATTATTCAATATTGTGATGTTAGCTTTCTCTTGGAATGACTTTACAGTCCTTACATGCTACTTTATCAACCTTTCTAGTTATGAAAAGTCCATTTGACTTTTATTAGATCCATTTCTAAATGTTATTACGTGTTCATTTCTCTTTCTAAACAATTCTCCATTCATAGGCTATGAATATTATAATATGAACTTATTTCTTTTTGAAGTGATCATCTATGCTGAAAATCAGCAAATTTTGAAACTTCTATTGTATTTAAATGGCCTAGACTAATATCCCAAAGTTTTAATTGCTAAATGTATGTTCTCTGATTGATATACCAAAATATACGATGAACTTGCTTGGATTTGGAATTTGAGGAACTAGAAATCTACTCAACCCAAATAAATTCAACCTTTTCCAACTTTATGAGTTTGGCTACATGAATTCAGTTCCTTTAGTTCTATTTATAGAGTGCCAAATCTTATGTTTGTATCAAAAGTGGTTATACGTCTTATGAATTATGATTATCTCTATCCATGCTATTTTATATGATTACCTCTATTCATGCGATTTTAAATCTTTTTCTTCCTCTATCATTACCACTAATAGTTAAAACCTCACAAGAATATTTTTTTTTTGACAAGAAACTATATATATATATATATATATATATAGAACAAAACAAAAGCACCACCGAGGGACGAGAAGTTCCCGAAGTGGGAATTACAATAAGCCTAGAATAGAGTTCCAGTTAGAAAGTCAATTCCCTAGATCTTATCCCATTGACAACCTGCTACTACCTACCCAATACGAAACCCCACAAGAATATCAACATGTTGGACGCTGTTCTATTCAATCTTGGAGCATGTGGGCCCTTTTTGCGTTTCTTTTTCTTAGATATTTGAGTCTCCAAAATGGGTATCTTAAATATTTAGGCTAACTTAATCCAGTTCAGAGGAAGAACACTTTCCCCTTTTAGGCTAAGTTCTTAACTTTTAGGCATTAAATATTTGAGTCTCTAAAATGTTCACCTGCAGAATCATTGGGCTTCACAATTTCCAACGGTGTACATAATTCTGAAATTGGATTTGGAGTCGAGGTTATGACCATTCTAGAAACCTATTATGATGCGAATCTCTGCAAATTCCTTATATTCTATCACACAGGATTTTGTAGAAGTAATGCTATATAGAATACTAAGAATTTGGTCAAGATGTGATCCCCTCCCCTGCATTCTTTGTAGGCCTGTTAATTGTGCCTCAGCTGTCTTTTATTATTTAGGCCCATCATGTACTATAAAGTTGTCTGGCCTAAATAATTAATCTTTGAACCCAATTGGCCCAACAAATTACTTATAAACAGAGCTGGGAAGTTCAAGGTACTGTATTACATTCTTAGCTTATGCCTTCTCTATATCAACATTTATATTCTGGGAAATAGTTTAAACCATGTTCTCTCTAATTTCTGTTTTTTCCATGTAGGCTAGACTTTACAGTTGCTGAGAAAGAAGCTTTCTTGTCTGAGGTATTGGTATACTGTATGCTTGAAAATTGCACTTGGGAGGTTTTTTATTCACCTATGTCCTTTATAAAGCATTGCATTGATAGCCTTGGGGCTTAAATGATCCTTTTCCCTCAATTCAATAAAATCGTGTGTTGTATGCTCTTCTTCTTAGGCCATACATACAACCCCACTGGTAGTTTAATACTGGAGAAAAATTATTTTCCCTTGTTTATAGTTCCACTTCATTTGAAGCCTAATCATTAGCTTTTGATGATTGCTTCCGTATCTAATGCACAGTTGGAAGTGAGATGGAAGTGAATATACTCCAACAATAATTAGATTCACATTTCTTTTCAAAGAAAAACTAAAGTAAATATATTGCTATTAAAAGGTGGAAGAACACAAAAACCAGAAAATTACTTTTCCTGGTTCATGCTTCAACCCTGATCATTTGCTTTCGATGATTGTTTCAGTATCTAATGCAAAATTGGAAGTGACTATAATCAAACAGGAATTAGATTCACCTTTTTTATTTTTATTTTTTTTGGGGGGGGAGGGATACAAAAACTGGGGGACAAGATGTCCTCCCCCATGACTATGGACTTACAAATTTATGCTACCCTCTCAACCAAGAAGTAGAGTCATATAATTCACTTCAATGAGTCTTTCCTGCAATTCTTTTACCTCATTTCAGGTCTATTTTATCAGTTTAGTGGAAATATTGGCATGACTATTTACTGCGTTATTGAAACTACTCTACAATTGTTTAATGCACGTGCTGAGTAACTTACTGGGTGCTCTCATTATATTCATGATCAAGGTTTAAAAAAGCGTGAGGCATAATTGAGGCGGTTTACCTTTATGAGGTGAGGGGTAAGCCTCGAGGCTCTATGAGGCGTAAGCCTCACATTTTTAAAGAAAGTACATAAAACAATTACTAAAAACTTTAAAAGAATCTAAAAAATTACAAGTGTCAGTAATAAAAAAAGAAAGAACTAAAATAACAAAAAATGTAAACTAGTTTTATCTATGTGTAGAATACTTGAGTGATTTCTTTTAATTTATTATTTATCTTAATTTGTCATTAACACATTTAAGAACTAAATGATGAGAATTCTCCCACACTTTAGCTGCCGAGTACACCTCATCGTGAAATACACGTTTGTTACGCTCCTTCCATAATGACCATAACACTGCTAAGCATACCACCTTCTAGTGTTCTCTCCAAGAGGCCTGAACACTATTCATGAAGGGAAAAATGTTTATATTGTCGCCCACCATATCATCATTTGTCATTATCGGAAAATGAAAACACCATCTACTCCACACCTCCGTGGCAAATGGGCATCACCAACATAAGTGGCCCATAGACTCTAGCTCCTGTTTAGAAAGGTAACACCAATATGGGGAAAAACACATAACTTTACTTGAAAAACTTTACTTGAAAAAGGAAAATGTATAAATAGAGTGGTCCATCGACTCCCCATGATTACTATGTAGAACACACCCATGCAAGGAGATGTGCATGTGTGAAAATCTCTTATGAAGCCTATCTACTATTTAAGCTTACTGTTGACTTTAGAAGGAATGTGATTTTTCCAACTGAAAGAGTGGGGAGAGAGGTTTGCTAGGACAAATCGTCAATGAGATGTTGGAACACAGATTAGGTGGTGAAGCTTCCAATAGGATCAATAGTCTAGTGATGTTTATTGTCGAAACTACTAAAGGCAGTTGTCGACATTTATTTTGCCTTTTTTACTTCGGTACTTTTCTTTGTTCTTTGTTGCTAAGTCGCTGGACTATTCTCTCTTTTTTTGTGTGTGTCTTTGATTCTTTGCATCTTATTCACTCCCTAGAGCTACAACCAAAGATTAAAAGCTTATCATATTAATTCGCTTGCTCCAATTGATTTTCCATTTTAGTCTTCAAAAGAGCAAGAGTGATAAGAGGCATCCAATGTACACTTTTGAGATTGAACAGAAGCTGCACAACTTAGTTTTCGATCAGAACATCACTCCTTTGATTTCTCTTTCTTCTAGGTTTTATATTTGATCATCTAAGACATGAAAGCAGCTTGTTGGAACAAGCCTGGATCACTTGAGATCTATTGTACTTGCACAATGTTGGAACTTGGAAGAATGCAAGCACAAAATTCAACAATCTGCACTGAAAGCATATGAATTACTTATCATTTTAACTCACTGGAGTTTAGTTCTTTAAGCTGGGGGAAAATGAGGATTAACTAGTAGATACATATATCTTTACGATTTAAGTTGTTGATCCCATTAAAATTCTAATAATTTAAATTTGTTGAACTCTAGTTATTTATTTTAGTAGGATTCTAATTGCTTTATTTGAGTAGGTTAGGAGTCTACTTGTTTTATTTGATTAGGTTTTTTGTTCAGATATCGATTATGATTCAAATTCTTCAGTGTTTATAAATAATCTGTAGTAGGGTTTTGAATTGTGGATGATTGATTGAATAAGAATTGAACAAACAATAAATGTTTTCTCCTCTGCTCTTTTTTCTTGTCTCTTGTCTTTGTTCTCTTTCTGGTTCTCTCTCTCTCTCTCTCTCTCTCTTTCTTTTTCTGTATACATTTAAATATTTGCTTCATTGATCTTTATAGGAAACGCATAAATGTGAGCTAGATGATCTAATGGCTAATTTAAACTATAGGTGAAGCAGGCTGCTCTTGGCATTCACGGTGTAGATGCTCAATTAATTGGGGTCAATTTCCTAGAGTGCATGGTGTGTTCACTATTTCATGGTTATTTGACAATTGGTCATTTTGTTATTGAAATTGTATTGAGAATCATTATATTCCATTGCTACATTTGTAACAAAACTGAATAGATTCTTATCATCAGGTATCAGAGTTTTCTCCCTCTACGGCATCTCCTATGAGCCTTCCAAGGGAGTTTCATGAGCAGTGTCGGGAATCATTGGAGCGTGATTATTTAAAGGTCTTTCCATTTATCATTTTTATCAGTCGCAAATATGGCAACTTCTTTTCTTTATTTTCTTATTTTACTTTTGTTGATTCTGTTTTGTGGGCGAGCCTCTTTTTTGTGAATGAATTTTGCTTTCTTTTCTTTTAATAAATCATGGCAGAAATTCTACTGTTGGGCTCAAGACGCAGCTTTAAGTGTCTCAAACAGAATAGCAGAATTTGATTCCACTGCATCGGAAGCTAAAGTTTGTTCTGCTGCGCTGAATTTGATGTTTCAAATTCTGAATTGGGATTTCAAGTGGAACATGAATGGAGTTGATGGTGCAAACAACAGAATAAACATATTCTCATCTAAAGTTAGACAGGTCACCGTGCAGCTTAATAGTTCTGAAACTATTTTGGTGCAGGTAATAATTTAATATCTCACCTATACCATCACTTGAGAATAATTCTATAATTTATTGTTGTTTTCTCTTTATGTTTTTAGCCAGGACCACTGTGGCATGATACTCTGATATCATCTGGCCATGTCGCTTGGATCTTGGGCTTATATGGAACGTTGCGACAGAAATTTTCATATGACAGCTCTTGGCTTGACTCCCCCCTTGCAGTTTCTGCACGGAAGCTGATAGTGCAGTTTAGCTCGTTGACAGGATCCATATTTCCATCTGGTAAGTTAAAGTGCTTTTGCCCTGTCTTCACCTAAAACTGTTCATGTATGTTTGGTTTCCCTTTCTCCCAATTGCCCCAAGTTCTTAGCTTTTAACTTGTCATAGTCAAGAGAGGAATAGAAGAAGAGGGCATGACTGGGGATGAAGAATGACCCACCTTCTTCCTCACTTTTATTTGTTCCATTTTTCAAGGGCCTTTGGCTTATTTACTTAAGTTTTAGTGTGGCATGCGACATCGGCCATATGATTCTTTTTTTTTAATAAGTCTTTGTTTTAAGAGTCATCCTCCCTGAGAAATCCAACATCTCGTTCCCCTAAATAGCATCCTCTATTAGTTAGGCTAGTTTCAATTTGTTGGATTGTATTTTTTTTAACTTTTAGATTTTGCTCAAATCCATTGTGTGTGAGTTACCAAACCAAACAAGTCTTTATCATTTCCAAATTATAGCAGTGTTTTCAAGGCTCCAAGGTGATGTCTAGGCGATTTGTCCTATCTAGGCGAGGCGTAGCCTAGGTGAAGCCTAAACGTGGTCTAGGCGATAAAAAATATTTATTTATCTGTCCGTAGATAATTAATTAATTATTTACAGGTTCCTAAATAGTTCATATACAAAATTGTATATATCTAACTGTATTCTATAATAAATGTTAAATTTTCATAAAATAATAAAAGACACTATATATTAATTAAAATCATGTCTACAAAACATTAATTTATGCTACAATACACATTATCCAAAAAGTTCAAATGTACAAAACTCAAATATCTATTGCCGGAGGGTCGTTGATGGTCGTCGGAGATTTCGATGGTGTTTCTTGGTTGGAGCAAATGGAAATGATGGGCTTAGGGAGAGAAAGGTTCGAGGGTTTACTGTAGAAAGGGGACGTTTATATTTTTAAAGCTTTTTTTTTTTTTTAATTAGAGAGACCCCCTCTAAACTTTTTAAATATTTGCACAAACGTTCACTGCCTGCCTAGCACAGCGCCTAGGCGTTTTCTCTTTAAAATGCCTAGGCGACGCCTTGAAAACATTGCATTATAGTTCTCAGTTCCCATCCTTTGGTGGTGTCCCCCAATGTCTCCCATCCTTTAGGTGATGGTTTGTAGTGTTTGGTTCATCAAAGAGACTTGTTTACACTTTTAACATTACATAAAGTTTTATGTCTCAAATTATCAAAAATCTCCAAAACTTCAGCTTGGAGTCCATTTTCAACGTCAACATTCAATTCTTGAGTTGTTTACCTCATGTTCCCAAAATCAAGTGTTAAATTATGATTTCTCCCTCAATCTCCTTATTTGCTATCTAATTTGACTATTAGATTAGATGAAGTAATTTCGTTTTGTATGTGAATTAACTAAGTATCCCTAGGGCGGAAATTACAAAGATACCCATGGACCCATGTGTACAACATGTCAACAACCCAACACTTACAACCATCTAGAGGGCTTTTGACTTGATTGCCCTTAAAAAATAAAAAAATTTCACAAATGCCATCAAAATCTAAATAATGACTGCTTTGCCCTAGTTTGACTATTCAAAGCACAGTCAGCCGACACACAGGCTGAAAAGACGCCTTCTTAACTGCTCCAGCTCCCCAACCCACGTGGCGCCTGTGTGTCGGCTGACTGTGCTTTGAATAGTCAAACTAGGGCAAAGCAGTCATTATTTAGATTTTGATGGCATTTGTGAAATTTTTTTATTTTTTAAGGGCAATCAAGTCAAAAGCCCACCATCTAGACCCAATTGTTTATACTTCTACCTAAATAATTAGCGAAGAAACCTATAAATATCTGATGGCAATCTATTCAACCCTTAAACCTCAACACTAGGAATACATATTATTGTGAGTAGATAGACTAATTTTTATTTTTTATTTTTTAAGAAACTAAAAGGTAGTATATATTTATATGAGTAAAATAAGGAAGAAAACAAAGAAACTGTATATCCAGTACAACATATTAGCACAGCCAAAAACTCTAAACTGATACAAAATTGCCCCACCCTCTAATCCAATCGCCTATTGCGTAACCTTTTGACAAATTACTGCTGACCACCCAAAGAAAGTCTAAATTTAAAGGGGACCCTTTGATCAACAAAACAATGCTTATGTTGCTCAAGATAATTTTAAAGTCATGTATCTTTGATTGCAACAAGTAAACTTTCCAAGGGTGGTTATGGCCTCAATGAGTAGTTGGGGAAATCTAGTAAAATTGCCGTCATTAAATGCATTGGGAGAATTGCTTGTCCTCCCTTACCCTTTTCATCTCTTTTTTTTTTTTCCATCTGTTTCGATGAAAATTATCCTGTTTCTTATAAAGAAAAGACCAATCTAAAATCATTAATTAAATATTCTCTCTCTTTCTCTCTCTCTCTCTCTCCGTACATTATTGATCTAGAAAGTTATAATATCATTAACTAGAAAGCACCCATGTATATTGTTCACGATACTTTGAAAGTCATTACTTAATGATTTAGAATATATAATGTAGCAAATGAAGTGGTGGAGGATTATAGAAGAGCTGTTAGAGAAGGCTAATTCAAGATTGATTTTGAGAAGGCGTATGATAGGGTAAAATGAAATTTCCTTAATTTTGTTCTAAAAGAAAGGGCTTTGGTGCTTGATGGAGAAAATGAATCAATGTTTGTCTGAATTCGATGTGTTACTCTATTTTTATCAATGGTAGACTGAGAGGGATGAGTAGAGGGGGTCGGGGTTTGTGACAAGGTGATCCACTATCTCCTTTTCTCTTTACTCTTGTAGCAGATGTTTCTGGAAGAATATTGGATAGGGCTCAGAAGCCAATGTCACCAAAGGTTTTACTGTAGGCCGATATGATAAAAATTTTCCACCTTCAATTTGCAGACGATCCAATACTCTTTGTGGAGAAGGATGAAGTTAGTCCGTCAAACACGCTCATGCTCATTAGATGTTATTGTTGGATATCGAGCATGGCCTCATTAGATGTTATTGTTGGATATCAAGCATGGCTATCTATATGGCTAAGTGTTAGCTTGTTGGAACTAATGTGGATGGGAATTGGGTGAAGGATATGGCAAGGAGAATCAAGGATCGAAAATTGGATTTCGACTTGACTTCGGTCACTTGAAAATTGGAATTAATTCGGAGAAGTGTAATTCGGCATGGACAATTTTTGTAAAAAATTGCAAAATTAGAGAAGTTTTGAAATTTTTTGCATATATGCTTAAATATCTAAATTTATTCTAGTATAAGCTAAAAACTAATATAAATAAATACTTTTAATACATAAAAATACCAATAAGTGACCTAACAAAATCAATTTTGTAAAGTGACTTGATGAATTTGAAATGGTGGCTTTTGGTCTTAATTCCTTTTCTTTGTTTTGATATTCAATTTTGTGGTGACTTGCTTCTCGACCATATACTGTGCTAGTTTGAAGTTCATCATGCTTAATTTATTAGTTTATTAGTTAAATGTATTGTTTTTTAATCTTGTTTTATAAGAGTTAACTAAAAGAAGATGGCTTTGTTGGGGATGAGGCTCCAGGCCTTGACGGTTTTACTATGGGTGGTCCTTAAATTAGACTTTGCTAAAGCATATGATTCAGTGGATTGGGGATTCATGATGTTTGTGATGAGGAAGAAAGGATTCGACAACAGATGGTTAGATAGGTTAAAAGGATGTATTTCCTCAGTTACTTACTCAGTGGTCATCAACGGTAGGCCAAGGGGAAAATTTAATGCTGAGAGAGGGCTGAGACAAGGGGACCCATTATTTCCCTTCTTGTTCACTATTCTTGCGGATGGCCTAAGTAGATTGATGCTTCGTGGTAGGCAATTCTCTATGGTGTATGGTTTCGAAGTTGGCAAGGAGAAGATTGAGATCTCTCATCTACAGGACGCGGATGGCACTCTATTTCTTTTGAGAGGGGAGGAGGAAAATGTGCTCAATGCTATCGAGATCTTACAGTGTTTCGGCTGGTTATCTGGATTAAGGGTTAATTTATCCAAAACTCTGATGGTGGGCATTAACATGATCCCGGAGACACTTACTCACCTAGCAAATAGGGTGGGATGTTCAGTGGGAACGTGGCCTATGAATTACTTAGGTCTCCCACTTGGAGGTAGTCCACTTTCTAATGAATTTTGGGAACCAGTTATGGCTAAAATTTCTAAACGACTTGATGGATGGAAACAAGCTTTCCTATCCAAGGGTGGACGATTGGCTCTTGTTCGATCAGTTTTAATGGCTCTTCCCTCATATTATATGTCTATATTCAAGATTCCATCATCTGTGGCAAGCTGGATTGAAAGAAAGATTAAAAGGTTTCTTTGGGGATGCAAGAAAGATCGAGGTCCCTCCAATTTGATTAAGTGGGAGGTGGTACAGAGACCAATGGAGAAAGGGGGGTTGGGTATTGGAAACATGTGACTTCGCAATGTGGTGCTATGTAGCAAATGGATTTGGAGGTTCATTAAAGATCCACATTCTTTGTGGGCTCAGGTGATTTCTAGCAAATATGGCAGGCTAGAGTTTGATGGGAGGCGTACTAGGTTGAAGGCCTCTTATAGATGCCCATGGAAGTTCATTTCGTCATTGGTGCTTCAGTTCTCTCATCACTTGGCTTTCAGGGTTGGCAACGGATAGTTATTCAGGTTCTGGGAGGACAGGTGGTTGGATAATTCCACACTGGCTAATACCTTCCCACACCTTTATAGATTATCTTCCCTTCATAATCATCCCATGGCCTCCTTCTTAGACCAATCTTCATTATCACAACCCCAAAACATATCATGGAACCTACACTTTCCTAGGGCCTTAATGGATAGAGAAATGGTAGAGATAGACTCCCTTCTTACCAAACTTCAACATGTTTCCTCCACATTAGAACCATATAGGATTACTTGGTCCCTTGACCCATCTAAGGCTTACACTTGCAAATCCTTTTTCACTACTCTTACTGATGTACCACACATTCCACCATCTCCTTGTTTTACTCACATTTGGCAGGCACATGTACCATCTAAGGTAAAGGTATTTGGATGGGCTTTGGCTCATGGGCGAATCAATACAGCGGAAATGATGCAACGTAGGCTCCCTTATATGTGCCTATCTCCTCACTGTTGTATGCTTTGCAAAAAAAGTGGGGAAAGTAGTGATCGTCTATTTTTTCATTGTGAAGTTGTGAGAAAGATTTGGGGGGAATGGCTTACATTCTCTGGCCATAGATTCATGGCTCCTAACCAGGTGGAAGATGCCTTGTCTTTACAACGTTTGCTTCATTGTCAATGAAGGAAAGAGGGTTAGGAATGATTGTTTTTTATGCTTCTTTATGGTCAATATGGCTGGAATGCAATAATAGGGTGTTCCATGGTAAGGAAAAGTCTGAGTTGCAGCTTTGGGAAGATATTAAACTTAAAGCTAGTACATGGGTCTTTGCTTCTCCTTTGGGCAAGGGTTTCTCCATTTCCGATTGGTTGATGAATTTTAATAATTGTATGTATGTGGGTAGGGATGTAGTTTCCTAAGTGGGTTTAGTCTTATTAGGCTGTTTATTTGTTTGGTGGGTTTCAAATGCCTTTATATTGTTATCACCATTGGTGATTAAATCATGTGCAGTTATTTTATCCCTATAATAAGTAAACCTTGTTTCTTCTCAAAAAAATAAAATAAAATAAAAGAAGATGACTTTGAAAACTCTTTGAATTTTTTTTAAAGTTTTTATCTTATTTCAACTTTATTTATTTGTTTATTTATTTTTTTGCTTCTTTTTTTCTCTTTTTGGTAAAACATATTCCATAAAGTACATAATTTGTTAGCTTGTTAAATTATTTTTTAAAATTTATATTGCTATGTTGGTTGACAAAGTTGAAAATAATACACTTTTTTTTTTTTGACAAGAAACGGAGAATTTATGTCAAGTATAAGCTATACAAGGTATACAAACAGACAATAGTCCGACATTACAAAAGAAGACTCTCCAAAATTGGAACCCACCCCCTCAACCAATCGCCTAAGGAAAAGCCTTTCGCGAACTTACTCGCACTAACCCATAAAGAGGCCAAGAAAAGAGAGTTTTCCCACACCAATTCACGCTCCTTAACTTGGTCCTCAAATAACCTAGAATTCCTCTCCTTCTAGATGGACTAAACAACAACAAAAACAACAACGCACTTGTTGTCATGAAACTGTCTAGGTAGAACTGAGTCATCGGGAAAAGCCCATAAGGCATTGGGCGAAATTTCTCACTGCAGGACGGTGTCCCATTTTTTTTCAGATCCTTCTGGAGAAATCGCACTCCACAAAAATATGTTGACTAGATTCACTACTAGCCTTACACAAACAACAATTAGGAGAAAAAGCCCAATTCTTCAATGAAAATAATACATTATTATTGATATTTTTTTGTTTTTTATTGATGAAATAACATTTTTTTTACTTCTTTGTTGAATTTCATCGAATTTTGTTGAATTTTATCTATTTTTTTGTCGAATTTTTGCATTTTTGAATTAAAAAATAGAAATTTTATCAAAGTTTATTGAATTTCATCAAATTTCTCGAACTTTATCGAATTATTTCGGCGAATTTTTGCATTTTTTTATTTTACATCCACTTTGTACTTCGGTGGTAAAAAATAGGAAAAAAATTCTTGGAAGTTCGCCGAATTTCGGGGAATTTTTGAACCATGAGGAGAATTGGTTGTGCTCCAGTTTGCCCATGAAGTACCTTGGTATGCCAATAAGTGTCAATCCCTTGAAAATGAGATTTTGGAATCTAGTTATCTCCAAAGTGTCTAAAAGACTGGATGGTTGGAAGAGAAGCTTTTTATCAAAAGGGGGAAGATACTCTGAATCTTTGATTAAATTTGTGTTAGATGCTCTCCCCACATATTTGGCAAAATGATGATGAATTTTCTTTGGAGAAGGGAGGATTCTGGGGGGAGGAACATATTGGTGGCATGGAATCTTGTTCAAACAAAAGATTGGATCAGGGTTGGGGGGGTTTGGTATTGGAAATATTGTCGAACGTAAAAAGGCGTTGATTGGGAAATGGTTGTGGAGGTTTTACGATAAGCGGGATTCTCTTTGGGCTCGAGTTATAAGAAGCAGACATGGTTTGACACACAACGATAGGGAAGCTGGTTTAGCACCTAGATCCACTTATGGAAGCCCATGGAATTTTATCTTCTCATTACTACCATCTTTCTCTCATTCTATTAGGTTTAAGGTGGGAAGGGGAAATTTGTTTTGTTTCTGGGAGTACCCTTGTTGTGGTGAAATATGTTTTGCATCCATTTACCCAAACTTCTATTGTCCGTCTTTAGCCCAAAACCATCCCATCTCACATTTCCTATTAGACTCACTGGGACTAACCACTCATGGAACCTTCACTTGGAGAGAAACCTTACTAAGCGTGAGGAGTCTAAGTCTGCCACTCTCCTCAATTCTTGATGCAGTACACGAACACAACTGAGCTGATTTTTATTTCCAGCTGATTTCTATTTCTATTTTTAGTTTCCTACTTTGACTAGGTTTCTGACTTTCTATTTTGTTATTTCCTATTCTTTCTCTAAGTTTTCATTCTTGTAATTAGTCTAGGATTCCTATTTCTATTTTCTTTCTATTTTTTAGAAGCAGGCATGTTATTTAAACACATTAGAGAGTTAATTCAAAGTAGTTTTTGCGTAATTACTAGCAAGCTGTGTTCATTATTGAGAAATCCCTCTCAACACTATTCCGTTGCACCAATTTGTATCAGAGCAAGGACTTTACCTCGCTTTGAAGGCTGAAATTGGTTCACGTGGAAAACGAACTACCGATGACAAACGGTGGATCAAAGAAAGCAATCCGCGATTTGAAAAAATCGATGAACGAATTGGGAAAATTGAGCAATGACTCAGTGGACTCGAAGATACCCTTCGAAACCTTCCGCAAATGGTGGTTGCGACGGTCTTCAAAGGAAGACAAGATCCTAGACCTACTCAATCGAACCTAAGGGGGGGGGGGGGTTGGACGATGACAATCAGCGAGACTTCCGACGACGTCCCGGTGGCTGATGATCGTTGAAGATACAGTCTGACTTAGCGTGAAGCAGACCTATGCGTGGAGGAGTTTCCCATAGGTGCGGTCGCTCACCACTTCATCAACAAGTCCCATTTCGTGTTAACAAATGGGGCACCCGCAGGGTTTTTGGGCGCGCGACTATGGTTTTGTACCTGATGGCGACTCATTCGAAGTTGAAGATAATTTCGATGTAGCCAACAATGCCTTCGGGCATGGCCGAAGTCAACAAGATTTCAAGATGAGGATGGATTTGGCCACTTTCGATGGCCGATTACACATCGAGGACTTCCTCATTTGGATTCATGGTGCTGAGAATTTTTCCGATTATTTGGAGATTCCAGAAGATCGACAAGTTAAATTGGTGGCTTACAAGTTGAAAGTAGGATCCTCGGCTTGGTGGAACAATTACAGTTCAATCGACAACGACATGGGAAGCAACGTGTTCGAACATGGGCAAAGATGAAACGACTACTTCAACAATGTTTTCTTCGTCCCAACATGCACGATTTTTGCATCAACAATATCAGAATTGCAGACAGGAGAACTGTGGAGATTCAGATTGTACGGAGGAGTTCTATCGATTGGGTACTTGTCGCAATTTTTTAGAAACAATGGAACAACAGGTGGGTTGCTACATTGGAGGCTTGAAGTTGGCCATTCAAGATAAATTAGCTCCCCAAACTATTTGGACTCTTACTGACGCCGTGAATTTGGCCTTGAAGATCGAAACTCAGTTGAATCGACCCCCATACAATTTTCGGCAACCAGTCCATGATGTTCTAGCCACCAATAGGGGGTCCACAACATCGGGTAGCAGTAAAGAGTAGTTCCAAAACAGCACCTCCGTCCCAAACTACAGGACAAGGTTGTGCCGCAAGTGCTATCCTTAGTCGGGCTACCAACCAAGCACAAAATCAATATCCTACTCAAGGCAATTTCAACCCTTTTGTGCGTTCGAATCTTGGCAAGTGCTTTAGGTGTAATCACCCGGGTCATCTTTCTAATAACTGTCCCAATTGAAGGGTTGTTAATTTTGTTGAAGAGGACATGATTGACTACAATACAGAGGAACAAGGAGCTACTGCGGATGATTCTGACGGTGTCGAGTACGTCGAGGGCGATGAAGGAGAGGTAGTTGCTTGTATTGTTTAGCGGCTTTTGTTGGCGCCTAAGACGACTGATGGTTGACAACGTCATAAAATTTTCAGGACTTGGTGCACTATTTTTTTTTTTGACAAGAAACGAAAACTGTATTGAATTAACTATGGTGTAAAACTATACATGGATATACATCCGGGATATGACCCGAAATTAAAGATCAAAACTCTGTAAAATAGGTTGCCAACCTCTCAACCACTCCCCCAGGGGAAAACCCCTAGCTAACTTACTAGCGATAACCCAAAGAGAAGCCAAGAAAAGGGTGTTTTCCCAAACAACCCCCGAGTCCCTTTCATGATCATAAAAAATGCGGCAATTCCTTTCTTTCCAAATAGACCAAACAACTGCAAATACGACCACCCGCCAATAGTCCCTAGGACTTGATGCACTATTAATAATAAAGTATGCAATGTTATTATTGATAGTGGGAGTAGCGAAAATGTGGTTTCAAGGGCGTTGGTTAAGGCACTCAATTTGAAGACTGAAAAGCATCCATCACCATACAAGATTGCATGGATCAAAAAAGGGCCCGAAGTGTCGGTAATGGATGTTTGCAAAGTTCCTTTATCCATTGGCAAGTACTATAAGGATGACGTTACGTGCGTTGTGGTTGATATAGATGCTTGCCATGTTCTCTTGGGAAGATCGTGACATTTTGATGTTGATGCTACTTATAAGGGCCGAGACAACACTTACATGTTTTGGTGGTTTAATAGAAAGATTTTGTTGCTGCCGCAGAAGCAACAACCTAAGCCTCCGAGTGTTAGTAACTTGACTAGGCATCTCTTCACTACTGTATCGGGTTCTAAGTTTCTGGATCAAGTCAAAGAACCGGATTTCCTTATGGCCCTAGTTGCCAAGGGCTCTCCTGCCAATGAGCTTGCCATTCTCGCGAAGGCTCGTCAGCTCTTTGACGAGTTTTCAGATTTATCGCCTATGGAGTTGCTGAATGAGCTGCCTCCCATGTAGAATGTTCAATACCATATTGATTTGGTACCCGGTGCCACTCTTCCTCATTTGCCGCATTACTGCATGAGTCCGAAGAAGTATACGGAGTTGCAACGACAAGTTAACGAACTCTTAGACAAAGGTTTGATTATGGAGAGTATGAGCCCTTGTGTCGTCCCGACTTTACTCACACCGAAGAAGGATGGGAGTTGGAGGATGTGTGTGGATAGCCATGCTATCAATAAGATCATTCTATCGCTTCCCCATCCCGCGTCTTAATGACATGTTTGACCGGTTGGAGGGAACAATGGTGTTCACTAAGCTTGATTTACGCAGTGGCTACCATCGTATTCGACTTGGAGATGAATGGAAGACAACCTTCAAGACTAAGGATGGCCCTACGAGTGGTTAGTGATACCTTTCGGGTTGTCTAATGCGCCTAGCACCTTTATGAGATTGACAAATTAGGTTCTTCGGCCGTTTATTGGGAAATTTGTGGTGGTCTACTTCGACGACAACCTTATCTCTAGCCGCACTGAGGAGGAGCATTTGATGCATATCATGGATGTTCTTTCAGCCTTACGAGCTAATAAGTTGTATATCAATCTCAAAAAAAGCAGTATTTTGACTTGATCATCTTTTATTCCTTGTCTTTATAGTGGGAAAGGATGGTATTCAGGTGGATGAAGCTAAAGTTAATGCAATCCACGATTGGCCAACCCCTAAAACCATGCAAGAAGTGCAGAGTTTCCATGGCCTAGCTACTTTCTATAGGCATTTTATCCGCAGGTTCAGTACAATCATGGCACCTATTACTGATTGTCTGAGAAAAAGGCAATATCAGTGGGGAAGAGCACAGGACGACAATTTTGAAGTAATAAATGTGAAGTTATGCTCTGCGCTAGTATTAGCACTTCCAAGCTTTGAGAGGGTTTTTGTGGTCGAATGTGGTGCTTCGGTTTTGGGCATTGGGGCTGTGCTATCTCAAGAGAGCAGACCAGTGGAATTTTTCAGTGAGAACTTTAGTGACTCTCGCCAAAAGTAGACTACTTATGAGCTTGAGTTTTACGCAGTCATTCGGGCACTGAAATATTGGGAGAATTATCTTATTCAACGAGAGTTTGTGCTGTTTACTGATCACTATATCAACTCTCAGAAGACGATAAATCAGATGCATGGCTGATGGATTACTTTTATGTAGAAATTCACTTTTGTTATTAAGCACCAGTTCGGTCAGACAAACAAGTAGCTTATGCTTAACCAACGGTGGGTTGGTTCAGTGGTTAGGTGCAAGCACACCTACCCTGAAGGTCTCGAGTTCAAGTCACCTCCCACCATTTGTTGGCTAACGACTTCCTTGAGTGTTTGTGACCGTGCTCCAGAGAGATTAGTGGGGACGTAAGTCCCAGATACCAACTGATCTCAAAAAAAAAGAAAAGAAAACAAAGTAGTTGATGCTTTGAGTCGACATGCCTCTTTATTAGCTACCACTAGTTTGGAAGTGGTGGGTTTTGACTCATTACAAGATACTTATGATGATGAGGATTTTGGCAGCATATGGACGCGATGCCGCAACAAGGAGTTTGTTACTGATTTCCTTATTCATGATGGCTTCTTATTTAAGGGTGCACAGTTATGTATCCCTTGCCATTCTTTGCATGAGCATTTGATTAGAGAATTGCATGCTGGTGGTTTAGGTAGTCATGTTGGTCGTGACAAAACAATCAATTTGGTAGAAGATCGGTTTTATTGGCCTCAACTTAAGCGGGATGTTGGGCGTTTTGTTCAACGTTGTCCTATATGACAAAAGGCTAAGGGAGAGGCTCAAAATACCGATCTCTATACTCCTTTGCCTATCCCTGAGACTATTTGGCAGGACTTGACTTTGGACTTTGTGCTTGGCCTACCTCGTACTCAGAGAGGTGTCGATTCAGGGTTTGTGGTAGTTGATCGCTTTTCGAAGATCGTTCAATTCCTTCCTTGTAAGAAAACGGCCAATGCTTCTCACGTGGCTCATTTGTTCTTTGCGAGATTGTGCACTTGCATGGTGTCCCATGTTCGATTTCAAATTCTTAAGTCATTTTTGGTGCACACTATGAAAATTGTTTGATACTTCATTGAAATATAGTAGTACGAGTCGCCCCTAGACGGATGGACAAACTGAGGTGGCTAATCTAACACTTGGCAACATGATTCGGCCCGTGTGCGGTGATAAACCGAAGCAATGGGATGCTGCCCTTCCACGGATTGAATTTGCTTTCAATAGTATGCCAAATCGTTCTACCAAGAAGACACCTTTCAAGATTGTCTACACTAGTGTTCCGCGGCATACTGTTGATTTGATCCGACTTCCTTCTACTGATGACAATCCTACTGTTGAGGAGTTTGCAAAGTGTGTTCAAAGAATTCATCAAGAGGTGAAGCAGAATCTTGAAGAGGCTAATTCTCGTTATAAGGCTTTTGCGTATCAACATCGGCGACTTAAGTTGTTCAATGAGGTGATTTAGTGTTGGAGCATTTCGCAAAGGATGCTTTCCCGCTGGCACATACAACAAGCTCAAAGATAAGAAGATTGGTCCTTTTTGTGTGTTGCAGAAGATTGGCGACAATGCTTACAAGATTGATCTTCCTGCTAACATGAACATTTCCAATACTTTCAAGTTGCTGATGTCTTTGAGTATTATTCTCCGCATGACTTATCTTTGCAGTCTCAAAAACTCGAGGACTAGTTTTCTTCAAGTGGAGGGGATTGATGCAGTACAGGGACCCAACTGAGCTGTTTTTTTTCCAGCTGAGTTCTATTTCTATTTTTAGTTTCCTACTTTGACTAGGTTTCTAACTTTCTATTTTGTTATTTCATATTCTTTCTCTAAGTTTTCATTCTTGTAATTAGACTAGGGTTCGTATTTCTATTTTCTTTCTATGTTTTAGCAGTAGGCATGTTATCTGAACACATTATAGAGTTAATACAAAGTAGTTTTTGCATTATTACTAGCAGCAAGCTATGCTTATTATTGAGAAATCCCTCCCAACACTATTCCGCTTCACCAATTCTTTAGATAACATTTAACTCTTTGATGATCCAGATATATTTTACTGGCCATTGGATCGGCTAGGAACTTTCACAACCAAATCCTTCTTCAACATTTTGATCAATTCCCCAGATATCCCCCCTCCCCTTTCCATTACATCAAGTTATCAACTAATTTGGAAAGCATTTGTGCCTTCAAAAGTCAAATTTTTAGCTTGGTCTATAGCCTTGGGTAAGGTGAATACTGGTGATGTCCTTCAATGATGCCTTCAGAATATGTAAATTTCGCCACATTGGTGTGCTCTATGCAAACAGGATTGCGAATCCATTGAACATATATTTATGCAATGCACTTTCTCACAAGAAATTTGGCAGCTATGGCGCTATCTTTTTTCGGTTATTTCATCAATGGGGAGGACTCATATGGGGAGAAAGTTTTCTTGCATCTTGATAGGGTTATGCTAGGGTGGAAGAAGCATTGGGGTATAGTGTGCTTGGCAGTTGTATGGTGTATCTGGAAAGAAAGGAATAGTAGGGTTTTTGAAGGAAATGAGTTGTCAACATAAAATGTATGGAATTGATCTCACTTTCTAGCATCCACATGGGTTACAAATTGCAAATTGTCTATGGGATATGGGTTGGGAGATTGGATTAGGGGCTGGGGGGCCTTTGTTGGGCCACGAGTACCATTTGTGGGCATTTCACCAGCATTGTAACGTGTGTTTTTTCTTACTCTTATATATATATATAATCGCCAACTTGGAGTTGGTGCAGTTGGTACATAGGTGGCTTTGGAACCCAAAGGTTCCAGGTTCAACTCTTGCCACTGCCTCACCTAGGGGGTGAGGGGGATTAATGGGTCAGGAACGGGCCTGATACTTCCCCGAGAGTGCGATGTGATGATGGATGATGATGGAGCCGGTTATACAACTAACTGCTAAGTATATATATATATATAGAATCTCTAGTTTCTTCTAAAAAAATGATTTAGAATATTTTGCACTTGATTTCTTGGAGAAATGTGACAAGGAGAAGTGCAAGTAGTAGAAGAATCAAGAATCTATTTGAGTCTACTCCGTTTGGTCAACTTTTTATGAACAAGTCAACTTAGTTTCTCAGTTAGACTAATGGTAACCAATGATCACCATTTGTGCTGGCGCGTCTTGTTGTTTGAACAATTTCTCTCGTCTTTTTAGCTGTTGCATGTTGTTCAATTAAACAAGGTCTTAGTCGGTCTCCCTTGACCCCGAAATAGTATCTGTTGTAGGAAATTTTTGAAGCTTCTCCAATCGTCGTCTCCCCTTCTTCAACGAAGATAACCTACTGGCTTCCATTTTCAATCTTTGTTACTTACAGAAAGCTCCCTTGATTGTTCATATAGGTAATATGTCTTGACCAGTCTCGCATGCCTCCTCCCTCTATGCACTATCTTGAAACTACTATCTTTGCTTGATTCATTTGCGAGTGCAATGATACAAAGTAGCCAAGTTGCTGAGCCTAGATCCATGTTCAGGTAGAACACTTGTGTGTGCATATCTTCTTCCACCTCCACCTCCGTTCCATCATTGCTTAGGCTTACTGTAAACCTCTTATGTAGTGTTCAAAAGTTTTGTATTGGCCACACACCATCGTCTCTGATACTCTTGGAGTTGTTGCTACTGCTTTTCTTGTATTTGTTTCGATCATCGCTGCTCTTGTCATTTTGCTTTGGCTCTCATTCATAATCTCGCCTAGTGAATCACTCTTGAGTTTGCTTCTCCATCATGTTCAGTTTTTATTAAACTCATATTCCTTTAGTTGAAAGGGAATTTTTATAAAATTGCTATTAGGTCAACCATGCTTGATGGAATAGCATGTTGGGCAATAAAAACACAACAGGCAAACAAACTAAGTGTAATGAAATTGCGCATGCTAAGATGGATATGTGGTAAAATTTTAAAAGATAATTAGAAATTATATTGCTATTAGTATTGGAATTGTATTTTTATTCTATAGAATTATATATTTTAGAGAATTATATAAATAATAATCTATAATTATATTTGAGCAATGGTAGGAGTTGCTCCAATTGGAGATAAAATGAGAGAAAGCCCGATTAAGGTAGTTGGACATATATAACGAAGATTTTGGGATGCACTAGTTAGGAAGAGTGACCCATTAATAAATAATCTGTGGTAATTATAGAGATAGAGAAAGACTTAATATAACATGGCATGAGGTAGTTAAGAAAGATAAAAATACTTGTAAATTTGTAATTTAAATGTCAACTTAGCCCTTGATAGAGTGAGTGGAGCAGGAGGATTCATGGAGCTAATCTCCTATAGTTGGAAAATGGCTTAGTTGAGTTTAGTTGAGTAGAGTTTACACCTATATTGATAGAGGTTATATTTGTTTGCCTTAGTTGTGTACTGAGGCCTATTATTTGGTGGGTCAATGGTGTACTTTTTTGCTGATCCTATTTTTGTTTTTCTTTACTAGCAAACTTTTGCTAGTGTCAGCATTATAGAAACCGTCAACGTTTTCCACCATTGATATTTTTAGCATGTTAAAAAAATATCTTGTGTTTGTCCATGATTCTTTTTTGTTTTGTCAATTTACATGTATGACTCCGTGATTACAAATTCTTTGGTTGGATGGAAAGGTTTTCAGTTAATGTTGGCTATATTCGACAGAATCAATACTTCAAGTTTCAATTATGAAAGGCTAGATGTTAATATAGCATGTTCATGCTTTTTAAGTTACTGATTTGGATCTTTTTGCATCAACATCTAATGACAACTGACATATGCATTGTGCTCAGAATTGCCAATTTCCAAAATTGTAATGCTATTCAACTTGGAAACTCTATATATCTTGTTTATTATGCAGGCCTGGAATTTTTCGTTCAATGACATTGATGGAGAGGAGAAAAACTGAAATTTTAATTCAATGTTATATTGGCTGATTTCAGAATATAAATTATTAATGTGCTCTTATTTTTTTGTCCCCATCTGGATGTTTTCCTCTCAACTTATTAATCAGGAGGACCTATCTTCATTGTACCGGTAGTTGTTCGATTTTTATAACCCACGTAACTGTTCGTAATTGTAGATAATGGGCAAATGCAAGAACATCACTTGCTGCAAATTCTTTCTGGTATTGTCCAATGGATGTGTCCTCCAGATGCAATCTCAGGGGCAATTGAAAATGGAAAGTCTGAAAGGTTGTGCAATTGATTTTCCTTTAAATCATACGTGTGTTTAATGACCTCTGTCTTCACTCAAATTTCATGTTATTTATTTCAGTGAACTTCTTGATGGTTGTCGTGCATTGCTTTCTATAGCAACTTTAACTACTCCTATACTGTTTGACAAGCTATTGAAATCTATAAGGTCAGAATAAGCTGCTGTAGTATTTCAATACTCTTCTATTTTGTGTAAATAATGAAATGTGTTCTTAGTTCCTTTTGACATTTTACATAATGGTTCACTTTTCCATGAATGTCAGCCCTTTTGGTACTCTTAGCTTGTTGTCTTCCTTAACATGTGAAGTTGTTAAAGCCTGTCAAGTTAGTAACACTGATGAGGAGACATGGAGTTGGACTGCACGAGATATCTTGTTGGATACATGGACTGCACTTCTTGAGGTAATTGCCAAATTCTCTCTCTCTAGATTCTTCTCCCACAAGTACTGTTTTATTTTATTTTATCTTTTAAGTGGGGCTTGTGTGAAGGAATGGGGCATTTTCTGAAAAATGTGTTGATTTCTTGTGCTTGGAATATTTTTGAAAGTATTTTATAATTTGTACACATCTTGATTTAGGTAGGCATGTTCATTCAAAATATTTTGCATATAGGCCCCTAATGGTTTAGAGAGAGAGGATATACAATGGTTTGACCTGCACAAGTACACCGTGGAAGGGCACACACTAGAGCTGTGCGTAACAAGTTAGTAAATTTCGCTTTAAGATTTTAACTCTCCACATGGGTTCAAATAAGTGAAAGTGATTATCCTCGTAGGGCTTTAGGGTTGGTCAAGATGATGTGGAGGTTACTCACCTCCAGTTTGCTGATGACACGCTGATTTTCTTGGATGGGAGTGATGGTTGCATCAGCAATGCATCTATTGTTGTGAGATGTTTTTGTTGGCTCTCAGGGTTGGTTACAAACATGACCAAGAGCGCAATAAACATGTGTTCCACGACGAGATGAGTTCGGCTGCTAAAGTGTGGGAGAATTCCCACCTTTTAGCTTCCTTTTTGGTGGCCAATAGTAGTTTTTCAAGAGGCTACGCATTAGGAGATTGGATTAGAGGGTGGGGCAATTTTGTATCGGAGTAGATGTTGGTTGTGTTGATGTACTGTCACTGGTGTACAGCGTTGTATCGTTTGTCTTACTCATTTATTTATATATACCATCTTCTAGTTTCTTTTTTTTTTTAAAATTATCCTCGTAGGAACCTTTGATTGTATGTTTGATTGAAAGTTGAGCATGAACTATTGCTTATTAATTATCAATTATTCTAAGTTAAAATCATACAAATAATAATTTGTGTGTCTAAAATCCTTTTCCAAATCTGTTTTCAGCCAAAAAATCCTAGCAAGGATATTGCACTTCCAACAGAAGGGCTAACTGCTGCTGGCTCAGTTTTCAAGCTGATTGTAGAATCTGAATTAAAGGGTAATTTTCATTCAATGCTAATTACAGCATGTTTTTTTTTTTTATAGTACCTTCCACTATAATTCTTTCCCACATCCTTTTTTTGAGGTTTTGTTTCTTTTGTACACTGTATTTCCATGAATAGCTACGTTTGGTGCCATATATCCAACTTTTTGAGGAGCTTGACTTCCTTTTTTCATCTCGTAACAAATAAAATTTTTTGATGTAGCTGCTGCTGCTTCAGCTTTTGATGATGAAGATGATAATTTCCAAGCTTCCGTTTCTGGTAGGCGACTAGGCAATTAGGCTTTAAAGCTCATGAGATTGAGTTTTCTTGTATGAACTTAGTTTTTTGTTTGTAGCAGTCATCAAAGAGCACTGCACTAATTCATTTGAGCTTTACCATTCTTTTTATACTATTTCATAATTCATATTTTTGGTCCCTGTACACAGCAATGGATGAAAGGTTAAGTTCTTATGCTCTTATTGCACGAAGCGCTGCTGATGTCACAGTTCCTTTTCTAACCAGACTGTTCTCTGAGCGCTTTTTACTACTTCATCAGGTTTATATCCCTTAATTTTAATTTACATAATCATTTTTTTTTGCTTAACCCAAATTAAAAATGACATTTTGAACCTTGATCGTGCCTCTAGAATGTTTTTTTTTTCCCGTTATTTTAGTTTAGAAATAGTTAATATCATTGCACCTCCCATGTGCCAAAGGTTTTTAATTTTTTGTATGCCAATAGGCTAAGGTAATGATGCTGCTTTCATGGCCTATTGAATCAACTAGCAAAATCTTCAGACTATAACAGATATATTAATTGGTGTTAGGCAAGGACCAAAAATCTAAGGCTGCTTAAATTTAGTCTGAAATCTTTGGGTGCTGAATTTATTTTTGGAGAATATTTTCAAATAATTAGCAAATGCCCAGATATTAGAAAAATAAATCTGTAGTTCAAGTCATACAAAAGGTGAATTCATTATTTGCTCATTGGCAATGTCGAAGTAGGCATTGCTGGGTCAGAGATCAAGAGTTCATCATGGAAGCGTAGTAAGTAGATGAGGCGAAACATGCCTTGATGAAGCGTTTGTTTGGGAAGGTTCTGTGGTTTTGGTTGGGTGGGACTTGAAACTTTCAGCCTAGAGGATGATTCACTTGGTTTTGAAATGCTTTAGCAATAGGAGTTTTGGTACATGATTTATATCAAAATGATGATGTAGGATAACTTGGATTGTTGAAACTTGAATGGCTGAAGAAATTCATACTGCGACTATTTTACCTTGTTAAGCAAGGTTACTATTTAAATATAACATTGACTGTCAGTGAGTCAAAGGAATTGTCTACTATTTTTAGTAGGGTATGCACGTAACTTGCTAACCATACAAACCTGACTTACCTAACCCAACCCAATTGGGATTGGTCGGGTTTAAGCAAACAGTGCGCCTCCATCAAGTAAAAAATACCATGACTTGAAGTGTTGGGTTATTACATCGAGTCCACATACTTGAACTAGACACATAATTGGCTTGCCCTACAAAATTATATGTTTATTCTTTGATATGTACATAAATATATATGTATATTAATATTAAGCATACATACAAAAATATTGTAAATTTTTAGCTATATATCAAAAAATTATTTTCATTTTACAAAAGCCTTAAGCTCTTGGACTGCCACTCATTTAATGGAGTTTAGTCCATAGAATGGAAGTAAGTTGAAACTTTCCAACTTGGTATGGAAAGAATAGAAAGGGGCGCGGGGGGGGGGGGGGGGGGGGGGGCTTGGCTTCCCCGGTGTCACGGTCATGTTTGGACATGCATCGTCACCTAAGAAGAGGGTCCGTGAAGTTTCATCTCAATCGGAGATGGAAATCTCGTAAAATATGGCCCAGTATGATTGGCCTCACATTTTGATGTTTCCTTTTGGAAACAAGCCAAAAGCTTAACATCTACCTTGGGGAGGAGTAGTTGTCCAACTCTCCCTCATGGCCAATACTCGGCTATGCATAGGACATTCCCTTGGTGCAACCCAAGAGGCCGACTACCATCATCCTGAAAGGGGTAATGGTAGTTCCCATAGCATTTGGGTAGGTTATGGGACATTGCTGTCAGGCTAGTAGTGCGGGGTTCACCGGTATGCAGAGCTGGGTATCTAACACTGTTATGCCACCCGCTATCGAGTTGAACGCATTGAACTATCTTTAGCCAACGTGCTAGAGTATGCTTGAGGGGATACTCATGAGTGAGTTATCCATGGAACTTATTGGTATTGCATGGTTCGGGGCGACACTATGCATGGACTGCTAACGAGGGTATCCGAGTGATTTTCCGATGTTACGCACAAGCGACATATTCGAGTCTTCCGCTGTATTATGAGTATATGTGTGAATGGATGACAGAGAATTTGAGTATTAGAGGTGCCGCATGGGCAATTTGTCTGTTTTATAAATATGCCCGTGACACCGGGCCCCTAACCCTTTTTCCTATCCCATGTGAGATAAAGGTTAGCAAAGGAAGGGAAAGCGAAAGACTTGTTTGGTCAATTGAATTATTGGCCGAATTTATAATTCTTGAACTTGATGATGAAGCTTTCATTATCTATTACATCATGACTATTGCTCTTCATGAAATTAATTCACTCTCTTAATATTTTTTCTTTTTAAAAAAAATGAAGAACGGTGAGAAAGGTGAGAAAGGGTTCTGTCAAGAGGGGCGTGGTAAAAAGTCCTCCGGCAAGCATCGAACGGGATGGCGAAAGGAGAAAGGGTTCCGTTATATCTTTCAAGTCGTCGATGAAAAGTTTTAATGTGTGGAGGGAGTGGGGGGATGGATTCATCGTTGTTGAGGAATCGTCGAAGTGTCGTGTTTTCTCCATGAAGATTGATGTTGGAACGGCCAAATGGTTAGCTCGGGTGGCTGTCGAGGCGACCAATGCAATGAAGGAGGGGACCTTTAAAAGGATTTTCCGAAGCCGATCTTTCTTCACTCTCGTTGAGTCATTTACTAATTTTAGTGGTGCTTATCTGCGTATTACGAAGGTGGAGAGAGGGAGTTAGCAGTTGCTATTTGTGCTGGAGGATGGTAACAAGAGCCAGTGGGAGTTAGCGTTGCCCAAGTGCATGGACTCATCTGTTTCCAATCAGGACCTTTAAAAGGATTTTCCGAAGCCGATCTTTCTTCACTCTCGTTGAATCGTTTACTAATTTTAGCGGTGCTTATCTGCGTATTACGAAGGTGGAGAGAGGGAGTCAGCAGTTGCTATTTGTGCTGGAGGATGGTAACAAGAGCCAGTGGGAGTTAGCGTTGCCCAAGTGCATGGACTCATCTGTTTCCAATCAGAGATTGGAGAAGACGACGAGGTCTAGTTGGGTGCAGCGATTGAAAAAAGTTGCCTCGGCCCCAAACGTTGTGTCTACGAACAGTCAAATGGGTCTTAAAGGTGGATCGAAGAAGGCTTTATAGGGCGGTGACGATGATGTTCGATGGGAGCGGTGTGTTGTCTTGTTCTGGTCATCGACAAATGTACTCTGGGGTCACAGCGAAAGGGAGTTGTCGGACAACTTTGACAGAGATGTTTGGCTTAGTCCCTTGTCTGCCGATAGGGTTTTTCTTATGTGTTGGTCGCAGGCAGAAGTTGACACCTTATTCAAGGGGAAGATGATCTGTAACAATTACAAAGTGAAGAAATGGAAGAAGTTCCAATGGGAAAACCGATTCTTCCTTTGTAACGATGCTTGGATCGGTGTGGAGGGGATCCCAGTGTCATCATGGAAGGTGGATGTGCTAAGGGATATTGGGCGGAAGTGTGGTGGGCTAATCGAGTTGGATCCCATGTCTGAGGAAGGTTTATCCTTGGATGCGGCGAGAATACATGTTAAAGGTTGGTCTTCCGGGTTTCTGCCGGAGGTCATGGTCATTTCTGAAGGCGATGAGAAATTTTTTATTCGTCTCTTTTAGCTTGGATCGTGGTCGCCTGCGAAAGACAATTACTTGCAGAAGATTGCGCAACTCCGGGAAGCAGGTGCTTTAGAGAATGTTTCCCTTAAAGGTTCTATGGCGCTACCGGAGAAGACGGCTGGAGTGTTGCCGGAGGGGCCTGCCCAGAAGGTTTTGTCAGCTGATAGGACGGCTGTCGCAGCAGTGGGCAGGTCCTGGGTGGAGCGGAATGCGACCCGTGACGTTGGTCAAAGGGTGGTTGAGGCGATTGTACAAGGGCCAGATGGAAAGCTGTTAGCCGATGGGTGTTGTATGCCTGCAGAGGGTGCAGAGGGTAGGAACCAAGGTGATGGAACTGGGTCGGGCTCTTCCAAAAATTGGGCCCACCCAGTGGGCACGGTTCACGTTGATACTTCGGGTTAGAAGGCTGATATCGAATGCGTCTCCGATCCAAGACCAGATGTGGCTGGACTCGGGTGCCATCGGATGCTATCCAGAATGTGGGCCCAGGTCACGTGCAAATTATAAATGGCACCGAGCATTCTCCTCAACGTTTTAAACAGGCGGAGCACGGGTTAAATGTTCAACATCCGACGATTTTTGGTGGGACGATGGTGTACAGGAGGAGATTGGGAAAATGTAATGACCTGATTCGAAAAGTGTTTGCGCCGGAGACGGCGAAACAACCGACAAACTCTTGCGAGAAAGGCAACAGTTCGGTGTCAAAAATTCTCGTTGCAAGTTGCAGTGATGGGGATTTGGAAGATGAGAGGGTTCTCAATTCTTTGGAGGTAGATTCATCTAACTACAACAGTAATTCTTCCGATGAGGATGATCGAGTGGCTGGAAAGGGGGATCGAAATGGTAGTGTTGCTGGGGAAGGTCTGAATTGCCACATTGATCATTTTCCCATCGAGGAGGTACGTAACTCTTTTCCTGGTATCGATGGCAATAATCCTGCTCTTGTGACTGTTCCTTTTGTATCCCCTCTTCCTCTTTTTTCTCCCCCTGTCCCTGTTCACCCCTCTAGTCATTCTTCCCCAAAAAATCCTACAGCTATTCCCGAGGGGGGAGCCCCGGTAATAACGAATAGCCCGTGTGTTGTGTGGGGGGGGGGTGCGCATGTCCATCGGTAAAGTCGGTCCTGATTTGATCATTCTCTAGGAGGTAAAAAGACAATGTGTGGACAGAGAGGTGGTTGGTTCCTTGTGGCAATCGAGATTTAAGGAATGGGTTTATCTTCCGTCTGTTGGCTCCTTGGGGGGGTTGCTAGTTGCATGGGATTCTAGGGGTGTAGTTGTATTAGATAGCCTCATTGGTGGATTTTCTTTGTCTGTGAAAATCGATGGAATCCAGATGTCAATTTTGGGATGAACTTGCGGGTTTGAGTAGTATCTGTGGGGACCAATGGTGTGTTGTAGGAGATTTTAATGTTGTTCGTTGCCTATTAGAAAAACTTAACGGTGGGCGGATTACTAGAAGTATGCGGGATTTTGATGCTCTAATCAGAGAGTTGGAACCATGTGACCCTCCACTACTTAATGGGGTGTTCACATGGTCCAATTTCAGAGCACAGCCGGTGTGCTGCAGGCTGGACAAATTTTTAGTGGGTGCAGGCTGGTCGGAGGTATTCCCATTTTTCAGACAGGAGGTGGGTGGCAGGGTTGTCTCTGATCATTGGCTAGTTGTATTGGACACTGTGAAGTCAAAATGGGGTCCTGGGCCTGTCAGGTTCGATGCTAGATTGATTGATCATCAAGATTTCAAGTCTCGTGTCGAGAGGTGGTAGGGGGAGGGGCCCTTACTTGGGTGGGAGGGCTATTGCTTTATGCACAAACTTAAATTTGTGAAGTTCAATCTTAACAGGTGGGGCAAAGAGGTGTTGGGGTGGGAGTCCATGAGGAGAGGTGAGCTCGAAAAGTTGATTATGGAGATGGATAGGAAGGAAGGGAGTATTGATTGGAACGAAGCGCTTGCCCCCGAACGTTCCTTGGCAAAGGCAGAATTGTGGAGACTCTGTGTTAGAGACGATCGGGCTGCTATGTTGAAATCTCGGGTTCAGTGGGGTAAGGATGGCGATGCTAACTCTAGATTTTTCCATAGACTAATGAGTGGGAGGAGATCGCTAAATACGATTTCCAAATTGGAAAGGGGTGATGGGTCCCTTATTGAAGAGGATGGGGAATTGTAGAGGAAGTTCTTAATCATTTCAGAGGGGTCTTCTCAAAAAGTGTGGAACGTGCCTGGGGTGTGGATGGTATTGAGTGGCATCCGATCTTGGTGTCCGAGTGCGAGGTTCTTGAGGTTCCTATTCCTATGGAGAAGGTGCAGTCTGCAGTTTTTAACTACGAAGGTTCCAAGGCTCCTGGGCCGGATGGTATGACTATGAGTTTCTATCAGAGTTGCTGGGAAATCAATAAGGATGACCTCATGAAGGTGCTTGTGGAGTTCTTTCATAATGGGGTCATGAATGGTTGTACTAATGAAACATTCATCTGTTTCATCCCAAAGAAGAATGCGTCGAGGAGGGTTGCTGATTTTAGGCCTAGCAGTCTTATTACGTCTTTGTATAAGATCATTGCCAAGGTCTTGGCTAATAGGTTGAAGGAGGTTTTACCGGGTACGGTGTCCGCAAATTAGATGGCATTTATTTAGGGACGTCAGATTGTGGATGCTGCTCTCATTGCAAATGAATTGGTTGAAGATTATCGATCTTCCAAGAAGGGAGGGGTGGTGTTTAAACTTGATTTTGCTAAGGCATATGACATGGTTAATTGGGATTTCCTTGATTATGTTTTGAAGATGAAGGGGTTTGGGCCTAGATGGAGGATGTAGATCTAGGGATGCCTACATTCTGTGTCTTATTCTGTTTTTGTCAATGGTCGGCCCCAAGGCAAGATTGTGGGCGATAGAGGGCTAAGGCAAGGCGACCCTCTTTCCCCATTCCTGTTTACCCTAGTGGTGGACGTTTTTGGGAGGATGTTGGACTCAGCTAGGGAGTCTGAATTGATTGTAGGGTTTAGGGCTGGTCGAGAGAGGGTGGATGTTACCCATCTTCAATTTGCAGATGATACTTTGCTCTTCCTCGAGGGTGATGATAGATGCCTTCGTAATGCAGCTATGGTGGTTGAATGCTTTTGTTGGATGTCTGGGATGGTGGTTAATATGGCTAAAAGCCAAATGGATGGCATTAATGTTTGTTCAACTTGGTTGGGGGAGGTGGCTAGTGGAATTGGGTGTGCTACTAGTGGCTGGCCTATGAAATATTTAGGTATGCCACTAGGTAGAAATCCCTCTAAGAATGATTTTTGGGAGCCTGTTCTCTCAAAGGTTGCAAAAAGATTAGATGGGTGGAAGAGAAGTTTTTTATCTAAAGGCGGGAGACTCACTTTGATAAAGGCGGTTCTGGATGCTCTTCCTACTTATTACTTGTCAGTGTTCCGGATTCCTAGAAAGGTGGCGGCTTGTATTGAGAAGGTGATGAGGGATTTCCTGTGGGAGAATGATGTCTCATCGCATGGTCTCATCTAGTGGCTTGGAATGTTGTCCAAAGGAAGGTTGAGGACGGTGGGTTGGGGATAGGGCAACTTGTCTGCTAGGAACAAGGCATTGGTTGGGAAATGGTTGTGGAGGTTTCCTCGAGAGTCGGATCAATTATGGGGGAAGGTGATCCGAAGCAGTCACGGTCTCAGAGATAACCAAAGGGCTGCGGGTTTAGCCTTTTGAGCTACTTTCAGAAGCCCTTGGAAATTTATCTCGTCTGTATATCCATCCTTTGCCCCTTTGGTGCGGTTTAAGATTGGCAAAGGGGATTCCATTCTTTTTGGGGAGGATGTTTGGTGGGGAGTGGATTCTTTACAATCTCTGTTTCCTAACCCGTATCGCCGTTCTTCTCTCCACAATAGGGCGATCATAGACTTTGTCTGTAATCCTGGGGATTCTATTTTATCTTGAGATTTTTAGTTGGGGGGTGCTCTTTCTTCTAGGGAGGAGGCGGAGGTGGTGTCCTTACTTGGAGTGCTTGATGGGTGTTATCTTTCTGAGGACAATGATAGAACAATATGGCCATGGGATTCTTTTGGATTGTTTACCACTAAATCCTTCCACTCCTCTATTCTCTCTGTGTCTGACGGTCTTCCTTTTCCTAACCATAATTTTATTTGGAAGGCCCACGTGCCTTCGAAGGTCAGGTTTATGAGTTCGGTGGCGCCTCATGCGAAGATGAACACTGGGGATATGATGCAGAAGAGGTTCCCATCTATGTGCTTGTCTCCATATTGGTGCTTTCTTTGTAGAAGGGGGTTGGAGTCAGTTAGTCATATTTGTTGGCATTGCCCGTTTGCCAATGAGGTATGGAGTAGACGACGCTCCCATCTCCTTGTCATGGGAGATGTCAAGATTGCTACGGATAGCATGAATGTTCTTTTTCCATTCATTCAGAACATCCATGCTTCGTGGCATGAACACTTGAAGGTTGTTTGTTTGGCTGTGTTATGCTCTGTATGGAAGGAACGAAATAACAAAGTGTTCCATGATGTCTTCTCCTCGTCAGCTACTGTGTGGGAGAATTCACATTTCTTAGCGTCTTTTTGGGTGGTAAACAATTGTTTGTCTAATGGGTTGGGGTTGGTGGCTTGGCTAAGAGGGTGGACTGCCTTTTGTACTTAGTTAGAGGGGTGCCTCTATGAGGTGTTGTGTAGATTGATTATATCCTTTACCACATATATATATAATACAATACACTTCTAGTTCCTTTAAAAAAAAAAAAACCTGAATGTGATCATAAGTGAATAATTAACCTGGGAATTACTGTTCAAATAAAACCTCTTTTTCTTTTAATATTTCATTACTTATTAGTGTAAGATGAGATCCAACAATAATCCAAGCTAAACTTTTCAAATAGTAATTATATTTTAAATATTTGAATTGATTTAACAAATTTTCTAAACCAAGCAACATCCGATTAATTTGAAATTGATGATTCCCTTTTACAAATTGGGATATTCGTTTTTGTTTCGTACAATGTAGTTTAAAATTTAGAAACAAACCATCTACACTAAAATACACTTGTAAGGCAATATAAATCGACCATTCTTAAGAGCCTTGTAGTGTCGACAATCTAGTCTAAGAGATATTATATTACATATTTCTATTATATGTCTTTAATCATTGTAAATTAAGAAATTTACATCGTATATACATAGGTTGGCCCATTTTAAATTCTTATATCACACGTCTTTTTGGGCTCAATTTGGTTTGGATGTATGTATATATAATGGAAAATATTAAAAAAACTAAAAGTTTCTAAGCATATTCAAAGCATATTAATTTTTCACCCCACAACACTGGCACTAAGGAAAGTATTCCTAGTTTTAGGAACAACAAATAGAAGACAGATAGCATAAATGCTGAAACTATGATGTAGCTTTTACAAAACCCGGCTTTTTGGTAGAAACAAGATGCTGATTTTTAAGTAATTTTAGAGAGAAAAAAGTTGTTTGGTTTTCTCTCATTCCATGATCCAGTCCAGTCTGCTATGTGGAGTAACTTGTTTGCATAGCTTTCTCATATTCTTTGGCCTTCTATGATGCCACTATTCAGCTCTTTCTTTGTTCTTCTATTTCCTCCCATCATCATTCATCAAGCAACTTTAAGTCTTCAATTAATAAGAAAAACACCTAATAGTAATTTTCAAAAAAAAAAAAAAAAAAAAATCCAACTTGAGGATCAAGTCCTTTAAACATACCAAACTTCTAGGGAACCTGTTTATTTTATAAAATAATCATCAACCTTCCATGAGAGACCTTATTGGTTTTTAAGGAGGATTCAGAGTCTATATTAAAGTGTAGAGTGAAAGTACATTCTACGGTTTCTACAACTGTTACATGCATGCTGGAAGTATAATAACTAGATTTTACATCTAGTAATGAATCGCATGTTGAATGAAAATACGAGATAGTATTGTTGAATATTCTATCACTGAGAAAGCTCAAATACAATGCATTATTACAATCCCTTGACAACCACTAAAGCCTGCAAATCTAGCTTTCACCAAAACCAATTTCCATGATCCAAATTCTATACTTCTTGTTAGCTGTTCGTTACTTGCATTCTTAGGTCAATCTTATTCTTTTGTCTTTATACATATTTCATTCAAATTTTTGAGCATCATTTTTGCTTGATTTCTCTAGCAATTTAGTACTTAGGGCTGCTTCCATGTTTAACATGTATTCTAGCATGCATCCGTCTTGGCACATTGGCATCATTTTAGATTGTCATACCTTTGTTTAGGTCGTCATTAACTAGATTATTTATTTTTAAGCAAGATTGAACATATGGAATTTTTTGAAAATGATCAAAACCATCTCTAATTTATATATTTATAAAAAAAAATAGGTCTTACTATCTGCTTTCCTTTGCTATTATTGGTTCACCTTTCTTCCATCTTTTTACACTATAATTTCTTTTTTTTTTCCATGGTTCAAAAAATCGAATTAAGTAGCTGAATTTTTGTGAATTAATGCGTTGTTTTGAACCACCGAAGTGTGAAGTGGATGTAATAGAAAAAATACAAAATTTGCCAAAACATTTGATAAAATTCGAAAAATTCGATAAACTTCGACAAAAGTTTAATTTTTTAATAAGAAAATGCAAATATTCGACAAAAAATTCAATGAAATTTGATAAACTTCGACAAAATTTGACTGAGAAGTAAGCATGTGTTGTTTCATCAATAATAATAATAATAATAAAAATTACCAATGATTATGCATTATATTTAACTTCATCAACTAACATAGCAATATAAATATAAATAATCTGACAAGCTAACAAATCGTGTAATTTAATGGGATATAGCTTACGGAAAAAAGAAGAAAAGAAGCAAGGAAAACAAAAATAAAGAAACAAAGAATAAATGGAACAAAAACTTAAAAAAATACATTGAAAGAGTTTCCAAAGCCATTTTTTTCAGTTAAAATATTATAAAACAAGATGAAAGCACTATATTTGACTAATAAACTAATAAACTAGGCAACGTGGAATGTAAAACTAGCAAAGCATATGGTTATTGGTTAAGAAGCAAGCCACTACAAAATTGAAAATCAAATGATAGAAACATGATTAAGACAAAAAGTCACCATTTCAAACTCATCAACCCACTTAAAAAGATTAATTTTGTTTGGTCATTTATGGATATTTTTATGTATTAAAAGTGTTTATTTATATTAGTTTTTAGCTTATATTACAATAAATCTAAATATTTTAATATCTATGCAAAAATTCTCTAAACTTCTCTAATATAGCAAATTTTTACAAAAAGTTTCCACGCTGAATTAGACTTCCCCGAATTAATTCCAAAATTTAAGTCACCAAGGTCTAGGGGCGAAGTCGAATTCTCGATCCTTACTTTTTTCTTTGGGGATTTCAAACACAAATATGAAGGAGGTTTGGAGAAAAGGAAATACCTCATAACTTTCTTTGTTTTGGAATTTGTGGGCAACCAATATCATGAAACAAAGGGGAAAAAACAACCCCCCTTCCTCATGTTTTATCCCTCATCGGGAGGGAAAATGGGGTGAGGGAGCACCCCAACCTGTCTTCCTCTTCTTAAAAGACTCTTCCTCTTCACCTTTTTTTTTCTTTAAAATTTTTTTTTTAAACCATTAAGCAATCTTTGATATTGCTACATGGCATAGTTTGCCAAGTTAACTAAATAATCTTAACCTTGTTTTTTTTTTTTTTTTTAAAGTTAAAAGTGATGTTTATGAAACCCAGGACTCGACCAGCCCGATCCAACATACGGATCGATTAAGTGATTTTCTTTACAAATATATTTGCATGGACTCGAGTGATAAAGTGGATCACCCGCTAGGTTGGGTCAAACTAAATTATAGTCCAAAACTTTTTTTTTTTGACAAGAAACAAAAGCATATTGTCACACCCATAATTATTGTCCAAAACTAGCCTGGGCACACCCATAATTTTTAGCATTGTTTTAATTATTAACGTCGCCTTTGTTAGTTGATATTCATGTTTTGCTTGAATGTCAAGATTAAAAAGAGATTTGAACCTTAAACTATACGACGGATGCTTTTTAATATTAGAGTTAATCTTGACAAAGTAATAGAATTTTCTTATTTGGAACTTGGAAGTTGAGTCTTATCATTTCATTCATTGACATAGTTACTTTACTAAACTCTACAAAGTTGTTCCTTTGCCATCATTGTCAAATAATGAATCATATCACAAATTGCAAAGGTGAAAAAATGAAAATATTTGTATGATAGATCATATGCTTCAATGTATATATATCCTATCCATTTATAACATTTTAGAGTTGAGATTAATAATAATATAAAAGGTGAATGAAATGTAACTTTTAGTAACTAAATTCATCAACAAAATACCTATGAATATCTCATTGTATATATTCTCTTTACCATTAACTTCATTTTCTTCTTCATTGCCTTCTTGATCTTTGTTTTCTCCTTCTCTCCTCTTAGTTCGTCATCTTCATTATTTCTATATCCATACTCGTCATCTTCATCCTCTTGCTCAAGTCTTTAAGCTCTTTGACTTGTTCCCTTATGTTGAGTATTCCATGGACCTAACAAATAATGTAAATTAGTAGTATGCATTTAGTTGATTTAATCAAACAGATAAATGAAGAAAATAATAAGCATCAAATATGACCATACCATGCTTTTTACTAGGATGTTTCTTCCTATTTGCTTCACTTTCTTGAGGAGAACACATTCATTACACCAATCCAACTATTATCAAGAGGAAGAGTTGGATCTTCTCTCTTCATTATCCAGTCATCTTCATATTTGATATCCGAGAAGTAAATATGATCCAAAGCATTGCTTCTCTTCCAAAAAAAAAAAAAGAAAAAGAAAAAAAAGTAGCATTGCTTCGTATTCTATTGGCTTGCGTTTAACCTAGATTTAAGGTATACTTGATCCTGACAAATACCAATGCTTCAAATGATTGTGCCTCTTTGAGTGGACCTACATTTGATTGATTAGAATTTAGAAAAATTTAAGTTAATTATGTGTGTATTATTTGGAAATAGGTGTTAAATACTAATTTGATTACCTAAAAATGATGAAATGTGCTCTAATTGCACTTGGAACTAGCAGCAGTACAAGTGAAGCTCAATATCCAAATTATTAGCCTTTGTAATTCAAGACATTCACTTTCATGACTTTCCCACAATAGAGCTAAAAAGGAGAACATACTTTTAGACATGTCTTGCCAAGTGATTAATAATCAGTACATATATATATATGTGTGTGTGTGTGTGTGTGTGTGTGTAGACATATTTGATTTGTTCTATTTTTATTTTTATAATTCATAGTTTATTGTACAATAATTTCTACATAGACACACACATATATATATATACATAATAAGGATACTTGGGCAGTTGACTTTGAAACCTTTTTCCTACTGAAACTGTCCAAAATGTCCTTCTATAGTAAGTACCCAATGAAATGGCCCACCATCATACTTACCATGACTATCTAAGCAACCCACCAATTTCTCAACCAATATAAATCTTCCCAAAATGCACGACCGCCAATGTTTTTTCAATTTATTTATATATTTCTATTTTTATTTTGTTTATATTATTTTTTTTTTCTATTTTTTGGGTACTACTTTTTTTTTCATATTCACATACTGCTAATGTTTCCATCTGTAACTCATTTGCTATGCGTTAAAGAAAATACTAATTCATCACGTGCCCGTTCAACCCATTCACTAGTGTATATAAATATTGATGTAGATTCGTCGCGGAAGCAAAACAAAAATACTAAAAAAATAACCAAACTAAATTGTATTGAATAGAATATTCAAAAAAATAATAATAATTGATCTTCATCTCTTAAAATTCGTAATTAGAGCTCCTTCTATTGATAACTCCCCAAAAACATCTTAGAAACTAACTAAAACACCTAAAAATAAGTTTCCTAACATATCTATAACATAAAAGCAACTTCCTAATCCTTTTATAACTCTATTTAAACACTTTTTAATATACTTAAATAATAAAAAATGAATTTTGAGAACTATCTAGAGCTACCACTAAAACTAAAATAAAAAACAATAAAAAAAATGCTAAAAATACGTTATACATCATTCCCCCTTTGTTGGAAAGAATTCATCCTCGAATTCAAAACACCACCAGAAGAATTATTGTAGTATGGAGGATGTCGAGTAGGAAAACTTCAGTTGCGTGAAGATAGCCAGATAGCTGTACCTTGCAAGAAGATGTCTAAACTCTAATCTAGTGACCACAAGTAGAACCGTCTTCTGATCTGGAACTTGGTTGAAATCGAATATTTTTTCAACTATAAATTGTCGATCCATTAGTTCATTGGGTTGAAAAACACCATGAAAATTCTTTTGATTACCAAATGGGTTCTCAAGTTCTTCCTGGATCCATGCATCAATCTCTTCAACTTTTGGAGCCAAGGATAACTGTCGATCTACGAACAACATTACCTTTCTTTCTTGGAAGATTGTCGTGAGAACCCACAATTTTCTCCCTTTCTTGGACAACGACCGACTCTTGAAGTTGTAGTTGAGACAACTTCAAGCGTAAAACAACTTTTAGCAGTTGATTCACGACTTTGACATTATTGATGATCAATACTTCAAGTTGATTGACCCGAGAATTGATTGCGAGTCTTCCTTTTCTCTTTGACGCCATTGACGAAAAAGAGCAAGATCGAACCTGTCTCTGATACCAATTTAATGTAGATTCGTCGCAGAAGCAAAACAAAAGTACTCAAAAAATAACCAAACTAAATTGTATTGAATAGAATATTCAAAAAAATAATAATAATTGATCTTCATCTCTTAAAATTCGTAATTGGAGCTCCTTATATAGATAACTCCCCTAAAACATCTTAGAAAC
This sequence comes from Paratinospora sagittata, assembly GCA_035771175.1. Lineage (NCBI taxonomy): Eukaryota > Viridiplantae > Streptophyta > Magnoliopsida > Ranunculales > Menispermaceae > Paratinospora > Paratinospora sagittata. The sequence goes on from CM069595.1 coordinate 28,014,586, forward strand.
TAAGTAAAACACCTAATAATAAGTTTCCTAACCTATCTATAACATAAAAACAACTTCCTAATCCTATTAAAACTCTATTTAGACACTTCTAAACACTTTTTAATACACTTAAATAATAAAAAACGAATTTTATAAACTATCTAGAACTACCACTAAAAAATTAAATTTACCAAAATAAAATTTCTCTAAAAAAAGAAACTAAAATAAAAAAACAATAAAAAACATGCTAAAAATACATTATACATCAAATATTTAGTTTATATGTTTGCATATTTCATCCTCCTCGTGCTGCCCTTTGTAATCATCTTTTTTTATTTTATATATTTTAGTTTGTTTCTTTTCAAAAAAAAAACAAACAAATGTTTGCATAAATATTGAGTAAAGTGCAAAGCATACAACTTTTCAGTGTTTGTGGTAGATGCTTTAAAATTATTACCAAGATAATTTTCTTTATTTTTTGGTACTTAAATTAATGATGTCAATAAGTAAGATAGTGTGGAAAATTGGAAGAATTGTGAAATAATAATTTCCTTGATGATTAACTTTGAACAAAGGCCCCTATATATACAATTGTTCTAGAACACCAAAAGGAAATTTTCTTATTACAATGGATCCTTGTAATTAGGGAACTTTCTAATTCTAACCATATACACAATCTTCCTAATATACAACCTCCCTAAGTTACACGGATTTTGTTTACCACGGATAGCTCTAGGGAAAAATATATTTATTGCAAGTAATGATGCAATTGGATCCTTTAGAACTGCGTATGAACTACTTAAGCTTAGTTTCCCTAAATAGCCATGTAAATTAAAATTAGAAATTATCCTTCCTTGTTGAAATTGCTTCAATTTGATTTAATCGAATGTAGGATTTAGTTACTACATCTAAAGTTCTAAACCATAAGTAGTCATGGTTCGAAAATTCTCCGAAATTCGGCGAACTTCTACGAATTATTTTTCTTTTTTTTCCATCGAAGTGCGAAGTGGATGTAAAATAAAAAATACTAAAATTTGCCGAAATAGTTTGATAAAATTCGACAAAATTCGATAAACTTCAATAAAATTTATATTTTTCAATTCAAAAATGCAAAAATTCGATAAAATTCGACAAAATTTGATAAAATTCAACAAAGTTCGATGAAATTTGACAAAGAAGTAAAAAATGTTATTTCATTAATAAAAACAAAAAAAATATCAATAATTATGTATTATTTTCAACTTCATCAACCAACATAGCAATATAAATTTTAAAAAATAATTTAATAAGCTAACAAATTATGTAGTTTATGGGATATGCTTTACCAAAAAGAGAAGAAAAGAAGATTAGTTTTTATGAATTAATAAGATTGATTTTGTTAGGTCACTTATTGGTATTTTTATGAATTAAAAGTATTTATTTATATTAGTTTTTTAGCTTATACTACCATAAATCTATATATTTAAGCATATATAAAAAAATTCTCTGAACTTCACTAATTAGGAAATTTTTACAAAAATTTCCATGTTAAATTAAACTTCTCCAAATTAATTCCAATTTTCAAGTGATCGAAGTCAAGTTGAAATCGAATTTTTGATCCTTGGATGTGCGTTAAACAATGTTAATGTAAAAACACATGTTTCAACTGATTATATTTATACTTTTATATGTGAAAAGTATCTATTTATGTTTGTTTTCATCATTTCTAATAGTAATTATGCATATTTTAACATCTATATAGAAATTCTTTAAACTTCTCTAAGTTTAGAGTGGTGCCCTAGCATGTCATACTTTATTGTGTGAGCAAACAAACACACTAACACATTCACAATATATATACATACATGCCCAACACATATTATCTCATGAAATCATTTCATGGTTCTTTTCTGTCATTTTGTAGGGAAAAGGCACATCTGATCCAACTTCTGATTTGGAAGAACTTTATTCTCTCTTATTGTTTGCTGGCCATGTTCTTGCAGATGCAGGAGAGGGAGAGACTCCCTTGGTAATTGATCTTTATTTCTTTTTTCCTTTATTGTTAGATTTTAATCTTTGGTAGTTAAATTGTCTCATATTTTCTTTTCTATGCTTCATTTTGAGGTAAGGTTAGGTTTTATTGCCATTGTTAATGCCAACTGTATGACCCTTAACAAGGGAATTTGTCACATCCCTCCTCATGGACTCAACGCAAGATGCAATAGTTAGGGCGTTGAGTGCTCAATCCACTCGATCAGAGTCGCACATACAGAAGCATAGTGCCCACATTAACAATAATATAGTAGAAACTATTAAGGAAAATATTATTATATTGAAAACACAGAGTTTGTTAATTATTACATTCCTTATAGCAAAAAGTCAACAAAAAGGTAACAAAGGCGAAAGTACCAAAATAACAAAAGAGTAGTCAAAGAGAGGCGTCTAGAAGCCTGGAACTATTGCCACCATAGTTAGACTGATCTGACAGGACTTGGGGAGAGTACATGCACAAAAGTCCTTACGTAGACCTGGTTTGGCCATAACCACCGAAACAAATCCATCCCGACCCATCTTAATTCCCTGGAAAGATTAGCAACGGGGTGAGCTCAACAACTCAGTGAGATCAAACAGGGTAAACAAGTCTTACATGCATAATAATAAGTACAGAACAACAGTCGTCAGAAAGTTATGCCACAACAGTACAATCAAGCATTGATATGAATGAAACGTGGTCACACGGCATCACAGGCCAGACATCATGCACTCGCAACCTGTGATTCGAGGCACCGATACAATATCCAGCAACTGAAAGGTCTCATGAGTTCCAGTGCTAACCAGTGATAGTGTCACCTACGGGTCCAGCGTAACAACATAACACCCAATAATATATCATAATGATGACCCCATGGTCCAGCGTAACGGCATAGCACCCACGGTTATGAATTTAACATTTGTAATAGATAGCCTCATGCATGAAGTAAAGCATGGCAACATATATGATGCATGATATTATGTAATTCGCTATTAAACAAGTAAGAAATGCAAACCTAGCCTTCATTCCCCACCTTAACACACTTTGCAATGGCGTAACGCTTTCTGTTGAGATTTGTTTCCTATTGTTGAGATTTGTTTCCTATACAAATTTATTTCCTGTATAGATTTGTTTCTTGTACAAAATTATTTCCTTAAGGATTTATTTCCTTTAAGGAATATAGCAGTTACTAAAATTGTAAATGTAGCTATAAGTACATAGCCCTTTATGTCTATATATATGGAGTCCCTCCATTAAGACATTACACAAGAATAAATATCCTCTCTCTTCTCCCGTGGATGTAGGCCATAAAGCCGAACCACGTTACATCTTGTGTCGTTTATTATTTTATTTTTCTTGACATGGTATCAGAGACCTAGGTTTTTATTACTAGGAAATCTGTTTCGACCTTCATCGTCGAAATCATTGTTGTTGGCCTTCATCGCCGGAATCCTCTTGAGTGGCCTTCATTGCCGTCACTGCCGGAACATTCATCACTGCCTTCATCGCTAGCGTGAAAATCACATCGTCATCAGTGCCGCCGCTGCAACTGGATCGATTTGTCTTCTGCAAATCGTGATCCAGCCATTTGAAGTTCATAGTCTTCATCGTCTTCAACGCCTCTGTTACTGTTCATCGTCTTCGTTATCGTCTTCTGTTACAGATTGGAGGTTCGACGCCGATTGAAGATCGATTGACAGAACTGCCGAAAAACACACCAGTTACTCGTACCAGACTCAAATCGCGATCTGGATCGCCTGCAAATCGCGGTGAACATTCTGCAACTTTTTTATCGCCTCTGAACTCAAAATACTGTTCATCGTCTTCTTCGCGGAGATCCTCGGCTTCCTTTATCACTGGGACGAGACCTCTAGCCTTCATCGCCAAGAACTTCATCAACGATCACGGCCGTTGTTGTTGTTCAGCCTGGTTTCGATCACCACTGCCGCTGCTCTTCACCGCTGCTGCCACAACTTCTCAAAATCGCGATCCTTAAACCCTGGTTTCTGCAGAGTATCGTTGTCGACAGCAGAGTATCGTCGACAGCAGATCTTCGTCTTTGTCTTCTTTCTTTTTCTTCGTCTTCGCCTTTCTGCAGAGTATCGCCGTCGCCTTTCTTCTACTTCTGACGAAATAGTCTCGACGATACCCCTGTTCAACTTTTTATCGGATTTTTGTTTTAATAAAGCTCACACTCGTCTTCATCTTCTTTCTCTTCGTCGCTGTCGCAGCGCGAAGAAGACCAAATCCCTTTCTCTGTCATGTTGAACTCACTGTTCTGTTAGATCGCGATTTGCATACATCTCTTCTTCTTTGTGTTCATTACACCCTACGTCACTGCTGCAATTCCTTGTGTTCATTAAACCCTACATCTCTTTTTCTTTCTTCTTCTTTCTCTTATAAAAAAAAATAAAATAAAAATAGAATGTCAATCACTTCAGAAATTGTGCTGACTGACGAAGTAGTTGACAAAACGGAAAAATGAGAACTACCAAACATTCAGGCAGCCTACTGACTTGATGGACAAAATTATTTGAAGTGGTCTCAGCTGGTACGTACTTTTCTGAAGGGCAAAGGAAAATTAAATCATCTTTTGGGTACTGGACCTACACCTGGAGATCCTAAGTTTATAGCATGGGGATTTAGAGGAAGAAATCTATATGGAAGTGCCTCCAGGATTTGGCACAACAGATAAAGTGTGCACATTAAAAAAGGCCCTGTATGGCCTTAAGCAAACTCTGAGGGCATGGTTTGGTCAGTTTGTCAAAGTAATGACAAGTATGAGATATAAACAAAGCCAAGGAGATCACACTCTGTTTATTAAGCACTCGACTTCAGGGGGAGTTACAACTCTATTAGTGTATGTTGATGACATCATCATGACAGGAAACAATGAGAACGAGAGACAAATTTGAAGCAGTGTTTGACCGAGGAATTTAAGATCAAGGAATTAGGGAGATTGAAATACTTCCTAGGGATTGAAGTGGCACACTCTAAACAGGGAATCTTTATCTCTCAACAGAAGTACATTACAGACCTTCTTAAAGAAACAGGGAAGCTAGCATGCAAACCAATGAATACTCCTATTGATCTTAATCACAAGCTTGGAGAAGCTGAAGAAGCGCTGACTGTTAATAAAGAGATGTATCAAAGACTAGTAGGAAGACTCATCTATCTCTCACACACAAGACCTGATATTGCATATGCAGTGAGTGTAATAAGTCAGTTCATGCACAATCCTAAAGATATTCATTTGCAAGCGGTTAATCGCGTTCTACAGTATCTTAAAGGGACTCCAGGACAGGGTATCTTATTTAAACGACACACAGGAATGGTTCTTGAAGCATATACTGATTCAGACTATGCTAGTTCAGTAGTTGACAGAAGATCAACTACTGGATATTGTACGTTTCTTGGTGGGAATTTGGTGACATGGTGAAGTAAAAAACAGAATGTAGTGGCCAGATCTAGTGCTGAAGCAGAATTCTGAGCAATGGCACAAAGGGTTTGTGAGCTATTATGGTTGCAGATAATTTTGACAGATTTGAAGATACACTGGGATGGCCCTATGAGACTCTATTGTGACAATAAATCTGCAATTAGCATTGCCCATAACCCAATTCAACATGGTCGAACCAAGCATATAGAGATTGATAGACACTTTATTAAAGAGAAGCTTGATAGTGGGTTGATCTGTACTCCATATGTGTCTACCAATAATCAGCTCGCCGATATGCTCACTAAAGGGTTAAATCATACTGCATTTCAAGCAAATGTGTCCAAGCTGGGAATGGTAAACCTTTATTCACCAGCTTGAGGGGGAGTGTTGAGATTTGTTTCCTATACAAATTTATTTCCTGTATAGATTTGTTTCCTATACAGAATTATTTCCTTAAGGATTTATTTCCTTTAAGGAATATAGCAGTTACTAAAATTGTAAATGTAGCTATAAATACATAGCCCTGTATGTCTATATATATGGAGTCCCTCCATTAAGACATTACACAAGAATAAATATCCTCTCTGTTCTCCAGTGGATGTTGGCCATAAAGCCGAACCACGTTACATCTTGTGTCGTTTATTATTTTATTTTTCTTGACACTTTCTTCTAACTTCTTGAAGTGTATAGGGACGCAGGAGAGTGCAAAAAGGTTGAAGGAGAAAGAAGAGAGCGAGGGGGTCGACGAGGAACAATTGGGGGTCTATATTTTCTTTGAGGGGGGCTTTTCTCACTTATTGAAACTATATCTGTAGAGTTTTCAAGCGGTTAAATTGGTTTTACAGTAGAAAAAGTGGAGGGTGTTACAACCTACCCTCCTTAAAAGAATTTTGTCCTCGAAATTTAAATAAGGTAGGATGTTTTTTTAAAAAAGGTTTCGGCATGCAAGTAAATTACTTACTATTCATCGTCTGAAATGTCAATGACATCAATGTCTGTATTACTGTCTGCTCAGCTTGGAGACCTTGTATCGCGTTGGTCGAGCGGATTGTTGGGCTCGCGTACTGCACTTTGAGCAGTAGAATCTCTAGAATGAGCAGGGGTAGGAGAATGGACTAAATCAGACTCCATTCTTTCCTGATTTAATAACTTAGGAAGTGAAGGTGGCGTTGGTATATGTCGTGGAAGAAAACCCGGTCGTTGAGACGGTGGCCGAACGCGCCTGCCTGACGGAGTTGGTGATTGCCGGGTTTGCCAATTAGATGGTCCAACTTCATCTGGTGCCTGAACCTGTGGAAAGCCTGGGAACAACTGGAACCGGATTCTAAGTTGGCGTAGTGCGGGGGTTTTGGAAAGAGGGCAATGGTTGTTGTATTGATTTCCCTGGGGTCTGGCGGACTCGTAAACCCATTTCACGCATACCTGTAATATTTTCATCTTCTAGGTCAGATATTCTAAGACGTGATGGATAATGTCCTATTGGATTGTATATTGGGGTCTGAACTCGTGGCACATCAGTAGACTCTGATCTCGTAGGATATGTAGACTAAGAGTAATAGTCAGTAGCATGGTTCGAAAATTCTCCGAAATTCGGCGAACTTCTACGAATTATTTCTCTTTTTTTTCCATCGAAGTGCGAAGTGGATGTAAAATAAAAAATACTAAAATTTGCCGAAATAGTTTGATAAAATTCGACAAAATTCGATAAACTTCAATAAAATTTATATTTTTCAATTCAAAAATGCAAAAATTCGATAAAATTCGACAAAATTTGATAAAATTCAACAAAGTTCGATGAAATTCGACAAAGAAGTAAAAAATGTTATTTCATTAATAAAAACAAAAAGAATATCAATAATTATGTATTATTTTCAACTTCATCAACCGACATAGCAATATAAATTTTGAAAAATAATTTAATAAGCTAACAAATTATGTAGTTTATGGGATATGCTTTACCAAAAAGAGAAGAAAAGAAGTAAAAAAATAAATAAATAAAGTTGAAATAAGATAAAACTTAAAAATAAATTAAAAAAGTTTCCAAAGCCATCTTCTTTTAGTTAACTCTTATAAAACAAGATTAAAAAATAATACATTTAAATAATAAACTAATAAATTAAGCATGGTGGGATTCAAACTAGCAAAGTATATGGTTGAGAAGCAAGCCACCAAAAAACTAAATATCAAAACAAAGAAAATAAATTAGACCAAAAGCCACCATTTCAAATTCATCAACCCACTTAATAAGATTGATTTTGTTAGGTCACTTATTGGTATTTTTATGAATTAAAAGTATTTATTTATATTAGATTTTTAGCTTATACTACAATAAATCTATATACATATATAAAAAAATTCTCTGAACTTCTCTAATTAGGAAATTTTTACAAAAATTCTCCATGTTAAATTAAGCTTCTCCAAATTAATTCCAATTTTCAAGTGACCGAAGTCAAGTTGAAATCGATTTTTTGATCCTTGGATGTGCGTTAAACAATGTTAATGTAAAAACACATGTTTCAACAGATTATATTTATACTTTTATATATGAAAGTATCTATTTATGTTTGTTTTCATCATTTCTAATAGTAGTTATGCATATTTTAACATCTATATAGAAATTCTTTAAACTTCTCTAAGTTGGCGAATTTTTACAATAATTCTCCAAGACTTCTCAAACTTCCCCAAATTAATTCTGATTTTTAAAGGTCAAAGTGTCGGGCGAAATCGAAGTTTCGAACTTTTGTCAGTAAAAGGACTCCAGTCTGAAGGGATTGAGCTCATTTCATCATCTTCTTCAATACCCATATCTTTATCCTGATTCGAATTATTGCTATGTTCGGATGGTTCAAAGCTGTAACTTGTTGAATCGTCAGACATCTGTGCCAGAGACAACAAGAAACCCAAGAGCATAGAATAAGAACAAGAAATATTTTATTATTATGTAAACATGCAGGTGCTAGACAAACAAATGAGGGTATTTTTGCTTGATCTCATGTTCCATTTCCCACATTGTTTCTTATATTCCGTGATGGTTCCAAAGGATTTTTACTAACGGAATGCTCTTGTTTCCCAAGTCTTGTGTCTTTCTGTCCAAGATTTGTACAGGATATTCTTTATACTTATTTCCTTTCTCTATTTCAACTTCAAGGGATGGTATGATGTGTGAAGGATCGTGAAGGTATTTCTTGAGCATGGATACATGAAAAACGTTGTGCACTTTGGACATGGATTGTGGTAAAGACAGACGGTAAGCGAATTTGCCGACTCGATCAATAATTGAAAATGGTCCGACAAATCTTTTCACACTTTTAAATGGTTGAACCTTTAAAAGAACGGAGTCGCCAACTTGAAATTCTAGAGGTTTTCATCACTTATCTGCGTAACATTTGTGTCTGCTTTGGGCGGTACGGAGTCGTTCTTTAACGAGCTTTATTTTTTTTGTTGCTTCTCGTATGAGATTAGGACCAAGCTGTAGTCGGTCAGGCATATCTACCCAACACAAAGGTGATCTACATGGTCGTCCGTATAGTGCTTCATACAGAGCCATCTTAATACTTGCCTGATAACTATTATTATATGCGAACTCTGCTAAATGCAGGTACTTTGTCCACCCGTCGTTAAAATCTAGGACACAACAGCGTAGCATGTCTTCCTGAATTTGTATAAGCCTCTCAGATTGTCCTGAACCTTGACGTTTTTGGGTAGTGCGGACACAAAATCCATGGGAATATTATTCCATTTTCATTCCCCTATAGGAAGTGGTTGTGACAGACTAGAGGGGAGCCTGCGATCGGCCTTTACTTGTTGACAAGTAAGGCACTTGGCTACGAATTCTGCTACAACCTTTTTAATTCCATTAAACCAGAATTGCCTCTTCATGTCCTTATACACTTTGTCTTCTCCTGGATGCATAGAGAACCTAGATTTGTGGTACTCATTCATCATGTCCCGCCTTAGCTCTAGATCCTGGGCTACACACAATCGCCCTTTATATAACACCACACCATCATAAGTGAGAGACCATTGATGCGGAGCTTGGTTTTGCAGAATAAGCTCCATCATCTTTATAAGCCCATCATCTTTGGCCTGTGCAGCGGATATTCTTTTAATGAGGTTGGAGTGGGTAGTGAACTGGGCAAGTCTAACTGTATTTCCATCATTCCAGGATTGCAAATTATACCTTTCCAGCTCGTATGACAGCTTGCCCATTTCGAAATTTACCGTACAGGCGAAGACATATGACTTTCTGCTAAGGGCATCAGCCACTACATTGGCTTTACCCGGATGGTATTTAAGTTCAAAGTCATGGTCTTTGATGAACTCGAGCCGTCACCTTTGTTGAAGATTTAAGTCTTTCTGAGTACAAATATATTGAAGACTTTTGTGGTCGGAGAATACTTCAAATCGTTCTCCGTACAAGTAATATCGCCAAATTTTTAAGGCAAACACTACTGCCGCGAGTTTTAAATCATGAGTCGGATAATTGACTTCATGAATTTTCAATTGTCGAGAGGCCTAGGCTACTACACGATCTTCTTGCATTAGCACAGCTCCAATTCCTTGAAGCGATGCATCTGTGTATAGTGTGAAGCCAATCCCATTCTTTGGAGTAGTCAGAACAGGTGCTGAAGTCAGCCTCTTCTTGAGTTCTTGAAAGGCTGATTCACATGCCTCACTCCAAATAAAATGCGTGTCCTTTTGGGTCAATCTTTGATGAACCGTCTGTAATATTCGGCTAATCCGAGGAAGCTACTAATTTCTGTGACATTGGTAGGTTGTTTCCAACTAAGTACTGCTTCTACCTTGGCTGGATCTATTTCGATGCCATCATTGAATACGACATGACCGAGGAACTTAACCTTAGTCATCCAGAATTCACTCTTGCTTAGCCTGGCGAATAACTCATGTTGCTGAAGGGTACTAAGTACAATTCGCAAGTGTGTCTCATGGAGTTCCTCTGTGGGGGAGTATATTAGTATGTCGTCAACAAATACGACAAAATGATCCAGGTATGGTCCGAAAATGTTGTTCATTAAATCTATGAATGTCGCAGGTGCATTTGATAGGCCAAATGGCATTACAGTGAATTTGTAATGACCATATCTGGTTCGAAAAGCTATTTTTGGGATGTCTTCTTCTTTAACCCGGAGTTGGTGATACCCCGTGCGAAGGTCAATTTTTGAAAAGAATCTTGCTCCTCCTAATTGATCGAACAGATTTTCTATTCGAGGTAACGAGTATCTGTTCTTAATAGTAACTTTGTTCAACTTTCTATAGACAATGCAGAGTCTAAGTGAACCGTCTTTTTTCTTGACAAAAAGAACTGGAGCACCCCATGGTGATGTGCTCTTTCTTATAAACCCCAACTTCTCCAATTCCTTTAACTGCTTATCCAATTCTACTAATTCTACATTAGGCATACGGTAAGGTGGAATGTAGACAGATTTAGTACCAGGAATCAACTTAATTTCGAAGTCAAATTTTTGAGGAGGGAGTCTTGGAAGTTCATCTAAGAATACCCTTGGATATTCACGAACAATTGGAATATCTTTCAAACTAAGAGGATGACTGGATACTATACTTTCTTCATCCTGATTAAGTATTGAAAGAGCTTGCATCTGAGATCTTATAAGGGATGCGATAGAATGATGAACGTGTCCATCTCCTTGGATTTTTAGGTTATCTCCATTAGGCAGTGTTAGTCGAACTTGCTTCTTTTAACAATCTATTTGAGCACGTAAAGGTGTTAACCAGTCCATACCCAAGATATTATCAAAGTCAGTGAAATCCATTACTAAGAGGTCCGCTGCCAGCTGATGATCCAATATTTTAAGTTCACAATTGGAACATATTTGATTTATTTTCGTACTCGGTCCTATTGGCGTTGATACCCGAACTGTAACGGGAGTAGCCTTTGGTTGGAGTCCGAATTTCTGGACTACTTGGGTAGCAATAAAAGAATGCGTAGAACCCGAATTGAATAAGACATGTACCAACATGTTAAAGAAAACAAAGGTACCTTCCAGCACGTTATTTTCAGGCATCGGTTGTTTAACCACAGCGTAGGCTGCCTAGGCCTTGTTGTTGTCTGGGTGGTGGTGGAACTATCGGGGCTGCTTGCTGAACTGGTGCAGCTGGGGCCCTGGGTTGGCCAGGGGTTGGTAGAGGTTAATTTTTTCGAATGTGGCCCACCTAGCCACACTTGAAACATATACGGTCTCGATCTTGTGGTTGTTGATTTGGAGGAGGTAGGGGAAATCGCCGATTATTTTTTGGCTTGCTTGATTTTGGCGATTACGAATGTTCTTTTGGAAAGTTTGTTGTGCAGGAGGAAGTGGAGCGAACTGGAGCTGAGGGTTTTGAGGGTTACCCATGCTGGGGCGAGCATTTTGATTTGGTTGGTAAGGTCTTCCTATCAGACTGTTGTACCGACACAATGACTCGCCTTCCTCGGTTTTGCCTCTGTTCCTGCTCATAATTTATAGCCATGTTCACCAATTTTCTAAAGTTATCAAGCTCTAGAAAGGCAAGGGCCTGCCTAATGTCGGGCCTCTATCTGTGAGAGTTCCGTGAACTTGGCTGCGTATTCCCGGACTGTCATACTTCCTTGAAAGAGATTTGTGAATTCCTGTCTCTTCTCTTGACAACATTTGGAAAATACTCATTAATGAATTCAACTTCAAATTGTTGCCATGTCATGGTACTGACATTTACTTGAGGGTCTTCCTTGACGTTTTTCCACCAGGAGTTGGCGTTTCCAACTAATTGGTAAACAACAAGGGGAATCTTTCTTTCTTTAGACGCTCCCATTGCCTCGAGCGCCTTTCGAGCTTCTTCTAGCCACTTGTAGGCTTTCGTCGGAGTCGGGCTTTCCATCAAAAGTGATGGGCTGTAGTCGTTCGTACTTTGTAATTTGATTGGTCATCTGATCCATCTTCTGCTTAGCCGGTTCCAAGTGGGGTTGAGGGACCTTCGTTTGATGATCAACAACACTCTAGACTGAACCTGTCATTGACGCCTTAATGTATTCAGTAAAGCCTTGGAAAAATTGTTCCATGCTAAACGGTACGGCTACTCCATTGGAAGGAGCTGCAGCAGTTTGTTCGGCTGCTGGGGCATTAGTGTTGTCGTCCGTCGCTTGTTCTGAGGTAGGGGGAGTAGGTTCAGATCCAGCGTCCTCTTGCGGCTGCATAAACACAGACGCTTGTCGAGAGGTGCTAGGGTTGTGCTGACTTCGTGTTTGTACCGGCATTGTCTGCAGATTTTCTTGATATTAGCACAAAATTTGCGATATAAGTTCTGAAGAAGAAAGGAGGATTGATTCGTGATGCAGTGCACATGTATGGTTCTTGAGTGTCATGTCATAGGTTTTAACCGCCTAGTTTTCTAGGCTAGGTAATAAGGAAGATGAGGAGCCTTAAAGCAGCGTGGCATCGTACCTTTAGGTTGGTCTAAAACAAAACCAAGAGTATGATTTTAATGTTTTCAAAGACTATTATAGTAGTATTTGTGTTTTTAAAACACATTTTAAAATTTTTTCTTGTGTATTTGTGAGAATAGCTATGTTGTTGAATATCAATACATGCCACAAATATTTTCACAACCTTTTTCTTGTGTTGTCACCTACATCTACATGTCGCAAATCCTTTACACTTGTTTATACTATGCTCACCTATCACCAAGACCTGATGATTCTTATTATCGTCCAAATTCATACGTCCCATTCCGCATGAATTTGGTGATAAGGGACGTGGTCAAGTCAAGGAGATGTGTGCGCGGTCTTTTGCAGATTCCTATGAAAAACCGTCTACCATTATTATCTTTCGAATTCTCATGTCCCATTCCATGTGAACTTGATGATATTGATGGTAAGTCGACCTTCCGCGTTGAACTGGTACACAGCAGGTCCGTAGGTTACCTCGTCTCACGTTTTTCGTCAGTATTTGTGTGAGTTTGTTGGGTCCCATACCACGTCAAACTCATTAATAGTGAAGAAATTCACTGGACGAGTGGGCCTGCCATAAATAGTTTAGTGCACAATATCACATAACGTTTAGTATATCATGAGCTGAGAATTCGACATGAAGTTTTTTTTTTTTTTTTATACAAAGTTTTACAAACTATTCTAACCGCTACAAGGATGTCTAAAATTTACAAAATTTTCCCAACAACTAATTACAAAATTTAAAAACTTCAGATTCATCGAGAGTAAACTATTAAGGAGATACGAAATCAAAATTTTCAGAAAATAATTGAGATACTAACTGTTCCATGCCGGGAGAGGATATAGGAGTCTCCATGACTTGCCCAACAAATGCTGGGTTAGGAAATTGAGAGGCCCCAAGGTTGAGATTTAGATTCACTGACGAATCTTGTGGTTATTAGGACGACTGTCCAAATTCTCTCTCACCTAAAACTGGATGAGCGATCCTTGGTACTGCGGCGTGGCATTCCTCGCGTCACTTGAGCAGTGAGTTGATAGCCTCTTTATGTTCTCTGAGGCTGCGATTTTGTTCTTCGAGGCTGCGATTTTGTTCTCCAAGGCTGCGACTTTGTTCTTCAAACTAGTCTCTCATGTTTTTCATCATTCGCTCCTCAGTTGCCGCATCATTTCTCGCATTTAATCCACAAGTTGTTGTTGGGTGACAGTATTGGTTACTTGTGTAGTGGATGGAGAACCGTATTCTTCTGTAGGAGGGTCAGCCTGCTCTGCCAGAATATCAGAAAAATCAAGATTAAAATCTTCAAGATCTTCTAGAGAAGTGTCGTCCTCTATTTCCGGAAAATCTTCCCACTCAGTTGGCACATTTCCTCGCCTCTTAACCGCAAGACTTCCCTTGGTTCCACTTGAGTTCAACACGGTTTCGGTGATGTCACCGTACAAGGGAGATGTTATCTCGGTTGGGTTAGGAAAAACTCCGAAATGACGGAACACTTTGTTTAATAGTGCTCCGTATGGAAGACAAGTTCATTCCCAACTGCAATGTGCCATGTGACGCAAGATGATAAAAGGAAGATTCACATGAATTTCCTTTACCGAACAGTATGCCAAAAAGCATTGAGGGTGAGTGGTAGTAGATTCCAGGTTGGGGCAAAATATTTGACATGATCACTTGAATAAGAGGATTATATTGCTCTTTAATTTCTTTGGTAAAAATCCTTGTGATCGTGTAATTAGGTTGAGAAGCAAAACACCTAAACATATGTCTTTGTCGAGAGTTTGGGACCGCACTTAACCTGCCTCTGGACGTGCAAATATCGCAGAGTGGTCATCTCTCAGGGATTTCTAAAGTTTCTGACAATATTTCGGACGCGAGGGTTATATCAACACCGTTTGCCTTTGTAGTGATGGTGAAGTATTTTGGTTTTTAACGGTCAAATTTTCATAAAACGAGGTAACAAAGGACAGAAAAACGCACCTTTCAAGATTGATGGTGTCCAACCTAAGGCTGCAAGTTTGTCGTGGAGCAAAGGGTAGTATTCATCTGGTAAAATTACCAGTATTCCAATTTGGACTGAAATTGAAGAGAAAGATTTGAGTTGAGGAGGCTGAGAACTTTCACCTTCAACATTCTTCTTAAACTTCTTTGGTCTTCGCTCCATCAAGTTATTTTTTGAAGATGAAACTTGGAGAGGAATAGAAGGTATGTTATAGAAAAGAGGTATAAATTTAAGAAATAAGGAAGACAAGAGAGGTGAAGAGGGTGAGAGAAGGAACTCCCCTCCTCCCTCTCAATTTATGAAAAAAATATTGGGGGGGCGGCCCGCCCTTGTAGGGGCCAACTCCTTGAGGGGCTGACCCCACTTGGCCAGCACCCAGTTCGAAATTTTTTTATTTATTTTTTATATTTGTATTATTTAAGAGTGGGTAGTCTCCAAGACCATGCTCTGATACCAAATTAATTGACACACCCCGCCTGATTGACTCAGTGCGAGATGCAACAATTAGGGCGTCGAGTGCTCAATCTACTCGATCAGAGTTGCACATACAGAAGCATAGTGACCCACATTAACAATAATACAATAGAAACTATTAAGGAAAATATTATTATATTGAAAACATAGAATTTGTTAATTATTACATTCCTTATAGCAAAAAGTCAACAAAAAGGTAACAAGGGCGTAACCCCTACAAAAGTACCAAAAACGAAAGAGGAGTAGTCAAAGAGAGGCGTCTAGAAGCTTGGAACTATTGCCACCATAGTTAGACCGATCTGACAAAAGTCCCAACATAGACCGGGTTTGGCCATAACCCCTGGAACAAACCCATCCTGACCCATCTTAATTCCCTGGAAAGATTAGCAGTAGGGTGAGCTCAACAGCTCATTGAGATCAAGGAAGGTAAACAAGTTTTACATGCATAATAATAAGTACAAAACAACAGTCATCATAAAGTTATGCCACAACAGGACAATCAAGCATTGATATGAATGAAACGTGGTCACGCGGCATCACAGGCCAGTCATCATGCACTCGCAACCTGTGATTCGAGGCACCGATACAATATCCAGCAATTGAGAGGTCTCATGAGTTCCAGTGCTAACCAGTGACATTGTCACCTCCGAGTCCAGCGTAACAACATAACACCCAATAATATATCATAATGATGATCCCCTTGGTCCAGCGTAACGGCATAACACCCATGGTTATGAATTTAACATTTGTAATAGATAGCCTCATGCATGAAATAAAGCATGGTAACAGATATGATGCATGATGTTATGCAATTCACTATTAAACAAGTAAGAAATCTAAACCTAGCCTTCATTCCCCACCGTAACACACTTGAAGTGGCATAGCGCTTTCTTCTAACTTCTTGAAGTGTGCAGGGACGCAAGAGAGTGCAAAAAGGTCGAAAGAGAAAGAAGAGAGCGACGGGGTCGGCGAGGAACAACTGAGGGGCCAGCCCCCCTTGGGGCTAGCCCTTCATGGGGACGTTCTTTTCTTTGGAACTGTCCCAGTATGGGGGTCTATATTTTCTTTAAGGGGGACTTTTCTCACTTATTGAAATTACATCTGTAGAGTTTTCAAGCGATTAAATTAGTTTTACAGTAGAAAAAAGTGGAGGGTGTTACAAAATTGTTGTAACATTTCCATTTCTTCTTATGATGCCGAAAACTTGGACGTTAATTTAGGGTGAAATCCATGGCCCTATTATAAATTTACATGCTGAATAGTCGTCATTGCTTCTATTTAAATAATTTTTGCTTGGTTTCTCTTACAAGTTTTACTCTTATTCATACCAATCATCTATTTTTCTAGTGTTTGTATCCATCTAGCCTAGGATTCAACACATATTTGGGTTGCTTAAATTACTTGATATTTTGTGGTTTTCAGGTTCCAGAGGCATTACAATCTCATTCCATGGATATTTTAGGAGCAGAACAACATCCTGTTGTTGTTCTTTCTTGGTAATAGTTCTTGCATCCAAAGTGTTCTCTAATTCAAACTTAGTAAATCTGTTGATCCTGATTATGGTGAAACATTTTAAACCAGTAATATAGAATTCTAGTAAACATGAAATAATTGCTGAGCTAGAAGACTAGCTGTCTGTTGTTTTAAGTAAACATCAAATTCCTTTATTTGCAGATTTCTTCAGAACAACACTGACTCAAAACAGATTGACTTCAAATGTTATATTTTCCAAGTTCATGGTTGATTTTAAAATGATGTGGTCAGACCATTGCCCTGATCATATCCTTCTCTTTTACTATTTTGTTAATCTAATGGCTGTTGTAAGTTCATAATACAAACCTAACAACCACTGATATGCTATGTCCTTGCTTCCTCTTCCCTTGTCATTCCTATTAAGAATATTGAGAAGCTAGAATGAAATGAGGAGTATGGATTAGTATTTCCAAATAATATGTCACTAGTTCATAAATTCTACACCATGCCACCAGCTAGGTGCATGCATCTTGTCACACCCTGATACATCTTCCCTCAACTCAACTCTTAAACCTTAGTTAACATTAGGACCAAAGTTTGATAAATAGATGATTTTTGAAATGTTTCTCTTGAGTTCAAAATTTTTTTCTGTTAACTGTTCTTGTAGTTGACCAAAAGGTGACGTAGTCAACCATGAGTCTTTAGTAGTCAATTATTCTCTTTTTTGTAATTGATTAGACTACGAAGTACCTAGAGTTTCTATATTAGTAGATCCAGATGTTGAAATTTGTTCTTGAGACAACTGTTGCAGTTAACTAATCCATTGGAGTAGTTGACTATCAACCTTCCAACTCAACTATTTTCAGATTTCTTGAGTTCACCATTTTGTTAAATGTTCTTGTAGTAGACCAAAAGGTGATGTGGTCAACCATGAGTCTTTAGTAGTCAACTATTCTCAATCTCGTAATTGTTTACCAACTAAATTAACCATTAGATCATCTAGCTTGAGTTTTTATATTAGTAGATGTTGGAATTTGTTCTTGAGACAACCCTTTTAAGTTCTATTCGATTAATTCGATGGATTAGTCGACTATCGACCTTCCTACTAATCTATTTCCAGTTTTGTAGTTGACTTGGAACTGGTTGAGAGATTTTATATAACATGATGCCTTGATTTTTTTTCCCGTTGTAGTCAACTAGTACATATGGTTCTTGACTAGTAAAGTTTCTGATAGATAAGGTTGGTTTGAAAATCTATTCCATGGGCCAACAGAAATTTCATTTTAACTTAAAAGCAACGAAATTAATGTCTGCTAATCATGATTTTGGTTCAATTAAGCTTCCAAAAACATTAACTTAGTCACTGTTATCCATCCACAACTAACAACAAAAAAACCCAAGTAGGCCATGATGCCTTTTGATATCTTATTCTGAATCACTTATTAAAGTTTTAAATTTAATGATGAAACTTCAAAGAGATTTTGTCCCAAAAGTTACTTAATCCAATAACACAAGGTATTTAATGATAATCCAATCGTTCAATGGTTCTTAACACCTAACTTAGCAACTTCACCTAGAAACCAGCAACTTTAGGTCTTTCAATCCATGCCATCAATCAATGAACTTTGCATCTTATTACTAGGATTCTCCCAGGAAGCCCTTGTTTCTATGACAGCTGTTCAAGATTTAATTTGAACAATTCTCTCTTCTGTTCATCAACCAAAAAGTTAGTTTCAAATAACATGGACATACAAGAAGTTCATTGCAAAATAACTTTTATGTGTGGGTAACATCTGTGGCATTTTCCAAGGCCATAAACAAAATTACAGTTAATTTGTGATGCTAAAGACGGGTGAAGTATTCACGCCAGATCTGTTCAGTACTACTATTCCGTTATTATTTTGGTTTATTCAGCTCAATCATGAAGTTTGCAGAGCAGAGTTTAGATCCTGAACTGAGAGCAGCCTTTTTTAGCCCCCGGTTAATGGAGGTAATGTTTGAAAATATATTGTTCAACGCTTTTAGTAAATATATACTTTCTGTGCTTATTAATTTCATTTCAGTATCTGTTTTTTTTCTCTGTTAGTGGTGGCATAGATAAATCTATAATTATTTTTCTATTTAGTGGAGGAAGAGGATGGGATAACAGTAAAGTGGTTGACTGATAAGTTTATTCTGTCAAGTCAATTTTCTTACTTTTTTTTTTTAAAAAAGAAACAAAGTAATGGTATATATTTATATAAAGTAAAGTTCCGAAGTGACTGTACATCACGGGCGCAACAGGGCCCACCCCTAAGGTGATACAAAATTACCCCACCCATGGAGCCAAACCCCTAGGGCGTAGCCCTTTGACAATTTACTACTCCCAATCGAGAAAGAGGCTAGGTGTTGAGACTTCTCCCACATTTTTACAGC
Organism: Paratinospora sagittata; assembly: GCA_035771175.1. NCBI lineage: Eukaryota > Viridiplantae > Streptophyta > Magnoliopsida > Ranunculales > Menispermaceae > Paratinospora > Paratinospora sagittata. The sequence continues at coordinate 28,033,818 of CM069595.1, forward strand.
CAAAAATGCCTCCCCATCAAACACCTGTTTATTCCTCTCCTTCCATATCAATTTTTTTTTTTTTCAGCCAAATATGTCAATTTTCTTACTTATTGTCTTTAGTTTTCTACAGGCAGTCATTTGGTTCCTTGCAAGATGGACTAATACATACTTAATGCCACTTGAAAGTGCAAGAGGAAGTAACAACAATCATGCTCTCAATAATGACCAGCAACAACATATAAAATCTTCAAGAAATGTTCTATTTAGCTTCTGCAGGGAGCATGATCAGGGAAAATACATGCTTGATATTATTGTTCGCATTTCCATGATGACACTTGTTTCATATTCTGGTGAGAAGGATCTACAGGTTAGCTTTCTTTCTATTTTGTCTGGAAAATACTTACCTGATTGTTTATGTTTAATAGTATGAACATCCCTGATTCTTTGTTGGAATGAGAAGAAAGTTATGCAAATATTATTCTGCTTCTTTCTTAGTGCGAAATAAAGTCCTCGTGGGAGGATGCTTCTCGATGAGTTTGATCTCAATTCACAAATGATAACCAGGACCCATTTGTTCTGTATCATCTTCTTTCATGCATACATAAATTGCGTTATTTATCAGCTGGATGTTTCCACATAAATGTCTGTCGTTCTATTAATGTTCCGTCATGCAGAAAGTCTTCTTCATGTATAGATTCTTTTGTGATGAAGACAGGAATCTGATTGCAGAACTTGATCCATGGTTTGTGAGTTTGGTTCACTTGTACTTCGTACTTAGAATGCTTTGCTTCAACTTTCAAAACTCAACTTGAAATTGTTATAATTGACCCTCATCATCACTGATTATCTTTAATGGGGGCAGGTTGTGCTTATGGTCAGATAAGCAACAACGAATGGTTGGGCTGGGTTAGATTGAGGCTTTTAGTGCTTGAGAGGGGCTCGATCCTTTTAATCGAAACATTTTTCTTATTTACATACATAACTAACCCTCCAATTGTTCTTATTTGTGACTCCTTCAACCTCGCAAAATAATTGCAATGAAGCACATCGCCCAACTTGACCATTGGCTAACAGTTGGCCTTAATATTACCTAGGCTACACCTTGACAACACTAGAAATAGTCTCGTCATAATGTGGTGTTAGCATGCATGCACCAACCTTCTTCCAAACCCTTCATTGGTTGGAGGCTCATGCATTGGGTACACTCTTTATATATATATATATATGTGGAAAAATTAAAAGAATTGGAAAAAATAATATTTTCCTTGACGATTAACTTTGTACAAAGACCCCTATATATACAATTGTTCTAAAACACCAAAAGGAAATTTCTTAATTGGAATGGATCCCTGTAATTGGGGAACTTTCAAATGCTAACCATATACACAATCTTCCTAATATGCAACCTTCCTAGATTATACGAATTTTGTTTCCCTCGCCCCCCCTCGAGCTGGAGAACAAAGGTGTACCATTCTTAGCTTGGACACACTTGTTTGAAATGTAGCACTGCTTAGTCTTTTGGTAAGTATATCTGCTAGTTGATGATAGGTAGACACATACGTAGTATAGAGTGGTCTGCTATCAAGCTTCTCCTTAATAAATTGTCATTCAATTTCGATATGCTTGGTTCGATCATGTTGCACTGGGTTGTGCAATGTTGATTACAAATTTATTGTTGCAATAGTCTCATTGGGTCATCCCACTTAATCCTAGGTCTTCCAAAATGATTCTCAACCATAGTAGCTCGCAAATCCCTTGGTCCATCACTTTGAATTCTGCTTCAGCCCTAGATTTAGTCACCACATTCTACTTTTTTACTTCTCCATATCACTAGATCCCATCAAAAAAAGTACATTACACAGTGCTCGATCTTTTGTCAACTATGGAATCGACGTAGTCTGTGTCCGCATATGCTTCTAGCACTAATCATGTGCTTCGTTTAAATAGGATGCCTTGCCCTGGAGTCCCTCTAAGATATTGTAACACACGATTAGCAGCTTGCTGATGAACTTCTTTAGAATTGTGCATAAACTGACTAACCACACTTACTGCATACACGATATTAGGTCTTGTGTGAGAGAGATTGATGAGTCTCCCGGCTAACCTTTGATGCATCTCCTTTTTTACAGCAATAGCTTTTTTAGCTTCTCCAAGCTTGTGACTAAGGTTAATGGATGTACTTGCGGGTGACATGCCAACTTCCCTGTCTACTTAAGAAGGTTGATAATATATTTCTGTTGACAAATAGAGATGCCTTGTTTGGTGTGTGCAACCTCAATTCCTAGAAAGAATCTCAACCTTCCTAGTTCCTTGATCTCAAATTCCTTGGTCAATTACAACTTCAAGTTCTGCCTCTTCTTCACATCGTTCCCAATCATGATAATGTTGTCTTCATACACAAGAGGAGTTGTAACTCCCCATGAATTTGAGTGCTTAATAAATAGAGTATGATCCCCTCGGCTTTGTTTGTATCCCATATTTTTTATTACTTTGGCAAACCGGTCAAACCATGCCCTTGGAGGTTGTTTAAGTTCATGTAGAGCTTTCTTCAGTTTGCATACTTTATTGGTATCTAGGTTACTTCTAAATCCAAGAGGAATGTCCATATAGATCGCTTCTTCCAGGTCTCCATGCAGAAAGACGTCTTTTACATCTAATTGTTGTAAATCACAATTATAATTTGCTGCCAGAGATAACAGAATCTTTACCGTATTCATCATGGCAACTGGGGCAAATGTCTCTAGATAGTCCATAATGTTGGCAGTTAATGAAAAAGGTTTTGGAGAATCCCAATCCTTGCCTTTCCATGATAAAGCTTTCCCCTTGAAGAGGAGCGGAGAAATAATGCTCACGTTTGTTGAAAGTAACATCCGCTGAGACAAAAAATTTTGAACAATAGATGGTAGCATTTATATCCTATATGAGTTGAGGAGTACCCCCACAAAACACACTTGATAACTCTTGGATTTGCCCTTGTTTGGATGGTGAACATGGACAAAAACGATACACTCCCGAAGATTTTAGGAATGAGATTGTTTGAGGTTTTGAGGTTAGGATAAAATTGTGATAGCATTTCCATGAGGCTCTTAAAACTAAGGATTCTAAAAGGTATTTGGTTGATGAGATGTGTAGCAGTTAGGACAACGACGACAAAACCAAATTTTATCTTTATTGGAGAAATAGTGCTCGAAGAGAAATGATGAGTTACTCTTGAATACAACCTATCTTGTTCCTTAGCAAGTCCAATCGTCTTCCCCAAATCTTGGTCTTAAAATACACAATTAGTAGGATAGAAAATCACATTACAACTCAGATCATGTGTTAACTTTTCTATGTAGACAAGCTTACTGGACAACTTTTGAACATGAAGTACATTTCTAAGTGTAAGTGTAGGACTAATTTGAACATCTCCTATGCCTGCAACCGTGGTTAAGGACCCATCAACTGTGGCTATAAAGACTGTTGTGGAGAATAGCAAAATCTGTGAGATTTGTTTCCTTTAAGGATTTATTTGCTTTACGAATTTATTTCCTTTAAGGAAAGATGATAATTTTAGTAAGTCGTTTTATATAGCAGTTACTAAAATTGTAATTATACCTATATGTGTACATAGCCCTTTATGTCTATATATATGGTGTCCCTCCATTAAGACATCACACAAGAATAAGAAAATATTTCCTCTCTTCTCCCGTAGACGTAGGCCTTGGAGCCGAACCACGTTATATCTTTGTGTCTTTCATTATTTTATTTTCACAACATGGTATCAGAGACCTAGTTTCTATTACTGGGAAATCTGTTTCGGCCTTCATTGTCGAAATCATCATTGTCGACCTTCATCGCCGGAATCCTCTTGGGTGGACTTCATTGCTGTCACTGCCAGAACCATTGTCACCGTCGCAAGTTCATCTTCACAGATCTGAGACCATCTTCCATCGCCATTGCCGTCTTCATCTTCGTCGTCGTCATCTGTGTCGCCATCTTCATCGTCACCGTCGCAAGTTCATCGTCACAGATCTGAGACCATCTTCCATCGCCGTCGCCGTCTGGTATCATCGCACATCGCCGTCTTCATATTCGTCACCGTCGCAAGTTCATCGTCACAGATTTGAGACCATTTCCCATTGCCGTCGTCGTCTGGTATCATTGCACATCGCCGCCTTCATCTTCGTCGCCTTCATTGCTAGCGTGGAAGCACTGCCACTGGTTCATCTTCGTCATTGTCTCTGCCATCGTTGTCTGCAACTGCCCCGAAAACTCTCGACAGGGTTTGATCGCCAGTCGCCCATGCTAGTCCGCCGACGAAGCCTCTGAACTCAATTGCTTTCAAGTTACTGTTCATCGTCTTCTTCGTCTGATATTTTTGGCCCATTCGTCTGAATATCGTCCTCTTTATGCGTTTGTAACCTAACAAAAAAAAAATGTCGGTTACTTTCGAAACAGTGCAGACAGAAGAAGCAGTTGACAAAACGGAGAAAGGAGAACTACCAAACATTCAGGCAACATACAGACTTGATGGAAAAAATTATTTGAAGTGGCCTCAGCTGGTGCGTACTTTTCTGAAGGGCAAAGGGAAATTAAGTCATCTTTTGGGCACTGTACCTACACCTGGAGATCCTAAGTTTATAGCGTGGGATAACGAAGATGCTTCTATAATGGTGTGGCTATGGAATTCAATGACGCCAAACATTAGTGATACATGCATGTTACTAACTACCGCCAAAGAAATTTCAGATGACGTTCATCAGACATCCTCTAAGGCCTATGATGCAGCCCAGTGTATGAGATCAAAGTGAAAGTTGGAACAACAAAACAAGGCAACATGACGGTCACCGAATATGCCAATGTATTGAAAAATCTTTGGCAGGAACTTGACCATTATAGGTGTATTGAGACTAAATGCCCTGCAGATGCTGTAATTTTAAAGAACTATATTGAGAAGGATCGAGTCTATGACTTCTTGGCTGGACTCAATGCAGAGTTTGATCAAGTGAGAGTTCAAACTCTCAGCAAAGAGTTGCCAACTCTGAATGAAACTATCTCCGCTATCCGAACTGAAGAAAGTAGAAGAAGTGTTATGCTCACACCTCAGAAGATGGAAGGCTCAGCTATGGTTGCCAATCGGGGAAATGATCAGAAGACTCCGCGCGCTGAATCATCAAAGGTCCCAAATCGAGACAATAGGGACAATATAAGGTGTACTTATTGTCAGAAAACAAGACATACCAGGGAGAAGTGTTGGAAACTTCATGGCAAGCCTTCAACTTCCAGTAAATAATGGGGCTACAACGGATAATAGCAGAAGTCCAGTGGACAAGCACATCTCTCTACTGAACAAACAGTTGCAGCCTCCCCGGTGCCAGACAGATTCAGCCAAGACGACATTGAAAGATTGAAATCTTTGCTTGGCACCCTTGACAAAACCTCAGGTACCTGTTCATTGGCCCATTCAGGTAACTTTCCTATTTCTATTGGATTTAAAGTCTCGGATAAGTCTTTTGCTAACTCTTGGGTTATAGATTCTGGTGCTACTGATCACATGACCAATTCCCCCAATATATTTCATACCTACAACCCATGTCCTAGTAGTCGGAAAATAGCCACAGCTGATGGATCCTTAACCACAGTTGCTGGTATAGGTAATGTTCACATCAGCCCCACCCTTACACTCAGAAATGTTCTTCATGTTCCTAAACTATCTACTAATCTTATCTCTATTAAGAAACTGACCCATGATCTGAGTTGTAATGTAACCTTCTTCCTACTTACTGTGCATTTCAGGACCAGGACTTGGGGATAATGATTGGACATGCTAAGGAACAGGACGGGTTGTATTACCTTGAGACACCAGTACATCCTATCCAGAGTACCACTTCATTTCTCTTTGAGCACAAATTTTCGAATAAAGAAAAGCTATGGCTCCATCATCGCCGCCTTGGCCATCCTTCTTTTCGATCTCTTAAAATCATGTTTCCTTTTTTGTTTAAATCTCTGAATGTTGAAGATTTTCATTGTGAAGTGTGTGAACTTGTGAAACACAAGCGTATATCTTTTCCACTTAGTAATGACAAAAGTTCAGATCATTTTGATCTCATTCATAGTGATATTTGGGGTCCCTCTCCAATACCTAATGTTTCTGGAGCGCGATGGTTTGTGTCCTTCATTGATGATTGTACTAGAGTCTCGTGGATATTCTTATTGAAACAAAAATCCGATGTGAGCTTTGTTCTCCCTACCTTCCATGACATGATACACACCCAGTTTGGTGCTAAAATCTAGAGATTTTGATCTGACAATGCTAAAGACTATTTTAATCAAACATTGACCAATTACTTTCACACCGAGGGGATCCTTCATGAATCATCCTGTGTTCACACCCCACAACAAAATGGAGTTGCTGAAAAAAAAAGGTCACCTGCTTGATACAACACATCTTATTAACCGCCTACCATCCCGGACCCTTGATTTCAAAAGTCCTATGGAAAAGCTATGTCAATTTTATCCTAAGCTTAAAATCTCCAATAATCTTATACCTAAAATATTTGGGTGTTTCATTTGTCCATGTTCACCAACCAACAGGGGGGAAGTTGGACCCCAGAGCTCTTAAGTCTGTTTTTGTCGGATACTCTTCCACTCAAAAGGGATAAAAATGCTATCAACCGCCATCAAAGAAATTATTTGTCTCAGCCGATGTCACTTTCTGTGAACCTGAGCCCTATTTTTCAGCTGCTTCTCTTCCGGGGGAGAATCCCATCATGGAAGATAAGGATCAGAACTCCCTTGATAACCCTCCTTTTGATCTTTTTGACCCCTTTACCCTCCAACAAACCAAACCTGAATCTCCTACACCCTCTGTACCCAATGACGAACCTAAGGATTGGATGTCTGGACAAATGTACTCAAGGAATAAAGCTGCAGCTCCTGAACCGATGCAAGTTCAAGAATCTGAACCAATCCCTGAATATGAGGTAACAAATCCTGAAACTAACAATGATCTTTTAGCCTCTGAACCTGGCAGTGACCTTCCCATTGCCATTAGAAAGGGAACAAGGGAATGCACTAAACATCCCTTGTATCCTCTATCTCATGTTGTATCCTTTGAGAAGTTCTCCCCAACCCATAAGAGTTTCCTTACCAGCCTGAATAATATCCAGACTCCTACATCATTATCCGAGGCTTTATCTCGTACAAATTTGAAACAAGCTATGAATGTGGAAATGGAAGCCCTGGAGAAAAATACAACATGAGAGTTGGTAGACTTGCCTCCAGGAAAGAAACCTGTGGGATGCAAATGGGTTTATACAGTAAAATACAAAGCAGATGGGTCCCTAGAGCGCTACAAGGCAAGATTGGTAGCCAAAGGATATACTCAGACATATGATGTGGACTATCAAGAGACATTTACTTCGGTTGCAAAAATGAATACTGTGAGACTTCTTTTGTCATTGGCAGCTAATTATGACTGGGATCTGCAACAATTTGATGTAAACAATGCATTTTTACATGGGGATTTAGAAGAAGAAATCTATATGGAAGTGCCTCCAGGATTTGGCACCACTGATAAAGTGTGCAAATTAAAAAAGGCCCTGTATGGACTTAAACAATCTCCGAGGGCATGGTTTGGTCGGTTTGCCAAAGTAATGACAAATATGGGATATAGACAAAGCCAAGGAGATCACACTTTGTTTATTAAGCACTCGACTTCAGGGGGAGTTACAGCTCTATTAGTGTATGTTGATGACATCATCATGAAAGGAAACAATGAGAACGAGAGACAAAATTTGAAGCGGTGTTTTACCGAGGAATTTGAGATCAAGGAACTAGGGAGATTGAAATACTTCCTAGGGATTGAAGTGGCACACTCTAAACAGGGAATCTTTATCTCTCAACAGAAGTACATTACAGACCTTCTTATAGAAATAGCGAAGCTAGCATGCAAACCAATGAATACTCCTATTGATCTTAATCACAAGCTTGGAGAAGCTGAAGAAGCGCTGACTGTTAATAAGGAGATGTATCAAAAACTAGTAGGAAGACTCATCTATCTCTCTCACACAAGACCTGATATTGCATATGCAGTAAGTGTAATAAGTCAGTTCATGCACAACCCTAAAAATATTCATTTGCAAGCAGCTAATCGCGTTTTACAGTATCTTAAAGGGACTCCAAGACAGGGCATCTTATTTAAACGACACACAGGAATGGTTCTTGAAGCATATACTGATTCAAACTATGCTGGTTCAGTAGTTGACAGAAGATCAACTACTAGATATTTTACGTTTCTTGGTGGGAATTTGGTGACATGGCGAAGTAAAAAGCATAATGTAGTGGCCAGATCTAGTGCTGAAGCAGAATTCCGAGCAATGGCACAAGGGATTTGTGAGCTATTTTGGTTGCAAATAATTTTGACAGATTTGAAGATACACTGGGATGGCGCTATGAGACTCTATTGTGACAATAAATCTGCAATTAGCATTGCCCATAACCCAGTTCAACAGGATCGAACCAAGCATATAGAGATTGATAGACACTTTATTAAAGAGAAGCTTGATAGTTGGTTGATCTGTACTCCATATGTGTCTACCAATAATCAGCTCGCCGATATGCTCACTAAAGGGTTAAACCATACTGCATTTCAAGCAAATGTGTCCAAGCTGGGAATGGTAAACCTTTATTCACCAGCTTGAGGGGGAGTGTTGTGGAGAAGAGCAAAATTTGTGAGATTTGTTTCCTTTAAGGATTTATTTCCTTTACAGATTTATTTCCTTTAAGGAAAGATGATAATTTTAGTAAGTCGTTTTATATAGCAGTTACTAAAATTTTAATTATAACTATATGTGTACATAGCCCTGTTTGTCTATATATATGGTGTCCCTCCATTAAGACATCACACAAGAATAAGAAAATATTTCTTCTCTTCTCCCGTGGACGTAGGCCTTGAAGCCGAACCACGTTACATCTTTGTGTCTTAAAATAAACAATTAGTAGGATAGAAAATCACATTACAACTCAGATCATGTGTTAACTTTTCTATGTAGACAAGATTAGTGGACAACTTTTGAACATGAAGTACATTTCTAAGTGTAAGTGTAGGACTAATTTGAACATCTCCTATACCTGCAACCGTGGTTAAGGACCCATCAACTGTGGCTATGAAGACTGCTTGGACACGAGTTATAGGTATGGTATATATGGGAGGAATTAATCACGTGATCGATAGCACCAGAATCTATAACCCAAGAGGTTGGCAAAGGATTTATCTGAGACTTTGAATCCTATAGAAATAGGAAACTGACCTGAATGTGCCAATTAGCAGGTACCTGAGGGTTTTTCAAGAGTGCCAAGTCGAATTTGCAGCTGCTCAATCTCATCACGATTGAATTCTACTTGGTCCAAAAAGTTCTTGGCAACTAGTTGTTCAGTGGACAAGTGTGTATATCCACTGCTTTTAAGTTGCCCTTATTTGTAGCCCCATTCTTTACTGAATGTTGATGGCTTGCCATAGAGTTTCCAACACTTCTCTTTGGTATGTTCGGCCTTTTGACAATAAGTACACCATAGGTTTTCCTTGATATCACAGTTTGGGACCTCTGACGATTCAACTCTTTGAGTGCCTGTTTTCTGATCATTACCCTTGTTAGTCACCATAGCTGAGCCGTCCATCTTCTGAGGTTCAAGCATAACACATCTCTTACTTTCTTTGGCTCAGATAATAAAGATAGTCTCGTGCAGGGTCGACAATTCTTTGCTAAGAATTTGAACTCTAACTTGATCAAACTCAGTATTGAGCCCAACTAAGAAATCAGACTCGATTCTTTTCAATGTAGTTCTTCAGAATTACTACATCCTCAGTGCACTTAGTCTTGATACATCAATAATGATCAAGTTCCCGCCATAGGTTTTTCAACATATTGGCATACTTTGTGATTGTCTCGTTTCCTAGTTTTGTTGCTCGCATACTTGGGCTGCATCAAGTGCCTTGGAGTATGTCTGGTGAATGGCGTCCCAAATATCTTTAGCAGTGCTCAAGAATGTGCATGTGTCATTGATCTCGGGTGACATCAAATTCCACAGCCATGCCATAATCATCAAATCGTCATTGTCCTATTCTTCTAATTGAGGATCTCCTTTCTTCGGTCTGGCTCTCAGAAGATGACACAATTTTCCTTTACCCTTCAAAAAAGTATGAACAAGCTAAGACCACTTCAAGTAATTCTTCCCATTCAGTCTATAAGCCGCTTGGATTTTTTGCAGTTCCCCCGTCGCAAGATTGGATACTATTTCCTCTGATTGCACAGTTTTCGACACTACTAACATTTTATAAAGACCTTTTCCAGATCTATTTTTTCAGACCTTTTTTTTGGTCTCTAAATGAAAAGGAAGAAAGAAGAAAAAAAAAGAGAGAGAAAAGAGATGAAGAGAGGCACCGAAGAGATGGAAGACGGATGACGAAGGAGAGATTGAGATCGAGATTGAGCTCTAGGGAGACGGAGATCGAGAGAGGATGATGAAGCGGAGAACAGAGGTGTCTTTGAAGCGGTAGACGAAGACATAGATGAGAAGATTTGGCAAAAGTGCACATACAAGTAGAACTAAGAGGCAATGCGGTGGCGAGAAGTTAGAACGAAGATCTGAAAGGATTCGTGAGTTCCAAAAGATCTAGATTTCTTCGTACAAATTAGACAAATAGAGATCTGGTGAGGAGCGATTCCGGTCTTTTGTTTGAGAACCGATTGAAACTCCTTGAATTCGAACGAAGGATCATTAACAATAGTCCCGAAGTCGATTTTGTGTTCTCCATCGTAGAACACGACCAAGAAAGAAGCAGCAACGACGACGGTGGGATTCCGGAGATTGATTGTGGCACGATGACGACAAAGATCTTAGATGATGCAATGAAGGACAAATTGGATGATTCCCTAAATGGATGCCAACTAAAATACTTCCGATAATGAAGGCCAAAAAAAATAAATTCCCAAAACACTGCTAGCGATGAAGGCTAAAAAATTCCCAGTTGTATGAGCCTAAAGCTCTAATACCATGTGGAAAAATTAAAAGAATTGGAAAAAATATTATTTTCCTTGATGATTAACTTTGTTCAAATACCCCTATATATGTACAATTGTTCTAGAACACCAAAAGGAAATTTCCTAATCACAATGGATCCCTGTAATTAGGAAACTTTCTAATTGTAGCCATATACACAATCTTCCTAATATACATCCTTCCTAGATTATACGGATTTTGTTTCCCAAAATATATTCTTTGGATAGACTTTGGAGTGATTGTGTCTTTCGTAATTTCCTTTACACTTGTTTTCTTGTCATTACCTTTCATGCTTTCATGCTTCTATTGGAATCACTATCTATAGGTATCTGTTTATTCTATTCGTTACCCATCTTTTAATATGAATTGTGCTTGGCTATGATTATGTGGTGCATGTGGTTGCGGTTTTCGGTATAATAAGACATATATCTTCTAGTGTTAGGCTCTCTCTCAGTCACCCAAAAAAAAGCATATGTTTGTAGGAAAATTTTAATTGTGATCAAGAAATGTATTTAGTTGGTCTTATAGTTTCTGGTGGAAATTGAAAAATGCATTTTGGCTTAACATGTATTCCTTCTCCAAGGAAAATAAATTATTTTATTGTTACTTGGATTGCTTAAATTTTAAAGTTTGCAATGCATATCACCACAGTATTTGTGTTGACGTTTTCTGTTATGTTGGATAGTAGATGACTTCACGAATGCTAGGGGTTCCTAATTTAGGAAATTGCATGATCTTTTGCTCTTACTTTAACATGTTGGCTTATAATGTGTAGATGTATAGAGTATGATGCTAATATAGTACTTTCATTTGTATCTTTGTTAGGAACTTACTTGTTACAAGTTACTTCCTGCACTTATTCGGCGAAAGAATGTTTGTGTTCATCTTTATACATTGGTGAGGTCTTAGATTTACTTGTATGCTTAAAATGCTTTGCATTTTTGTGAATTTCCTTTGCTATTGGTGAATTTTTTGAGCATTGTACTATTTTTCTTCTCGACCTTGTATATTCTATTGATACAATGGTGAATTTCTTGCATTTAATGGCATAAAATTACACATTCAAGTCTTAAGGATTTGTAGAAAAGACTCTGACCAGATCCATACAATTATATGATGAAAACTACATATGCAATTTAACATCCAACTATGCCGGTCACACAATCAGTGTGGCAAGATCACTTGCAACAGTTGTAAGCTTTTCAAATGGTGCATTGAGCACCTCGGGTGTTTGAAAGTGTTGATGCATGGTTTATCAAGAAACTAGGGCTTGACATTAACTCATGATGTTGCATTTCTCCTATATGTTAGGAGTTAGAACGCTACTCATAGTCACATTACATCATTACATATAAACATCAAGATGGAAATGCTTTGGTGCCCCATAAGAAGTGGGCAAGAACAACCTTCGTTTCTTTATAGGTGTAGTTATCCGCTGTAGTACGCTAGAGTAACGATGAGTTGAAGAACACCATGCATTGATGGGTGATGCGGACCCATATTGACTATCATGAGGTCTTTTCTTGTAGTAGGTATATGCATATTTTTTTTCCCGATTCATTATTACATGAATTGCATGGAGAGATCACTGGAAGGTGGTGTGTTTGGTGGTTTTGTGGTCATTATGGAAGGAGAGGAACAATCGGATCTTTGATGGTGTGGCGGTGCCGGCTGCTAAAGTTTGGGAGCAATCTCAGCTTTTAGCCTCTTTTTGGGTGGCAAATAGCAATTTGTCAAATGGCTATCCTCTAGGGGATTGGCTTTGAGGGTGGGGTAATTTTGTGTAGTTGTTGGATTTGGGGCCTTGGTGGTGCCCATGTGTATGGTCATTTCGCCTCATATATTCATATATACAAATCTTTTCTTTGCTTCTTTTAAAAAAAATGTATTACATGCATTGCTGAAAATGACATGAAGTTCATCCAAATTTATTTCAAATCAAATAATTCAGAAGATTGAATATTCAAATTAGCTTAACGAGTTTGATCCCGAAAGCTTCTGAGCGACCGTTTTGCGTGCTGAGATTTAGATATGTTTGAGGTTTTTTATTTTTGACATTCTTACAAAGGTGATGTCTTTGGCAGGATTCATGGCATAATCTAGCAAACTTTTTTGCAAATAACAGAAGTTCATTCTCACTATCTTATCCTCATCAAGTAAGAATTGAATATGTATAAGCTCTAATCCATAGTTTTATAACTTCATTGTCTATTACTGACCCTGGTCTTATTGGCCTCATGATATCCTTACAGAGTTCACTTGCAGAAACTTTTGTCCGTGCTGCTTCTAGCATAAGGAATTCAGAGGCATCCAATCAGTGGGTCTCTGTTTTGGGATTTTGTCATTTTTTCCTTTTGTTTTGAATACTTTCAGTTTTACTTCTTCATTGAGCATACTACTTGGTCTTAGCATCGTGATTTTGTTGAAGGTATGTTCGAGATCTTATGGGACCAATGTCACTGCACCTATTAGATATAACTAGTAAGACTGATTTCCGGACTATAGCTCAACAGCCAGATTCTATTTTTACCGTAAGTTCAGATGAGCTCATCATTCAATTTCTGCTTCAGTCTGTCTTATTTTAATTTGGCACTAAACTAGGCTAATTGAAGAACTGTAGGTGAGTGCTTTGTTAGCGCGATTAAGAGGAGCGGCTAGGGCTACTCAGCCACGTACTCAAAGGGCACTTTATGAGATGGGTGTTTCAGTCATGAACGCTATTCTGATTCTCTTAGAAGTGTACAAACATGAAGTATGTCTATGATAATCTTGCTTTATAAACCACCCTAGTCAATGTGTTTTTGTTTTATATCCTTACTATTAGCATTATAGCCAGTGTCGTTGTTATTATTATTCTACTTTACATAACAGGGTTTGGTTATACATACACTGATCTAAACTAGTTGTTTAGTCTGCAGTTGTTTATCTGTTACTCAAGTTTGTTGTTGCTTGGGTGGATGGGCAACTTGTCTTCTTGGAGATTGGAGAAACTGCAGTTGTTGTTAACTTCTGCTTAGCTTTGCTTCAACTATACTCTACACATAATATTGGAAAGGTAAACTTCCATGTGTTTTTAAGTTCTCTTATAGCTTTTTGAATTGGAATACTATTCTTCAGTACTACTATGATAATTCATTGCTAACTGCGATGAGTACTTCAACGACTCTTTGCTTCAGCAATCAAAACTAGTACTCGTGCACCTATGTTGCATGTAATTTATTTTTATTATTTTTTAACAAAAAATATTTATTTTTGGAAAAAATAGATGATATAATATAATAGAATAAAAATAGTAAGATTCTCTTTTTTGTCGAAAATAGGAATTTGGGCAAAGAAAGGTAAAACTTTGTAATAAAAAAAATTTATTACAAATTTCATTCTAAGTTTCAATAAACAAAGACGTAGGAAACTGGTCAAAAAATTAAAAGTCAAATTATGACAAAATACCCCTTATATTTAGGCAACTATATTTTGAAATTACAAATAACGATGAGGCTTGAACAGGTACTTTCGAAAGAATGCCAAAACTCATCACATGGTGAGCTGCCCAATTTTTGGCTTTACAATAGAATAGTATATTTCTATTGAAAAATTGTAAAAGTTCATCCATGATCAAAGTTTAATACAACTATATTTATTTGTTCAGACAATTGCGAAAAGATTTATTTTAATTCACCAAAATGATGTTCAAGTAGTGACTATTATAGTAAGGAAATGCAAGTAAATTGAATTTTAATTCATCAATTTTTTATACTTATTATTATTTATTTATTTTTGTATAATAGTGTTATCCACTCAATGATTGCATTACTTTTCTTTGCCTCTTCTCTCCATATTAATGAGAATAAACTTCCAATGATGGTGCAAATGTATCTTTGCTCAATAATTGCACCTTCTTTGATCAAGTTTTGGATTATTAAATTTGACAATTCAAAATACAATTTACTTCAACACATTTTCCATACGTAACAACATTGTTTGAGTAGAAAGTTGGA
Organism: Paratinospora sagittata; assembly: GCA_035771175.1. Classification (NCBI taxonomy): domain Eukaryota; kingdom Viridiplantae; phylum Streptophyta; class Magnoliopsida; order Ranunculales; family Menispermaceae; genus Paratinospora; species Paratinospora sagittata. The sequence goes on from CM069595.1 coordinate 28,048,838, forward strand.
AAAGGCTGATAGCAATCCAGTTCTTTCCCTAGACTAGGAAGAGAAGAAAAATATGCTACAACAAATTGAACATCTTTTTTTTTTAAAGAAACTAAGAAATAATATATATATATATATATATATATATATACATCTATATATATATATGAGAAAAAAAAATGAAAACAAAATTGTACAACAACTACAATGATCCACCTCATCCATACTTCTAAGTTAATACAAAATTGCCCCACCCTCTAAGCCAATCACCTAAGGCATAACTTTTAGACAAGTTACTATTGGCAACCCAAAAAAAAGCTAAAAGGTGAGAGTTCTCCCACACTTTAGCTGCCGAACACATCTCGTCATGGAACACTCGTTTGTTCCGCTCCTTCCACAGGGACCACAACATTGGGACACACCACCTTCCAGTGATCTCTCCAGGAGGATTGAACACTATTCATGAAAGGGAAGATGTTTATGTTGTCTCCCCCAATATCCACTTCAATCATAACAGGGAAATGATAGCACCATCTACTCCAAACCTCCTTCGCGAAAGGGCACTGCTAACATAAATTTCCCGCAGACTCCAACTCCTGTCTATAGAGGTAACACCAATATGGAGATAAATACATATATGGAAACCTTTTTTGCATCATATCACCCGTATTCATCTTCCCATGAGAAGCAACCCACCCCAAGAATTTAACCTTTGATCGCACTTGTGCTTTCCAAATAGAGTTGTGGTGAATGAAAGAAGGAACATTGGGCTCAATAAGGATAGATGCATGGAATGATTTGGTGGTAAATGTTCTCGAAGACTCCTATGGCCATGTGACTCTATTATCTTCCTCAGACAGATGACACCCCTCAAACAAACTAACTAGAGACAAAACATCCCGTTCCTCTCCAGGGGAGATGTGCCTTCCTAAGTGTAGGTCCCACGACAAGTTAGTTTCATCCAAGTTCCTCACAAAATCAATAATAGGTTTGTTGTGGAAAGAAGATCGGTGGTAAAGATTAGGGAAAAGTGTTTGGAAGGTGTCATTCCCAAATCATGTCCTCCCAAAAGCAAATTGAGTCACCCTTCCCAAGTTTGAGTCTAACCAAGGGTAAGAACGGAGGATAAACTAATGAGATAAATTTCCAAGGGCTCTTAAATGTGGCTCTATTGGCTATTCCAACATCCCTTTAGTTATCTCGTAGTCCATGCCTACTACAAATGACCTTCCCCCACAAGAGATCCTTTTCCCTTGAAAACCTCCATAACACTTTTCCAACCAAGGCTTTATTTCTAACTGATACATTTCCAATGCCCAAACCTCCTTGTTCAGTCGGACTACACAATGCTCCAAGTCACAAGGTGAGACCCCTTCTGATGTATAACATATTTTAGAATGTTTTTTATTTTAGTTTATTTTATTAGGGAAGTTTTTATTTTGATATATTTAATTTTTTAGTAGTAGTTCTAGATAATTTTTTAAAATTCGTTTTTATTGTTAAAGTGTATTAAAAAGTGTTTAGAAGTGTCTAAATAGAGTTCTAATAGGATTAGGAAGTTGCTTTTATGTTATAGATAGGTTAGGAAATTTATTTTTAGGTGTTTTAGGTAGTTTAGAAGTTGTTTTAGGGGAGTTATCTATATAAGGAGCTCCAATTACGAATTTTAGGAGATGAAGATCAATTATTATTATTTTTTTGAATAATCTATTCAATACAATTTAGTTTGGTTTATTTTTGAGTATTTTCGTTCTTGCTTCTGCAAATTCTCCCACAAGAAGTCCCTCATTAACTTCTCTATTCGATCCGCCATCTTTATTGGAATCCGGAACACTGATAAGTAGTAGGTTGGTAGAGCATCCAACACAGATTTGATTAGTGTGAGCCTTCCTCCTTTTGATAAGAAACTTCTTTTCCACCCATCAAGTCTTCTCGATACCTTGGATACAACTGGTTCCCAAAATTCCATCTTGGAAGGATTACCTCCTAAAGGCATACCCAGATATTTCATAGGCCACGAGCAACTAATAGCACATCCAGTTTGATCTGCCATTTCCCCCAACCAATCTTGACGAACATTAATGCCCGCTAATTGGCTCTTAGCCATGTTAATAACCAAACCTGATAGCCAACTGAAACACTTTACAACCATAAATGCATTACCGATACAACTTTCACTTTATTAACATTGTTTAACGCACATCCAAGGATCGAAAATTCGATTTCAACTTGACTTCGGTCACTTGAAAATTGGAATTAATTTGGAGAAGTTTAATTTAACATGGAGAATTTTTGTAAAAATTTCCTAATTAGAGAAGTTCAGAGAATTTTTTTATATATGCTTAAATATATAGATTTATTTTAGTATAAGCTAAAAAACTAATATAAATAAACACTTTTAATTCATAAAAATACCAATAAGTGACCTAACAAAATCAATCTTATTAAGTGGGTTGATGAATTTGAAATGGTGGCTTTTGGTCTTAATTTATTTTCCTTGTTTTGATATTTAGTTTTTTGGTGGCTTGCTTCTCAACCATATACTTTGCTAGTTTGAATCTCACCATGCTTAATTTATTAGTTTATTATTTAAATGTATTATTTTTTAATCTTGTTTTATAAGAGTTAACTAAAAGAAGATGGCTTTGAAAACTTTTTTAATTTATTTTTAAGTTTTTATCTTATTTCAACTTTTTTTTTTTTTTTTTTGCTTCTTTTCTTCTCTTTTTGGTAAAGCATATCCCATAAACTACATAATTTGTTAGCTTATTAAATTATTTTTTAAAATTTATATTGCTATGTTGGTTGATAAAGTTGAAAATAATACATAATTATTGATATTTATTTTGTTTTTATTAATCAAATAACATTTTTTTACTTCTTTGTCGAATTTCATCGAACTTTGTTGAATTTTATCGAATTTTATCGAATTTCTTGTCGAATTTTTGAATTGAAAATAGAAATTTTATTGAAGTTTATCAAATTTTGTCGAATTTTATCGAACTATTTCGGTGAATTTTTGTATTTTTTATTTTACATCCACTTCGCACTTCGATGGTAAAAAAAGAGAAATAATTCGTAGAAGTTCGCCGAATTTCAGAGAATTTTCGAACCATGCTCATTCTTAAGACATAATCAAGAAAATCCCAATTGATCATGTCATATGCTTTGGTGAAAACGAATTTGAATACAATCCCCGCTTTCCTTCTAGATCTGTAGTCCTCCACCAACTCGTTTGCTACAAGCACAACATCAACAAGTTGGCATCCTTGTACAAAGGCCATCTGATTCTCCGATATCGTATTTGCCAACACCTTCTTTTCTATCCAACTCCTGTACCAGTCCCTCAAGCTCCTTTCTCCTCACAACTTCCCACCCAATGATATCTCTACCCCACCCATGAAGCCTAGACTTCACTAACTTCACCATCTACATAAACTTATATCCTTCCCACCCTAGGGAGGGCACCTCCCTCCACCAACCCTCAACCCGATTTTTAAACTCAAGATGATCAACCGTTCGACTATCTAACCTCGGTGGGGCTGGGTCCCATTGGTTCTAGTAGTATCCAAAATAACCGGCCAATGATCGGAAACAAACCTTCCCCCCATCTCCTGCCTGAGAAAAGGGAATAACTCCATCCACTCCACACCTAACAGAAACCTGTCAAACTAGTAGTAACCGAAAATTGGACCATGTGAAATTTCCATTCAGAAAAGGCGGATCATTGAGCTCAAGCTCCCTGATTGAGGCATCAAAATCCTTCATACTCTTGGTAAATCTACCATTGTTCATTTGTTCAGAGAGTGTACGAGCAACATTAAAATCACCACCAACACATCACCTCCCACCACAAATACTACTTAGTCGTGCCAACTCATCCGAGAACAGACTTCTGGTGCTTCTATCGTTAGGACCATAAACACTCGACAACCACCAACTTTCACTACCTTCAACTTCAACCTTCATTGTCGCAAAAAACTCCCCAATGATTCTATCTGAGACCTTCACCTCTCTTGAATCCCAAGCCAATAACAAATTGAACATCTTATGTGATTTATGAAACAGTTTCCCCCCCAATTGGACTTAGGCATAGTATTCTGAAATAAAAAGGCTCGGGTTGTATCAAGCAGGTGGCCGTTTTTTCTTTCAGCAACTCCATTTTGTTGTGAGGTGTGAACACAGGATGATTCATGAAGGATCCCCTCGTTTTGGAAGTAATTGGTCAATGTTTGATTAAAATAGTCTCTAGCATTGTCAGATCGAAATCTCTTGATTTTAGCACCAAACTGAGTGTGTATCCTGTTATGGAAGGTAGGAAGAACAAAGCTCACATCGGATTTTTGTTTCAATAAGAATATCCACGAGACTCTAGTACAATCATCAATGAAGGACACAAACCATGGTGCTCCAGAAACATTAGGTATTGGAGAGGGACCCCAAATATCACTATGAATGAGATCAAAAGGATCTGAACTACTTTCATTACTAAGTGGAAAAGATATACGCTTGTGCTTCGAAGTTCACACACTTCACAATGAAAATCTTCAACATTGAGAGACTTAAACAAAAAAGGAAACATGATTTTAAGGGTTCGAAAAGAGGGATGACCAAGGCGGCGATGATGGAGCTATAGCTTTTCTTTATTGGAAAATTTGTGCTCGGAGAGAAATGAAGTGTTACTCTTGATAGGATGTACTGGTGTCTCAAGGTAATACAACCCGTCCTGTTCCTTAGCATGTCCAATCATCGTCCCCAAGTCCTGGTCCTGAAATGCACAGTAAGTAGGGAAGAAGGTTACATTACAACTCAGATCATGGGTCAGTTTTTTAATAGAGATAAGATTAGTAGATAGTTTAGGAACATGAAGAACATTTCTGAGTGTAAGGGTGGGGCTGATGTGAACATCACCTATACCAGCAATTGTGGTTAAGGATCCATCAGCTGTGGCTATTTTCCGACTACTAGGACATGGGTTGTAGGTATGAAATATATTGGGGGAATTGGTCATGTGATCAGTAGCACCAGAATCTATAACCCAAGAGTTAGCAAAAGACTTATCTGAGACGTTAAATCCAATAGAAATAGGAAAGTTACCTGAATGGGCCAATGAACAGGTACCTGAGGATTTGTCCAGTGTGCCAAGCAAAGATTTCAATCTTTCAATGTCGTCTTGGTTGAATCCTTCTGGCACCGGGGAGTCTGCAACTGTTTGTTCAGTAGACAGATGTGCTTGTCCACTGGTCTTCTACTGTCCTCCTTTGTAGCCCCATTCTTTACTGGAAGTTGAAGGCTTTCCATGAAGTTTCCAACACTTCTCCCTGGTATGTCTAGTCTTCTGACAATAAGTACATCATAGATTGTCCCTATTATCTCGATTTGGGACCTTTGATGATTCAGCGCGCGGAGTGTGTGTCTTCTGATCATTTCCCCGATTGGCAACCATAGCTGAGCCTTCCATCTTTAGAGGTGTGAGTATAACACTTCTTCTGCTTTCTTCAGTCCGGATAGCTGAGATAGTCTCATTCAGAGTTGGCAACTCTTTGCTGAGAGTCTAAACTCTCACTTGATCAAACTCTGCATTGAGTCCAGCCAAAAAGTCATAGACCCAATCCTTCTCAATATAGTTCTTTAAAACTACAGCATCTGCAAGGCATGTAGTCTCAATACACCTATAATGGTCAAGTTCCTGTCAGAGATTCTTCAATACATTGGCATATTCGGTGACCATCATGTTGCCTTGTTTTGTTGTTCCAACTTTCACTTTGATCTCATACACTTAGGCTGCATCATGGGCCTTAGAGTATGTCTGATGAACGGCATCCCAAATGTCTTTGGCAGTAGTTAGAAACATGCATGTATCACTAGTGTTTGGCGTCATTGAATTCCATAGCCACGCCATTATAGAAGCATCTTCGTTATCCCACGCTATAAACTTAGGATCTCCAGGTGTAGGTCCAGTGCCCAAAAGATGACTTAATTTCCCTTTGCCCTTCAGAAAAGTACGCACCAGCTGAGACCACTTCAAATAATTCTTTCCATCAAGTCTGTATGCTGCCTGAATGTTTGGTAGTTCTCCTTTCCCCGTTTTGTCAACTGCTTCTTCAGTCTGCATCGTTTCGGAAGTAATCGACATTTTTCTTTTTCCCTTTTTTTTTTTTTTATAGGTTACAAACTCAAAAAAGAAAAATAAATAAAAATCAATGAAGAATATCAGATAAAGACAAAGAAGGCGAACCAGGAGCTGCAGATGGCGATGGAGATTAGAGAGATGCAGTGATGTAGTGATGCGCAAGAGAGATATGTGAGAGAGATGCGCGAGAGACGACGAAGATCAGTAGCAACGTCAAAGATCATCAATGGTGGGTTCGAGCAGCGGCGACTGAAACACAGTAGCAATGGAGACGAAGGCTTCGACGACGATTAGGATATCGGCAGTGCCGATGAGGAAGACGCAGTAGTCGATGTGATATAGTAGTAGTGATGAAGACGTACGCACCAATCAGCAACACGAATAATGGCGATGAAGGCCAACGAGGAAGGTTCCGGCAATGAAGGCCAAAATAAAACAATTTCGACGATGAAGGTCGGAAGAAAAGAAAAATTTCCCAATTGTACGAGCTTAAAGCGCTGATACCATGTTAAATACTAATAAAAGACACAAAGATGTAACGTGGTTCGGCTCCAAGGCCTACGTCCACGGGAGAAGAGAGGAAATATTTTCTTATTCTTGATGATGTCTTAATGGAGGGACACCATATATATAGACATACAGGGCTATGCACACATATAGCTATAATTACAATTTTAGTAACTGCTAAATAAAACGACTACTAAAATTATCATCTTTCCTTAAAGGAAATAAACCTTAAAGGAAATAAATCCTTAAAGGAAATAAATCCAACAGATTTTGCTCCTCCACAGCAGTAACATTGGAATCAACCAATAGCAAAGATAAATAATAGTCATGAAATCTGTACTTGTACTTTGGATGGCGATCTTACTTCTTGATGGCATCATAGTGTTAAAATTCTATTAAGGCTGGCACCTTGAGTCTCGTTGCAATCGCTTTAAGGCTATGTGAGGCTTAAGCCTCACTATATGTGACCATAAGGCTTTACCTAACCCCTTTATCTATTTACATGTTCTTATTTTTTCCTAAAACACTTCAACTGGTATTAGAATAAACACACTAGTTTTCTTTTTCTCCTTAAAGTTCTAATTTGAATTATTTAGAAGAGATCCAAGGTTTGAAACTCCAAACCTACACTTTTAAGTTGTTTTTCTATTTACATTTTCCAAGTTTTTCCAAATTACTTAAATTGATATTAGAATAAACAAGCTAGTTCCTTTCCTTTCTTAAAGTTCTAATACCAATTATTACGAGAGATCCAAGTTTTGAAACTTAAAGCCTAGACTTCTCATAGATTACATATACATTATCAAGTGTAATTTTAATGCTAATTGTTTCTATGAGTTCATTGCATGGAGTCTCGTCAAAATATATTTGAAAAATAGAAACTTAAAGAAAGGACACTCGAGAATGTGAAAACTAAGAAGTTGTAATACCTATTATTGTTGCATTTAATTTGTTAAGTTTCTTGTAGTTCTTTTTTTATTTTTTTATACAAAAACATAGTGAAGACTAAGAAGTTGTAATACCTATAACTGTTGCATTTAATTTGTTAAGTTTCTAGTAGTTTTTTTTTTTTTTTTTTTTCTATGTAAAAACATAGTGAAAACTGAGAAGTTGTAATACCTATTATTGGTGCATTTAATTTGTTAAGTTTCTAGTAGTTCTTTTTTTATTTTTTTATATATAACATAACATTTTAAAAATATTTTTTTGAATTATAATATGTACTCATTAAGTTTTTAAATAATATTTATTATAGTTGAATCAATTGATATATCAAGTTTGTGTCTTTGAGTGTTTGGCATTAACATTGTTATACGATAAGATAGGCATGCATTAAAGTAGTTGAAGATTGCTTAAATTTCTTGTTTCTTTATTTATCAATGATATTTTACTTTTTAGAACTATTATAAAGCATTTTGTGTATTCTTTGTATAAATAGATGAGGCTTATGCCTCCTATCACCTTGAATCACACGCCTCATGTCACACATAGGGAAATTGCCTCGATTACAAATTACGAATTTAAAAACCTTCATTGGCATGACACATATCTCAATGAGTAGAGAGATTTGCAATTGTCATGATATCTTGACTGGGAAGAGAATCATATTGAAGAAAACTGCCAAATACAAATACCAGTTAGGATGAAAGTCGAAGGGTAATGAGACTACGTTGTGATCCAATATGGATTAGGAAACCTAGTCCATCAAGAATAAGGATGGGGAGCCCCATCAAACAACCCACACTCTCAGTCATTCTCGAATACATGTATTACTTTTGTAATTACTTTCCAATTCTTTATTCCTCTCTAACTATAATTTAGTTTCTAAATTGACAACGTCCTACTCTCTTTTATATCTTACAAATAGGAGGTTTAGAAGATTGTTTTAGGCACTAGAAAATCTCTAGAAATTTTGGAAGAAAGAACAAGAGATGTAGAAAGAATGGAAGAAGGGTATAAGAAAAGGATATGCAAGGCCAAGGCAATATTAATGCCAACAATTGGTAATATTGTATCATATTATCTTTCTTTAATAATAGTCACTTTGGATCTTTTCCATATTTTGGGGATTTTACCACGTTAAAAAAATCCTTGTCTCTATTCTCTAGATTCTCTCTACATATTTATTTTCTAATCAAATATCACTCTCTTGCCAAAATAGTTGCTCTTTAATTTTCTATTGTGCAACTAGATCACATTGGGCAAGCACTAAATTCATCTTTATAGGAACATTACCATTTCCAACCATCAGTTTTGTATTTATAACATATGTTTCAAGGTTGGCAATGGGCTATGGTTGAAGAGATGTGTGCTTTTAAGGGGAACTAAACTTAGGAGCTTACATTGCTACTGTAGGTTAGCAAACTGTAGGGTGCGAATTGGTATGTGCTTTTAAGTATCTTCCTAACAGTTCTATATAAGTTTGAAGGGGATTAGCAACCAAAGACTATGGATAAGCTTATTGTATGGGTTATCAAGTTTTGTGTTTCTTTTTTATAAATCGTGTTGGATGAACAAACAAGCATGATGAAGTCAATTTTCACTAATTTATGATTTTATTATGTAAAATCACATTTGTAACATTACAACACATATTTGGTCTAAGAATTTGTTAGAGATATTTGACTAAACACGAAATCCCATTTTTCTTTCTCAAATTTATGTTTTAAGCTTGGCGTGTTTGATCTGTATGCTCTAGCTTCGGTGTGAGTTCTAGAAATAGTTTAAAAGTCTGATCATCTCTGTTCATGTTTTAAATGTATTCAAATGCATGGTGGTTGTATTTAGCCATGGAATTATTGTGGATATTGTTCAATTTTTAATAGATGTAGACCATTGGAAGAAGGGGCATGGTATTTGTCTCATCTCTTTTTTCCCCTCGTTTTTTGTTCCTTGATTATTGTACCAAGCTGCTAAAACTTTTATCACCGTGATAGTCTTCACATTTTTTTTCTTGAAATTAATCCTCCACTTTTCTTTATCAACATTTGTGCCTCCCTTTCTTGATACTCTTTAGAACTGGAATAAAATGTTTGAGACTTTTATCATACTTGTCTAAAATTTGCGATCATATGTATTTATGTTTTGGAATTGTGAACAACTAAAACCTAACAATTTTATGAATATATTCATATTATTCTTACCCAAAAAGATGTCGCTCAGCCATGAGGTATCCATCACAGCATTTGTTTTGCCAATCACCAACATTTTCCTAACATATTTTGTCGTCTTCTTAGATATCACTGAGTTTATCGAGTAGCTTGTTGAGTGAAGCAAAGTCAGAGAAGTATAAGGATTTACGTGCTTTGCTTCAGCTTCTCACGAATCTATGTTCAAAAGATCTGGTATGAATGTTTTATCCCTCAACTGGAATTGTAAATACACACTTTTCATAGAACATTGAAGAATTAATTCATAAAATATTAAACTTTCAGGTTGACTTCTCTTCAAATTCGAATGACAATGAGAGTGCCGACATTGCTAAGGTAAATTAGCACTGTTTCTAACTTCTTTACCGACTGTTTCTAATTTCTCTTTTTAGCAGGTCATTTACTTGGGTTTGCATATAGTTACTCCACTGATATCTTTGGAGTTGCTGAAATATCCCAAACTTTGTAGCGATGTAAGTTCTCTCTACCTAGATAGTACAAACTATCTCCCTCCACAGCGAAAGACATCTTACCTTTACATGTCATTTGCAGTACTTTCGCCTGTTATCACATATGTTGGAGGTCTATCCTGAAAAGCTTGTACAATTAAATGCAGAATCCTTTTCGCATATACTTGGAACTCTTGATTTTGGCATTCACCATCAGGCATGGTTTTTTTTACCCTTCCTACTAGTCATTTTACTATGAAAAAATTTACAACCGTGTTACTGCACGTGTATTTTATGAAGCATATGATTTCATGTCAATGAAAGATTATCTTGTGATGCATGTAAAAGTTATTGACCAAATGTCGATTATCATGTGATGCATGTAAAAGTTATAGACCAAATGTGGATCCATCCATATACAAGACGGTAATGTACATGAATTTTGTTAGATCTACTTGGAAACAGGTTGACTGCTAATCTTTGCCAGAAAGTACTAAGCATAAAAATCAGACCATCATAATAAGCCAACAAAATGCTTGTAAAAGTTCTTGTTGAAATAAATGCTCCAGATACAATCAACCTAATTTTCACTTTAGAAGGTTAAAAGGTTTAGAGTTAGTAAATGTAGTGTTTTTAGTTGAGAATGATATCCACTACGAGAAGATCAATGCTCTACTGAATCAACCTAGATATATCTTAGTTGGAACCCATGGACTTGGATATAGAACTTCTCTATATGCTTATGTGTTTGTTGTACACTATGTTACTCAAGTATGGGTCTCGGATACGGGGACTTGGCTAAAAAGTGTTCGAAATTTTAATCTTGGTACTTGGGCAATGTAATGTTCACTGTGATGCCTATGTTATATGTTCTTCTTTCATTTTTTTTTCAATCATTTATTGTCCTTTTTGTTCCCCGTGTAAATGAATTGTCACCTTTTAGCCATTATCTTCTTTCATTCTATCTCTTCTTTCCATTGGAGAATCCACGTAGTAATATTCCAAAATCTAAAGTATGTGATAGATACTCCATATCCATGTGTATCGAACACGGGTACATCTAGCTAAAGTAGAGAGTCCAAGTAACAGATTGTAAACTATTACTAAATAACGATGCTCTTATGATCACTTACGACAATGGTAAATTCCCATTGTATTTATTACTGGCAGTCTCTGACTTTGTTAAAAAAGAACAAGGAAAGTTTTTATTTATAGTATTATTTTCCATTGGCTTTTGAGGAGCTCGAGCTAAAATTGTAAATGAAACTGCTAGTTATGATTATAATATCGGTATGCAAGTTAATGCATTTTGACAGCTTTAACGGATTTTCTTGTCTATTTCTACAAGTTATGAAACTAGGCTTGTGCCGATGAGAGTTGTCACCTATGTTATACCCTGGCCCTTTACTTTAGCCCAATGTACCCATGTCAACACTGCATAATACCGACATTGGCGTGGGATGTGACCAACACTTCGGATTTTGGAATACTATTATATAGGTTCTCCAAAGAAAGAAGAGAAAGCAAAAAATAAGAGAATGACTAATAGATGACAATTCCCTAAAGTTAGTGAAAAAAAAACAGACAATGGACGATTAACTCAACTCAACTAAACCTTTTCCCAACTACATGGGGTTGGCTACATGAATCGACTTCCTCCACTCTGCTATATTAAAGGCTAAGTCAACATTCAAATTATAGGAAGTTAAGTCTTTCTTAATTATCTTTGTCCATGTTATTTTTGGTCTTCCTCTTCCTCTATTGTTACCATTTAGTGTTAATAGGCCACTCCTCCTAACTGGTGCATCCAAAGGCCTATTTTGTATGTGTCCAAACTCCAAACCACCTTTTAGTCGATTCTCTCTCATTTTATCTTCAATTGGGACAACTACTACCATATCTAGTCGCACATTTCTAATTTTATCTTCTAAAGTTTTACCATATATCCATTTTAGCATTTGTATTTTTGTTACACTTAGTTTTTTAACATGTTTTTAATTCCCAACATTTTTTGCCATATGTGTGGTGGCCTGATCTATAAAATTTTCCTTTTAACTTCAATGTGATGCCACCAATCATATAATACTCCAGAAGCACTCCTCCACTTGACCCATTCTGTTTTAATTCTATGGTTCATGTTCTCACGTATTTCTCCTTCTTTATGTATAACGGATCCCAGATACCTAAAATTTTCACTCCTTGGTATCTCTTGACTTCCAATTTCCACTCTCTCTTCATTTTTATTTCTGCTTCCACCAAAATTACATTCAATGTATACAATCTTAGTCCGACCAATCTTGAACCCTTTAGATTTTAGAGCCTTTGTCCAAACCTCTAGCTTAGCATTCACTTCAGATCAAGGTTTTGAAACTCATCAGGCGTAAACGAGGCGCACTTTGTGAAGTGAGGCATAAGCCACAAGGCAGTATGAGGCGTAAGCCTCGCATTTCTATAAAAAGACTACATAAAAAAAACTCCATTAATTCTAAAAATTCAAATATCATTAATAACTTGAGAAACATGAAATATATACAAACTGGAGCTATTTCTACATATGTTTTAACTATTATAAATAGTTAAACATTGTCAAAAACTTAATGAGCACACATTAGAAGTCCAAATTTTCTTATGTTTCTAAATGTCAAAAAAGAAAAAAGAAATTAGTAGATACTTAACAAATAGAATGAAATGAAATTAGGTTCTACCACTTCTTAGTTTTCACATTGCCTATCAACTTTTTTAAGTTTCTAGCTTTTTTTATCTATATTTTATGATGGTCCTTGCAATAAACTTACAGAAACAATTGATATTAGAAGTTCACTTTGTAATGTTTATGTAGTCTACAAGGAGTTTAGGCGAGTTTCAAAACTTTGATCTTTCTTAATAATTGACATTAGAATTTTAAGAAAGAAAACTAGCATATTTATACTAATATTAGTTCAGGTGTCTCCAAAAAATTGATAAACGGCTTAGAGTTTAAGCTTGGAGTTTTAAAACTTCGATTTCTTCTAAATAATTAATATTAGAACTTTAAAAAAAAAAAAAATTTAATGTGTTTGTTCTAGTATCAAATTAAATAAACATTTTAGGAATAAAATGTAAATAGAAAAAGGGGCTAGGTTGAGCCTTTTGGTCACATATATTGAGGCTAGAGCCTCACCTCACATAACCTTGATGCATAAGTCTCATTGCACAAGCCTGATGTAAATGAGGTACAAGCCTTAAGAGGGTACCATTGAGGCTTAAGCCTTATGGTGATTTTCATTAGCCTCAATGGATCTTTAAAACTTTCTTCAAATGTAGCTTTATCAATCAGTACGATATCATATAGTAAACAATTTTTTTTTGACAAGAAACGAAAATTGTATTGACTTAACTGTGGTGAAAAACTATACATGGATATACACCCGGGATATGACCCGAAGTTAAAGATCAAAACTCTGTAAAATAGATTGCCAACCTCTCAACCACTCCCCCAGGGGAAAACCCCTAGCTAACTTACTGGCACTAACCCAAAGAGAAGCCAAGAAAAGGGAATTTTTCCAAACAACCCCTGAATCCCTTTCATGGTCATAAAAAATGCAACAATTCATTTCTTTTCAAATAGACCAAACAACTGCAAATACGACCACCCGCCAATAATCCCTAAAAAGCCTTGGCACAGTTGAATCATCATGAAAGATCCAATGTGTAGGGTCGATGGAGACATACCCCCATTGAAGGAAGTCTTCCCATCTCTTCCAGACCATTTTAGAAAAGTCACAATCAACAAAAAGATGTTGAGGAGATTCACCATTAACTTTACATAAACAACACTGATTTGGAGATAGAGTCCAATTCTTGAACCGTCATTGCAGAATATCCGCACAATTTAACCTATCATGAGCAATAGTCCATCCCAAAAATTTGGCTTTTGAAGTAACATGAGCTTTCCAAATAAAGTCAGGAGGGAACGAAATATGGGAAGAGAAGGAGGTAGAGGAAGAACACAAATGATGAAGGAAGGATTTAGAAGAAAACTCTCCCGAAGATTCCAAGGGCCAATGAACTCTATCGCTCCCATCTGACAAGTGAACTCCCACAAGAATCTCAAGGAGGGAGGATGCATCTGAACGCACACTCTCAGAGGTTTCCTTTCTAAGATGGAGACACCAAGAGGGACTAGCACCATTACCCCCCTCCCGAAGAACTAAGAAATCACAAATTGGATGGTAATGTTTGGAAGAAAGCCTATAAATATTTGAAAATAAGTCACAGAATTTAGATGTACCATACCAAGAATCTTCCCAAAATTTAGAGGAATCTTCACCGACTTTGAGTCTCACTAATGAAGAGAAGATTGGGTAAAGGGAATGAATGAAAAGGAAGAAAAAAAATAGAATATAGGCTTAGTAATGAACATAACCTTGTCCAAGTACCAAGATCCAAAGTTTTGGACACTTTTTTAGTTGTCCATCCATAATTTGAAAATGGACAAGTCTGACATTTAAATATGTATCCGCATCCAATAGCCATACCCAAGTTCGATTAACATAGGTTGGCACGTGACTAGAACATATCAAAAATCTATGACAATCCTTAATCTTTGTTTTCTACATCATATCGAACATCTCTTTTATAAATGATAGGACATTAAGCATTTGCAAAATTATTTTATTGTTAAAAAAATTGTTAATTCTAATGAAGTAGGCTTGTAAGCATTGTTCTTCACAGTTAAGCTTTTGCAAAATTATTTCAGTGATGCAAAAAGTTGTTAATTCTAATGAAGCAAGTTTGTATGCCTTGTTCTTCATGTGCCTACATCCCAAAGTCTGAAACAGGTTTTTTCATGTTTTACCATTTGGCAAACATTGGATTAACATTGTCATACATCTTTTATTGTCATTGTACAGGCAAAACATTTTTGTTATAAAATTCAAATAGAAGGTACCAAGGGAGAGAAGCTTAATGTTGAAATGATTTTTAATAATGCAAGAAGAAATTGAAGAAAAATGGTGCTTTTTTTACAAGAAGCAAAAAAATTAATTTATGAGAAGAATGTTAGTTCTAGGTTTCTAGTTGAATGCAAGTTTTTCTAGAAAATTTAAAAGCAGTTGTAGGGAAAAGATTAGAAAAATATAAAATAAAAATAAGGCGTTCATAGTGTCCAAGGCTCCCAACATTATGTGGTTTGAAGAAGGAACGATGTATGCAACCTTACTTCCATATTGAAGAGGTTTTTTCTAGATTCAAACCCGTGACTTCCAATTCATAATGGAGAACCTCAACCATTGCGCCAAGGTTCACCCTTCATGTTGCAAGGAAAAGAAAATTGGCAAAAGTGAAGAAACATTAAAATATGTTGCTTTTGTCTTTAAAGAGTGAAGAAAAAAGAAATAAAGATGAGAGCTGCATTTGGGTTGAGGTAACCCAATTTTAGGAATTTTTAACAAAATAGGCATGATATTTTTAAAAATTACAAAAATGGGCCAGCTTAAAAAGTATTTTTAGAATTAGGCAAGTTTGGCCACATAAGCTCCACGTCACACTGTGAGTGTTGCCCATTCATTAGGCAACATTAATGTGTGTGTGTTTTTTTTTTAATTTTAATTTTAATCTTAATTTAATTAATTTTTTATTTTTTATAAATGTAAATATGAGAAAAAAAAAACAAAAAAAAGCTTAATTTTTTTTAAAAAAAAATTGCTCTCAAGCACTAAAAAAATTACTATCACTCTTGCTCGACAAAAAGAGAGGAAAAAGTGGTGCAAAGGTATGCTTGCTGTGGTGGAGAAAGTGCCTGATACCAAAATATGCAAATCTGCAATGCTTAGAAAAAACAAGCCCAAGGGGCGTCATTGATGCCTACTAGTGTTATTCTTTGTTTTTCTTTTTTAATATAAAAAGGGTTTTCTTATTTTTATGAGTGTTTGACGAATATGGCAATAATTAAAAAAATGAGATATACTAAACCTATGTTGGGTGCCAACTTTGGTTGTTGATGGTTGCACCAACAACCGTCAGATGCATGGATATGCGTATATTGAGAATGATGTCCATTCTCAAATACATTTTTTTTTTAAAAGAAGGGTTGCAACGTGCATCCAACTGTTGTCGGTGCCAGCATTAGCACCCAACGTATGCTTACCATATCTCATTATTTTTTATGATCGCAATATTCGTCAAACACTAATAAAAATAAAAAAAGACCCTTTTATACTTTCCAAAAAAAAAAAAAAAAAAAAATAGCACTAGTAGGCATCAATGATGCCCCTTGGGCCTGTTTTGTCTGAGTATCTCCTATTTGCATATTCTGGTATCAAGCACTCTCTCCACTATAACAAGCGCACTTTTTCAACACTTTTTCCTTTCTTTTTGACAAGCTAGAGCGAAATTTTTTAAAAAGCAATTAAACTTTTTTTCTTTTTTTTCTCATATGACATTTATATAAAAATAAATTAAAATTATTACAAAAACATATCAATGTCGCTCATTCAATGGGCGTCTTTTTCACAGTTTTTTTTGGGGTTGGCCACATAAGCGCAAACTTGCCTTCTTCTAGAAATATATTTTAAACTTGCCTAATTTTGTAAATTTTAAAAATATCATGCGTATTTTTGTTAAAAATCCTAATTTTAGGCTTGACCCTCGTTAGCATTTAATCACACGCTGGATCTGGGCCCTTTGGCGTTATTATATGCGCAGTTCAGTTGTATTGCTATTATAATTTTTCCCATAGATGTATTAATATGGGAAAATTTCTTGCAGATGGAGCCATTCCTAGGTTGTCCATACCATAATCAGTATCAACTTGTTACTCTTTCAAGTTGTCTTTGTGCCACACTCTAGTATATGAATTACCCTGCTTTATTTTTCAATGATTTCATTTTGATACTCTCAACCTATATTTGGTTCATGATTTGAAAACTAAGATACAATCGAAAGTGAAAATTCGAAAAATAGCTTTAATGGTTTTCTGATAAGAAACCTTTTTCTGACCAAAATATTGAAAATCGTCCAACCAAACACCATTTTTGGGTTTTCAACTTTTTGGATACAGGAAACTGTTTTTTTAAAACCCTCCATACATTTAACTGTATTAGAAGAGGAGGCAAAATCCTATGATTAGACATGTTCATCATATGCTTTGGGCAAAAGTGGAAAGTTTGGTGCTCCATTCCCTCCTGAACTCTTCGATCCCACTACTTCCAGATGACCAGCCCAATTTAAAAATTTAAGGTGCTCCACATGAAGCCTCACTGCTTTTTTTTTTTTTTTTTTTTCTCATGGAAGATATGAATATGTTGACAACAAAAAAAATCCATTGAGGTAATTGATTGGTTATTTTTATCTTCTTTTCTAATGGAAGATATGAATATGTTGATAACAAAAAATCCATTGAGTTTAACTCATCTGAGTATTGAGATATGATAAGATATCTTTGTGTATAGTTTATGGACAGTATGAAAGTCATTACTGCAGGACACTGAAGTGGTTAACGTGTGCTTTGGAGCACTTAATGCCCTTGCTTCTTACCATTACAAGGAGAGGACTGCTGGTAGAGAAGGTTTGGGTTCACATGCTTCAGGTTTCAGGGACCAAAATGGAAAATTGTTAGGTGTGCTGAGTCGATTTCTTCAGTCATTGCTGCAGTTGCTCCTTTTTGGAGATTTCAGGTGACTGAAAGAAATATTTGCTTCTGTTACTGTGATAGATGAAAATTTTAAAAGAAAGTAACAAAATGAAGGGTTCCCAACACGATGGACTCATTTATCAAAATAGACAATTTTTTTTTTTTTAGCTACTTTATTACTCTCTTGGTACCCAAGCTTAGATTGAATTTTGTTTCTGAAATCAGAGTTGAGCTGGTTAGCTCAGCAGCAGATGCTCTTCTTCCATTGATACTATGTGAGAAAGATCTATATGAGGTAATTTCTTACTTTTACTTGAATTGTAATATTTTTGACTTACAATGGAATTATCATCAATGCTTAAGCATGGGACTTGAATGGCCATTTGGGTGTCTCCCACTCGAGCAACCAGTGGCCCAAGGGATTAGTCGGGCAAAGCCTGGATAATCTCGTTCTCCAAAAAAAAAAAAGAGAAAAAAAGAAAAGAAAAAAAGACGAAGAATAATTGTCAACTGTAAAACCGGAAACTGTAGAAAACTATATTTAAATTGGCCAATCAGGTCTAGGCAGTCTATCTTGCTGTTTTGTTTTATTAATTTTGTTAAACCCCCAACCCCCCCCCCCCCCCCCCCCCCCCCCCCGCGCCCCTTTTCTTGTGAATGCGAGGAAAAGTATTTCTTATTGGGTGGCTCCTGGTTCCTGTTTAAAATGAGTTTTTAAGCTGATCAATCTGGTCCATCTTACTGTTCCAGTTGTGATCTTGCAGAGATTCGGGTACGAGTTAATAGAGAGGCAGTCAACACCAGAACTTAGATCAAGGCTGGGAAATGCATTGCAGGCACTAACAAGCTCAAACCAGCTCTCTTCTTCTCTTGACAGAGTGAACTACCAGAAATTCAGAAAAAATCTTCATAATTTCCTGATTGAAGTCCGTGGATTTCTGCAGATAATGTGACGATGATACACATGCTTTGTAAAACTATGCACAGAACACATTGATTTTTTTTTTCCCATGTTCTTTGACTTGTATATGTGTGTTGGTGTAAAGAATTATGTTTTATGTAATCTGTGTAACCTGTTTGAATCACAAACAACTATGCTCCCCACCGTCTCATTACTTTCTTTTTTATTTAATCTCTTTTCCTTTTTCTCTTTTTTCTTTGTTGCAAGTGAGTTTTGCTTTCCTCATCCAACCTCTCTCATTACTTTTTCGTTTTTGAAAAGGAATTCCTCTTATTACTCGTTTCAGTAATAAACTTTTGTCTCGCATTGTATGGGGTAGGCGCATGTAAATTAACTTAATTTACAGAGAGAGATCATATTGTAGAAAGGCCTATTTGGTAATTCTAAAGCTTTGCAAGGATTCTCAATCTAACTTCTCTCCATAATAGAAATTGAAATTCTATAAGAGAAACAAAAAATAAAGTTGACTACTTATTTCTTTAAGATTTCACTTCTATTATTAGATAAGATGTCGGAATTAAAACGCTTATTTAAACAGTTTAAATTCTGAACAGTTACAAAATGCATCAAAAAGGGATGCTGGCGTGGCAATAATTTTTATAGATTTCTATTTGCAACAAAGTAAAGTTTTATTTCAACTACTAAAAATCGGTTAAATAAATCTTGTTTCATTAGATTCTATCATATCAAAGGCTTGTGGTGGTAGTTTTCAATCCTCATGGGGTTTAACCATGAGAACGATTATGTAACTGTTTGTGAGAAACTAATTTAAACTAGTCTTATTATCTATCTGTTTATGTGATGAGTCTAAGCTACACCCTAAGAAATAACCCAAGCGTGTGACCCAAATATTGAAAACATATGCTCTTGATTTCTATTTGGACGCATTAAAGGCCTTAGAAAACCAATTTTGTGTGAAAAATACTATGTGCTAGGTATTATGAACATGTACGACGAAAAGATTTGGGTGAAAAGTACAAAAAGAAATGCCTAGTTAGTATTATGTAGGTCAAACCAATCAACTGGTTTTGTGACGACCCTAGTTTCCCCACCCCGACAACATTGGGTCGCCCAATTAGTACCCTCTTCAATAGAGTATTAGTAAATTTCAGTAAGCTATGCATTTGCCCTTAGTAAGGGCACTATTGGATCCTGAAAAATGAGGAAGTAGAGCGAGCGAATAGCCTAGTGAGATGATTTCGCATATCTACTATCACATGCTCACTAATATATTTGAAATTATGCACACTTCAACAATCATGGAATCATAATATACATTAGTGGATGTGCAAATTGGAAGATAGATGTATAACTAAAATACATGGCATTTACAGTAAAATTGATCATTTGAAACCATTTCACATATTAGTCATATAACACAAACTTGTAAGCATAGTCAAGTGAAGGTTTCATCATCACCCCTACGTGCACACTTATTCATTAAGCTTATGTTATATGACTCTGTCGGGTTTCCCATTCTGGTGGTAAGTTGTCATGGAAGTCAAGTAGATGTCTAAATCCAGACCGTCTCTGCCGTGAGAGTATGTCACATTGATGGAAGGGGGTTTCTCCTAGATGTCCAAATACAGACTATCTCTCCCCTTAAGGCCATGTCCACACCCTTTCAGCCCTCTTCACAATATACAATACACATATTGTGTCTGCCGACCTCCCATCAACCAACCACATGAACAACCATGATTTATGCAATGATGTGTGCTATGCAATGTTACATGGCATAATGAGCATTCCATCTGCACATGTTCATGCTATATCACTAAAAGCATTCAACAAACTATCCAAGTTATAGGCATGAAAGGCATAATAATCGTTTCTTATGCATGCGTTCTAGATCTAACAAGCATATTTGTTGACCTAAGTGGTTTTTCATTTAGATTCCTCCTAGTGTTTTGATGCTAACAAACAATATGACTATTGGTGCTAATGTTTTCATTTAGTATATTTCAGCACCTAAGGAAGATACAAGATTAGAATACTTCAAGTCCATGAAGTCCAATCAAGTAGATCAAACAAAGTTAAACTCGAAGCTTGGACGAGATGACTTGAAGAGAAATGAATGAGAGCTTACAAGTGCACCTACATCGAGGATGTAATCCTTCTTGTTTCAATATTGCTCAATTAGTTTTCCAAATCATACTTGCATGGATTTGATCGGTTTTCAAATTGCGTTTAATCGGTTTTCAAAGTTTATTTGAATGTTCAACCAAAAAGTCAAAGTCAACCTACCGGTCGGTCAAAGTCAAAGTTAATGATCTGTTAACCGAAGGTCAGGATCGATGATAAATCAAGTTGAAGTCAAGTGCGTGCATTAGGTCAACCTATAGTCAAAGCAAATTGTTCGATCAACCAAAGTCAAGCAAAAGTCAACCGTAGGTCAAAGCATCAGAATGTAACAAATTGTATATGCTTAGATCTTCTTAGGTTGTAGGTTTCTCTCTAGATTGATCAGCCACATGTTTTTCGATCAATTTTCCTTCAAAACTTTTTAAATGTTCGATTTTTCATTTTTTCAATTTTTCAGTTATTTGATTATTCGACTTTTCAGTTTTTCACTTTCGATTATGTTTTCAAACATCATTTCAAAATCAATGTTTTTTATGCTCATATTGAGAAGTCTTTAAAAATGATTTTCAAGTCATACATGTTTCTAGGTCAAGGAACTCACTCTTCTTGAAAGAACTCACTCTTCTTGAAAGAACTTACTCCTCTTCGAGAAACTCACTCCTTGATTAGTTTTGAAATAAAGGCACTTTAATGAATTAGTTTCTTGATTTTTTTATGCATTATAATTCAAGGAACTCATACATAGTCATGAAACACATTTTTGATATGTCATTGTTTCTTAAGCACCCGAAGAATGCTTTCCTCCTTCATAGAATGCACTCCAGCAAGACAATTGTAACGCCCCATATATTGGTCAAACGTAAATGTTGACTTATACGTATTGTCTGAAGTATTTATACACATATACGTATGCATATTGGCCTTAGAATAGTGTATGACTTAGCAGATTTAAACCTTAGAATAGTCGTAACGTTACTCATACGGAGTGGATAACTTAGCAGATTTAAACCTTAGCAGACGTGTATGAGAAGGGGGGGTGAATTGGACACTAAGCAAATTAAAACCTTTCTTTTAAAACGGTAAAATATGAAAACAAGTTAAGCAAAATATGACAAAAATAGCTCAATGATAATAATGAAAGCAGCTAGATAACAATGCACACAAGATTTATAGTGGTTTGGTCGCGCCTACATCCACTACCTAACCTCCTTAGTTAGGATTTGTCCAAACTCCACTAACGGATCTTCTTACAGGTAAAGATCAAACTGTTTACACCTCAACTTCACACGCTTGAGAACAACTTTGACAGACCGAGCAATACTTGATCTATTTCCAGTGACTGACCAGTCACCAATAATTGAGATACAAGATTGAGATATGATTCCTTTTACTTAGAATCAAAGGAATACTTTCAAAGCTTTTGGATTGAACCTTCTGTTACCACAGATTCAACAAAGTATATAATGAAGTGCAGTTGAAATGAAAAGTTCAAAAAGCTTTCTTCTCCTTCAATGGATTTTGAAAAAATATTGAATGAAGATTGAAAAATCCAAAAGATTTCAAGTATTTCAAAGCATCAAGAGTTTTTGTAGCGAATAGAAGTATAACTTTCAAAAGTATTTGCACAAGTGAAAATTGTTCAAAGATTTAAAGAATATGTTATTAGTTTTCTCGTTTTTTTCTCTCTTTTTCAAATGCTTAAAGGCAGCATATATATAGAGATAACAATGACGTTTTGGACTTGAACATTTTTCAAGAAAGTTTTGGCGCACGACATTATTCCAAATTCAACGGATATAATCTTTCTAAAAAAGGATTGATTCAGTTTGTGCAATTACGACAACAACACCTGAATCTTCTGATCTTTTATGAGAATAGAATTTTCTAATAAAGTTTTGAAATGTTCTGAAAAGGTTCAAAAAGTTCTGATAAAGTAAACTGAAAAAGTGTATAGTTGACAACTTTATGACAGTGCTAGATTAGCGTCCTGATTAGACAATTAGCGTCCTGAAGCAGAAAGCCAACTTTTGTCATTTTGTTCTTTGAGGGCACGCTCAAACAATGTAAGCATCTTGCTGAACTGTGAAGTGAGGACGCTACTTGATCGTAAGCATCCTGACTTATTTAAGACTTTTAAAACCATAAAAACAATGACTACGCTACTAATCACTCTGCGTCCTTATGAGTTACATAGTTGGTTCATGTGAGGGCGCCATTGGAACGTAAGCGTCCTGATATATAAGTGACTCCAACATATGCACTATCAGCGTCCTGCAGTCTAACAATCAACAAGTTTACTTGTTTTAAAACAAAATGACATAAGGCTGTACTTAACTGTAAGCGTTTTGATGCTTGAAATACTTAAGTTCAATCAGCGTCTTGATAAGTTCATTTGATTGAATCAATGAGGACGCTACTCAAGATGTAAGCGTCCTGATAGATAAATGGATTTTCAACCTAGAACCTTATCAGCGTCCTAATGTGTCATCAGCGTCCTAACTTATCAAGTACAGGAGGGCGCTGCTGAGACATTAGCGTCCTGATTGATGCATCAACGTCCTGATGGACACTTAAAAACAATTTTGATATTTTTCAACATTTTAAAGCTCGATAAAAATAGGATTAAAAATTTGATATTTTGAATCAAATCAAACGTTAAAAATTCATTTAGAGATCGATAAAATCGATAAAAAATACTTTAAGATCGAATCGACTAAATTACTCAATCATGTTATTTACTGAATCATATGATAACAAAGATTCTACAACCTAAACATAGTCTAATAACATAAAGATATGTCATCGAACGATGATGGTCTTCAGTTTGATCTTGGTAGCTTTTTCACCATGCATCAACGAGTCTTCGGGTAAATCTTCACGTGAAATTAGATGTGCAATGTATATATTATAATAATCATAATGTGGTTTGTAATCATCAAAATATATTTTCTCATCCGGGTCATGAGGGAAATTAGATTAACAATCTCTCAATTTTTTATGATTTCAAACACATTGCTATAGGCAATGAAGCAAGCTAACAATGATATGAATGTATGGTAAAAAAATGTTATGAAATACTAATGTTATGCAGTATAAACAGTCTCCCCTTGACTTCAGGGATAGTTGTGATGCTTCAAAGAGATTGCTTTTCCCTCTTCAAAAGATATTACTTCTTCTCCTTTTGAAAACATCAAATAGAGTAAAGCATCAAGAATTACTTCTCCCTTATAGTGAGGTAAGCATCAAAATATCATAGGTCAGAGTCATAGAACATCCCAAGCTCTCTTCTAATGTGAACAAACTGGTTTTTCCATAAAACTTTAGTGAGAATATTAGCCAGTTGTGTTGAACCAATTATCCTCATGGCCCTTACAAGAATATGTCCATATTATGAAAGATTTTGATAATTACAAAACTACATTTTGTTTATGATATTATTGCACATATGACATATCTAATCTCACTTGAAGGTTTCAAAGATTCAATGATGCATGGCGAACGTATTAAAAGATCTTCTTGAAGACCATGATCATTTGAAAATGCTTAGTTGTATGATTAGATTATGATAGGTTGTAGGATATTCTTTGTCATGTGATTCAGCAATATGCATGTCTGCATGTTTTAATCGATCGGTTGCATATTCGATTTAATCCAAGTACATTGTGTTTTATCGTGCTTTAATCGAGAAATCAAAAACCATTTTTATAAAGTCTTTTAGGACGCTAATGTTTTAGCAGTGCTCTCCTGGACTTGATGAGTCAGGACCCTGATAAAATATTAGGAAGCTCAAGGTTGAACTAAACTGATTAATAAGGACGCTTACTTGTTAGTAGTGACCTTTCTTTTTATCAACCTTTGAGAATGTCAGGACACTGACTTAGTTTCAACTCGCTGAAAGTTTTTTTGTGTTTAAGTGATTTATATCTTTAAGGACGTTGATAAGTTATAAGTTGAATAAATTATCAGGACACTGCTTGTGTAGGAGCGTCCTCATCTTTAGAATCAACTTAAATTACTTTCAGGACGCTTACCGTCTGTTAGCACACTTAACATTGTTTTAAAACTGTTTTTAATAGTTTAGGATGCTTAATCTTGAGTAGGGCCCTCGTGTGCCAAATGTTTTAAAACAAAGTAGGACGCTTACTGCAAAGTAATGCCCTCACAATTTGAGTTGTTCAATTGTCAAAGCAAGTCAGGACGCTTACTATTCAGTAGTGCCCTCACTTCATTGTTCAGTAGGACGTTGATGTTCTATGAGCGCCCTTAAATGAACAAAACTACATAAAAAATATTTTTGTTGTTCTGACATTACTAGTATTTCTGTTTACTTTTTCAGAAACCTACGAATACTTTTCAGAACTTTTCATAATCGTACAACTTTTTTAAAACTTTTTAAACGTTCTAAAACTTCATCAGAACATTCCTCTTTCATGAAAGGATCAGATGATTCAGGTGCTATCGTCGTAATATGCATTAAGTTTAATCGATCCATTTCTGGAAAGAATGTTAACATTATATTTGAAATAACCTAGAGTGCCAAAATCATCAAGTCTATTGCGCCTTTGTTATTCCTATATACATGTGTTGCCTTAGAGCATAAAAACCACTAATGAAATACGAAACTGATATTCATTAAAAACATATTAACAATTTTTGTTTGTGCTACACACTTTTTGAAAGTTAGTCTTTTTTCACTTGCACTTGATCTTACGATCTTTTGAAAGAAAAACTTAAAGTCTTTTAGGTTGATTGATCTTCATCTTCATTATTTCGAAAACCCATTGAAGAAGACAAAAGTTTTTTGAACCTACTTTCAACATAAACTTCATCATTCATATTTTGCTGAATCTGTGATCACAGAAGGTTCAATTCAAAGATTTGTAAGTATCACTTTGATTCTGAGTAAAATGAATCATATCTCATCTTGTATTCAATTTGTGGTGACTGGTAAGTCACTAAGTTAGAGCAAGTGTTGCTCAAAGTTGTAAACAGTCTTCTCACACCCATAAGTTGAGAATAGGTTCTCTCTCACCTGTAAGTAGAGAAACGATCCTCTCACACCCGTAAGTTGAGAAACGGTAGTTCTCACACCTGTAAGTTGAAAAAGTGTACCAGTTTGATCTTCACCCGTAAGAAGGTCCATAGTGGAATTTGAACAAATCTTAACTTAGGAGGTTAGATTGTGGATGTAGGCCCGACCGAACCACTATAAGTCTTGCTTGCATTGTCTCATTTACATTTGTTGTATTTGATTGTTATACTTTGTTTAATCTGTTTTCATTATTCCGCACAATTTTAAGAAAGGTTAAAATATGTTAAGTGTCCAATTCACCCCCTCTTGGACATATCTGGGCCAACAAGTTGTTCATTGGTGCCAATGTGAGACAATTTAACTTCTCCATTTTGCACATGATCTCGCAAAAAGTGATGTCTTATTTGAATATGTTTAGTTCAGGATTGCAATAGAGGATTCTTTGATATGTTAATAGCAATAGTATTTCCACACAAAATTTTAGCACATTCTACAATGATTTGATAGTCATGAAGTTGTGGTTTCATGTACAAGATCTGAGAACAACAACTTCCAGCTACAACATATTCTACTTCAACTATGGATAGAACCAGTGAGTGTTGCTTCTTGCAAAACTAGGAAATTAAAGAATTTTCGAGAAAGTGGAAAAATTTGAAGGTACTTTTTCGATCAGTTAGACTTCCAACATAGTCAAAATTGACATAACTTTTCAGTTCAAATGAGGTACCTTTGGAATACCAAATTCGTAAGTTGGTTGTACCATTTATATATCTGAAGATTCATTAGACACATTTTAGATGAGATTCTTTAGGTTCTTATTGAAATCTTGCACAAAGACAGACACTGAACATGATATCAGGTTTACTTATTGTGAGGTACAAGAGACTTCCAATCATACTTCTATAAAGTTTAGAATCAATCGGTTTTCCTTTTTCATCCTTATCCAATTTGATTCTGGAGTTACAGGGAGTATCAATTGATTTCAAATTATTCATTTCAAACTTTTTAACCATTTCCTTAGCATACTTCGATTGGCTTATGAAAGTGCCTTTTGGCAATTGCTTAATTTGCAAACCGAGAAAGTATGTAATGTGGCGACCCCGTGCCCCGGACCACCAACCCCGCAGGGAATGGCATGCGGAATGTCGGGACGGGACACCCGGCGAAGGCATCTCCGACCACTCCTCAACTCCCGTGAGGTGGTTGAGACCCTACGAGCCTTATCTCAAACAACGACATAATATCAAAAGGTACTAAACAAAACTGTCCACCGTATTAATCATCCAAGACAAGAGATAGTCCGTAAAAATGAACCATAAATAAAATCATAATCCCTACAGTCCATTAAAATTGACATACACATAAAGTCCAAAATTGTGGGTACAAATAAAAATCGTCATATGCCCACATGGTCTATCCAACAAGTCCCAACTCACCCATACTACAATGTGGTAAGTATTATAATTACATAATCCAAAATATAATACTTCATAATTTAAAACACAATTCAATCAAAATGCCTCTCAACTCACATCGAGGCTTTGGATTCTCTCGCAGGCAAGGCCCTCAAGATATAACTACTCCTTTGCCCTTATTCGGGACAGAAGGACCTCAAAGAGAAAAATGAGGGTGAGCCAACAGTGCCCAGTGAATAGAATTCAAATATGCTATCAATACTCATCAATAAATATCATGTATGCATGTCAATGTGTAACATGATTAAAAGCTCATAACATATAGATATCAAGCATTTATAATAAGTTCGATGCAAGTAAAAGCTTATCAATTTGGATCCACATTCCACATGCATTGGGTTACTAGTGCACGTCTATTTCACCGTACCGTTGATCCCAATCATGTTTATTTGGGTTACTAGTGCACGTCTATTTCACCGTACCGTTGACCCCAATCATTTCCTTTCCTAAAACCCTCCTATGACAAGGTTAAGTCCCCCTATTAGCCAGATAGATGGGCCCAACCAAAGTCATAAGGTTTTCTCAAATCAATGCATCATTCAAAACATTAGAACACATTCATGCTTTCAACATACAATATATAAGTGATATGATGACATAAAAGATATAATCATAAATGAAGTCTACTCACAACCAAGCCTCGCGAGAGTATTTAACCACACACGACCACCAAACCGAATCAACCCAATCAAGATCCTGAAACATACATCAATATCCTACCATACATCAATTTCTATGCTCAATCACATAGGCATTACACATTAACCCTAAATCAGCCCACATATAAACAATAGGCCTAAATCCCATCATTCAACTCAAATCACATGACTTAGGCCTCTAATGCATAGTTCTCATTCATAAACCATTCTATTAATCAAAAATACTGATTTTCAATTCCTTAGGCATAAACATGCCCAAATTGGGTCACTTGATCACAAGTAGGCCTAACCCATGATATGGTCACAACCACCAAATCAGTAGCATAATCAACCCTAATCATGCTTAATTAAACATAAGTTGCATCAATTCAATGATTCTAGGCCAAAAGCATCAAAAGCCCTAAAATATGAAATTTTCCATACTTAGGTCATATTGTCGATTTACACTAGGTCACCATGTTCAGCCATGTATATCACTGATTTTGCATCATGGGTTCATCAACAATGACAACTAGGTCAACATAGTTGACATGCAAGCTGTTTGGAAAGGTTTAAGTTCATATTCTAAATTTAGGTATAATACAAGCAACCGTACCAATTCTTCATTTACTATTCTATTCAGATGTATCAATATACCAACAGAAATATGTAATCACAAAATCAACCGTACAGATTGAAGTATATGAAGATACAAACCTTCTGTTCAAATATCAGCCCAATCCAACGGTGGACCGAAAAGATAAGTATATTTGATGAACAAGTCTCTAATCAGACAATTTCTCCTTTCCTGCTGCAAATACTCAAACTCAGATGACTATATCACACAAAATACTAAACTCATAAATATCTCCACCGTTCTGAATACAGAAGTATCCGTTATAAACTACATACCCAAATTTTATATCCATCCAACGGTAGATTGAGGAGATCTACAAGTTTGAACGAAACGGCACGAGAAATCCAGACTTTCCGACCAGCTTTGTTTCAGAGGTTAGATCTCTCAGAAAAAAACCATTAATCAAGATCTCCACCGTTCATAATGCAGAAACATCAGTTGTACACTATGTACCCAAATTTTATATCCATCCAACGGTAGATTAAGGAGATCTATAAGTTTGAGCAAAACAGTGCGAGAAATCCAGACTTTCCGACCCGCTTTGTTTGAGAGGTTAGGTCTCTTAGACGAAACCTCTGATCAAGATCTCCACCGACCAGAATGAATAACCATAAGCTACGAACTTGCTGAAAAATTTTGAGCTCAATCTGACCATATATCCCAAAGATCCAGCTCTTTGATGAAAATATCACAGAGATCTTCCTCCTGCAACTCCCTCCTTCTTTCTCTTCTTTCCTTTCTCTTCTTTTCTTTCTCTTCTTTTTTCCTTTCTCTCCACTCACCTCTTTCTAGCACTCCTTGATTCTCTCCTTAATTCCCTCCTTGATTCTCTCCTTGATTCCTTCCACTCATTCTAGCACTTCCTTGAGGGCATGGAACACTTGTCCACTTTCATGCACCAACCTTCACATGTGTTGGTCTCATACTACCCATACCAACCACATGTACTTTAACCAATTTCATGCTTGCATGTATTTTAGATGTCCAATCCATTTAATACACCAAATTTTCATTCTCATTTATCCTTTTATTCAATTAATCCTAACTCATATCAATTCATGGTTTAATGGGTCCATGCATAAATAATAACATATGCATTATAATTTAATTTAACATGACCCATATACAATTTATGATACACATATTTATATACATTATCAAACATCAACTATACAAACATTAAACAATCATCAAACAAACACCAAACATATCAAGGCAACGCATAGAGTTTGGGCAAAGTGCAATTGGGTTATGGGCTAGATGAAATAATTTTCGGGGCGTCACATGTAAGTTCTTCCATCATGCTCATTTAAAATTCTTTTTGAATTATTTTTGAAAACTCATTGCACAACTTTTTGTTTGATGCACCAAATATGATATCATGCACAAATATTTAAACAATAAGCATATCATCATTGTGGTGTTTAATAAACAAAGTTGGATCAAGTTTTCGTTTTGAAGTTTATGATCTAAAAGAAATGAACTTAGTCTGTCATACCAAGCTCTTGGTGTCACGACCCACTATACGTAACGTCATGACAGGCTCGGAACCCCCGAGTATACCCTCCATCGGTACACCCGGCGTCCAGTCAGCCTAATATAACACGAATCCAAAAATGAAACACAATCCTATCAAGCATCCATCGAAATATAATCAACGATGAAATAAACATAATACATCTCCAGTTTACCAAAAACAAAATGTGGCGACCCCGCGCCCCGAACCACCAACCCCGTAGGGAATGGCATGCGGAATGCCGGGGCGGGACGCCCGGCGTAGGCATCTCCGACCACTCCTCAACTCCCGTGAGGTGGTTGAGACCCTACAAGCCTTATCCCAAACAACAATATGATATCAAAGGGTATTAAACAAAACTACCCACCGTATTAATCATCCAAGACAAGAGATAATCCATAAAAAAATGAACCATAAATAATAATCATAATCCCTACAGTCCATTAAACTTGACATACTCATAAAGTCCAAAATTGTGGGTACAAATAAAACCGTCATATGCCCACATAGTCTATCTAACAAGTCCCAACTCACCCATACTACAATGTGGTAAGTGTTATAATTACATAATCCAAAATATAGTACTTCATAATTTAAACACAATTCAATCAAAATGCCTCTCAACTCACATCGAGGCCTTGGATTCTCTCGCAGGCAAGGCCCTCAAGATATGACTACTCCTTTCCCCTTATTCGGGACAGAAGGACCTGAAAGAGGAAAATGAGGGTGAGCCAACGATGCCCAGTGAATAGAATTCAAATATGCTATCAATACTCATCAATAAAAACCATGTATGCATGTCAATGTGTAGCATGATTAAAAGCTCATAACATATAGATATCAAGCATTTATAATAAGTTCGATGCAAGTAAAAGTTTATCAATTTGGATCCACATTCCACATGCCTTGGGTTACTAGTACACGTCTATTTCACCGTGCCGTTGATCCCAATCATGTTTATTTGGGTTACTAGTACACGTCTATTTCACCGTGTCGTTGATCCCAATTATTTTCC
Source organism: Paratinospora sagittata (assembly GCA_035771175.1). NCBI lineage: Eukaryota > Viridiplantae > Streptophyta > Magnoliopsida > Ranunculales > Menispermaceae > Paratinospora > Paratinospora sagittata. Next base: position 28,080,026 of record CM069595.1, read on the forward strand.
TTTCCTAAAACCCTCTTATGACAAGGTTAAGTCCCCCTATTAGCCAGATAGATGGGTCCAACCAAAGTCATAAGGTTTTCTCAAATCAATGCATCATTCAAAACATTAGAACACATTCATGCTTTCAAGATACAATATATATAAGTGATATGATGACATAAAAGATATAATCATAAATGAAGTCTACTCACAACCAAGCCTCGCGAGAGTATTTAACCACACACGACCACCAAACCGAATCAACCCAATCAAGATCCTGAAACATACATCAATATCCTACCATACATCAATTTCTATGCTCAATCACATAGACATTACACATCAACCCTAAATCAGCCCACATATAAACAATAGGCCTAAATCTCATCTAATCCCATCATTCAACTCAAATCACATGACTTAGGCCTCTAATGCATAGTTCTCATTCATAAACCATTCTATTAATCAAAAGATACTGATTTTCAATTCCTTAGGCATAAACATGCCCAAATTGGGTCACTTGATCACAAGTAGGCCTAACCCATGATATGGTCACAACCACCAAATCAGTAGCATAATCAACTCTAATCATGCTTAATTAAACATAAGTTGCATCAATTCAATGATTCTAGGCCAAAAGCATCAAAAGCCCTAAAATATGAAATTTTCCATACTTAGGCCATATTGTCGATTTACACTAGGTCACCATGTTCAGCCATGTATATTACTGATTTTGCATCATGGGTTCATCAACAATGGCAACTAGGTCAACATAGTTGACATGCAAGCTATTTGGAAATGTCTAAGATCATATTCTAAATTTAGGTCCAATACAAGCACCTTACCAATTCTTCATTTAATATTCTGTTCAGATGTATTAATCTACCAATAGAAATATGTAATCACAAAATCCACCGTACATATTGAAGTATGTGAAGAAACAAACCTTCTGTCCAAATATCAGCCCAATCCAACGGTGGACCGAAAAGATAGGTATCTTTGATGAACAAGTATCTAATCAGACAGTTTCTCCTTTCCTGCTGCAAATACCCAAACGCAGATGGCTATATCACACATAATACTAAACGTATAAACATCTCTACCGTTCAGAATACAGAAATATCTGTTATAAACGACATACCCAAATATGATATCCATCCAACGGTAAATTGAAGAGATCTACAAGTTTGACTGAAACGGCACGAGAAACCTAGAAATTCCGACCAGCTTCGTTTGAGAGGTTATATCTCTCCGAAAAAGCCTCTAATTAAGATCTTCACCGTTCAGAATGTAGACATATCAGTTTTAAACTACATACCCAAATTTGATAACCATCTAACGGTAGATTTAGGAGATCTATAAGTTTGAGCGAAACAGTGTGAGAAATCCAGACTTTCCGACCAGCTTTGTTTGAGAGGTTAGATCTCTTAGACGAAACCTCTGATCAAGATCTCCACCGACCTGAATGAAGAACCATAAGCTACGAACGTGCTGATAAAAGTTTAGCTCAATCTGACCGTTTATTCCAAAGATCCACCTCTTTGATGGAAACGTCGCAGGGATCTTCCGCCTGCAACTCTCTCCTTCCTTCTCTTCTTCTTTCCTTTCTCTTCCTTTCTTTCTCTCCACTCACCTCTTTCTAGCACTTCCTTGATTCCCTCCTTGATTCTCTCCTTAATTCTCTCCTTGATTCCCTCCACTCATTCTAGCACTTCCTTGAAGAAGAGAAGTGGGCATTGGACACTTGTCCACTTTAATGCACCAACCTTCACATGTGTTGGTCTCATACTACCCATACCAACCACATGTATTTTAAATGTCCAATCCATTTAATACACCAAATTTTCAATTTCATTTATCCTTTTATTCAATCAATCCTAACCCATATCAATTCATGGTTTAATGAGCCCATGCATAAATCATAACATATGCATTATACTTTAATTTAACATGACTCATATACAATTTATGATACATATATTTATATACATTATCAAGCATCAACTATACAAACATTAAACAATCATCAAACAAACACCAAACATATCAAGACAACACATAGAGTTTGGGCAAAAATGCAATTAGGTTATGGGCTAGATGAAATAATTTTCGGGGCGTCACACAAAATTTCTTAAGTCCACAAGATATACAAAACAACACATCCCAACTATGTGTTAAATATACATATACTAGGTGTTATCATGTACATAATATCAAAATACAAAAAAAATTTACAACACCTACATCAACAAAACCCAAGGGATGCTCCACAATCAAGCCTTCCCTTTACCCTTCCTATCAAATCCTGAAAGAAAAGGGTGAGGTGTGATCTACAACAAGCTCAGTGAGTGACATTTACAAGTGGCAATATACATGCATTTTTAAAAACATGGTAAGATCATAAAAACATTTTAACTATCATGGTGATGAAATAAGATTACATACATGCTAACATAATGCACCATGTCATGAATAAAGCAATGCATATCATTTGTAATCATGCACATGTAATCCTAACACCTCCTGAGCAAAGGGGTCAAAGGCCTGGTGCGCGACACACAACGTCCGATCCAACACACAATACTCATGCAACACATAGGATTAGCTTAAGCTAACATACCTATACACAAGCCATAAAAACCTCTACAAGGTACACAACTGGGATCGCCGCTAGACTTACGAGAATTCCCAAAAAGGGAACCCCAACTAGGAGCCTCAACCCAATTTGTCATCCCAACTGACTATGTTCAAATATATTTCATGGAATATTAAAACATGCATAACACTTATATATATATATCAATTCAAATCAGTTTAAGTAATAGAATGCCACATATAAAGAAATCCAAAAGTAAAGAACACTCACACTTGATTGGCTAGAACTAGCCAATCGAATTCCAATTCCAATCACCACAATTCACCACAAGGCACCAAAGTCTCCAATTGACTATATGGGTTTCTTAAATCAATGACAAAACCCTGAAAATAATATGGTTTACACAAACTGAAAATCAGCCATAAAGTGTGCCAAAAACCCATGTTCAAACCCAAATCAAAAGTCAATTAGATTCTACAATAGTCAACCCATGAGCCAATTTCCATATTGCTCAAATTAACTATTTAATATCAATTTAACCCATAATTAGCCCAATTGAATGTAATAGGTTGATCCCTATGATCCAACCACTAGAATACATGACATTCAATCACAATTAGGGTCAATTAGACTATTTATTAAGTCAATTTCATTAATTGACCAAGTCTAAGTCAAAATCCCCAATTTGGACAAAATCCCCAAATCACATGCAAATCCCCAAATCACATGGAAATTGCCAAATTACATAGCCTAGGTCAAAATTTCTCTACACTAGGGTTTCCAGTAATTTGGAGTGCCCTAAATCCACAATTACCTATGCATTCATCATAATTCACATGCAATTTGAATAGTAAGCCCTAGGTCTAAAATTTTAGTTTAGGTCAAATCCATGAAACCCCACCAATTTCTTGTTAGAAATTGGGGGTTTTACCATTTATGGACTCCTCATACCATCTATATTAAAATCAAAGCCTAAGTCCAACATTGGTTTTCCACCACTCTCTTAAATTTCAGGATTTGTAGATGGAAAACAACCCTTAGGTGTTGATTGAGGTTAGGGAAGGTCATTAACATGAAAAACAAGCATAAAATGGTCCAAACATACAAACCCTAGGTCAACCCTAAAATTTCGGGATTCATGGAAACCCTAGGTCAAAAATCAGTTTGCATGCATGAAGGAAAGTAATAAAAGGAAGAAAAATAAGAAAGAATGGAGAAGAAATTATTACCTTAGGTGTTTTGGGGCAAAAATCACCAAAAAGACTCCAACTTCACCCCTTTTTCTCCTCTCTCCTTCTTTATCTCCTTCCCAAGCTCTCTAGCCCTCTTGAAAGTGAAAGAATGAAGAAAACCACGTTCATATGGCTTATATAAAGGTTTTGTTGCATTTTGGGGCCCACACATGAAAGTTAGAAAAATCTGCCAAAAAATAAATTTTTCTGTTGCAATTACTTACAATTAGATAATTAATTTCTTGCAAACTATTCACCAAATTAACATCTTAATCGTCATAATTTTTATGAGTTGGTTACCAACCTTCTGGTAAAATTTTAGATCAATCCAACGGTGGGATTGCGAGATCCAACCGCTTGATCAAAACTGTGCAAAAACATCCACAAATCCGTGAAACAGTATTTGGAGTCTTATAACTCATAGTAGATATCTCCGATCAAGATCTTCACCATTCTTAATTAATATCTATCAGATAAGAATAAGCACACAAAATTTTAGCTCAATCAAACTACGAATCTAGGAGATAAAGTAATTGATGTAATCAGTGACATAAACTTCTTCCTCCATGGAGCGAGCTCCACGGAATCCAAAACACCATTTTTGACATGTTTCGACGTCGAACGGGTCTCCGATGGTTCTGAAACTTCATGCGCACTCTCAATGACCTAAAATCATGCAAAAACACTCGAACCTACGTGCGTCGAGCGACAAATAAGCTTTCGTATACGTATACAAATACGTATACGGGTAAACTATGGGTCAAAATGGCGTCATCTAAAGGTACGGGTGCTAAACTAGGAGCCTGTTTTAATCCATATAAGGCTTTGTGGAGTTTGAACACATATTCCAGGTCTTGAGCATCCTCAAACCCTGGAGAATGTTCTGCATATACCTCTTCACTGACTTAACCATTTAAAAATGCACTATTTACATCCATTTGGTATAAGGAAAAATCTTTATAACAAACATAGGCAAGTTGTTGAACCAATTATCCTCATGTCCCTTACGAGAATATGTCCCTGATGCGAAAGATATTTTGATGATTAAAAATCACATTCTGTTTATAATATTACTGCACATATGACATATCTAATCTTACTTAAAGGTTTCAAAAGAATCAATGGTGCATGGCGAACTTATTAAAGATCTACTTGAAAACCATGACCATTTGAAGATGTTCGGTAGTATGCTTAGATTATGATAGGTTGTAGAACCTTTTATGCCATTTGATTCAGCATTATGCATGAGTGTATGTTTCAATCAAATTGATTTTAAATCGTTTACATATTTGATTTAATTCAGAAATATCATGTTGTTTTGTCGAGCTTTAATCGAGAAATCAAAAATCATTTTTATAAAGTCCTTCAGGACGCTAATGTTTTAGCAGTGCCCTCCTGGACTTGATGAGTCAGGACGCTCAAGGTTGAATTGAACTGATTCACAAGGACACTTACATGTAAGTAGCGACCTTCCTTTTGTCAACCTTTGAGAATGTCACGACCCTGACTTAGTTTCAGCTCGCTGGAAGTTTTCTTTGTTTCTTAGTAATTTCTATCTTTAGGACACTGATAGTTATAAGTTGAATAAAATATTAGGACACTACTTGTGTAGGAGCACCTTCATTTTTAGAATCAACTTAATAACTTTCAGGACGCTTATTGTCCATCAGAAAACTTAACATCTTTTAAGTTTGTTTTAAAACTGATTTTAAATATCAGGACGCTAACTCTTGAGTAGCGCCCTTGTGTGTTTATTGTTTTAAAACAAAGCAGGACGCTAACTGCGAAGTAACGGCCTCATGATTTGAGTAGTTTAAATCGTCAAAGTAAGTCGGGATTCTTACGACTTAGTAGCACCTTCACTTCAATGTTCAGCAAGATGCTTATGCTCCGTGAGCACCCTCAAGGAACAAAACGACAAAAGTTGATATTATGCGCAAGGACGTTATTTCAACAGACGTTATTGTTCTGAAAATAGCACCATTTCTATTAATATCTCCAGAATCGTACGAATGCTTTTCAGAATCGTACAACAATTTTTTCAGAACTTTTTGAACGTTCTTATACTGTGTCAGAACATTCCTTTTTCGCGAAAGGATCAAAATGATTCAGGTGCTACCGTAATATACACAGAGCTGAATCGATCCATTTCAGGAAAGAATGTTGACGTTGTATTTGAAATAACCTAGAGCGCCAAAATTCATCAAGTCCATTGCGCCTCTATTATTTCTATATATACGTGTTGCCTTAGAGGAGAAAAACTAGTGATCAAATATGAAAACTGATATTCATTCAAAAGCATATCAACAGTTTTCACTTGTGCAAAAAAACTTTTTGAAAGGTAGTCGTCTTTCATTTGTGCTTGAACTTACGATCGTTTCGAAAGAAAAACTTCAAGTCTTCTAGATTGATTGAACTTCATCTTCATCATTTTGAAAATCCATTTTGAACCTGCTTTCAACATAAACTTCATCATACATATTTTGTTAAATCTGTGGTCACAAAATGTTCAATCCAAAGCTCTGTAAGTATCACTGTGATTCTAAGTAAAAGGAATCATATTTCATCTTGTATTCAATTTGCAGTGATTGGTTAGTCTCTGGGCAAGAGCAAGTGTTGCTCAAGGTTGTAATCGTCTTCTCACACCCGGGAGTTGAGAAACGATCATCTCACACCCGGAAGTTGAGAAACGGTCTTCTAACACCCGTAAGCTGAGAAACGGCAGTTCTCACACCCGTAAGCTGAGAAAGTGTACCAGTTTGATCTTCACCCGTAAGAAGGTCTATAGTGGAGTTTGAACAAATCCTAACTGAGGAGGTTAGGTAGTGGATGTAGGCAAAACCGAACCACTATAAATCTTGATTGCATTGTCTCATTTACATTTATTGTATTTTGTTGTTATACTTTGTTTAATTTGCTTTAATTAATCCGCACGTTTTTAAGAAATGTTAAAATCTGTTAAGTGACCAATTCAACCCCCTTCTTGGACATATCTGGGCGAACACAAGTAACATTTTTATTCCATCTAATCTTGTTAATGGGGCAAAGGCTTATTCGAAGTCTATGCCTTCTTCTTAATTGTATCCTTGTGCAACCAATCTAGCCTTATTTCGGACTATGATTCCTAGTTCATTCTTTTTGTTCCTAAAGATCCCTTTGGTTCCTATGACTGATTGATGATATGGTCTAGGAATTAATTCACATACTTTGTTTAACACAAAGTGTTAGTTCTTCTTGCATAGTAAGAATCCAATTCTCATCTTTCAGTGCTTCTTCCACTTTTGTTGGTTCAAATTGAGATACGAAAATAACAAGCTCTAATGGATATTGTACCCTTCTATGGATCTCCTAAAATTTGTTCTTTAGGGTAACCTTGAAGCAAACTTGAGTTTCTTGAAGTTTCTAAAGATTGTTCATTCTCAGTTTCTATGTTTTGGGTTTTCTTGGGGATTTCATCATCTTTAATGGTTATCTGCCTAATCCCTTCCTCAACATATTTCTTATGTTCATTCTCATCAAAGTTTACATGAACTGATTTCTCGACAGTTTTAGAAGATTTGTTGTAAACCCTATATGCTCTACTGTGTGAGGAATATCCTAAGAACATTTGGATATCTGATTTAGGTTCAAACTTATCTAAGTTATCTTTATCATTTAGGATAAAACATTTGCATCCGAATACTCGAAAGTAACTGATGTTGGGTATTCGCCCTTTCCATAATTCATATGGTGTTTTGTTCAATTTGTTTCTAATCAGTATTCTATTCATTACATAACATACAATATTTATAGCTTCTGCCCAAAAATAGTTTGCAGTGTTATATTCACTTAGCATTATTCTACACATTTCCTGCAAGGTTCTATTTTTTCTCTCAACTACACCATTTTGCTGAGGTATTCTAGGGGCTGATAGATGATGAGTATAACCTAGATTATTACAAAATTCTTCAAGATTTTTATTGACGAATTATCCTCCTTTATCACTTCTAATTATGTTTGTTTTGTAGTTTTTTTTCATTTTCAACTCTTTTACAAAATTTTACAAACAATTCACATACTTCCGACTTATGAGCTAAAAAGAATACTCATGTAAATTTAGAGAAATCATAAACAATCACAAATACATATGATTTACCTCCCAAGCTTTGAGTCTTGGTTGGTCTGAAAAGATCTATGTGAATCAATTTGAGAGCTCTAGTGGTAGATTGATACCCTTTGGTCTTTAAATGATGATCTGAAATGCTTGCCTAATTGACATGGTTCACATACCTTGTCCTTTGAGTAAATTCTTTTTGGAATTCCCTTCACAAGATCCTGCTTGACTAATCTAGATATGCTATCCATATTAACATGAGCTAGTCTCCTATGCCAAAGCCATGCATCATCACAAGATATAACACTTAAACATGTAACATTTTGCTTTCTCATATCATCAAAATTTGTGCAGTAAACATTTTTATGCCTATATGCTATGAATGCAGTAGTATTGTTTTCATGCTTAATGATACACCTATTGCTTCAAATGAAATATCATAACCCTTGTCACATAATTGACTTATGCTCAAGAGATTATGCTTTAGCCCTTTTACATAAAGTACATCAGAAATAGATAAAGAATCGTTACCAATAGTTTTAATACCTGCAATCTTCCCTTTGTTGTTGTCTCCAAAGGTAACATTCCCGCCTTCTTTTCGTTAAATACACAAGAACTTTGACTTATCTCCAATCATGTGCCTTGAGCATCCACTGTTGGTACACCCAAGAGGAAGGTGAATTGGGTGTTATGGACATTTTTACGCTTTTCTAATGACTTAGTGAAATTTTTGGATAGATTGGAATTGAATGCACAAACTATTCTAAGATTCATAATTTAAAAGGCAAAAAGTAAAGTACTCGATCATTTATAGTGGTTCAGTTGCGTCAACTACCTAATCTCCCGATTATGATTTTTTTAAAATCCACTAACTGATTCTCTTACGGGTGAGAACCAAACTACTACAAATGCCCTTTTTCAGATTCAAGGCAAACCTATCCTTTTGCAGGCTAAGGATGAACCACATATCCTTTTTTCGGGCTAAGGAAGAACCCATGTTCCTTTTGTGGGCTAAGGAAGAACCGTATATCCTTTTACGAGCTAAGGATGAACCTACAATTTTCTTTTGCGGGATAAAGAAGAATCGTATATCCTTTTACAGGCTTAGGATAAACCTATCCATAATTCCAACATGGAATCATTAAGTGAGTCAAACTCACTTGACTTGGTTGTTTCAATCATGAAACAACCATACCTTAGTTATAGGATTACAATGATTAAGATGGTTCCAAACAAGTAGAACACTTACAGTACAACGCATGTACAACAATCACAAGATATTAAATATTAAGCTTGCAATGGAGAGAGAGAGATAGAAATATCACTTACAACCTTTTACCTTTCAAAGATTCGATATTGCTTAAATGTAATCTTTAGAAAACTTGTATGATGATCTTTGAAAACCAGTTGTGCTTTAAAATCCTTTGACACGATCAAACACCAAATCCGAAATCTTTTACAATGATATAATAACTTTGAAAAGATTGAAGCTCATTTTCTCATTTTGAAAAACTCTTTCAAAACTGGAAAACCCTAGAAATCTAGAGAATGTATTTGATTCTTTGTGTGCGCTCTCTCTCTAGTGTAAAATGGTTATAGTAGATGTATAAATAGATTGAAGATAGTCACTAGCCATTACATTAAAAAATATAACCATTGTTGTTGTGTTCAGAGATTCAAAAAATTGACCGTTGGTGTTCTGCAGATCGTAAAGAGTGCACTTCTCCTATGTAGGGGCGCGCTTCTTTGAGAAGCAGAAACCCAAAAAGTGCATGAGCGTGCTGATGCTCGATTAGTGTCATGTCATGTTCATGAGGAGTGCGCTTCTTTGATGAACAAAAACCCAGAACTCTTTAGCATCCTGATGGTTTCCTGTCTGCACGCGAAAAGCGTGCTTTTCCTATGAAAGAGCGCACTTCTCTGTGCTTAACAAAGAGGCTAATTTCAAAATATACTTAGTTAAAAGCATTTCTTTAAAAAAAATGCGTAAACTAAGTCAAAACAAATCAAATACTTTGAACATAAAATTGAAGACTTTGAAAACATTTGAAATCATTACATGTGCTTAGATTAAATCAAATATTTTAAACATCAAAATGAAGACTTTAAAAGCATTTTGAAAAATATTTTCCAATAACCAAGACATGATTGAAAACATTATGATCATTTGAATGATTATGCAAAGGACTTATGCATGTATGATTTGAAATGATTGAGCAATAAGCAATAAAATAAAGTGCATCCTAATTCTAGACTTACGCATCTCCCTCTTAATCTCAATTCTACTCTTCTTGAAATTTTACGACGTTGTTCGTGTTGTTCATCATTAGAAGAGTCTTTGAACTTGAATTGAGCTTTGAGTCCACTTTAATTTTTCTTCTTGTAATTGAGCATGTAATCTTACGTCGCTTTACTTGAGGTGTTGAAATATACTTAGTTCAAACATTAACATCAAATGGTATATTGTTTGTTAGCATCAAAACTCTTAGGAGTGTGCTAAGGGATAAACCACTTAGGCCAACAATCTCTCCCTTTTTTATGATGACAAACAATAGAAAAATTCAAGCATATCAAGCAAACTGAGCTAGATAGTATAGAAATAGATACGACATATGTAAACATACTATCATTCATTTTTCTCCCCCTTTGACAATATAAAAAAGGTGGGTAGAATTATCTAGAGTCTCATGAAGTAAATCCTAGAGCATAGCATTGAAACACGAAGCTTCCCCTTCCAAAAAGAGATGAAGACTCCCCCTTAATCCATGCATTCATCCTCAAGAGGATTCATGACAACATGTCACGATTAAGCACATGAGAGTGCAAAATGGATGCTATACGATAAGAAAGACATGTGAGAATCGAGATATAACAAGAAGCACAATGAGAAATAGATTATAACGTTCTATATTCATGGGCTAGCTTAGAAGATGATTTGGAGTATTACATAGCATACCCAAGAATGTAGATGCACAAAATAATTGAAGTTCAAATTCGACATCTAGTCATGAGAACTGAGAAGTAATTGCTAACATATACATTTGAAGCAAAAGCAACCATTCTCATAATATTAGGCACAAGTATGAATTGGATTGTCAACACATGCCTAATAGGAAGTATTCTCTATTGTGTACAAAAGATAAGCAGAAGCATACATATAATTCATAGCATAGGCAAAATGATCAATGATTAATCAAGGCCTAGCTATCAGGATTCTAATAAGATGCAAAATATATTTTTAAAATTCATGGCATCCATTAGAAACAAAAAAACATAAGCATTTGATGCAAATAAGTTTTAAAGTTTAAGCAAGGCATCATTATCATGTGAGAGTGGAAAAAGAATGCCAAGAATAGATAATCAAGGACATAGGCATAACTCTCCAAGGTTTAGGCATATGTAAAGATTTTATATGAAGAACAAAGCCTAAAAATGATATATGCATCATCATTTAATATCGAATGAGCATGAGCATATATTAAGCATAACACTCATATTGCAATCATTTAACATTGATAAGCATGAATGATATATATGATTAAGCACAACATACCTATCAACCATTTAAGCCATGTTTTCTAAAAAAAATCATGAGATGTGCAATTCATGGCAATAAGATTTGAATGGCTTTAAATATGCATAACGAACAATATAATCGTTCAAGTCCTTTTTATTCACTTTAGTTGACTAAACCTATTAGTTTGATATAGAATTGTCTCATAGTCAACAGGGTCACTTAGTGTGAGTTTGTCATGAAAGATTCAAAATGAAGGCATGAGACACATTCAACTATGGTCGAATTGAAATGACAAAGGTTTTAAAAGATAGAAACTTTGAATCAAGATCATCATTCCATTTTCTTTTAGTAGGAGTAAAAAATAATTGAGTTTTCTTAAGTTTCTATGATTGTTTAAGATCATAGGAGAGGCAAGGTCAATCATAAAACAAAACTTATGATGAGACGAGAAACAATATATGCAAGCCCAAGATATCCTTAGAATGACACTTTGAATATTAGGGCATGCAAAATAGTTTTACATTTAAGCAATAGCAAATACTTATTGTCATATACTAGGAAAATATAATTTCATTTGAAGCATAGCCTACGAAAGTTGATTCTAATAAAAAGTGCATTCATCAAATATTCAATTAATTGATGCTCATATGATTTGAGATGAAGAGCATGCATCAAAGTTAAGTATTCACGAAAGGAGAACGCCAAAGGATGATAGATACGAGTATAGGCAAATACCTTTTCATAGGCATATTATGATATGTAATTGTATGCATGGCCCATAGATTCTGATTCACATATACATGAGTCATGCATATATATAAATTCTATAAGTCCAAACCAAGCATGATCATGATATAAATATATTACATGTTCAATCCATAGAATTATATCAAGTGAGTATGAGATATCGCACAAAACATTTATATTACTCATTATGATAAGCACAGGAAATTTTAGAAAATTTGGGCAGCATGTCCCCAGTAAATTGACAATTTCCCCATACAAAAGTTATACCTATATCCATATACAAATATCCATACAACATTTACACACACAAGCATAATCATAAAACATTCACAACGTAACAAAATCATACGAGAAATATATCAAAAGATCAACATCAATATCACAACCATAAACAACTATCCTAATCCTGAAACAGAATGATGGCTCGAGATGAGGTATCCTCATCATGAGATGCTAGACGATCAGAAGTAGTTGTAGCAGTCTCCTTTGTAGGTGTAGGTTCTGCATCTCCTGAAGTAGATGAAGGTGAGCCTGAAGAAGTGGCTGGTAGAGGTTCTTTCACTGTAGTCTTTGGTGCAGAAGACCTTGGCATTGGAGGGGCGGGTGAAACACTTATAAGAGATTATTGGTCCTAATCTCTTTGCTTGGCCTATGGTGTATACAACACTCTCTTTGATATTTTGTTTCAGTTCATCATGAGAGTTTTCAAACTTTTGTGAAAAACTCATGAGAATTTCTTTGTGCTCTTGAGAGGCTTGTTCCAACACTTTGATTTTCTTTTCTTGATCATCCAATTTTTGAAGTATGATCTTGAAGTTTGAATTCATTGTGGCATTGATCTGAGCAAGACAACTTTCCAATAAAGATAGTGAGGAAATCTCTGGAACTGTTGTGGTTAAAGATGGATAAGCATGATCATGAGCAAATGAAGAAGACACATCATGAGAAGAGGATGGGATGTCATGAGTAGGCATGGATGGAATCTCAACACTAGGTCCTGCCTCTTAAGGATACTGGTACTCAGGAGCATGGAAAACTGGATCATTCTCTTCCTCAACAAATGGGTGAGAAGCTTCAGTATGCATAGGTGAAGCTCTACCTTTCTCAGACTTTGAAACCCATGTTTTAGTTACTTTATCAAATTTGAACTTGAGGTTCTTCATTGTAGCGGCTCCAATGACTCCATGTGAAGTAATGGAGTTCTTATCTTCTTTTTCAAGATCCACTCCTTGTTTCTTGAAAAACTTAGTTAGTTGTATAGCGTAGGGATTGGAAGTGGTCTTTTCAGAAATCTTGGATGCATGATGAACCATCATGTGAGCTACATTCACCTTGGTGCCAGTGAGAATACACCATATGAGAAAAAGATCTTGCTTCAACACTCCACCCTTACATCCTTTTCTTGGAAGAATAGTCCCGATGATGATTAAGCGAACAAGCTTAGAGATAAAGGGGAAATGCTCAATAGTGAGCTTTTTGGGTTCTTAAAAAATGGTCTCATCTCCCATAATGACTCTAAGGGCTTGAAGTTTTGAGTAGTCCTTGAACACCATTTGTTTTCTACTTCCTAAACATGATCTTCACATGTAAGAATATTGAAATACTTCTCAAACAAATCAAGTTTGAATGTGATTTCCTTCCCATTCACATTCGACTTGAATTGATACTTATCATTCTTGAACAATTTTACCAAATTTGAATAAAAAATTCTCAGAAGTCTTGGATAATAATCTTCCTCAAACTCTAAGTACTCAACCAATCTAAAATTTTCAAATAGACACTTCGCAACAATTTTTGCTTCTTCAAAATACTTGAAGTTCACATAGGCTGCAGGAGAGATAGATCTTCCCTTAAAGGTTGGTTTCACTTTTTCATGCCCTTCGGGTATATTTTTCTAACATTTTCAGATGAAGTACCTTCTTCACTTGAAGAAAATGAAGGCTCGGGTTGTTAGACAACCCTTGGTCTTTTCGTAGGGGTAGTAACAAGTTGAGATTGAGTTCTCATTGGTCTCACGGGCAATTTTACTTTGGGAGCCATTGAAATCCAATCACATTTATCCCACAAACAAAGAAATCGCACAGAAATCTCAAAACGGAACCCTAGAATCGATTTGGGCAAAAAATTTCGGTGAAACTAATGTTTCTGCTAAATTTGGTTCTGTTCCAAACAAGTCATTAGTTGAGACATGACAAAAATCTAATCTTCTCTCATTCTTCTCAGAAAGTCTTCCTCTCTGAAGAATTCATCAGTTGGCCTTTTTGTAGATGGATAGGAAGGCGGCTCTTGATCAGATGAGCTTACCTCATGAACATTTTCCATATCATCTTCTATTGTAAATTCAGCATTGGCCTCATGAAAATCTTCTACATGATCCTCTTCATCAACCTTTTCATTCATGTCATCTCCCTTATAGGTTATGATAACCATATCATAGCCCTCTAAATCCTTACTTTGTACACCATCAGACACATTCTTCTGCGAGTCTTGAGATTCCATTGATACAGGGATATCAAATGGAGATGGTGGTCTGGAGATGGTTTTATCTGAGTCCTCACTGACTCTTTCTCTGGTGATATCTTCCAAGATTGCATCAGCAGTTTCCGACTCATGTAGATGTTCTTCAACAACAGCCTGAGCAATTTGGATCACCTCTTCCATCAGTTGTTCTTCAACATAAACAACTTGCTCTGCATGTTTAATTTTCATATCATCAATTGAAACATGTTCAATGTTAGCTGTGGGAACAGCTTCTTTTAGCACAACTTGTTCTTCTCGAGCAGTAGAAGCTTGGGCAGCTTCTTTCTCTATTGCTGAAACATCTTCTTCTTTTATTATATCTTTTCCACTGGATTCGCCCTCAAGTGAAACTTCTGACATTGGAAGTCATTTGTCCAATGCAGGAACATAAGTGTATCTCATCAATTTCACAGTGGTTTGACCAATGCAGTTGTATCTGTTGGTCTCCTTGAAGCTTTTTCCACTGAAATCGATATCACATTTCTCGAACAAAGTGGTGAAGAACATACCCAGAGGCAGACCTCCTCCTCTACTAACCACAATATTCATTACATACATGAGAATGTAGGCGAGATTCACTTTCTTCTTTTCCAGAATGCACCAGATTAAGAATAAGTCTAATTCATTCACATTACCCCTGCTGCCAGACTTAGGCTGAATGATGTGGGTAATGATGTTGTGGATAATTCTGGGAATAAGTTCAAATGACTGATTTGTGAGTTTCTTGTCAACACTCGAGTGGTCCTTTTTCCTTGAAACAAGATTAAGAGCAGAAAGGTTGTTATAGCTTGGATATTGAACTTTATTCTTGGTGAATGAAAGTATGTGGGCACTTTCATCATTTGGCAAGGAGAATGCTTCAGAGAAGAATTTGGGAGAAATTTCAACAGATTTTCCTTTTACCATAGATTGTTTTGAGAATTCAAAGTCGGGTTTATCAACTAGATTTGAATAGAATTGGTTGACGAGATTTGGGTACCATTTTGAATTGAGGGTAAGTAAATCTATCCAGCCTTGGAATTCAAATAGAGAGAAAATGTCCAGATGGAAGTTAATGAAGAAATCAATATCGACATAGCATCCATCAATTGAACCGAGTTGTGGTCTCAATAGGAGGTGTGGGTACAGATGATGTGGGTTCCTCAGCCAGTTCAGCTTGAGTTGGTTCAGTTTTTGGCCTCTCACTCCTATCTGGAGGTGATGATGGTGAAACAACTCGTTTTCTAGCTGAGACAGCAACACAAATATTGATACACTAGGAATTATAAGTTTTAGAAATGAATAAGGAACATAAATTAGCAAAGGTTAAAGATGAGGATTCAGCGGTAATTTTTTGAACGATTCCTAGAAAGTTCTTCGAAGCGTCTTAGGGTACAAAAGGTGAAAAGTGAATGCTAGGATACAGAAAGTTTGGCTTTATATATATAAAAAAAAAAGCGATAAGCTCGCTCCTGACATATATCAACATGTGTCGCTTCTTATTCTTAAAAAGAGGTTTAATTTAATAGGCAATATTGACCGGTTAGCGTCCTTCTTCTGACTAACGTTCTTAATCGACAAGAGTTATTATGCACTTTAACGTCCTCCTTCTGACGAGTGGTTTTAGAACAACTAATGGAATCGGGCACATTAGCATCCTCAAACACTGTTAGCATCCTTATTGATACTTAAAAACTAATATTTAGCATAGTTGACTAATATAAACTCAAGTATCACATGGTTGAATAAATGATATCGCAAATTATATTTCATCGACCAACAGTTAATATTTTAATCATGAGCGAAAATATTTAAACATTCTAAGCATAGCATGATTAAAAATAATCATTAATTTCAAATAGTCACTAATGAATATATTCTAGTAATAGAAGAAAAGAGAGTGACTTTTATACCTTGACATATTTTTTACTTTTATCTCTAGGTACCGCAAAGTTCTCAACTTGAGCACTCTGTCTCATTTTGAAGCAGCTGAGATAATTCATTATCCTCGTTTTCCATGTTGACTTCTTTCTTGACATTTTATCAGGAGATCTTTCATTGAGCATCCTTGATGAGCTTGCTGAGGGTTGATAACATAGTGTGTATATATCATCAGCCAGTTCACTTCCGCTCCTGGTTGGTATATTTGCAAGAATGTCTTCTCTCTCAAATGAAGTTTCTAACTCACTCAAAATGTAATCAATTTCTTGAAAGTTAATTTAAAATTTATTTGAAAACTCGTTTAGAAAATCTATTTTATATTTCCAATTTTTAGGAAAACTGTTAAAAAAATATTGTACTAAAGTAAAGTGAGATATAGTTTTTCCAAAATATTCAAGTTCATTTACATGATGTATAAAACATTGCAGGTTATCATGAACAGACTCACTTTCTAAAACCCTAAAGTGAATGAGTGGTTCTTCTAATGTTTCAACTAGGTTTTTAGTCTCATCCCTTCTTTCCATGGTTTGCAGGAGATCACAGAACTCCTTTAAACTCATTTCCAATGATTCAACAGATTCAGCTAACATAGTCAGCTTATCATTCCATTTCTTTGGAAGCTTATCACATAAATACACTAGAGATATCACTGTAGGTATTTCTGATTCAATTTTTGCATTCCATCAAGAATAGAGTGATATATGTTGCATGCTGTATCGAGAGATTCATTCTCTGATATTTCAAAGGCATCAAATAGTCTATCAGACTCTTTGAGCTTTTCATCTTGAATGTTAATCTTTTCACAATGAAGTGATTTTAGTGTTTCCCAAATCTCCTTGGCACTCTCAAGATGAACTACCCTTTCTACTTCTTCCTCGGGTAGAGAAAAGTACAAGGCACAGACAACTTGAGCGTTAAGTTTGTCATTTAGTCTTTCCTCATTTGTCCATAGCTCAATAGGCTTGTTGGGCATGGTGTAGCCATTTACAACCATTTTTCATAGACTGATATCCTTAGATCGAAGAAAGGATTTCATCCTTATCATCCAATCTTCAAACCAGTCTTTATTGAACAGAGGTGGTTTGTCTAAAGGTTGACCTACTTCTATGACAGTCCCTCTGGTCATTGTCATTGATATTAAAGAAATTGTGAAGTTTCTTTGAAGAGCAACACTGCTCTGATACCAATTGTTGGCCCAGATATGTCCAAGAGGGGGGGGTGAATTGGACACTTAGACAATTTAAAAAACAATTACATTTGCAAAGATCAAAGTGCAGAAAGTAAACAAATATGCACAGTCGATTTATAGTGGTTCGGCTACTTGCCTACGCCCACTACCTACCTAACCTCCTCAGTTAGGATTTTGAACCTTATCACTAAGGGATTCTCTTACGGGTGACAATCAAACTGTTACACCTTTTCTCAACTTGTGGGTGTGAGAACAACAGTTACACTGCTTAGCTTATAGGCGTGAGACCAACCTATGTTTTCTAAACTTGCAGGTGTGAGAACTATCGTTTCTCAACTTACTGGTGTGAGAAGACCTGACCTCGTTGAATAAATAATATCTCAGTAGTTTATCTAACTATTGTTACAACCTTGATACATTATACAAGATATGAAATTGAGTACAACTGTATCCTATGAACTGTCTCTCAAATTTCTCTTTCAACAAGAATGATATAAGTAAAAATAGTGTTGAACGATTTTAATGAAAACAGTTCAAACTTTCAAATAGATTTTCAGATAAAGATAGAATGTTAGCTCAGTATGAAAATTATTTGAATACATAAAGTCCCAAAATAAACTCTTTGAAAACAAGGCGACTTAAACGTTTTCTTGACGAGATGAAAATTTGACTAACTTTCAAAAAGTGTTTTAACTCAGAGAATTTTTGGTGGTCTCTGTATTTATAGACTTGTAAAGATGAAGTTGTTGTTCATTTGAATTTGAATTTCAAATATGAATGTTTACTCACAACAGGTACAATATATCACGAAAATGGCAACTGCACATTTCATGAATATTCTAATTTTCTCCAGATACACGAATAAGGAAAGTTTTAGAAGATGTGGTTCGTGAATCAGATAATATCTCTTACAAATACAGAAAAATGATTTTGTATGAAAAGTTGTTCTGAAAAGTTGGCAAAGAGGACGTACATGTCAGAACAGCAAAAATATCATTTCTGTTGTTTTGCTCCTTTGAGGGTGCTCATAGAATATCAGCGTCCTACTAAACAATGAAGTAAGGGCGCTACTGAATAGTAAGCGTCCTGACTTGCTTTGACAATAAAACAACTTAAATCATGAGGGCGCTACTTCGCAGTAAGCGTCCTGTTTTGTTTTAAAACATTTGACACACAAGGGCGCTACTCAAGAGTAAGTGTCCTAAACTATTAAAAACAGTTTTAAAACAATGTTAAGTGCGCTAACAGATAGTAAGCGTCCTGAAAGTTATTTAAGTTGATTCTAAAGATGAGGGCACTCCTACACAAGTAGCGTCCTGATAATTTATTCAACTTATAACTTATCAGCGTCCTGAAAGATAGAAATCACTTAAAGACAAAAAAAACTTTCAGCGTGCTAAAACTAAGTCAGTGTCCTGACATTCTCAAAGGTTGATAAAAGGAAGGTCACTACTAACAAGTAAGCATCCTTATTAATCAGTTCAATTCAACCTTGAGCTTCCTAATATTTTATCAGCGTCCTGACTCATCAAGTCGAGGAGGGCACAGCTAAAACATTAGCGCCCTGAAAGACTTTTACAAAAGCTATTTTTGATTTCTCGATTAAAGCTCGATAAAATATCATTATTTCTCTTAATCAAATCAAATACTTTAGAAATCATAAGGTACGATTAAAAAGTTACGATCAAAACATGCAAACGATAAAATCTTGCTAAAAGTAAGTTGATCGATAGACTTTATATTCTAAGTACAGATCGACTCAGAACTTTACTTTGTGATGTTCAATAGGCTTGTGAGCACAATTTCTTGATCTTGATTCTTGATAAATCTGAAACACTTGACAAGATCATTAGATACATAAACTGAAGATACTTGGAATCATCAAAACATTCATATCATGGGGTTCATTGAGATAACATATATACTAATAGCTAGCTATTTATTTTTCATTTCAAATTTATGATCCCACTATAAGGATTCAAGAAATACATATGTTAATAAGATCTTTGACTTTCAACAACTTCCTTCAACTCAAATATATATATGTATAAGGTCTTCAGAGCAACCAATCTATATTTATTCCGCCAATATATATATATGATGTCAATTTAATACAGATTCAAACTAGGTTAATATATGGATTCAAACTTAGTAAATTAATTTATTATATCATAAGATTTCTTCATAAATTAAACCTAGGTTTGAATGAATGTGAAGGGGTAAAAAATCTCTTACTTCTATAGATTCAAAGCTAGGTCTTCACCCAAGTTATTCCCAAATCATTAAAAAAGAGATGAAAAGTCCAAAAACATTACCTTAGATTTTAGATTCACCCTGTGGATGCACTTTGGAATCCTCTTTGACGCGTTTCCAACGCTTCCTCGTTTCCTCTTGGCGGCTCTAGGGTTTTGGGAAAAGTTGGAATGACTTAGAATAACCCAAAATAGCTTTTTATACAAAAATAAACACCCTAAATCGTTAGGGTTGTATGCGGTTACTGTAGGCGTTACTGTAACACGCTACAATAACCTTTTTTTATTGTGTGGGCCCCACAATCACACACACACACGCATATATATGGGCCCACCTCATTAATGAGTGTGCTTTTTTATTATTATATTATTATTTTATATGGGTTGTGACAGAAACAGAAACATTAGTGCTATTCTAAACATTATGATGTATGATAAAACTTTTTATTGATTTTTGTCTATTTTGAATTCTTTTATCAAAAATAATATATAATTAAGTTTTTTTAAGAATTTTGAGTTTCACTTTACTCAGCCTTGCGCCTCAAGCTAAAGGGCCCCTCATCTCCTTGAGTGCGCCTTGTGCTTTTAATTACCTTGGTTGTTATTATACTATGCTTGTTAAATATTTCTATGTGGGTATTGATGCAATAAGATATGTTGATGAAATTATTTTTATTTTTTTTGTAACCGTACATGATTATGTTGTATTATTTACAATATGTGTTTCTTTTAATTTTAAATAATATATTTTATAGGTTAAAAAATGTAAACCGATTAACCCAAACCAAATTGGTTCGGTACGGTTTAGGGGTATAATCGGTTCGGGTTGGTTTACAAAAAGCCAACCCAATGCCCATCGGTTCAGTTTGCGGGTTGGAGTCTAAATGGATTCAAACCGAACAGATGACACCCCTATTCTTTACATAGGCCCTATTTGGCACCGCTTCTCTGCAGCTTCTCAACCGTTTTTTAAGCAAAATCTGCCCAAAATAGTTGTTTGGCAAAAACGCTAACCGCTTAAAATCACAATTTTTTCGCGATTTGGAGAAGTTGCCTGAGAGCGGAGAAAGGCAGCTTCTTTGCTTAAGCTTCTGCTGCATCACAAGAAAGTTACGATTATACCCTCGTCAGACGTTAAGATTTGGGTGATTTGGGTTGAGCTGTTTCCGTTGAGATAAACCAAAGCGCAGAGAATATCAGATGTTAAGATTTGGTTTGAGTTGTTTCGTTCAAATAACAACGTCAAGATTTGGGTTGATTTGGGGTG
This sequence comes from Paratinospora sagittata, assembly GCA_035771175.1. NCBI lineage: Eukaryota > Viridiplantae > Streptophyta > Magnoliopsida > Ranunculales > Menispermaceae > Paratinospora > Paratinospora sagittata. The sequence continues at coordinate 28,101,338 of CM069595.1, forward strand.
GTTTCATTCAAATAGCAACCAGAGCGTAGAGAGATCAACGACTTGAAGATTTGGGTTGATTTTCTATTTTTGTTCTTCAAATAGCAAATGCGATTAGCGAGAGTGCCAAAATTAGAGGAAGAGGATAGACATTTGCTTGATTCCCAAAAACCCTAGGTATGTTTTATTGTGAAAATCTCAAAATCTTTACCTTTTTTTTTATCTTCTTGCTTATTTTTTCATCTGTTTAAGAGGAATCAGACTTGAAGATTTTGGTTGATTTTATGTTTTCATTCTTCAAATAGCAAACGCGAGATCAACGAGAGTGCCAAAATCAGAGGAAAAGGGTTCAAAGGAAGATGATAGACGAGATTGCATTTGCTTGATTCCCAAAAACCCTAGGTATGTTTTATCATGAAAATCTCAAAATCTTTACCTTTTTTATCTTTTTGTTTTTTTTTTTTCATCTTCAATTGTTGTTGTTGGTGCCGCTATAGGTGAAATCTGTAATGGGTGTTCTAATTTATTTTTTATTTCATTTAATTCTTAATACTTTGCTATGTGGAGGTGATGTTCTGGTTTTTTGGTTTTTTTTGGTTTTTTTTTGCTTCAAATAAACAATTTCTAATCCTACCAAGAAGCTACTCTTCGTTGATTTCTTCTATCCATTCAGATTTATAGCCGTCTACATATGGAGTGATAGATTAGTTTGATCTTCTTACATCATTTACTCCTTTAATATCTTCTAATAATTATAATGGGTTTGGATTGAGAAGAATCTAAAGGGCTAGCTTGTGACGTCTACCTGATGGTGTTGGTGCACCCAAAAGGGGGGTGAATTGGGTGTGATGGTCAATTTTAAACATTTCCAATGACTTAGTGATACACATTGGTACATTGAAACTAAATGCACATACTAACCGTAAAGAAAAATGCATAACAAAAAGTGCACTAAGATTTATAGTGGTACAGCCAAGCCTACGCCCACTACCTAATCTCCCGATTAGGATTTTCTCAATCCACTAACTGATTCTCTTACGGGTGAGAACCAAACCGTTACAACTGCCATTTTTCAGGTTAAAGGCAAACCTATTCTTTTACGGGCTAAGGCTGAACCATATTTCCTTTTTTCGAGATGAGGAAAAATCCATGTTCCTTTTACGAGATAAAGAAGAACTGTTTTCCTTTTACGGGATAAAGAAGAACTGTTTTCCTTTTACGAGATAAGGAATAACTGTTTTTCTTTTACGAGAAAAGGAATAACCGTTATCCTTTTACGGGATGAGGAACAACCGTTTTCCTTTTACAGGATAAGGAAGAACCATTTCTCTTTTACAGGTTCGGAGATAACCTATCATTTTACAGGTTAAGGACACACCTTTCCTTTTACTGGTTGAGGAAGAACCATTACATGATTTCAACCCTGAAATCATTAAGTGAACTACACTCACTTGTCCTGGTTGTTTCAATCCAGAAACACACCAGCATTACAACACAAACAAATAATATTAGTTCTAACTGAGTAGAACACTTTACAATTAAACTTATGTGTATAGCATTACAAAGATATATAAATTTGAATACGTACGGCTAAGAGGAAATACACTTACAGTATTCTACCTTTCAATGTTCGGTATTGCTCAAGTGCAGAAGCGTGTATGATATGTAAATCAATTAAGTGCTCTTCGAAAGAAATATGATACCAAATAAACATTGACGTAGAAAATGTAGGACCGGTGTAAATCGAAGACACAGATAGTTTTCAAAATAGATATAGAATCTAAGTATGAAAACTTTTGGTTCAGTATTTAGTAGTTGACATAACTACTGATGTAGTTCAATACAGTACTTAAGATATGTAATCAAGTACAACTGTATCTCTCATGAACGACTTCTCAAATTCTTTCTTCAGCAAGATTGATATCAAGTATAGATCAGTGCTGAGAATTTGAGTAGATACCAGATCAAATAGATTTTCAAAGATAGTATAATTGAAGCACAATATGAAAATCTTTTGAATACGTAAACTTAGAATGTTTGAAAACTTTTGAAAGATTGAAAAACGACTAACATTCCAAAAGTTTTTGGCACAATAAAAATTATCGGCAAGTTGTTTGATTCAAAGGGTTGGTATTTATAGACTTGGTAGACAATAGCCGCTAGACATTTAAAATTCAAATACAGTGTGAACGTTTACACACAACGGCTAGAATGTTATATGAAAATGGCAACTGCAATTTTCACTAGCATTTTGGTTCTTTTTAGATTACACGAAAATGAAAGTTTTAGAAAAACTTAATTCATGTATCAGAGAAGATCTCTGATATATCTGAAAAGGATTATGTGCAAAGATCCGTTCTGAAACAGTAGACTGATATAGTGTACTTGTTAGAACAGTGACGGTTGTTGAATTAGCGTCCTGATTTCGTAATCAACGTCCTAACGCATAATATCAACTTTGTCATTTTGTTCCTTGAGAGCGCTCATTATGTATAAGCGTCTTGCTAAACCATGAAGTGAGGGCACTAATGATTCATAAGCGTCCTGACTTTCTTTGCGACATAAGTGACTTAACCCTAAGGGCGCTAATGCACAGTTAGCGTTCTGACTTTGTTTTAAAAATAATTAAGTACATGAGGGTGCTACTTTCCGAGTAAGCGTCCTACCAGTTAAAACATAAAACACAACATGAGTGCGCTACAACTATGTAAGCATCCTACCACATATTTAAAACATTTGAAGAACAATACAAAATGCACTGAAGGACAATCAGCGTCCTAAAAGTTATTAAGTTGATTCCCAAAGGTGAGGGTGCTCCTATCCAGGTAGCGTTCTGATAGTTTATTCAACTTATAACTATCAGTATCCTCAAAGATACATTCTTTGAAGAACTTTAGGAATCTTTCAGTAAGCTGAAGCTGAGTCAGCATCTTGACAACTTCAGAAGTTGACTAAAGGGAGGCCGCTACTTACAAGTACGCGTCCTAATGAATCAGTTCAATTCAACCTTGAATATTATCAGCATCCTAATGAACTATCAGCGTCCTGACTTATCAAGTTCATGAGAGTGCTGCTAACTCATTAGCGTCCTGAAAGACTCTTGAAAAATAGTTTTGACTCGCAATTAAAAATACGATTAATGCGAATAAAAACTCGGTAGATTTCAAATTGAATATAGAAAATTAAATCATTTGAAATATCGTAAAGTGTATGATCAAAACATGCAAATATGCAAGCGATTTGTGAATGGTTTTGGAAAATATTTGAGCAATGTCGATTAGAAAAAGATATACCTTGAATATTGTGTATTTCTCATTTTCTCATAATCTTTAAATCCAACTCTTTATTATGAGATCTTCAATAAGAGCTTCGTGCTGGAGTTAAATGTCTTGAACGTTGATCGAAAGATGAAGACTTGAAGCTTGATCGAATCGTACGTGTGCAGTGATCTGGAAATCATGATATAATCATTAAAGTCCTTTTGATTGAAACAATCTTGAACGTCTGATATGACTTTGAATTCCTTGATCGAATCGTTCTTTGGCTTTTTGCTTTCCTGAGGTGCTGAGATAGGTTCTAGATAGAAACTCGTTAGCACCGAAAGTGATTTCGTTTGTGATCATCAAAATATACTTCATCAAGTATACTTAGGGATGTGCTAAGTGATGAACCTCTTAGGTTAACAGATGGATCAGTGTAGAAATGGCAAGTACCCATGTGAAATTCACATAGCTGAGTATATACCAAGTTGTTGAATAATAAAAATGGAGCTAGCATTAATCAAAAAAAAAAGGAAGAAGAAGAACAACAACAACAAGTAGGAGGTGATGTTCTATTTTTTTTATATTTTTTTAAGCTAAAAAGTTAGGATATTTGGTTGTATCGTCTGTGCTTGATTGAGTTTTGTTTTGCAAACAGGGTATCTGATATCCCACAACTCCATATCAGCCTTCTAAGTAGTTGTTTCTACTTGAGTTACTACTGTTGAGCCAAGATTTATTTTCCTAGTTTCATCCTTTTATATGGATCAATCTCTTATTGATCATACATTTGCTTTTATGCTTATCTTTTATGAACTAAATGAGTAATAGAGTTATGTTTTTTTATCATTAAATGGGAAAATTGTAAAGTGAACGATTTATATGCAACTATAATCTGAAGCCAAATTCAACTAGGATTTTTTCTTTCTTTCTTTCTTGTTTTCTTAGGAATTAGTGAAATTTGAGGGCTAGGATCCACTAATCATGAAAGCACATTTCTTTGGAATTAGTGAAACTTTAAGGACTAGGATCCACTAATCATTTTAGATCTTTATTTTTAGCTGCACAGTCTCTGGTTTAGTTGTGTTTTTGTAGTTGCAACAGTATGTGTTGAGTACTCCTTGTACTCTTTGTTTTTATTTTGGGATTTAATATATATGTTGTTTCTTCTAAAAAAAAAATATGGGAATCTACTTTGTGCTGCACGGTCTCTGTTTTAGTTGTGCATTTTTGTAGTTCCAGCAGTTTGTGTTGAGTACTCCTTGTACTCTTTGTTTTTTTCTTTTTTTTTGGAATTTAAATATATGTTGTTTCTTCTCCAAAAAAAAAAAAGGGATTAGATCTTAAATGAAAAAAGATGGAACATGAGCTTTACATATTGGTCATAATTTGAAGTTGTTGAATAATTGGGTTAAAAGATCTTTCCTTCTTACATGGAAAGAGTCTTGAAATTGTTTGGTAGTGTCATTTTGAAAGGAAAATTTTGTAGTCCTAGATATGCATATTCCTTCTTGTTTATCATTTTAAACACTTGCTCACAATAATGAATAAAGAATATATGAAATTGGTGGGTAGGCTAATCTTTCAAGTATTTTTGTTCAGTGTGTTCATTTTTTCAACACTATTATGGATTCATTGGTAAACGCAAATAGATCTGAACAAGAGAGAAAGAGAGAAAATGTTTGTTGGCCTGCATAATTATCAGCAATATGGATAGATATTGTTGTTGAAGAAGTAATGGCAAAGAATAGACCAGGATCTCATTTTAACAAACCAGGATGGAAAAAATTAGTTTTCAAGTTTACAAATGCCACTAGAAAGAAGTATACACGATTACAACACAAAAATCGTTGGCATGCATTAAAAAAAGATTGGCAATTATGGCAATCATTGGTATGAGGGAAAAGTTGTTTAGGATGTCATCATGTAAGGCAAACAGTGGATACAAGTGATGAATGGTGGAGTGCAAAGATAATGGTATGTTATTTTTTTGTTACTTGATTACTTTTTATTTACATGTTATTTAATAATTTATTAATGCATTATATATTTATACTATATATATATATATTAGAAATTCCCAAATGTTGCAAAGTTTTGCCAAAGGGGTTTGGAGCATAAATACAAATTAGATATTATGTTTTCAGATATTGCTGCCACTACGAGACATGCTTGGGCTCCATCTTCTGGTGTTTTACCGAGACATATGCAAGGACTTGATAATGATGATGAAAATGAAGACAACTGTGGCCGGTGGAATCCTCAACATCATGAAACCATGGAGAGCAAATGGAGTCGGATTCGTCCTCAGAAGATTCCAACATTTGCTTAACAGATGGTGGTGTAGGGTGCTGGTTACATCGTTTGAGGGGAGGTAGGTTGAGCGGTGGAATGTTTTTTCGTATTGTTGCTCGAATCCGGCCTCCTGGCAATTTTGGTAGAAGGTCCTGCCAAGATGAGGGCACGGGATTGTTTTAGGCAAAATTGTTATGAAAAAGCCATGCACGCTCTGGCGATAAGGATCGTTGTCTGTGTGGTAATGGAGTTGGGGATGCGAAGTAGCTGTGACTTGACTCTGATCCTGGAGGAGTTGCCACTGATTGCCAAGGAGGCCACTGCGTGTGTGCATCACTATATCCATCAATGTTATTTTCAGACATCTGCATAGTTATTCAAGTGAAACGATGTATTAAGATATTTGTAACCAAAGTTTCATCATTTTATTGATAAGTGAAATAGTACATGTATCACATCATTAGTTATTACTAGAAAACAATTCAGGGTATTTCTGTTTAATTGTTGCTTCTAGTTCCCATGTTGCCTCATCTATTTTGTGGTGATCCCAGAGCACCTTCACAAGTGGTATGTTACGTCGCCTTAGTTCTTGAGTTTTTCTATCCAAAATCTGTATTGCTCTTTCCTGATACTTATTTCCTTCCTCAACTCGAACCTTGACTAGAGGGATGATATGCGAAGGATCAGGATGATACTTTCGAAGCATGGATACGTGAAAAACGTCATGAACCTTAGACATGGACAATGGAAGGGACAGACGATAAGCAAGTTTGCCAATACGTTCAATGATCTGAAATGGACCGATATACCGTAGGGAGAGCTTTCCTTTGATCCCAAAGCGTTTGACACCTCTTGTGGGCTGAACTTTTAGAAAAACCAAGTCCCCCTTATCAAATTCTAGAGGCTGCCTCCGCTTGTCATCATAGATCTTCTGTCAACTTTGCGCAACACGAAGTCGTTCCTTTACTAGTGCAATCTTCTCAGAAGTCTCTTGAACTAGTTCAGGGCCCAACTGCGGTCGATCTGCCATATCTAACCAGCATACCGGAGATCTGCAAGGGCGACCATAGAGAGCCTCGTACGGTGCCATGCCGATACTAGTTTGGTAGCTGTTGTTGTATGCAAACTCAGCTAAATGTAAGTACTTTGTCCATTCGTCATTAAAGTCCAAAATGCAACACCGTAACATGTCTTCTAAGATTTGGATAAGACACTCCGACTGTCCATCAGTCTGAGGGTAAAAGGTTGTGAATCGAGGATCTCGATCAGAGAATATAGTGAGTGGTATCTCGTGGAGGCGTACGATCTCTCTTTCATATAGTTCGGCAAGTTTGGCGGGGTTATCCATGAACTTTGTTGGCAAGAAGTGTGCAGACTTTGTAAGTCTGTCAATGATAACCCAGATAGCATCTTGCCCTTTATTATTTCCAGGCAAGGCCGTAACAAAATCCATTGCAATGTTCTACCACTTCCATTCTTCGATAGGTAACGGCTGGAGAAGTCCAAAGGGAAGTCTTCGTTCTGCCTTAACTTGCTGGCAAACGAGACATCGAGCAACGAAGTGTGCGATCGCCTTTTTCATTCCAGAAAACCAGAATTGTCGCTTGACATCCTTGTACATCTTGTCACCCCCAGGATGCATAGCGAACCTCGAACAGTGCATCTCAGTGAGCACTTCTTTCCGAACTTCAGGATCGTTTGGTAGGCAGAAACATTTTTTATAGAAAATGGCCCCGTCTTCAGAGACAAACCAGTGACGAAGGTCCTGGCCGCTGAGTAGAAGTTCGCGTTTTTCCATTAACATAGGGTCGTTGGCTTGAGCTGCTGAAATCTTTTGAACCAACTCAGAGTTGGCTGACAATTGAGAAAGTCGTGATCTTGGTCCCTCCTCGATCAGTTGTAGGTTAAAATTCTCCATCTCTGTAGCCAACTTCCCCATTTCGAAGTTAAGAGTGCAAGCAACATAAGATCTTCTTCTCAGGGCATCAGCCACAACATTGGCCTTTCTAGGATGGTACTGGAGTTGAAAGTCATAATCTTTCAAGAATTCCAACCATCGTCTTTGGCGGAGATTTAGGTCTCTCTGAGTGTATATGTACTTAAAACTCTTGTGATCCGAGAATACCTCAAGTCGTTCACCGTATAGGTAATGACGCCATAACTTCAGTGCAAATACGACAGCTGCAAGTTCCAAGTCATGTGTTGGGTAATTACCCTCATGAATCTTCAATTGCCTCGAGGCATATGCGACAACTTGGTCTTCTTGCATTAGTACGACACCTAAGCCTTGGAGAGAGGCGTCGATGTATAGTGAAAATCCAATTGTGTTTCTTGGAGTGATTAGTATCGGTGCCGTCGTGAGGTGCTTCTTCAATTCCTGAAATGATGATTCACAGGCGGGATTCCAGATGAATCGCACGTCTTTCCGAGTGAGCTCGGTCATAGGTTCAACAATCTTTGAGAAGTCTTTGATGAAGCGTCTGTAATAGCTAGCCAAACCAAGAAAACTCCTAATCTGAGTAACTGTGGTAGGCTGCTTCCAGTTTAAAACCGCTTCAACCTTAGAAGGATCCACCTCAATGCCATTGCCTAAAACCACATGGCCTAGGAATTGAGCTCGCTTCGCCCAAAATTCGCACTTACTCAACTTTGCATACAACTGGTGGTTTTTCAATGTCTGGAGGACTATTCTCAGGTGTATCTTATGGTCTTCCTCGATTGAGGAATATATCAAGATATCGTCCACAAAAACCACCACAAATCGATCTAAGTATAAATTAAAGATGCGGTTCATCAAATCCATGAACGCAGCAGGTGCATTTGTTAGACTGAACGGCATGACCATGAACTCGTAGTGACCGTACCGAGTTTTGAATGTCGTTTTGGTAATGTCCGACTCTCGAATCCGGAGTTGGTGATAACCGGATCGTAAATCAATCTTAGAGAAGTATTTGGCATCTCTAAGTTGGTCAAACAAGTCATCGATCCTGGACAACGGGTATCTGTTCTTAATGGTGACGTTATTGAGCTTGCGATAGTCTATGCAAAGTCGTAACGAACCATCTTTTTTGCGAACAAACAGAACTGGAGTGCCCCAGGGTGATGAACTCTTTCTAATGAAGCCATTACTCTTTAATTCCTTCTGTTGTTTGTCCAATTCGACCAGCTCGACATTTGACATTCTGTATGGTGGAATTGAGATAGGCCCGGTCCCAGGTATGAGATTGATTTCAAAATTGAATTCCCTAACCGGAGGTAGACCAGGAAGGTCATTCAGAAAAATTGTTGGGAATTCAGATATTACTTGGATATCGTGTAGTTCGAGAGGGTAGAGTGCTGGTGATTCATTTTCATCACCAAGGGATAGAAATCGAAGCTGTTCCTTGAGAAGTGCAACAGTCGAGTTGTGTATCCATTTCCTTGTTCCCTAAATCTTGACAAACTCTCCCGTGGGCAAGGTTAACTGAACTCGCTTCTTCATACAATCGATCTTCCCATTCAGTGGTGTGAGCCAGTCCATGCCGAGGATGATGTCGAAGTCTTCAATGTTCATCACAAAAAAATATGCATATATGATATGTTCTGTCATTCGAAGTTCACATTGAGAACACTGCAATTTCACGTCAGTACCAGATCCTAAAGGTGATGTGACATGGAGTGTGAGTGTTGTGGGTTCAGGATGCAACCCTAAATGTCTTACTAATGCAGACGATATAAAAAAATGCGTAGCACCCGAATCAAACAAGACATGCACCAATGTATTGAACAAGAGAAATGTACCTTCGACTATACTGTTATCTGGGAGGGGTTGTTGAGCGATGGCAAATGCTCTGCCCTGGTTCCATTATCCCTGGTTTTGTTGGTTCTGCCTGGGTTGGGCATTTGCAGCAGGTGGTGCTTGTTGGACGGGAACAACGAGAATAAGTTGTTGAAGGTGCGGACAGACATATCTTACATGGCCCAGCTGGCAGCAGTTGTAACACGTCGGTCACTGCTGCTGATGGTTCTGTTGGCCATGTTGATTGTGGTGCTGACCAGCACCTCTGCCATTGTAGTTTTGACGGCCACCCCTGCCATGACGGCCTCCGTGGCCATGATGTCGAAAACCCTGCTGGCTAGGGTTAGATGGTTCAGCCGCAGGTGTCGTGGCCTTATTATTCTTAACAGGGGCTGGGAGGGTTGGGTTTTGATTATAGTAGGGCTTCTTCTTCTTGCCCTGTTGCGAGCCCTCTTGCGAAAACGTTGCAGGCCGTTTTTCCCAATTCAGTCTATGCTCCTGCACAATCTTCTCCTGCTCAAAGCTCATGACCTTGTCAACGACCTCCTTGTAAATCTTGAGATCCAAGATCGACAAGGCTTGTCGAATGTCAGGACGAAGGCCATTGTAGAATTTCTAGGTCTTATCCTACTCTGTTGAGATGGTGGAGAGAGAGTAGACCGATAATTCTTTAAACTTCCCAACGTACTCCCTGACTGTCATGCGCCTTGGTATAGTTTGGCGAATTCTTGGCGCTTCTGCCTCTTCACAGCACCGGGGAAGTACTCATCATTAAACAATGACTCGAACTGTTGCCAAGTCATGTCTGTAGTGTTGACCCTTGGGTCCTCTTTTACTGTTATCCACCATGTATTTGCTCCACCAATAAGTTGGTAGGTCGCAAGTGAAATTTTTCAAGCCTCAGCGACTCACATTGCATCGAGAGCCTTCTTTGACTCATCCAGCCATTTATGCACCTCTTCAGCATCAATGGTGCCAGCAAAAGTAAGAGGTTGTAGCCTCTTGTATTTCGTAATCTGATCGATTTGAGTGTCTGACCCAAATCTCACAGGTGTCTGAACAGTGACAACCTGATTGACCGCAGTCTCATGAACGGCCGTCTGAATAGTTACTTTCATCGCCTCGATAAATTTGGCGAAGAATACTTCCATACTCGAAGTATTCTTCGCCGAATTTATCGAGGCCATGAAAGTAACTATTCAGACGGCCGTTCATGAGACTGCGGTCATGCGCCTTGGTATAGTTTGGCGAATTCTTGGCGCTTCTGCCTCTTCACAGCACCGGGGAAGTACTCATCAATAAACAATGACTCGAACTGTTGCCAAGTCATGTCTGTAGTGTTGACCCTTGGGTCCTCTTTTACTGTTATCCACCATGTATTTGCTCCACCAATAAGTTGGTAGGTCGCAAGTGAAATTTTTCAAGCCTCAGTGACTCACATTGCATCGAGAGCCTTCTTTGACTCATCCAGCCATTTATGCACCTCTTCAGCATCAATGGTGCCAGCAAAAGTAAGAGGTTGTAGCCTCTTGTATTTCGTAATCTGATCGATTTGAGTGTCTGACCCAAATCTCACAGGTGCCTGAATAGTGACAACCTGATTGACCGCAGTCTCATGAACGGCCGTCTGAATAGTTACTTTCATCGCCTCGATAAATTCGGCGAAGAATACTTCCATACTCGAAGTATTCTTCGCCGAATTTATCGAGGCGATGAAAGTAACTATTCAGACGGTCGTTCATGAGACTGCGGTCATGCGCCTTGGTATAGTTTGGCGAATTCTTGGCGCTTCTGCCTCTTCACAGCACCGGGGAAGTACTCATCAATAAACAATGACTCGAACTGTTGCCAAGTCATGTCTGTAGTGTTGACCCTTGGGCCCTCTTTTACTGTTATCCACCATGTATTTGCTCCACCAATAAGTTGGTAGGTCGCAAGTGAAATTTTTCAAGCCTCAGTGACTCACATTGCATCGAGAGCCTTCTTTGACTCATCCAGCCATTTATGCACCTCTTCAGCATCAATGGTGCCAGCAAAAGTAAGAGGTTGTAGCCTCTTGTATTTCGTAATCTGATCGATTTGAGTGTCTGACCCAAATCTCACAGGTGCCTAAACAATGACAACCTGATTGACCGCAGTCTCATGAACGGCCGTCTGAATAGTTGCTTTCATCGCCTCGATAAATTCTGGTGGCACTGCCCGCCCAGACGTAGTGGCAGTGTCGGGTGTGGCCTGTGCTGTCGTCGGAGGCGGCGGTTCTTGGTTCTGTATCTCAGGAGGTGCCTCCTCTGCTGGACGGACAATACGTGGCCTTCCTCTCTTCCCGGTTTGCATTTTCTCACTGGCAAAGAGAAAATAAAATCATGATTTAGGAACTGTAGCCAAGTATAATGTTATGATATTCTCAGCAACAAATTCGAGAGTACTGCAATATAAAAATCACCTATTTTTCTAAGTATAGTGTAAGGTTTTTGTTGAGGAATCAAAGAATCTTATGTGCCTTGTATGTTTGGCCATGGTGTAAAAACAAGGTTAGAATGTTTATATAATAAGTATAAAACTTTGCAAGTATTTCAAATGTTTTGGTTCTAGTTTTTGTGAACATACATATATATTTCATTGAAAATCCATACGAGTCATAAAAATTCTAAGATTTTCCTCGGTAAGTATCCTGATCTAACGTTCTACCGCAATCTTATGTATTCAAACTCTTTTGCTTAGTCTTTTCGATTATTATCCAAATTCGTGTGTCCCATACCACACGAATTTGGTAATAAGGGTGTCAACCAAGTTAAGTTGTATGAACACAGTCTCTATAAAACATCGGCTGAATCGTAGTTCACTAGTAGTATCGTCCAAGTTTACTCGTCCCATACCGTGTAAACTTAGTGATAATGTTAGTAATGCAACTTTCTCCAAATGTTTCTTTTCATACAAGGTCGTGAGTTTTCTTACTTCCACATTTTATTTAGTATCCTCCAATTTTGTTGTGTCTCATATCACTCCAAAGTTAGTGATACAAAAGAAAGAATGGTTGTAAGTCGGCCCACCAAAGATAGTCTTAAATAAAACATTTCATTCATATATAAAATAAAATTTTACAATGCCAGTGTTCATTCCTGGTTTTCCTGCCTACTATTGCTCCTTCTAGACCTCCTGCTAAAGAGACTACTAGAAGAAGGTTGAGGATTTGCTCTTTGCTCTTCGACGTTTTGCATACGTGTTAACAAATCACTTTGAGTCTTCTCTATTCGAGCAATGCTAGCTACGATCACATTTAACTATTCGAATGTGTTAGTCGATTGTCCCATCGATGGTTGATGGGTCGACTATCTCATAGGTGGAGGGCAGGTCGTAGGCATTGGTGGAAAGTATTGACCGACCGTACGGTTGACTCATTGGTGTGGGGTAGTTATTTTGACTGTACGAGGATTCCCTAAATGTAACCCCTTGGACATTTGGATATGCTTGGTTTGAAAAGTCTTGAAACAATGGGCTCATTGGGATGTCCTGTCTTCCAAAATTTGGTGCCGCAAAATTTTGTTGTTGTTGGTTCAATGGAACTTGTGGAACTGGCCAATACGGTACTTCAGGAGTTGGAAACCTTTGGTACATAGTATTGCCTTGAGTTGCTATGTTCCAGAAAGGTGGATATGCTGGAACTTCTTGTCTATCTTGATTTGGTTGAGGTTGATTTAGATTGGCAAATAAATCTTCCTCAGTGAACAGGTGCTCGGTTGGATCATTATTCGAGGTTGGGTTTGACGTATGGTTCTGGTTTGGCTCATTATTTGGTACCTCCCTAACATGAATCTTGCGTCGACTTTTTCGGTAACAATGTTCTTTATCGTCTCTAATTCTTTCGCTATTGAAAATCGAGCCGAATATTTCCTCGTCAGTTACCCCTCCACTTGTGACATATGTCTTGAAGATAGAGGATGTTGTAACCGCCTCAGTGATCTACTTCGAAGACTCATCAAAAGTGTTGACGTTTGCCTCGTATAGCATCCTCATGATCAGGACTCCGTAGCCTAGGAGATATTTTCTTGAAGGGTTTTGAATCACCCTCAACATTTGTTGGATGATGATGTGAGGTAAGGAGACCTTATTTTTCTTTTCTATGCAGTATACCAGAAGAAGTTGAGCCCTTGACATAGTGCCTCTAGTCCCCCTTTCTAAAAAGATGTTGCCGAATACGATCTTTCCAAGGCCGGCAAGAGATGGTTTAAGGAGGTTGTTTGGGAGGTTGGTGTACGTTGATTGGGTGTACGGCTCTTTGGCGAGGAAATTGAACAATTGTTCGTTGGACTCGGCGATCTCTGCAACTGTCTGGGGTTCATGTGAATCAATGATTCTATCGTCAATTGGAATCTCCATAAGTCGCGCAATAATTTCGACGTTGATAGAAATCTTTGTTCCCCTGACCGTTGTCTTCAAAACAGGGCTGATCCCCCATCTTCTTGAAGTCTTACGCAGTTCATGGCTTCATAGAAGGATTTCATCAAGTTGTAACTTGTGTTATATTCAACCACCCCAGTGTTGCGAGTTTTTCGTGAAGGATCGGACGGAGGCGGAGATCTCTATTGTCGATACTCCTCATAGTCATAACCTCCCTTTTGGACAATTCCTTGAGTCTAGTGGGAATTGGTTCCCTACTATCGGAAGTCGTTCCTTCACTTGTGGCCATTCTTTGCTGAAAGGAAAATAAATTTGTGAAAGTCACAAAATATATTCCTAACATTTTTAAGATTTATGCTTTGTCCGTTGGACAATATTTTCTATTTTTTTTTCTCTTAATGTTTATGCTATCATTTAATTCAAATTTTTCTATTGGCAATATGATATATATATATATATATATATATATATATATATATATATATATCTCATATATACAGAGATATATAGATATATATATTCAATCATAACTATATATATATATATATATTTAAATCTAAACTATATAAAAATTATATAGTTTTTTTTAGATATATATTTAATATAAATCTCAACTATATATAATTCATATATATATATATCTAAATAAATAATTTCTTCCCCTAATTTGGTGGACTTGGGTGGGCCGTGGACCTTATTTTCTGATATCATTAAATGTCACACCCCGCCTGGACGTGCCTAAACCGGCGGGACACTCACGGATGGGGCGCGAATGTATTATAACGATAATAACAGAGTGCGCGGGAGCATAGTAAGTACAAGTCTGATTTTATTAAATTCAGAATATAATTGTACATGAAATAGTTAAGGGAACATTCTCCCAAAATCCCCAATGAATAATACAAAGGGTACAAAATGTGGGCCCAAAAACCTGCACTCAGTCCACCCTAATCTCCTGTGAAAAATTGGATAACAACGAGGTGAGCTACACGCTCAGTGGGTAAAATAGTTCATGAATATAACAATTAATAAAGCAAACTTCATAATCAAATATCTTAAATACACATCAGAGCATCATAATCAATTCAATGTATATGTATGCATGACACTGTCTCGTAATAGTTTGATGATTGTACATCGCCTGAGTTCACGTACAGAAGTCCCTCCCCAGGAATAGTCGGGTTCTCATTGTACGTCCCTCCTCAGGAACGACGCTCTGGATTCACGTACAGATGTCCCCCCCAGGAATAGTCAGGTTCTCATTGTACATCCATTTCCAGAGAAATATAATGAATAGCGAGCATCGCTCCTAACTATTCTATGAATCATAAACCACATACGTCCCTAGGTGGTGCTATGTATGATGTCAATGCATGAACTGGTCCAGTATTTACTTAACATTTAGACTAGATTTGGCAACGTCTAGTGATCCTTATTAGGGTCGGTATCACTACGTGCAAGGTTAGGACATTTAGTATTATTTGTATAAGTTGATAAGTTGATAGCTTTCAAATAAGACCAACCATATCAGTCTCCAGTTGAGAGGTAAAACACGAGGTCTACTTAAATACCATTCGTCTAGAGCAGCACGCTGCCTCCCGTTCATTATTTAAAGTTACTGAGGACAAGACTGAGTCTGGTTGAGCCAGATTGACCACTAATTCGGCATAACAATAGCGTAATACTTGAATTTCAAATATACACGCATAAATATGACAGTATGAACATTATACGCAATAATGCCATATAAATAAATAATAGACATAATAATAAATGAATGTAAACTTTAATAAAAGTTATAAGACACGCAAACCTATGTTTCGTTCCCCACTTTCAGATAAAAACTCTTTTTCAGAACTGGCGCCTTCCCCAGGGTAGAACCGCGTTGCACCGCACAGAGAGTCTCGGAAAGAGAGACTCAAAAGAGAAGACAAAAACTAAAAATGAGTGAAAGAGATAAGGAAAAATCACAAAGAGGAGTGAATTTGGTGTGAGAAATGAGGAGGAAGAGAGTTCCTTATATAGAGAATTTAGCGCCTGAACGTTTGGGCGGGTGCCCGAACAATTTTTTTTATTTATTTTATGCAAACCTAGGGTATTACAGAAAATTTGTGTGCGAATTATTAAACAGTAATCTAGTACGATGCTTGGAACAACTTAGAATGAGTAAAGATGTATTCATTAAATTATGCAATTTATTAGAAGAGAAATATAATTTGATGCAGTAAAAAACATTAGGGTGGAAGAACAAGTAGCATTGTTTCTTATGATTATTGGGCATGGACTTGGTAATAGGATGATTCAAGAAAGGTTTCAACATTCTGGTGAAACTGTGCATAAGTATTTTCATCAAGTAATGAGAGCTACAACAAAAATGACTATTGATTCAATTAAACCATTTACAGCCAAAATGATGATGTGCATCGTTACATTTTTACAAATCCAAGATATTATTCTTTTTTTAAGGTATGTACACAACCTTTGGAATTATTTATTTTTTATTTAGTATTATTATTTTACTAATTCTTTTAATTTATGTATAAAATTGCATTAGGGATGCAATCGATGGAACACATGTACGTGCTACTTTACTTGAATCTAAAAAAAATTTATATATTGGTAGAAAAGGCTATCCAACACAAAATTTAATGGTTGTTTGTGATTTTAATATGTGTTTCACGTTTGTATGGCCTGGTTGGAAAGGAAATGCTCATAATACTTGAATTTTTTTAGATGCTATTTGAGACAAATCACTAAAATTTCCACTGCCTCATGATTCCAATATCTTTAATTTTAATTACTTATAGTACTTTAATGTTATGAAATATTTTTATTTTTATTTTGTTAAAGGTAAATATTATTTGGTTGATGTTGGATATCCAAATATGAAGGGATATTTTGCTCCTTTTAAAGGAGAAAGATACTACATTGAAGAGTTTAGACGTGGACAATTACCTTAGAATGCGTAAGAGAAATTCAACCAAATTCACTCTTTATTAAAGTGTGTTATTGAACAAACATTTGGAGTTTGGAAAGAAAGATGACACATTCTTTAAAACACGCCTTCTTGTTATATTTGACATCAAATTGATATTATATGTGCTTCAATGACTATTCACAATTTCATTCGAAAGGAGGCTATTGAAGATTCACAATTTTACACATATGACATCAACTCAAATTATGTTTCCTATAAAGATCTAAATATACGAAATATGACTCGTCATGGTCTAAGAGAAACAAATGACGATGATGACACGATGATAGAGCGTGATAGAATTTGTCCTGACATATGACATGACATTAGATAATAAGGTTTATATATTTTGTAAGTGTAACGTGACTATGAAATGATTTAAATTTTAAACTATATTTCATTAAAAGATTTACTTTTGGACTCATTTTGAAGTATTTATCTAATGATTTTTTTTGTATACTTGTTCTAAATCCATTAAAATAAGTTCATTAAGTATAATATATTGGTCAATGTTTGTTAATTAGAAATGACAAATGAACTTGCTAATTATTTTACAATGTCATTCATTTTTTCTTTATATCTTTTATAATATATTGATATTAAATGTTAGATAAAATATTCTCAAAATAAATAAAAAAATAGTTGTAGATTGCACGTTGCACTGTTATTTTATAGATCAGTATTATTATTTACTAAATTTATATTAACCATAACAATAATTATAAAAAAATAAAGAAATGGCATACTCATAGCAAAATTGAAAAGTTTAAGTTTTATATCAAATAAATTATAGTTTATAATTTTTTATAATTTCAAATGTACAATAAGATCTTATAACTAAAAATATTTCTTTATGCAACATTAGAATAATAATTAATTAAATATATTTTATACAGCAAGAAAATAGATCTCGAAAGACATATTTATCAAATACTCATTTGTAGAACAATAAATTAAACAAAAACAACAAAAATAATTTAATCAACCATATGTACATTGATCTACATATTAAAAAATGAATAAATATTCATTTAGACAACTAATTAAGTAACAATAGTGAACCTACTAAGTTGTATAAACATGCATTAATGAAATCTAAAAATAAGAAAAGAAACATAATTTATAAATTAATATATAATTAATAACTTTGAATAAAAATAAAATAATATTATTTTAAAAGAGAAATTAATTTTTTTGAAAAAGAGATCCAAACGAGATGAACCAGAATATTCAGATTTTTTATATATAAGGGCAAATTTGTCAATTTATGGAAAAAATGCTTATTTAAAGCTTAAACAAATAGTTTTATAATTTTTAAAATCACTTCACTTTATAGCAATCACTTATCCATGAGCTTAAAGTTATGGGAGCAACTAAACATACCATAAGTTTTAATGTTCCTACCACACTTCAAAAAAATAATTTTTTTTCTTAAAATACCCTTGTATGATTTGTCTAAATTACCCTCAAATTAATTTTATTTACATGTAACTCTATCTTTACTATTCGTATCTTCATTCCACAAACCTTAAACCCTTCATTTCCATCTCATAAACCCTATACCATTCTTCCATTCTAATGTTCCTACTATTATCTTCATATCCTTCTTCCCCTAAACACTCTTTATAAGATTTTACAGCCCTTTTTAATGTATTTTTTAGTAGTTCCCTCGAGTGTGTAGAAATCTCCAAGTAATCAAAACATCCTATTTTCACACCATTTGAAAGCACAATGACGGGGTGATTTAAGTTGGGACGAAATTTAGCAATCTTTGTTGAATTTTTTGCCATTTTTTGTGTTTTTGTGTGTGTGTATTGTGAGTTTTAAATAAAAAAAAAATCGTTATTGGTTCGGGCTTGCGTGCTCGAACCTATGACAGAAGGTTCGGTTGGACAGGACCGAACTTATGTATTAGGTTCAGTTGGGTCTGACTGAACCTAATATTTTTAGGTTTTTTTCGAAGGGATGACCCCTCTAGTAAATTATGATGGTAGTAGTTTATTGGCGTTTTTTACGATTTTCGATGCAATTTGTATGCCGACGCACTGTTAACTTCTATATTGTTACCTATCAGTGGCAAATGATACATCGACTCTCAAATAAGGTAGAAAGTACGTCAAAATGAGCTCATATTGCTTCAAGGGCCATGAACGTATAATTACCACCTGAATATCCTTAAAAACAACCGAAAATATGAGGTTCGGTCGGATCCGACCAAACTTAATACATAGGTTCGATCGGACCCAACCGAACCTAAGACAGACTGTCACGCCCGGGTTGCACCGCAGTGCCCCCTACCCAGGGTGATCAGTACCCCAATCTCTAGGGCGTACTCCAGCCATTATGGACCCATAATATTGTCCAATCTCGGCCAGCCACGCCTCACAAGGACGCCGGTCACCGAGATCATTTGTCCCCTTGGCTCAGCGGTTACCTAGGATGCGAATTCAAACTCCTTGGAGGGGAGGTCTCGAGTTCGATCCCGAGGGAGGCCCCCCACTGTTCATATGAACAGTGGGGACAAATGATCTCGGTGACCGGCGTCATTGTGTGGCGTGGCTGGCTGAGATGGGACAATATTATGGGTCCATACTAGCTGGAGTACACCCTGGAGATTGGGGTACTCATCACCCTGGGTAGGGGGCACTGCGGTGCAACCCGGGCGTGACAAAAAGGCCTTATGTACATAAGGCCTTTTTGTCACACCCCAGTACACAGCACACCGCAGTGTCTAGTACCCCCGGAATGTGATGGGTACGCATACCCCAGCCACTATATACCACATAATATTGTCTCATCCCAGTACACAGCCCACCGCAGCGTCTAGTACCTCCGGGATCATTTGTCCACACTATTCACTATTTATGAATAGTGCAAGGCCTTCGCCAGATTCGAACTCACAACCTATAGTTTGAATCCGAACTCTGAGTAGCCACTGAACCTGTAGTGTGGACAAATGATCCTGGGGGTACTAGACGCTGCGGTGGGCTGTGTACTCAGAGTTCGAATTCAAACTATAGGTTGTAAGTTAGAATCTGGGGAGGCCTTGCACTATTCATGAATAGTAAATAGTGTGGACAAATGATCCCGGGGGTACTAGACGTTGCGGTGGACTGTGTACTGGGATGAGACAATATTATGTGGTATATAGTGGCTGAGGTATGCGTACCCATCACATCTCAGGGGTACTAGACATTGTTGTGTGTTGTGTACTGGGGTGTGACACAGACGTTCGGTCCTATCCAACCGAACCTTCTGTCATAGGTTCGGGCACGCAGGCTCGAATCGATGACGATTTTTTTTATTTAAAACCCAAGATACAACAAAAAAAACACAAAAAAATTATAAAAAACTCATAAAAAAATTACCAAACTCGATTTGAAAGTGGTTCGAGTTAGGGTTCATTTTTGGATGAAAAAAATGAGAATAACGACATCGATTGTGTCGATGAAGAAGAAGATTTGTGGATCGAATATCGAAGAAGAAGAAGAAGAACCGAGGGAGTAGATCAACGGAAGAAGAACATCAATAGGGTTTAAGGTTTGTTAGAGAAGAGGAAATGAAGAGGGAAAAAAAGTTATTTTTTTTTATTTTTTTTTTTTAATGAAGTTAGTTTATGAAGTTTTAGGCATTTTTTTGGGATAAGAAAAGAGGGTAACAATTGAATGGGTTAGTAAAAATGAATATGGTACGAAGAGTAATACTTGTATATTTAGTTTTTTTTTGAAAGGAAAAGAGGGGGAATACCCAGCAAGAACAACTAGCACACTACATCTCGAACTCTCCTAGGCCAAGTAACCCCAGTTGCATCTTCCCTCAAAATATTGGATAACCCACGGGGAGGGGAAGACAGGATACGCACTCCCCGATTGAACTTCAAGGCCTCAGTAGCCAAATAGTCTGCTGCTCTATTACCTTCTCTGTAAATGTGCTCAACTTGAACTATCCAATCTCTCTGAAGGAGTCTTCTACACTCATTTACCAAGTTGGAAAGGCTAAGCTGCGGCATACTGTTGTCTTTTAACCAACCAGCCACCAAAGCCGAATCTGTTTCGAAAACTATAGAACGATGGCCCTCCTCCCAAGCAAGACGTAAGCCATGAACAGCAGCCCATAGTTCAGCTTCAGTTGCAGTACAAGAACCAATATTAGCCACAAACCCCCTCAACCACATACCACGATAGTCACGGAGAAGACCGCCACCCCCTGCTCGCGATGAAGCATTCTTAAGACATCCATCAGTATTAAGCTTAGTCCAACCATGGTTGGGAGCACACCAGCCTACCATCTTCACCCTCTCTATCAGTCCATCATCATGGACCGCCACTTGGGCACGAAAAGCATGAATGATTTCAGCCACTTGCCCTTTAAGCCAAGTCATGCTATACTCGAAGTGAAAACGAAGATTACGAAATACTAAATCATTTCTCCATTTCCAAAGAGCCCACACGGCAACTGTAAAATAGGAGGCCCAGTCATAGTCAACATTACAATCATTAACGCCAGCAAGATTATGAGCGAGCCAGCTATGAAAATCCAAATTGCTCTGAAGATGATACTCAACTGGCTGCAATAGACGCTTCCATAATTGCACGGCTCTAGAGCAATTTCGAAAAATATGATCAACATCCTCGATACATCCCACACATTCAATACAGTCAGATGCCATGGTGAAACCCCTTTTCATCCGCTCAGCATTGCACATGATCTTTCGATGCGCAACCATCCACAAAAAAGTCTTGCATCTTTGAGGAGCTTTAAGCTTCCAAATCATCCTCCAAAGGGAATTAGGATCTCCCATAAGAGTACCAGTAGAAATGGTATAAGCAGAGGTCACCGTTAATATGCCACTCTTAGAAGCTCCCCAACATATGTCATCTGCAACCTCCTCCTCTTCCCATAAGAGCACAGCAGCAAGTTTATTTTCAACCTCAAAAGGGAGTAAACCTGATAGAGCATTCCAGTCCCACCCTGAGCCCTGCACCCAATAGCTTGAGACAGGCCTATACATCTCCACCAAGCTCAAATCCCGCATTTTCATATTGATTAAGGCCACCTCACCTACCCATGTATCAAGCCAAAAAAGAGTGTCCTTACCATTACGAACTAGAGCCCGCACTCCGCTACGTAAAATAGGCGAGGCTTTAACAATGCCCCGCCACGCATTGGAAGCCCCATTCTTAGGCTGCAACCTATCAATAGTAGCTTCCCGATGCAGATACTTCATGGAAACAACTCTGGCCCAAAAGCTATTCTTATCTGTAATTAGTCTCCATCCCAATTTGGCCAAAAAAGCCAAATTCATATAAGCCATACTCTTAATGCCAAGACCACCGTCCTCCATAGGTTTGATGATGGTTTCCCACTTAATGAGGTTGACGCCCTGCTTCTCATTAGACCCTCCCCATAGAAAACGTCGAACTAATTTATCAATGGTATTACACACCCCTATTGGTAACATCATAGTCTGCATGATGTACATGGGAATAGAGTTAAGCACCGATTTAACTAGAACCAATCTACCCGCAAAGGACAAGAATTTTGTCTTCCACCCCTCCAATCGAGTAGTCACTCTCTCAATGATGTACTGAAAGTCAGCAGGTCGGACCCTCCCATGAATGGAGGGAGCACCAAGATACCGACCCAGGTTGTCCGTAAGGGGAATACCAGAGATAGTAGATATGTCTTGAGCCACCGCAATTTCCACATTGTGAGATACAAATATATGAGATTTCTGGTAGTTAACTCTTTGGCCCGAGCACGCACAAAATAAATCCAGGCACTTCATAATAACCTTTATCTGCTCTGTAGATGCTTCCGCAAACAAAACCATATCATCTGCAAAGAAAAGGTGGGAGATAGAAGGACCATTACGAGAAAGCTGTATGGGTTTCCATTCTTTTCGCTCCACTGCCCCATTAATCAAATGACCCAATCTTTCAATACACAGAACAAAAAGATAAGGCGAGATTGCATCCCCTTGCCGAACTCCGCGCTCAGGGGAGAAACAATCCAAAAGATCTCCATTCCAGACAATCGACATCCTAGAGGAAGAGACACAATGCATCACATTTCGGATCCACCCATCACCAAGACCAATCTCCTTCAACGAGTCTTCAATAAAATCCCAAGATAATCGATCATAGGCCTTTTCAAGATCAATCTTAATTGCCATATGAGAAACACCACTCTTCTTAGTTCTCATTGAATGAAGGACTTCTTGATACACAATGACATTATCTGTAATTTGGCGACCAGGAACAAAGCTGCTTTGGTTGGGAGAAACAAGACTAGGGAGGATCATCTTTAGCCTATTTGTCATAGCTTTTGTAATCAGTTTATAGCCCACGTTGCAGAGACTTATAGGTCTAAGCTGGGTCAATAATTCAAGATGCTGAACCTTCGGCACTAATACCAACAGAGTATCATTGATCCCATCTGGAAGCTTTCCTGACGCCCAAAAGTCTTGAACAAGCTTGTAGACAGAAGGCCCCACTGTAGGCCAGAGGCGTTGATAAAAACCTGCATGAAAACCATCCGGGCCTGGCGCTTTGAAGGGAGCCATATCAAATAAAGCCTGACGAATCTCTTCAATCTCAAAGGGCTGATGAATCCTTGCCATGACAGCACCATCTAGAATTGGAAAACCCCCTTTAGGAAAATCAGACATATCCCCGCAAGGTTCTTTTGAAAATAACCTGGTATAAAAATCTTGAATTAGATGCTTCAACTGAGCTGAATCTGAAACCCAATTTTCATCTGCACCTTTTAACCTCCCAATGACATTCCTACTCCGACGAATGACTGTAGTAGCGTGATAGAACTTGGTATTGCGGTCACCCGAAAGGATCCAGTCGGCTCTAGATTTCTGAAACCACGAAAGTTCTTCTTGATACAGAACAAGGTCCAGCTCCTTCTTAAGCTTAGACTCCAAAAGATGAATACGGTGTGTAGGGTGTTTAGATAAAACGCGTTGAATGCCTGCAAGTCTCGCCCAGAGCCTCTTCTTCCTCCTAGAAATACTCCCAAACTCGGTTCTATTCCATGAAGTAAGAACCGAGGCTATATGCCGATTATTTGTATCCAAAGATCGGTCACGACTCCAATTCTCCTTAATGACATTGTAAAATCCCGGATGAGTCAGCCAAGCTGCCTGAAATTTAAACTGCGTTGGCCTCACAGTGGCGCTTGAACCCTTTAAACGAACCAAGATAGGAACATGGTCGGAGTGATGTTTAGGAAGGTGAATCACTCTAGCGTCCTCAAACATATGCCTCCAAGCTAAATTACATAAAACTCTATCCAGGCGAGCTCCCTTAAACTGATCCCCTATACCCCTACTCCAAGTATAGGCTTGTCCGGAAAATCCCATGTCCAGCAAATCATGATCAAAAATCCAATCCCCAAAACCAGAGCTGCCATGATGAGCCACAGCATTCCCACTACTAACTTCTGCGGAACATACCACCGCATTAAAGTCACCCGCAATAATCCAAGGCTCACTCATATCAAAAACATTCTTATTAAGATCCCTCCATAACAGCTTCTTCAGGCTGGCTGTAGGACTACCATAAACAACAGATAACAACCACTGATGCATACTACTATCTCGAACCCTCATATGGATAAACTGGGGATGAGTAGCAATAATATTTATTTGACAAGAACTATGCCAGAACACCCAGATACCACCACTGAAACCCAATGATTCTACCCGGACCCATTCATCAAATCCCAGCTTTTTACAGAGAAAATCTGCCTGAGATCCACTCACTTTGGGCTCTAACAACCCCAATATGCCTGGTTTATGCATCTTAAGCAGGTCTTTTAGGGAACGGTGGAACTCCTTCGAAGCCGCCCCTTGACAATTCCAGATCATAAAATCCATAAAAACAAGATAAAATAGGCTACCCACCCTTACCTAAGACCAAAAAATTGACAAGCACGGCTTTAAGAGGAGAACCCTCCATCAACAATATCCATCCTCCCAAGCGATTCATCCTTGTCACTAGGAGCTTCGTTATGCACCCCCACCAGATTAGCTTTTGTTCCACCAAGTTCCCGCCTACCAATAGCAGGAACATGCCCAGATTCCACCACGATAGGAGGATCTTGATGATGTTCTGGTATCGAATTAATTGTAGGATGAATACCCTCCATGTTCTCAACCTGATGCTGGGGATGAGAGACCACCGATCGAGAGATCAGCTGACCTCTATTGGACCCACGCACCACAATATGTTCCTCCGCAGCGGCAGCTTGCTTGGACTGAGAAGAGATAGAAGTGATGTCACGAGTCAGTACATTCTTCTTTATTCGAACCACATTGTTGGTCTCTACAGCCACTTGAGTGCTTGGGCCATTATCCACTTCCTTAGTATTTATTTGCATATTGGGCCTTCTCCCTTTACTCTTGACATAGTCATTAAGTGATATCCCTGAGCCCATGTGCACGCCAATATCCTTATCAAGATGCGGCCCATCTCGTTGATCACTATCAATATTTTCCTCAGGATTATCCTCAACCGCTAATGCCGCATACCGAGAAATATGTTGCTGAAAACTAGCATTTTTAGCATTTTGTTTAGCACCAATCAGTGGCATATCCCGAGGATCACGTCCAGCTCTCCCACTCTTTCCATTTTCAGTTTTGGTCATACCTCTACGAGATCTTCTAGAAGCCAACATCCATGGCCCATAGCTTTTGGTTATTTCCTGATTCACCGGAGGCTCAGTCGGCCTAGCTTGAACTCCGACCACATCTCTAACATCTCCGGCCAGAACTTCCGCCGGTCCACTGTGATGAGGCGTCTCTTGGCCCTCATTCTTTGGACACGCATCTTTCCGATGCCCATAACATCCACAATCAAAGCAAATTAAATGGATCCCCTCGTACTCAATCCGTCGAACCCGATGTCGCAAAGTGAATTTAGATAGAAGTGGCTTGGTTATATCTACCTCCACACATATACGCGCGAACTTCCCCCTAGAGACGGTGCTTGTTGCATCATCAATCTTCACCGGACGACCAATACGCGCCCCTACTTTCATGAGGAAGTCATAGTCATAGTATTCAATTGGGAGACAAGGGATTCGCACCCACACCAACAATCTATCCATGTTCTCCTGCCCCGGGTCAAAATTAGGATGCCATTGCCGCACTGTCAGATAATGATCAAAGATCATCCATGGGCCCTCAAATTTTGCATACTCATAATCCTCCTTGGAGGCAAACTTGACAAGAAAATAGTCTTGATCAATAGCAACTAATTCAATAGGAGCCTTCGGACGCCATAAGGCCTTAATCTTACGTAGCAGGAATGGAAATCCAATTGTTCTGCCCAACAATTTGATAATAAGTGTCTGTCTCCATGGGCGACGTAAGCGCCTCTTCTCCTCCTTGGATATGTGAATGACTGGACACTCGGACTCGGACTCCTCAGCCCCCATCTCTCCTTCATCATCTGAGGTCCAATCCTCATCGAACTTCTCACCATCATCCATCCGTCCCGTATATCCCAAAAGTTTGTCTCTAAATGTTGGCAAGGGGGCGAACATCCCATTCCCCTCAGCATTCTCCTTGCATGCCTGAGTCTCCTCCACCATACTTACGTCCGCCATCGGCGACAAATCCGCTTCCACTCCATCCACATTCATCTTAAATTTTTTGTTACTTCGTTCAAGCAAATCAGTTTCCCTTTCAGGAAAAGGAGCAGTGTTGCCTTCTTCTTCCTGGCCTCCAGCCTTGTTAGCACTCAAACCACCACTGTCATCTCCCATCATATCTTTCCTAGGAGTCTCTTCCTGAATCTCTCTCAACTGATCGGAACCACCTCCCGATTCACCGTTCATGTCTGAAATCACGATCACCGCAGCCGTTCTCTGTTCAGTGCGTCTGCATCTGCGTCTGTTCTTCAACCCCGCGACAATCCATCTCCTCGAGTCTCTTCACTCTCTTCTCTTGCACATTCAATCCTGAAAATAACGGTAAGTTTCGCACTTGATCTTCTTCGCATTTCTTTTAATTTCTAACACAAATTTATCGGGAACGTTTTCTCAATTGTTGTTCGTGTGTTTTTGCAGTCCGTTGAAGGTTTAATGAGCCCAGAAAACGATTCTCAGAGAACGTTGTAAGTACTGATCAATCTGTTCCATCTAATCTGTTTATCCTCCAAGAACAATTTAGAAGCTCATTTCTAGCCAATGGAAGCACAGTACTAGAATTTTAGTACCTAGGGCTTGCGTGATCGTTGAAATAGCTTTTGTTTTTCGGTTGTTTTATCGTTTTCTTTTGTTTTCTTCACCTTTTGCGCTTTTGACTACCTAATCGATTCTCGAGCTACTTACTTGATGTTGGAAGATGATTTTCGTTAGTTATAAAGAATAATTTGTGTTACAAGATTTGTGGGCTGGGTCTTACGAACCTGAGATTTTGCTCACTAGGAACCCTTATGTGACTGGTACTTCGGTGATAGGCGTCAAATACAAAGATGGGATTCTCATGGCTGCTGATATGGGAGGTCTGTTGGTAGATCATTATCTACAGTTTCATTTACGCGCAGCGTTTATCTCTTGCCCTCGTTCTTCCACTTCCACTTTCTTCCTAGTTATGTTTTGTTTCCAATGTGCATAAATAGTAGGTTATTAGGATCCCATGGGAGTTAGTTATATTTTCGAGCAATATGGAATGCCATTATGTGTGCTTTGTGCAATTGGCCTCAGATGTAAGAGATTTATTTCTTACAAGAAAAATTGGGGCCTCAGTTACATTTCATTATTATTCTTATTCTTGTTGTTACATTTCATTTGTTAAAATATTAGTTGTCGTAGTAGGAAATTTAGCTCCTCATTTTGGTTTATTTGATTTAGCCGTATATAAGTAACTTGGGTTTTCTCCTTGTTGGGCTTGTTCTCTTCGTGTTAACGTGGTATAGTTTCAACTGTCTAGGAGTGATGCTATCTTGAGTGAGAAAAAAGGGAAACAATGTGTGAGGAGAACCCCAAATCTTGATCATGAATCATGATGTCACTTTCCTCTGGTGTCTTATCAAAGAGGAGACACAACATGATTTATCTTGAATTCTTGATGAATCAAATGAGGTAGGGTGACCCTTGTGTGACATTTTCCTCTAGTCACTCTAGGTCAAGATTAATACAGAGTTGACATTAGCACAATGAAGTTGGCCTAAAAAGTTACCTTGAAAGCATAGGTTATTAGTTGCTTGCCATTGACAGCCCCATAAGAGAA
Organism: Paratinospora sagittata; assembly: GCA_035771175.1. Taxonomy (NCBI): domain Eukaryota; kingdom Viridiplantae; phylum Streptophyta; class Magnoliopsida; order Ranunculales; family Menispermaceae; genus Paratinospora; species Paratinospora sagittata. Next base: position 28,129,273 of record CM069595.1, read on the forward strand.
TTAGGGGAAAGAGAGTTGAAAGAGTAGTACCAGGGGAGTCACAGCACACAAATGAGATCTGTGGATATGCTAAGTTCTTCGCAATCAAATGTCAACATTGAGCAGCGTTGAGATCTGCTGGTTACCACTTTGGGCTAGAGAGATATGAATAGCATTTGGGAGTGAAAGAAGAATGTCAAAAAAGTGAATAAACTTGTCAGCAAGGCCATGTCCTTATTCCATCTAATATGTCTTTGTATTGTACACCCAAATTTTGACAGCTGACTTGATGTTGCACTTTATTACCATTTAAGGCGTGGATTATAATATCTTTTTAAGCTTTGTAGTTAAATATCTTAATATATCTTGGTTAGAGCCCATCTATTAAGTGACCTTCTTGGCATGTGTGCTATGTATCGTAAATCACTTTTCTTAAGTACATTTTCTATTGAAGCTCCTTGTAAATTATATCTCATGTATTTGTTGAGAATATTTCTTTGTAGTTTTGCACTCATCTCCTAGCATGCACTGTTTACGTGTCAATAATGTCGAAAGCTATCAGTCATCATTTGAGTAGGGTGTTATTAAATTTTAGTTTAACAAATGATTCATATCCTAATTGCACTCTGTTTATCATTAGTTATGATTTGTGAAAGGCCTACTTTTCATCCCATTCTAATTTGTTTATGATGGGCAGGTTCCTATGGGTCAACTCTGCGCTACAAGAGTGTGGAGCGGATAAAAGCTATTGGAAAGCATTCCCTTCTTGGTGCAAGTGGAGAAATAAGTGATTTTCAGGAAATACTTCATTATCTTGATGAGCTCATGTAGGTGCTCTTTTTATTTAGATAGAATCTGCATTTTGGAAATGAGGAACTGAAACCATTAAGAATGCTTTAGATATGTTTGAGCATAGTGCAGTATAATTTTGATTTTTAATTGATGATATTATGCATTTGGTATTTGCAGCATATATGATGATATGTGGGATGATGGGAACTCCTTGGGGCCAAAGGAGGTTCACAACTACTTGACCAGGGTGATGTCCAACAGGCGAAACAAATTCAACCCTCTCTGGAAGTCACTTGTTCTTGGTGGAGTGAAAAATGGGCAGAAGTATCTCGGCACAGTAATTACACATACTGGACATTAAATTGTTGCATCTTGTTGTGAATCTTTTCCTCTTTTTTAAACTTTCTTGCTCCATTGATCATTGTAGCAATTAGGATAAACTCTAAAGGCCTATGTCCGTTATCATATTAGGTTTTCTGACGATTTTGGGCAATTTTCAAATTTTGTCTAATATGTTTAATCTTTTCTGTGTGATCTATAATGACAGCTGGCCCCAATAACTGCGACTCTCCAACCTCATACCAGCAAGTCGAAGATCTACAAGGTCGACCATACAAGGCCTCAAAAGGTGCCATACGGATACTAGCTTGATAGTTGTTATTGTACGCAAATTCACACAGAGGAAGGTATTCATTCCAGCTCCCACCAAACTCTAGAATACAAGATCTGAGCATATCCTCAAGCATCTGTATCACTCTCTCAGACTGACCATCAGTCTGTGGGTGAAATGTCGTATTGAGACGGAGATGGGTCCCAAATCGAGTCTGCACTGAATGCCAAAACCTCGATGTAAATCTTGGATCTTTGTCCGACACAATGGATACCGGAACCCCATGCAATTTCACAATCTCTCGTATATATAATCTACTCAGTCTGTCCACAGAGTCTCTGGTGTTCGTTGGAAGAAAATGAGCAGACTTCGTCAGTCTATCAACTATCACCCAAATGGCGTCATATCTACCCTGAGATCTGGGAAATCCCATAATAAAATTGTGACGCTGATAAGTTGAGTTTTACTATGGTAATTTATAGGACTTTTATTTGGTTTTCAGAAACATTTTCCCAATTTCTAAGTGTTTTTGACATATTTTGCATATTTTGTGTCTTAGGTTCATTTTAGTGTTTTTATGAGTTTTATAGGTTAGTTTTAGTTGTTTTCATGAATAAAATGCATTAGGTTAGTTTAGGAAAATAAATTTGATTTTTAGGAATTTTTTCATAAATTATTAGTGACATTTTCATGTTATCATGTTTCATGTTGCATTTTTAGTATATAATTGCATTTTGTGTTTTACCAATTGATGAGTATAATGGACTTACTTGTGTTTTTGTGTTTTGTTTTGTAGGAGAATAAAGAGCATTAAAGGGATTAAATGAGGCATAAAAGATAGAGAAAAAGTCCCAAGGCATTGCACAACAAGTCCCATGGAGAAAAAGTGCAAAAATATGAAGAAAATGCACAAAACAGTGCAATTCAAGTTCTGGGCGTTGTGGCGCCTGTCGCGGCGCTAATACAAAATCTGCTTTTCCGTAAGTTATGTATTTTTGCGATATCTTGGGTTATACAACTCGGAATTGGATGTGATTTTTTTTCTACTTATTCTAGACTTAAAGGGCTATCATATAAGAGGGTTTGGAGTCACAAAAAAGGGGAGGAGAGAGGAAGGCTAGGGTTTGCAAAAGGGTAGAGAATAAGGGGAGGAGAACAAGAGAAGAGGTTGAAAAAGGAGGAGAGTTGTAGAGAAATTCTTGAAGGAAAAGGGGGTTTTCTTACTTTTCTTCCATTTACAATTTATCTTGATTATTTCTTCTTTCAATTTCTCTCTTGTAATCATGTCCATGAACTAATTCTATTTTCTAGAGAAGAGATGGATCCTAACTTGAATATTATGGTTTAATTATAGATTTAGTTTATTATCAATGAAATTTCTCTAGTTTATTCATGATTTCATATACTTAATGCTTTCGGTTTCTTGATTACATATCGAATGAAGTTAGACTTGGAAGGCGACACTCGAGAGAGAGTTTTCTAGGTTGGAAAAGGGGGATTATGACATGAAATTATTGTAGAATCGAGAGGTTTACAAAGTTTCATGAAGTTGTAGAAAAATCACGGAGTTTAATGGGTTGTTTAGAATTTAGGTTTTATCGAGCGATCGAACCTTGTTTTTAACAATACGTTCTAATTTGGCACTCGAGAGAGGGAATTAGAGACGCAAGGGTTTTGACTTATAGATTAGGAAATTGATTTGGTAATAAGCATGTTTAAATTACATAATTGAAGGTTAGGTGAAATTGATTCTCTAGACATTTTTCATATATTAATTTTTTTTTATATTTTCTTGCTTACATTCAAACTTTAATTTTCAGCACTTTTATTCTAGTGATATATTCTATTGATCGTTTAAATAAAGCTCTAAATCTGTGAATTGGTAATTGAGAGAAGATAATAATTTTCTCGTGGATGCGATAATCCACTCACCATGGGTATTATAACTTGATATTCATACACTTGCAAATTTAAATTTATTGCATCAGACGCCCCAAAAATCATTTCATCTAGCCCATAACCCATTTGCATTTTGCCCAAACTTTATGTGCTTGCATTACTGTGTATGTTTGTCTGTTTGATGTTTGATGTGTGTTAGTTCAAGCATTTTTGCATGATTTTAAGTTGTTTAATGAGTTGTATGTAATTATTGCTTAAAAAAAAGTATTATTATTGGTGGTATTATTATTTTTATTAATATCATTAGCCATATTAATATTATTGTGGGTGGCTTATTGGAGAAGCCACATATAAGTAACTTGTTGAACAAGTCATCATCTTGACTTGTGACTTGTTGAAAGGACCACATTAGATGTTCTCATTTAATTCACCCTTTTTTATATATGGGAAAGTTGTATTTCAATTCATGGTGAATATGAGAATTATATTGGAATGTGTTGTGTATATGTGTTGATTTTATGATAATTAATTATTGGTGTGTCAAATAGACCTGGGAAATTAAAAATGAGCCTGGAAGGTGTTTTTACATTGAAATTGACTGGTTATACGCGAAATTTCGATGTGTATCGAGCGCGTAGTGAAGAAATGAAGAATAGGTGTCCTTGGTAGGGAGCGCGCTCCTGGGTTGGAGTAACGTGCTCCTCATTTTTTGGGCACTTTTTTTAGTGAAATTTGGCCAAATGCTAGCATTTTAAAGGGGGAAAAAGTTGCTACTTCCCCCATATGAGTTGAGAATGAATTGGGGAGAGAAGAAATGAGGAAAACTAGGGTTTCAAAGGGGAATCTTCACCATCTACACCATAAGGTAAGTGTTTTTCTCCATTTCTTTTCATGAAATCACCATTGAAGGTGAGGGTAAGCTTTCTAACAACGTAGTTTTCTCCATGGGTCACGGTTTTGGGTGTTCCCAAACTAGGTTTTTGATGTTTTGAGCTTCGAAAGGGTGGGAAATGATAGAAATAAGGTATCTTGACCTAGATCTACACCCAATGTGCATTTTTCAAGCACTTCACCACGTTTTTGGTTGTGCATGGGGTTAGGGTTTTGTTGGAAACCCTTAGGGCCGAAATGTATGCTAAGGATTTGGTTTCCTAGGTCGATTTTCGAACCCAACGGTGGCATTTTCCCCAATTTCCAGCAAGAAATTGGTGGGGTTGATGTAATAGGCCTAAACCATGCCCAAATGTCATTTTCTAAGCTTTTCACCTAAGTTTTGGGTGAGCTTGAGGTTAGGGTTTCAATGGAAACCCTGAATTTCGGAATGCTCATGTATGGAATAGTTTTTTATGATGATTTTGAGCATGTTGGTGGCTTTTGCCCAATTTCTAATGAGAAATTGATATGGTTCCATGTTATTGGCCTAAACTTGGAAATTAGGTCTAGAACATGGGGGATTTGATGCATGTTACCTATGTTGAATAATTGGCTCATTCTAAATGAATGATAGTGTAGTTAGGTGTTTACGCATGTTGGAAACCCTAAGTATAGTGTAAAATTGGCTTAGGTCATAATTTTGGGACTTTGCCCAAAATTGGGGCTTTTGACCTAAGTAAAGTCAATTGATTAAATTGGCATTGGACTTGTCTAATTGAACCCAAATTGAATTGAATTGTGGGTTTAGGATGATTGGACTTATGTTGGATTTGCATATGAGTCTTGTGTGGATTTTGAGGTTGTCATGAGAAATGAAACTCATGATAAGGCTTAGATGCGCATAGGCTTATTGGTTGTTGATATAATCATGATTAGTGTTTATGTATGGAAATGATCATGATAATTGATGTATGTGCATGCGAATATGGTTTACAAGATCTTGATTTGGATTGGAATTGGTGTTGATCCGTGTGTAGTTACCATAGCTTGCGTTGCTTGGTGGTGAGTAGTTGTTCCTTATGATTATCACTTGTGTCATCATATTAACTTATACTTGTATGTTGAAAGTCATGAAATATTATTATGAAAATGCATGTGTTTAATGTAATTTTGAAATGGCATGCATTGAGACTCTAAAAGGCTTGAGATGTGCCAAGCTAAGTTGCTCTAAATGTTGAATAGCTAGAAGGTTTGAGATATTACCAAGCTAACTTCTCTAGAGGTGAAATTGAATGTTGAATATCTAGAAGGCTTGACATGTTGCCAAGCTCATTTTTCCCTAGAGGTTTAACTGTATGAGATTGACATACCCCGCCAGGGAGGATCATTTCACTTATGATTGACAGTGAATGATCTCGATGTCAGTTGTACCCCAATAAGGGAGGACCATAAGTTGGTCTATTGCAACAGGAAAATGATGTGGTAAAGTGGATGAATAACCCAAAGATGTAGCTATACCCCAACATGGGAGGACCGACTTTCAGGTCTTTATAGCTAAGGGTTGTTGGATGGTCTTAAAATGCACGATGATAGATAAATGCTTATTATATTATGTGTTTTATGTTACACATATTCATGAGCATTATTTCATGCATGTATATATAATTGGCTTTTATTGATGTATAATTGATGGCATAAATAAATACTATTCACTGGGCATAGTTGGCTCACCCTCTCATTCTCTTTTTAGGTCCTTCAGATAAGAGTAAAGACATTGCATTTACTTGAGGACCTAGCAACTGCAAAGCTAGGACGTCTTGATGTGAGTCTAGGACTCTTGTGTATGTTGATGGATGTCCAATTCTGCATATGTATATTGTTTTGTTTATTTTGGTACATATGTAATTTATATCACATGTTAAACCTAGATGGTGAGGAGTTTGTATAATTGTTGTAATTATGGCCTTGGGCCTTGGACTTTTGATGATGGGTCTGGGTATGTTGACCCTAGACTATTATTGATTTATTTTGGGAATTGATGATGATCATTACTATGTGTTTATTTGGAGATGATTATTGTGCTAGTTTTGTGGATGCATTTGGATTCTTATAAAACTGTTGAGTCTATCAGGTTGATGTTAACAAAAAAAAGATGGGACTATATGGAGAGTTAGGTTGAGGCTTGTAGGGTCCTGATCATCCCATAAGATGATTTGTGGTGGTCGTGGATGCCTACACCAGAAGTCCCACCACGACATTCCACACGCCATCCCACGGGGGATGGTGGCCTGGGGTGTGGAGTCGTCACAAAAATCCAAGGTGATGTACTCCCATTTCTATTCTGGAATGGATAATGGTTGCATCTGTCCTCCAAGCCTCTGATGTTCAGCTTTAACCTGCTGACACACACCACATTTCTGTACATACTCAGCTATATCCTTTTTCATCCCATGCCACCACACTATTTTTTTCATATCACGATACATTTTGGTTAACCCTAGGTCGATAGTATACTGAGACCTGTGTGTTGTCTGGAGTAACTTTGTCCTTAGATCATGATCTACAGGAACCATTAATCTCCCCTAAAAATGCAAGAAACCATCTGAATCTCTATGCCAATCAACTTTGTCTGCTCTATCAGCCCAAGAATTATACATATCAAAGTCAGGATTATGCTGTTGCAAATCCTTGACCCTATGAATATGAGTGTTGGTAAGCTGCACATGCATTTAGGCACAAATATCAACACGTGAGTACACTCATCATAGTAACTTTCTCTAATAAACGCCACTCATGGGCCATCTGACAAGCCACCACACTAGTTTTTGTCCGCTTTCTGCTCAGTGCATCTGCAACTACATTGGCTTTCCCAGGATGACACTCTAGTGTGAAGTCATAATCCTTCAGGAATTCAAGCCATCTTCTCTGTCTCATATTCAGTTCTTTCTGATCATATAGATATTTCAAACTCTTATGGTCTGAATAGAGTGTGAACTTTTCACCATACAGGTAATGCCTCCACAATTTCAAAGCAAAAACAACTGCATCCAACTCTAAGTCATGCACAAGGTAATTCTTCTCATGCACCTTTAACTGTCTAGACACATAAGCTACCACTCTACCCTCCTGCATCAATACACAACCTAGACCTGAATGTGACGCATCTGTATAAATCACCAACTCTCTACTAGGCTCTGAAAATATCAATACTAGTGCAGTAGTCAATTTTTTTTTCAGTTCCGTGAAAACTTATTCACATGCTACAGTCCACACAAATGATACATTTTTTTGAGTCAATCTGGTAAGTGGAGTTGCTAGTTTAGAAAAACCTTCCACAAATTTTCTATAACAACCAGTTAATCCCAGAAAACTATGTATCTCTGTCACTATGGTTGGTCTTGGCCAATTTATAATAACCTCAAACTTAGCAGAATCAACCAATATTCCCTCTGCACTGACCACATGACCAAGAAATTTAACTTTATTTATCCAAAACTCGCATTTAGTGAGCTTGGCATACAACTTATGCTCTCTTAGTGTATGTAGAGTAATAAGGAGGTGTTACTCATGTTCTTCCCGAGTCTTGGAATAAATGAGAATATCATCAATGTGTCGGTGCACCCAAGAGGGGGGGGGTGAATTGGGTGATGGTCAAATTTAATTCTTTTCCAAAGACTTAGTGATATACTTTGATATATTAGAATTAAATGCACAAACTAACCATAAAGTAAAATGTATAACGTAAAGCACATTAGGATTTATAATGGTTCGGCCAAGCCTACCTCCACTACCTAATCTTCCGATTAGGATTTTCTCAATCCACTAACTGATTCTCTTACGGTTGAGAACCAAACCGTTAGAATTTTCATTTTTACATGTTCAAGGCAAACCTATTCTTTTGTGGGCTAAGGATGAACCACATTTTCTTTTTCCGGGATTAGGAATTTACAAGATGAGGAAGAACAGTTTTTCTTTTACGGGATAAAGAAGAACCATTTTCCTTTTATAGGATAAGGAAGAACCATTTCTCTTTTACAGGTTCAGAGGTAACCTATCCTTTTATAGGTTAAAGACACACTTATTCTTTTACTAGCTAAGGAAGAACCATGATCCTTTTACGTGCTAAGGAACAACCTTGATCTTTTTACAAGCTAAGGAAAAACCTAGATCCTTTTACAGGCTAAGGAACAACCTAGATCCTTTTGCGGGATTAGGAACAACCAATTTCCTTTTTCTGGGCTGAGAAAGAACCCATGTTCTTTTTACGGGATTAGGAAGAACCATTATCCTACTTGCAGGTAAGGGTGGCAATTCGTGTTGCCGTGCTGTAATCGTGTATAATGAAATATATTATAAACCCAAACACGACACGTTTAAATAATGTGTCATTATATGTAAACCAAAACCTGACCCGTTTAATAAATGAGTTAAACAGGTTAACCAGTTTATAACCTTTAAAGCTTAAATAAGTTCATTCTAACATATTTATCATATATAAATTCTAAATTAACATATAAATAAAAAATTCAAGATCATAATTATACAACCATATAGTAAAGACCAAATAAAATATTATAAAGTTAAAGTCTCAACACATGACATAAAATATTAAAAAGTCTTCACACATAACATAAGTCTCAACAAAAAATATAATCGTGTTAAACTGGTCAATTTCGAGTTTAGCAGGTCGACCTGCTTTTAACCTGAAATTTAATCGTGCCTAATCAGGTTTACCCTATTTTGACCCGCACCTGTATATGCAAAATCTAAACTCGTCTATTTCGTGTTGGTTTCGAGTCGTGTTATCGTGCCGTGACCTATATTGCCACCCCTACTTGCAGGTGAGGATGAACCTTAACATGATTTGAACCATGAAATCATTAAGTGAACTACATTCACTTGTTCTGGTTGTTTCATTCCAGAAACACACCAGCAAATCACAATTATAAAGTAATGTTGGTTCTAACACAGTACAACACTTTACAATTAAGCTCATTGCATAACATTACAAAGATGTATAAATTTAAGTGCGTAATGCTCAGAAAAAACACACTTACAGTCCTTTACCTTTCAATGTTTGGTATTGCTCAAGTGCAGTTAAAAAAGCATGAATGATGTGTAATGTAAATCAGTGCTTCTTCGAAAATACTGCAATACATTGAAGTTAAAAATGCATGACCAGTTTCAAAAATAGATAAAATATATAAGCATGAAAACTTCTAGTTCAGTATTCAGTAGTTAACATAACTATTAATATAGTTCGATACAATACTTAAGATTACACATGTATCTCTCGAACTATTTCTCAAATTCTTTCTTCAGCAAGATTGATATCAAGTGTAGATCAATGCTGAGAATTTGAGTAGAAACTAGTTCTATATAATTCAAATAGATTTTCAGAGATAGAATATAATTTAAGCTCAATATGAATATCTTTTGAATTAGTAAAGTATCAGCGAAAAATAGTTGAAAACTTTTTTAAGATTGAAAAACGACTAACATTCAAAAAGTTTTTGGCACAATAAAAGTTATCGGTGAGTTGTTTGATTCAAAAGTGTTGGTATTTATAGACTTAGTATGAAATAGTCGTTAGATACTTGAATTCAAAATTCAAGGTGAACGTTTACACACAACGGCTAGAATGTATCACGAAAATGGCAATTGCAATTTTTCGTGACCATTCTAGTTCCTTTCAGATTACATGAGTAAGGAATACCTTAGAGAGCATGATTCATCCATCAGAGAAAATCCCTGATAAATTTGATAAGGATTTTGTGCAAAGATCTGTTCTGAAAAAGTAGACTGATATAGCATACTTGTCAGAACAGTGACGGATGTTGAATTAGTGTTCTGATTTCGTAATTAGCGTCTTGACGTATAATATCAATTTTGTGGTTTTGTTCCTTGAGGGTGGTCATTAAGTGTAAGCATCCTGCTGAACAATGAAGTGATGACACTACTAACTCGTAAGCGTCCTGACTTTATTTGCAACAGAAATGACTCAACTTTGAGGTCGCTAAAGCACATAGCTAAGCGTCCTGCTTTTTTTTTTTTTTTTAAATAATTAAGTGAATGAGGGAGCTACTTCCGGGTAAGCGTCCTACCTTTAAAAAAACAAACACGAGGGCACTACTACTATGTAAGCATCCTAACATATTTAAAACATTTGAAAAACAGTACTAAGTACCCTGAAGGACAATCAACGTCCTGAAAGTTATTTAGTTGTTTCCCAGAGATAAGGGCGTTCTTATCCAGGTAGTGTCCTGATAGTTTATCCAACTTATAACTATCAGTGTCCTCAAAGATAATATCTTTGAAGAACTTAGACTCTCAGAGATCTTTCAGCAAGCTGGTTCACAATCAGCGTCCTGACAACTTCAAAGGATGATTCTAAGTGAGGCCGCTACTTACAAGTGAGCATCCTGATGAATCAGTTCAATTCAACCTTGAATGTTATCAGCATCCTAATGAGTCATCAGCGTCCTGACTTATCAAGTTCATGAGAGTGCTGCTAAGTCATTAGCGTCCTGAAATACTCTAAAAATAGTTTTTCACACGTGATTAAAAACTCAGTCAATTTTAAAATCAAATCATACATAGAAAATTAAATCATTTGAAATACTGTAAAGCGTATGATCAAAACATGCAAATTTGGACAACATATGAAAGTGATTTGTGCATGGTTTTGGAAAACGTTTGAGCAATATCGATTAGAGAAAGATATACCTTAAATACTTTGTGTATTTCTCATAATCTTTAAATCCAACTCTTCATTATGAGATCTTCGATGAACTTCGCGCTTGAATTGAATGTCTTGAGCTTTGATCGAATGATGTAGTCTTGAAACTTTTGATCGAATCGTTCGTGAATGTGTGGATTGATCTTCAAGTCCTTGATTGAGATGATCTTGAACGAATGATATGACCTTGAGTTCCTTGATCGAATCATTCTTTGGTTTTTTGCTTTCCTGAGGTGCTGAGATAGGTTCTTAATTAAAGCTCGTTAGCACCGAAAGAGATTTTGCTTGTGATCATCAAAATATACTTCATCAAGTATACTTAGGGACGTGCTAAGTGATGAACCGTTTAGGTCAACAAAATGATGAACTGATCAAGATATGGTTTAAATACCCTCTGCATCAAGTCCATAAGCATGATAGGTGCATTGGTTAAACCAAAGGGCATCACTAGAAATTCATAGTGTCCATATCTCATTCTGAAGGTTGTCTTCGATATATCCTCTTCTTTGATTCGCAATTGATGGTACCCTGATTGCAGGTCGATCTTTGAAAAGAATTTTGCCCCATTTAGTTGATCAAACAAATCATCTATTTGTGGGAAAGGATACTTATTTTTCGTTGTCACATTGTTTAACTGATGGTAGTCTATACACAGACGTAGACTTCCGTCTTTTTTCTTCACAAACAATACAAGTGCACCCTAAGGTGACATACTGGGGGTGATAAACCCTTTTTCCATCAACTCATCAAGTTGTACCTTGAGTTCTTGTAACTCTTTAGGTGTCATTCTATATGGAGGAATGGAGATAGGTTTTATACTGGGCATCAGTTCTATAATAAAGTATATCTCCCGTTTAGGTGGTAATCCCAGTAAATCATCAGGAAACACATCTTAGTAATCACACACCACAAGAATCTCAAACAACTGTATACCCTGTTCCTTATCTCCCTGAGGCTTTAAACCAACCAATATTTCCATCTCCTCATTAGTCACAATCTTACCTCTAGTAGGGGTTTAGAAGTATCCATACCTCTGTTGGTGAATAATTGTTGACCAGGTATCTGAAATATCACCTTTTTGGAAAAGCAGTCCACTAAGGCATGATAAGCAGCTAGCCAATCAATAGCCAGAATGACATCAAATTCCAAAAATTCGAATACCCTAAGGTCAACTATCATTTCAAATCTGACAACACAGCTCTGACAAACCATGTTTGGATAGATTATTTCCCCTACTGTTGTACTTAAAATTAATGGTGTACTAGCCGTAACAGGAGTCAAAAGTAATTTGTCTACCATGTGACCAGCAATAAAAGATAAAATAGATCTGGCATCAATCAAGATATACATCATCACACCATAGATATAGATATTGATCATACCTTCAATCAGGGTCTTGTTGATAGCATCTGAATCTAGTTCAGTCACGGCTTTTGCCAGTTCTTGTATGCTAGAAGGTGTAGTAGTAGCTAAAATAGTCAGGGTTTTCGAAACCAGCTGAAAAGGACACTGAATGACATTGTGGCCCTTCATGCCACATCTATAATATATCGGTGGTGGACGTGGAGTGGAAGATGAAGTAAGGGACTCTGTGCCCGAAACTGAAAACCAACTTTGTCCTGACCCTTTCTGCTGAGGCCATGGCGATTTCACAGAAGAACCTTGATTTTAAGGTCTCCCTACTAATAATGCTCCTATGTCTGGCGATGGTAGTGGTAATGCTGCAAATGGTGGGAATGGTGTCATAGGTGTCACAAATGGCTCGCCTCCACTGCTTGCCTCACTCGTCTTAGCCTTCTTAGCCTCATTTCAGTGCTTTCTACCCCATCTACCATTTTTCTTCCTCGAGAATGGTAGATATAGTTCTAGAATTGCTGACTGTGTAGAATGTACTGGCGGTGTTGTCTGAACAACTGGCCTAGCTACGACTACCTTTGCAGTCTCGAAATCTAAGGCCTGTCGCACAGCCTGCTTGTACGTCTGTACACCAGATACTACCAAGCCCTGATGGATAGGATCTCTAAATTCATCTCAGAGTTGCCTCATCCTACTCTCATCAATCTGTACTAGCTCAGGTGCAAATACTGATAGTTGATTAAACTCATGCTCGTACTGTCTCACAATCATATTCCTCTATTTCAATGCCATAAGTTCTACTCTTATTCTGTCACATTCAGCCTTCAGGGCAAAGGCTGACACTACTTTAAACTTTTCCCAAGTGTCAACAACTCCCTAGATTATCTCTGTAGCCTGCCACCATCTCACAGCTTCATCTGACAACTTAAATCTTGCCAGTTTCACTTTATCACTATCTGAGACTTACATGTCATCAAAAATGACTTCCATTATCAGAAGCCAATTTTTTGCCGCTTCCGATGCCAAAACTACCAGGAAAAGAGGGTGGATCTCGCCTCTTAAAGGCTTTCATCACCTCTTTGTATCTTTTTTTTCTTTATTCTTTTCAAATTCCAGATCAACTATCTGGACTTCAGCCACATGCTCAGTTGCAGGTGCGCCAACACTGTTGGCTCCAACATCAAGGATCACTGATGTTGCAGGCCTCTGCCTGTCTTCCTGCAGTTTTGTCATCATCTCAATGATCTGAGCATTTTGCTGTTGTTGGGTAGCTACTGCATCTTCTAGTTTTCTGATCCTTTCTCGATCAGTAGAATCCATGATCAACTTTGATTATCTATTTTCAAATCTAGAAATTACAGAGACAAGGGACAATTAATCAAATGATCAGGATATTTAATTTTAAACTAGCTACCCATAACATATACCCATACAAACAAATATAATGTAATAGGGCTTTTATCTTTCAAGGCTTTTAATCCTAACCTTACATTCTGATACCAAAATTGTCGGAACCCACTCCATATAAGTGATGTCATGATCGGCGCAGGATACGATATACTTCATGTGACGACGTATATAAATACCCTGTCAACCTTATCCAAAATCACATCCACATTTTTCTCAAAATTTTGACAGTCTTCTTCGTTTATTAATCATATCACAACCTAATTATCACAAATCAAACGCAATCACAGTATAAATATGATCATTCACATTACTACACATCATCTACACTTCACATTTCCACATATATACAACTATATAAGACTATTCATGTACAATTATCTAAAACTCTCTTCTCACATTTCATCTATGTGATATGTATACATAGATAGTGTTATTTACAAAACTATTATTCAAACTAATATTTAAACATACTAGTATTCTCAAACATTTACATACATACAAACAGTAGAAGGAATCTCTATCCTTCGCGCGCCTTCCCCTTGCTCTTGGGGTCTGAACATGAAATGTTTAAGAATTGGGTGAGCAACCACAACTCAGTGAATATTCCGAACTATGGCATCATATATGCATTTAATAAAAATCACATGAATCAATACATTCAAATCTCATTCAAACATGTATGAAACATTTCATAATACATACATGCCTATAAGTAATTCCAAAACATGCAGGATTACAATAAAATCAAACAATCTCCCTCTTTTTAGTAATAGAACGGGTATGCACTCCTTGTTATGCATTTATATGGAGTCTACGTTCGGACCTCTCATTACCCAATCTTTTGCTATGAATCATTTCAAATTAGAGCTTAATCTCAATTCCATTCAGGAACTATTACTCGGACCATGTGATTATTCAATCCTCATGCCGGACTGTCTTCTGGAAATGATCTCATGTTTTAGCTTGCTCTAGCAAGTTCAAAACATGCTCCAAGGTCAAATATTTTCATAAATTTAAAACAATGCAATAAATACATATATTCATGATTTGAAACACAATTTATATTTTACAATGTCATATACAAGGAACCAAAGTCAAGAGATACTCACAGTTGTACCGTGTAGACCTACACTCTACGACCACTCTACTATTCGTATCCAATCAACAATATAATCCTTTCATATATTCATTTCCACATAATCCATAATCAATTATCAAATCATTATATCTATTTGTTTTTCAATTATTCATTAAAATCTAACTCTCTAATTAATTCTCATAATTTCATTTCAGTCTAAAATTCAAGTGAGGCGTCCCAAATATTTTACACGACCCTCATGATTATTTTTAAGGTAATGGACAACAGAAACATGCCTTTCAACCACATTTCCACTAATATCCAAGTTTATCGTATTTACTGAATTCATTCAGGCATATATTAAAAATATTAATCGATACCTAAAAATCATAATTTTGGTATCGAAATGTCCGAAATTCAGTTTTCTATAATTCTATAGTTTCAAATCGGAATTTCACCTGAGTTTGACATTGTTTCAAAAGCCCCTAATGTCAAATTTGGCTTTCAACAACTGTACCGGCACCAATTATATCTATGGACACAAACAAATCACACATCTAGTATCTACACATCTATAGGAGTCATAATATATTATTTCTACGTGTTTTCACTCAAAGTGGGTCCAAACCCCATTTTTGTAAACACGATAAAACACCTCCTATAGAAAATTTATACCGATAGCAACATCACACGTAGCTTAATTGCAATTTTACAACGAAAAATAGTGAAAATAACCTAACGGCATGTCTAATTTGGCCACGAAACCGCATTCTGCCCTTCCGTTCTTCTCCTATGTACGTTGCTCCTCTTCTCTATTTTTTTTTCTTCTTTCACGCTGGTTTGGTTGTCAAAGTGGCTGGTTTGGTTGTCAAAGTGATAGAAATATGAGAGAATGAGATAAGAATCTCATTAATTTGATCCCTTGCTTTCAATGCCACCTAATTAACCAACCTCCCCCAAATTTAATATTTAATTCATATCATGTAATAACCACTTCCTCATCCTTTAATTTATTTCATATCATTCATTTAATTAACAACTACTCATTATTTAATCATTTAATTATTTATTAAAATCATCACTTAATTTAATCATTCCATATATTTACTAATACCCCTTAAATATAACATGTATTTTCATTCACGTGTATATTTGCCTCCTACAGATAAAATACTCGTATTAAACGTCTTGATATACGTGTAAATCAATGAATGTATTTAATTAAAACTACGGGGTGTTACATTACACGTAGCTTAAATATCAATTTTGTAACGAAAAATAGCGAGAACAACTTACCAAAACCTTGATTTAGCCGCGAAATGTCGTTTTCCCTTTCCCCGGTCGTTCACCCCTCTTCTATGCTCATTATAAATGAAAAAGGATGAAAAAATCAAAAACATCGAAATAATAGCTTAAAAATCGCGCCCACCGCATCAACCCAAATGGTGGGCTCCACCAGCAAATCTAGTCGACTGGATTGGATCGAGTCGAGTCGACTGGTTCTAATCCAGTCAACTAGTTGACCCCAGTCAATGATTCCCGTTTTTTCTTGTTTTTTCCACACCCAAGCACACATAACATCAATACACACTAACCAAATGCATCCCACATTAATATACAAGACTTCTATGCATGGAATATGAGTAATATGACTTAACATATGTATAAGTCAACCAAATACATTAACTAAGACTACAAGGTGTTATAATCTCCCCAACTTAAGGAATTTCGTCCTAGAAATTAAAATTAAGGAGAAATATACCTCAAGTGGTGAAAATATCTGAAAATTTCTCCCGCATCTTGTTTTTACTCTCCCAGGTTTGCTCCTTATTATCGTGGAACTGACATTTGACTCTGACTAAGGGAATTTTCTTCTTTCTCAACTTTTGAACCCTCCTGGCAAGAATCTGAATGGGTCTCTCCTCATAAGTGGTATCCTCCCCAACTTGCAAATGAGACATCCAAAATGCGTGTCGGGTCTAGGTAATATTTCCTCATCATGGAAACATGAAACACATCATGAACGCTAGCCGACTGAGGGGGCAAAGCAAGCTTGTATGCTAATGGACCAATCCTCTCCAAAACATCAAATGGCCCAACAAAGCGCGGAGCTAACTTTTCCTTCACTCCAACTGCATCTGGCCTTTCTCTGGTGAGACCTTCAACAACACCTGGTCACCCACTACAAACTCTAAAGGCCTATGACGGTTTTCAAAATAACTCTTCTGTCGATCCTGGGTTTTCTTTAAATTCTGTATGATCTACTTGTTTTTTTTTGTGTGATCCACAACAACTTTCGGCCCCAATAATTGTGTTTCTCTAACCTCATACCTAAAGTTGGAGATCTGCACGGCCTACCATACAAGGCCTCAAACGGTGACATGTCGATACTAGCCTGATAGTTGTTGTTATAAGAAAACTCACACAGTGGCAGATACTCAATCCAAGTCCCACCAAACTCCAATATACACTACTAAGCATATCCTTAAGCCTTTGTATCACCCACTTAGTCTGCCCATCAGTCTGTGGGTGAAATGTCGTACTGAGACAGAGATGAGTACCTAGCCGGGTCTGCATAGCCTGCCAAAACCTCATTGTAAAAGGTGGATCTCTATCCGACACAATAGAAACCGAGACCCCATGTAATCTCACAATCTCATGAACATACAATCTACTTAGTCTGTGTATCGAGTCCCTGGTGTTCATCGGAAGGAAGTGTGCAAACTTTGTTAATCGATCAACTATCACCCAAATGGCATCATATCTACCCTAAAATCTGGGCAATCTTGTGATGAAGTCCATAATAATATGCTTTCATTTCCATTCTGAAATAAATAATGGTTGCATTTGACCTCCAAGCTTCTGGTGTTCAGCTTTTACCTGCTGACACACCCAACATCTTTGCACATACTTAGTTATATCATTCTTCATCCCATGCCACCAAACTGTCCTCTTCATGTCATGATACATCTTGATAGACCCTGGGTGAATGGTATACTAAGATTTGTGCGCTTTCGAAAGTAACTCTACCTTCAAGTCCTTGTCCACAGGTACCCACAATCTCCCCTGAAAACGCAAAACACCATCTAGACCTCTCTGCCAATCTACTGTCTGCATTGGTTACCCAAAAATAATACATGTCAAAATCAAGATCATGCTGTTGCAGATCCTTAATCCTCTGAATATGAAAATCTATCAACTGAATATGCATATGAGCACAAATGTCAACGTGTGGAGCCATAGAGAGGACACTCATCATAGTCACTGATAAGTAGAGTTTTAAGTGTTTTTTACATATATTTTATATTCTAGTTTAGGTACATTTTATATTAAAGTTTTATGTTATTTTATGTTAGAGTTTAGGTAGAGGTTTATTTCAATTTGCATTTTTATGTGTTAGTTTAGGTACATGTTTTAATGAGTCTAACACTTGGTTCATGATTGATTTTGTAGGTTTGAAGATGTTTCTGAAGTGATATTAAAGTGATGAACAAATGGTCATACAAAGGAGAGAAGAAACAAATCAAAACTATGTGCGAAAAGACGAGAAAACGATGAGAAATTGAAGGAAAAACGCATACCCAATGTTTTGGGCACTACGATGCCCTATAGTCGCGCTGCAGCACTAGACACATTCAGCAAAAAATGAAAAAAAAAAATCTTGTTGGGATTGCAATGCCTGCGTGCAACAGAATCAGACACGTTTTGGATTTTCGAGCAAATCTTGGGCAATTTAACTCCGAATTGGATTCGGTTTTTTTCTACTTCTTCCTAACTTTAAATACAACATTATGAGAGGGTTTTGAAGGATAATAGAGAGGAAAAAAATTTGAAGAAAAATAGATCAAAGAGGCGAATAGCATGATGGTAGAGACAAAGGAACAAATCTACTCATCTTGCGATTGGTTTTTCTAATTTCCTCTTGTTTATTTTCATAATTTCCATCGATATTATTGTGTTTTATTTTATTTCAATGATGAAATAAGTTATTTTTCTTTTTCTAAAGGATATATGGATCCTAACTAGATAATAAATTTTAGATTTATTTTGATTATTATTAATAGATTTTCATAGTTTATTTATATTTTTCAGTTCTTAATGCTTTTGATCTACTGGTCATAGATTAGATGTTTTTAGATTTTGGGTTCGACACTCGAGAAAGGGAACTTGGGATTGGATTGGATTGGAGAAAATATAACCTAGAAATATTATAGAATCGAGAGATTTATAAAAAAAAATTGAAATTTTAGAAAAAATCACAAAGTGTAATGAATTTGCATGCTTTTGGTTTTATCAAGAGGTCGAAATTAATTCATGTGAATATGTTCAAACTTGGAACTCGAGAGAGGAAGTTAGAGATTTGAGAATTTTTGACTTATAAACTAGGAGAATAAATTAATAATAAACATATATAAAGACATAGTTGAAGGTTAGGTGAAGTTGAACCTCTATAATTTATTTCTATTGATTTTCTCTTAATTTTGATTATTTTCTATTTTATAGTTTTGTAATTAATTTTATTCTGGAATTTGATCATCTAGATAAAGTTAGGGTTATTAATTACGATAATTAGTAAAAGTTAGTCAATCCTTGAGGATGATAACCTGATTCTCATCTGTATAATATAGCTTCATCGGTATAATATTGCTTGACACCGTACTCTTGCGGTTGATCACGTACAAGTTTTTCACTCTCTCCAAAAGTCGTCACTCATGAGCCATCTGACAAGCTACCACACCAATCTCAACTCGTTTCCTGCTCAATGCATCAGCTACCACGTTGGCCTTCCCAGGATAATACTCTAGTGTGAAGTTGTAATCCTTCAAGAATTTCAACCATCTAGGTTGTCTCATATTCAGCTCCTTCTGATCGAAGAAATACTTCAGACATTTGTGGTCTAAATATAGAGTGAACTTTTCACCATAAAGGTAATGCATCCACAATTTCAATGCAAACACCACTGCTTCCTGTTCTAAATTATGTACAGGGTAGTTCTTCTCATGCACCTTTAATTGTCTAGATGCATAAGCAATCACTCTACCTTCCTACATCAATACATGTCCCAGACCTGAGTGTGATGCATATGTATAAATCACCAACTTCTTCCCAAGCTCTGAAAGTAATAGAACAATGTCGTGGTCAACCTAGTAAATGGAACATTTTTCTGAGTCAGCCTAGTAAATGGAGCAGCCAATCTGGAAAAACCCTCCACAAACTTTTTGTAATATCTAGCTAGACCCAAAAAACTCTGAATCTCAGTCATCGTGGTCGATCTTGCCCAATTAAAAATTGCCTCAACCTTAGCAAGATCCACTAAGATACCACCTGCACTAACCACATGGCCCAAGAATCTCACCTCATCTATCCAAAACTCGCATTTACTAAATTTGGCAAACAACCTGTGCTCTCATAGTGTTTGCAATGTGATCATGAGGTGCTATTCGTGCTTCTCCTTGGTCTTGGAATAAATGAGGATATCATCGATAAACACAATGATAAACTGGTCCAGATATGACTTAAATACCCTCTACATCAAATTCATGTCTAATGCCCCAAAATTTTCTTCGTCTAGCCCATACCCCATTTGAATGAATGCCCAACTCTATGTGCTAACATAGAGTCATGTGTTGACTTAAGTCGTGTTTGGGGCATGATTGATTCCTATGTGTTGAGAATTGGTAAATGTGATTGAATTAGAATGATTGGGGTTAAAATTGGCCCAAGTTGGCAATTGTAGTACTTTCCCTAGTTATGGGTATTAGTTATGTTTTAATATGAATTTGGGAATGGTGAAGCTATGTACTGATTCTAAATGAATTATAATGATGAGTAGTGTATGGACCTAAATTGACCATGTTAGGGATTAGACATGGGTTTGATGTGGATTATGTAATTTGAGATCATGAAAGGGATATATATGGATAGTGATATGTATGAATTTATATGCAATTGCATGATCTAAGTTGGAATTGGGGATCTCGTGTGTACATAGGATTTTTCTCATTGGCTTGGTTGTGAGTAGACTTCATTTATGTTTAATCTTTTATGTCATCATATCAAATTATATGTTGTATGTTTGAAAGCATGAAATGAATTTTAATTATGATTCCATGTTGTGTAAAACTCTATAGGCTTAGCAAGTCTTGCCTTTGAAAAGAGCGAAGCCCCCACCTTAACAAAGGACCTAATTGGCTTAGTGGCTGACAAAAACTACGTCCTTGTTTAGCAAGGCTAGTATACTAGAAGGTGTTGGCCTAAGTGGTTTTTCACTTAGAATTCTCCTAAGTGTTTTGATACTAACAAACAACATAGCTATGCTGTTAATAGTTGTATTGAGTATATTTCAGTACCAAAGATCAATTTTAAGGCCAATGCAAGATTCAAGCAAGTGACTACTTAGTGAAAGGCAAAACTGAAGTTCAGGATCAAGGATGGTCAAGCTGAAGTCAAGAGAATTCATTTGGGGTGCAAGAAGTCAAGGCAAGGTGGCAAGTCAACAAAGGGCAAGTTGAAGTCAACAAAGGACAAGCTGAAGTCAACCGAAGATCAAAACAAATGGACTGTAATAATATTTCATTATGTAGTTGTTTTAGATCTCTCTAGGTTTTAGGTTTCTTTCAGTGTTAATCAACCACTTCTCTTTATCGTGTGTTTAACCGAATTGAATTCTATTTCTCAAAGGTTTTTAACCTTCTTACTTGAAGATTTAACCATGGTTTAAACTTGGTTTCTATCATTTTATCGCTCATAGAGCTTAAGCGGTATTATGGATATGTACACAATTACTAAGAACCTGTGGAATGCACTCCTAGTCTGTAGAAAACACTCATGTAGCAAAAACACGTCTCATTTAGCTCAGACAAGCTGAAAAGCACTCTAGCAAGGAGAAACACGTTTTAGGTACAAGGCAAAGAGTGTGCATAATTCTCGGGTGTGGTGAAATGTGTTTTAGTTGAGTGAAATGCATTCCAGCTATACAAAACCCATTTTAGTGTGTTCTTGCCTCGGGTTCTCTGAAACACGTTTCAACCTTTTGAAACGCGTTCCAGCTGGGTTGACAAAAATTACTCATTTTTGTTTCGGGTCTCGTAAAATGCGTTTCAGCTAACTGAAACGTGTTTTAGCTAGTATGTGAAAGTTTGTTGTTTTCTCTCGGGCTTCATGAAATGTCACGACCCACTATCCGTGGCGTCATGACCGACACAGAACCCGGTGTATATCCTCCCTCGACATACACGGCGTCCCGATAAGCCTTCTAACACAAACCATAATCCCAAATACACAACAATAAACACATGGACATAATATAAGATCATTATATAAAACATATCCAAAATGACAATCATAAAATTTTTCTCCAAGTCCATAGTGTTTAAAAGTACATAATATATTTAACCATAAGTACAAACCCATCTAAATGTTAAGTATAATCATTAGTGTTACATAGTACAATTTATCGAAATAAATTGTCAAAAATTACTAAACACCTACGTCAACAACAGTACGGGAACGCTTCGCAGCTAAGCTTTCCCTTTCCCCTTCCAATCAGGTCCTGAAAAGATAAGGATGAGGGGTGAGCTACAACAAGCTCAGTGAATGTTCTATACAAGTGGCAACATATATAGGCATTTAAGTAAAACATTGCAAGAATCATTAAAACCATTCAAATAATCATGGGTGTAAGCAATATTACATACATGCCAATATAACGTATCATACCATAAACAAGACAATGCATACCATTTTATAAACATGCATATGCAACCTAACACCTCTTGAGTAAGGATCAATACAAGGGTTATGTGTGCACGAAAACCATGCTCGGTCGACTTCTTACCCGTATCTATCAAAATTCCTATGAATTGTATGAACCATAGGATTTGCCCACAAAGAAAAGTACCATGCTAGGCAAATCTTAACATACACAATCCATAGAAATCCATTGTAAGGACCACAATTGCGGATTCTCGGTCGGCCCAATGGGATTCCATAAGAAATCCCAAGCTTAGGGAATGCACATAACTCAACTGCTTTTCCAACTGACTATGCTCAAATATAGTTCATGAATTCAATAAATCATGCATACTACATTATACAAGCATTTAAAACATTTTTTACTACAATGCCTCATATAGAATTCACAAGGAAAAGAAACACTCACCCTTGATCTGCTAGACCTAGCCAATCTAACTTCCAATTCCACGAAAGAGCACTAGAATGCCACAATCACCCCAATGCACCACAATCTCCAATTGGACTATTTGGGTCACTTAGATCAAATCACAAATCCTGAAAATGACATGGTTTATGCGAAACTGAAAATCAGTCGAAGTATGCTAATCAACCATGTTTAAACCCAAATCAAATGCCAATTAAGTTTCTAAAATGGTCTTACACATAGGCTAATCTCAAATTGCCCAATTCACCCATTTACAACCCAATTAACCCACATTTAACCAAATTGAATGCAATAGGTTGATCCAAACACTATAATACATGAAATTCAATCATAAATAGGGTTAATTAGACTAATTGCTAGTCAATTCCATCAATTGAAATCAATTAAGTCAAAATTCTGAAATTTGGACAAATCCCTAAATCACATGCAATTTTCCAAATTACTAGAAAATTGCCAAATTACATAGCCTAGGCAAAAATTTCTCTACACTAGGGTTTCCACTAATCAAAATTAATAATTTGGAGTGCCATACATCCATATTTACCCATGCATTCATCATAAATTACATGCAATTTGAATAGTAAACCCTCTTTTAGGTCAAATCCTAGTTTAGTAATCTAGGTCTAAAATCCTAATTTACGTCAAATCCATGAAACCCCTCTAATTTCTTGTTAGAAATTGGGGATTTCACTATTTATGGACTCCCCATACCATCTAGATACACATATCACAAAATCATAGCCTAAGTCCATTATTGGTTTTCCACCACCCCCTTAAATTTCGGGATACATGGATGGAAAACACCCCTTAGGTGTTGGTTGAGGTTAGGGAAGGTCTTTAACATGAAAAACAACCATAAAATAGTCCATACATGCAAACCCTAGGTCTAGGACCCTAAATTTTCGAGATTCAAAGAAACCCTAGGTCGAAAATTAGTTTGCATGCATGAAGGAAAGTGATAGAAGGAAGAAAAATGAGAAAGAATGGAGAAGAAATGATTACCTTGGGTGTTTTTGGGCAAAAAACCCTAACTTCTCCCCTTTTTCTCCTCTCCCCTTCTTTATTTCCTCCCCAAGCTCTCTAGCCCTCTTTGAAAGCGAAAAATGAAGAATCTCATGTTCAAATGGCTTATATAGAGGTTTAGTTGCATTTTTGGGCCCACACATGAAAGTTAGAAAAAAACAACTTAAATAAAAGGAACAATTTTTTCTGCTGCAATTAATCGCACTTAGATAATAATTGTTTTTCAAAACGTTTATGATTCCGTAACTTTAAATAGTGAACGGGAGGCAGCGGGCTGCTTTAGGCGATTGGTTATTTAAGCAGACCTTGTGTCTCACCTCTCAACTGGAGACTGATCTAGTTGGTCTTAGTGAAAGCTATCAGCTTATACAAGTAATACTGAATGTCCTAACCTTGCACGTCGTGATACCAACTCTGATAAAGGATCACCAGACGTTGCCAAAGTTAGTCTAAATGTCAAGAAAGGACCAGACCAGTAGACTAGACCAGTTCATGCATTGGCATCATACATATCACCACCTAGGGACGTATATGGTTTATGACTCATAGAATAGTTAGGAGCATTGCTCGCTATTCATTATACTTCTCTGGAGAGGGACATACATGAGAACCCGGCTACGCCCAGGGAGGGACATCAGTACGTGAATCTAGAGCATCGTTCCTGAGGAGGGACGTACAGTGAGAACCTGGCTACACCCGGGGAAGGACACCTGTACGTGAACTCAGGCGATGTACGTTCATCAAACCATTACGAGACGGTGTCATGCATACATACATATTGATTGATTATGATGCTCACATGTGTATTTAAGATATTTGATATTGAAGTATGCTTTATTATTTGTTATACTCACGAACTATTTACCCACTGAGCGCGTTAAGCTCACTCCATTATTATCCAATCTTTCACAAAAAATTAGGGTGGACTGGGTGCAGGTTATGGGGCCTACATTTTTGTACCCTCTGTATTACTTATTGGGGATTTTGGGGAGTATGTTCCCTCGACCATTCTATGTACAAAAATATTCTGAATTAAATGAAATCAGATTTGTACTGTGTTATATACAAGTGCAACTTCAAAAAGTTTGTGTGATATGTCTTGTAAAACAGTTAAAATGCTTCTTCGAAAATGCTTTAATCCGATCAAACGTTGAAGTTTAAATCAAAGGACAAATGTATAGATATAAACTCATAAAGTTTTCCAAATCGATAAAATATATGGGATGTTTAAATATTATGGTAAACTTTCAGCTCAATCCAACTGTGGGATTCTGAGATCCAACCGCGTGATCAAAATCGCGCAAGAAAATACGCAAATCCGTGAAATAATGTTTGGAGTCTTATATCTCACAGTAAACAACTCTGATCACGATAGTCACCATTCATAATACATATCTATCAGAGAAGAATAATCTTAAAAAATTTCAGCTCAATCGGACCACGGACATAAGAGATTAAGTCATTGATGTAATCGATTACAGAAATTTCTTCCTCCATGGAGCGAGCTCCACTGATCCTAAACACCATTTTCGACATGTTTCTATGTCGAACGGGTCTCTGATCATTTCGAAACTTTACGCACACATTAAAAAACTTAAAATCATGCAAAAACACTCGAACTAACAAGTTTCGAGCATCAAATATGTATACGCATATGTATACGGGCACTCTATGAGTCAAAATGACGTCATCCTAAGGTACGGGCGTTACATGAAACGCACTCCACTTTCCTGAAACACACTCCAGCCTTTTTTTTTCATTTTTGCTCATTTTCGGGTTTTAAACTTGAGAAACTATTGTGGGCCATTGATTTCACTAATACATGATTACATCTTTTAATCTTGGCCACTCATAATAGGTTTAGGGTTTTGAACCATAGTTTTCTATTTAAACAATCATTAAACCTTATTAAAAAATCTTAGAACTTTTTATCATTCTACAAACTTTATTTTCTGCAACTGAGTCAAAAAGAAGGCAATCGCCATTAGAAAACTGAGATTTTCATGAAGTTATACTGATGTTTTGATCATTCACCTTTCACATAAGTCAATCATGATCACGAGCTACATTACATACTTTTTTTTTTTTTTTTTTTATCAAATTGAGGTGTTTTTGTCTTTTGCATTATTTTCAGTTGTGCACTATCTTCAAACCTGTGGCTGAGAAATCTAGGAAGAAATTATATTGCTCTGTAAGTATTTTGAGGTTTGTTTGGTAAGGAACAACCTCTCTCATTCTTCATTGTGTTTGAGTTCATCTGTATCTTTGAGCACAATTGTACTTGTTCTAAGTGTTTAGAACATGATTACCACTTTATGGTTACTCTCCTTGATTTGATTCAAGTTTGAAAGAATCAAGTCAAGTGATTGTGGTTCACTTGAGATTCCAATATTGGAATCCAAGTTCGATTCATCCTTACCCCGCAAAAGGATGTTGTAGGTTCATCCTGAGCCCGTAAAAGGATAGGGTCACCTTGAACCTGTAAAAAGGCTTTTGTAACCGTTTGATTCACACCCGTGAAGTGAATCTGAGATAGTGAAATCCTAGAGAAGGTTTCTCTAGGAGTGGAGGTAGGAAATAGATTTCCGAACCACTTAAAAATGCTTGTTTCTCTCAATTTATTTTCTGCATTTTATTATTATATATGATCTATTTGATAAAATGCCTCAACCAAATTAAGAAACACAAAAGATAAATTACAAATTGTCTTAATTGGCCAAAACACTCAATTCACCCCCCCTCTTGGGTGTCTTTCAATTGGTATCAGAGCGGGTGCTCACGATTTAAGGCTTAACATTCTTGAGCCAAAGATCAAATGTCCAATACCATAGATTTTGACTTAGGAGATAACCTATTCACTCCACCTATGCTCAATGTGTTGGTGCACCAGGGAGGGTAAATTGGGTGATGGTCAAATTAAAGTCTTTTCTAATGACTTAGTGATATACTATGATACATTAGGATTAAACGCACATACTAACCATAAAGTAAAATACATAACGTAAAGCACACTAGGACTTATAGTGGTTCGGCCAAGCCTCCGTCCACTACCTAATCTCCTGATTAGGATTTTCTTAATCCACTAACTGATTCTTTTACGGGTGATAACCAAACCATTACAACTTTCCCTTTTTCAGGTTCAAGGCAAACCTATCCTTTTACGGGCTAAGGATGAACCGTTTCTCTTTTATAGGTTCAAAGATAACCTATCCTTTTACAGGTTAAGGACGAACCTATCCTTTTGCGGGATTAGTTCTCTTTTACAGGTTCAGAGATAACCTATCCTTTTGCGGGCTTAGTTCTCTTTTACTGGCTAAGGAAGAACCATGATCCTTTTACGGGATGAGGAACAACCGTGATCCTTTTGCGGGATGAGGAACAACCGATTTCCTTTTTCTAGGCTGCGAAAGAACCCATGTTCCTTTTACAGGATAAGAAATAACTGATATCTTTTTTGTAGACTGAGGAAGAACCCATGTTCCTTTTACGGGATAAGGAAGAACCGTTATCCTACTTACAGGTGAGGATGAACCTTAACATGATTTCAACCTTGAAATCATCAATTGAACTACATTCACTTATCCTGATTATTTCATTCCCGAAACACACCAGCATACCACAATATGAAAGTAATGTTGGTTTTAACTAAGTAGAACACTTTACAATTAAGCTCATTACATAGCATTACAAGGATATGTAAATTTAAGTATGTAATGCTAAGAGAAAATACACTTACAGTCTTTTACCTTTCAATGCTCGACATTGCTCAAGTGCAGTTTCAAAAAGCGTGAATGATATGACATTTAAATCAATTGAATGCTTCCTCGAGAATTTTTGATACCATTGAAAAAATTGAACTTGAAAATGCAGGACCAGTGTAAAACACAAACACATAAGGTTTTCAAAATAGATAAAATATATAAACATGAAAACTTATGGTTCAATATTCAATAGTTAACATAACTACTGATATAGTTCGATACAGTACTGAGATATGAAATCATGTACAACTGTATCTCATGAACTGTCTCTCAAGTTCTTTGATCAGCTTGATTGGTGTTAAGTATAAATCCAGGCTGAGAATTTGAGTAGAAACCAGTTCTATATAATTCAAATAGATTTTGGAAGATAGAATATAATTTAAGCTCAGTATGAAAATCTTTTGAATAAGTAAAGTATCAGTGAAAAATACTTTAAAAACTTAGAACATTTGAAAATTTTTGAAAGATTGAAAACGACTAACATTCAATTTTTTTTTGGCACAATAAAAATTATCGATGAGTTGTTTGATTCCAAGTGTTGGTATTTATAGACTTAACAGGAAACAACCGTTAGATACTTGAATTTCAAATTCAAGGTGAACGTTTACACACAACGACTAGAATGTTATATGAAAATGGCACTTGCGATTTTCACTAACATTCTGGTTCTTTTAAGATAGCATGACTAAGAAAAATTTCAGGAAACTCGATTCATGCATCAAAGAAAATCTCTGATCGATCTGAAAAGGATTATGTGCAAAGATCCGTTCTGAAAAGTATACTGATATAGTGTACGTGTCAGAACAGTGATAGTTGTTGAATTAGCGTCCTGATTTTCTAATCAGCGTCCTGATGCATAATATCAACTTTTCGTTTTGTTCCTTGAGGGCGCTCATTATGTATAAGCATCCTGCTGAACAATGAAGTGAGGGCACTACTAACTCGTGAGCGTCCTGACTTTCTTTGCGACAGAAATGACTTAATTCTGAGGGTGCTAATGCACAATTAGCGTCTTGCTTACTTAAAAACATTTGGACACATGAGAGTGCTACTTCCGGGTAAGCGTTATTCCTCTAAAATACAAAACATAAGGGTGCTACTACTATGTAAGCGTCCTGACATTTTAAAAACATTTCAAAACAAAACCAAGTACGCTGAAAGACAATCAGCGTCCTAAAAGTTATTTAGTTGGTTCCCAAAAATGAGGGCACTCCTTTCCAGGTAACGTCCTGACAGTTTATCCAACTTATAACTATCAACGTCCTCAAAGATACACTCTTTGAAGAACTTGGAAATCTTTCAGTAAACTGATGTTGATTCAACATCCTGACAACTTCAGAGGTTGACTAAAGGGAGGCCGCTACTTACAAGTAAGCTTCCTAATGAATCAGTTCAATTCAACCATAAATATTATCAGCGTTCTAACTTATCAAGTTCAGGAGAGTGTTGCTGAGTCATTAGCATCCTGAAAGACTCTTGAAAAATAGTTTTGACTCGTGATTAAAAATTCGATAAATATGATTAAAAACTCGGTCAATTTAAAATCGAATCAAATATAGAAAATTAAATCATTTGAAATACCTTAAAGTATATGTTTCAAAACATGCAATTTTAAAAAACGTATGCAAGTGATTTGTGCATGCTTTTGAAAAATGTTTGAGCAATTTAGAGAAAGATATACCTTAAATATTGTGTATTTCTCATATTTCTCATCATCTTTAAATTCAACTCTTCATTATGAGATCTTCGATGTGAACTTCGTGGTTGAGTTGAATTTCGTGATCGTTGATCGAATGATGTAGTCTTGAAGCTCTTGATTGAATCATTAGTGTGGTGTGATCTTGAAATTATGATATAATCTTTGAGGTCCTTTGATTGAAACGATCTTGAACGTCCGATATGACCTTGAGTTTCTTGATCGAATCATTCTTTGGCTTTTTACTTTCCCGAGGTGCTGAGATAAATTCTTGATTGAAGCTCGTTAGCACCGAAAATAATTTTGTTTGTAATCATCAAAATATACTTCATCACATTATATTTAGGGATGTGCTAAGTGATGAATCGTTTAGGCTAACACAATGACCACAATTTCAAGTCATGGAGAATTAGAATGAGAGCATTCCTTAAGGCCCAATCACCTGATATGTTGAATATAGTTGTAAATGGACCATATGTGCCCATTAGGATCATAAATGGGGTTTAAGTCCTCAACTATTCTATGAGTCATAAACCACATACGTCCCTGGGTGGTGATATGTATGATGCTAATGCATGAACTGGTCTAGTTTACTGGTCTGGTCTTTTCTTGACATTTAGACTGACTTTGGCAACATCTGGTGATCCTTATCAGGGTTGGTATCACGACGTGCAAGGTTAGGACATTCATTATTACTTGTATAAGTTGATAGCTTTCAATAAGACCAACTAGATCGGTACGCAGTTGAGAGGTGAGACACAAGGTCTTCTTAAATACCAATCGCCTAGAGCAGCCCGCTGCCTCCCGTTCACTATTTAAAGTTACTGAGGACAAGGCCGAGTCTAGTTGA
Source organism: Paratinospora sagittata (assembly GCA_035771175.1). Classification (NCBI taxonomy): domain Eukaryota; kingdom Viridiplantae; phylum Streptophyta; class Magnoliopsida; order Ranunculales; family Menispermaceae; genus Paratinospora; species Paratinospora sagittata. The sequence goes on from CM069595.1 coordinate 28,159,518, forward strand.
GCCAGATTGACCACAAATCCGACATTATAACAGCGTAATACATGAATTCCAAATATATAGGCATAAGTGCGACAGTATAAACATTGTATGACATAATGCAGTGTAAATGAGCAGTAGATATAATAATAACTGAATGTAAACTTTAATAAAAGTTATAGAACACGCAAACCTATGTTTCGTTCCCCACCTTCAAATAAGAACTTCTTCTTTTTCAGATCTGGCGCTTTCTTCCGGATAGAACTTCGTCGCACCGCACCGAGAGTCTCGAACAGAGAGTCTCAAAAGACTAAAAACTCATAATGAGTGAAAAGAGGAGGAAAAATCACAATTTGGAGTGAATTTGGTGTAAAAAATGAAGAAGGGGAGGGCCCCTTATATACTCCCAGGGTAGTGCTTGTATGGTCCCTGAATAGCACTGTGGTTGGTGGAATCCTCATCATCATAAAACCATGGAGAGCAAATGGAATCGGACTCGTCCTCTGAAGATTCCAACCTTTGCATAATAGATGGTGGTGGAGGGCGCTGGTTACATCGTTTGAGGGGAGGTAGGCTGAGCGGTGGAATACTTTTTCGTGTTGTTGCTCGAATCCGGCCGCCTGGCAATTTTGATAAAAGGTCTTGCCAAGATGAGGGCACGGGATTGTTACGAAAAATCCATGCACGCTCTGGCGATAAGGATCGATGTCTGTGTGGTGATGGAGTTGGTGATGCAAAGTAGTTGTGACTTGACTCTACTTCTTGAGAAGTAGTCGCAGGTTGCCAAGGAGGCCACTGCGTGTGTGCAACACTATATCCATTGATATTATTTTTAGACATCTGTGTAGTTATTCAAGTGAAACAATGTATTAAGATAGGTGTAAACAAAGTTTCATCATTTTATTGATAAGTGAAAATAGTACTGTGTATCACATCATCAGTTGGTACTAGAAAACAATTCATGGTATTTATGTTTAATTGTTGCTTCTAGTTCCCATGTTGCTTCCTCTACGCCGTGGTGATCCCAGAGCACCTTCACAAGTGGTATGCTACGTCGCCTTAGGTCTTGAGTTTTTCTATCCAAAATCCGTATCGCTCTCTCCTAATACTTATTTCCTTCCTCAACCTGAACCTCGACTAGAGGGATGATATGCGAAGGATCGGGACGATACTTGCGAAGCATAGATACGTGAAAAACGTCATGAACCTTAGGCATGGACGATGGAAGGGACAGACGATAAGCAAGTTTGCCAATACGTTCAATGATCTGAAATGGACCGATATACCGCGGGGAGAGCGTTCCTTTGATCCCAAAACGTTTGACACCTCTTGTGGGCTGAACTTTTAGAAAAACAAAGTCCCCCTTATCAAATTCTAGAGGTTGTCTCCGCTTGTCAGCATAGCTCTTCTGTCGACTTTGTGCAACACGAAGTTGTTCCTTTACTAGTGTGATCTTCTCAAAGGTCTCTTGAACTAGTTCAGGGCCTAACTGTGGTCGATCTGCCATATCTAACCAGCATATCAGAGATCTGCAAGGGCGACCATAGAGAGCCTCGTACGGTGCCATGCCGATACTAGTTTGGTAGCTGTTGTTGTATGCAAACTCAGCTAAATGTAAGTATTTCGCCCATCCGTCATTAAAGTCCAAAATGCAGCATAGTAACATGTCTTCTAAGATTTGAATAAGTCGCTCTGACTGCCCATCAGTCTGAGGGTGGAAGGTTGTGCTCATGGTGATCTTCGAACCCATTCTACTATGAAGATTGTCCCAAAACTTTGATGTGAATCGAGGGTCTCGATCAGAGACGATCGTGAGTGGTATGCCATGGAGGCGTACGATTTCTCGTTCATACAGTTCGGCAAGTTTAGTGAGGTTATCCGTGAACTTTATTGGCAAGAAGTGTGCAGACTTTGTAAGTCTGTCAATGATAACCAGGATAGCATCTTGCCCTTTATTATTTCGAGGCAAGGCCGTAACAAAATCCATTGCGATGTTCTCCCACTTCCATTCTCCAATAGGTAACGGCTGGAGAAGTCAAGAGGGAAGTTTTTGTTCTGCCTTAACTTTCTGGCAAACGAGACATTGAGCAACGAAGTCTGCAATTGCCTTCTTCATTCCAGAAAACCAAAATTATCGCTTGACATCCTTGTACATCTTGTCGCCCCCAGGATGCATAGCGAACCTCGAACAGTGCATCTCAGTGAGCACTTCTTTCCGAACCTCAGGACAGTACGGTAGACCGACCAGTAAGGAAGGTCCTGTCCGCTGAGTAGAAGTTCTCGTTTCTCCATTAACATAGGGTCATTGACTTGAGCGGCTAAAATCTTTCGAACTAGCTCAGAGTTGGCTGATAATTGAGAGAGTCGTGGTCTTGTTCCCTCATCGATCAGTTGTAGGTTAAAGTTCTCCATCTCGGTAGCCAACTTCCCCATTTCAAAGTTAAAGTGGAAGCAACGTACGATTTTCTACTCAGGGCATCAACCACAACATTGGCCTTTCCGGGATGGTACTGGAGTTGAAAGTCATAATCTTTCAAGAATTCCAACCATCGTCTTTGGCGGAGGTTTAGGTCTCTCTGCATGTATATGTACTTAAGACTCTTGTTGTAACACCCCGTAATTTTAATTAAATACATACTTTGAATTACGCGTATGTTGAGATATATAATACATGTATTTTATACGTAAGAGGCAAATATACGCGTGTATGATTATTAAATAAATAAAATTATAAAATGAAGATAATACATATGAGATCATCCAATATGGGTGCTTACAAGGTAAAAAAAATGGAGTTGAATTTAATTGATTAATTTATGGGATTGATTAATTAAATATGTGAATTGAGTTGATGATAAATGGTTTAATGAATTAACTACTAACTATGGGGAGTTGATTTATTAATTTGCATGAGGAAGCATGGAATCAAGATTTCAATCTCTCACTTATAAACTCTCATCTCTCTCAAATGTTTCTCATTCTCTCATTTCTAACCTCTTTCACTTACCAACGTTAAAAAAAAATGAATAAAAAAGAGTTGCTGAAAGAAAAACAAAAAAAGAGAAGAAGAAAGAGAAAAGAAAGAAGCAGAGAGAAAGAAAAGAAGGACGAACGAAGAAAGCAAAGAACGGAGGAAGGAACGCGTGATTCTCTCAAAATTCGGATCCGCGGTAAGTGATTTTCACTTTATTTCTTCGTGAACTTGATATCTAAGCTAGATGTAACCTTTCTTTCGAAGTAATTTTTGCTGTGGGAGCCGTTTTACGGAGTTTTCAAAAATTGGGGTTTTGACCCAACGTGAATGAAAATCCGTTAGGAAGGTTGGAAAACACTTCCTAGGCTGTAGGAACCTTAAATATATGGTTAGATTGAATTTATGTGTTCATTTGGAATTTTTATAGTCGTTGGAAGTTTGTTGTAATTTAGAGTTTCGATTGGAGACCATTGGAATCATTTAAAACCCAATGAAACTCTAGTTTAAGGCTATAGAATGGTAGAATGAACTGTTGCAAGTCCATCGATGCTAAGTTCATAATTTTTGGAGACTGTTTGACAATTTTAGTAAAAATTTACATGTTTCCAATGAATAGTGACGGCATAAACAGTGACATGAATAGTACTATGATCATATCCAGGGAATAAAATGGAATTAGAATCCAATGAAACTCCGGTTTGAGATCATAGAATCGTAGAGAATTGAATTCCGGACATTTCGATACTAAGATTTGTGATTTTTGGATATGCTTTGATATTTTTAGTAGCTAAATATATGGTTTTGGTGAGTAAAATTCACTGTCGTGACCTTCGCGAACGTGTAAAACCTCAATAAAATACCTGTTGAAGGTAGTAGAATGATAGAATGACTGATTTTACACGTGTCGATGTGGACAGAATAATTTTAGGAATGTTCTAGATTTTTAATAAAATTGATATGTGTTCCAGTAGAAAAATAAACTGAGAATTAGTGAAAATATGAAATGAGAAATCTATTTTCACTGTTCTTTCTTGTGAAAATATCTAGATTGACCACATAAACAAGATAGTAGTTTCTTCAACTCTTTATGAGTCCTAAAGTGAGTTGGAATCTAAATTCACAGAATGGGTATAAGATTATTCAGGTTGATCTTTATTATTAGTGATTTGAAGTGAATTGAGAAATTGAATATGTACATAGATATGAATAAATGAAATTGAATTAAAGAGTAGTTGTGACAGGTTGAGTTAGTTGGATTTATGGATTTAAATTGGAGCTGGACTCGAAAGCGAAAGGGATGATATTTAAGTAGAAAGTGTTGTACTGTGACTATATTTTCTTGATTTTGGTTCTTGTATGCCGTTTAATTTATATGAAATGTTTAATTGTAAACATGTTATATACGTACATGCATTGTATTTTATTGATCATTCAAAATGATTTTGGCATTTGGAGTATGCGAGTTGCAAAGGCAGATCGCATATGTTGTCATTTCGTTAGGAATTAAACCCGGATGAGTGTTATGCTTAACCTCATTGTCAGTAGGCCTGTCCTAACAAGGATTGAAGATCCTTGAAATGACTGTGAATTGGGTAATGAGAGGCTGTGGCTACCTTGTAACGGCCATACAAGGGTTAGACCCGCTCTCTTGCCTTGAAGGAGGGAGATTGTGGATTTCGTGGAAAAAAAGATGCATTGTTTTCTTGGGAACTCATGACATTATGTTGTTGACATGTATAATATATTTGTTGAATGATGCATGTGTTTAATACTTGTTTGAAATAATTTTAAATGTCATATTTCTCTAAATGTATATAATTGTCATCTCAAGAAATATATTCACTGAGCTGCTGTTTGCTCACTCCATTTCCTTCAATATTTCAGGTAAAGAGTTAAAAGAAAAGGCACGAGAATAGATACGTGAGTTAGATTTTTATTGTGTTAATGTATGTGTATGCGAAGGAAATGGATTATATTTTCTTTAGTTTCAAATGAATATATATTCACATCCTACATATATATATATATATATATATATATATTATCACATAGATGGGTTGTACATGGATTTTGATTTGACATTTTGGGTTATATAATGTTTGGGATGATGAAATGAGATGATCAGATATATCTATCATGTGATAATTTGATGTGTGAATGAATGGAATGAATGGTGGAATGATTATTTATATATATCTCTTTGATTTGATTTGTGGTATATTAGGGAAAAATGTGAAATGTCCATTTTATGGGGAGGTGCTGTTAAAATTTCTGTAAATTTTGTGAATGAGTGTGAATATTTGTTGAGGTTGACAGTGTATTATATACTGTATATGGGTATGTACAATGTATAATACACTGTGCCGGTCATGACATCAGCCTACGTCAGGGGCGTCGTGACAATATACATAAGGCCTTTTTGTCACACCCCAGTACACAGCACACCGCAGTGTCTAGTACCCCCGGGATGTGATGGGTACCTCATACCGAGCGTACCCCAGCCATAGTACCACATAATATTGTTATACCTCAATACACAGCCCGCACACAACGTCTAGTATCCCCGAGGTTTTTTATCCACAAAGGGGGCCTCCCTCCAAGTCGAACTCGCAACCTCCCCTTAAGGAGTTAGAATCCGCACTTGGAGTAGCCACTGAACCATTGGCTCAGTGGCTACTCCAAGTGCGGATTCTAACTCCTTAAGGGGAGGTTGCGAGTTCGACTTGGAGGGAGGCCCCCTTTGTGGATAAAAAACCTCGGGGATACTAGACGTTGTGTGCGGGCTGTGTATTGAGGTATAACAATATTATGTGGTACTATGGCTGGGGTACGCTCGGTATGAGGTACCCATCACATCCCGGGGGTACTAGACACTGCGGTGTGCTGTGTACTGAGGTTTGACATTTGTGATCCGAGAAGACCTCAAACCGTTCACCGTATAGGTAATGACGCCATAACTTTAGTGTAAACACAACAGTTGCAAGTTCCAAGTCATGTGTTGGGTACTTACCCTCATGAATCTTCAGTTGCCTCGAGGCATATGCAACAACTTGACCTTCTTGCATTAGTACGACACCTAAGCACTGGAGAGAGGTGTCGGTGTATAATGAAAATCCAATTGCATTTCTTGGAGTGATAAGTACAGGTGTCGTCGTGAGGCGTTTCTTCAATTCCTGAACTAATGCTCCACAGGCGGGATTCTAGATGAATCACACGTCTTTTCGAGTGAGCTTGGTCATAGGTTCAGCAATCTTTGAGAAGTCCTTGATGAAGTGTCTGTAATAGCCAGCCAAACCAAGAAAACTCCTAATCTGAGTAACAATGGTAGGCTGCTTTCAGTTCAAAATTGCTTCAACCCTAAAAAGATCTACCTCAATGCCATTACCTGAAACCACATGGCCTAGGAATTGAACTCTCTTCGCCCAAAATTCGCCTTTACACAACTTTGCATATAGTTGGTGGCTTCTCAAGGTCTGGAGGACTATCTACAAATGTATCTTATGATCTTCCTCGGTTGAGGAATATATCAAGATGTTGCCCAAAAAAACCACCACAAATCGGTCTAAGTATAACCTGAAGATGCAATTCATCAAATCCATGAATGTCGCAAGTGCATTTGTTAGGCCGAATAGCATGACCAAGAACTCGTAGTGACCGTACTGAGTTCTGAACGTCATTTTGGTAATGTCCAACTCTCGGATCCAGAGTTGGTGATAACCGGACCGTAAATCAATCTTAGAGAAGTATTCGGCATCTCCAAGTTGGTCGAACAAGTCATCGATCCTGGGCAAACGATATCTGTTCTTGATGGTAACGTTATTCAACTTGCGATAATTGATGCAAAGTCGTAACGAACCATCCTTTTTGCGAACAAACAGAACTGGAGCACCCCAGGGTGATGAACTCTTTCTAATGAAGCCATTACTCTCTAATTCCTTCAGTTGTTTGTCTAATTCGACCAGCTCGACATTTGACATTCGGTATGGTGGAATTGAGATAGGCCCTGTCCCAAGTATGAGGTTAATTTCGAAATCGAATTCCCTAACTGGAGGTAGACCAGGAAGGTCATTTAGAAAAATAGTTAGGAATTCAGATATGACTGGAACATCGTGTACTTCGAGAGGGTATAGTGCTGGTGATTAATTTTCATTGCCAAGGGATAGAGCTTGAAGTTGTGCCTTGAGAAGTGCAACTATTGATTTGTGTATCCATTTCCTTGTTCCCTGAATCTTGACCGACTCTCCTGTAGGCAAGGTTAACTGAACTTGCTTCTTCATACATTCGATCTTTGCATTCAGTGGTGCTAGCCAGTCCATGCCGATGATGACGTCGAAGTCTTCAATGTCCACCATCACAAAGAGATCTGCATATATTATCTGTTCTGATATTCGAAGTTCACATCGAGAACACTGCAAGTTCACGTCAGTACCAGATCCGAACGGTGATGTGACATGGAGTGTGATGTTTGTGGGTTTAGGATGCAGGCCTAAATGTATTACCAATGCCAACGATATAAAATAATGCGTAGCACCTGAATCAAACAAAACATGCACCATTGTATTGAACAAAGGAAAGGTACCTTCGACTACATTGTTGTCTGGGAGGGGTTGTTGAGCGATGGCAAATGTTCTGCCCTGATTCAGTTGACCCTGGTTCTGCTGGTTCTGCTTGGGCTGGGTATTTGCAGTAGGTTGTGGTTGTTGGACTGGAACAACGGGAATAGGTTGCTGAAGGTGCGGACAGGCATATTTTACGTGGCCCTGCTGGCTGCATATGAAACAAGTCGGCCTGTACTGCTGATTGTGGTGTCGACCACCACCATTGCCATTGTCGTTTCTTCGGCCACCCCTTCCATAACGACCTTCGCGGCCATGATTACAAAAACTTTGATTGTTAGGGATAGAAGGTTCAGCCGCAGGTGTTGTGGCCTCATTCTTCGAAACAGGGGCTGGGAGGGCTGGGTTTTGATTGTTGTAGGGCTTCTTCTTATTGCCCTGTTGCGAGCCCTGTTGGGAAAACGTTGCAGGCCATTTTCCCTTATTCATTCTCTGCTCGTGCATGATCTTCTTTTGTTCAAAACTCATGGCCTTGTCAACAACCTCCTTGTAAATCTTGAGATCCAAGATCGACAAGGCTTGTCGAATATCATGATGATGGCCATTATAGAATTTCTCAGTCTTGTCTTGCACCGTTAAGATGGTGGAGAAAGAGTAGACAGATAGTTCTTTGAACTTCCCAGCATATTCCTTGACGGTCATGTTGCCTTGGTATAACTTAGCGAATTCCTGGAGCTTCTGCCTCTTCACAGTGCCGGGAAAATACTCATCAATAAATAATGACTCGAACTGTTGCCAAGTCATATCTGCCATGTTGACCCTTGGGTCCTCTTTCACTGTTATCCACCATGTGTTTTCCGTACCAACTAATTGGTAGGTCGCTAGTGGAATTTTTCGAGTCTCATCGACTCTCATTTCACCAAGAGCATTTTTTGACTCATCCAGCCACTTTTGCACCTCATCAGCATCAATGGTGCCAGCAAAAGTAAGAGGTTGTAGCCTCTTGTACTTAGTAATTTGATCGGTTTGAGATTCCGACCCAAATCTTATAGGTGCCTGAACCGTGGCAACCTGACTAGCCGTAGTCTCACGAATGGCCGTTTGAAAAGTGGCTTTCATCGCCTCAATAAATCCGGCGAAAAAGGTTTCCATGCTCGAAGGCATAGCAAAGGGTGCGGGTGGGAGTGGTATTGCCTACCCAGATGTAGTGGCAGTGTCGGGTGTAACTCGTGTTGTCGTCAGAGGCAGCGGTTCTTGAATCTCAGAAGGTGCCTCCACTGCTGGACGGACAGTACGTGGCCTTCCTCTCTTCCTGGTTTGCATTTTCTTACTGGCAAGGAGAAAATAAAAACCAAGATTTAGGAAACTGTAGCCAAGTATAATGTTATAGTATGCTCAACAACAATTTCTAGAGTACTGCAATGTTAAAATCACTTATTTTTCTAAGTATAGTGTAAGGTTTTTGTTGAGGAATCAAAGAATTTTATGTATCTCGTATGTTCGGCCATGGTGTAAAAACAAGGTTAGAACGTTTGTATAATAAGTATAAAACTTTGCAAGTATTTAAAATGATTTGGTTCTGGTTTTTGTGAACATACATATATATTTCATTGAAAATCCATACGAGTCATAAGAATTATTAAGATTTACCTCGGTAAATATCCTGATCTAACGTTCTATCGCAATCTTATGCATTCAAACTCTTACTCTTAGTCTTTTCGATTATTATCCAAGTTCATGTGTCCCATACCACATGACTTTGGTAATAAGGGTGTTAACCAAGTTACGTTGTATGAACACGGTATCTAAAAACATCGGCTGAATAGTAGTTCACCAATAGTATCTTCCAAGTTTACTCGTCCCATACCGTGTAAACTTAGTGATAATGTTAGTAATGCAACTTTCTCCAAATGTTTCTTTCCACACAAGGTCATGCGTTTTCTTACTTCCACATTTTATTTAGTATCTTCCAATTTTGTTGTGTCTCATACTACTCCAAAGTTAGTGATACAAAAGAAAGAATGGTTGTAAGTCGGCCCACCAAAGATAGTCTTAAACAAAACATTTCATTCATATATAAAAGAAAAATTTACAATGCCAGTAATCAATCTTGATTTTCCTGCCTACTACTGCTCCTTCTAGATCTCCTACTAGGTACAAAACGACTACTAACAGAAGGTTGAGAGTTTGCTCGCTCTGCTTCGGTGTTTTGCATACGTGTTAATATATTATTTTGAGTCTCTCTCATTTCTGCCATATTGGATGCCATTTCATTTAACCGTTTAAATAGGTTAGTCAATTGGCCTGTTGGTGGTTAATGGGTTGATTGTCCCATAGGTGGAGGGTAGGGCATAGGCATTGGGAAAAAGTATTGGTTGTACGGGTGACTCATAGGTGAAAAGTTTTGAAACAATGGGCTCATTGGGATGTTTTGCCCTCCAAAATTTGGTGCCGCCCAATACTGTTGTTGTTGGTTTAGAGCAACTTGTGGAACTGGCTGATACTGTACCTCAGGAGTTGGAAACCTTTGGTACGAAGTGTTGCCTTGAGTTGGCATGTTCCATGTTGGTGGATTTGTTTGAGTACTTTGTCTATTATGACTTGGTTGAGGTTGATTCAGTGTAGCAAATAACTCTTCCTCAGTGAATAGTCGATCGGTTGGATCACTATTCGGGGCTAGGTTTGACTTAAGATTCTGATTTGGCTCATTATTTGGTGCTTCCCTAATGGGAATCTTGTGTCGACTTCTTCGAAGACAACGTCCATGTTCGTCTCTCATTCTTTCGGCATTTCCTATTGTCATGCCGAATACTTCCTCGTCAGTTACCCTCCCCTCGTGACATATATTTTGAAGATAGAAGATGCTGTAACCGGCTCAGTGATCTGTTTCGAAGTCCCATCAAAAGTGTTGATGTTTGCTTCGTATAGCATCCTCATGATCAAGACTCCATAACCGAGGAATTCCTTTCTCAAAGGGTTTTAAATCAGCCTCAACATTTGTTGGATGATGATGTGTGGTAGGGAGACCTTTATTTTCTTCTCTATGCAATACAACACAAGAAGTTGGGCCCTTGACATAGTGCCTCTAGTCCCCCTTTCTGGCAAGATGTTGTCGTATACAATCTTTCCAAGGCCGGCAAGTGATGGCTTAAGATGATTGTTTGGGAGATTGGTGTACGTCGATTGAGTATATGGCTCTTTGGTGAGGGAATTGAATAATTGTTCATTAGACTCTGTGATTTCTGCAACTGTCTGGGGTTCGTGTTGACCAATAATTCTCTACTCAATCGGAATCTCCATAAGTCGAGCAATTGTCTCGATGTTGATAGAAATTTTCATTCCCATGATTGTTGTCTCCAAAATAGGGCTGATCTCATCTCCTTGAAGTCCCACGCAATTCATGGCTTCATAGAAAGATCTCACCAAGTTGGAAGAGACGTGACCCTCAACTTTTGTTATGTTCAACCAACCCAGAGTTGCGAGTTTGTAGTGAAGGATCGGGTCGAGGCGGAGATCTCTATTGTCGATGCTCCTCATAGTCATAACCTCCCTCTTGAACAATTCCTTGAGTCTAGTGGGAATTGGTTCCCTACTATTGGAAGTTGCTCCTTCACTTGAGGCCATTATTTGCTGAAAGGAAAATAAATTTGTGAAAGACACAAAATATATTCCTAACATTTTTAAGATTTATGCCTTGTCAGTTGGACAATATTTTCTATTCTTAATGTTTATGCCATCATTTAATCCAAATTTTTCTATTAGCAATATGATATAATATATATCGTATTCATATATGAATGTATAGATATATATATATTTAATCATAACTATATATATAGTTTTGATAAATCAACTATATATATATTTGAAATTAAACTATATAAAAATCATATATAGTTTTCTTAGATATATATTTAATACAAATCTTAACTATATATAATTCATATATATATAGTTCTAAAGATATATATATATCTAACGAATTTTTTTTTCTTCCCCTAATTTGGTGGACTTGGGCAGGTCGTGGACCGTACGCTCTGATACCATTAAATGTCACACCCCGCCCGGACGAGCCTAAACCGGCGGTACACTCAGGGACGGGGCGCCCATTTGGAATAATAACAATGGTAATAACAGAGTGCGCAGCGGAAAATATAATATACAGTACAAATCTGATTTCATTTAATTCAGAATATAATTTGTACATGAAACGGTCAAGAAAACATACTCCCCAAAATCCCCAATGAATGATACAAAGGGTACAAAATGTGGGCCCCATAACCTGTGCCCAGTCCACCTTAATTTCCTGTGAAAAATTGGATAATAATGGAGTGAGCTTAACGCGCTCAGTGGGTAAAATAGTTCGTGAGTATAACAATTAATAAAGCATACTTCAATATCAAATATCTTAAATACACAAGAGAGCGTCATAATCAATCAATATGTATGTATGCATGACACCGTCTCGTAATGGTTTGATGAACGTACATCGCCTGAGTTCACGTACAAAGGTCCGTCCAGACGTTTCTCCCCTGGCGTAGCCAAGTTCTATTGTTCGTACCTCCTCAAGATCGACGCTCTGGATTCACGTACAGATGTCCCTCCCCAGGCGTAGTCGGGTTCTCATTGTATATCCCTCTCCAGAGAAATATAATGAATAGCGAGCAATACTACTAACTATTCTATGAGTCATAAACCACATACGTCCCTAAGTGGTGATATGTATGATGCTAATGCATGAACTGGTCTAGTCTACTGGTCTGGTCTTTCCTTGACATTTAGACTGACTTTGGCAACGTCTGGTGATCCTTATCAGGGTTGGTATCACGACGTGCAAGGTTAGAACATTCATTATTACTTGTATAAGCTGATAGCTTTCAATAAGACCAACTAGATCGGTCCCCAGTTGAGAGGTGAGACCCAAGGTCTCCTTAAATATTAATCGCCTAGAGCAGCCCGCTGCCTCCCGTTTACTATTTAAAGTTACTGAGGACAAGACCGAGTCTAGTTGACACAGATTGACCACAAATCCGGCATTATAACAGCGTAATACATGAATTCCAAATATACAGGCATAAGTGCGACAGTATAAACATTATATGACATAATGCAGTGTAAATGAACAGTAGATATAATAATAACTGAATGTAAACTTTAATAAAAGTTATAAAACACACAAACCTATGTTTTGTTCTCCACCTTCAAATAAGAACTTCTTCTTTTTCAGATCTGGCACTTTCCTCAGAAACAGAACTTCGTCGCACTGCACCGGGAGTCTCAAAAGACTAAAAACTCAAAATGAGTGAAAAGAGGAGGAAAAATCACAATTTGGAGTGAATTTGACGTGAAAAATAAAGAAGGGGAAGGCCCCTTATATAGGGGTTTTGGCGCCAGAACGTTCGGGCGGGCTGCCCGGACGTCCGGGCATTTCTGCTCAAACGATTTTTTTTTGTGAAATACAGGGTATTACATTTTCACCTTTAGTCCTTTTTTAACTTTCAATGGCACCCAAGTCTAAGAAGCTTTTCACTTTTTCCACAAGAAATAGAGTTGCTTCACATCATCACCTCCAAATAGGAGTATGAGAACAAGAACTAAACCTAGTCATGCCAAACTGGCTGAGGCATCCACAACCCCTGTACCCACACCTCCGATGAAATCGCAGCTAAACCTTCTTACTCACCTTCTTCAACCCAGATAAGCAAGAAGGGAGACAAAACATAGAAGTTTGTCAACTGAGCTGTGATTGATGGATGTTTTTTCAATTTTGAGTTCTTCACAAACTCCCATCTAGATATTTTATCTCTGTTTGAATTCCAAGGTTGGACCAATCTTCTTTATTTCAGATCAAAATGGTATCCCAACCTTGTTAGCCAATTCTATTTGAACCTGGTTGATAACCATTTCAGGACTTGCAAAACAATCCAAGGTAAAAGGAAAATTTGTTGAGATTTCTCCCAGATTTTTTTTCGATACCTTTTCTCTGCCAAGTGATGAAAGTGCCCACATACTTTCTTTCACTAAAAACAAAGTCCAATATCCAGGCGACAATAGCCTTTCTACCCTAAACCTTGTTTCAAAGAAAAACGATCACTCAAGTGTCGACAAGAAACTCAGAAATCAATCCTTTGAACTCTTACCCAGAATACTCCACAACATCATTACCCATATCATTCAACCTAAAACTAACAGTAGGGGTAATGTGAATGATCTAGATTTATTTCTAGTTTGGTGCATTCTGGAGAAGAAGAAAGTGAATCTCGCCCACATTCTCATGCATGTTATGAATATTGTGGTCAGCAGAGGAGGAGGTTTTTCTTTTGGTATGTACCTCACCACTTTATTCGAGAAGTGTGGTATAGATTTCAGTAGAGAAAACTACAGAAAGACCAACAAATACAATTGTATTGGTCAAACAACTGTCAAATTAATGAGATATACTTATGTCTCTGCATTGGAGAAATGGCTTCCAATGTCAGAAGTTCCACTCGAAGGAGAATCTAGTGGAAAAGATGAAACAAGAGAAGAAGATGTTCCAGCAATGGAGAAAGAGATTGCACGAGCTTCAAGTACCCAAGATGAACATGCTGATAAAGAACAAGTTGTTACCACAACTGATATTAAACATGTTGCAACTAAAGCTGTTGAAGTTGAACATGCAGAGCCAGCTGTTCATGCTGAAGAACATCAAATGGATGAGGTGAACCAAATTGCTCAGGCTATTATTGAAGAACATTTAAATGAATTAGAGAATGCTGATGCAATTTTGGAGGAAGTAACCAAAAAAAGAATCAATGAGGACTCAGACAAAACCATTTCCAAGCCACCATCTCCATTTGATATCTTTTTATCAATGGAACCCCATGACTCGAGAAAGACTGAGTCTGATGGTGAAGAATCTAAAGATATAGAGGGTTATGATCTAGCTATCATACCCTATCAGGGAGATGAAATGAATATGTAATGCCCTGTACCCCAGGCTGACATCATCTTGACACGTAGGATACTGAAATATACATATTTAAACATGTCTGACTCGTAGAAACCCCACGTAATTTGTTGGTTCGGAATTCCTTAAGCTTAAAAGCCAAATGGACCTGATTCGATAACATTCCAGTTGCCCATACCTTAGGAATTAAAAAAGGCCAAATTGACTATGACCTTGAGATGCGTGCCCCAGATAGTGACGCAAATCTCACGGTTGCTTTCAGAACGTGTTTTACAAAAAAAAATTCATATAAGGTAAGTCTTGCTTTGATTTCGGAATGGTCGAGAGCGGAACATCGAAAATTTTTAAATATACATATATATATGGAGAGGAAGAAATTTCTGTCACCGATTCATCAATTGCCTGATCTCTTAGATCCGTGGTCCGATTGAGCTGAAATTTTGGCTGATTATTCTTCTTTGATAAATCTTCATTTTGGATGATGAAGATCTTGATTTGAGTTGTCTACTGTAAGGTATAAGATTCCAAACACTGCTGCTCAGATTTACAGATTTTTTTGTGCAGTTTTGATCAAATGGTTGGATCTCACATTCCCACCGTTGATTGATTTACAATTTTATCAGAAGGTTGGTAACTGACTCATAAAATTTTTGAACGGTTAAGATGTTAAATTGGTAAGTCATTTGCAAGAAATTGATTATCTAAATGCAAGTAATTGCAGCAGAGAAACTATTTTTTTATTTATGTGTTTTTTTTTAGTGTGGGCCCAACTTGCAACTTGGCTTCTATAAAACCAATTGGACGACTTTCAAGCTCATTTTAGGCTTGGAAAAGGGGGGAAAGAGGTGGAGAAGAGGAGATGAGAAGAAACTAAGGGTTTTGGATGTTCTTGCTCAAGAATCTCCTAAGGTAAGCATGTTTTACCATTCTTCTTCCTAAAAATCTCTTTAGCTTATGCGTTTGAGCTTCATTTCTTATCTAAGTATTGGTATGAGCCATGGTTTGGAAATGCTTCAGAGCTAAGGTTTGGTTGCATGTGCTCTTTTGAGCTTGTTAATGGTAGAAATGGCTTCCCTTGACCTCGAACAACATCCATGAAGTGTTTTCCACATTCAAATCTCGGATTTGAAGGGGGGGTGAAATAACACTTGTTGGAGATAGACCTTGCATGTTTGATATGTGTGTTTGAATGTTGTTGGGAACCCATTAGTGGTGAAACCCCTAATTTCTAGCAAGAAATTGGTGGGGTTGTTTGTATTTAACCTAAATCTAGTTTACGGACTTAGGGTTTTCCAATTGATTGGCATGTCAACTATATTGATTAAATGGGTCGTTGTGGATGAATGATGGTTTAAAATACTGATTTTGCATGTTGAAAAACCTAGGTGTAGTGCAAATTTGGCTAAGGCCATGATTTGCGACTTTGCCTAAATTTTGGGCTTTTGGCCTAGACTAAATCAATTAATTAAATTGACATGAGATTAGTCTAAATTGACCCAATTTATGTTTGAATGCATTGTATTATTGATGGTTGGATTATAGGAATCAACCTTAGGCATTCCTTTGGGTTATATGAGATCTAATTAGGTGTATAATGGTTTGATTAAGTATATGGGTTAGCTCATTGGTGCAACCATTTTAGAGTCTATGTTGGCTAGTGAATTGGGGCTTAATCATGGTTAATAGGCATATAATTGGACTAATTTTAATGATGAATGAACCTATGTTATGTGCAGGATTTGTGATTGATCCACTTGTCCCCAATTGTGACAATTGAGGGTTAAAGTGCCTAGTATTGGTTGGACTTGGATTGGCTAAGTCTAGCCAATCAATAGTGAGTGTTTCTTTACATTTGGTTTCTATATGTGGCATTGTATTATATAAAATGTTTTGAATTGATATATATGTGTTATGCATGATTTAATGATTCATGAAATGAATTTAAGCAGAGTTTAGTTGGGTTAGCAATTGGGTGGATCTCCTAGTATGGAGTTTTGGGTAATTCCATTAGGTTGGATGGTGATCCCTAGTTGTGGACCTTGCAGAGGATTTTTATGGATTGCGTATGTTAGGATCGCCTAGACATGGTACTTATCTTGGTGGGCTGATCCTATGGTTCATACAATCCCAGAAATCCTAATAAAATACGGGTAAGGAAGTTCAATCGGGCAATGGGTGTCGCGCACTCAGGCTCTTGTATTGCTTCTTACTTAGGAGGTGTCTAGGATTGCATATAACATGTTTGGAAAATGAAATGCATTGTCTTGAATATTGACATGATGCATTATGTTTAGCTTGTATATGATCTTGTATATCACCATGTTATTGAAATCGCTTTGATAAGATTTTACCATGTTTTATATAAATGCATATATATTGCCACTTGTAGAAAACATTCACTGAGCTTGTTGTAGCTCACCCTTCATTCTTATCATTTCAGATTCTGATAGGAAGGGGAAAGAGAGCTTCCCGAGTTTTTGTGATGTAAGCGTTTTGTTCATTTTTGTATTTTGGTATTATGTACATAATAACACCTAGTATATTATACTTAACACATAAATGGAATGTAATTTGCATATTAGGTATGGTTTGTATATTTTGGACTTTGGAATTTTATATTTGCCCCTTTTTGGAGAATGTAATTATATTGATGTTTAATTATGTTTATTTTTATGTTTAGATGGATGCTACTTTGGGATTATGTGGTTATTAGGTTGTTTAGATGAGGCTGACAGGACGCCGAGTGTATCGAGAGAGGATATATCCAGGGGTTCCGTGTCGGTCATGACGTCACTCATCGTGGGTCGTGACAGAATATGAATGTTGATGAAGAGGATCACATTGAAGATTATCATGAGGCTAATGCTGAGTTTCAAGTAAAAGAAGAAATGGAAGATATTCATGAGAAAAGTTCATCTGATCAATCTGATCATGAGCCACCTTTGTATCCTTCTACCAGCACGCCAATAGATGATTTCTTCGGAGAGGAAGATTTCTTGAGAAAAGTAAGAAAATATCATATTTATGTCATGTCTCAGTTGATGAACCGTTTGGAACAAAATCAAATACAACTGAAAAATGAGATATTGGCAGAGGTCAAAGAATCTCTTAAGTCTCATGAGAGAATTGAGATTAATGAGATGAAAGAATACACCTCTCACCTGATCCGGGCAACTAATTTGCTCAAGAAAGTGACACAGCAAATGGACAAACAATTAAGTGTCATGCAATCTTTGCCTTTGTCAAGGTCTACTTCATTACTCAATGACGATCTTGTTAAGGATATTAGAGATAACATGCAACAGATAAGGGCCTTCATGAAAGTCTTTGTTTCATTTGTTCAACCAAGATTGTCAAGATCTCAACCACAACCAGTCAGACCCCGAACATCACCGAGTCCCTCTGCACAAGCTACAACTAGTCATGCTCCGAGTGATGTGACTGCAGCAGAAGCCTTGAAGCAAATTCTTGAAGAAATTCAACGCTTAAAAGGAAAAGTGGTTGACACCTCTAAAGATGCTTCCAATTCTGACGCCTTGCAATCAGTCTTGGATGCTATCTTGGATCAAGTTACCAGCAAGACAACCCTTGATCCAGTGCTGCAGGCCATCTCAAGTTTGAAGGAGAATTTTACTTCTGTCGGGCCAGCACACACAGAGGACAACAGACTAACCAAGATTCTTGACTTGGTTACTCGTGCTCATGAGAAGCTTCACAACTTAGAAGACAAGATGCGTTTCCTTGCCACCATATGATAAATCTGTCATACACAGTCACTACTGCTGCAGATGGTGTGGAAAGAGTTGTAGGCTTCTTTGAAGACCTCTTCAAGGCAATAAATAGTAGGTTGCTTTTTATTGTGTGGTATATTTCCTCAAGCAAGAAACGTTTTGCAATGTTTTTTTATTTATTGGAGAAGAAAGGTGTAAAAGTTCCACCAGCACTAAGAGCTCCAGCCTTCAGTCGTCCACAAGGACCTAAGGAGTCTGACAGACTTCTTGAAATTTTAGAATGTGAAGAAGAAGAAAAAGCATCAGATGAAGAGCCCTTACATACAATTAGAAGAAGAGTGTCTCCATCCCCAAATCCCTCACCAGAAACTTTTCCCGATCCCAAATGCAAGTGACCAATCAGGCCAAAATTTGAAGGTCATACACTTTCTCCTAATTTTGCTCAAGGTCTTGCAGAGCAGAAAGCTAAAGGTTTCATACCTGGTCCACCTCTTGATCTATTTAAATTTGGTGTTTCCAAGCGAGCCTACGACAAATTCATGAAGAAATCTAGGCAAATTGTTGCAGTTGACAAGTTGTAAAAGGCTTGAGAGAAAGCTCAAGTGGTTCCACTCAGCCACGAGCGCCCAAGAAACCCAAGGATGATTCTAAGGAATCTGAACCTAGTTCCAGTGGATCCAAGAAGGATAAGGAGGCCGAGAGAAAAAGAAAAGGGAAGGGTCCAAGTACGAGCTAAGCCTGCCCATTTTTTGATGTTTTCAGAAAAGGGAGAAGAAAGTGGAATCTATTGAGGCTAAGTTAGGTCAAGAGGGAAGCTACAAGTCAGGGGGAGTCTATCTAAGTTCTTGTATATCATGTTGAATGTATGATTATCATGTTCTTGTATATTGTGTTGATTGTACTTATCTGGTAATTTATATGATGCAATCAGATATGCTTGACATGCTTATTACTCTCAATTTGTTATATGTTTGATTAAATGAATATAATCAACTACATGATCTTTGAGTATTTGAAATCATCAAAAAGAAGGAGATAACCTCGTGATATGAATGTTTTGATGATTCCAAATATCTCCGGTTTGTGTATCTAATGATCTTGTCAAGTGTTTAAGATTTACCAAGACTCAAGATCAAGGAACAATGCTCACAAGCCTATTGAACATCACAATTAAAGTTCCAAGTTTTTCAGTACCTAGAATGTAAAGATTACCGATCAAATTTCTCTAAGCAAGATTTAATCAATTTCATATTTTGATCGTTTCATTTTAAAGGTATTTTAACCATTTTCAAAGTATTTTGTTTGATTAGAAAATACCATGATTTTAACTGTGTTTTATCGAGCTTTAAACTAAAGATCAAAAACCATTTTTATAGAGTCTTTCAGGACGCTAAGAGGAATTTGTTGCTCAACAGGTACTGGCTATACCGGTGGTAATGACAATGCTGATGGTACTGACTGTCTGCCTGCAGCCTCGGTTGTTTCAAAATCTAATGCTTGTCGCAGTGCTTGATCATAAGTTTGTACCCCTGATAAAGTCAAACCATGTTTAATGGGGTCCCTAAAACCATCTTTGAGTTACTTCATCTTATGCTCATTTGTCTGGACCATCTCAGGAGAAAATAAGGCTAGTCTATTGAACTCATGTTCATACTGCCTCACTGTCATATTACCCTGTTTGAGATCTATAAGTTTCCTTCACCTTTTTTCACATTCGGCTCGAGGATAAAAGGTCTCATAAAATAGGGCTTTGAATCTGTCCCAAGTGTTGATGACGTCGTGTGCTCTGATCATGGCCTTCCACCATCATTCGGCGTCACCGATTAACTTAAACCTTGTTAATCTCACTTTATCTTCATCAGAGATATGCATATACTCAAAAATAGTTTCA
Organism: Paratinospora sagittata; assembly: GCA_035771175.1. Classification (NCBI taxonomy): domain Eukaryota; kingdom Viridiplantae; phylum Streptophyta; class Magnoliopsida; order Ranunculales; family Menispermaceae; genus Paratinospora; species Paratinospora sagittata. The sequence continues at coordinate 28,179,595 of CM069595.1, forward strand.
ATCCAAAGAAGCCAATTTTCTACCACATCTAAAATCAGACAGTCATCATTTAAAACATTTCATGACCATCTCCCTCCTCCCAAGTAATAGAGCGGGACTTATACCCCTATTATGCACCGATAGGACAATTGTTTTGTGCAAAACCGCAAGTGCACGGCGTCAAGTTATAATATAAACTGATAAGAATCGAGTATCGTCCTCAGGGATTGTTACTACACTAGGTATCATGTTTTAACCCTAATTTTATGTAGAAAATCGGATTCGATAGTTCAAGTAATTAAAAATAATAATTAAAGAAACTAAGTATTAAACTAACAATGAAATAGAAATGAAATAGGAATTCAATAATAGAATGGTCTAGAGGTTCAATATCACCTCACTCTCAACTATGCATTTATATATATTTACTATTAATTTAGTTCTTTCGTTTATAAGTCAAAAATTTTAACGTTTCTAACTCCCTCTTTTGGAGCACCAACTAGAGCATATTATTGTCACCTTGGCTTTACTCTTTCAATGAAAACCTAAGATGACAATAACTCATTAAGTTCTATGATTTTCACCTAATGACTTCAAAGATTCTCGATCTCCTTTTGAATCTCACGATAGCCTAGGTTATATTTTCTAAGTTTCAATCGAAGGTACCCTCTTTTGGAGCATCTACCTCAAGTCTATGATCATCTAACCCGTGATCAAGGGATCAAAAGCATTACACCCAGAAAAATATAAATAAACTATAAAACTTCATTAATAATAATCAAACAATGAAAACTAAGACATGGTATCGAATTTGGATCAATCTACCCTCTAGAAAAGGGATTTAGTTCATAACTAGAAACATAAAAACACTAAACAATGGTTTGAACATGAATAAGAACAATGAAAAACAAACTAGAATGGTGTAGAGAATCTTGAATAATTTTCAATCTAAATCTTCTTCTTCACTTCGCTCCAGTCGTAATCCTCTTGTTCTCCACTCTATGATCATTTTAAAATCCTTTCATAATGTTCTATTTGTAATAAGGAGTCCATAGCAACAAACTACGTCCAATTCGGATCTAAATTGGCCAAGTTACAAGCGAAAAATCGAAATTAGCAACTTTCTAAAAATCTATCGAACCTCGGTGTCGCGACGCCCAGTTGCTAGTGCCTTGTTCTCTTTCTTCCATCATGCGGCGCCGTGGCGCCCATTCTCTGGTTTCTCTGGGTGTGTTTCACTTGTGGATTTAGCCAATTTTTCACTCATGTGGCTTGCATGCTCCATGTACTCGCATTCTAGCTTCTTGTACCATGTTTGTAATGCCTCGTATGTACGAGTCAAACTTGTATGTTGACTTATACATATTGCCAGGTGTATTTGTATGTATACTTATGTACATGACCTTAGAATAGGGTGAATATGCGTTTGATAGGGTAGTTGATGTACCGAGACCCTAAACTTAGCATTGGAACCCAATACTTTGTGAAAATTTCAGATTTGAATGCAAGGAGTGTGCTCCTATGGCAAACCCGAGAGCTGAATTTTCAGGAAAGTCCAGAGAAGCCCGCTTCTCACGGGATTTTCAAAAAAATTCAGTTTCTGGGCAGCGAGCAGCGCTCTCCTCGGTGAGCCTGACAGTTTTTTTAATAGGACCGTGAGATGGTTTGTGCATGTTTTAAATACTTGTCTCGACCATTCTAACCCATTTTGAGCTGGCTGAACTTGGAGAAATCTAGAGCAACAAAAAGGAAGAAGGGGATTGAGTTTGGATAGTCAAATCCAAGGTGAGAATCAAGGTTTTTGGGTTAAAAACTTACAGATTATTGTTCCTCTCTTCAACTTGTGCAACATATGTGAGATTTGTGTGATTTCCATGGCTAGATTGAAAGCTTGAAAAAGAGGATTTTGAGCTAGAATTGTGAGATTTGCTGGTTGAAATTTAAGGTAATCAATTCCTTGCTCTTTTCTAAGTTGATTGATGGTTAAATTGTGAATTTTTCATGGTTGGAAATGGAATTCCAAACCTTGCTGGGTGAGGGTTTTGGGAATCCATTTGAGTATTGAATTATTATGTTTTAATGTGTTGTATGATTGGAAATCAATTGTAAATGAATTGCAATGCTGAATTGTAGAGATTTGTGAAAGGAAGTTGATAAATTGAGAATTGGACAGAAAGTTAAGTGAGGTGCTTATGTTGCACAATTGAGCTAGTTGATTGAATTGTATTGTACATTGAGGGCACTTGGGATATTATGCTATAAAAGTGTAGAGAAAAGTTTATTGGTGTGAGGTTTTACACCAATACATTGTGAGTATTTATATTTTGATTTTATGTATGACACTGTAGTAAATAAACCCTGTTTTATGAAATGTTAGCATGTACGATTGCTATGTTTTACATTATTCCTTGAATGCATAAAATCTTTGATTTGAATATCGAACATACTTAGACTTACCTGATGTAAGGAAAGTATGTGATCAATTCCATTGAGGAAAGCTTGTAGACTAGACATCAGAATGATCGAGAGGATGGTTTGATAAGTCGAATTCTCCATATAAATGCATAATGGGAATACAAATTCACATACATACCTGAGGATGAGGATTTGTTATTTACGTATTGTATGATATGCATAGAGTGGCGCAAAAATGTATTTAAACCATTTATGGATATTTACATGTGATTTCCATATCGGGTTTATAATGTTGTTTAAATTCCATGTTTTCTTATTGATGCATATATAATGTCATTACTAGATTACTCACTGAGCTTGTTGTAGCTCACCCTAATTTCTCTATATTTTCAGGTGTTGAACACAAAAGCAAGGGCAAGGCTCCAGAAAATTGATATGAGCTTGTCTGATTGCTCTTATGAGAATGTGTGCAGGGAGATGGGTTTGTGTTCTTTATTTTGGTTATGTATATATATATAACACTACTTATGGTATGTATAAAATGGTAATGAGTTGTATATATATGGTTAGGGATATGTGTTTTATGGGATTTGGAACTAATGAATGTGAGAATGGAATGACTTGATGTTGATATTGTGGATATGTATATATGGAATTGGATTTGATATATACATGTTATGTGAGATCTTAATAATTATGTGTTTGGATTTGATGATAAGGAATATCAGGTGTACGTGGAACCTCATATTTATAGGGAGGTTCTACCGAAAGTTTTAGTGAATTTTATGTATTATCTTTAAGGAAGTGGCTGATAGAGTATCGTATACGTCTATGTATGGCGTATAAGGTATTTTGTGTCGGTTGTGACGTCACCCTACGGAGGGGGTCACAACAACATTGGTATCAGAGCGAGTGTTGAGATTGTTAGGTTTAAAAACATTAAAAACATAAAAGCCTTACTATGATATGTTTCTATGTATGGGTATATTATATGGGTAGTTAGATTACGATAAACATCATGATCAATTGACTAATGATCTCTTATGTTTGTGATTTCAGATTTGAAAGAGATAGTCAGGAAAGATCATGGAGCCAACTGATAAAGAGAAGATCAGAAGGTTGGAAGAATTATTGGTTGCCCAACAACAGCAGAATGCCTAATTGATAGAATTAGTGGCAAACCTGCAGGCTGACAAGCAGAGGCCTGAGGCACCTGTGGTTCCAGAGGTTGGTGCCAGCAGTGTGGGTGCACCTGCAACAAAGTATGTGGCAGATGTTGAAGCCCAAACAGGTGATGTCAAAGAAGACATCATATAAAAGAAGAGATATGAGGAAGTGGTGAAGGCCTTCAAGAGACGAGATCCACCTACATTTGCAGGCGGGTTGGAATTAGAAACAACAGAAAATTGGTTTTTGAGAATGGAAACCATTTTTGATGATATGCAAGTTTTCGATAAGGACAAAGTGAAATTGGCCATGTTTAAATTTGTTGATGATGTTATGAAATGGTGGAAGTCCATGGAACGAGCACATGATGAAATCAATACTTGGACCAAGTTCAAGAAAGTGTTTTATGACTCCTTCTATCCCAAGGCTAAGTGTGATAAGAAACGAGTGGCTTATAAGTTGAGTTTTGCTTAATGTTTAGCATGCTATTTTATTAGATTTTTAGGTTCATTTAGTTAGTTTTTAAGTGTTTTTGCATAATTAGTTCATATATTTGTTTTAGGTTCATTTAGGTGTTTTGATGAGTTTTAGAGGTTAGTTTTAGGTGTTTTCATGAATTACATGCATTAGATTAGTTTAGGAAAATAATCATGATTTTTGAGAATTTTTCCTTAAATCATTAGTTGCATTTTCATATTGATAATCTCACATTTTGCATGTTAATACATATTTGCATTTAGATTTTTAATATTTGATTAATGGAAATCACTTACTTGTGTTTTTGTGTTTTGTTTTGTAAAAGAATAAAAAGTGTTAAAGGGGTGAAATAAGGCATTAAAGATGGAGAAAAAGTGTCAAGGCATTGCACAACAAGTTGGAAGAATGACCAAGTGCAAATATATGAAGAAAATGCACAAAAGTGTGCATTTCACATTCTGGGCGCCGCGGCGCCATGACAAAATTTGTTTTGCGCAACTTTTATATTTTTGCGATATCTTGGGCTATACAACTCTGAATTGGATGCCATTTTTTTCTACTTCTTCTAGAATTAAAGGGATATAATATAAGATGAATTAGAAGCATAATAGAGAGGAGAACAAGGACGGATAGGGGTTTGAAAGAAAGGGAAGCAAGAGAAGAAGATACAGGGAGAATGAGTTGCAAGTTTGAAGCTTAAAGAATAAGGGGATTTCTCACCTGGGAAGGGGGTTTCTCTACTTGTTCTTTCAATTATAACTTGTTTCAACGGTTTCCTCTTTGAATCTTTATCTTGTATCCATGGATTGGTTTATGAACTAAATTGATAATCTAGAGTTTTTATTGATCTATGTTGGATCTTGTGATTGGATTATCGTTTGTGTTTTTGAGCAATTTTCTGGATTTATTTGCAATTATCCATGCTTAACGCCTTCAAATTGCTGATCACCCTTTCATTGATATTAGATTCAATATCTTACATTTGGGAGAGGTGGTATTGAATCGGATCTAAGAAATTGCAATCAAGAGTAATAATATTGAGTCGGAAAACCATTAATCTCTTTGAAATCCATTAAAATGAATCATAGAACTTAAAGCACTCTTGATCTATTTACTTACACTCGAGAGAGGGAGTTGACAGCTATTCAAAGTACCACTTGGGAGAGGGATATGGATGATTTAGGATTCATGATTTATAAATTCCAGCAATTAATTCAATAACACAATTATTAGAGATCACAAGAGACAACATAGTGAGATCTACACTCTAGAACTATAGACCCATTAATTTCTCTTTAATTTTCATTATATTGTGCTTAGTTTCACTTGTTTTTACTTACTTTGCATTTTACCCATTGAATTTGTTATGACCTACGACCAATGACGTCATGACCGGCACGGAACCCTCAGGTATATCCTCCCTCGATACCCCCGGGGTCCAGTCAGCCTAATATAAACAACATAATAAACATAAATCTTATACAAACAACAAATATATTGACATAATAAAATCATCAAGATAAATACATCTTCCAAAAATGACAACCATAAAAGTCTATAAGTCCAAAATATACAAAACCAAAACTAACCATAAGTACAACCCATCTATGTGTTAATTATAAATACATAGGTGTTATTAAGTACATATTTACCGAAATACAAAAATGTACAAAAACACCTACATCATAAAAAATACGAGAAATGCTCCACAGTCAATCCTTTCCCTTCCCTCTCCTATCTGAAGCTGAAATGATAAGAATGAGGAGTGAGCTACAACAAGCTCAGTGAATGTTTTCTACAAGTGGCAATATACATGCATTTAGATAAAACAAGACAAGATCATCAAAGCATTTTAAATAACATGGTGATATACAAGATTACATACATGTTAAATATAATGCATCATGTCATTACCCAAGACAATGCATATCATTTTTCCAAACATGCCAACACAATCCTAGACACCTCATGAGTAAGGGCGATCAAAGGCCTGGGTTCACGACACTCAGCGCCCGATCTGACCAAACAATACTCGTATTCTAATAGGATTCTTGGGGTCATGTAGCTAATAGGATAAGCCCACTAAGACACGTACCATGTCTAGGCGGTCCTATCTACGCAAGCCATAAAATCCTCTACAAGGTCCACAACTGGGGATCACCGTTAAACTTACGAGACTTCCCAAGGAAAATCCCAACTAGGAGACCCAACCCAATTGCTAACCCAACCAGACTATGCTCAAACTCATTTCATGATTCATTAAAACATGCATAACACATATATATCAATTCAAAACATCTTATATAATACAATGCGACATATATAGAATCTAAATGTAAGAAACACTCACAATCGATTGGCTATACTAGCCAATCCAAATCCTATAGGCACTAGGATGCCACCAATACACTCCTATGCACCTCAACCTTCAAATGGCTTAATTGGGACACTTGGATCAATCACAAACCCTGCATATACATAAGTTCATTCATCATCAAATATCAGTCCAATTACATACCAAATAACCATGATTCAAAGTCCTAATTCACTAGCCAACTAAGACTCAAACTAGGCTATAGTAATAAACTAACCATCATAGCTCATTCAAGCCATAAAACATCTAAGTAGGTCATAAACAACCCATAGAATGTCTAAGGTTGATTCCATAATCAAACCTCCATTAATGTCATGTATTCTATCATAAATTTGGGTTAATAAACAAAACCCATGCCAATTCAAGTTAATTGGCATCAACTAGGTCAAAATCCCCAAATTTGGGCAAATTCCCATGTGACGCCCCGAAAATTATTTCATCTAGCCCATAACCTAATTGCATTTTTGCCCAAACTCTATGTGTTGTCTTGATATGTTTGGTGTTTGTTTGATGATTGTTTAATGTTTGTATAGTTGATGCTTGATAATGTATATAAATATATGTATCATAAATTGTATATGAGTCATGTTAAATTAAAGTATAATGCATATGTTATGATTTATGCATGGGCTCATTAAACCATGAATTGATATGGGTTAGGATTGATTGAATAAAAGGATAAATGAAATTGAAAATTTGGTGTATTAAATGGATTGGACATTTAAAATACATGTGGTTGGTATGGGTAGTATGAGACCAACACATGTGAAGGTTGGTGCATGAAAGTGGACAAGTGTCCAATGCCCACTTCTCTTCTTCAAGGAAGTGCTAGAATGAGTGGAGGGAATAAAGGAGAGAATCAAGGAGAGAATTAAGGAGAGAATCAAGGAGGGAATCAAGGAAGTGCTAGAAAGAGGTGAGTGGAGAGAAAGAAAAGAAGAGAAAGGAAAGAAGAAGAGAAGGAAGGAGAGAGTTGCAGGAGGAAGATCCCTGCGACGTTTCCATCAAAGAGGTGGATCTTTGGAATATACGGTCAGATTGAGCTCAAATTTTATCAGCACGTTCGTAGCTTATGGTTCTTCATTCTGGTCGGTGGAGATCTTGATCAGAGGTTTCGTTTAAGAGATCTAACCTCTCAAACAAAGCTAGTTGGAAAGTCTGGATTTCTCGCACCGTTTCGTTCAAACTTATAGATCTCCTAAATCTACCGTTAGATGGCTACCAAATTTGGGTATGTGGTTTAAAATGATATTTCTACATTCTGAACGGTGGAGATCTTAATTAGAGGCTTTTTCTAAGAGATATAACCTCTGAAACAGAGCTGGTCGGAGATTCTGGATTTCTCGTGGTGTTTCGCTCAAACTTGTAGATCTCCTAAATCTACCGTTGGATGGATATCAAATTTGGATATGTAGTTTATAACTGATATTTCTGTATTCTAAACGGTGGAGATGTGTATTCGTTTAGTATTTTGTGTGATATAGTCATCTGAGTTTGAGTATTTGCAGCAGGAAAGAAGAAATTGTCTGATTAGAGACTTGTTCATCAAATATACTTATCTTTTCGGTCCACCGTTGGATTGGGCTGATATTTGGACAGAAGGTTTGTATCTTCACATACTTCAATCTGTACGGTTGATTTTGTGATTACATATTTTTGTTGGTATATTAATACATCTGAACAGAATAGTAAATGAAGAATTGGTAGGGTTGCTTGTATTAGACCTAAATTTAGAATATGAACTTAGACCTTTCCAAATAGCTTGCATGTCAACTATGTTGACCTAATTGCCATTGTTGATGAACCCATGATGCAAAATCAGTGATATACATGGCTGAACATGGTGACCTAGTGTAAATCGACAATATGGCCTAAGTATGGAAAATTTCATATTTTAGGGCTTTTGATGCTTTTGGCCTAGAATCATTGAATTGATGCAACTTATGTTTAATTAAGCATGATTAGAGTTGATTATGCTACTGATTTGGTGGTTGTGACCATATCATGGGCTAGGCCTACTTGTGATCAAGTGACCAATTTGGGCATGTTTATGCCTAAAAGAATTGAAAATCAGTATTTTTGATTAATAGAATGGTTTATGTATGAGAACTATGCATTAGAGGCCTAAGTCATGTGATTTGAGTTGAATGATGGGATTAGATGGGATTTAGGCCTATTGTTTATATGTGGGCTGATTTAGGGTTGATGTGTAATGTCTATGTGATTGAGCATAGAAATTGATGTATGGTAGGATATTGACGTATGTTTCAGGATCTTGATTGGGTTGATTCGGTTTGGTGGTCGTGTGTGGTTAAATACTCTCGCGAGGCTTGGTTGTGAGTAGACTTCATTTATGATTATATCTTTTAAGTCATCATATCACTTATATATATTGTATCTTGAAAGCATGAATGTGTTCTAATGTTTTGAATGATGCATTGATTTGAGAAAACCTTATGACTTTGGTTGGACCCATCTATCTGGCTAATAGGGGGACTTAACCTTGTCATAAGAGGGTTTTAGGAAAGGAAAATAATTGGGATCAACGGCACGGTGAAATAGACGTGTACTAGTAACCCAAATAAACATGATTGGGATCAACGGCACGGTGAAATAGACGTGTACTAGTAACCCAAGGCATGTGGAATGTGGATCCAAATTGATAAACTTTTACTTGCATCGAACTTATTATAAATGCTTGATATTTATATGTTATGAGCTTTTAATCATGCTACACATTGACATGCATACATGGTTTTTATTGATGAGTATTGATAGCATATTTGAATTCTATTCACTGGGCATCGTTGGCTCACCCTCATTTTCCTCTTTCAGGTCCTTCTGTCCCGAATAAGGGCAAAGGAGTAGTCATATCTTGAGGGCCTTACCTGCGAGAGAATCCAAGGCCTCGATGTGAGTTGAGAGGCATTTTGATTGAATTGTGTTTTAAATTATGAAGTACTATATTTTGGATTATGTAATTATAACACTTACCACATTGTAGTATGGGTGAGTTGGGACTTGTTAGATAGACTATGTGGGCATATGACGATTTTATTTGTACCCACAATTTTGGACTTTATGAGTATGTCAATTTTAATGGACTGTAGGGATTATGATTATTATTTATGGTTCATTTTTTTATGGATTATCTCTTGTCTTGGATGATTAATACGGTGGGTAGTTTTGTTTAATACCTTTTGATATCATATCGTTGTTTGGGATAAGGCTTGTAAGGTCTCAACCACCTCCCGGGAGTTGAGGAGTGGTCGGAGATGCCTACGCCGGGCGTCCCGCCCCGGCATTCCGCACGCCATTCCCTGCGGGGTTGGTGGTCCGGGGTGCGGGGTCGCCACATCCCAAATCCATGGCCTAAGCCAAATTTGCACTACACCTAGGTTTTCCAACATTCAAAATCAGTATTTTAGAGCATCAATCATCTAAATTTATCCATCAACATAGATGGCATGCAATTCAAATCGAAAACCCTAAGTCCATAAACTAGGTTTAGGTAAAATACAAAGAACTCCACCAATTTCTTGCTAGAAATTGGGGGTTTCACCATTAATGGGTTCCCAACAACCTCTAATCACATATATATGACATGCAATACCTAACTCCAACATGTGTTCTTCCGCCACCCCCTTCAAATTTGGGATTCAAGTGTGGAAAACACTTCTTAGGTGTAGGTTTAGGTCAAGGAAGGCCATTGCTACCATTTACAAGCTTAAAGGAACACAAACAAGCAAACCATAGGTCTAGAACCCTTCAAATCTGTAGTTCATACCATTACCTAGGTCAAAATAAAGCTTGAATGCATAAGCTAAAGAGATTTAAGGAAGAAAAATGGCAAAGTATGCTTACCTTAGAGGATTCTTGAGCAAGAATACCCAAAACCCTAGGTTCTTCTTCCATTTCTCTTCTCAACCTCTTTTCCCTCTTTTCTAAGTGAAAAGTTAGCAAATGAGCCAAAAATGAGGTGTTGGTTGCTTATATAGACGAGTTTGGGCCCACATAAAAAGTTAAAAAACTATTTTTACCCAGCATGAAGCGCGCTTCATGGGTTAAGAAGCGCGTTCCACCAGCCCTGAAAATTAAAAATTCTCGGATTTTGGTTCATGGAGTGTGCTCCACCAAATCTGGTGGTCAAAAATTTTATGGGTTTTGTCCATGGAGTGCGCTCCACCCATGCCTGAACCAAAAATCACCCCCGGCCTAACCCATGGAGCACGCTCCTCCATGCACTGAGACAAAATCTATCTCGGATAAGTGCAAGGAGCGAGCTCCATGGTTCCAGAACTCCATTTTTCACGTTTCGACGTCAAAAGGTCTCCGATGGTTCTGAAACTTTTTACGTGCATCAAACAACATAAAAGCATGAGGGAACACTCGAACTAACACGCATCAGGTATCAAATACATATATGTATACATATACGGGTACTCTACAGGTCCTGATGACATCATCCTAAGGTACGGGCGTTACAAAATCACTCTAATTTGATCACCTAGATAAAATCAAAATCATTGTAGTTTTGGACATTTTTAATTGTAGAATTGACTTTCCCTGAGGACGATAACCCAACTCACCTTGGGACTATAGTATTACTTGATTGTCGTGCACTTGTGATACAAATATTCACAATCACTGCCTTTCATGAGTTTGAAGTAGGGAAATATGATCGTGCGTCAAAACAAGCACGAGTTTAAGAGACTGTTTGTTTATGCACCAAAGTTGGTACATACTTATACATACACACATATATATGACTCTTATGTACTTAAATGCGTATTATAGACCACGGTATACGGGGTGTTATAGCACTGATCAACGTTGTTGGCCTAGAAATGAGTCCAAGAGGGGGGTGAATTGGACTAGTAAGCAAGTTTTGCACTTAAAAAATATTTACAATTAAACAATGCAAAGACAGGAAAGGAAATGAAATACAAAGTACATAGTGATTTATAGTGGTTCGGCCGTGCCTACGTCCACTACTTAATCTCCCAGATTAGGATTTCTCAAACAATTTTCTTCATAGGTGAGGAACAAGCCTATTACAACCTCTCAACTTCACAGGCGTGAGACAACCCTTGCAACACTCAACTTCACGGGTGTGAGCTAACCTACCTTACTCAACTTACAGGTGTCAGTCAACCAAAGATGCTCAACTTGCAGGTGTGAGCCAACCTAACCTACTCAACTTACAGGTGTGGGCTAGCCTAAAACACTTCTCTTGCAGGTGGGAATCAACCTATGATCTATCCTTACACTAATGATACATAAACAACCCAAATGACTTCTTATGGGTACAAAAGACTTTGAAATGTGAGATTTCTTTTTCCAAAGAGAATCTCTATAATATTACAACACAAATATGAAATCTTTACTTAGGAAAAATACTCAGCAAGATGATTAAAGATTAAAACAGCTGAGAAGAGTAAAGTTAAAAAATGTTTTCTCTTTGGAAGATTTCAAAATGATATAATTTTAAGCTCAAAATATCCAAAAATGAAAACGTTTGAAAAATACAATCAGTTAATCAAATCTTTGTATCTAAAAAATACTAATTTTTGAAAATAGACTAACTTTCAAAGAGTGTTAAGCGCGATTCAAAAAGTACTTCTCTATGTCTGTTAGAATCGCAAGCCAAATGTTTATTTATATTTGAAGCATAATGCGAAATCCAAATTTTGAATCTTCGAGTTGTTATGAGATAAATTCAGTAATTCAAATCAAACGGATAAATTCTTTCATGAAAATGGTAGTCAAACTTCTATGAACACATTCCGATCAAAAGAAATTACATGAAAATGGAAATGGACCAGAAAAATTAGCTTTTTTAGATTTTCAGAAAAATAGTGTTAGTCGTCTGATATGATCCATGAGCGTCCTGCTATCGGATGAGGGCGTTATTAAACCAATTATCCTGATGTCCCTTACAAGAATATGTTCCTAATACAAAAGATATTTTTGATGATTACAAACCACATTCTGTTTATGATATTATTGCATACATGGAATATCTAATCTTACTTAAAGGTTTCAAAAGAATCAATGATGCATGGCGGACGTATTAAAGATCTACTTGAAGACCATGATCATTTGAAGATGTTCAGTAGTATGATTAGATTATGATAGGTTGTAGAACCTTCTATGTCATTTGATTCAACAATATGCATGACTGCATGATTTTAATCGAATTAATTTTAAATCGTTTACATATTTGATTTAATCCAGATATATCATGTTTTATCAAGCTTTAATCAAGAAATCAAAAAATCATTTTTATAGAATCTTTCAGAATGCTAATGTTTTAGCAGCGCCCTCCTACACTTGATGAGTCAGGACGCTAATAAAATATTATGACGCTCAAGGTTGAATTAAAATTCTTTAGGACGCTTACTTGTAAGTAGCGGCTTCCCTTTTGTCAACCTTTCAGGACATTTTCAGCTCGCTTGATGTTCTCTTTGTTTTTAAGTGACTTTCTATCTTTAAGGACGCTGACAGTTATAAGTTGAATAAATTATGAGGACACTACTTGTGTAGGAGCGCCCTCATCTTTAGAATCAACTTAATAACTTTCAGGGCGCTTACTGTCCGTCAGCGCACTTAATACCGTTTAAGTTTTTTTTAAAACAAAGCAGGATGCTAACTATCGAAGTAGCACCCTCATAATTTGAATCGTTTAATAGTTAAAGTAAGTTTGGACGCTTACGAGTTGGTAGCGTCCTCACTTCACTGTTCAGTAAGACGCTTATGCTTCATGAGCTCCCTCAAAGAACAAAACGACAAAGTTGATATTAAGCGTCAGGACGCTAATTCAACAATGCTATTGTTCTGACACTGACACTATTTTTGTTAGCTTTTTCAGAACTGTACGAAAACTTTTCAGAACATTTCAGAATCGTACAAAAACTTTTCAAAACTTTTTGAACGTTCTAATACTTTGTCAAAACATTATTTTTTTGTGAAATGATCAGATGATTCAGGTGCTATCGTCGTATTATGCACAGTGCTGAATCGATCCATTTCGGGAAAAAATGTAGACATTATATTTGAAATAACCTAGAACGCCAAAATTCATCAAGTCCATTGTGCATCTGCTATTTCTATATATAGGTGCTACCTTAGTGCAGAAAGATAAAAAAAATCATATACGAAAACTGATATTCATTCAAAACGTATTCACAGTTTTCACTTGTGCAAAAACTCTTTGAAAATTAGTCGTCTTTCAATCGTGCTTGAACTTGCAATCCTTTTGAAAGAAAAACATCAAGTCTTCTGGATTGAAGGAGACAAAAGCTCTTTGAACCTGTTTTCAGTCGAACTTCATCATACATATTTTGTTGAATTTGTGGTAACAGAAGGTTCAATCCAAAGCTTTGTAAGTATCACTTTGATTCTGAGTAAAGGGAATCATATCTCATCTTGTATTCAGTTTGCAGTGACTAGTTAGTCATTGGGCAAGAGCAAGTTTTGCTCAAAGTTGTAACGGTCCTCTCACACCCGGAAGTTGAGAAACGGTCCTCTCACACCCGAAAGTTGAGAAATGGTCTTCTCACACTCGTAAACTGAGAAACGGTCTTCACACACCCATAAGTCGAGAAATGGTAGTTTTCACACCCATAAGTTGAGAAAGTGTATCGGTTTGATATTACCGTAAGAAGGTCCATAGTGGAGTTTGAACAAATCCTAACTTAGGAGGTTAGGTAGTGGATGTAGGCGAGGTCGAACCACTATAAATCTTGATTGCATTGTCACTTTTTCATTTATCGTTTTCATTTGCTATACTTTGTTTAATCTGCTTTAAATATTCCGTACATTATTAAGAAAGGTTAAAATCTGCTAAGTTTCTAATTCACCTCCTCTCGTGGACATATCTAGGCTAACATTAGCTTCAGCTCACTAAAAGTTCTCGTAGTTTTTAATTGATTTCTATTTTTAACGACGTTGATAGTTATAAGGTGAAAAACTGTCAGGACGTTTCCTGGATAGGAGCACCCTCATCCTTAGAATCAACTTAATAACTTTCAGGACGCTTAATATTATTTTAAAACTATTTTAAAAATATTAAGATGCTAATTGTTGAGTAGCGCCCTCGTGCGTTTAAGTGTTTAAAACAACATAGGACGCTAACTGTCGAGTAGCGTGCTCATGATTTAAGTCGTTTAATTGACAAAGTAAGTCAGGACGCTTACGATTGAATAACACCCTCACTTCGTTGTTCGATAGGATGCTGATCTTCTTTGAGCGCCCTTAAGGGAACAAAACGACAAAAAATGATATTTTTGTTCTGACGCGTACATCTTTTTGAGCCACTTTTTCAGAACAACTTTTCGTACAAAAATCAACTTTTTAGATTTATCAGAGATATTTTTTTAATCACGAACCACGTCGTTTAGAATTTCCTTATTCGTGAATCTAGGGAGAATCATAATGTTCATAGAATGTGCAGTTGCCATTTTCGTGATACATTCTAGCTATTGTGAGTAAACGTTCATGTTTGAAATTCAAATTCAAATGAACAACAACCTCATCTCTACAAGTCTATAAATACTAGCACTTAACCATTTGCCAAAGAAAAGGAAAAATTCTCTAAGCCAAAACACTTTTTAAAGTTAGTTGAATTTTCATATGATTTAAAAGTTGAAGTTATTTTCTTCTCAAAGCTTTTTTTTTGAAACTTTGCTCAGTCAAATGATTTCATACTGAGCTAAATTTATATCTTTATTTGAAAAATCATTTGAAAGATTGAACTGCTTTAACTCAAATTTCTCAGCACTGCTTTAACTTATATCATTCTTGCTGAAAGAGAAATTTGAAAGATAGTTCATAGGATACAGTTGTACTTCAGTTCATATCCTGTATACTGTATCAAGGTTGTAACAGCAGTTAGATAAACTACTGAGTTGATATTCTTGTATTCAACAAGCTTAGGTCATCTCACACCCATAAGTTGAGAAACGGTAGTTCTCACACCTGTAAGTCGAGAAACGGTAGTTCTCACACCTGAAAGTTGGGATAGGTTGGTCTCAAGTCTGCAAGTTGAGCAGTGTAACGGTTGTTCTCACACCTGCAAGTTGAGAAAAGGTGTAACGGTTTGATTCTCGCCCATAAGAGAATCCCTTTGTGATAAGGTTTAAAATCCTAACTGAGGAGGTAAGGTGGTAGACGTAGGCAAGTAGCAAAACCACTATAAATCGACTATGCATACTTATTTATTTTCCGCACTAATATTTTGCCATTGCATTTATTTTTAAATTGTCTAAGTATCCAATTCACGCCTCTCTTGGACATATCTGGGCCAACATTGATTTGATCCAAAAATACCAAAACTTTAATTGCATTTATCGAGTTTTAAATGGAAAATTAAAATTGTTTTTAAGTGTCCATCAGGTCACTAATACATCTTTCAGGATTCTAATGTCTTAGTAGCGCTCTGCTGGACTTAGTAAGTCAAGACGTTGATGAAACATTAGGACGCTAATAGAGTTCAAGGTTGAAATGTACTTATTCATCAGGACGCTTACTTCATCAGTAGGGCCTTCATTTAAGTCAACCTGTGAACTTGTCAGGACGTTGATTCAGTATTAGCTCGCTGATTATTTTCTGAGTTTTAAATGTTTTAATCTTTAAGGACGCTAATTGTGGACGCTGCTTAATCAGGAAAACTATTAGGACACTACCTAATCAGGAGCGCCCTCGCTTAAAGACCAACTTCGTAACTCTCAATATGTTGATCGTTCTTCAACATACTTATTGTTTTTATGAATGAAAAATATCAGAACGCTTATTTGTTAGTACCGCCCTCGTGACTTTAAATATTTTAAAAATAAGGCAGGACGCTAATTGTGGATTAGCACCCTCATGAAGTTTAGTCGTTTTAATCGTCAAGTAAGTTAGAACGCATACGATTAAGTAGTGCCCTCACTTCACAGTTCAGTTGGACGCTTATATTCCATGAGCACCCTCAAAGGAACAAAACGACAAAGTTGATATTAGGCGTCAGGGCGCTGATTAACCAATCAGGACGATAATCCAACACTGTCATTGTTCTAACACTTACATTTTTCAGATTACTTTTTCAGAACTGTGTAAAACTTTCCAAAATCTTTTGAATCTTTTCAGAACGTTCTAATACTTTATCAAAACATTTATTTTTCATAAAAGATCAGAAGATTTATGTGTTGTCACGACCCACGAGCTGTGACCTCATGACCGGCACGGAACCCCGTGTATATCCTCCTTTGACATACACGGCGTCCCGATAAGCCTTCTAACACACACACCATAATCTCAATTATACAACATCAAACACATGGACAAACATAGATCATCAATATAAAACATACCCAAAATGACAACCAGAAAATTTTTCTCTAAGTCCATACTGTTCAAAAGTACAAAATTATACTTAACCATAAACACAAACCCATCTAAATGTTAAGTATAAGCATTAGGTGTTACATAGTACAATTTATCAAAATAAATGCGAAAAAGTACTAAACACCTACGTCAACAAAAGTACAAGAAACGCTTCGTAGATAAGCTTTCCCTTTCCCCTTCCTATCCGATCCTGAAAAGATAAGGATAAGGGGTGAGCTACAACAAGCTCAGTGATTGTTCTATACAAGTGGCAACATATATATGTAATTAAGTAAAACATTACAAGATCATTAAAACCAATTAAATAACATGGGTATAAGCAACATTGCATAGATGCCACTATAATGTATCATGTCATAAACAAGACAATGCATACCATTTTATAAACATGCATATGCAACCTAAACACCTCCTGAGTAAGAATCAATACAAGGGCCATGTGTGCGCGAAACCCATGCCCGATCGACTTCTTACCTGTATCTATTAGGAATTCCAATGGGTCGGGCATGTCACCGGGATCCATCATTTCTTGGAGATCCCATCTGCATCTACCATTGAAACCCTCTGCAAGGTCCACAATTGAGGATTCCCGATTGGCCCACTGGGATTCCATAAGAACCCCAAGCTTACAGAATGCAACATAACTCAACTACTTTCCCAACTGACTATGCTTAAATGCAGTTCATGAATTCAATAAATCATGCATACTACATTAGATAAGCATTTGAAACATTCCATACAACAATGCCACATATAGAAATCACAAGTAAAGAAACACTCACAACTTGATTGGCTAGACTTAGCCAATCCAAATTCCAATTCCACAAGAAGTACTAGGATGCCACAAATCACCCCAAAGCACCTCAATCCCCAATTGGCCTATTTGGGTTACTTAGATCAATTCCCAATCCTGAAAACAACATGGTTTATGTAAAACTGAAAATCAGTCCAAGTATGCTAACCAACCATGTTGAAACCCAAATCAAATGCCAATTAAGATTCAAAAAATGGTCATAGACATGAGTCAATCCCATATTGCCCAATTTAACCAATTAACACCCCAATAACCCACATTTAACCCAATCGAATGCAATAGGTTGATCCAACCACTATACTACAAGGCATTCAATCATAAATAAGGTTAATTAGACTAATTCCATGTCAATTTGATCAATTGACATCAACTAGGGCAAAATCCCCAAATTTGGGCAAATCTCCAAATTCATTGAAATTTCTCAAATTATATGGCCTAGGCAAAAATTGCACTACACCTAGGGTTTCCAATGGGTATTTTTACTGAACTCCATCATCAATCAACTAGAATTAGTCATTTATTCAACATAGTTGACATGCAAGTCCAAAGGAAAACCCTAAGTTCATTTTCTAGGGTTTAGGGCCTTTACACATAACCCCTCAAATTGCTTGCTAGAAATTGGGGAAAATGGTGTCATTGGGTTCCAAATCACCTTAGGAACCCAAATCCCTAGTTTACAACTCATCCTTAAGAGCTTCACACGAAACCCTAACTCCATGCACCACTAAAAACATGGTGACCCATGGAGAAAACTACACCACTAGAAGGCTTACTCTCACCTTCAATGTTGATTTCATGGAAATAAATGGAGAAAAACACTTACCTTAGGGTGTAGATGGTGAAGATTTCCCTTGGAAACCCTAGTTTTCCTCCCTTCTTCCTTATGGGAAAAGTAGCAACCTTTCCCCCCTTTTAAAACACTGAAAATGGCCATTTTTCACCCCAAACTATGCCCAAAAAATGGATCAGCGCGCTCTTCCCACCTAGGAACGCGCTTGAGCGCGCTACTCTTTCACCAAGAGCACCTAAACTTTGTTTCGCCACTACGGACTCAATACTCATCAGAATTTCGAGTATGACCAGTCTTTTTCTATGTAAAAATGCATTCTGGACTCATTTCTAATATCCTTAGGTTCATTTGATGCGCCCATAATTAATTATTATATAATCTACACAACATATTCCATGTTTCGATGCTAAAATGAACTCTGGTGCTTCCGAAACTTTACGCGAATTCTAAACAACGTAAAAGCATGTCAAGACACTCGAACCTATGCGCATAGAGCATCAAGTCTGCATACGCATACATATACATATACGGGAACTCTACGGGTCAAAATGACATCATCCTGAGGTACGGGCGTTACAATTCTCCCCAACTTAAAGGATTTTGTCCTAAAAAAAAAGCAAGAGGACTAACCTCAGTCGGTAAAAAGATCGGGGAATTGCTCCCTCATCTGGTCCTCACACTCTTAGGTTTGCTTTTCATTATCGTGGAATTTCCATTTGACTCGCACAAGCTGGATCTCTTTATTCCTCAATTTCTGAACCCGACGAGCCACAATATGGATTGGTAACTCCGCATAAGTCGTATCCTCCCCAACTTGCAGATGACTCACATCAAGAACATGAGCTGGATTGGTATAAGACTTCTTCGATGGATCCTCAATATACTTCCTCAGCATCGATACATGGAAAACATTTTGCACTCCCTCGAGCTGATAAGGTAGAGCTAACCCCTACGCTACTGATCCAATCCTCTTAACAATCTGGAATGGTCCAATGAACCTAGGAGCAAGTTTCCCTCTGACGTCGAACCTCGTCTGACCCTTCCGTGGCGAGACCTTAAGAAAAACCAGATCTCCCACTACGAACTCTAACGGCCTATGACGGTTATCATAGTAACTATTCTGCCTGTCCTGAGCCAATTTTAGCCTCTGCCGTATCAGCTTGACTTTCTCTATCTGCTCAATAACTGCATCAAGGCCCCATAACTGCATATCACCCACCTCGTACCAACAAGCTGGAGATCTACAGGGTCTTCCATACAAAGCCTCATACGGTGCCATACCGATGCTTGCCTGATAATTGTTGTTGTAAGCAAACTCACACAAGGGAAAATGCTCACTCCAGCCACCATTGAACTCTAACAAGACCTGAGCATATCCTCTAGCATCTGAATAACTCCCTTGGACTAACCATCTGTTTGAGGGTGAAATGATGTATTGAGTCAAAAACGGGTTCCAAATTGAGTCTGCAAAGCCTGCAAAAACCTCGATGTAAATCGTGTATCTCTATCCGTCACGATAGACAAGGGCACTCCATGAAGTCTCACGATTTCTCTCACATATAGTCTGCTCAGTCTATCCACAGAGTCTTTGGCGCTTATAAGAAGGAAGTGTGCACTCTTGGTCAATATATCGACCACAACCCAAATGGCATCAAATCTGCCTTGAGACCTTAGCAATCCCATGATGAAATCCATCGTAATGTGCTCCCATTCCCACTTGAGTATGGGTAATGGTTGCATCTGACCTCCAGGCTTTCAGTGTTCAGCCTTAACCTGCTGGCACACCTCACATATCTGCACATACTCAGCTATACTCTTCTTCATCCCATGCCACCACACAGATTTCTTTGTTGGCCCAGATATGTCAAAGAGGGGGTGAATTGGACACTTAGGCAATTTAAAAAACAATTTCAATGGCAGAAATAAAGTGCAGAAATTAAACAAATAAGCACGGTCAATTTATAGTGGTTCGGCTACATGCCTACGTCCACTACCTAACCTCCTCAGTTAGGATTTTTAACCTTATCACTATGGGATTCTCTTACAGGTGAGAATCAAGTCGTTACACCTTTCTCAACTTGTGGGTGTGAGAACAACCGTTACACTGCTCAACTTACAGGCGTAAGACCAACCTATCCCAACTTACGGGTATGAGAACTACCGTCTCTCAACTTATGGGTGTGAGAAAACCTGACTTTGTTGAATATAGAATATCAACTCAGTAGTTTATCTAACTACTGTTACAACGTTGATACAGTATACAAGATATGAAATTGAGTACAACTGTATCCTATGAACTATCTCTCAAATTTCTCTTTGAACAAGAATGATATAAGTAAAAATAGTGCTGAAAAATTTTAAGTGAAAGCAGTTCAAACTTTCAAATCAATTTTTAGATAAAAATAGAATCTTAGCTCAGTGCGAAAATAATTTGGATAAGGAATGATTCAAATAAAATGCTTTGAAACTAGAATAACTTAAACTTTTTGAATCATATGAAAATTCGACTAACTTTCGAAATGTATTTTAGCTCAGAGAATTTTCGGTGGTCTTAACAAATTGTTAAGTGTCTGTATTTATAGACTTATAGAGATGAAGTTGTTGTTCATTTGAATTTGAATTTTAAATATGAACGTTTACTCACAACAGCTAGAATATATCACGAAAATGGCAACCGCTCATTTCACGAATATTCTGATTTTCTCCAGATACAAGAATAAGGAAAGTTTTGGAAGACGTGGTTCATGAATCAAAAAATATCTCTTACAAATTTAAAAATTGATTTTGTACGAAAAGTTGTTCTGAAAAGATGGCGAAAAGGACGTACATGTTAGAACAACAAAAATATCATTTCTGTCGTTTTGTTCCTTCGAGGACGCTCATAGAACAGCAGCGTCCTACTGAACAATGAAGTGAGGGCACTGCTGAATAGTAAGCGTCTTGACTTACTTTAACAATTAAACGACTTAAATTATGAGGGCTCTACTTCGCAGTTAGTGTCTTGCTTTGTTTTAAAACATTAAACACACGAGGGTGCTACTCAAGAGTAAGCGTCCTAATATTTAAAAACATTTTTAAAACAATATTAAGTGCGTTGAAGGACAGTAAGCGTCCTGAAAGTTATTTAAGTTGATTCTAAAGATGAGGGCGCTCCTACACAAGTAGCGTCCTGATAATTTATTCAACTTATCATTTATCAGCTTTGTTAAAAATAGAAATCACTTAAAAAGCAAAATAAACTTTTAGCGACCTGAAACTAAGTCAGCGTCCTAACATTCTCAAAGGTTGATAAAAGAAATGTCGTTACTAACAGGTAAGAGTCTTTATTAATCAGTTCAATTCAACCTTGAGCTTCCTAATATTTTATTAGCGTCCTGACTCATCAAGTCCAGGAGGGCGCTGCTAAAACATTAGCGTCCTTAAAGACTTTTATAAAAGCGATTTTTGATTTCTTAATTAAAACTCTATAAAAATCATTATTTCTTAATCAAATCAAATGCTTTAGAATTCATAAGGTACGATTAAAATGTTACGATCAAAATATGCAAATGATAAAATCTTACTGAGAGTAAGTTGATAATAAACTTTACATGCTAAGTACTGACAGACTCAAAACTTTACTTTGTGAGGTTCAATAGGCTTGTGAGCACAGTTCCTTGATCTTGATTCTTGAAAATTTTAAAACACTTGACAAGATCATTAGATACACAGACTAAAGATATTTGGAATCATCAAAGCATTCATATCATGAGGTTTATTGAGATAACACTCTTCATGTCATGATACATCTTGTTAGCCCCTGAATGAACAGTATACTGAAACCAGTGAGCCTCTCGAAGTATCTCAGCATCATATGGGATCCATAGTCTCCTTTTAAACCGCAAGACATCATCTGAACCTTTTTGCCAATCGGCTCGGTCAGCACTGTCTGCAAATCTATAGTACATGTCATAATTCGGACAATGTTTCTGTAGATCTCTAACCCACTGAATATGGGCATCAGCAAGCTGCACGTGCATCTGAGCACATATCTCAGTATGTGGTGTGTCCGAGAGTATACTCATCATCGTTACTCTCTCAAGTAGATGTCACTGCTGGGCCATTTGAAAAGCAAACACCTGAGTCTTTGCTCGCTTACGGCTCAAAGTGTTAACCACAACATTGGCTTTGCCAGGATGATACTCGAAAGAGAAATCATAATCCTCAAGTAACTCGAGTCATCTCCTCTGTCGCATATTCAGCTCCTTCTGATCAAAGAGATACTTCAAACTCTTATGATCAAAAAGCAAAGTGAACCTCTAACCATAAAGGTAATACCTCCATAGCTTCAGTCCAAACACTATGGCTGCCAGCTCCAAATCATGCACAGGGTAGTTGTGTTCATGCATCTTAAGCTGTCTAGATGCATATGCAACCACTCGACCCTCCTGCATCAGCATGCATCCAGACCCAAAAGTGATGCATCCGTATAAATCACCAACTCTTTCCCAGGCTTTGGAAGAATCAACACTGGAGTTGTAGTCAACCTCAGTTTAAACTCACTGAAAGCTTTCTCACAGGCGTTCGACCATGTGAAGGTCACATTCTTTTGAGTTAGCTTAGTCAATGGTGCGGCTATGTGGAAAAGTCATTCACGAACTTCCTATAATAGCCAGCCATACACAGAAAGCTACGAATCTTTGTCACTGTGATAGGTCTTGGCCAACCAATGATCGCCTCAACCTTAGCAGAATTAACTGAAATACCCTCTGCAATAACCACATAACCCAAGAATTTTACCTCAGTCATCCAGAAGTCCACTTGCTCAGCTTGGCATACAGCCTATGCTCTAATAATATCTGCAAAGTAACTCTGAGATGATGCTCATGATCCTCCTTAGTCTTAGAATAGACTAGGATATCATCGATGAATACTATAATGAACTAGTCAAGGTACGGTCTGAATACTCTCTGCATCAGATTCATGAACATAACTGGTGCGTTAGTCAACCCGAAGGGCATCACCAGAAACTCGTAATGTCCATACCTCGTCCGAAAAGCAATCTTCGGCACATCCTCATCTCTAATCCTCAACTGATGGTACCCAGACCTCAAGTCAATCTCTGAAAATAACTTGGCCCAAATCAGTTGGTCAAATAAGTCATCAATACGAGGAAGTGAATACTTGTTTTTCACAGTCACCTTATTCAACTGACGGTAGTCTAAGCACAATCTAAGACTTTTGTCCTTCTTCCTGACGAACAACAGAAGTGCTCACCAAGGTGACATACTAGGGGAAATGAATCCCTTGCCCATCAGCTCATCAAGCTAGGTTTTGAGTTCATTCAACTCTTTTGGTGCCATACGATACGGTGGAATGAAAATGGGTTTTGTCCCGGGCATCAGTTGAATGATAAAGTCTACCTCTCACTTAGGCGGTAAGCTAGGTAACTCATCAGGAAAAACCTCTGGGTACTCACATACTACAGGGATGTCTGCTAACTAAACACCCTGTCCCACATCATCCACTAGTCTCAAACTAGCCATCGTAGCAACCTCATCATCAGTGGCTAATCTACCTTGAGTAAGTGGTCTCGATGAAGTCCTGCCTCGATAAACAAAGACTGGTTGTCGAGGTATCTAGAAGACAACCTTCTTGCCGAAGCAATCAATGTGAGCGTGATACGCTGCCAACCAATGCATACCCAAAATGGCATCAAATTCAAGGAACTCTAAGACTCTAAGGTCAACAGACATCTCGTGGCCCTCGAATCTCACAATGCATCTCACACATACCATGTTAGGGTAAATCCTCTCACCAGCCGCCGTACTCAAAATCAATGGCATACTAGTCCTAATAGGGGATAGTCTCAATTTATCCATCACACTACCAGAAATAAAAGACAAAGTAGAACCAATATCAATCAAAACATACATCAAAGAATCACAAATGTTGATTGTACCTTCGATCAATTGCTTGCTAGCCTCAAGATCAGCCTGTGTAACAGCTCGGACCTGCTTTTTGGTAGCAACTAGCATAGGACTGAACTGTGTAGCAGATGCTCTACGTGGACACCCACTCCTCTTGTGCCCCGGAACACCGTACTCGAAACAAACTATGGGTCTCGATGCCCTAAGTTGTATGTTCTCCGCTATGCCTAACTAAACTCTGTTGCTGCTGCTGGGGCCTGCCTGACATCTGCACACTTTGGCCAGGAACTGGTAGTGCAACTGTCACTGGAATGGAGGCTACCGATGCCTCATACTCGCTGCCACCAAACCTTTGCTTCTTATATTTCTGGCTCTTCTTACCATAAAACTGACCCACTGACCCTGTTGGTTATGTCTATACTGAAGAAACTGTTGGTGTCTGAACTGTGATTGATGTCCTCATCCGTGAGTGAGCCTCTGCAGTCTCAAAGTCAGCGGTCTGCAACATCACCTGGGCGTAAGTCTGTACGCCAGCAGGTGCCAAACCCTGACAGATATGATCACGGAACCCATCCCGTATCCTCTGCATGTGAAGGTAATCATTCGACACCATCTCAGGAGCGAAGAGTGTCAAGCGGTTAAACTCCTACTCGTACTCCCTCACTGACCGACTGCCCTGGGTCAGGTGCATGAACTCGATCCTCTTCTGATCTCCCTCTAACCTTGGGTAGAACTCCTCATAGAAAAGCTCTTTAAACCTGGTCCACGTTTGGATCTCATCAACCATGCGGCCAAGTCTCAGCCACCAATCATCATCCCTATCGACGAGCTTGAACCTGGCCAACCTCACTCTGTCAGCCTCAGAAGCCTGCATGTCGTCGAAAATGGTCTGCATCCTCCTGAGCCATTTCTCAGTTGTCTCAATACACAGGCTTCTGATCCGGAAGGCCTTCATGACCCTCTCATAACGCTCTAACTCATACCTCTGCTCGGGAATCCCCACAACCTCAGTTTGTACCTCAGCTTATACCTCGGCCTGAACATCGACATGAACCTCAGCTGGTCCAGTCCTATCCCCCATGGCCATACCAACACTGTTGTGCTCCCCCCAACTGAAACACCTAGCTGCGGCTGCCTGTTGCCCTAGATCTGGGCAAGTAGTGCTAAGATCTGGGATTGCTGCAGTTGAATCTGGGTCTGAGCAGCATGCTGAGCAGCAAGTAAGGCCTGATCTGCCTAAAACGCTCATCTGGATCCATAGTTGATTATGTATTCCTTCTTTTGTAAATTTGAAATTTACAAATAAGGGAAAGTCCATCAAAATCACAATCTATGAGAGTTGTGATCCCTAAGATAACTACCCATAAAAGAAATCATAATATCATATAAGTTTTTTATTCTCTTTTTTTTTTAAGGTTTTTAAGCCTAAAACACTCGCTCTGATACCAAAGTTGTCACGACCCACGAGTTGTGAAGTCATGACCAGCATGGAACCCCATGTATATCTTTCCTCAACATACACAGCTTCCCGATAAGCCATCTAACACACACCATAATCCCAATTATACAACATCAAACACATGGACAAACATAGATCATCAATATAAAACATACCCAAAATGACAACCAGAAATTTTTTCTCTAAGTCCATACTGTTCAAAAGTACAAAATTATACTTAACCATAAACACAAACCCATCTAAATGTTAAGTATAAGCATTACGTGTTACATTGTACAATTTATCAAAATAAATGCGAAAAAGTATTAAACACCTACGTCAACAAAAGTACGGGAAATACTTCGCAGCTAAGCTTTCCCTTTCCCCTTCCTATCTGATCCTGAAAAGATAAGGATGAGGGGTGAGCTACAACAAGCTCAGTCAGTGTTCTATACAAGTGCCAACATATATATGCATTTATGTAAAACATTACAAGATCATTAAAACCATTTAAATAACATGGGTATAAGCAAGATTACATATATGCCAATATAATGTATCATGTCATAAACAAGACAATGCATACCATTTTATAAACATGCATATGCAACCTAAACACCTCATGAGTAAGAATCAATACAAGGGCCATGTGTGCGCGAAACTCATGCCCGATCGACTTCTTACCCGTATCTATTAGGAATTCTAATGGGTCGGGCATGTCACCGGGATCAATCCTTTCTTGGAGATCTCGTCTACACCTATCATTGAAACCTTCTACAAGGTCCACAATTGAGGATTCTCGATCGGCCCAATGGGATTCCATAAGAACCCCAATCTTACGAAATGCAACATAACTCAATTGTTTTTCCAACTGATTATGCTCAAATACAGTTCATGAATTCAATAAATCATGCATACTACATTAGATAAACATTTAAAACATTTAATACTACAATGCCACATATAGAATCACAAGTAAAGAAATACTCACAACTTGATTGGCTAGACTTAGCCAATCCAAATTCCAATTCCACAAGAAGTACTAGGATGCCACAAATCACCCCAAAGCACCTCAATCCCCAATTGGCCTATTTGGGTTACTTAGATCAATTCCCAATCCTAAAAACAACATGGTTTATGCAAAACTGAAAATAAGTCCAAATATGCTAACAAACCATGTTTAAACCCAAATCAAACGCCAATTAAGATTCTAAAATGGTCCTACACATGAGCCAATCCCATATTGCCCAATTTAACCAATTAACACTCAAATAACCCACATTTAACCCAATCGAATGCAATAGGTGTTGGTCCACCCAAGAGGGGGGTGAATTGGGTGTGATGGTCAATTTTAAAAATATCTTCCAATAACTTAGTAAGTTACATGAGTGTATTGGAATTGGATGCAAAATAGAACACAGACTAAATTGCAAACGTGAGACACATAGATTTATAGTGGTTCGGCATGGTTCGGCCAAGCCTACGTCCGCTACCTAATCTCCCGATTAGGATTTTCTCAATCCATTGATTGATTCTCTTACAGGTGAGAACCAAAGCGTTACAACTGCCCTTTTACAGGTTAAAGGCAAACCTATCCTTTCACGGGCTAAGGATGAACCAATTTTCCTTTTTTCGAGATGAGGAGAAACCCATTTTTTTTACGGGATAAGAAAGAACCGTTTTCCTTTTACGGGATAAGGAAGAATCGTTTCTCTTTTACAAGTTAAGAGATAACCTATCATTTTACAGGTTAAAGACGCACCTATCCTTTTACAGGATTAGGATGAACCGGTTTCCTACTTGCAGGTAAGGATAAACCTTTTTTCTCTTTTACAGGTTCAGAGATAACCTTACATGATTTCAATCCTAAAATCATTAAGTGAACTACATTCACGTGTCCTGAGCTTTATTGTAAAGTGTTCTACTCAGTTAGAACCTAGCATTACAAAGATATGAAATATGAATACGTAATGCTAAGGTGAAATACACCTACAGTCTTTTACCTTTCAATGTTCGGTATTGCTCAAGTGCAGTTTCAAAAAGTATGAATGATATGATATGAAAATCAGTGCTTCTTCGAAAATAATATGATACCAAATAAATATTGATTTGAAAATTGAAGGACTAGTATAAATCAAGAACACAGACAGTTTTCAAAGTAGATATAAAATATAAGTGTGAAAACTTCTGGTTCAGTGATTAGTAGTTAACGTAATTACTGATATAGTTTAAGACAGTACTTAAGATATGAAATCAAGTATAACTGTATTTCTCATGAACTATGAACTATTTCTCAAATTCTATTTTCAGCAAGAATGATACCAAATATGAATCAGTGCTGAGAATTTGAGTTGATACCAGATCAAATAGATTTTCAAACATATTATGAAAATAAGTTCAATATCCAGCTCTTTGATGAAAACGTCGCAGAGATTTTCCAGCTGCAACTCCCTCTTTCTTTCTCTTCTTCTTTCCTTTCTCTTCTTTTCTTTTACTTTTTTTTTCCTTTCTCTCCACTCACCTCACTTTCTAGCACTTCCTTGATTCCCTCCACTCACCTCACTTTCTAGCACATTCTTGGATGCCCTCCACTCACCTCACTTTCTAGCACATTCTTAGAGAAGAGAAGTGGGCATGGGACACTTGTCCACTTTCATGCACCAACCTTCACATGTGTTGGTCTCATACTACCCATACCAACCACATGTACTTTAACCAATCTCATGCTTCCATGTATTTTAAATGTCCAATCCATTTAATACACCAAATTTTCATTCTCATTTATCCTTTTATTCAATCAATCCTAACCCATATCAATTCATGGTTTAATGGACCCATGCATAAATAATAACATATGCATTATACTTTAATTTAACATGACCCATATACAATTTATAATACACATATTTATATACATTATCAAGCATCAACTATACAACATTAAATAACCATCAAACAAACACTAACCATATCAAGGCAACACATAGAGTTTGGGCAAAGTGCAATTGGGTTATGGGCTAGATAAAATAATTTTTGGGGCGTCACATCACACCCACCTTAGAATGAACTTCGTCCTCGAAGTTTTAAGGTTAAGAAATTACCTAAGCCCATGAACTCGGCAAAGTGCTCCATCATGTAGTCCTTACGCTCCCAAGTAACCTGCTCCTCGCCATGGAACTGCCATCTCACCTTAACCATCGGAATCTCGCGGTTACGTAACCTCTGGACCTTTCGGTCAAATATCTGAATAGGTTCCTCATCATAAGTCCCATCCTGCCTCAGTTCAATGTTCCTCCAGTCCAAGACGTGATCAAA
Organism: Paratinospora sagittata; assembly: GCA_035771175.1. Taxonomy (NCBI): domain Eukaryota; kingdom Viridiplantae; phylum Streptophyta; class Magnoliopsida; order Ranunculales; family Menispermaceae; genus Paratinospora; species Paratinospora sagittata. Next base: position 28,208,659 of record CM069595.1, read on the forward strand.
ATCACTCTTGTACACTCTCAGCATTGACACATGAAAGACATTGTGGGCTGCTGCTAACTGAGGTGGCAAGGCTAATCGGTAAGCGACGGGGCCAATTCGTTCTAAAACCTCGAACGGCCCAATAAATCTCGGAGCGAGCTTTCCTTTTATCCCAAATCTAGTTTGGCCTTTCTGAGGTGAGACCTTCAATAAAACTTGGTCACCCACCTCAAACTCTACGGTCTTCCGCTTGGCATCAGTGTAACTCTTATGCCTGTCTTGGGCTACCTTCATATTATGCTTGATTCTCTTAATCTTCTCTGTGTGTTCTTGTACAAACTCTGGTCCCATCACCGCAACATCCCCTACCTTCGTCCAACAGATCGGAGATCTACAGGGTCGACCATACAATGCCTCAAAAGGAGCCATGCCAATACTGGACTGATAGCTGTTGTTGTACGCGAACTCACACAGATGTATGTACTCCTCCCAGTTACCACTGGACTCAAGGACACAAGTTCGAAGCATATCCTCTAAAATCGATATCAACCTCTCAGACTGGCCATCCGTCTGGGGGTGAAAAGCGGTACTGAGATCTAGTCTAGTGCCGAGTTGCCTCTGCAACCCCTGCCAGAATACCGATGTAAACCTCGGATCCCTATCTGACACAATCAAAACTGGCACTCCATGTAATCTGACTATCTCCCGCATATAGAGTCTGCTCAGCTTGTCCATAGAATCCCTAGTGTTCACCGGTAGAAAGTGAGCGAACTTGGTCAAGCGATCAATAATAACCCAAACAGCATTATGTCTCATCGGGGTGTTGGGTAATCCCACAACAAAGTCCATAGTGGCATGCTCCCACTTCCACTCAGGAATGGCAAGCCGTTGCATCTGCCCTCCAGGCCTCTGATGCTCAGCTTTGACTCGCTGACAGATCTCACACCTCTGAATGAACTGAGCTAACTCTCTCTTCATGTCGGGCCACCAATACATTCTTTTCATATCATGATACATCTTGGTTTCGCCAGGATGAATAGCATAATGAGATCTGTGAGCCTCTCGGAGAACACTCTGTCTATGTCGTAGATCTACGGGAACCCATAAACGTCCCCTAAATCTCAAGGCACCATCAGATGACAAGTGCCAATTAGTAAAATCATGGCTCTCAGCCCAAGACTTGTACATCCCATAATCAACGTCAAGTCTCTGTTGGTCAATTACCTCCTGGACTTGTGTAGGCTGAGCTCTCACTTGAGCACATATCACAATCTGATCTGAAGGGGTAGCACATATACTCATAACCGTAGCCGCCTCAAGTAGTCTCCACTCATGAGACATCTGGCGTGCTACCATAACTGTCTCTACCCGCTTCCTGCTCAATGCATCAGCCACTACATTGGCTTTACCTGGGTGGTATTCCAATGTAAAATCATAGTCTTTGAGGAGCTCTAACCACCTTCTCTGCCTCATGTTCAATTCCTTCTGAGATAACAAGTACTTGAGGCTCTTATGGTCAAAATACAGAGTGAATCTCTCACCATAGAGATAATGCCTCCAAATCTTCAAAGCAAAAACTACTGCGGCCAGTTCTAAGTCATGAACAGGGTAGTTCTTTTCATGCACCTTCAACTGCCTTGATGCATAAGCAATGACCCTATCCTTCTGCATCAACACGCAACCCAAGCCGATACGAGAGGCATCAGTATAGATAACCAACTCCTGATCAGGCTCTGGCAAAATCAACACTGGCGTAGATGTCAATCTTTTCTTCAACTCTAAAAAGGCATTCTCACACTCCTCGGTCCATACAAAGGACACATCCTTCTAGGTGAGCCTAGTCATAGGCGTAGCTATCTTGGAGAATCCCTGAACGAATCTCCTATAGTAACCAGCTAACCCAAGAAAGGTTCTGATCTCGGTCACTCTGGTAGGCCTAGGCCAACTGATAATGGCTTCAACCTTAGACGGGTCAACTGAAATCCCCTCAGAACTCACCACATGACCTAAGAACTTCACTTCGGTGATCCAAAACTCGCACTTGCTCAGCTTTGCATATAGCCTATGCTCTCTCAGAGTTTGCAAAGTCACTCTAAGGTGTTCCTCATGCTCAGCCCGAGTCTTCGAATACACCAATATGTCATCAATGAAGACGATGCAAACTTATCTAGATACTACCTAAAGACCCTCTGCATCAGGTCCATGAACATCGCCGGTGCATTAGTCACCCCAAATGGCATCACAAGGAACTTATAATGTCCATAGCGGGTTCTGAATGTTGTCTTAGGCACATCCTCCTCCCTGATCCTCAGCTGATGATACCCGGAGCGCAAATCAATCTTTAAAAAATACCTCGCTCCCCTCAACTGATCAAACAAGTCATCAATCCTTGGGAGAAAATATTTGTTCTTGATGGTCACCATGTTCAATTGGCGATAGTCGATGCACGACCGTAAGCTCCCATCTTTCTTTTTCACAAAAAGAACTGGAGCTCCCTAGGGTGACACGCTCGGGCAAATAAAGCCCTTAGCCAATAACTCCTTGAGCTGTTTCTGCAACTCTCTCAACTCGGCTGGCGCCATTCTATATGGTGCCATGAAGATAGGCTTCGTGCCAGGGACTAGTTCAATAATGAAATCGATCTCGCGCTTCGGTGGTAATCCTGGAAGATCCGCAGGGAACACATCTGGAAAGTCCCTAACAATGGCAATATCCTCAAGTATCACCTCGCTAGTCTCTTCCTCATCAGGCACTAACCCAGCCAAAATCTCCCTATCTCCATCAGTCACAAATCTACCCCTTGTGACTGTCTGGTCTGAATTTCTACCCTGTAGTGTAAACACTGGGTGTCCGGGGATCTGAAAAATGATTCTCTTCGCGAAACAGTCGACAACTGCATGATAAACCGCGAGCCAATCCATCCCTAGAATTGCATCAAACTCTAAAAACTCTAGGACTCGAAAGTCAATAGGCATCTCAACATCACCAATCTGAACCACACACTGGCTACAGATCATGTTCGGGTAGATCCTCTCCCCAGCTACACTACTCACCACTAACCATGTACTAGCCCTAATGGGAGTCAAATGCAAACTATCTACCATACGTCCAGATATGAATGATAATGTAGACCCAGCATCAAATAATACATGCATAGAAGTACCACAAATAATAAGAGTACCTTCCACCAAAGTCCTGGATGCTGTCGGGTCCGGCTCAGTAGCTGCCTTCGCTGTCTCTCTGGCACTGGACTGCTGCACAAATCCCTGAGCTCTCTGAAAATTCGGACACTCGAACTTCCTATGCCCAGCCTGCCCACATTGAAAACATAAGAACGGAGCCCTGGGCGCAAATGACCCAGTCTGAGATGTCGTCACATAACTTTTTCGGCCTCTACCTCTGCCTCGGCCAGCAGTCTGTGGGAATGGGGTCTCGGTGCACTCGGTGCCTGAATAGGAATCGGGACAGGAGAGGAAACCACTGGTGAGGCCATCATACCAGTCTGAACCTGGGATGCCTTACTCTGAGCACCATCAGACTGTGCTCTTCCAAAAAAATTTCTCTTCCTTTCCCATCTTCCCTTCTTCCACGGAGTCTGGAACTGTCCCCCAGACTCTGCTTGTGAAGTCGGTTCACCTGGAGCTGCTCGTGTAGACATACCATCAACCCGTTTAGCCAACTCATACTGTTTGGCCCTCTGGACCATGTGGTAAAATCAGTCATCTTCGTCACAGACAAGGCCTGTCGGATCGCAGGCCTTAGGTTCAAAGAAAACCTCATAATCTTGTCACTCGGCGTCTGAACTAACCCAGGGGCATAAACTGCGAGTTGCCTAAACCTGAGCTCGTACTCCCTGACTGACATGGTGCCCTGTCCGCCGATCAGTGGGGTTCTCCACAACAATAGGAGCAGGTGTAGGCATAGGCTGAGGTACAGCCATTTGAGGTCCTGCTGCCCCTGTAGCTCCACTAGCCTCGGCCCCACTAGTGCCCGCCTCCTGAGGTATTGTTTGAGGTGACTGTCGAGCAATAGCCTCAACCTGCTGCACTAACGCCTGTATCTGTGAAGTCTGGGCTGCCATCAAGCGGCCTTGTGCCTGAATGATCTCCTTCATCCTCCCCATCCGGTCATAATCGGATGGCCTTGTGCGTGGCTGTCCCAATCTCTCGCTTCTCCTCATGACACTGAGAAGTAGAAATACGAACAACCATCACACATTTAAAACATTAAAAAAGCCTCATAACTACCCATATCATATAATACACACAGAAAATATGATAGTAAGGCTTTTAAGTTAGTTCCTTTAAGCTTTTTAATCACCTAAATCTCTCACCCAGTTCCTAGGTCAAAGTCATCTAAGTCCAATACATAGACCAAACCTAGTAAAATCAGGCTATGATACCAACTGTGGCGACCCTGCACCCCAGACCACCAACCCCGCAGGGAATGGCGTGCGGAATGTCGGGGCGGGACGCCCGGCGTAGGCATCTCCGACCACTCCTCAACTCCCGTGAGGTGGTTGAGACCCTACGAGCCTTATCTCAAACAACGACATAATATCAAAAGGTACTAAACAAAACTACCCACCGTATTAATCGTCAAAGGCAAGAGATAATCCATAAAAATGAACCATAAATAAAATCATAATCCCTACAGTCCATTACAATTGACATACACATAAAGTCCAAAATTGTGGGTACAAATAAAAATCGTCATATGCCCACATGGTCTATCTAACAAGTCCCAACTCACCCATACTACAATGTGGTAAGTGTTATAATTACATAATCCAAAATATAATACTTCATAATTTAAAACACAGTTCAATCAAAATGCCTCTCAACTCACATCGAGGCCTTGGATTCTCTCGCAGGCAAGGCCCTCAAGATATGACTACTCCTTTGCCCTTATTCGGGACAGAAGGACCTGAAAGAGGAAAATGAGGGTGAGCCAACGATGCCCAGTGAATAGAATTCAAATATGCTATCAATACTCATCAATAAATATCATGTATGCATGTCAATGTGTAGCATGATTAAAAGCTCATAACATATAGATATCAAGCATTTATAATAAGTTCGATGCAAGTAAAAGCTTATCAATTTAGATCCACATTCCACATGCATTGGGTTACTAGTGCACGTCTATTTCACTGTACCGTTGACCCCAATCATGTTTATTTGGGGTTACTAGTGCACGTCTATTTCACTGTACCGTTGACCCCAATTATTTCCTTTCCTAAAACCCTCCTATGACAAGGTTAAGTCCCCTTATTAGCTAGATAGATGGGCCCAACCAAAGTCATAAGGTTCTCTCAAATCAATGCATCATTCAAAACATTAGAACACATTCATGCTTTCAACATACAATATATATAAGTGATATGATGACATAAAAGATATAATCATAAATGAAGTCTACTCACAACCAAGCCTCGCGAGAGTATTTAACCACACACGACCACCAAACCGAATCAACCCAATCAAGATCCTGAAACATTCATCAATATCCTACCATACATCAATTTCTATGCTCAATCACATAGATATTACACATCAACCCTAAATCAGCCCACATATAGACAATAGGCCTAAATCCCATCTAATCCCATCATTCAACTCAAATCACACGACTTAGGCCTCTAATGCAAAGTTCTCATACATAAACCATTCTATTAATAAAAAATACTGGTTTTCAATTCCTTAGGCATAAACATGCCCAAATTGGGTCACTTGATCACAAGTAGGCCTAACCCATGATATGGTCACAACCACCAAATCAGTAGCATAATCAACCCTAATCATGCTTAACTAAACATAAGTTGCATCAATTCAATGATTCTAGGCCAAAAGCATCAAAAGCTCTAAAATATGAAATTTTCCATACTTAGGCCATATTGTCGATTTACACTAGGTCACCATGTTCAGCCATGTATATCACTGATTTTGCATCATGGGTTCATCAACAATGGCAACTAGGTCAACATAGTTGACATGCAAGCTATTTGGAAAGGCCTAAGTTCATATTCTAAATTTAGGTCTAATACAAGCAACCCTACCAATTCTTCATTTAATATTCTGTTCAGATGTACCAATCTACCAACAGAAATATGTAATCACAAAATCAACCGTACAGATTGAAGTATGTGAAGAAACAAACCGTCTGTCCAAATATCAGCTCAATCCAACGGTGGACCGAAAAGATAAGTATCTTTGATGAACAAGTCTCTAATCAGACAATTTCTCCTTTCCTGCTAAAAATACTCAAACTCAGATGACTATATCACACAACATACTTAACTCATAAACGTCTCCACCGTTCAGAATGCAGAAATATCAGTTGTAAACTACATACCCAAATTTTATATCCACCCAACGGTATATTGAGGAGATCTATAAGTTTGAGCGAAACGGCGCGAGAAATCCAGACTTTCCGACCAGCTTTGTTTGAGAGGTTAGATCTCCTAGAAGAAACCTCTAATCAAGATCTCAACCGTTCAGAATGCAGAACCATAAGCTATGAACTTGCTGACAAAATTTGAGCTTAATCTGACCATATATCCCAAAGATCCTACTCTTTGATGAAAACGTCGCAGAGATTTTCCTCCTGCAACTCCCTCTTTCTTTCTCTTCTTCTTTCCTTTCTCTTCTTTTCTTTTACTTTTTTTTTCCTTTCTCTCCACTCACCTCACTTTCTAGCACTTCCTTGATTCCCTCCACTCACCTCACTTTCTAGCACATTCTTAAAGAAGAGAAGTGGGCATGGGACACTTGTCCACTTTCATGCACCAACCTTCACATGTGTTGGTCTCATACGACCCATACCAACCACATGTACTTTAACCAATCTCATGCTTCCATGTATTTTAAATGTCCAATCCATTTAATACACCAAATTTTCATTCTCATTTATCTTTTTATTCAATCAATCCTAACCCATATCAATTCATGGTTTAATGGACCCATGCATAAATAATAACATATGCATTATACTTTAATTTAACATGACCCATATACAATTTATAATACACATATTTATATACATTATCAAGCATCAACTATACAAACATTAAACAACCATCAAACAAACACCAACCATATCAAGGCAACACATAGAGTTTGGGCAAAGTGCAATTAGGTTATGGGCTAGATGAAATAATTTTCGGGGCGTCACAGATGATCTTAGAGTTACTTGATCGAGTCGTTCCTTGACTTTTTTTTTTCCTTAGGTGCTTTGATGAAATCTTGATATACGCACGTTTAGCATCGAAAATTTCTTTATTTTGTGATCATCAAAATATACTTTATCACAGTATATTTAGAGACGAGCTAAGTGATGAACCGTATAGGTTAACGATAGGTTGATCCAACCACTATACTACAAGGCATTCAATCATAAATAGAGTTAATTAGACTAATTCCATGTCAATTTGATCAATTGACATCAACTAGGTCAAAATCCCCAAATTTGGGCAAATCCCCAAATTTATTGAAATTTTTCAAATTACATGGCCTAGGCAAAAATTGCACTACACCTAGGGTTTCCAATGGGTATTTTTACTGAATTCCACCATCAATCAACTAAAATTAGTCATTTATTCAACATAGTTGACATGCAAATCCAAAGGAAAACCCTAAGCTCATTTTCTAGGGTTTAGGGCCTTTACACATAACCCTTCAAATTTCTTGCTAGAAATTGGAAAAAATGGTGTCATTGGGTTCCAAATCACCTTAGGAACCCAAATTCCTAGCTTACAACTCGTCCCTAAGAGTTTCACACGAAACCCTAACTCCATGCACCACTAAAAACGTGGTGAAATGCTTGAGAAATGCACATGGAGTGTAGATCTAGGTGATAGAGGGTTGTTTATATCATAAACAAGCTCAAAAGAGTAAAAATTAGTCAACCCTAGGTTAGGGATCACCCAAAACCGTGACCCATGGAGAAAACTACACCATTAGAAAGCTTACTATCACCTTCAATGGTGATTTCATGAAAAGAAATGGAGAAAAACACTTACCTTAGGGTGTAGATGGTGAAGATTTCCCTTGGAAACCCTACTTTTCCTCCATTCTTCCTTCTCCAATTCGTCCTTAGCTCATATGGGAAAAGTAGCAACCTTTCCCCCCTTTTAAAACATTGAAAATGGCCATTTTTCACCCCAAATCGGGCTCAGAAAATGGATCAACGCGCTCTTCCTGCCTAGGAACATGCTTGAGCGCGTTACTCATTCACCAAGAGCACCTAAACTTCGTTTTGCCACTACCCGCTCAATACTCATTGAAATTTCGAGTACGACTGGTCATTTTTTATGTAAAACTGCATTACAGACTCATTTCTAATATCGCAAGGTCCATTTGACGCACCAATAATTAATTATTATATCATCAACACAACATATTCCATGTTTCGATGCTGAAATGGACTCCGATGGTTCTGAAACTTTACACGCACTCTAAATAACATAAAAGCATGTCAAGTACTCATACACATATGTATACCTATACGGGCACTCTACGAGTCAAAATGATGTCATCCTAAGGTACGGGCGTTATAGGTGTTGTCGTCGTAATTGCACAAAGTTGAATCGATCTGTTTCGGGAAAGAATGTGTTCGTTGTTTTTGAAATAACTTTGTGCACTAAAATTACCAAGTCCATTGCGCTACTGCTATTTCTATATATATACTGCCTTAGAGCAAAACAAACATTGATCTATCTAATATGAAAACTGAAAATCATTCAAAACGTTTAACAATTTTCACTTGTGCAAAAACTTTTGGAAGTTAGTCTTCTACTCACTGCTTTAAACTCACAATCTTTTGAAATATACTAAGTCTTTTGGATTAGTTGATCTTCATATATATCTTTTAAAAAATCCATTAAATAAGACAAAAGCTTTTTGAACCAGTTTTCAGCTGAACTTCATCATACATGTTTTGTTGAATTTGTGGTAACGGAAGGTTCAATGCAAAGCTTTGTAAGTATCACTTTGATTCTAAGTAAAGGGAATCATATCTCATCTTGTATTTTGATATTAGTGATTGGATTGTCACTGGGTTAGAGCAAGTGTTGCTCAAAGTTGTAACGGTCATTCTCACACCCGGAAGTTAAGAAAAGGTTATTCTCACACCCGAAAGTTGAGAAAGTATACAGGTTTGGTCTTCGCCTGTAAGAAGATCCTTAGTTGAGTTTGGATAAATACTGAGGAGGTTAGGTAGTGGATGTAGGTGAGGTCGAACCACTATAAATCTTGTTTGTACTGTCTCTGTTACTGTCATTGTGTTTATATGTTATACTCTATTTAGCCTGTTTTCAATATTTCATATATTCAAAAGAAAGGTTAAAATTTTCTAAGTGCCCAATTCACCCCACTCTCAAACACATATGGGCCAACAACACTCTTCTAGGTGTCTTGTTGCTTCTCTTCCTGTTCTGATTTTTCTTCCACTGATTTCTCTAAAGTAGGCTTAACTAAATCATTAGGCTTCTGGATGACCTCAGGTAACTCCTTTACCGCTCCTCAAAGTAACTGCTTTTCATTGCTTTTTATTATCCCTCTTAGGATTGATCTCACTATTACTAAGCAAAGTGCCTTGAGGTCGGTTATTAAGATTGTTTTCCAATTGACCAACCTGCATTTCTAAATTTCGAATAAAAGCTGCTTGACTTTGAAATTGAGTCATCGTCTTAGTCATGAACTTGTCAGTGTTGACAACCAGTTGCTGCATTATATCTTCCAGTGATGACTTCTTCTTTTGGTTTTGAGCCTGCTAAGGTATCTTAGGTTTCTCCACTTTCCTTCTTCTCATGCACCTATGTTTCCTATTTTCTTTCAATGGATCTCTTCCCTATTATGACTTAAAAATCTTCATTTGTGATGTATTTATATGTAGGAAAAAGTAGGAAAAGACTGGAGAAAAATTGGAGTAAAATCCTACTTGAAGTAGGATTTGAAAATGCATGGGAGTTGCGGTGCTTCTCTTGGGCGCTGCAATGCCCTAGGTGTTGATTTTCACATCAAAAGCAATGTGTGTGGCATTGCAACGCCACTCTTGGGCACTACAATGCCCAAGCTGCTATTTTTGCATTTTTTCTTCATTTTTTAAGCTATTTTTATTATTTTCCATTGCTTTGCCATTTACTCACCACTTTCAAATCACTTCAAGACCACTTTAAATCCTAAAAATCAAACATAAACTAAGTGTAAAACCTATCCAAAAGATTCACATAATAAAATGAAAACTGAAATATTATAAACCGAAACTATGACATAAAATGCACTTAAAAACCAAGTTATTAACCAACTACTTTTCTACTTAGCATTCTTCTAAGTGTTTTGATGGTAGCAAACAATATACCATTTGGTACTAATATTTGAACTAAGTGTATTTCAACACCTTAAGCAAAAAGAAGAAGGAATACAAGATCAAAGATGAACTTCAAGCTCAATTCATGCTCAAGCATTCTTTCAAGGATGAACATCACCTACAAATCTTGAAGATTCGAAGAAGAGTGGACTTGAGAATGAGATAGTGTTGTAAGTCTAGAATTAGGATGTACTTTCTTTTATTATCTATTGCTCAGTCTTTTTCAAATCATGCATGCATATGAGCTTACGAATTTTCTATTTGCAAAAGTTCTTCCAAATTGTTGGTTGTACTTATTTTTGAAAAGCAAAACATCTTCAAACTTGCTTTCGTGAGTGTTCAAAATATTTGTAAACTTAGTTTTCATGTTCCAAATTATTTTTAAGGGAAAATCTTCAAAAATTAAGTATTTTTTGAAAAACCATGTTAGAGAAGTGCGCTCCCTATGTTTAGGAGCAAGCTCCTGTTTGACTGGGTGAATATGGCCTCTCTGTTGTGAGCAGAGAAACGTGCTCCTTCAGAAGAAACGTGTGAGAAGCGTGCTCCTTAGGAAGAGAAGCGCGCTCTCTACGAACAAACGAAAATCTGAGTTTCTGCCATCAGAGAAGCACGCTCCTGTGTTGGAGAAGCGTGCTTTTTGAGGTCGGCAGAATTGTAACGGTCAAAAAATTTGTTTCAATTTCTTTAACATTATTTATTTTATAAGGTCATTATGTAAATTATTATTATTAATTGATTATTACTAATTGATCACCACCATCATTCTAACTATGTTATTAACTGATGTTAATTAACCTATAATCCAAAAGCTTAGGTATCACATCGTTGGTTTTTTTCATTGGCATCGTGCATTTCCAAAGTCCGGGTTTGTTTGCTTTGCCATTGGTCTTCACCATTCATTGCCATTTCCTGCTTTTTTTCCATTGGTGGAGTTTGCCTTAAGATGAGTTTAATGAGGTTTAATGTAGCAGAAAAGTTGGAAGAGATGGGGCATTTTGGCCTTTTTAAAGAGGGCTACATATTTTTAATGTGGTGAGGAAGAGAGCTATAGTTTAACAATTGAACAGGGTTGATTAGTAAAATTTCCCATTGTTTTAATTTTCAATTTCTAGATTAATGTTGTGATTGGTGTTTTTTTCTTTTCTTTCTTTTTTTTTTCTTCAGCCCATTGTTTCAAAGGTAACCAACTACCTCACCATATCAGTAAAATATTTTTTAATTTATTCAAAAAAAAAAAGAAAAAAAAAACCCCTTTGATTATGTAACTTATCTTCTCATGTATGGATTATCGTTTGGAGAAGCAACCTAGAAAGGGAGAGCGAGAGATTTCTTGAGTGCCTATCTTACCCTCGAGGAGTTAAACAAAGGCCAGGGCTTCTAGTTCCTTCTTTGCAATGAAATAAATTGTCTGTCCTCGCTGGGTAATAATATATATTTATCAGGTGCTTACCCCTAGCTTTTGTGGAACTGAACTTCGATCTTGTGATCCTGTCCTGATCAACCCATATTTTTGTATTTTGTATAATAATATAATTGAAGTGGTTTAGGAGATGTGAAATGTGGTTTTGCTTCCAACCCATGGTTTTAGAGGTACCCATTAAACCACTTTTACAGAGAAAAGCGGTTTTGATGGGTACCGTAGCTTGATGCCTGGTTCACAGTTAGATCTGTTAAATCAGATAGTTGTTTTTTTTTTTTTGATAAATCTGATGCATCTTAATTTAGGTCAGATACTGGGTTTTTCGTGAAGGAATTTGTTAATCAGGTACTTTTGTTTTATTTTTATCTCGTATTTGTATTTTTGATTGCTATGATTTGGGTGTCAACGATAATTAGGAAAATTATGAGCCAGTGTTAGAACTGATCCAAATATATTGATTAATTCAGATCATGGTGGTTTGCTTCACTGATTCTGTTGCCAGAATAGTGGAGAATTTTGATGATAAAATATGATATAGAGATCAAGATTGTTTGGATGAATTTTTTCAATTATTTGTTTTCTTTTTCTTAGCAGTTCTGCTATTGATCCTGTGGCTGATATTCAATAATTGTAAGAATTTTAACCATCTCTTTGGGTTGATTTAGGTTTATCAATTTCTGGTATCCTGTGTTTCAGTAAAAGTTTTGTCAAATATTTCTCTTCCCCAATTTGCTTGTTAGGTGGTCTAGAACCCAGATAAACTATGCTTTTAATCTACGGTTAACTGATAAATTTGAATGAGTGTTTAGAAAACTCAGAAATATTGAAGAAAATCATTGTGCTTTCTGTGTAGTACTAATGGCTTTTTTAAATGGATCCTTGTGGTTTTTTTTCTGCAAGGCAGGTTTTATTTGGTTTTCTTGTGCTTTGAGTTGGGAAAAGGCTTAGTTGAGTTGAGTTGGTTTTCTTGTGCTTTGACCAACCAACTCATGTATTTTTGAGTAATTTCCATTATTTTTATGCTTTTAGTTTTATAACTACGCGTATTTGATTCGTATGTATGATATTTTTAAGTTGATTCGAGATGGAAGAACAGTTTCTTTAGCGATTGATGACTAAGCTGATTTTGTTAATTTCTTGCAATTATAACTGATACGTAGGTTTCTAACACTTTGATGCAAAGGAATTTAGTTGACATGGGCGTAATTGTTTCTTTCATGGAGAAAGAAATATTTTAAATATAAATAATTTATTCTATGGTTATGAGATCTCAAGTCTCACTTCTGATAGCTTGGATCTTCACCATCAAGCTTTGCTTACGTAGTTTTACTTACAAAACTCTTCCTCAGGCTGCTTTGATGAAAAGGACTTGCAACAATGGTGATAGATATGTTTTCTGATTTATCGAAGGCCTATGGAGCATGGTGCTAAACTTAATGCTTAGAGGAGTTAATGTAACCTTAGTACATAGAAACAATTCACAGTCAATCATGAGATGCAATCCAATAGTTCAAGAATGGCTCACTATAATCAAAGTCAAGCATAAACTAGAAGTATGGAATGAATGTTTTAGCAGCTTTTGTGAAAAAAGAAGTGAAATGTGATCATAAATTATAGGCGGATAGGTCCTTCAGCATCCTAGTTAATGAAGCCCATAAAATCCTTGTATTCTATGTGGATCATGTTCTTCATATTTTTGTCTTTCTATTTTTCTACTCAAGGTGCTGAGGCTGCTTTTGGTTGGTGATTCGAAAACAAGGATTGAATCCAAAAATATATAATTTAGAAAATGACTTCTTATCGTTTTCTGAAAACAACTTGTTTTCTTAACAAAAAATAAATTGTTTTCCAAATTTCGTCAACCAAACACATTTTTTGTGTTTACGGAATTTTAAATACAGAAAACTGTATCTAGATTGCAAACTAAACGCACCCTAAGCTTATTGGAAAAACAGAAAAGAGAGAGGTACACTAGCATAGGTTGATACAACATAGTATACACTATGTCAAGAAGGAACTTGAGTATAGACAAAGTATACAATACAAAGGAAATCTAGATTAACAAGATTTTCATTATGCTATCTTCTTTATTTTGTAATATAATCCAACCAAGGATAAAAAATTCGATTTCGCCCTTGACTTCAGTTAATTAAAACTCGAAATTAATTTGAGGAAGCCTAATTCGACATGGAATTTTTTTTTTTTTGTAAAAATTCTCTAACTGAGGGAAGTTTAGAAAATTTTTGTATAAATGTTAAATTATTCATAAATATTCTAAAAGACACTAAAACAAAGGTAATTATATACTTATAAAACATCAAAATATTAATATAATGAATTCATTTATGATTTATGATATCAACAACACTTAGTGCATATTATGTGTATAATGAATTATTCGCTTATTTGTTTTATGTTGGCATATAAATTCTATTAACACAACTCAACTCAACACAACTCAACTCAACTAAGCCGTTTTGCAACTACACAACGTCGGCTACATGAATCTGTTTCTTCTACTTCGCTTGATCAAGGGCTAAGTTGGCTCTTAACTTACAAATAGTTTTATTTTCTTAATTATTTCTGTCCGTGTTATTTTAGGTCTTCCTATACCTCTATTATTGCCGTGGATTGTGAATAGGTCACTCTCCTTAACTTGAGTATCTAAAGGTCTTTATAATATTTTACCATATATCCATCTAAACTTATGTATTATTTCAATTACACTTAGTTTGTTTGCATGTTTCTTTATTGCCCAACATTCTATCCTATATAGCATAGTTGGCCCAATAACGATTTATAAATCCATCCTTTCAATGAGATGTGTCAATCATATAATACTCCAGAAGCACTCCTTTATTTAATCCGTCATGCTTTAACTCTATGATTCACATCCTCAACTTTTTCCCCTTTTTGCTGAACTATAGATCCCAAATACCTAAAAATTTTCTTGGTATTTTTTAGCTTTCGATCTTCACTATCTCTTCATCTGTTATTTTACTTCTACTAAAATTTCATTTAATATATTTAGTTTTAGTCCTACTAATCTGTTACCCTTTAGATTTTGGGGCTTCTTCACAAACCTCTAGCGAAGCATTTACTCTAGATTTAGTTTGACTAATCAACATTATATCATCTACAAATAACATAGACCATGGAACTTCTTCTTAAATATTTTTAGTTAATTCATCCATAAATAGCAAGAAATGATGAGGACTTACGATAAATCTTGGTGTAAACCTATAGTGATTGGGAATTTACTAGTTTCTCTTATTGTTGATGTACACTAGTTATCAATCCATCTTACATATCTTTTGCCAAATCTATAACCTATGGATTACTCGTTTTTTCTCTAAAATCCACCATATTACTTCTCTAGTTACGTTATCATATGCTTTCTCTAAATTAATAAAGACCACATGAAGGTTTTTCTTCTTTTCCCTAGATTTCTCCATCAATTTTCTTAATAAATATTTGTAACTTCTATAGTTGATCTCTTCCGCATAAATCTTAATTGATTGTTTGACATCAAGGTTTCAGCTCTTACTCGTTTTTTCTATTACTCTTTTCAACAATTTCATTATATGAGTCATCAATTGATCCCTCTATAATATGCACAATGTTGAATATCTTGTTTATTATTGTATATAGGTGTCAAGATACTTTTCCTCCAATCATTGGTCATTCTTTTAGTTGCTACAATGTTATTAAACACTTTGGTTAACCAGAAGATTCCATTTTTTCTTAGGCCATTACAAACTTCAATAGGAATACCATTTTGTCCTAAAAAGCCTTTGCATTTTTCATTTTCCTTAAAAAACACTTCTTACCTTGAGCATGCTTATTCTATGAAAAAAATTACTTTCAATAGTTACTTCTAAGTTATCATGTCCTACTGCACTTAAATATTCCAAATGATTTTCATTTAGTAATTTTCAAAATAAGTTTTAATGTATAACGTATTTTAGCATATTTTTTAATGTTTTTTATTTAAATTTCTTTTTTTAGAGAAGTTTTTATTTTGGTTAATTTATATTTTAGTGGTAGTTTTAGATAGACTCTAAAATTCGTTTTTATTATTTAAGTGTATTAGAAAGTGTTTTAGAAGTGTCTAAATAGAGTTCTAATAGAATTAGGAAGTTGTTATCATGTTATAGATAGGTTAGGAAACTTATTTTTAGGTGTTTTAGGTAGTTTAGAAGTTGTTTTAGGAGAGTTATAAGGAGCTCCAATTATGAAATTAAAAAAAAAGGTCAATAGGAATTCTTTTCTTTTTGAGAATTCTATTCCATAGAATTTATTTTGGTTTATTTTTGAGTATTTTCGTTCTTGCTTCCAATTTGACGTAGACTCAAAAATTCCTTTTTATTATTTAAGTGTATTAGAAAGTGTTTTAGAAATGTTTAAATAAAGTTCTAATAGAATTAGGAAGTTGTTATTATGTTATAGATAGGTGAGGAAACTTATTTTTAGATGTTTTAGGTAGTTTAAAAGTTGTTTTAGGGGAGTCATCTATATAAGGAGCTCCAGCTATGAAATTCAAAAGAAAAATTCAATGACAATTATTTTTCTCTTTGAATATTCTATTCAATAAAATTTAGTTTGGTTATTTTTTTGGAGTATTTTCGTTCTTGCTTCCGCGACGAATCTACATCAAAATTGGTATCAGAGCCAGGTTTGATCTTGCTCTTTTTCGTCAATGGTGCCGAAGAGGAGAGGAAGACCCGCAATTAATTCTTGGGTCGATCAACTTGTAGAATCGGAAACCAATAATGCCAAAACCGTGAAACAACTGTTGGAAGTTGTTTTACGCTTGACGTTGGCGCAACTACAACTTCGAGAATCGGTCATTGTCCAAGACAGAGAGAAAGTTGCGGGTTCTCACGACAATCCTGCTGTTTCACTCCACGATTCGAAGTATGGTTCCGAATCCAGCCAATCTCATGCTATTAATCTAGATTGTAGGGATTGTTGCTTTCATTAGCACTTGCCAGCACCACGACCTCGTCGTGAAGTTCATTCCACATTAATATAGATGACTGGAATGTTAAAGAAATTGAAAATCCATTTGTTAATCAAGGGGGCTTTCAAATTCCACAATTATTGGGCAAGAATATTCTTAATAATGCGAATGATGAGCAATATGATGACCATGGTAAACCGCCAATATTTGATGAATATCATGAAGATATTGAGGAAGAGGTGGTTTATGGAGATAAAGGGGAACTTTTAGTTGTTTAAAATTTATGCTTGGCTCCAACAACTAAAGAGGGAGATGCGTGGATCTGGGAAGAACTTGAGAACGCAGTTGCTAATCAAGGGGGTTTTCATATTTCACAACAAATACGTGATGCAAGAAGGTGGGACTCAAGATTAAAAATCGATATTCCTGAATTTCATGATGATTTCCAACCCGATGAACTAGTGGAACAACTATTTATATTTGAAGAAAAATTAGATTTCAAAGAAGTTCCAGATCAGGAGCTTGTACTGCTTGTGGCCTCCAAATTTAGATCTAGAGCAACCACTTACAAGATGCAGTTGCTTAGCAATTTTCACGCATTTGGTGATTTTATTATTTCACATCCTTTGTATTTTGATGATTCTTCTGGTGGTGATTCGAATTCGACGACGAATTCTTTCAAACAAGGGGGGAATGATGTATAACGTATTTTAACATATTCATTTCAAGAAAAATTAGATTTCAAAGAAGTTCCAGATCAGGAGCTTGTACTGCTTGTGGCCTCCAAATTTAGATCTAGACCAACCACTTACAAGATGCAGTTGCTTGGCAATTTTTACGCATATTGTGATTTTATTATTTCACATCCTCCGTATTTTGATGATTCTTCTGGTGGTGATTCGAATTCGATGACGAATTCTTTTCAACAAGGGGGGAATAATGTATAACGTATTTTAGGATATTTTTTTTATGTTTTTTATTTAAATTTGTTTTTTTTAGAGAAGTTTTTATTTTGATAAATTTATATTTTAGTGGTAGTTTTAAATAAACTCTAAAATTCTTTTTTATTATTTAAGTATATTAGAAAGTGTTTTAAAAGTGTCTAAATAGAGTTCTAATAGAATTAGGAAGTTGTTATTATGTTGTAGATATGTTAGGAAACTTATTTTTAGGTAGTTTAGAAGTTGTTTTAGAAGAGTTATCTATATAAAGAGCTCTAATTACGAAATTCAAAAAAAAAAAATTCAATAGCAATTATTTTATTTTTGAGAATTATATTCCATAGAATTTATTTTGGTTTATTTTTCAGTATTTTCGTTCTTGCTTCTCTGATGAGTCTGCTTTCCCAAGACGCCTTAGAGATTATTGGCGAGTTGTTGTTTTTGCGGTAGTTTGGTCTATCTAGAAAGAATGGAACTCTTGCATCTTTGATGATTGAGAGAAAGACTTTGGGACTGTTTGAGATAGTACTTTATTTTTGGCCTCCCTTTGGGTTAGTGCTTGTAAACTTGCAAGGGGTTTTTCTTTGGGGGATTAGTTGAGGGGATGAAATCCTATTTTGGATAGTTTTGTCTTTTAATTTCGGACCTTGGTCTGATTGTATATTCATGTATAAGCTTATAGTTAATACACTTCATTTTTGTTTCTTGTTAAAAAAAAAAAAAAAAAAAAAGAAGAACGAAAATACTCAAAAATAAACCAAAATAAATTCTATGGAATATAATTCTCATAAAGAAAATAATTGTTATTGAATTTTTTTCTCTTTTTGAATTTCGTAATTGGAGTTCCTTATATATATAACTCCCCTAAAATAACTTTTAAACTACCTAAAACACCTAAAAATAAGTTTTCTAACTTATCTATGACATAATAACAACATCCTAATTCTATTAGAACTCTATTTAGACACTTCTAAAACACTTTCTAATACACTTAAATAATAAAAACGAATTTTAGAGTCTATCTAAAACTACCACTAAAATATAAATTTACCAAAATAGAAACTTCTCTTAAAAAAAGAAATTTAAATAAAAAACATAAAATATATGCTAAAATACATTATACATCAAGTTTTCCATCATTTTCTGATCTCTTCTTCTTTTACTAAATTCTTTGATCTTCACCTTTAATATATTTAACATAATTAAGGTCTTTTGTTTTTCTTTCCCTTAATTTTGTTGGTTTATAGTCTTTTCACCTTCTTTTGTATCTAATCTATTATGTGTCATCAAACGCTTTAAGTTTAGCATCAATTACCGTTGTCTTAGCTTCTTTTTTGCATTCCTATAAATTTCTAAGACTTTTCTGTTTTATTTGCAGCACAGTATGGTACTGATATTTGTAGATCTTGAATTTAGATCTATAAAGGAAGTAAAAGTTAAATTTTTTCAGAACTCATTTTTCCTTGTTATGGTTCCTTTGTCCTAATTTATACCTTCAACCTACCTTGAATTTTTTAACCAATCAACCATGCTGCAAAAACCTCTTAAATTTCAGAATAGCTAATTAACTTAATGGCTCCCTCGCACATGCATTGTTCATAATTCATATTATTATGTCTGAACACTACGCCCTAAAGCTATCAACTTTTTCTTATTGAACTTCAGGCCTAAAAGCTTTTTCAAACTGAAAGTGGTCTTTAACTTATGACGTGGTAGTTGGACCTCAAATTATCCGAAGACTTTGGTCCCTTGTCTGTCCAGCATAACTTCTCCTTTTGTGAATCAACAGTGTCTAGAATAGCCCTTATGTGGTCCTTGCTATTGTTCTAGCTTGAGATCCCTTCTTGAACTATGGATGAAGAGCTGCGGACTAAGACACGTTGTTTAAGTAGCTGATCCACTCTTTTTAAGGATTCTTGTTGACAATACTCTTTACAGAATACAAATCGCTCCTACTTGTCATTTCATTTGCACTGATGATGCCTGTTTCAGATTGGCTGAAATGAATCATTGAACTTATTGCACAGCTTCTGAGAAACTTCTTTTTTTGCCCGTTGGCTACTTCATATCTAAAGCACTGTCAAGTCCCATTTCCCTGCTTGAGCTGCTCCTTTTCAATCTCCATACCATCTCTTTTTACACTCATTCATTCCTGATAATTTTAGTTACATTCCCTTTAGAAAGTTCTCGAACATTCCATTTGTTTCTGAATTTTCTTGTTTTTTGTTTCAGAAAGTTAGCTATGAGAAATGGCATGAGTTGATGGACACTGATGCTTTGTTTCTTAGTTCTCTCCATGCCTTGTCATAGGATATTTCTAATAGTTGGTAGTCTTTGGGAGTATCTTTTGGCATTACATGACATTATTTGCTTCCATAGCTAAGATTTAGGGACTTTGATGCATAAATTGATTGTTTGCAGAATGTTTCTTTTGCCTTTACAGTATTGATGAGCTCAGAACACATTAAGAGCTTATAAAGGAGGAAAAAGCTAGTCTTTTAGTTTTACTGCTTTCCTATCACTTACATCCTCCTAAAGAAGATGGGATTCTGGTGAAGTCTTAATGAGTCGCATGGCATCTGCTGGTGTTCTCAAGGCACAGCCGCCTGAGATGGCTGCCACTCGTGAACTTATTAATGATGTCAAGCTTACAAGATCCCTAAGACACAGATCGGGGATAAATTACAGTCAATTTGATCATAGTTCTGAGGAAGAATCTGACTCTGAACAGTTAAATCAGGTCAATTGTTTTGTTCATTGTTTTCTCATATTCTAAGCATTCTACTTTTCTATTTTTGTAGAATATAGGGTACTATAAGTTCAATTTATGGTAATAATACTAGTCATGACTTTCATTTGATATGCTTTTTGTGATACAGCATTTTTCTTCAAAGCCTCAACTTCCAAAAGGTGTAGTTCGAGGATGTACAGATTGTAGTAATTGTCAAAAGGTTGTATCTTAATATCAAGATCTCTAAATTTGATCTTCCTTGTCTCAGTCAAATTCAGGATCTCCCTTTTCATTCCTTTACATGCCCTTGTTATGTTCATGAACAGGTCACAGCAAGGTGGCGTCCTGAAGATGCACGCAGGCCTATCCTTGAGGATGCTCCTATATTTTATCCAACTGAAGAGGTTGCAATTGTCAACTACATGCAAATATTCAACTTTTATGCATTTGATTATTGTTATTATTATTATAATTACTCTCATCATTATTGTTGTTTTCTAATGGTTCCTATAGAGGTTCTTTAGTTAAGAGAAGTTAGTTACACTGAAATGTCTTCCCATCAGCAGGAGTTTAAAGATACATTGAAGTATATTGCAAGTATACGTCCAAGAGCAGAGCGATATGGAATATGTCGTATTGTTCCTCCCTCTTCTTGGAATCCTCCTTGCCCACTTAAAGAAAAGAATATATGGGAAAACTCTAAGTTTCCTACTCGCATTCAACGAGTTGACAAGCTTCAAAATCGGAATTCAGTGAGAACAGATTCTAGGTACTATAGCAAGATGAGGAGGAAAAGGAGAAGATGCCTTGAGATGGGTGTTCAATGCGGGATTAAGGGGGATGTCAGAAGACATAATGAATATAGAGATTGTAATGAAGGGGATACTTTTGGTTTTGAACCGGGCATGGAGTTCACTTTGGAAGCTTTTCAGAAGTATGCTGATGATTTCAAGAGACAATATTTTCGGAAGGAAGAAAATGGCACGGATTCAGGTGGTGATCGTAGTTTGCGCAGAAAGCAGTGGGAACCATCAGTTGAAAATTTCGAGGGTGAATATTGGAGGATAGTTGAAAAGCCAACTGAAGAGATTGAGGTATTATGGGGGAGGTGATAAGCATTTGGACAATTTTTTTTAATTTTCGCTGTTGGTTCATGTAGCTTAATCTATGTATGATGCCTTGTTAGGTGCTTTATGGGGCTGACTTGGAAACAGGAGTTTTTGGCAGTGGGTTTCCTAAAGTGTCCTTTCCAACAGACTCTTGTAGTTACGATGAAAAGTATTTACAATCAGGATGGAATTTGAATAATTTCCCTAGGCTTCCCGGCTCTGTGCTCTCGTTTGAAAGCAGTGATATCTCTGGTGTTCTGGTCCCATGGTTGTATGTAGGAATGTGCTTCTCGTCATTTTGTTGGGTAAGCTTGCAAATGATCTTTTCCTTTTCCAACAGAGTCTCTCATTTATTTCTTGTATAAGGTTATAGTTATCATTCCTTAGTAGAAGATATCTTGCTTTTATTTCTCTTTTGGCATTTAATGATTATTATCTGTTTTAATTATTTATTACTTCTGAAAAAACAGCATGTTGAGGATCATCATTTGTACTCATTAAATTATATGCATTGGGGTGCTCCAAAAGTATGGTATGGCGTCCCAGGGAAAGACGCTCTCAAGCTGGAAGCAGCCATGAAGAAGCTTATGCCAGACTTATTTGAAGAACAGCCTGACTTGCTTCATAAGCTTGTGAGTGATGTCTATTTTATTTTATTTTATCTTTAAAAAAGCAAGAAAAATGTTGCATAACAAGGCATAAGTAAAGCATTTCTGTACTTATGCTATTCATTTAGGGTTTAGGGCTTTTTCTTGTGAGTTGTGCGTAGAGGGCAGGGTCTCTCTTTTTCTCTCAAATCATGGATTGCTATGGAATCATGTGTTAGGATGATTCCTATACTTATTTGGCAATTGGGCTTTTCTTTTCTTTTTTTTCCCCTTTTTTGGGTCTTTGTTGCATTTTTCTTGGCCGTACATCATTGTCAACCTGTTTTTATATCAGTTTCTTTTCGGAATATAAATCCTTTTTTATGGCATTGGAAGCAAGCATGCATGCTAAATGGAGAATGTGCACTTGATTTCAATTTTGCTAACATCTAAAATTCAACCTTAACCTACTCACACATGTCCAAGGTTCTCAAACTACCCTATCTATCTATCTATCTATCTATCTATCTATCTATCTATGTTATCTGGAGATGACCTCAGGTTGGAGTGGTAACCACGAATTTTTTTTCAAAAATATTCTTCTGTGTGAAGATTTTAGGATAAAAATGGTTTTTATGAAAACACATATTGACCCATTCATTATATGGTATTCTACATGATTCAAAACTTCAAAGATAACAAAATTACAAGAGAATAAAGGTAAAGTTGGTCTTTACGTCCTCAAAGCTCCAAATGAGTGATCTTATTGACTTTATTTGTCACTTAAAAATTTCATTTTACTATTGTAATACAAAAGCATAATTGGAATTACCTGTAGGATTTTTTTTTTCTTATTTTATTTTGTGTGTGTTGGGTCGTGGGTGGTTGGGGGGGGGGGGGGGGGGTTTATGAAATCACATACCGAGCCATTCATTATATGGTATTCTACATTATTCAAAACTTCAATGATCATAAAATTACAATAGAATAAAGGTAAAGTTGGTCTTTACGTCCTCAAAGCTCCAAATGAGTGATCTTATTGACTTTATTTGTCACTTAAAAATTTCATTTTACTATTGTAATACAAAAGCATAATTGGAATTACCTGTAGGGTTTTTTTTTTCTTATTTATTTTGTGTGTGTTGGGTTGTCGGGGGGGGGGGGGGGAATAATGGCAATTGATGGTAATTCGATCATTTATTACCTGTGGATGCCTTGTTTGTCTTTATGAACTTTTTGCTTTTAACTAAGTACCATAACCATATTTTGTAGGATGAATTCCATTCTCTTCAAGTATTCTGCCAGTCCCCTCACTTAGGGCACCTATATAGGATATTTTTGTCTTTGCTCCAGATCCTGAAGTATTTCTTCACTTGTAAATGTGGAATTACTCCAAAATCCGCAAGATTTCATAAGCTAACATTCTATTCCCTTTTTCTTTTTGTGGAGTGCTCTATGCAACATTCTTGGAACCTTGATTAACTAATAACTTGTATTTTGTTTTTCACGATGTAAAGAAGTGATTGTGATGTATAACAAATTTTAGCATATTTTTTATGTTTTTTATTTAAATTTCATTTTTTTTTAGAGAAGTTTTTATTTTGGTAAATGTATATTTTAGTGGTAGTTTTAGATAGACTCTAAAATTCGATTTTATTATTTAAGTGTATTAGAAAGTGTTTTAAAAGTGTCTAATTAGTGTTCTAATAGAATTAGGAAGTTGTTATTACGTTATAGATAGGTTAGGAAACTTATTTTTAGGTGTTTTAGGTAGTTTAGAAGTTGTTTTAAGGGAGTTATCTATATAAGGAGCTCCAATTACGAAATTTAAAAAAAGATTCAGTAGCAATTATTTTCTTTTTGAGAATTCTATTCCATAAAATTTATTTTGGTTTAAATACTCAAAAATAAACCAAAATAAATTCTATGGAATAGAATTCTCAAAAAGAAAATAATTGCTATTGAATATTGTTTTTTTTAAATATCGTAATTAGAGCTCCTTATATAAATAACTCTTCTAAAACAACTTCTAAACTACCTAAAACACCTAAAAATAAGTTTTCTAACCTATCTACAACATAATAACAACTTCCTAATTCTATTAGAACTCTATTTAGACACTTCTAAAACACTTAAATAATAAAAACGAATTTTAGAGTCTATCTAAAAGTACCACTAAAATATAAATTTATCAAAATAAAAACTTCTCTAAAAAAAGAAATTTAAGTAAAAAAAAAATGCTAAAATATGTTATATATCAGATTGCCAATTTTTCATATATTATTTTATATTCACCTTTCTGTGTTAATAGGGTATACAATAGATACCATAAGATATTGCGACACATGATGCATTATCATGACATCTGATGCATTATGTTCAAGTGTACAATCATAGTTGTTCTAGCAATTTTGAAAGATATATGGATAGTCCTAGTATATAGCTAATTTTTTTTGAAGTACTCTACTAAAGCAAATTTTAAAGGGTACACAGATATATGATGCATTATCATCATTATGTTCTAGTGTACAATCATAGTTGTTCTGTGAAAGATATATGGATAGTCCTATATAGGTAATTTTTTTTTTAAAATTACTCTACTACGGAAAATTTTTGCAAAACTTCTCTGTTGGATTTGGACGTCCTTGAATTAATTTGAATTTTAAGAAATTTAAGTATGAGATAGTTGATTTATTTTATTTTTATCTTTGTTCCAACCTCTTATACTTGCGACATTGCTATGTACTACTCTTATCTGGTAGGGGCATTGTCTCTCATCGATTTCCTCAAACAATTCTTATTTTGGTGAAATTAAGTACATGCTGATGGTAAGAAAACACACGCAAAAGTGTTAGAAGTGTTCACAGATTTTGTTAGTTTAGGTTGAGATTCTGTCTTGAAAATGAGACTCGTTTCTTCTTTGATATCTTGTATTATATTCTTTAGTATCATGACAAAAACTTTTTGTTTGGTTACAGGTAACACAACTTTCTCCTTCCATATTAATGTCTGAGGGTGTACCTGTTTATAGATGTGTTCAGAATCCGAGGGAGTTTGTTCTCACCTTCCCTCGGGCATATCATTCAGGATTCAACTGTGGCTTCAATTGTGCAGAGGCTGTAAATGTAGCTCCTGTAGACTGGTTGCCCCATGGGCAGCATGCTATAGAGCTTTACCGTGAACAGGGGCGTAAGACATCCATTTCACATGATAAGCTGTTGCTGGGTGCTGCAAGGGAAGCTGTGAGGGCACATTGGGAGCTTATGTTATTGAGGAAGAATACCTCAGATAACTTAAGGTGGAAAGATTTCTGTGGAAAAGACGGGATCTTAGCAAAGGCACTCAAAGTAAGATATTTGACTATTTAACTTTCATATTTTATTGTCTCCATTGATTTTCATTTGTGCAGGGTATAAATTGTTAGAATAAATCCATTTGCTTATCTAAGCTATCTGTCTTCTGTAGACACGTGTTGAGATGGAGCACACATGGAGAGAACATCTTAACACCTCAAATTCGAAGAAGATGGACATCAGTTTTGATGCAAACTGTGAAAGGGAATGTGTCAACTGTCTATATGATTTGCACCTCTCTGCAGTGGCTTGTCAGTGTTCCCGCGAAAGATTTGCGTGCTTGAATCATGCAAGGCAGCTCTGCTCATGTTCTTGTGCTGGCAAAACTTTCCTATTCCGCTATGAGATCTATGAATTGAACATCCTTCTCGAAGCTTTGGAGGGGAAATTAAGTGCAACCTACAGATGGGCAAAGCTTGATCTTGGATTGACTCTTAGTGCTTATGTCTCTAGGGACAACTTGCAAGCTCCTTTTCCCATTGATGAGGAATTCCGTTCTTCTGAAGCTGAAAAGAAAAGAGAAGTTGGATCTCTGGATGGAGGAACTCCTACAAACATTGCCGGCATTTTTCCAAGATCATATATAGAACCCAAGGCACCTGTGTTACGAGTAACTTCCTTTAGCAATCTTGTCAGTAGAGCATCCCATTCCTCTGCAGCAAAAATAAATGAGAATGGTTTATTGGGTGGACCATCTCAGACCAGCAATGACCAGGATCCCATTTCTAACTTATATGAGAAAATTGAAACTCCTAATTGTTATCAACCATCCTTAAATGAACATAAAGCAACAGAATCTGCAACGAGAAACATGGTCAGTTTGACTCATAAGGCCATTGATATTTCATCATGTTCAGAAGAGAAGCTACCTGAAGTACTTGTGACCTTCAAAGATATGAATGAATTGAGTGGACAAAACAAGTTTTTGCCTGGAAAAGGAATTTTTGATGCTTCCTTTCAGGTCAGGGTAGAAAAGACGTCAGTTCAACATGCTAA
The DNA here is from genome assembly GCA_035771175.1 of Paratinospora sagittata. Lineage (NCBI taxonomy): Eukaryota > Viridiplantae > Streptophyta > Magnoliopsida > Ranunculales > Menispermaceae > Paratinospora > Paratinospora sagittata. Next base: position 28,235,106 of record CM069595.1, read on the forward strand.
ATTGTTAAATCCTCCATTTTATAAGCCCTCTCAAAAGGATTTGACGTGCACAAAGATATTGCAAGATGCTTCTTGTAAGGAGAACTCTTTGCAAAATCCTTTGAGCAGCTTACCTATAACTAACACATCTTCATTATCAGGAGACAGTAATATAATAGTTCTCAGCGATGAAGAGGGTGAAGATCCACGAAAATTGCCTTCAATTGGAGAGTCTTCTGCACAAATTCCAGAAGTTTCTGCAAGGCTGGTGAATTGTGATGATAAGGTGAGTCCATGTGATGAGCAGAAATATAAAATCTTGGATACACCTGAGACTAATGCATCGGTGATGAATGAAGCGGATATGGATTTAATAGCTAATATGGAAAAGGAGGATATTTCATCACATTCAGGGGTTTTGAAGGTTGAAGATCATAAGACTGGCAGCAAATTGAGGGAGTACAACTTTTTGGTACCAAGTGATGCCATCTCTGCAGAATGTGCCACTCAAAACCATTCTCATAATGTAGGTTATTCTTCTACATGTCTTGAGATATCTACTCAGGATCTCCTTGCTACAAGAGAAACAGGTGCTTGTCATACGGCCAATGGAGAGACTTCCATCCTGCTTAATCGGCCATATGGCAGTATGAAATCAAACAAGCCGGGCAAAGATGAAAATACAGTTTTGTTTCCCAAATCGAACTTAACAGGTGTGGAGAGGCCTTCAAAACGAAGTGCAGGTACTCCACCATGCATCCTAAGTAATCTATTCAAACATTCTCATCAGAAGGGTCCTCGAATCGCAAAAGTTGTGCGACGTATAACCTGCAACGTTGAGCCTTTGGAATTTGGGGTCGTTCATTTAGGAAAGTTGTGGTCGAGCAGCCAGGCCATATTTCCCATGGGTAAGTTGCATTCAATCATGTGTTGCATCATGACTTACTCATCTATATAACTGTTTGGTTCAATTAACAGTGTTATCACTATTATATCATTACAAGATTTTTGTCAATTAACATACAGGATTTAGGAGTAGGGTCAGTTACTTAAGTGTGCTGGATCCAACAAAAATGTGTTCCTATGTCTCAGAAATTCTGGACGCAGGACGACCTGGACCACTGTTTATGGTAATTGAGTTTGTTCTTCTGTTTATTGAATTTATTTATTTATTTTTTCTGTAGTTTTTGTTTGGAATCAATATTTCTTTAAATTGATATGCTCAGGATAAGTTCTCTCCTCTGCGTTTTCAGAAGCCTATGTATCTTAGAATCAACTCCAAGAGAAACTAGGCATTTTATATTGTGAGAAACACAGTCTGTCTAACTTGGTTGCCCTATTTTTTTTCCCAGAGATCTTAGTTGCCCCGTTTTTTCCCAAAAATATTGGTTGTCCTTTTAATGTTTGCAGCCTTACACTTTTTACAACTACCACTATGATCATCAACTTCTTACAACCACCACTACGATGTCATGTTTAAAATCATTCTATGTTTCTTGAGTTCATATTATTTTTAAACTCTAATTTGTTATCATATATGTTAATGAAATTGTATATACAGTAACAAATCTCTGTTTTATCTAGTACAATATTAATCCTTCTTCTTCTTTTCTTCTGATTTTTGTTTCAAGGGGATAATCTGGGGTTAGACCAGTCATTGCAGAAATATATTATTTAGGAAAATCACGGTCTACATATCATAGCCGCTAACATTATCTTCATAAATTTATGTGTTCTTCACCTTGTTTCATTATCACGTAATGTAATTGAAATTAAAAAGCATTTAATATGTTTATAAAGCTGCCAACGTGTTTCATTTGAATTTGTTTTCGTTATGTTGACACAGGATACAGCTTGATGTCATTGGTTGTATAATTTATAGTTATGCGGGCATGTTCCTGCGTGGCTCGGATTTCCCACGGGTGGGGTGGGTGTCGGGCTATACTTGTTTCTTCTAAAAAAAAAATACTTATGCGGGCGTGCTATAAATTGGAAACCTTGGCAATTAATGCATTTTTGCTAATTTTATTGCTCTTTAAGTATGTTGAGGTTTCCATTTCTTTTCTCCTTGGTGAAATGTGGTAATAGTTTAATACTCACACCAGTTCATATATATATATATATATTAAGCGATTCCAATTTGTGTTTGATATTTCTAGAAGCCCGTCAAGGTGGCTTTCCAATTTTTGCTCTTGTATTTTGCAATTGGAAGAAAAAATTTAGACATTAATGTTTCATCTACTTGGTTTCAGGTTTCAGTTGAGCAACATCCAAGTGAGGTATTCATACATATCTCGGCTTCCAAATGCTGGGAGATGGTGAGAGAAAGACTTAATCAAGAAATAAGAAAACTATTTACATCGGGCAGAACAAACCTTCCTCCTTTACAGCCTCCTGGGAGTCTTGATGGCCTTGAAATGTTTGGGTTCACGTCACCACCAATCATACAGGTAAATTTACTATACGGAAGCCTTCTTCCTTTCAATGACACTCTTGGTGTGACATTTACTGCAATGCTGATCTTATATTCATTTTTTTTTTTCTGAGTTAGTGGGGAACTTAGCTAGGATAAAACTCCTTTTGATGCGCAAGAGTTTCCTAGCAGAAACTGTGAAAACCTGCTGCATTTTTTTTTTATAGAATTTGGATATATATATATATATATATATATATAGTAATATCCAAAAGTAAAAGATTATCCAAAAACAAGGAAAAAGCATTTGGTTAGTCTGAATCTGAGTCCAAAAACTTTTCTTAAAATTTTTTGTAAATTCTTAGGAAATGATGGAAGACGTACATGTGTTGAATCGAATGCAAAAACAGGAGCTGAATACACACTGCCTGCTTATGATACAAAATGCTTAAGCGTTGTTATCAGCTTTATAAGCATCATTGGAAAGAATCAAACCTTAACCTGCATAGGGAAATCACAATTACTCATTAGCTTCTCGTGATAGCTAGTGATATTTTTAATTTTAATTTTCATGATCTGCATACTAGAACTGACTTTTGTTCAGGATGCGTGGGTAAATTCCACGTTTGCTTCTCTTCATGATCGCCATGGAAGCTGAAACTTTGAACTCGTCTTATTTTTGCTTAACAGGCAATTGAGGCACTCGACTGTAATAGAGTCAGTAGCGAGTATTGGAATTCCAGGCCACAAACCCAAGACCCACAGCATTCCTTAGCAGCAGGAGTTAAGGAGGAGTCGGAAGATGAAAAGAGTAGTAGTAGTCGTAGTAGTCTTGGAAGTGGTGGGCCCATTAGAGTTGGTAATGGTAATGGTATGGTACTCAAGGGGTTGTTCAAGAAGGCAAACCCAGAAGAGCTACACTCACTGTACAGCATACTGAGTGATAATAATAGAGTAACTGATGATAGAGGCCTAGCAGCCAAGTTTCTCAGTGAAGAGATTCAGAACAGCTCAAGATAATTTTTTTTAATTATTTTTTTACGTGTAAATGCCAATTTCCATTTGTTGATTCCTCGTCATTTTTCTTTATACTTAATGTTCCACGAATTGAGCAGCGATATATGTCAGGACACAGCAGAAAGCTGGCGAAATCCTGTACTCGAGTTGTTGAGGGCATTACGTGTGGACGCTCTATTTTTATTTTCTCTCTCCTTTGAATCATACAAGAAGTTTAAATGAGGCAACATTAGAAGGTTTACATTTTGAAGACAGAGAGAAGAGTTAACATAGGCAGATTTAAAAAAAATGTTTAATTATATTATATATGAAAATTATAGATTTATTGATGATATGTATTAGAGTTAGATACTTACTAAGATTTTTGTATTTGAAATTTAAGAAATATTTTTGTTGCAACTTAAAAGGATGTCGTGATATACTATATTTCACCACAGCTTTGGTTTGTTTGGCAAAGCATTTTTAGCTATAAAGCTGCCTTTTACCATGGCTGGTAGGCAAGTGCTCTTGTAATTTGGGATTTGCGTTTGAAATTTATTTCTCAACTTTATCTTCGTATATTTTTTTAAAATACCAATAATAACCTTTGTTCTTTTATCTTAAAACCGTCTTTCCTTTCTGCAGCAAGGCAATATTTTATTAATAAACTGTTGCTCTTTTTCTCATCGCGCTTGTCCTTTCTTTCTTTATGTGGTTTAGGGGTTAAAACAAAAACTTTTTTAAAAACTTTTAAAAATAAATAGAAAAGCTTGTTATTTGACTTTTTTGCTTGTTAATATTGCTGTAATATCATAAAATATTTCTATCTACATTTTTGTTGTAATTGCATTAAAATCAATATGTAATTTTAATTAGATCAAAGTGTTAATAGGTTAGATGTGAGTATGTTATTACAAATATTATTTAAAAAAAAAACTTTAAATATGTTTGACAGAGCTTTTTGGAGAAATGTTTTTTTTTTTATAAAAAATGTTTTCTCTATAAGCGCTTTTAAAAAATCTTTTTCAAACGGGGGCTATAAAGTTTTCCATTTTTAATCAAAATTTTTGTGCAATTTCTTGTCACTCCTTTTTTAAAGCCACATATAATTAAAGTATATATTCCAACAATAAGGAATTTTCTTTTATTGGGAAATTATAGATTTATAGATGATTATATATTAGAGTTTGATTATTAATTATTAAGATTTCGTATTTGAAATTTAAGAAATATTTTCGTTGCAAGTTAAAAGGATGTTGTGATATACTACATTTCGGATGCAAGTCCCCAAAAAGATTTTGAATTTGTCCCTTTCTAATCAAAATCTTTAATGCAATGTTTTGTTACTCCTTTCATAAAGCTACATAAAAATATTTTTATAGAAAGCCCTTCAAAATTTTTTTCCAACTAGAGTTCAAATAACATAAATGGGTTTGCATATGGACATTCAACGTGTTCCCTGTTCGAGCTCTGAAGAAATCGCCGCTCGCCTACTTTTCAAGTGTTCCTTTGCAACTATTTTCTGGTTCGGAAGTTCGCTTGGGCTTGACTCTATCCATGGTAATACCATAGGAGATTTCATTGAAGATTCTCCACGAACTAAAAATAAGGGGTGAGTGTAATTCAATTGTACACTCGTTGGTTTTGGTCTTTGCCAGCTTTAGAAGAGGAGAAATAAATATCATTTTTGAGGTGTGGAAGTTTCTCCACAAGACATCCTTATGGCCATGCAGTCTCACCTCAATGACTACCTCCAATCCTGACTTCAACAACAAAATAGCAAAATCAAACAAATCGGAGTTCGACATGCACAAGTACTTAACAAGCAAGAATTGTGTGAGATTTTTACAAATGCTACGAGATTTTACTCTTCCCAAGAAACTGCTATTGCTTGAGCCAAAAATCTCTTGTGTCTGACCATGGACCGATGTTGGTTGACGGAATGCTAAGACTATCTGCTCCTTCGACGAAACTCTTCAGCAAGATCGCCTCGCTCTAGATCTGCAAAGATGGTGACACCAGGTGGATATCACCGAAACCACTCTGATGCCTAAGTTAGACGTAGGAGAAAAAAGTACGATTATGTAGAGTTGGAGGCTCATAGCATACCTGTTTATGAAGAATGAGGTCCTTTTTATAGTGAAAGGGAGGGGGGGTGCTTCGTGCATTTAATGTCGTGCTCCATTAGTGGGAGTGATTTATGCCTTTTCTCATCAGGAGTTAGCTCGTCATTCTGTATCTCGAGATTCTCACTATCCGGTATTCAAGTTGTAATCAACGTGTCGAGAATGTTCGTGAGGCATCTTCAACTGGAGTCGAAGGTTGCCCTCGGCCATGGCTGAAGAGGGGGGCCTCGGTCGTGGCAGAGGGGAGGCGCTTGACCATGATCGAGGAGGGCCCTCGGCCATGGCTGAGGGGGTCTTTTCAGCCTTGGCCGTAGCCCAGGGAGTGATTGTGACTTTGTGAATCGCAAGTATACGATTGTCAAGTTATAATAATCCCAAGGTGAGTTAGGTATCGTCCACAGAGATAGTTAATTTAATTGTAAAAAATGTTCAAAACTACTAAGATCTTGATTTTATCTAGACGATCAAAATTTGATGATTAATGTGCTGGAAATTAAAATAACTGAAATTAAAACTAAACTAAGCAATTAAACAAAGATTTAAAGAAAAACAATGGATAAAGATGATTAGAGAGTTGATTTCACTATGTTGCTTTATATGGGCATCAAAAGATAATGACGTTGATTCAATTCTTAAGTTTATAAATCATGAATCCCAATTTGTTCAAACCCTTCTCTCAAATGCAAATTCAAACACCTATACTTCAATTTCTAATTTCCCTATCTCGAATGTAAATTAACAATTAAAGCATGTATTAAGATCTAAGATTCAATTTAAACGATTTCAAAGGGGTTGTAGGTTTCTCGACTCGATACAAACTCCATAGGTTGCAATTCACTTGTTCAAATTTGAAAACACCTATCTCGAGTGTAAGAATTCGAATCCAAAATTATCCAACAAGTGGCCAACAAGTTGCAAGCATTAAGTATGAAAAATTACAAATAAACCAATCAAATTGCTCAACAACACATAAACAGTGAAAATCAACCCATATAACTCAACATAGATCAATCAACATCTCTAACATAAATTTAGCTCATATTTAAATCCATGGTTACAAGATAGAGAATGAAAGAAGACATCATGAGAGCAAGTTTAAGTAGATTAGAGATAAAGGAAAACCCCCTTTTACAAGTAGAAACTCCTTCTTCTTCTTCCACAAAATCTTGCAACTCCTCCTTCTTCAACCTCATTTTTGCCTCCTTTTCTCTACCCTAACCCTAATTAGTTGCTATCTAATGTTCTAGAATGAGAGATAATGCCCTAATAAAACCATAATACGAGGTATATACATCCAAATACATCCAATAGGTGAAAAGACCAAAAGGGGTGTGAAAATACGCTAGAAAATTGCAAATCCGTGTTTTTGGGTTCGGCGACGCCCACACACAGAAGATCATTTCATTGTTTTGCATTTGGGCGCCGCGGCGCCCATTCCCTGTTTTACCTACAGTGTGTGTTGGCTTGTGTTTGGGACTTAGCCGAATTTTTGTACATTTTTCTTCATTTCTTCTCCACTTTTTATACATGTTCTTGGCCACTTTTGAGCACCATTTGAATCTTGTTTCAACCCACTTCAAAGCTCTTTATTTTCCTACAAAACCAAGTATAAACAAGTGTAAGTAATCTGTATTAATCAATTAATAGAAAACTATATGCAAGTATGTATTAACATGTAAAATGCAAGATTATCAACATGAAAATGATGCTAATGACTTTAGGAAAAAAAACCTAAAAATCATGATTAGTTTCCTAAGCCTAATGCATTTTATTCATGAAATATATTTAAACTAACTCCTAAAATTTATAAAAATATCTAAATGGACCTAAAATACTAAATATGAACAATTAGTGCAAATTGATGCGTGTAAACCTCAAGTGTACGATGCCAAGTTATAATATTTATCGATGAGAATCGGGTATCGTCCTCAGGGATTGATTTACTACACTAATTATATCGTTCCTAACCCTAATTTTATCTAGACAACCAAATTTTAATGATCAATGAACTAAAATAATATTTAAACTAAAGCACTAATTAAAATGAAAATTTATCAAAATTTTCTGAAGAAAAAATCAATATTAAAAATACATAGCGATTAGATTTCACCTAATTATCAATTATGCAATATTAGTCATGCTAATTATCAAATATTTATTCATGTTTATAAGTAAAAATCCTATAGTTCCTAACACCCTCTGTCGAGTGCCGCATTAGAATCTATCACCAAAATAGAATTTCAATCTATCGATAAAAACCCATATATTAGTAAGGCATTACGCTTTGTGATTTTCCTATAAGGCATCACATGTCTATCGATACTACGACCATCCCATGTCATATTTCTCATTTTTCAACCTAGAGAACCCTCTATCGAGTGCCGCTCTCCAAGTCTATGATCAATTGATCTGTGGCCAAGACAATCTGTTAAGGCTACCAAAAATTCTTTGAGCCAAAACACTTTTGAAAGTTAGTCGAATTTTCATCTGGTTAAAAAAGTTTAAGTTATTTTGCTTTCAAAGAGTTTTCTTTGAAACTTCACGCATTCAAATGATTTTCATACTGAGCTAAATTTATATCATTATCTCAAAATTCATTTGAGAATTTGAACTGTGTTTTACTCAAATTGTTCAACACTATTTTAACTTATATCATTCTTGCTGAAAGAGAAATTTGAGAGATAGTTTATAGGATACAGTTGTACTCAATTTCATATCTCGTATACTATATCGAGGTTGTAACAGTAGTCAGATAAACTACTGAGTTGATATTCTTACATTCAACAAATCTTAGGTCTTCTCACACCCATAAGTTGAGAAACAGTTTTCTCACACCCGTAAGTTGAGAAACGATTTTCTCACACTCGTAAGTTGAGAAAGCTTAGGTCTGTCTCACACCCGTAAGTTGGGATCTGTTGGTCTTAAGCCTGCAAGTTGAGCAGTGTACCGACTGTTCTCACACCAGCAAGTTGAGAAAATGTGTAACGGTTTGATTCTTACCCGTAAGAGAATCCCTTAGTGATAAGGTTCAAAATCCTAACTGAAAAGGTTAGGTAGTGGACGTAGGCAAGCAACCGAACCACTATAAATCGACTATGCATATTTGTTTAATTTTAAGACTTTAATTTTGCCATTGTAATCAATTTTAAACTGTCTAGGTGTCCAACTCACCCCCCTCTTGGACATACCTGGGTCAACAATCTCTAAGTTGTCTTCTTCGCGTTCCTTTGCTCCTAGTTGTCGTTCTATCTTCTCCAGTGTATTCCTCTCGAAAAACCTTAAATTTTGATATATAATATGCCCCAAATTCGTGTGGAATTGAAATTGGAAAGTGGGGAAAAGTACCAAAATAACTTGCTAAAAACGCAAGTTTAAAACCCATTCAGTGCCGTGACGCTCAGAACCTTCAATTCTCTCTTCCGTTTCACCACCACAACCACAGCGCCACGACGCTCATTCCTAGCGCCGCGGCGCTCAGAACGTTACATTTTTCCCTATTTTTGTGGACTTAGCCAATTTTCAGCCCTTTTTGACTTGGGTTCTTCATGTTCCTCCTTTGCATCTTTTTGTACATGTTTTCATCATCTAAAACCATGACTAACACATCTAAATACCTACAAACAAAGCAAATCAAATCAATAACACACTCAAATATGAATTGAATCAAATCATAAACTAATAAACCAAAATAATGCATGAAAATCCAAATTATTCTAAACTAACAATTGCATCAAAACTAACATAAACAAATAAAACTAATGGATAAAATTTCCTTAAACACACCTAAAACATTCTCTAAAACCTATCTAAATACGCAACTATCACAAATATATCTAAAAACTAAGCAAATGCACCTAGAAATCTAACAAAATGGCATGCAAAACACTATCTAAAACTCAACCCTATCTAAATATGCAACTATCACAAATATATCTAAAAACTAAGCAAATGCACCTAGAAATCTAACAAAATGACATGCAAAACACTATCTAAAACTCAACTTATCAAATTCCCCCCAAACTTAGACTTCGATCGTCACGAGCAAAGAGAAAAATGAAATTGAACAAACAACTTCTTACATATTCCAGAATGAACAAAGATTTAACTTGCAAAAATGGGTTCTCATGATCTCCAAGACAACATACATTCCATACAACACAACTCAAGAAAAACTTTGAAAGTTTAAACTTGTTTGTCTTGAATTTCAACCTACAAAATCATGTCTTCTTTTCTATCCTCATTGACAAACAAACACAACAAATCATTCACATGACCACTCATAAATCATATAGACCAATGCAAGCAAGATAAAAATATGATCTCAACAAAACAAAACATGAACTTTATATGCTTGCTTTTCACATTTCTCTACTAATGTAGGTCTTACACCAATTAAGATTAATAGGACTTTACCAAGCTTGTAATGTAAGGCCGAGGGTCAGGGTATGCAACATGGATAAAATGAAGTTCAATACACCCAAAACCTCTTTGATACATAACACTTTTACATATTCCATGCCTTACAAAATGAATCAAACCCAACACATTATCCAAAACAAGATTTTTCAACAATTTTTATTCACATCACTCCTAACATACCCCCAAACTTATTCATTTTACTCATTGATGAAGAAACGTATTTTCTTTTCTCATTCTTTTCATTCTTCATCTTTTTTTTTTCTTTTTAACACATTTTGAACCTTTTTGAATCTTTTCTCATCACCTTCATATAACAATTTCATTCAATAGCACATTTATACAAAATTTCCCATGAAAAATAACCCAACCCATTACAATTCACATTCATTCAAAAAGTTAAGGGTGCAAAGGTCAAAAATAGGGGAAATCAATCAAGGGTATTGGCCAATCATTTTAGGTAACAAAGAATAATGAATAAAGCTCAAAATAGGGTAACTAGGGGTAATTCAACATGAAGGTGGGCTTAATGGCTCAATCTTTCCAAACATGGCCTAAATCATATCTCTCATGGTGTGATTCCTAGGATTTTGCCTCAAAAAAAGATCAAACAAGTTCTAGAATTTAGTTTGAAAAGTGAGATTTTAATGATGCTTAACTTGCAAAATCTCAATTTAAACTGCAAGTAGAACTCATGATCATGATTTCATATTCAAAAGTCAACAATAATGTCCAATAAACATGGCAAAGAAGATCAAACACACAGACTTAAGAGTACTTTCTAATTTTTCAAAAGTCATGTTCAGAAATGAGTGCTAATCCTATCATAGATCATCCACACAAAATCAAATAAAATCAAAGCTCATAAAGGAATATGAATTTATTCAATGATCTAGACTCATCAAAAACAAAAATTTTCAAAAGTTTTCTTACTAAGACAAAGAATTCAAACTCTCCCCCAAACTTAAAGTCGGCATTGTCCTCAATCCAAAAATATCCACAAAGCAAGACAAAAAGATAAGGTCAACAAAACTTCCCTAGCCCCGAAGGGTAGAAGGCTCCAAGTTGATTCTCTTGCATTTGACAACTCCGAGGACCCCCAAACTTGGATTGAAACCTGAAAAGGGACAAAAGGAGATGTCATTAGTGAAAAACTAAAACTCAAATCCTATACTACAATGACTAAAAAGAAAACAAAACATAAAAACTAAAATCTGGTTGGGTTGCCTCCCAACAAGCGCTTGTTCATAGTCATTAGCTAGACTTTTTCTTTTCTTTTCAAATTGGTTCTTGAAGGAAGAGTTTCTCCTCACTTCGCTGGCCTTGTCCATAATAAGGCTTCACTCTTTGACAATTGACTCGGAATTGACTTCCATCTTTGGCTTGCAACTCGACCACGCCATAGGGAAAGACATTGACCACGAGGAAAGGGCCCGACCATCTTGACTTGAGCTTCCTGGGAAACAATCTCAACTGGGAGTTGAAAAGAAGTACTTGTTGGCCCGAAAAGAATTTTCGCTTCATAATCATCTTGTCATACCATAACTTGGTCTTTTGTTTGTAAATTTTGTCATTCTCATATGCTTCATAGCGGAACTCCTCCATTTCATTCAATTGAAGTAGTCTTTGAGAACCCGAAGCCTTCAAGTCAAAATTCAACTTCTTTACCTCCAAATGCTTTATGTTCAAGCTCAATGGGAAAATGACACGACTTTCCAAACACCAACCGATAGGACGACATCTCAATAGAAGTTTTCTATGCCGTACGATACACCCACAATG